>OY821756.1:317059-1750553 GCA_963682095.1 Potentilla sterilis | reverse complement strand
TATTACTTAACTTTACTATAAATAGACCGCAAGAATCAACTGGCAAGTATCAAGTAGTCTCAAGTTCGATCAACAAAATCAAAACCATTAAAATACGTCAACTCAGGATGACACTGGCTTACAGAGTCTACCAAAGAGTACTGCAGAATAGTTTCAGACTCACTTGTTGAATCAACACGCACATAGTTTGGCTAGCAAAACCTTCCAAGAAGGGTTACTTCTCTCTTTTTCTGTTTCGGTTTTTCACTTGTAGTATTCTCACATGGCGCAGTACTTGATTATAAATTATAATCGTCATACTCGCTCAGTATAATCGTTGTTGTTCCTAATTAATGGGCTATTCTCACTTACTGGTATAAGAGATCGATAAGTTTTTTGTGTCAGCTTAGTTTTCTTGTTTTCAATCGAATCAGCAAAACAATATCTTAAGAAGCATTCTCAATTGCTATATAATTGACAAAAATACAATATCTTATGGGAAACAATATCATCGATTGGTATAAACAAAGCAAAGTCACATTCACAATTAATAACGGAGAAGTATATTAATGTATAATGTACAGAATTACAACACAGTACTTCCAAGATATATCCGTTAATCAACTAATTACATAATGCACGTCAGTATATTAATGTATAATGTACGGAATTACAACACAATACTTTCAAGATATATCTGTTAATGTGCGTCAGCCGCAAACGCACGCATTTGAGCACTTCCGTTGACTACATAACATTTGACCATACTACTGTATTCAAGTTCACAATTATAACATGGATAATACCTAAACACCTTCATATAGCAAACCTTTTTAAGTAAAACCTAAATTCATTAAAAATATATTCACTGCATTTGACCATACCCGACACATCATAGGAAGCCCACTGTTTTCCATAGAGCAATTGCCAAGGCTATTCTTAATCTAATTGGACAATAACATGTAATGGTACACAGATGATAACTGTTGAACCCCAAGTTCGGTGTCCAAACGTTGAACTATTCAAAACTCTAATGACCACCACTTAATATGCACTCGTGTAAAACCCTGTCAAGTATAGGAAGACCATGTGTAGACCACCATCAATTTCTAATATATAATTACCTATTTCTGATGAAGAGCAAACCGAAACACAAATTCAGAATGAAGATGATAGCTCACAAAGTCTTGTCTCAAAAGTAGAATGCATCAAATTTTGGAGGAGTCCAAGGCTAACATCAACTTAATTCTCAAGAACTCAAAAGAGCCAATTGTCTATCTTCATATATAAAAACACACAATGTTATTATATTCATATATAAATAACACACGATGTTACCAGACATGGAAGTCCCAGAACTTTATATTTCACCAAACATTACATCACACCTCAGTTTTTATATGCTCCCAAATTCACGTAGAGGAATAGAAATGCCAATAACAAACAAAAAGCCTTACACAAATTAAATTCCAAAGAACAACATAATCCAACCAAACATTTAATATAACTAACCTCTAACCCATCCAACTTAAAACACAAACCCTATCTCCAAAAATCAAACCACATATATAAACTCAAATAGCGCAAAGCAAATAGCCTAATAATACATAATCGAATAATCAACACTTATCTTTCTTTTGATTTTTTTTTCCCTACAACTGAATTACCTTCTAATAAGAAAAAAAAAAGAAAAAAAAGAAACCAACTTCTAAGAAAGAAAATAAGCCACTACAAATCAAATTGTGAGAATAACCAACCGATATAAATTGAACTCTATAAACTATCAATTGTCATAGCGGATTTTCAAACATGACTAAGGGGGATCTAACAGAAAAGAAATTCAATTAAATTCTAACTTTATAATTGTAGATAATGGAATCTTTTCATAAAAACAATGGTCCCTAAACATAACGGATCAAGTATCTTTTAAGCATCCTAATCTTCAAAATCAATAAGCTAATATAAATAATTAAAAACAAAGAAAATTGGTAAATGCTGAAATTAACAATTAAATAAAAAACATTTAAAGCAAATGGAACTGAAGAAAATACACAATAAAAGCAACATAAAAATGACTTTTCTCGTTCTTAGTTTTGACCATTTGAAGCGGAGCAGAAACACAGTACTCACCAATTTCAACATAAGGCAGACAAACAATCTACACAGCCTCACAACACTGCCCATAAAGTACTACACTCGAACCACCCTATGTTCGTGGTTTGATGGTTTCTTCTTTATTATATTTTTTATTGTTTGCATTGTTTCACCTAGAAATATTCATTTCTATAAGGAGTTGTATAGTATGGGGTCTTCTACGCTTTTTCATTTTTTTTTATATGGGTGTCTGCTTCTGTATCATAGAGCCTAGATATCAATGCTAGAAGCTGTAAGATCACCGTGATCAAATTTTGATATATTTAAGAATTGAGTCTCCAAACTATACAAAATTTTAACAGCGCTATATCAAGAAGAAGAAAAGAGCAAACCAAAGGCCGCAGCCCCCCAAACTATTCCCATAAGGCCATATCAACAGAGGATAAGTTACATTCAGCGAAAAAAGAGATAGGCTAATTAACAGTCTTATTCAGCTGAAGACGAATTCTCCCTCAATCAGCTGAAGACAAATACAGGACCCTGAATTAACAACACATAAGAAATCCCAGACAATTACAATTAGAAAAAAAAAAAAACTACATACCGAATAATATCAACCAATCAAAGAAAACACAGAGCTTCCCGTCTCCTTCTTTCTCATCTTCTGTTTTCTATTCTTTCCATGTTCTCTCTCTTCTCCTCAGTGTTAGGGGAACATAAATAAGAACAACCAAAATACAACTAATCCCATCATTAAAAAAAGTGGGAACTGATTTATTTGAGATCCTCTTTATCATCCCAGCACACATTCCCTGCATTCATATTTTAATTTGTTTTAATTTTATTTCTCATCGCTCACATGTCATAATAGCATATGATACATATTAATAGTCGCCGCCATTAGATCTTTGAACAGAGACGTCCTAGGTTTAAAAAAAAAAAAAATCTCTCAAGGGCTAAGCAATCAGTAACCTTCTAAAATTACATTTCACTGATATACATAACACGCAACTGACAAAAAGCACAAATCATTCTTCAAGTTTTAAGCAATTTAGTAATGACAAATGGTATTTCCAGAAATTTAAATTTCAGTTTTGCATCTAACGTCTTCAACATAGAATAAGATGATCAACACACACACATTAAAAGGAATAAGAAGATTGATATGGAAGTAGTTCCATGCAATCGTTATTCCACCTAAGAAGTCCATGAAAGAGCCTAGGCACATATATTTTTCTTTTCCCAAAATAAATAAATCAATTAGATAGTACAGTGAAGCAAATATTGGCTCAGAACCATTAGAGTCTCTGTACTTATCACTGACACAAACCATGTAACGCACTCACACACAACCATGCTCCCATTGACCAAGAAGATATACATTACAGAGCTCAGGACATAGACCACAACTTGCTCATCATTTGGCATGGACAAAGAAAAATAGACATATGACTGTATGATTCTTAGATTATCGCCTTATTATCTTAATCAAAGGAGTTTACGTATAACAACAACAAGCAGCTATGATGAGGAGATTGAATAATAAAGAATTGCAAAACATAGTTTATTGGTATATCAAGTTTAACAGACAAAGGCTTTAGCAGTGTTTCTCATCAACATATAAGATACTTCACGGAATAATTCACTTCATTTCCAGAACAAAAGTAATTTTCATGTAGTAAAAAGAGCTGCTTAAACCGGGAACACTACCATAAATAATACCATGATTTTAATGGTGTGGTTTCCTCTCATTCACAGCTAATTAATACAATTGTTTCGTTGCTATGTGGGAGGGCAATGAATTAATGTGTGCAACAACTCTATAATTCTGTTGAAGTGTGGAGTAAAAACCATGTGTAGCTCCATACTTGAATTGCTTACTCCATACTTGAAATTGACTATATGATCGCACCAAATAAATGGTACTGCATTGGCTATAGTAGTTTCAATCAGGAGGGATATTTCCTAGAGATCAAATCAGATCGTGAAGATGAACATTTTGTGCTATATCAGCAGCTCAATCTGTCTCATCTATCATTTGGTATCCATGATCAACAACTTGATAATTTATACTACCTGCAAAACTGAAGATAATGTTAAAATTACATTACCAAGCTACCAAACACATGTCATGTACGAACACAAAACCTAAATACCAAAAAACTATTTACAATACATACCAAGCTACCCACATATCACATCTAGACCTCAAACTATATTACCAAGCTACGAAATGCATGTCTAATATCAGTGGACAAAAAACCCACAAACACAATACCCAAATACCAAAGACCATGACAATACGGAAAAAAAAAAATCAATCAAAATACCTGATTGCGTGGCAAAGAAAAAAAATGTGTGAATCGAGACGATCGCTACCCGCAAACTCACATAAAACTCAAGTGCTTTAGACTTGAGCCGTCGATCAACTAATCGTCTTCTGTTGCCAAGACCAAGCTTCCCTGCTCCAGTGGAGAAACCTTATTAACTTTCGATTCAATAGATGGAAGGTGAAAAGTAACCAACTGAAAATGTATATATAACGATGAATCCACCACATGCAAACTGACGAACCTAACCGAGATCAGATAATTGCCACGAAAAATTGAAGAACGCCTTCACTAATCTCTACCTCTGATTTGCATAAATACAGCCTCCGTGTAGGGTTTCCAGATCGGGTTAGATAGAGAATGAAGAGCGAAGTTCTCTGAACCGGATCCGCCAGACGGCGACGCTGTAACGGAAAGAATGCGTCAGGTCCTGTGTATAGACCTCACAGTATCCCATCTCGAGTCCTGAAAAGTGAGACGAAGAAGAGAATGATCCATCAAGTTATAACATGCAATAGTTTAGGTGGTAGCACAGGGAGCAGCCACGCGTCCCAACAGAGACACACGCCAAGAAGGGCATAAAAGAAAGGCAAGCCAGGTTAAGACGCAAAAAAGAGGACAAATAGTGGCAAAACGGTCCCAAAACAAAAGTGTAAGGGCACAACAGTATTTGCACCAGCCCAATGAACAGTGAAGAACCTGTTTTGTTTTAAATGTTTTAAATGTGCTCAATTGGACAATAAATGTGATTACGTTGTGTTCGGTCGGACAATATCTTAGAGTGGTCATCGGTTTGGACAAAAAAGCCACCAAATTTGTATCAAATGATTATTTTCCATAATATATACAACATGCATATCTCTACTGCTTCAAACATATTAAAATTACTATTCTCCTTACTGAATTCTGTAGTTTCAAGTCTAGTCTAGTAAAGTTCAAATGTCAAAATTTATTTTATTCATTGTATCAAATTTACAGCGCGCATTACGTTGTATTAAACTTATAGCATTACAAATGACCTTACAAGGCATAGAGATAATAAGTTTCTCACACATAACATTACAATTATAACGAGTAAGTTTGTTCGAACTTCAAATTAAAGAGGCTACTACAATAATAAAAATTGAGATGGACTAATTCAGGGTCTTTTGAGGAGTGTTGGCGAATTTCCACTGCACATGACTTGAAGTTGCATAAGTTTTATCACCAGCTACTTGGTCGAGTGGAACAGCATCACAGATTTCTTTAAGGTCGTCTTCCTTGAGATTCAGACTCATGGAGCCAATGTTAGTATCCAAGTTCTTAATCTTCGTTGTCCCTGCATGTATATGTATGTTGATAACTGGAAATTAGTTCAAAGTACTAAAGAACTAATAAAGTCAGCTTATCATCTTTGCTGTCTGCCTCATTTAACTGGAAAAGGTTCTCAGACTCACCGGGGATTGGTACAACGTCATCGCCTTGGTGGAGAACCCACGAAAGTGCTAGTTGAGCAGGAGAGCAATGGTGCTTTGTAGCAAGCCTTTCTATTGCATGGTATATGTGTCTGTTCTTCTCCAAGTTCTCTCCGGTGAGCCGCGGATGTGCGGCCTGGTATAACAAATTCCTCGAGATTAAGTCAATTACAAATGCTACAAGCTCACAAGATACAAATGAAATGCTCTGTTTCTGAATTACAGAGATCCTATGTTTTCACGTATGCTTCTCATGCTTTATATTTTTGTTCTAAGTTTGCATAGAACTTGAGCAGAGATCAGTACGTATAAGGTAGAAGAAGATATTGATACGTACCGCATGAACATTTGGATCCAAACTTTGGACAACTGCTTTGCCTGCGAAGAAACCACGACCCAGAGGACTATATGGAACTATTCCGATGCCACGCTCCCTGCACCATATGTGATCATAAGAATAATACATTGATGAATCATTGATGTTAGCGTGCCTTTTAGACCACCCGATTTAAATGTATAGCTTACAAGTAGAAGGTGATTGCCATTGACAGATTGGACAGAATGGCCATTTCGAAGTTTATAATTAAATAGATATTAATCATGAGATAAATTAATTATATACCTGCAAAGTGGAATAATCTCTTCTTCAATATCTCTAGTCCAAAGTGACCACTCCATTTGTATAGCTGTGATGGGATGCACTGCATGCGCTCTCCTTATGGTGTCTGGACTGGCTTCAGACAAGCCAATATACTTGATCTTTCCTTCTTCCACAAGTTTCTTCAGCTCCCCCATCTGAAAAAGTAGAAGTGTCTAATCACATTTCCATCTGGATTTGTTTAGGATCCTATTTACTGTATTCTATATTGGAATTATATAAGCATAGGTTCAAATGAAAAAAGACATGCAAGATTGCAAACTTACAGTGTCCTCTATTGGTACAGTTTGGTCAATGCGGTGATAATAGTACAGATCAATGCAGTCGACACCAAGACGCTTCAGGCTAGCCTCACAGCATGACCGGACATACTCAGGAGTTCCCTTCACCACCAAACGAGGAGGTCCTACGCTTACAACACCAAACTTTGTGGCTAATTGGACCTCTTCCCTTGGTAACTGCTTCAAGGCCTGAAACAATATATAGAAAATTAGTCTATCTGCACCATCACATTACCACTATGCCGCAAACCAACTCTCCTATTTCAGCAACAAAACTTGACACTGCATTTGATGATTTCTCAAAAACACATAAAACAAATGCTTCCAGGAAAGCTGACGGGTGGAGTTGTGATCAAATATATCTACATTATCTGTCGTACCTTGCCAACAAGAATTTCATTGGCATGATCAGTTCCGTATATATCAGAAGTGTCAAAGAAAGTGATTCCTTTACTGAAGGCGTGTTTGATAATGGAGATTCCATCCTCTTCAGCACCAGGATACTTGACAAAAGTCAAGCCCATGCATCCAAACCCCAATTTTGAAACCTGTTGTTAATGGCATAGGAAATTAGAAATAGCTAGAGGAAAGAAAACTGAAAGAACGTTTGGCAGGAATTATAGAAAATGCAGGAGGATTATATATCTGACCTCCAATCCTTGAGTTCCAAGTTTAACCTTCGGGATTTGTATTTCCTTCTGTTCAGCCATTTTGTTCGATCTCTTCCTGCAAACTATTGCTACTGAGTTGCAAAACTCTTTGATTTGCTTTGTTTAGAATTAAAGTTAGCCATATGTTTCTGTGGTTATATAGGCACTCATACAGTGAGTCAGTGACAAGTGACATCATTGACTATGTCATAGTATCTAGTTCGTTTTAGAGCACTATGTCACCATGCCTCTTTTTTTGGTAAGTGATTATGTCACTGTGCCACAACTTGCCAAAGGTCGAATTCCAATCAGCTAGATTCTCAGTCTTGAAATTTCTCCTTTTTCCTCCGTAACGGTTTGACCCTTTTTTCTTTTTATTCGAACAAAAAACTCAAATACTACGAGTCAAAACAAACTCGTCGAACTCACGACCTCCCATTTATAAAAAGAGACTTATACTACTAGATTAAATGATACTAGACAATAGTTTGACTATACTCAGTAAACCAAAACAAAGTCGAATTTATTAAGTAGTCCCTACTGTCGACATGGGTGTGGATTGGGCAAAAGAAGCACCAATTAAACAATCACCTATGTTGGAAAACATAACTAACGCATTTTCTTTGCTTGCTTTCTCCACAAGGCAATGAAAAAAAATGTTTGCATCAGCTTCTTAATTCGTTGTCCTTGGCTCCTTGAAGTAGTAGAGTGGAGTCTCAAAGTACTAGCTAGCTTGTGTACACTAGAATTTCTTACACTAGAATTTCTAGTTTCCTTACACTAGAATTTCTTGAAGACTGTATATAGTGTTCGTGAAAAAGAGCTTCCCATTTTTAGAATAGTTACGGCTATACATGCACAGTTAGAAAACAAAGACTCATAATTCAAATGAAAGAATGTACTATGATATGTATCAAATTATTAATGATCAACCAAGAATACAGAGAAAATTAAAAGTTCAAATACTCAAATGGGACTTCAAATTTTGCTTGAATAGGCAAAGCTTTGCATATTTTATTGTGGTATTCTAGTCTAGGAACTGGTGTTGGCAACCGCAGGCATGGGATCACAAGTGGAAAAGCCTCTATCCGATTGCGCAATAAAAATATTTTACAGCAGCTGCTATTTACTCCTGTAAACTTCTGAAAATTCAACTCGCAGCGGTAAATGTAATGGACAAAACGTCGAACCATTAGCGGGTCGAATAAACCAACAGCAAACAGTATATCTTGATTATCTTCACCATTGGGGTCGAATGCCAGAGGCTTCCAGTTGGAATTCGACTTCCATTCGTCTAGTAGAGCTTTCTTTCTCAAACACCATTTCACCATTTTGCCTCCAACTCCACCCACCTCATGATCATCTTCTTTCAAGTCCCACGCATAAAAAACAGAAGATCGACTTCCTTCATAAATCTGGCATAGACTCAGACTCCCCCGGCAAACACTGAGGCACTGCTCGCATGAAGAATAAGCAGATAAGTCTACATCAGGCTTGGAAATAAAATCAAAATGGTTACCGGGAACAGTAGCAACGGTGGTGCTATATATACAACTATTGTCAAATTCGGAAGGGTCCAAATAAATAATAAGAAAGCCACCGTACCCTAACCAGTACAATCTTCCATTGCAAGCAATAGCTACACGGTCTACACTGCTTCTAATATCATCATACGTAATCCCTTGCGGGCATGCAACAACTGATTCTGACCATTCGCAGGTTTCGGAAGAGAAGAACTCCACCTTGAATTGGAAGGCAGGTTCCACGTACTTCACATTCGATAATTCGCACAACCTTGGACCTATGGTAGGAATCACATAGGAATCCCACGTGTACATATTCTTGGTGGCATTTGTTGGGGAATGCGGAAGAATAAACTGTAGAATGGAATTGGTAATTAACTCACAACCACAAGCCGAAAATAAAATGATAGAGAACACCGGGAATTAACGTGGTTCGGCAAAATGCCTACATCCACGGGCAGCAACAACAAAGAACCTTCACTATACGAATAAAGGTTACACTGAGAGCAATACTACTCTCACACACACTTTGTTTTGCTACACACACAAACTCTCTACTTGGAGTTTTTTTCTCACTACTCTCACTTGATAACTCACAAGGTGGTAGAACTCTCTCCGGTTCTTCTATATTTTGCACCATTGCAAATGCCTCATTATATAGGCAAATATATGCATGCATTCTCCATGCACGTTATTCACATTAGTTGTGAATTCAACAAGTCTTCCTCATTTCAAGCTCCATGTTTGCATGCTCCTTAATTGCTTCTCCATTCCTTTGTCAAAGAATGGCAGCCACACTCTTGCATTTCAACAAATGCATGCTGCACCAACTTCTCCATTCCTTTGTCAAAGTTTGTTGCTGCTACAAGTTGCCTCACAAAGATTGATGGGCATGAGGCAATAGTTTTTCTCCTCCAAATAAGGAGGGATGTTTTTACCCCATCAATCTCCCCCTCCCGACTTAGTTGGAGGGATGCGTCATTCCTGACGCATTTCTGCAGAACTCGAACTTCTCTTTCGGTAGAGACTTCGTCATCATATCCGAACTGTTATCATCTGTGTGAATCTTCTTTAGCAATATTTCCTTAGCTTCCAGCACATCTCGTATCCAGTGATACCTCACATCAATGTGCTTCGACCTCGAGTGAAAACTCGAATTCTTGCTCAAGTGAATAGCGCTCTGACTGTCACAATGCAAAACAAACTCTTGTTGTGTATGACCCAATTCCAGTAGGAATCTCTTCAACCACAAAATATCTTTGCATGCTTCGGTAGCTGCAATGTACTCTGCTTCTGTAGTTGACAAAGCGACACATTTTTGTAGCTTTGATTGCCACGAGACAGCTCCCCCTGAAAATGTAATCAGGTATCCTGATGTGGACTTCCTCGTGTCAATATCACCGGCCATATTTGCATCTGTGTAGCCAACTAGCTCAGACTTGCCACTTCCAAAGCATAACCTCATCTTGGAAGTTCCCCGCAAGTATCTCAAAATCCACTTGACAGCATTCCAGTGCTCCTTGCCTGGATTAGATAAGAATCTGCTAACAACACCAACTGCATGTGTTATGTCTGGTCTGGTACAAACCATCGCGTACATCAAGCTCCCTACTGCTGAGGCATATGGCACTGTTGCCATTTCTTCCTCCTCCGTCTGACTTGTAGGACTCTGCTTTGAGTTGAGTTTCATGTGATTGGCAAGTGGAGTAGCAACTGTTTTTGCTTTCTCCATGTGGAACCGCTCCAGTACCTTCTCGATGTACTTTTCTTGTGATAACCACAATTTCTTGTTCCCTCGATCACGGGCAATATCCATGCCCAAAATCCGCTTTGCTGATCCCAAATCCTTCATATCAAATGACTCTGATAAACTTGTCTTTAACTGCTGGATCATAGCAATATCTTTGCCGACAATCAACATATCATCTACATAGAGTAGTAAGATGATAAAATTACCTCCATCGGATTGTTGAATATACACACACGGATCAGCTGACGTTCGCTTGCACCCATGACTCACCATAAATGAGTCAAACTTCTTGTACCACTGTCTTGGTGCTTGCTTCAATCCGTACAGGCTTTTCTTCAACTTGCAAACCATATGCTCCTCTCCGTTGACTTCAAAGCCTTCTGGTTGTTCCATGTATATTTCTTCTTCTAAATCACCGTGAAGAAATGCAGTCTTCACGTCCATCTGCTCCACCTCAAGATCCATGCTCGCAGCCATGCCCAAAATGACTCTAATTGAGGTCATCTTGACAACAGGTGAGAAAATCTCATCAAAATCGATTCCTTCTTTTTGGCTGAATCCTTTGACAACTAAGCGAGCCTTGTACTTCGTCAGCTTCTCATTCTCGTCTCGCTTCAATTTGAACACCCACTTATTCTTGAGTGCTTTTCGGCCTTTAGGAAGCTCCACCAACTCGTAGGTGTTGTTCTTCAGTAAAGACTCCATCTCAGACTCCATGGCTAGCCTCCATTTGTCGTGGTCTTGATGAATCTTTGCTTCCTGATAACTTTCCGGCTCTCCATCACTGGTCAACAGGATGTAATTTGCATAAGGATCATCTCCATCATTAGTCACCAAAATGTATTGTGATGATGGATACTTGGTGGACGGTATCAGCCTCCTGGTGCTTCTTCGTATTGGTGCTTGATTATCCACAGGTTGCTCCCCCTGATCAAGCTCCCCCTCATCTTCGACTTCAGCATCGATCATGTCAGGTACATCTTCAACTCTATCACCTTGCAACCCAACGTTGGATTCCTGCTGCAACGGTAAATCATAAATGCGGCTATCTGTTGCGGCATTTCTTGGTAGTACCTCCTTGTCGAAATCTTCAATAGATTGGTCTTCATGGAACACCACATCTCTGCTTCTTATGAATTTATTTGCCTTTGGATCCCACAACCGGTAACCAAATTCTTCATCGCCATAGCCAACAAATATGCATGGCTTCGCCTTATCATCCAACTTTGTTCTCTTCTCCTTGGATACAAGCGTGAATGCTTTACATCCAAATACTCTCAAATGTGAGTATGATGCATCTTTTCCGGTCCAAACTCCATTTGGAGTCTCAAATTCCAAAGGTACACATGGTGCTCTGTTGATGAGGTAGCACGCAGTCTTCACAGCTTCTCCCCAAAATTCTTTTGACAATTTGGCCATCTTCAACATGCATCTGACTTTCTCCATAATGGTACGATTCATCCGCTCTGCTACACCATTATGTTGGGGGGTGCCAGGAACTGTCTTCTCATGTCTGATGCCATGCTTCGCACAGTAATCTTTGAACTCGTGCGAAATGTACTCTCCGCCATTGTCACTGCGAAGACACTTCAATTTTCTTCCAGTCTCTCTTTCCACCATGGCGTGGAAAATTGTAAACGTCTGGAACACCTGGTCTTTGGATTTCAACAGATAAACCCAAACCTTCCGTGAAGCATCATCGATATAAGTAACAAAGTACTTCTGCATATTCAATGATTCGACTTCCATCGGACCACACACATCTGAATGTACTAGATCGAGAATATTTTCCTTCCTTGTGAAGGACTTTGAAAAACTGATTTTCTTCTGCTTACCAAATAAACAATAATCGCAAGAGTCCAGCGAGTTACCTTTGGCAACAGGAATTAGAGATTTCTTTGCCAACATCTGCAGTCCCTTCTCACTCATGTGGCCAAGACGTCTATGCCACAAACTTGATGAAGAATCTGCGACTGCATTCAGCTCACTCTTGCATATCTTCCCATAGGTCTTGTAGAGCGTGCAACACATTTTTCCTCTAGCAACTACAAGAGATCCCTTGGTAAGCTTCCACTTTCCATCACCGCCATGATGATGAAAGCCTTGTCGATCAAGTACACCGGTTGACATAAGATTGAGACGTAGACTAGGAACATGTCTCACATCTTTCAACATTAATTGGTAGCCCACATCAGTTTGCAAGCAAACATCTCCAATTCCAGCAATATTGGAGTAGCTGTCGTTGCCCATCTTCACTTTACCAAAGTCACCTGCTTTGTACGTAGTGAAGAACTCTACGTGGGAAGTGGCATGAAACGAGGCTCCGGAATCGACGATCCATTGAACTCCAGGATGATCTACTAGTAGACATTCACCTCCGAGTGACAGGAACTCACACTCATCATGAGACACCGCAGCAGCAACATTATTCGTGTCCTCATTTTGTTGATGAGTGGCGTCTTCTCGCCCTTCTTTGAATTCCCGCTTTAGCTTGTAACAATTTTTCTTCATGTGGCCCAACTGACCACAATGATGACACTTTCCGCTGAACCTTGTTCTGGATTTGCTCATACTCCTTCCGTGGCCTTTTGGTCCTCTACTCTTGCTCCTTCCTCTATTCTCCGCAACGAAGAATTGACCATTTTCTGAACTTGATGAAGAACTCCTCCTGGTTTCTTCGTTCATCATATTATCTTTGATACTTTCCATAGATAATACACCATTTGGAGCGGAGTTACTTACAGTAACAACAAATGTCTCCCAGCTATCTGGTAACGACCCGAGCAGCAACAAGGCTTGTAACTCATCATCAATCTTCATGCTCATCGTGGCTAATTGATTGAGTACACTCTGGAAGTTGTTGAGGTGCTCAGTCACTCGAACGCCTCCCCGATACTTCATGTTGACGAGCTCTTTAATGAGAAAAGCTTTCTTGGCAGTAGTCTTTTTCTCAAACAAGGACTCCAGCTTCAACCAAAGCTCATGCGCACTGGTTTCGTTGGCAACATGGTGGAACACGCTGTCATCCACCCATTCACGAATATGACCGATAGCTTTCCGGTTCATCTTCGTCCAAATTGCTGGTGTAGTCCCTTCTGGCTTGGCATCGTCTCCCTCGATCGGCTCATGCAAATCTTTGCAATAGAGAATATCCTCCATTCTCGGCTTCCACGTAATCCAGTTGGAGTGGTTGAGTCTGATCATCGTACTCCGTGATCCTTCCATTCTAACAGCTCCCGGTCAGAACCAAGAGCTCTGATACCACTGTTGGGGAATGCGGAAGAATAAACTGTAGAATGGAATTGGTAATTAACTCACAACCACAAGCCGAAAATAAAATGATAGAGAACACCGGGAATTAACGTGGTTCGGCAAAATGCCTACATCCACGGGCAGCAACAACAAAGAACCTTCACTATACGAATAAAGGTTACACTGAGAGCAATACTACTCTCACACACACTTTGTTTTGCTACACACACAAACTCTCTACTTGGAGTTTTTTTCTCACTACTCTCACTTGATAACTCACAAGGTGGTAGAACTCTCTCCGGTTCTTCTATATTTTGCACCATTGCAAATGCCTCATTATATAGGCAAATATATGCATGCATTCTCCATGCACGTTATTCACATTAGTTGTGAATTCAACAAGTCTTCCTCATTTCAAGCTCCATGTTTGCATGCTCCTTAATTGCTTCTCCATTCCTTTGTCAAAGAATGGCAGCCACACTCTTGCATTTCAACAAATGCATGCTGCACCAACTTCTCCATTCCTTTGTCAAAGTTTGTTGCTGCTACAAGTTGCCTCACAAAGATTGATGGGCATGAGGCAATAGTTTTTCTCCTCCAAATAAGGAGGGATGTTTTTACCCCATCAGCATTGAGGGGTGGGAGGAAGAGAAACCCATTGCTTGGTGTATGGATTGCAGATTTAATAATACCTTTGAAAAATAGGAGTTGCGCAGCACAAAACTAAGTCATTGCATGTCCCTGACACAACCTTGAATTTCTGAAGGAATTTGAGTGTTTCCCTAGACTGCTTGAAACTTGTGAAGAACTCTGTTTCATCACGTCCAGCGGTACGGTACGGACAAACATAAGAGAACTTTCTAAAGCGGGATCTTGTTTTTGGAGACTTAGAAATTAGGTGTTGAAACAAGGTTGAGAGATGAGAGTCGACCAAGATTAGGAGACACCCTTGCATTGAATAATAGTCTCGCGAGGAAGTCGACAAAGGATTTCAACCAATAATGATATCTTCTCCAGCACAGTACTTCCTCCCAAACGCCACTCTGCAGCTCACATCATTTGTGAGAGTCGAAAACATCTCGTGTAGATTTATAGCAACTGAATGATCCTGTGACGAGGCATGGACTCTTGTTCTATCTTCCTGAGCATCAGTTTGGTCTCTTCTTCCCTAAACCCACGATAGGACTGAACCTTTTTGTTGCTTAGAAGATGCAAAACGAAAACACTCTTCATCTGCCTCCAGTAGTCCCCATAAGGTGCAGACAAGACGTCTCTGTGATCGTAGAGGAGCTTCTTGAACACAGTCAACTTGGGCCTACTGGAGAAGATGAGGCCATTCGTCTGCAGGACCTCGCGGGCGGTGTCAGGGGATGAGACCACAAGGACGGGCACGCTTCCGAAATGGAGGAGCATGAGATCAGGGCCGAAGCGCTTCGCTAGGGCTTCAAGGGAGCGATAAGGGTAGGAGCCTAGTTGGTGAAGGTTTCCAAATATGGGAAGCTTTGACGGAGAAGGTGGTGAGTTTTTCGTAGTAGGAGTAGTGATGAACCATTTGTATAGGAGAATGAGAAAAATGAGTAGAAGTAGGGCAGGCATTGAAGTTAAGGAACTGAAAGGTTGCAACAAGGTTTGGAGTTTGAACTCAAGCATTTGCAGGACTCGATCACTCAACATATCTTAGATCTTTTTTCAGTGCTTCCTCTAGCTAGGTATGTGTGATTGGATGATTTAAGCACGAGACCAATTTATGCAAGATCAAACTAGTACATGTTTGGATGAAACCAATAATAGATCGGATATCAAGGAGAACCAATAGGAGAAGTAGAGGTTGGAGATAGGCCTTATCACGGACCGGGCCGGGCCGGGCCGGGAATCTAATATGTAAGCCCTTACCCGCCCTAACGACCCGTTATGTTAGGGCTAAAAGGGCAGGTCGGGTCAGGTCGGGTCAGGTCGGTCCTCTGAATAGGGCTAAATAGGGCCGAA
The DNA here is from genome assembly GCA_963682095.1 of Potentilla sterilis. Classification (NCBI taxonomy): domain Eukaryota; kingdom Viridiplantae; phylum Streptophyta; class Magnoliopsida; order Rosales; family Rosaceae; genus Potentilla; species Potentilla sterilis. Next base: position 1,734,596 of record OY821756.1, on the reverse strand, counting down.
CGTGGCCTTTTTTTGTTTAATAATAATTTAGTTATTATTTAGCTATAGAGTTATACCGTGTAATATAAAACTCTTTTATTTTTATATAATCATATTTTACATAGATATATGCATTACATTTAACTTAAGGCATTGATAAATATAAGTTTAATAGGTTAAATTCATTTATCATATATCAAATCACTCAAAAACTATTGTTATTTCTTACAAAAAATATAAATAAAAGACAAAAACCTTATAAAAAAAGGATAAGTTGTATTGTATGTAAAATAGAAGAAACATATTTTAAAAAATAGTTTATTATTAAGGCCTAAGGGCCAAGTAGGGCGGACTTTTAAGGCCGGGTTAATCCGTGGCTTGGAGAGATCGATGAGATCCAAAACTGCTGCAATTGACAATTCACTACCAGAAAAGGCGTCATAGCCGACGACGCCATCTCGTCGGCCGTTTCCATTAATTCGTCGGCTATAGTCATAGCCGACGAAGTATCGTCGGCTATTATCTCGTCGGGATTGCTCCGTCGGCTATAGTATAGCCGACGACACACGGGGTAAGTCGTCGGCTTATGAAACACCAGGTATAGCCGACGAAAAAAGCGTCGTCGGCTATACTTCGAACATTGCCGACGAGAAGATCGTCGGCTTTAACAATTACGTAACTGCCCCTAACCCGAAGTATAGCCGACGACACTATCGTCGGCTATACGTCCGTTTTAGCCGACGACACTATCGTCGGCCATAACAATCGCCGGTACCAGGAACGGCTTTTTTTTGCCTGAAGCCGGGAGGGTATAGCCGACGACATATGGTAAACATCGTCGGCTATAGCCGTTATAGCCGACGAAATTTGGTAAAAATCGTCGGCTATAACTGTTATAGCCGACGAAATAATGCCAATATCGTCGGCTATAACCCCTAAATATTTAAAAAAATTAAAAAATTTTACTCGGGCCCAATTTCTCTTCGTCTTCGGGGGCTGCAGAAAATGCACAAACAAACATCCAAATATCCAACAAATATCCACATCAATCCATCCCTAATATCCTACATACTGTACAAATTAACCCACTATATATATCTACTCATCATCACCCCCTAAACGCGTAGCGTCGTCGACCGGATCGTTCGAGTTCCGGTGGCTATGGCTGTCCTGATCGGCTGGCGTACTCCGATGCGGGGGGGGAGTGGGGACGACGAACTGGGGCATCTGTGGCGGAGGCGGGGGCTGGAGTCCAGCCTGCTGGGCCTCCCAAGACTGCTGCATCCATCGGTACATCTCCGCCACAGATGCGTCTCTGGCCTGCTGCGCCGAAGCCTCCGCAGCCCTCGCCAACTCCGCCTGCTGGAGCGCCTCCACCGCCCTCGCCAACTTCGCCTGAGTCCTCTGCAGCTGCGTCTGCAAGTCTCCTCTCGTCGAAGCCGCACGCTGCGTGCTGGGATTGGCCGGCGTGAACTTGAGAACCCCATCTCCCGCCGCGCCTAGGCCTCTCTGGTAGAAGTAGTTGTTCCCCGTCCCTACCGCCGCGTGCATGATCTGAGAGGCCAAGCGCGGCTCAAGGGTGTCGATCGTGGAGGCAAACTCCGCGATCGCCTCGTCGGACGCCCCGTCTCCCAGAGTGTCTCGCGCGATCCCGAAGGTGATCGCGTCGGTCTCCGCATCTATTTCCGCCTAATTGACAAGAAAATATAATAAACGAATTAAAAATTATATATATAAATTAATTTCATGAAACACTTTTATTTAAGATGGACGAATACTTACCACTTGGTCGGGACGCCCCGGATATATCTGCGCATGAATCCACGACAACGGCCTCAGCGGTCGGTCCCTCCTCGCCATCTCTGCCCACTGCCTCCAGGAGCGGGCGCCGCCGTGGTGGGGGTGCTCGTTCCTCCTGCGGTTGTCGCTGTTCGTCCGCGAGATTTTCTGTATTATAACAACAAACATATAAACGCAAATATAAATTAGTAACTAAATTAAAATATTAGGAACTAACCAAAATAAAATTAATAACTAATTTAGTTACTAACTAATTTAATTTAATTAGTAACTACTTAACTAACTAATTTAATTAGTAACTACTTAACTAACTAATTTAATTTAGTAACTAACTAACTTACTAACTACCTAATTTTATTTAATTTAATTTGATTTAATTTAGTAACGAACTAACTAACTATGTAACTAACCAACTGACTTAATTTAATAACTAATAACTAACTAACTAACTAATTAATTGAATTAAGTAACTACATAATTTAATTATTAAATAACATTAAAAAGTTATATACTACCAGGCTAAATTTTCTTACCGAGACCCTGTCGCTCCCGAAGTAGGCTACCAGCCATAGCCACTCGTACTCCCTGTACCGGAACTCGTGGGGGGTTGCAGCTCGCCCCAAGCGCTGCTCCACATGGTACGTCCTGTAGTGCGTGGACAGCTCGTTCTTCCACTCGGAGTACCTATATTAACATAACACAACTGTTAGATATATTCGTACACTGCCAATAAATATATTTATACAAAAAAAAGCAAAACACATAACCTGTTCTTCAGCTGCTCGTCTCTCCACCAGTCCAAGGTAGGATGGACTCTAAACCATTGCTGCAACATTATAAATTAATTAGAAAATATTTTTAAATAGTTATAAGGACTGAATTCATAATTGTTTATTTTCTATAATAAAAATCATATTTAACTCACCGACAGTGCATTGTACACTCGCGCCTTGATCTCATCGGGCACAGAGCCCCAGTCGGGCCACAACAGTGGGACCCTGTCCCGCACGAGCATGCCCGTCGCGTTGATGTACTTGGTGGTGGTGTCTCTCCGCTCAATCGGGCGTCCATCCTCACCGGGACCGGGCAGGATCTCTCTGATCCCACCGGCCAGCTCCCTCTCCAGGGTGGACATGTTCGCTGGCCCTCTGGTCCGTCTCGTCCCCGCGGGTTTATTGACGAGGACGCCTGTTAAAATGAACACATAGTTAAATAATTATTTAAACTAACTAATTAAATAATTAATTAAACAATGTAAATAATTAATTAAACTAACCAATTACCTGCGTCGTTGTACTGCTTGTCCCTCTCACGAACGGCCCACAGGCCGCGGCAGTCCTCTGAGTCGAAAGGACTGTAGAAGTAGGCCTCCTCCCAGGGAATCTCGTGAGGCCGGTCGTGCCTCCAAATCTGCCTCCCCCTGGCGTCGTACTCAGGGATGGCAGGGAGGAACTGGACCATGTACATCCCCGATGGCGGAGACATACGGGGCGTGGACCCTGAGGGGCCTGCTCCCCCTGACGGTGGGCCCCGTAGCTGTGGACGCTGTCGCTGTGGGGGGACAGGGAGCATCTCTGGAGGGTCCAGATCGGCGCGCGGTGGGGTCGGCTGCCGATCCTGGAACAGTGCTGAAGTGCACTGGGGTCTGGTGGCTCTGCGTCCTCCTCCGACACTCGAGTCAGGGCCCGCTCCCGTCGACTCATACGAGGAGCCCCCACGTGGATCGCTCGGCGTCAATCCCATCAACGTCTCCTCTCGTCGACTCAAAGGCCGGCCTAGGCCCCGACGACCGCTGGATCCGCTCCCCCCACGGCTGGATCCTGCCTGAGCGTCGGGGTCGCTCTCGGTCCGTCTGCCAAGCCATCGGTCTACAAAGCGCCGGTTTCCTGCACAATTAGTATATAAATTCCATAAATTGCACAAAAATTCCACAAAACAAAATTAAAAACATCATTCAATGTATATATACCTAATTATATATATACGTACCTAAATATATTTATACCTAATTATATATATATATTCCGAAATATAACACAAAATTCCTTAAATTTCACAAAAAAATAAAAAACTTTTTTAAATATATATACACCTAATTATATATATACATAACTATATTTATACCTAATTATATATATATATATATATATATTCCGAAAAATATATATATATATATATCGTCATAAAAATGAAAAAAAATATTTATACCTAATTATATATAAATTAGTATATAAATTAGTATACTAGTATATAAATTCAACAAAATTCCACAATTAGTATATAAAAACCGTAAATTTAACAAAAAATCCACAAAATTAGTATATAAATTCCACAAAATTAACAAATTTAACAAAAAATCCACACAATTCCATAAATTTCAAAAAAACCCTAAATTCCACAAAAAATTCACAAAAACCCTAAAATTCACAAAATTCGACAAAATTAATAAAAACCGTAAATGAGGCTCGATCGGGACTACCTGACATGGTGGTGCAGTCTGGACGAGGACGGGTGGTGCGGTGCGGCGGCGGCGGCGGCAGGGGGGGCGGCGGCGGCAGGGGGTTTCGGATCGGCTAGGGGCGGCTGCGGCTGGGCGGCTGCAGCAGGGGCGGCAGAGGCGACGCAAGGCAGGGGCGGCTACGGCGGCTCGGGACGGCGGCTCGGGGCGGCGGCTCGGGGCGGCGGCGGCAGGGGGTTTCGGGTCGGGGAGGGGTCGGGCACGACGGGGAGGGGGCGGGGAGGGGGAGGGTAGGGAGGGGGAGGCTCGGTCGGCGTCGGTGGTGGTCGGTCGGCGTCGGGGAGGGACGGGCGGCTGCGGCAGTGGGGATTTAGGGATTTAGGGTTTCTGGAAAATGAGGGAGGCGCCCTCTGTTTCGGTTTAAATCGAAGGACTATAGCCGACGATGTTATTTTAATTCGTCGGCTATAGTTATAGCCGACGAATTTCGTCGGCTATACTCTGACGGGCCGGGCCGAAATCCGGGCCGGGCCGAAGTTGGGCTTTGCGGGCCGGTTATAGCCGACGAAGTTAGGTATATCGTCGGCTATAATATGCATATCGTCGGCTATAATATGAATCTCGTCGGCTATACTTTACGCTCTCAGCAGCCGTCAGATCTCGCCCATCCAACGGCGGACAATGAAACGGCGCGGATCGCAAGAGTTTAGCCGACGAAGTTCAGGATTTCGTCGGCTATTCCCTGGTCAAGTTTTGGTCAAACCTCTAAACGCTTTAAAACGGCAATTGGCCCGTCTAGATGACGTTTTTTGGCCTGACCTTCAACAGAGAATAGTTTCAAATCGATGCGACGCAACTAACCGTATAAAAATTTTCCTCCAAATATTTACCGACCGTCAGGCTACCCATAGGAAAACGGAAGTAAAAAACACCTAACCGCAACATTCGGCACACAGATTTTGTCCGAATCTTCCCATTTTTCAACCGTAGTCGTATTTCAATATTTCGGTCGTATCTTATTTCACGACACTTTTGCATTTGAACGGTCTACGTATGGTAACTATTTGAAACTATACATTCACTTAAACACTTAGTAAATAAGTTAAGGAACATTAGTGCATATGTTCCGATTTCGAATCTAAAAGTTTTGAAAATCTATTCCAACCGTCAGATATCACCGTTAAGATTAAATACATGTATGAAAAAAAATACAACTAGATCTGACAACGTTAAAGGGTCGATCGGATCGGTCAAACTGCTTGGTCAAACCTCTAAACGCTTTAAAACGGCAATTGGCCCGTCTAGATGACGTTTTTTGGCCTGACCTTCAACAGAGAATAGTTTCAAATCGATGCGACGCAACTAACCGTATAAAAATTTTCCTCCAAATATTTACCGGCCGTCAGGCTACCCATAGGAAAACGGAAGTAAAAAACACCTAACCGCAACATTCGGCACACAGATTTTGTCCGAATCTTCCCATTTTTCAACCGTAGTCGTATTTCAATATTTCGGTCGTATCTTATTTCACGACACTTTTGCATTTGAACGGTCTACGTATGGTTTCGGTCAATATACTTTAGCCGACGACTTGCAAGTCGTCGGCTACAGTATGGGCATTATAGCCGACGAATTGCACGTCGTCGGCTAAAGTATGGGCATTATAGCCGACGAATTATGGTCCATTTCGTCGGCTATAACGCTGATCTTTCTGAAAATTTGCCATTTAGGGCCTGAAAATTGCCTATTTCACCTGATAAATTCCTGAATATCGCACAAACAAATCAATACAATTTCCCATAAATTCGAAAAACGGTAATTAAGGACAAAAATTATTTTCATACATGCATGCACCATCGTACACAAATACATACATAAATAGTATACTAAGGATGATAATCAGAATCATCCTCATCACTTGAGTCAGACGTAGTATAGTAGTTAATATCTGGCAACCGGTGCTCGTACTCGTCGTCTGAGTCATCGTCGGGCTGATATAGACGATTCGGATTAACATCATACATGGGCACCTGACCCCTAGGAAGTCGGACCACTCTGCCCGGCGTCACATTATTATCGCGGATGGTGGAGGATTCCGGAATGTCGCCGGCGTCCGGCTCTTGGTATGCGGTCGCTTCTTGACACTCTGTGCTCACACCAAGTGTGGTAGCACTGTATATGTCTCGCTGAGACACATGGTTAACTACCTTCCACGTGCCTTTGTTCAAAGGATCGTCAAGATAAAAGACCTTTTTGGCCGCTGTGGCGAAAACAAAGGGGTCGTCTTCATACACACTAGTGGCGGTATTCACCGAAAGTATGCCGTACTGATCGATCCGTGTGCGGTGCGGCCTAGTATCAAACCATCGACACTTGAACAAGTGGACTTTCATGCGGTTCCCATAAATGAGTTCAACAACTGACTGTAGGACACCGTAAAAATCCACGCCCCCCTCTGCACCATCGACCATCACCCCACAATTCTGTGTTTTGCGTTCCCCGTCTCTAGCTTCACATATATACTTAACGCCGTTGACATCACACATTGGGCGGACTGTGGAAGATATCGGCTTCATCGACAACAGCCTCAATTCCTCTGAGTAATTTGTATGACCACCCCTCGCAGCCACTTGCATCAGCTGAAAAATATAACTCAAATCACTCGGTGTGTTTATGATTAAAGAATAGGGAACTGTAAAAGAAAGCCATCTAATATATATATTTATACACTTACCCATTGTGGAAAATAGTCTGCAAACGTCGTGTTGTGGTACTCGACATCACCGCGAACTTCCTTGCTGTGAAGATGGTGACGTTTCCAATATTGTACCTCCGGACAGTTTATTAGAACCCACCAGTGGGCAATCCCTACCTCATGGTCAGGCAACTTGTCCACACCCTTTTTCTTGAAGCTTCCGTATGGTACAACAGAGTTGGCGACGATAGATAGGTTGAACTCGGGGTCATCTCGACTTGGATGTTGTGGGGGGTCCTCCATCGCTCCCAAGTACAACTTGGCGTACGTTACACACTCATGCGCAATGTAAGCTTCAGCAATACACCCCTCAGGCGCAGATTTATTGTGCACATATTTCTTGTAGTCTCCAAGTTGTCTGCAAGGTTAACAAGTGCGTGTTAAGAGCATGCAACTTTTATTTAAAAACATGTATAAATCAAATTTATGAATAACATGTACCTTTCGATGGGATACATCCAAGTGTAGTGTACGGGACCGGTAAGCAACAATTGTTGGGGAAGATGGATCATCAGGTGAGGCATGATGTCAAAGAAGTTTGGGGGAAATATCCTCTCGAACTTGCACAAGATAAAAACGATTTCCTCATGCATTCTCATGAGGTCTGATTTTCTAACTTCTCTAGCGCATAACTTCTGGAAGAATCTTGACAACGCCACCAACGGCTCAACCACTTCATCCTCCAAGTACGCTCGAATGAAAATAGGGAAGAGGCGTTGAAGCAGTACATGGCAGTCGTGACTCTTCAATCCGTACATCTTGTTGTCTCGGTAGTTAACACACTTGCTTATGTTACCCGCATAGCCATAAGGATACCTGCATAGCCATTAACAACAATTAGATTTCATGCATATATAGTCGTCCAACAACAGATGGATTCTTTAGGGAATACATGCCTAATTAATAAAAAGTTACCTGACATTACTCAGCCATCCAAAGATTTCATGTTTCTGGTCCCTGGTGACGGTGTAAGGAGCTTGGGGCATTTTGCTCCTGCCCTCTCTCAACCACAAATGGTCCCGCAGTCCCATATTTCTCAGATCAACGCGTGCCTTGGGGGTGTCTTTTGTTTTCTTCTCCCAATTCAAAACTGTGCCAACCACGGCTTCACCCACGTTCTTCTCTATATGCATGACATCCAGGTAGTATCTGGTAGCCAACCTGGCCCAATAAGGAAGTTCCCATAAGATGCTCTTGTGTGACCAGAACCTATACCGATCCGGCCTCTCTGGAATCGTGCGCAACACATCGGGATGATTGCTAAGCGGACCAAAGTCATACTCATTCAACACTGCCAATATTTCCTCCCCTGTCCATTGCTCCGGTGCCCAGCCCCTTTCTTCAGTCCCATCAAAAGCCTGTGCATCGTCCCTAAATGGATGGTCGTGCGGAAGCCAACGACGGTGACGCATCTGGACAATCTTGCTGCAATGAGGACTGGAGCAATCAACAGTCATGCACTCTGAACAAGCCCTGTAACCCCTGGTGACGCTGCCCGACAACATACCCCTCCCAGGAAAGTCACTGATCGTGCCAACAAGCATGGCATGCATCCGGAACATCTCATTTTTGAACCGGTCGTAGACCAGGTGGCCGTTCAGACTCAAGTACCGAAGCTCCTCAATTACGGGTCTCAAATACACATCGAGACACTTTCCCGGATAACCTGGGCCTGGAATCAACAATGTGAGCATGTTATATTCCTTCTTCATGCACATCCACGGTGGAAAGTTGTACGGAATCAAAATAACTGGCCACACACTGTACTGAAGCTCTTTCTTGCCAAAAGGGTTGAAACCGTCGGATGATAGCCCTAGCCAAACATTTCGAACCTCTGATGCAAATTCGGGAAACTCCAACACGTTCTTCTTCCAAGCCTCTCCGTCGGCGGGATGTCTAAGGGTGTCATCGTCAGGCACATTCCTCTCAGCCCACCATCTCATAGCTTCGGCCGTGAAAGCACACATGAACAACCGCTCAAGCCTATCAATCAGCGGGAAGTACCGAAGTATCTTCACAGCTTTCTTGTTCCCTTTAGGAGTGAACTTATACCGCTCTGTATTGCATAATGGGCAGTATTCAAGATCTGCAAGTCCTTCCCCGTAAAACAGAACGCAATCGTATCTGCATGCATGAATCTTGATGTAGGAAAGGCCGAGATCTTTAAGGATATGTCGCACCTTATGATGACTGGTAGGAAGCCGATGTCCGGGGGGCATCGCCCCACCCCATAGCCGAAGCCAATCATCAACCGATTTGACAGTGCCTTTGTTCTCCGTTTTGATCTTCATCACTCCCATGACAGATTCAAGGACAGTCTTACTGCATCCGGGGTACAACGGAGTCTGTTGCAATGCGATCAGGTTGTTGTACTTTTCCATACCACTTGTGTTGACCGGAGATCGGGGTAATGGCTCGAGTGGCTCAATATCAGGGAAACACTCCATCTCCGGAGGTGGGAGTTGCACATCTGGTGCTTCCTCAAAGACACCGCTCTCACGAGGAAACATATCGTTGATCCAGTTCGTTGTCGGATCATTGGAGGAACTCCCTCTCTCGGCAAATTGTCCATGATCATGACGACCCGCAAACTCTGGTTCACCGTGATAAATCCAATTAGTGTATAGGACCCAAAATCCATATCTAGCCAGGTGTTGCTCCACTGTCTCTATGGAAAACCGGTGACGTGGGGTGGCACACTTGCACTTTTTACACGGACAATAATGAAGTGTAGTGTCTCCACAGTTAGCCATCACAAAATCCAGGAAACTCCTAACTCCATCATGATACGCCTGATCCCATCTTCCAAGGGTAATCCAACTCTTGTCCATCCTGTAAATTCAAGAAATAAATATAGCTATATATAGATATGTATATATGCACGTACTACGTACGTACTAATTAATTAAAAAATTCATCATTACACACACACACACATATATATATATATATATATACACATGCATCCCTAAATTAATTAAAACATCGTCAATCTCCCTAATTAATTAAACACAATGTATTTTTTATATATACCAACAATATATTTTTAATTACAATTAAATTAATTAATATATATACATTTTTTCATCAAATTCATCTAAAATCACCTATAAATCAACATTAATCAATCACTAATCTTCAACAAAACTTCAATTCTATCTAACCAATACAACATATATATCAACCCATTAATAATCTCATCTCAACACATATATATATATATATATATATATATATATCAAATTAATCACACATTTATTCTAATTAAACTCTAAATTAATACACCTCTGCATATAACCAACTAAATCAACACACACAGCAATATACGTACCTTTCAAGCTTATGGCCGAGGTTTTGGACGATTTCAGAGCGTTTTGGACGATTTCATCGACGAATGAGCTCCCTGATGCAGAAGGTCGATCTGATATAAGAGTTATAGCCGACGAATACCCCCCTCGTCGGCTATAACAAAAACTTTTCGTCGGCTATAACTCTTATAGCCGACGAATACCATCCTCGTCGGCTATAACTAAAAACGTTTCGTCGGCTATAGTTATAGCCGACGAGTTGTCGGCAGTCGTCGGCTATAATATTATAGCCGACGATGTGGCCGACGAAATAGTAGTTCGTCGGCTATAACGGGTTATAGCCGACGAGGTACTATTTCGTCGGCCGTTTTTTCCCATATCGTCGGCTATAACCCCTTTTCTGGTAGTGATTCTTGGCCACCTCCAAGAGTCGTACTTCTCAAAAGAGAATTAAAACCAAAAAAGATGGCATGAATTATCGACATTAAAGTTACATGACAAATGATATAAGATCTGGTTCAATCTACCAAAAATTTCTACTCAAATATATAATACCAACGTACGCCTCAAATCAAGAGTTGACCGTGAATCATAGTGTACCAACATCTTGTTAAACTTAATGCTTAGTTACTTTTCTAACCTATGTAAGTTTGTTTTTAACTATAGTTAAACTTTGAGTTTTGTGTCTATGTGCTGTATGCTAATATAATAGTAGGGAAAATTACTGCTTTGGTCACTGATCTTTGTCAAAAACGACAGTTTGGTCACTATCGAATTTCAAATATCAAAATGGTCACTCAAGTTATGTCAAAGTATATCAAAATGGTCACTCCGTGAACTGAGACGTTAAAATATGTCACGTGCCGTCAATGTTCACTACATGTGCCAAAATATTGAGGGTATATATGTCATTTTAAGCCTTAATCGATTTAAAAACCCTAAAACAATAAAGCTTGAATCATAGCATTTAGTCGACCTCCTCGATCTTGGGCCGGCACCACCGCTTCCCCATTTTCTTGCACAGGCTACGCAATCATCCAATATCATGTTGGTATCGTATTTATACATAAATCCCTCCTCACTGAGCTTGGTAAAACCCCAGCCAATTTGCCTCTTTGGTAAATCCAAACACCTGAAACCCAATTCCAGAAAATCCCATTAATCTTGAAACTCAGCTCGGGCTTTGGCTTGGCATAAATTAGAAGAAAAAGAAAATGAAAGCTTAGGTACTTACTCTTGCTTCACTTCAAGTTCTGGATAGTGTTGCTGATAGTAACTAGCAATTTGTGCAGATGAAACATAGGATGTTGCGCACAAGAATCTACCATTCATTGAAGGACTCTCCATGCAGAAGATATGGGCATCACAAACATCATCAATATGGACTATTGGAATTTTCCCCAACAATTCCTCAAGGTATCTCACAGAATTGTACTCAGTTGCACTATTTGTAAGCTGAGAAACAATACAAGCTACAGTTACAGGTGTGAATGGTGGAAGTGAGTTCCCTCCCACAAGACCACAAACCAAGCTCACAATCTCAGGTCCGTTTCTATTGGTGTGATTCCCATAGCTCAAGATTTCTCTCTCTGATAGTGTCTTTGAAACTGTATAATCCTGCAATTGAAGGATTTTAGTACCCCCTAATATTCAATAACAATGAAGGATAAAGTAATTTAGACTTTGGACTAGCATATTTGAACAGTACAAGTCAGAAACAAGGCTACATGAAACATTGCCTTAATTTTGATTCATCTAAGAAACTCGGGTACCTTGAGGAAGTCATTAGAACAAGCAACTGAGAGATCAAGAGGAGTCCAACATGTTTCATCCATGATGTCTTTGAAACCACTACCATCTTCTTTAAGGGGAGATGCAGCAACCACGGAAGCGGTGTAGATTAACCTCCTAACTGTTCCTGATTTAAGACAAGCCTCTGCAATGCTCTTTGCCCCAGCTATAGCAGCTTCAGTTGTGTTCTTGTACTGCTTTTGTCATAAAGATAGAAGTAGTCTATTATCACGGATTGCATTGTAAAACAATGGGACATGCCTGCTATTTTGTAAGATGAAAATTGCGCTAACCAGTTTATCAATCCGGCGACATAACGTTGCAGTAAAGTAAAAGAAAGTACCCTTTGGAAGGCTCTTACCTGCAGGGAGTTTGGGGTGTGCATCATGGGAGTAGCTACATGGAAAACAAACTCACATCCTTCAATTGCCTGCTCAAACGTAACTGGATTGTACAAGTCAGCTTCAAACAGTACCAGCCTTTCATCAGAATCAGGAAGGCTCCTCAGAAGGCTCACCTTAGAAACATCACCTGCAATCCTGTACCTGAATCTTGCAGATCGTTTGGGTTTGGTTTTGGATTTGAAAGGGGTTGGCGTGGGCTGAGCTGTGCTTGTGCTGTGCTGCTTTTTAGATCAGCACAGAGTCAGACACGAGGACGACGACAGCGATGATGCGAAGCCACCCCATTACACCAATATACCTCAGTGACCAAAATACCCCTGTAAGAAACGGAATATTCGAAGAATATTATATAATTAACAGTCGTTTGACGTCTAATGACCAAATTGATAATGAAACATTAACTTGAGTGACCATTTTGATATTTGACATTCGATAGTGACCAAACTGTCGTTATTGACATATATCAGTGACCAAAACAGTAATTTTGCCATAATAGTATCAGACCTTATACTTTTGTAGTAGATCAGAAAAAATATCAGAGATCAGAGATCTGAGATCTGAGAGCATAATAGTGACACAACCTCTTTCATCAAAATATCGCTTTGTATCTCATTGAGTCTACCACCATCTCTGTATCAAATATACAGTGTTGTGTGTGTGATTGAGTGCAGGAAATAAAAGAAGAAGAAGATCAATGCTACGTACCTGATTGGAGTGTGAAGACTGAAGAGCAGTTGCATAATAAGGCAGCAAGCTTGGATCAAAGGAGGTGAGTAATAGCTCAACCCCAACACATCTCAAGGAATCAGATAGTTCAGTAGAGTAACATGAGCTTAGCATGAGGTAAGCTCAGAGTCCAGAGATCGAATCTATGGAGTTTCTGCTTCCATCTTCAATATGCGATCCAACTACCATCCTAGCATTTTTTCTCTTACTGTTATGTTCAGCATGGATCTTAAAATACTTTCAGAAAAACACAGCTAAAAATAGAGGACCGCCGGAAGCTGCCGGTGCATGGCCAATACTCGGCCACCTTCGCCTCTTAGGAGGGCCTCAACCGCCCCACATAATCCTAGCGAAAATGGCTGACAAGTACGGACCGCTCTTCACTATCAAGCTTGGTGTGCACCCTACTCTTATTGTAAGCAGTTGGGAAGTGGCTAAAGAGTGTTTCACCACTAACGATAAAGCTTTTGCCAACCGCCCGAAAGCTTTATGCTCGGAGATTTTGGGGTACAACTATGCCTTGCTCGGTTTTAGCTCTTACGGACCTTACTGGCGCCAAGTGCGAAAGATAGCCACGCTGCACATTCTCTCCAACTACAAGTTGGAGTTGCTCAAGCACGTCCGAGAATCAGAGATAAAGGTGTCTACTAAACACATATTTGATATGTGGGAGAAAAACATAGGTGTATCAAATAAGGTGTTGGTGGAAATGAAGAGGTGGTTTGGAGACTTAACTTCAAATATCATGTTCGGGATGGTTGTTGGAAAGCGATTTAATGTGGCTGAATCACCGCAAGAGAATGAGGAGAGTGAGAGCTTTCAGAAGGCGTTGAGGGAATTTTCTAAATTGGGTGGTGCATTTGTAATCTCAGATGTAGTTCCATATCTTAGGTGGTTGGACTTGGGAGGTTATGAGAAAGCCATGAAGAAGACAGCTAAAGAACTCGATCGTGCGCTTCAAAAATGGTTAGAAGAGCATAAGCACAAGAGAAGTACTAAATCTGTGCAACATGTCAATGTTGAGAATGACTTCATGGATATGATGCTTTCTGTCCTTGATGATGATTTTATTGAAGAGTTTGCTGGTTCAATTACTACTGATACAATTTTGAAAGCTACATGCCTGGTATTTACTCTGATCGCTAACCTTTCCCTTCCAATTTCATTATATGATAAACTTCAACTTTATGTAGATTCTCTCCTATAACACAAAGTCACAAACAGTACTAGAAGCTCTTTCTTGTACTAAAAAGAGCTTTCAGCGATATCTTTCCATAGATATATGAAAGAGATTTATTCTAAGTGCAATTACTCCAAGCAGTTTAATCTACACTAGTTTTCCTTGCATGTTTAATTTCGCATGTTCGTTGCAGGCGGTTCTTCTAGGGGGGACAGAAACCACAACAGTGACATTAACCTGGGCTCTTTCTTTATTACTCAACAATCCTGAAGTCCTGAAGAAGGCTCAGCTTGAGTTAGACAACCATGTTGGTAGGGAAAGGCAAGTGAATGAATCAGATGTGAAGAATCTAGTCTATCTCCAAGCCATTATCAAGGAAACATTGCGGCTATACCCTGCCGGACCTCTCTCAGTGCCACATGAATCCAGAGAAGACTGCACAATAGGTGACTATCATGTAAGCTCAGGCACGCGTCTTCTTATCAATCTTTCAAAGATGCAGCGGGATCCAAATGTCTGGGTTGACCCTTGTCTATTCCAACCAGAAAGGTTTCTTACAACTCACAAGAATGTTGATGTTAGGGGCCAGAGTTTTGAATTGACACCATTTGGAAGTGGTAGACGAATATGTCCGGGAATCTCTCTTGCACTTCAAGTTACTCAACTTACACTGGCTCATTTGCTACATGGGTTTGAAATCACAGCTCCATCTGATGAGCCAATTGACATGGGAGAGAGTTCAGGGATAGCAAACATTAAGGCCACCCCACTGGAGGTACTTCTCACCCCACGCCTACATCCTAAACTTTATGAAATTGGTAACTAGATGACATGTATGTTATTGAATGTTGAGGGCTATGTCTATGTGAGGAACGGATACTGTGATTTTCAAGTCATCTTATCCCGGCCATTTCCTCTCAAGGATTTATATTTCATATGCTGCAATAAAAAATCGTCTGTATATTTGACGACAATAATATCAGTGATTCTGGATAACGGCTAATCCATTCCATGATGTTAATGATTCTGGATAACAAGTACGGTACAACTGATGAATTTTATAAATGTATTAAAATAGATTAACTACAAGCAGGAGGTTCAATGAAAGTAACTACAACAAAGGATCGGCCTAGCAATAGCAGCCCATTTCTCTTGATAGCTCAGGTTCCAGCCAATCCCCAGTAGTGTTTCATAACCTATGAGTATGATTCACTATGCTTCCATCCTCCATATTCTTGTCCCCCATATTCCTGTTCTGCCGCCTATAGAAATGCAGCAACAACCACACATCAATCAAACAAGACTGCAAGTTTTCCACTATATCCTGATTTTCCCATCTTTACTTGAAATGAAAGGAAAAGAAAAAAAGTTTGAAGTACCTTCTTGGTGAAAGTAACACCAACTTGGATCTCTCCGCGAAAACGTTTATCTGCAGCAACCACACTATATTTTTTGGGATGTATTTCAGCAGATCCTTTCTCCACACCCAGTTCCAATAACTCCTTAACATAGATCCTGCACATTAATTAATAGCCATTTGATCAACCATTTTTATTTGTCTGTGGTGAGAAAGGTTATGTTGGAGATGAAAATTAGTTAAAAAGTGTAGCACATATTATCTGACAAGACGGAACTTTGATAATTTTCAACACATTACATACAGGTATAGTATTACTTACGTTGCTTCGCCTATAGTGTCATCAGCAGTGAAGGTGTCCTTATCCATGATTTTAAGGGTGAGCTTATACTGCTCGCCATTTCCAGGATACTCTACCCTGAATATTAATCTCTCATTCCACACCGGATTGCCTCCTTGTCCTGCACAGCCATCTAGTTTAGCAGAAGAATTAACACGACAGATAATAAAGAATCAGTGACAATAACTATGACTCTACATATGCTCTCATTTGATTATTTCCTACTGAAAATAGGCCTTTTCTTGGCCATGACTTTAAGCACTTTAATTTGTAATAAGACGGTGTGTCCAAGTCAATTGCTTTGTAGAAGTTAAAGTTTTTCTTTATTGCAAATTTAAAGGAAGGAAGCTATCATATTAACTTTTAACTATGCCCACTCGATTAAGCTGCCCTCAATAGAAAAATGCATAATATAGAAAGGTCACCATCCACTGCCAATTTGTTCTAAGTATTGGTAGAGAAGTCTAACCATATAGTTTCACACATTGCAGAAGCTATCATCTGATGTCTCATGTTTGCAAATGGTTAATGTCCTACTAAATGTGCTTATATAAGCCAATAAACTGTTCTTATTTCATAATTTCATGTGTGCTTTGTCATAGCTCAAAATGGACATATTAATCGAAGCATTTTCTTCAAGTAATCGGTACAAATTGAGGTTAAAACTCACCTCTGGCCACACTGGTCCTGTGCTCTTGGTTTTTATATTTCACCACAACATAAGGATCCATGCGACCTAATCAGATCATACAGGTCAAAAAAGAATTACAGCCAAATTTATTTCCAAACTAGACCCAAAAGCAGATGTAAATCTCTAAATGGGACACACCAAAACCACCCCTTTTGGTGAAAAAAAAAAAAAAAAAAACACAAGGACCTTAGGTCAAGTCTAACCCTGTGAAAATGCTGGCTTTCTTCAAAGAAAAGAAGAGAAAATTTAAAAGTAAAATACTGGCGAAGATGACGCTTATATGAACATGGAGATGAACATAGTTGACTAAGTTTGAAGCAGAAAACAAAAAAAACATCGAAATTTGAGAAGCCCATGAGCAGTTTGGACTTTGGAGGATCACAGGTCCTCTCAAGCTCAAACATTCTCAAACCATTATCAATGAACTATAAATCATAATCCCAGAAAGACACACACACATATGAACTCCAAGAAACCAAGGAAAATATATATATATATATATATATATATATTTATATATAATTTTTTTCTGGTGCGGACGTCCGGACAGTCCGGATGCGCCGTTTCCGGCCACCGGCTAGGCGGCGACGGCGTATCCGGCCACTGGGCTTTGCTCGCCCCACGCCGGCGACCCCGTCTGTGCCGGCCCGAGCTCCATCGCCGGCCGGCAGCCGCCGGAATCTGCAAAAATGCAGAAAAATGACAAGTACTGTTCATTTTTCTGCATTTTTGCAGATTCTGGCCGGCTGCCGGCCGGCACAGACGGGGTAGCCGGCGTGGGGCGAGCAAAGCCCAGTGGCCGGATACGCCGTCGCCGCCTCGTCGGTGGCCGGAAACGCCGCATCCGCACCATAAACAGTGCGTGCGGACGTCCGCACTTGAGAAGCACTGTATATATATATAGATTAAAGGAGCAGAAAAGCTGCCACTGATTCACAGAGCTTCTCAGCTATCTCCTCAGCCTAAGTATGGAATTTCACAGAAAATAGATTAAATGCTTTATACACAAACTTCAGCATAAGGACAGGAATAATGCTACAAGTCTAGAAGAACATACCACATTCTTGGTCATGAGCCAATCCTTGAGAGCCTTCAAAGCTGGTTCCAAATCAGACCTCTCCAAGTTTGCCTTGCCTGCAATACTGAATACAAACAACAAAAAAGATGCATGAAAATGATGTAACCTAAGAGTTCCACTTCATATTCATCAGGAAAGAAGAAGTTTGAAATGTTAAAGACATCTCAATTGCAAGTGTTCTCAGTTCTCACCCAGTCTCTATAATAATTTCAAAAAGATAAGCTCGTTAAATGCAGATTCATGATGCAATACATAAGCACAGCTTTGAACCAAATTACTTAACCAAGACAAACACTTGCTCCCTTTATATACTTAATGTCATTTCAACTCTCAGCCAAAACGTGAATGTGACATAAGAACTTAAATTCTACAACATGGCATACATAACCAATATCAGTACGAGTCACAAGAACTTACAGGCATGCCGATATACACTATTCTACCGTGGAGTAGCAATGAGGGCAAATCCGGAGGCGGCTTCTTTGGTCTATGCTCATTGTAAGAAACTGATCTTTCCACCTATTCAAGCAGTTCATCACAAACGAAACATTACAGTCATAAAAACAAGCTCAATATAACACAATGAAACCAATACTAACATGTATGAGTAAAACCATCCCTCTAATCACTATTAAAGCATTAAAAATCCAAAATTTCTCCTTCATTGCTGAACATCAATACAACCCATCAAAAATACCACCTCGAATTTCAAATTCAGAAAGAAACAATTAAAATTAAAAATTAAAGACTCGTACTTGGGCAGGGGTGGCCATGAGCTTAGGCTCGTCGAAAATATCCAAGTAGGGGAGAGAGTCGGAGTTGTTGGCGGGACGGTTGAGCAGGGTTTCCGGCGAGTTGAGAGCGACGGAGGTGAGGCGTGAGATTATAGGAGGGATTGGGATTTTGGCTTTGGCTCTTGCGTTGATGGAGCAAAAGGTTGTTAAAGTTGGAGACTTTCGTGAGGATGAACATGTGGGTATGCAGATTGGTATCTGCAAACTGCTCGCCATTTTTGGAGCTCAAACAAAAAAATGGGAAGCGAAGTGGCTATGGTTTTTGTTCAAGTAAGCTTTGGCTGGGAATTTAGATGTCGTGGACGATTTTGGGAAGAAATGGGGAAGCTGTTCGGATTGGGGATCGGATTTGGGGAAGAACAGGGTAGGTTTAGGGATTTCTGGGTTTAGAGAGTAAGTTGGGGATTTCTGTCGAGGGTTCTTTTATAGCATTCTCTTAAGCGACGGACTAAAACAAACCCGTTGCTTAGGAGGGGCCTCTTACGCGACGGGATTAGTCTTTCCTCGGCGCTTAAGAAATTTAAGATTTTTCACTTCAGTGCATTTAAGCGACACACATTTACAAACTCCGTCGCTTAAGAAACTTTAGTGACCCATATTGAAATATCCGTCGCTTAAGAACACTTAAGCAGCGACGAATGTTTTCCAAAACCGTCGGTTTAGAATAATTAAGAGAATGATATAATAGTCTATCGCATCAAAACCAACTGGTATTGTCACTATGTTATTTGACTTTGACTTTTCCGACGTTCACGAAACGAGTTGATTTTTCTATTCTAATCATATTTAACTATAGCGATCACATCAGACAGTCAAAATTTTCATTTTGTGAATTGAGCCATTATAATGACAACTTGCTTACTAATGCGGTAAAACTTAATTAGTAGATTATAATTAAGTGTACAACTTTTCTATACAACTATATAAAATAAGTCAAATTTTGAAAAACACTGTAAAATAACATTTGATCGTTATGGTGAAATACAGTGTTGGTAAAAAAATCACTTAAATCTGACAAAGTTAGATCCCCAAACAACGCGGTCAACCTTATTTAAATTTATCTTTCTCTATGGAGAGCCATAGTATTGATATGTAAATGTTCCCAAATTTTTACATGGCTGATTACGTCTCGTCTATTTGAGAGTTTAATATTTAGAAGAGTCGACGAAACGAGGTCATCTAAAGGTATGTAATAGCATTTTAGTGTGATAAGTTTTATTAAAAATTTTAAGCGACAGGGCTTAGAATATGTCCGTCGCCTAAGTACTTAAGCGACTAACACTTAATTCCGTCGCTTAATATTCTCTTAAGCGACTAACATAGCCCGTCACCTAAGTCCTGTTGCATCAAAGCTTCTTAAGTGGCTAACATATTCCGTCACCTAAGTCTCGTCACATTAGAGATTCTTCAGCGACTAACATATCCCGTCGCCTAAGTCTCGTCGCATTAGAGGTTCTTAAGCGACATGCAGACTTTTCTCAAGCGACAGGAACTTTGTTTGTCGCATTAAACCCTCTTAAGCGATATACGTATTCAATGTCCGTCGTTTCACCTCATATATGGCTTAGTGTGATTCGGGGAGTTCATCAAACAGGTCTTGGAGTTCTTGAACAGACTTATAGCTAATAGTTTCGCTTCGTTTTCTAGTAGTACTATCTCTCATTGGCCAAGAAACTATGAGAGTACTCGTCGAAAATTGTTTTTGGGTTCTTAAAAGTAGAAAAGAATGGTCGAATATTTGCCTGATTATTATTCTTCTCCATAATGAGAGATATATATATATATATATATATATATATATATATATAGAGGGATACAAACCTATACCTATAATTAAAATAGAATTAATTTCAGTTTAACTACTTGAACTTTGGCTCAATCATCATTTCAGTCCCTGTACTTTTGATTCCATCAGCTACACCCCTGTACTTCCCTAAATTAATCAACTGATACCAATTTTGTAATTTCGTTCAAACAATCTATCAATACCAAAGACTTTTTAGTACAATTTCCCTACATTAATGCACCGTTAACATATTACAATTATAAACAAGGCTAAACAATTCATATAATCAAGTTGAACAATAGAAAATAAACAAAAACAAATCATATATGGTGATTTCTTTTTGTTTTATCATATATGATTTGTTTTTGTTTATTTTCTATTGTTCAACTTGATTATATGATTTGTTTAGCTTTATTTATAATCGTAATATGATAACGGTGCATTAATGTATGGAAAATATACCAAAAATCATTTGGTATTGATAGATCGTTTGTACGGAATTTACAAAATTAGTATTAGTTGATTAATTTAGGAAATATAGGGGTGTAGTTGATGAAATAAAAAGTACAGGGACTGAAGTGATGATTCAACCAAAGTTCAAGTAGGTAAACTGAAATTAATTCATTAAAATATATCTTAAGATTATACAAAATAATCTACCTATACACACAACAATATTAAATTTCCTAAAATTTAGAGAATTATGCCTAGCTGTTTTGTTTTACCACCACCATATGATTTATTTGGAAGGCACGAAATAAAATAAAGCATGATGGTTGTCTCATTGGCGTGGATACTTTGCATACACTTATTTTGGGCCACATTCAAGCTACTAGTAAGTTGGCTTCGGAACGCATGTTTAATTCAGTAGTGGAACTTCGAGTCTTGAAGAATTATGGAGTTTCTTGTCATCCACATAAAGCTCATAGTATTATTGAGGTAAGTTTGCACCCACCAATTATTGGTTTGGTTAAAATTAATACTGATGGTGCGTGGCAACAAGTCTCAGGACGAGCTGGTTATGGTTTTTCGAGATTCTCATGGTGCTTTTCTTGGTGCTTTTGTTTCTAACCTTGATATTCCTAGTTCCGTTGAGGCAGAGGTCATGGCTGTGATTCAAGCTATTGAGCTCGCATGGGTTAGAGAATGTAAACACATATGGCTTGAGGTGGGCTCTACTTTTATCCTTGATTATCTCTGTGGCGTCTACGTGTTGTTTTGAGTAATTGTTTGCACTATATCTCATAGATGCAATTCCGGTCTTCACATAATTTCGGAGAAGGTAACCGAGTGGCTGATGCACTTGCTAATATTGGTTTGTCCTTATCTGGCATGACATGGTGGGATGTCCCTCCTCCTTCTATCATTCCCTATTGTCAGCGAGATGAACTTGGTCTACCAAAATTTTCGAATAACCTAAGCAATATTTTTAGTTTATAGTATTTTTGGCACAAGTTTATTGTATGTACATTATGCGAGACTTTGTTTCTCCATTTGATTGTAACGTTTTCTTTCTTTAAAAAAAAAACAAATAAATAAATAAATAAATATCCTAAAATATTCTACATTAAATGGACACACATGATATGAATCTTAAATAGACTTGGATTACAAGTTTTGTTTGGAACCGAATTGTAGGAGGCTAATTGGCACATAACTAGGTGTATGTTATGCATGACTAACATCCTCAATCAATAGAAAGAGGGAGTTTGAATTTATTTGGCTCAACTGCCGAAGATAGAAGTCTAAAGCTCAGATATTGAATTCTCTTGGAGGAGGAGTGTTGGCGAATTTCCATTGCAAATGCATCAGGTTTCCATAAGTTCTACCACCGGCGACTTGATCTAGTGGTACAGCACCAGAAACTTCTTTCAATTCCTCTTCCCGAAGTTTCACCTTCAAGGAGCCAATGTTTGCATCCAGGTTCTTTATCTTTGTTGTACCTGCAGTGGAAATGCATGAAATGTCAGTATGAAAGAAGCGTGTGTTTCTTCGATCTTTGAAGTAATGCATGTGCCGATGAACCATAATGACTAGTAATTTGGAGTCGGATCATTGTGTTTTTGCTCACTTTTAAGTAACTTTAACTTGATATTAAGAAATATATGATCTTGATTTATAAGAACATAACAGAGGAAAAGGAGAAAGAACTGTTCTTAGGATCCATAATTTGTAATGCTATATTACTGAGAATATCCACATTCCCATGGGCAAACAATCAGCATTCTGAGTTGCAAATGTAGTAAAGATTAATTCATTCTCGTTATTACAATCCTTGAGAACAAATATGAAATGATGACTCACCTGGGATAGGTACAACATCATCTCCTTGGTGAAGGACCCATGCTAATGCTAGTTGAGGGGTAAGGCAGTTGTGCTTTTGTGCAAGGCGTTCCATCTGATTGTAAATAGTCCTGTTCTTCTCCAGGTTCTCTCCTACGAACCGAGGATGGGATGACTAAAACAGAGAAAAGAAAAATGATTCAAGAGACCAAGTATAAACTTTCTTAAGCAGAAAGAAATTAGAATGCAATCAACCAGATTTCTCTATGTCCTTTCACTACAAATTGAACAGAACAAATAACAAGGAATATCTACCACAAAACTATTTGAAGACACACTTTCCGCAACTGCTTTGCCTCCGAAAAACCCACGCCCAAGAGGACTATATGGAACTATTCCAATGCCAAGCTCCCTGCATAAGACAACATTGCATCATTCCACTAAACAATTGGAACATATTAGAGATTATTTCCACAAGCATTGCAGAACATTATCACAAGCATTTAGTACCGAAAAATCAACTTCTAAGAGCTAAAGCTATATTAAGTCTGTTAAGTAGTACTGTAACACAGCATACCTGCAAAGTGGGATAATCTCTTCTTCAATATCACGAGTCCAGAGTGACCACTCCATTTGTAAAGCCGTGATGGGATGAACGGCATGCGCCCTTCTTATTGTGTCCGGACTAGGTTCAGATAAACCAATGTACTTTATCTTTCCTTCTTCCACAAGTTTCTTCAGCTCACCCATCTAAGCTCCACGAAAAACAAAAGTGTGTGACCAAAGAGGTTTTACAAGTGGTAGTATAGAACCATACAAAATGCAGATCTGTACTGCTTCTTAACATATTAAAATTTCCAGTTTGAACAAAATGAGATCGAAGCACATACAGTTTCTTCTATAGGCACTGTAGTGTCCACACGATGTTGATAATACAGATCAATGTAATCCACATCAAGACGCTTCAAGCTAGCCTCACAGCATGACCTGACATATTCCGGAGTACCTGTGATTTTGATACTAGGAGGATGCACAATTCCAGCAACACCAAACTTTGTGGCTAGTTGAACTTTCTCTCTTGGCAACTGCTTCAGTGCCTAGAACGATAAACAATGTACAGTGCTAGCTCAGAATAACAGAAACCAAAATATGACGGCAAATATAAGTAGAAAAATTCTCTAACTGATTACCAACCTTGCCAACAAGAACTTCGTTTGTATGAGGTCCATATACATCAGCTGTGTCAAAGAAAGTGATTCCTTTATTGAAAGCAGCTACTATTATTGAGATTCCATCCTCATCAGAAACAGGAGAGTTGTAGACTCCAGTGAGTCCCATGCATCCAAACCCCTTTTTTGAGACCTGAAGAGCAAAGATATTAGTATTCTTGAAATCAA
This sequence comes from Potentilla sterilis, assembly GCA_963682095.1. NCBI lineage: Eukaryota > Viridiplantae > Streptophyta > Magnoliopsida > Rosales > Rosaceae > Potentilla > Potentilla sterilis. The sequence continues at coordinate 1,710,469 of OY821756.1, read as the reverse complement.
TCCAGATAAAACGAATGAACAATAGTACATTACAAAAATGGTTCTATTATACCTCAAATCCCTGAGTTCCAAGTTTAACTCTTGGAATCTGTATTCCCTTCTCCTCAGCCATATTCTTCTGTTTCTAAACTATTTCGCTTTTCAGGATTGGTAATACTGTAATAGCAACAGGGGTCTATTTTTGTGTTAAAATTAATGTTTCCAACATTATTGGTTATATAGCAAGTGGTTCAAACAATACTGACATCACTGACTATGTCAAAAACATCACTGATTATGTCACAGACATTAGGAAGTTAATATTTGAATAAAATCCATCACATCACGAAGCTAAACAAATGAAAATCTATCACAACAATCAATATTCTAATTAAGTTGGAATAATTTGATACTTTCACCCCAAGAATAACATGGTGCCAGTGCAGTTGGCTGTTGACTGTACTACTTAAGCAAGTGCTTGGCTTGAGAGATGTCTCAAGTTCGAGCCTTGTGGACGTAAAAGGCCGTGTTGGGAGGGCCTGCCCACCTATTGGTGAACGACAATCGCCCGAAGAGGGGGTGTTGCTGCGTCTCTGGAGCGGCACTGTGCTGGACTTCGGAACAACAGGCCATGTGTCTCCTTGTGGTCCTTCCCAGTAACCTCCTTTTTAAAAAAAAAAAAAAAAAATTCAATAATTTAATATGGGACTCGAAGAACAGTACTGATATTAACCCAAACTGAACTTGGATTTGCCAATGGATAGTGGAAATGAAGAGTAATGTTAGAGACACCAAACATTTTTACCAAGATCACTTACCAAATGATGTGGACATTTGTACCGCTCGCGAGATGAAGGCTATTCTAGTAGATACCCCCTTGAGCCAGAAGTACCCTTTTAACAACCTTAATTTTTAATTTTTTAGATTGTTTAAATAATAATTCTCACCATGCTCTTACTCCTTTTAGGTAGGCCTCATCATTTGGCCCTCTGGCCCTGACCCGCCCTAAAGCTCGCCCTACCCTATAGGGCCGAAGCCCGGCCCGGCCCTCTATTAGGGCGGGTCGGCCCTAGCCCTTTTCGATTAGGGTAGGGTGAGGGTCGAGCAAATTAAACCCGGCCCTACCCTACGGCCCGGCCCTATTGAGCCCTTTAGGGCCAAGTCCTACCCGGCCCTAAAAGCCCAGCCCGGCCCTACCCTAAAATTTTAACTATTTTATATTACATAATACATACAAATGTTTTCACTAAGCAATTTGGGGCTCTAACTTTGTCGGATTTAAGTGATTTTTTTACCATCATCATATTTCATCATAACGATCAAATGCTATTTCATAGCGTTTTTTAAAATTTGACTTCTTTTATATAGTTGTTTCAAAAAGTTGTATACTTGAGTATAATCTACTAATCAAGTTATACCGCATTAGTAAGCATGTTGTCATTATAATGTCTAAATTCACAAAATGAAAATTTTGACCGTCTGATATGATCGTTATAGTCAAATATGAGTAGAGTATAAAAATCAACTCGTTTCGTGAATGTTCGATGCTCGATCGAAACGGTCAACCATATTTTCATAAAACTTATCATACGAAAACGCTATTACGTACCTTTAGATGACCTTGTTTCGTCGACTCTTCCAAACATTAAACTCTCAAATAGATGAGACGTAATCATCCATGTAAAAATGTAGGAACGTTTACCTCCCGATACTATGGCTCCCCATAGAGAGAGATAAGCTTAAATAAGGTTGACCGCATCGATCGGGGCTCTAACTTTGTCGGATGTAAGTGATTTTTTTACCATCACCGTATTTCATCATAAAGATCAAATGTTATTTCATAGCGTTTTTCAAAATTTGACTTCTTTTATATAGTTGTTTCGAAAAGTTGTACACTTGAGTATAATTTACTAATCAAGTTATACCGCATTAGTAAGCATGTTGTCATTATAATGTCTAAATTCAAAAAATGAAAATTTTGACCGTCTGATATGATCGTTATAGTCAAATATGAGTAGAGTATAAAAATCAACTCGTTTCGTAAACGTTCGATGCTCGATCGAAACGGTCAACCATATTTGCATAAAACTTATCACATGAAAATGCTATTACGTACCTTTAGATGACCTTGTTTCGTCGACTCTTCCAAACATTAAACTCTCAAATAGATGAGACGTAATCATCCATGTAAAAATTTGGGAATGTTTACCTTCCGATACTATGACTTCACATAGAGAGAGATAAGTTTAAATAAGGTTGACCGCATCGATCGGGGCTCTAATTTTGTCGGATTTAAGTGATTTTTTTACCATCACCGTATTTCATCATAAAGATAAAATTCTATTTCATAGCGTTTTTCAAAATTTGACTTCATTTATAAAATTTGACTTCTATTTCATACCCGGCCCTGTTAGCCCTAATAGAATGGGCCTTAAGGGCGGGTAAGGGTTTACATATCAAAGCCCTAGCCCAGCCCGGCCCGGCCCTAAGGTAGGTTGACTTAGTCAAAGCCCGACCCGACCCGACCCTACCCTAAGCCCTAAATTTTAGGGTAGGGCTTGGCCCGGCCCGGCCCATGATGAGGCCTACTTTTAGGGGAATGAAATTCCTATCCTGTCTAAGATTGATGAGAATACTGGCGATCAGAGCTTGGCCCTATCTCATCCTCAGCCAATCGTCCAGTCGGAAGGTCCATCTGTATCAGCTTCTCCACAAGCCGCCCCTGCTGCATCTAAGTCCATTCCCTGGCTAGGCGAAGACCCCTTGATGAAACTGCCAACCCCAAGGCGGGAAACCTCAGAAGCGAGGGAAGCCTGGAACTTTATGAGCCAAATATGCAGGGAAGACCTTACTGACGAGAGGGTTCGCGAGAGGATCCGAATCGCGCTTCAGACCCTAAGAGGCCAAGTTGACCGTCTACCCGCCACTACTCAGGCCAGAGTTAAAGAGATTCTGACCACCTTTCCTGAGCTCCTTGACTCTTTTCAGAGCAAGGTGGGTGAAGTTCCGAAACGAGAAGCTCAGACGGGTAAGAAAACTTCAGTGCTCTCCAACGCCATGAAATCCTACTCTTCCCTCGTGCTCGCTGTTGAAAAAGAGGATGAGGAAGAAATCAAGCGCCTGGAACGAGAAAAAGAACTTCTTGATCGGAAGATAGCAATAGTGCGGGAGAGGCAGAAAAATCGACTCGAAACAGCCCAAGAGCAAAGGGTTCGCTTGATGAAGCTTCGGGTCGAGACCGAACAGAGCCAAGAAGAAGAAGAAGAACTTCGGGAGCATGTCGCCTATCTGAAGGCTAGGATAGGAAGATTAGGATTAGAATTGTTTGAACTTAAGGCCCTGCCCCCAAAATGAGTTGGGTCATTCTGTAATATTTGGCCTTAATATGATTTTGCCCAGAATTAATAGTCAAATCCTTCTGCAAAACCCAAACCATTCCGGCCCATCTTCTCCTTAAAAAACTCGGCACTTAATGGTCCTTAACTGCAAATATCGGTTTCCGAGATTCGGTCGCTTTGAATTTCAAATTGCGTGATCGTCCTTATCACCAAACGGTTGAAGACCATAAATCCCTCATAAATATAATTTGACTGGGGGTAAAACCCTAATTCATCCCAGCCGTTGGGTTTCACTCGCCATCTGCTATATAATGAAACCCCTAGTGTCGAAACTAAAATCATCTCTTCTGTTTTTAGCTCCATATGTCTGTTCTTGCTTCCAGTTTTTCCACTAAGCCATTATGGCTTCCTGAATCCTTTCCACCAGATTACCCTGTGATGTTCGTTTGAACACCTTAAGTCGTGTAATCTGGTATTAAGCACACTCTAAGTCGCATAATCTGGTATTATGCCTTTAGAGAACATGATCTGAAAAGGGTTGGCCAGAGTTTGGACAAATCCCACATGTTCTCTACTGGTATAATCCCGGCGAGCGACCTAGGTGTGACCCGTCGGCCCCGTTGCCCCATTTTCGGTTTTGTTCTTTAGCATTGAAGGACAAAACAAGAGAAACTCCCGACTGGCGGCTCCACGTCTGTTAGGCTCCAGAGGTTCAGATGGAATTATCGTTTCTTCCAGACCTAATAGACGGAGGCTCTCTTCCTTAGAATTCTCCTGAAATGCTCAGAAGGCATCCCATCTTCCTGCAGTCAATTTGAAAATTTTGGATGAAGAGGAGGATATTGAGTCCAGAAAGGGAAGGGGAATGACGATCGAAGAGACAAAAAGGAGGGACTTCTTCCATCGTCATATCGATGAAACTATCGAAGCCTTCCCTTCAGTCGATCAAAATATTTTTAGTATAGACATGGTTTCAGAGCTAATGTATGGCTCTTTGTTCTTATAATCTATACTTGTAACGCTTTTTGACCGCAAAGTTATTGAATAAAATCCAGAAAAACATATGTATTGTTTTCCTTTTATCGTTAATTGCAGTATATGTAAATATAGGACAAACCACCGAGGACCATAAATGTTGATCTTCAATCGAAAGTCTTAATGAACCTCTGTCAGATTCATGTTAAAAATAAACAATCTCACAAAAACATGGAAAAAATAGGGTGCTCAATTCTGGCAGTCGCCAGCACGACCTGTTTTGCTACACAAGTCTTCTGATGTTGCTACACGTGTTGCCCCCCTAGTTTCTCTAGGCTGAGGCGAGAATGGAAGCCAAAGGCAAGGAAACTAAGTAATATTGCCCCTCGCCAAGTAAGTATGAGATTGCTAAGAAAGGGGTTGCCCCCCGGGCTCTACCATAGCGAGTGGGTCTTCAAATTCCCAAACACTTGGAAAATATTTCTTGAGATGACGTCCATTGATAGGATTGCGATGAACCTCACCCTCAACATCCCTAAGTTGATAAGCGCCTTTGCCAATGATCCGATCAATGACAAAAGGACCCTCCCATTTGGGAGACCACTTACCACGTCCTGTATCGCGTTCGCCGAAAGGAAGCATAGCTTTCCAGACCAGGTCGTCTTCGCCGTAAGATTTACCCTTAGTCCGCTTGTCATAAGCCCTGGCAACCTTCTGCTTTTCCAAGACTATGTTCGTCAAGGCTTCTAGCCGTCGTTCGTCAAGATCCTCATGTTCTTGAAACATAGCCTGAACGTAGTCATCTCCAATTAACTGATGTTGCTCGCGAACCCGAAGAGACTGGACATTGATTTCCAAGGGAAGAACTGCATCATGGCCAAACATCAAAGCGTAAGGGGTAGTTCCTGTAGGCGTTCTTTTGGAAGTACGATACGCCCATAGAGTGTTGTCCAACTCAGTATGCCAAGTCCTTGGCTTATCTTCCAACATCTTCTTGATGATATAGATAATGACCTTGTTACTAGCTTCGGCCTGGCCATTGGATTGAGCGTAATATGGGGAAGAGTGTAAGAATTGTATATCGTAGTCCCGAAGAAACTCTTGTGTATTCTCTGCCATAAACGCTGCCCCCCTGTCCGCCACAATGCATTCAGGAATGCCATAACGGCAAATAATGTTCTGAAAGATGAAGCGGATGACCGTAGCTGCATCACAGTTTCGAACAGGAATTGCTTCAACCCGGTGAGCCGAGGATGTGCGGCCTGGTATAACAAATTCCTCGAGATTAAGTCAATTACAAATGCTACAAGCTCACACGATTCAAATGAAATGCTCTGTTTCTGAATTACATATGTTTTCACGTATGCTTTTCATGCTTTATATATTTGTTCTAAGTTTGTCAGAGAACTTGAGCAGAGATCAGTACGTATAAGGTAGAAGATGATATTGATACTTACCGCATGAACATTTGGATCCAAACTTTGGACAACTGCTTTGCCTGCGAAGAAACCACGACCCAGAGGACTATATGGAACTATTCCGATGCCACGCTCCCTGCACCATATGTGATCATGAGAATAATACATTCATCAATCATTGATGCTTTTAGACCACCCGATTTAAATGTATAGCTTACAAGTAGAAGGTGATTGCCATTGACAGATTGGACAGATTGGAGTCATTGGACATTTCGAAGTTTATAATTAAATAGATATTAATCATGAGATAAATTAATTATATACCTGCAAAGTGGAATAATCTATGGCTTCAGACAACCCAATATACTTGATCTTTCCTTCTTCCACAAGTTTCTTCAGCTCCCCCATCTGAAAAAGTAGAAGTGTCTAATCACATTTCCATCTGGATTTTAGGATCCTATTAACTGTATTCCATATTGGAATTATATATCCATAGGTTCAAATGGAAAAAGACATGCAAGATTGCAAACTTACAGTGTCCTCTATTGGCACAGTTTGGTCAATGCGGTGATAATAGTAGAGATCAATGCAGTCGACACCAAGACGCTTCAAGCTAGCCTCACAGCATGACCGGACATACTCAGGAGTTCCCTTCACCACCAAACGAGGAGGTCCTAAGCTTACAACACCAAACTTTGTGGCTAATTGGACCTCTTCCCTTGTAAACTGCTTCAAGGCCTGAAACAATATACAGAAAATTAGTCGAGCTGCATCACATTACCACTATGCTGCAAACCAACTCTCCTATTTCAGCAACAAAACTTGACACTGCATTTGATGATTTCTCAAAAGCACATAAAACAAATGCTTCAAGGAAAGCTCACGGGTGGAGTTGTGATCAAATATATCTACATTATCTGTCGTACCTTGCCAACAAGAATTTCATTGGCATGATCAGTTCCGTATATATCAGAAGTGTCAAAGAAAGTGATTCATTTACTGAAGGCGTGCTTGATAATGGAGATTCCATCCTCTTCAGCACCAGGATACTTGACAAAAGTCAAGCCCATGCACCCAAACCCCAATTTTGAAACCTGTTGTTAATGGCATAGTAAATTAGAAATAGCTGGAGAAAAGAAAACTGAAAGAACGTTTAGCAGGAATTATGGAAAATGCATGAGGATTATATATCTGAAGGTCCTAGAGGGGGGTGAATAGGTCCTGAAAACTTTTTCGTTCGATTTCGTTCACAAGGATAGAAACAGTTGGTGCTATCCTGTATAACAGAAATACAAAAACTAAAAAGTATAAAGGTGCAGTAATAAACAAACAACACCAAGATGTTTTTTTCTCGCAGAAACCCTGCAACAGAGAGAAAAACTGCGTGCCCCTTACTCTGAGGGACAAACCTTTCCAATATGTAATTGAACACTTCTTACAAGATTGTAGCAACCTGGATAGGTGACCGCGGTACTATCCTGCCTAGACTTTATCTAGTCTACGACATGTTCTACTTCTCATGTCTCTAAGTGTTTACATATGAAGGTAACCGAAGTTTCAGCTCTAAACACAGCTATTAATGAGCTGATTCACAATAAGTGCTTCAACACTTCTTACAAGTTTGTAGCAACATGTGGATCACAAACCACGTTTGTATCCTGTCTTAGACTATCCTAGTCTCTCGACTGTTCTACCTCACTTGTCTCTCAAGTGTTTACACACACAAATATCAGAAGCTTCAACCTTGAATCCAGCTACTTCTCAGCTGATTCAGTTATGAACACTTCTAGGGTTGCTTGCATCACCAGCAAATCTCATGGTATGCAAATGCAAATGATATGAGTTTTTGCAAAAGAGTTTGTTCAAGCTCAAAAGATTATAACACACGTATAACCCTGAGCTTATTGGAACAATGCAAGATACATATAAACATTTACAGAAGAGAGAGTAAATGCTCATCAACAAACACAATCAAATAAACAACAATCTCAACAAATAGATTATATGCTCATAAACACTATGACAACAAAAGACCCCCACAAAGACAAGATATCAATGGAGAGAATAATGATATGGGTTGTTCCAAAAAAGGTTTTGTGTCTAGCTCTAAGATTTACAATCAACCATGAAAGACTTAGAGCAATGAACACACAAGGGAATAAAACTCAACCAAAGAAAATGTAATATTACATTTTTTAACAAACCCACGAACAAAGAGATTTGTGCCTCTTTATATAGGCATGAGTGAGGCTCCATGGGAGCACACAATAGCCAATAAAAACCATCATGGCATAGTGGCCAAGTGGCCAAATAGCCAACTAGAAGAAAGATATCTTCCAACAGAAGAAATATATTAAGGGAGGAGACATAAATATCTTAGCTAAAGAGACCCCTTTACATAGACCAATGAGAAGGCCTCAAGAGAGAATAAACCTAGTACAATCCACTTGATTAGGGGCATCTCTATGTGTCAGTACAGACTGACCAAAACCAAAGAGAACAAGAGGGAACACAACCTCTCATTCAATTAATGAAGCATGGCTTGAAGATATTAACAAGAGGGAACATAATCTCTTAGCAATTAATGAGGCATGACAAACATCTAATGAAGTTTAGATACTTTCCCCTAAGGGCATCCGCACCGGCGAGCAACCGGGGGATGTTTGCTCGAGCAAGAGGTGGGGCCGAAACGAGGTGCTCGAGCAAGACGTTTTGGAGCGCGCACCGGTGTCGAAAGAGGAGGCCAACTGCTCGAGCAGTCAACCGGTCTTCTTGCTCGCCCGTTCGCTCGAGCAAAGTTTGCTCCGGCGTTTGCTCGAGCAAGAGGTGGGGCCGGGCCCTTTTTTTTTTTGCTTTTCGGCTGTTGGAAGAGGATCGACGACGTGTGGAGGACGCTGCCTCGAGCTAGGATGGACCGGAGATGACGCCGAGCGCCGCCCTCGAAGGTGGCGGTCTCTCCCGAGCTTTACTGCACCTCCCACATCGACCGGCTCTGCTTCCCTCTTGGTTCAAACGAAAGAGGGCGTCGAGCCCGTCATTTTGGTGGGTGGCACGTCGGCTGGCGTCGCCGGACGACGGAGAACGGAGGCCGGGAAGGCCGACGTCGAGAGGAAGAAGACGATGAACAATATGTGTTTTAGCCAGGACCAATGGCATGCTGCCACGTGGTAGTTTGACTGGGCAATTAAAATTCAAACATTTGACTCGATCTGGGCCTTCCATTTGAATCAGAAATTTTGATCAAACGGTCAGAATTCAAAGACAACGGCTACTATTTGTTCAGAACGGAAATAAACCAAAAAAATAGTAAAAAAATCCCAAAAATTTCAAAACTCTCCCAAAAATTTACCTATAAATACTACTTCAATTTAAATTTTCGAGAAATAAAAATGTCATTTATTTATTAAGATGAAATAGAAATACATATTAAAATTAAAACACATACTTAAATTAAACATAAGCTTAATAATCAAACACAAAGGGATTCGAAAACGCATAATAAAACATATTTAGAGGATTTCACCATTTTCCACCCTCCAAATGTGTTTCACCAAATCTCTCTGGAGCTCTCTATGGATGTAAACGGATTCGAGATTGGCAACACGATCGTGAAACCGTTGCATATTGGCTCCATCTCTACCGATTGGTTCAAAAGGGATTCGATCCCCTTGTACATCCACCGGCCCATCATAAACCCGGAAAGCCCTCGATGGGTTTTGCAAGTCTTCTTCTTCCTCGTCCTCTTCTTCCCCATCCTCAACGTACTCTTCCTCAACAATCATGTTATGCAATATAATGCAAGCTAACATGATGGTAGTCATTACCGATTTATGGTGCATTGTACAACTATGACGTATAATTGCCCATCGAGATTGCAAGATGCCGAAGACTCTCTCCACATCTTTCCGGTATGCCTCTTATTTCTTTGCGAAGAGTTTATCTTCCGGCGTCTGAGGATTGTGAATTGTTTTGACAAATGTAGAGTACATTATTATTGGTGGTAAATCTATCCGGTAAAAAAAATTTAATCATTTCACAACAAGACAAAATTGAATTGCTCAAGCAAATGGTCAATGGGTGTGTGAAAAAATCGATATGGTTGAGCAAAATTTGAATTTCATTTGCTTGAAGCAAATTTTGCTTCTGGGCCTACCATTTGCTTGAGCAAGATGATTTCATGGGTGCGGATGCTCTAAGAGAAAGAGTTCCAGAAAACCATCCAATCTTCAAAAGCAAAAGATCTTTTATTACCCAATAGATAACACAAAAGATCTATTTGAATAGTAGAGAAGATATTTATGAGATATTTATGAATAGTAAAACCTAACATACCAAACGTATTGTTAAGAAGATATTTTGAATCACAACAGAGAATCCAAAACATTATCATTGAATGATTTTAACAATACAAGTGGCTAGGTGATGAACAATAAAACTCAGAAAGTACAAGATGGCAAGATAACTTCTCATCCTCAGTGAAAAACTCATGAGATGAATATGCATGATTTTACCTGAGTGCAGAGATATCACATTGGTTCTTTAACTTGATCTTCGACTTCAAACTTCACTTGATTGGGCTTAATATACTAAGCTGGTTGTGTTTTGTTAGATACAAGGATTGCTAACATATGTTATACCAACAATATCTGACCTCCAATCCTTGAGTTCCCAGTTTAACCTTCGGGATTTGTATTTCCTTCTGTTCAGCCATTTTTGTTCGACCTCTTCCTGCAAACTATTGCTACTAGTTGCAAAACTCTTTGATTTGCTTTGTTTAGAATTAAAGTTGGCCATATGTTTCTGTGGTTATATAGGCACTCATACAGTGAGTCAGTGACAAGTGACATCATTGACTATGTCATAGTAGCTAGTTCGTTTTAGAGCACTATGTCACCATGCCTCTTTTTTGGGTAAGTGATTATGTCACTGTGCCACAACTTGCCAATGGTCGAATTCCAATCAGCTAGATTCTCAGTTTTGAAATTTCTCTTTTTTCCTGTGTAACGGTTTGACTCTTTTTTCTTTTTATTCGAACAAAAAACTCAAATACTACAACTCAGAACAAACACGTCAAACTCACGACCTCCCGCTTATAAAAAGAGACTTATACTACTAGACTAAATGATACTAGACAACAGTTTGACTATACTGAGTTAAACCAAAACAAAGTCGAATTTATTAATTAGTCCCTACTGTCGACATGGGTGTGGATTGGGAAAAAGAAGCACCAATTAAACAATCACCTATGTTGGAAAAACATTAACATAACTAACGCAGTTTCTTTGCTTGCTTTCTCCACAAGGCAATGAAGAAAAATGTTTGCATCAGCTTCTTAAACCGTTGTCCTTGGCTCCTTGAAGTAGTAGAGTGGAGTCTCAAAGTACTAGCTAGCTTGTGTACAGTTTCCTTACACTAGAATTTCTTGAAGACGGTATATAGTGTTCGTTGAAAAAGAGCTTCCAATTTTTAGAATAGTTACGGCTATACATGCACAGTTAGAAAACAAAGACTCAAAATCCAAATGAAAGAATGTACTATGATATGTATCAGATTATTAATGATCAACCAAGAATACAGAGAAAATTAAGAGTTCAAGTACTCAAATGGGACTTCAAATTTTGCCTGAATAGGCAAAGCTTTGCATATTTTACTGTGGTATTCTAGTCTGGGAACTGGTGTTGGCAACCGCAGGCATGGGATCACAAGTGGAAAAGCCTCAATCCGATTTCGCAATAAAAATATTTTACAACAGCTGCTATTTACTCGTGTAAACTTCTGAAAATTCAACTTGCAGCGGTAAATGTAATGGGGAAAACGTCGAACCATTAGCGGGTTGAATAAACCAACAGCATACAGTATATCTTGATTATCTTCACCATTGGGGTCGAATGCCAGAGGCTTCCAGTTGAAAATCGACATCCATCCGTCTAGGAGAACTTTCTTTCTCAAACACCATTTCACCATTTTGCCTCCTACTCCACCCACCTCATGATCATCTTCTTTCAAGTCCCACGCATAAAAAACAGAAGATCGACTTCGTTTATAACTCTGGCATAGACTCAGACTCCCCCGGCAAACACTGAGGCACTGCTCGCATGAAGAATAAACAGATAAGTCTACATCAGGCTTGGAAATAAAACCAAAATGGTTACCGGGAACAGTAGCAACGGTGGTGCTATATATACAACTATTGTCAAACTCGGAAGGGTCCAAATAAATAAGAAAGCCACCGTGCCCTAACCAGTACAATCTTCCATTGCAAGCAATAGCTACACGGTCTACACTGCTTCTAATATCATCATACGTAAGCCCTCGCGGGCATGCAACAACTGATTCTGACCATTCGCAGGTTTCGGAAGAGAAGAACTCCACCTTGAATTGGAAGGCAGGTTCCACTTCACATTCGAGAATTCGCACAACCTTGCACCTATGGTAGGAATCACATAGGAATCCCACGTGTACATATTCTTGGTGGCATTGAGGGGTGGGAGGAAGAGAAACCCATTGCTTGGTGTATGGATTGCAGATGTAATAATACCTTTGAAAAATAGGAGTTGCGCAGCACAAAACTAAGTCAGTGCATGTCCCTGACACAACCTTGAATTTCTGAAGGAATTTGAGTGTTTCCCTAGACTGCTTGGAACTTGTGAAGAACTCTGTTTCATCACGTCCAGTGGTACGGACAAACATAAGAGAATTGAACTCTCTAAAGCGGGATCTTGTTTTTGGAGACTTAGAAAGTAGGTGTTGAAACAAGGTTGAGAGATGAGAGTCGACCAAGATTTGGAGACACCCTTGCATTGAATAATAGTCTCGCGAGGAACTCGACAAAGGATTTCAACCAATAATGATTCGGGGAGTTCATCAATCAGGTCTTGGAGTTCTTGAACAGACTCAGAGCTAACAGTTTCGCTTCGTTTTCTAGTAGTACTATCTCTCATTGGGCAAGAAACTATGAGAGTACTCGTCAAAAAATGTTTTTGGGTTCTTAAAAGTAGAAAAGAATGGTTAAATATTTTCCTGATTATTATTCTTCTCCATAATGAGATATATATAGGAATACAAACTTATATCTACAAGAAAAATATATCCTAAGATTACACAAAATAATCTACATATACAGAAAAGTAAATATCCTAAAATATTATAAATTAAATAGACACACATGATATGAATCTTAAATAGACTTGGATTACAAGTTTTGTTTGGAACCGAATTGAAATAGGAGGCTAATTCGCACATAACTAGGTGTATGTTATGTATGACTAACATCCTCAATCAATAGAAAGAGGGAGTTTGAATTTATTTGGCTCAACTGCCGAAGATAGAAGTCTAAAGCTCAGATATTGAATTCTCTTGGAGGAGGAGTGTTGGCGAATTTCCATCCCAAATGCATCAGACTTTCATAAGTTCTACCACCGGCGACTTGGTCTAGTGGCACAGCACCAGAAACTTCTTTCAAGTCCTCTTCCACAAGTTTCACCTTCAAGGAGCCAATGTTTGCATCCAGGTTCTTTATCTTTATTGTACCTGCAGTGGAAATGCATGGAATGTCAATATGAAAGAAGCGTGTGTTTCTTCGATCTTTGAAGTAATGCATGTGCCAATGAACCATAATGACTAGTAATTTGGAGTCGGATCATTGTGTTTTTGCTCACTTTTAAGTAACTTTAACTTGATATTCAGCAATATATGATCTTGATTTATAAGAACATAACATAACAGAAGAAAAGGAGAAAGAACTGTTCTTAGGATCCATAATTTGTAAGGCTATATTACTGAGAATATCCACATTCCCATGGGCAAACAATCAGCATTCTGAGTTGCAAATGTAGTAAAGATTAATTCATTCTCGTATATTACAATCCTTGAGAACAAATATGAAATGATGACTCACCTGGGATAGGTACAACATCATCTCCTTGGTGAAGAACCCATGCTAATGCTAGTTGAGGGGTAAGGCAGTTGTACTTTTGTGCAAGGCTTTCCATCTGATTGTAAATAGTCCTGTTCTTCTCCAGGTTCTCTCCTACGAACCGAGGATGGGATGACTAAAACAGAGAAAAGAAAAATGATTCAAGAGACCAAGTATAAACTTTCTTAAGCAGAAAGAAATTAGAGTGCCACCAACCAGATTTCTCTATGTCCTTCCACTACAAATTGAACAGAACAAATAACAAGGAATATCTACCACAATAATATTTGAAGGCACACTTTCCGCAACTGCTTTGCCTCCGAAAAACCCATGCCCAAGAGGACTATATGGAACTATTCCAATGCCAAGCACCCTGCATAAGATAACTTTGCATCATTCCACTAAACAATTGGAACATATTAGAGATTATTTCCACAAGCATTGCAGAACATTATCACAAGCATTTAGTACCCAAAATCAACTTCTAAGAGGTAAAGCTATATTGGGTCTGTTAAGTAGAACTGTAACACAACATACCTGCAAAGTGGGATAATCTCTTCTTCAATATCACGAGTCCAGAGTGACCACTCCATTTGTAAAGCCGTGATGGGATGAACGGCATGCGCCCTTCTTATTGTGTCCGGACTAGGTTCAGATAAACCAATGTACTTTATCTTTCCTTCTTCCACAAGTTTCTTCAGCTCACCCATCTAAGCTCCACGAAAAACAATAGTGTGTGATGAAAGAGGTTTTACAAGTGGTAGTATAGAACCATACAAAATGCAGATCTGTACTGCTTCTTAACATATTAAAATTTCCAGTTTGAACAAAATGAGATCGAAGCACATACAGTTTCTTCTATAGGCACTGTAGTGTCCACACGATGTTGATAATACAGATCAATGTAATCCACATCAAGACGCTTCAAGCTAGCCTCACAGCATGACCTGACATATTCTGGAGTACCTGTGATTTTGATACTAGTAGGAGGATGCACAATTCCAGCAACACCAAACTTTGTGGCTAGTTGAACTTTCTCTCTTGGCAACTGCTTCAGTGCCTAGAACGATAAACAATGTACAGTGCTAGCTCAGAATAACAGAAACCAAAATATGACGGCAAATATAAGTAGAAAAATTCTCTAACTGATTACCAACCTTGCCAACAAGAACTTCGTTTGTATGAGGTCCATATACATCAGCTGTGTCAAAGAAAGTGATTCCTTTATTGAAAGCAGCTACTATTATTGAGATTCCATCCTCATCAGAAACAGGAGAGTTGTAGACTCCAGTGAGTCCCATGCATCCAAACCCCATTTTTGAGACCTGAAGAGCAAAGATATTAGTATTCTTGAAATCAATCCAGATAAAACGAATGAACAATAGTACATTACAAAAATGGTTCTATTATACCTCAAATCCCTGAGTTCCAAGTTTAACTCTTGGAATCTGTATTCCCTTCTCCTCAGCCATATTCTTCTAGAAGATCTGTTTCTAAACTATTTCGCTTTTCAGGATTGGTAATACTGTAATAGCAACAGGGGTCTATTTTTGTGTTAAAATTAATGTTTCCAACATTATTGGTTATATAGCAAGTGGTTCAAACAATACTGACATCACTGACTATGTCAAAAACATCACTGATTATGTCAAAAACATCACTGACTATGTCAAAAACATCACTGATTATGTCACATACAGGAATTGTCAATATTTGAATAAAATCCATCACATCACGAAGCTAAACAAATGAAAATCTATCACAACAATCAATATTCTAATTAAGTTGGAATAATTTGATATTCAATAATTTAATATGGGACTCGAAGAACAGTACTGATATTAACCCAAACTGAACCTGGATTTGCCAATGGATAGTGGAAATGAAGAGTAATGTTAGAGACACCAAACATTTTTACCAAGATCACTTACCAAATGATGTGGCGGTGCAAAGTCACCACCTTTTTTTGGAAGCAATTGCTAACATGGATTTTCTTAAATAATTATATTATTAAGAAAATGAAATCAAGAATTTCTTTAATAACTAAATATATAAATTCAAGAAAAAAACCTTTCGTTCTGAAAAAGAAAAAAATCTAACCTCTTGCATCACACACATGACGCGCGTCCTCGTCAAGAGGAGACGATCATCTAAGGGCATCTCCAACCGTGGGTTCTAAACCCTATATTATAGGGGTCCTAAATTTTCAGCCTCTCCAATGGTACATTTTGGAGTCCTATACCCTATTTTTTTAGCACCCGGTCTCATACGGAGTCTCATTGTAAGACTAAGTTTAAGACGCGTCCTATACTCGACTGGGGCCCAACAGCCAGAGGAGAGAGAGATTGCAACAGAGCTACACGGGAGGAAGAGAGAGTGCAGCCCAGACGCGCTACAAGACAAAATCCTGGGTTGTTGCTTCACGCACGACCCGCGATAGATAGGGAGAGTGAGCTGCAGCGTGGCCTGCAGCACGTGGTTCGGCAGAGAGGGCAACAGTCATGAAATCCCATGGCCATAATTCAATCTGCTTCCAATCCAACGGCCTCAATTCGATCTCAGAATTAATTTTGTTATTTATTTTCTTAAATGAATTTTTGATCTGACGGTTCAAGATATAGATTTTAAATTAATTGACGGTTCTAATTTAAACTAACTTTAATTTTATATAAAACGGTAATAAAAGTGATGAAAAAAATAATTTTTTTTTTCAAATGAATATCATATTTATTTATCATGTACAATAATAGTTTACAAATATAAATTATTATTAATTACAACATAAAATAAAAAAAAATCAAATATATAAATATGAGACCCCATTATAAGACCATACCATTGGAGATGGTTAAAGTCCTATAATGAATAGTGTCCAAATGAAGTCCTATAATGGGGTATAGGACCCCATTATAAGACTTCATGGTTGGAGATGCCCTAACTAACATCAACTTTGTAAATATGGGTCTGGTAATATTATAATCTTTATACTGAGATATTTCCTTTCTTTCTTTTTTTTCTTTGCAAAGATTCAATTATATTTTAATAAATCTTTGATTGATTGATTCAGTCCTTCCGTTCAAATCTTAAAAGAATAATCTGTTGAAAAAATGGGAGTATGAGAGGGAGAGCATGTTCTTGTTTGGATGATTTTCAATTGTTCGAACTATTAAACCGAGAATGAAAGTTTGAGCAAGTCTTTCATGGATCCCTTAAAATAGCATCCAAATGAGATCGTTGCTCAACTGCTCAATGAAGAAGATATTTAGGGTTTTTATTTTCTTTGATTAAAGAAGAAATTTAGGTTTATGTATTTTTATCTTACTCTTTATCATTTCTATTCTTTATTTAGATATAAAAACTTGTGATATTTCCATATCAACACTACTTTTATAGAAAGATTGATGACGTGACAAGTACGTGCCACATCATTTGGTATTAATATTTGGTAAAACATTTTGGTGTATATATATATATATATATATATATATATAAATTCACAATTTTTGGAAAAAAAATATAATTTTTAAGGTCTATTAGTGAAATAAATTTTTGTGTTTAAATCTAGGTATGAGTGTAATGAAAAAAAAATAAAAAAATAAAAAAATAAATATGTTTTTACAAAGAATAAAACACAAATACTTTAGAACAATTAAATTTGTGATGGATATGAATGTCTTTTATTAAATATCGGCATGACGTTATTTTAATTAAAAATGTAATGTGTCTGTGAGACAAAGCACTGGCATATATATATGATTGATTGAGATCATTGAGACCTAAATTTTTTAGACCAACAATTATTTTATACGCTCATCTGTTGTATATATAGGTCGGTACTTTTTGCTTCCTTGCATATGTTGGTATTTGATAGTGTCTCTAACAAACAAGTTTGGTCTTGTTACTAAAAAAGTATAAAAACGGTTTTGTAGTTTAGTCCAATTCAACCCAATTGAGTGACGATCAACTTTGTAGCCAAGGATTGCTCATGTAGTCATATGTGGATTAAGAAACTGTTACGCCAAAAATCCACAATTTTCTGTGACAGTTGGTATCAGAGCGTAAAGTTACATATTTGGTGGTAATTGGTACTTTCGAGAGATGGTCCGACTGCAACGGATCACCATCATGCTTACTTGTACTGATATGTCATTGGGTATGCAGGGGTGTGACATTTTCAATCATCGTTACTGTATCCACGTAAGATGGCAATCATGTATTGCTAGTATAACTTCTGAAAACGAGCAACATTCATAGAAATCTACCAGAAATATAGTAATGGCACTCAGATCGACTTTAATTTCGATAACAAGAAACTCCCAGAAGTCTTAGAATTGAGAAACTGACACACTAACCATCCAGAAAATTGCTAATCATTGCAAGATAGAGAACAGAGAAGAAGGTCACACCCTCCTCACATAGAGACTTACTCCATGTTCAGGTTCAATAACCAACCTAAAAGCCGGGCTGTGTTGGTATGCAGGGTCGAGCGAGAATGATAACTTGGATAGAATGAGAGACAGAATCACCTTCAATTCTGTCATGGACAAGTTTTGGCCAACACAAATGCGAGCCCCAACTCCAAATGGGAAATAAGCCTGAGGAAACTTGCAAGCCCCACGAATTCCATCCTCGAATCTCTTGGGATTAAAATCAGCAGCATCAGGTCCCCATAATTCAGGCAATTGCTGCACCATTGAGATTGGGATCTGAATGGTGGTTCCTTTGGGAACAAGAATGTCTCTGAGTTTAATATCTTCCAAGGTATGTCTTACGACAAAAGCTCCTGGCGAGTACAATCGCAATGTTTCTTGAATCACCATAGTCAACTGCAATCAAATGTAGGAGTTTAGAATGAAATTCCACATCTCTTTCTAAGAAAAGGAAATCAGTTCTAAGAAATTAAGCCTACCAAACAGATTGATCGCAGGTATAGCATTGTGCTCAGTAAAAAGAGGCTATTCCACCTACCTGGAAAGCCTTACTTTCCTTTTTTCACTAGGAAGACGGGGTTGTGAATTTGGAAAATTTGGAAAAGTTCTAATGTAGCTAGTCATATGTTCAGTTTTCATTAGGAGTATATATACTTGTATTAACAAGACCTAAATCAGATTCAGTCTTCTAGTAATTGTGCCAGAAAGTGAGCCAAGAGAACACCAACTTAATTAGCAGATTATATGTGGAAAGTAATCATGAGGATTTTTACAGTAAAGCAACGTACTGTTTTCATGCCTCGAAGCACATCAGCATTTGGAATTCCATACTTGCAAATTTCAAGCACCTCAGCACGAACACGAGCTTGCCACTCTGGATATACAGCCAATAACAGCAAGCACCATGAAGCTGTGATGGCAGTGGTCTCATGGCCAGCAAAGTATATATTCTTGCAATTATCCACTACGAACTGATCCTCGGAGATACCAGATGAAAAAAAGCTATCAGCATCAGAGTAATTCTTTGCTCCCTCCAGTATCATTTGAAGAAGATCCTTCTCATAAGTAGCCTCATTGCGATTTTTTGCTACCTCCAGTATCATTGAGTAAATCTCTTTCTCTAGACTCCTTACCTCTCTGTTCCTCTTTGTTGGCAGGTGCCTACCATAATTTGGATATTTAATTAATGAGTGACCAAAAAGATGCCAATAAGAAATGTATAGACACAGACAATATGTAAGTATGTATGCAAAAGAAAATGCTGAAGAGAAATTAATGGACCATAGCTACATATATGAGACATGTGAGCCAAGTAGAAGTACTGGAAGGAAAGCAAATAAGACTTCAGGACGGCTATGTTTCAAATGATTAGATGAGTAAAGTATGATGAACAAGAAATTTGTTGTATATATACCTTAAGCCAGGAATGCCCAAGTTACGCTGAGACATAATTTGTTGAAGAGTCCTAAGCTTTAGAAAGATTTCTTTCCCCTTTAAATAATTACTTCCAAAGGATGACCTTGATATTATATCTGCTGACAAACTTCTCAAATCTTGATCAATCCTAAACAATGCCATTCCTCCCTCACTTTCAACTTTGCTTTCCCATGATCTTAACATCGAGGCAGTAGAGTCCACCATTATATTGACCATACCCTTGAAAGAGAGATGAATAACTGTTAGTTGGATTGAGTGCAATTGCCAAAGTTTTTTCTTATCCATTATTCCTGTTCTAGTGTATTGAAGAGCAAATTAACCAAGGTTTATGCTATCAAGTAATTACCAGATAACGAATAAATAATAAGAAAAACAACTTAAATATGCTATTTAGGAGATTTGGATATTTGCAGACTTACCTTAACCTTATCCATGTAGAATTCAGGAGAAATAATTTTCCTCTGGTGTGACCAAATTTGGCCACTTGAAGCAATAATGCCTTGTCCTAATAGGGGCTTCAAATCCTTAGACAAATAATCAGGCCTTCCTAATATCAAAGATGTGCACATGCTAATTTCTTTGACCACCTCTATGTCTGAAACGCTTAAAAACTGTATGTTTCCAGTTGAATAGGTGAAGATTGGTCCTGTCATCAATACACAGTACATTACTGCTTTTAGTTACCGATCCTCCTTTGATGTGCAGAGAAGACGATGTGCAACAACTTAAATTGAGAAGACTTGTATTGGGATTGATTATGTATCTAACGATATGTTATTGTTCTCTTGAATAATCACTTACGTATAGCATTGTACATCATTAAACTATCAATTTTGACAACATATATGGCAAGAATTGACATAACCAACTATCCAAATTGATAGTTTCATAACATAGCATATTTTAACAAGAGACATTATTGCTGATTGCTGATTGCTGATTGCTGATTGCTGAGCACATCTCCTAGATAGGTTGCACAGGTATAGGTTCTGGGTGAGTCTCACCTCAGTGAAAGATGTCCACGGTAAAGCAGTAAACAAGATAGCAACAAATTCAGGTAGCCTTATGACTTGAAAATGTAATGCTAAGCATGTATAATATATAGCTTTACATAAGATATATCCGATCATTTCCTTTCAACTAAAACTAGGGAATATTCAGTACATTGAGCAAAAACAGCAGACATAGCCCCTCTACTAACTTTTTGTTGTTTTTATTCTTGTGCTTATCTCAATAACTGCAGCATTTCAAACTACCAATTTAATTAAGTTTCTATAAGAATTAGTATCCTAACGGAAGAGGAATGGTTGAACCCCAAAAGGGGTTTCGGAGATTAGCAGAAGAGCAGGACCAAAAAGATGATCAGAAGAGCCTGAAGAGGACTTGGCTAAATGAATGTGTCTCAGTTTACTACTACATTTTCTAAACCGAATGGTAGCAGATTGGATGTCAATTATATTAGCTTAGCTAGTAACCAATTGATAAACAAAAGCTCAAAATTTGCAAGAGTACTAGTCATCAGATTCAAGCAGGCGGCCCAATAACCCGTATGAATGATTAAGTAATTAATTTAGTTAGCACAAGCATACTATCATCCAGGTGGTAATCACTTTGATATGGACGACATGGTTTACACTTGATTCTATACATGTCTTGTATCATTATTGGCAGAAATTTGGTTCTTTAAATTCACATATTTCATAGATCTTTGTTATAATTTACTTATATAGGTTGATACAGAAAATAAAAGAGTTAAAAGTTGACGAAATGGGTTTACCATATTCCTTTCGCCACTGAGCAATATGAGGGAAGAGAGTTGAAGGCCAATCATGAGCAATAGAAACAGGGTGATCCTTTGATTCTGCTGCTGAAGCTTTTGGCTTCTTCATCGCCTCGAGTTTGATCTTCTTGATTTCTGGGATATTCCCCAAGAGAATTGATGAAGGAGGAGGCCCTCTGATCCCTTGCTTTTCAAGCTTTACTCTTAGCCTCTTTGGCTGAAGCACCAAAACCTCGTAGAGGTATAGCGCCCATATCACAAACCCACCCAACAACACTGATACTATCACCTCTACTGCCATTGATGTTTTTTTTTTCTCTGCTACTTTCAGTTTCTTTTGCCTCTTCTAATCCTTCCTCCTCTGTATTAATATTAAAGGCCAAGCTTGACTGTCACCATTATTATTATCAGAAACTATTAAACGTTACAAAATATCTGTGCAGAGAATCGTGACTGAAAGAAAAAGGAAAGACAATGAGGATGAGAAGTAAGAAAGCAAATGAGTTGTATAGAATTATTAGAATTTACCCAAAATAGTTGATTATAGACATCACTGTGCTGACAATCTTTACACGTAATAAACATGCAGTGGAAAGAACAAGGTGCTCTTCTGGCCTCTTCTTTGGTTCCCTTGTTGCATATGTCTGCCATTCATTCAGTTCTCCAACATAACCTACTCTATTGGTTCAATCATTGCAAAATATCTTACTTATGGAAACCGGCCAGCACTTGATGAAAGCTATAGATTTTTAGTAACATACTAACAAACCAAACTGATAATGATCCCAGATATGGAAGAGTTGCAACAATCCATATGCCTTGTGATAATGTTACCACAAATGTCATGGTATTACTTAATAGAGGGTCTCTTAAGTTTTGTGGCTTCAATCAAGTAAGTAAATATAATTGATCTCTGATTTTTATTTACTTTGAAATGAATCAAATATATTGATAAAGAGCTCAAGGAGCCAAGTACATTCTTTCTGGGTTAAATCCAGCATACATTCTGAGTTTGAACAAGCCAAGTACAGGAGTGTATGAACCACAAAGGCTGTGGCAGCTAGACGATGTGCTACTGCATTACTGGTCTTTGGAGCATGAAGAATTTGCACATAATTAAGAAAGTTTGCTGCAGACTTGTTTTATGTCGTCAACAATTCCACCGTTTTCTATAGCAAGCTGTGATCTCTGTTATGAATTTTCGAGACTGTAAACAGTGACTATGCATTTGTACATTTTGTGCTTGGCGTGAGTACAGTAGATCAAACCCTCTCTGATAACTAACATGCAGCTCGCCTTGCTTAGCAGAAGCTGTATGTGAATGGAATTGGCTTTATGAAAGCTGCTCTAATACTACCATTCTGATCTCTAAGCACCCCACCAATGCCACCATTAGGATGATTTGGTAAGATGTTGCATCACAATGAGGATGCGTTTACCCTAAACCCTAAATATCTATATGAATAAAACACCTTCCTATCGAGTCTTTCACTCCAATAAGAAATGTGTTTTATTCATATTTACCTTTTTAGGATAATTTGAATGTACAAAGAAATTGATATGCCGGAAATTATGTAATCGAAAGTGACGACATGGTAGATGTCATGTAGAATGCCATATCATTTGGTATCATTTTTTGGTAAAAAAAAAATTTGGTGTATGTAGCACTACTCGGAAATTAAACATATAAATAAAATTAGAAAGCCAAGCGTTCAAAAGTTTTACCAAAATGTGTTATGTTCATTTAACCATTCATACTAAACATAATTACATTAAAGGATTGTCGATCGTATAATAAAACACATTAAACAAAATCAACAAAAAAGTATTGATAAACAAAATTCTACGTTTTCCTTCTATTTATCAACAACACGGGTACGAGGACAGTATAAATAAAACTAACAAAATGAATTGAAATAAAAAAAATTTAAAAAAAATTGATGCACCAGCCGGGAATCGAACCCGGGTCTGTACCGTGGCAGGGTACTATTCTACCACTAGACCACTGGTGCTTTGACGTTCAATTGCCCAAGTAAAAATTACATCAACGTGCATGCAGTTACTGCTAATCGAATTGCAAATAAAGCTCGGAAGTAATACTTTCTCCATCTTGGGAATGAAACAGACAGACATTATTAAAAAACATGGTTGAATAAGATTAGTAACCTCAATAATTTAATATTTAATAAATTAATAATTTTTATCGGTTTTAAAATAATGAATTAGTGCAAAATTAACTTCGATAAATTAATAATCTCAATTAAATAATAATATTTACCCGAGATTATTAATTTATAAAAATTTAACTGTATGTCAATTGTCAAGTAGTGATAATCTCTAGTTCGTGCCAAAAGAAACACATCATATGTAGAATAGTAGAGGCCGGTTATAGTATTTAAGTAATTGCAAGTTACACTTCATTTGGCCAAATTGCAGAAAATAGAATACAAATAGGGTAATCTCAAAGTCCTCAGACCTTGGATTCTTTTGGGGGAGTGTTGGCGAATTTCCATTGCAAAGGCATCAGGAATACATAAGTTCTATCACCAGCGACTTGGTCGAGTGGTACAGCACCAGTAACTTCTTTCAAGTCCTCTTCCCCAAGTTTCACCTTCAAGGAGCCAATGTTTGCATCCAGATTCTTGATCTTTGTTGTCCCTGCAGTGGAAATGGAATTTCAAAATGAATTAAGAATGTGTGTTTCATCATTCATCAATGTAGTAAAGTGATACAATACAAGTGAAACTAAACCATAGCAACCAAGTCACTCAGGAGCATCACAGAATTCTGATCTCTGATTACACATAATTGCGAAGACACAGTAATTGTCTACAGTATCTCAGCATTATGTGTGTGGAGTTTTTATGACAAGGAAAATGAACTACTCATGCAGGTCTTTGCTTAGTGTACAATAATAGTTTTTCAGTAAAGAGTAATGAAAACCTTATTCTAGTTTATATAGTTTGATATTTTATAGTTCATACAACAACCAACCATCAAAAAGAGATGCATAGTCATTTCCATGCAGACAATCAGTAGAAGAATTATGGATGCAGCATAGAAGTAAACATGTAATGATAACTCACCTGGGATAGGTACAACATCATCTCCTTGGTGGAGAACCCATGCTAGTGCTAGTTGAATAGGAAGGCATTGGTGCTTTTTAGCAAGACTTTCCATTCGATAGTAAATATTCTTGTTCTTCTCCAAGTTTTCTCCTATAAATCGAGGATGTGTCTACTTGCAAAGGAGAGGAAAGAGTAATGATTCAAAATATGACCAAAATAAATTTTCTTAAGCAGAAAGAAGGAAACGAAGAATTTTCTATAATATTTCTACCAAAAAATATATATATATATATATATATATATATAAAAGAATAAATAACGAGAATATCTACCATGAAACTAGGCACACTTTCCACAACTGCTCTGCCACCAAAAAATCCACGACCAAGAGGACTATATGGTACTATTCCAATACCAAGCTCCCTGGATGTGATAATTAGAGTTATTACTCCCAGAAGTTTCAGAACATAAAGCATTTCAAAACGACTATTTACAGGAACAGGGGTGATAACCATGTCCAAAAGCCTTCCCCTTCCATTTCATTCTAGAATAGAATAACAAAATCAGTTCTGCGAAACCCAGAATGTACTTTGAAAAAATACCTGCAAAGTGGAACAATTTCTTCCTCAATATCACGAGTCCAGAGGGACCACTCCATTTGTAGAGCTGTGATGGGATGAACTGCATGTGCCCTCCTTATGGTGTCCGGACTGGCTTCAGATAACCCGATATATTTTACTTTTCCCTCTTCAACCAGTTTCTTCAGCTCGCCCATCTAAACACCAGCAACAACAAAAGCATCTAATCAATTTCTTTCACCGAATACATCTATAAATGACAGACTGACTATAGGATGCACATCTAATGGTTCTAATATATTCCACTTTCCATTTGACTAGATGTGAGAAACACATACAGTTTCCTCTATAGGCAGTGAAGTGTCCACCCGATGTTGATAATACAGATCAATGTACTCCACATCAAGACGCTTCAAGCTAGCCTCACAGCATGAGCGGACATAGTCTGGAGTACCCTTGGCTGTGACACCAGGAGGATCCGTTCTTCCAAGAATGCCAAACTTTGTGGCTAATTGAATTTTTTCTCTTGGCAACTGCTTCAGCGCCTTAAAAAATGAAGTACTGCTGTCAGAATAATAACAATAGAAATTATGATAATAGGTCTTCAATACATTGAAAGAACAAGCAATAAAGACATGATATCTACTGGAGTTAGAGTAATTGAGTGAGTCGATTTAGAGTTGCATACCTTCCCAACAAGAATTTCATTCGAGTGAGGTCCATATACATCAGCTGTGTCAAAGAAAGTGATTCCTTTATTGTAAGCCACTTTTATTATTGAGATTCCCTCCTCTTCAGCAACTGGAGAGTTGTAGACTCCAGTCAGGCCCATGCATCCAAACCCCAATTTTGAGACCTGAAGACAGAAACTTAGCAATCTTGTATATTTCAGGAAATTGGAAGAAGTTTATTAAAACAAATGAGCACACTTGCAACGATAGAAACTAAGGATCCTTAGCAGAATAGCAGTCTCCTCGAAAACAGCTAACCTCAAACCTCTTTTAAGTTAATTGAATAAAACCTCAGTCAGATCATAAAAAATCATTCTTATTCCACTCCTGTGCACTGATGGATGAAACGGTACACATCTCACTTTAATCGTGGATTCACTCAGCGGAAGAGAAAAGATTTGTAATCAGCTATACGATTAACATTTAACAATAAATAGAGATTATTCTCACATTTCTTTCACTATAGAGTATAGACCTTCCTTCTTCCAAAATGCAAATGCATTATGCACATCTTTTTCTCCATTTCTTTTAAAGAATATGGTAAACTTTGAGCAAGTTAGTTTCTATAGCAGAAACAAAGCTTATGCAGTAAAAAATCTACCAGAACAAAAACAGATTAAGATTGAACAAAAGATAAAAATCTAAATGGGTTAACTTATACAATCTGCATTCCCTTTTCCTCGGCCATATTATTCTTCCTTTCTCTAACTTTTCTTTCTGGGATTGCTGACCAATCCCAAATGCTAATAGGGGTCTGAACTCAAACCCTTGAGGATAGCCTCATTGAATTGAGGAAATAACTACGAAGTACACTCTATGTTACGATTCAAGTTTCCCATATCACTGATCATGCAGCAACAAAGCTCATACAACAAGAAGTCAACCATATATCAAAGTACTATAACACAGTAAAGTTTGAAACTCAATTCAATAGTTCAATACCACTGATATCACAGATCAAATACCCTTTAAAAATTAAACCATTCCTCATTTCCACCAAAGTATTCAGCTTTCTTAGATTATGAAGACAAACAAAATCTGATTTTTGCTAGTGGGTGTTGAAGAAGTTGTAGTGAAAGTTACCTCAAGGCCTTGAGTGCCCAGTTTAACCCTGGGAACTTGGATGTTGCTGCTAGCTTCACCCATTGTTTCAATATTTTCGACTCTTCTTCTCTCTGTTTCAAGATTCTGGGAGTTTGGTGAAAAAGTAGTAGTTGGCATGGAATATATTTTATATACAAAAAGAAACAACAACAACAAAAAGTTGCACCAGCCGGGAATCGAACCCGGGTCTGTACCGTGGCAGGGTACTATTCTACCACTAGACCACTGGTGCCTTTGATGTTCGTTTGCCGTAGTTACATTCTTAACCTTTGAATATCAAATGGTGCTTGGAACTTGGAAGTGCTAGTTTCTCTATCATGAGGATTGAAATGGACAGAAATCTTAATGGAAACATGGTAGATAACTAAGATTAGTTGATCAAGTAGTGTACTTGTTTCTTAATTTGATTTCATCATTGAGCTCTGGAAAACTAGAACTCAACAACATTCAGCAGCTTGATAAACTGTGCACCATTTTTTGCAGATGAAAACATGTTTGAACTTCATTCGCATTAATCTGTTTAAAGGACTTCAATTTTTTGGTAAACCAACATCAGAATGTTACTAATATAAGGATGCAGCAGCATTGCAGAGTGGCATTTATGCTATGAATAAAGGCTTCTTCTAGTCACATTGCTAGCTTTTGGTGGTGTATTTGCAAACTTCCAGGAGCAGCGAATAAGACTATCGGATACTCTATTCCCTGTCACTGAGTGAACGGGTATCGTTTCAGATATCTCCTGTATATCTTCTTTAGTGAGTTTCACTCTCAAGGAACCGACATTAGCATCAATATTTTCTGTCTTAGTTGTCCCTACAATAACAGAAGATGTGTTCAGGATGTTGACTACTACAATAGTCATCAAGGTACAGTGTGCCCTTGATCAATTTCATCTGGAACATAAGTAGGAAGATGAACTAAGGAAAGGTAACAGGGGCACGCACCAGGGATAGGTACCACTTGATCACCTTGATGAAGAATCCAAGCAAGGGCAAGTTGTGCAGGGGTGCATCCATGTTTTCAGCCAAGTATATTACTTTATCATATAGAATCTTGTTTTTCTCAAGGTTGTCGCCTTGACAACGAGGAAGTGATTGCTGAGGACAAAGTGAGCAGCCATCAGATGAACTAGTTTACTCTCATAAGCAACAAGAGGTAAATAACGAATTGCAGCTGTCTTTATAATTCTCTTTATTATGTAATAACTAGACAGACAGAAAAAGATACACAAAAGTCTAAAATATAGGTTACCAGAAAACTATTTGCAGGCAAATTTTCAACCATTGCCTTGCCAGCGAAAAAACCACGACCAAGAGGGCTGTATGTCACTATCCCAATTTCAAGTTCCCTATGTTCCACCAAAAAAAAAAACACAGTACACAGAGAGGAACTTTGATTCAAATTTAGAGCCAAAGCACCAACACTGGAAAGTAGATTGATATGTAAAGTTAATGGAAGCATGTACCAATTAAGCATTCTGAAACATTGGTTTTAAGTTTTAACTAAGTTTACCTGCAAAGAGGAACAATTTCGTCTTCAATTTCACGAGTCCAAAGATTCCACTCCATTTGGACAGCAGTAATGGGATGAACTGCATAAGCCCTCCTTCTTGTTTCTGCACTAGCTTCAAATAATCCAATGTACTTTATCTTCCCCTCATCCACCAGCTTTTTTAGGTCTTGCATCTACCCTTACAACAATACCAAGTATTAGCTAGATTATTTCAAAATAAAAAGAGTTGAGGAAAATGAGAAAATCACAAACAGAAAACTAAGATTGCAGTTAGAAGAGGGCTTACCGTGTCCTCTATTGGAACTGATGTGTCTATCCGGTGCTGATAGTAAAGATCGATGTAGTCAACACCAAGGCGCTTCAGACTAGCTTCACAACAGGAGCGGGCGTATTCTGGAGTGCCATTAACTATAACTTGATTAGGCTCAATTTTTACCATACCGAACTTTGTAGCCAACTGAACTTGATCTCGAGGCAACTGCTTCCATGCCTGAAACACTTGTAACATACAAACTCTCAGTCATCTCGAAAATTACCAGACAACATAAAATTAATCAAACATTGAATGTCTCTTATGAGATGGAGGATAATGGAATACCTTTCCCACCAAAACTTCGTTAGTATGTGGTCCACAAATATCTGATGTATCAAAGAATATTATTCCTCTATCAAATGCGTGCTTGATGACTGCTAATGCTAGCCCTTCACTGACTGGAGCACTATTGTTGATTCCAGTAAACCCTGTACACCCAAATCCAAGCTTGGAGACCTGAAATTACATCATACCAAAATTCAATAAGAAAGCAGGCACCTTTTGTCTTAAGGAGATTAATGAATGACATAATATATCATGTCAAGCTCAATTTATTAGTCACAAAGATTGTATTCTTATACACAACTTCTATTGTCTTTGTCAGTTAAAATAAAGAACTTAAATTGGGTTTCACCTCAAAACCTTGACTTCCCAATTGCACTGTTGGTACTTGGAGTGTACCCTCAGCCATCCTTGTTTTCATTCCTCTTCTTCTTTCCTCCCCAGACAGTGCTGAAGTGGAAATCAGGAATCCTGTGAGCTCAATTTCGGACAACACTGTAAGGTTATTTGGTGTTCTATCTACTGTTCAACCGCAAATTTTAGAGTCGTTATGTGGTAAATTAAGAATTCCTAACAAAAAAAGCCGCGGATTGGATTGCTTACGTAAACAATTCAAGATGGTATTTTGCCTTCTCTTTTCTGGTGCACTTCCAATCTTCCGAGACCAGCACATCAAATTATTAAGTGCATTATTCCCAGCCAACGCTGGTATCATATCCGGTTAGCTTTGATATATTTTCTGGTGAGCTTCACTCCCAGAATTATCATCAAGGTTTCTCTTTATCACATTTGTCCCTACAAAACAGGACAACCAAGGTTCTAACTTAACATGTATCCCTAACTTAACAGCCAATTTTACCATGAGAGGAAGTTGAGAGGCTGAAATAGAATACGGTGGAGACTGAAAGTTTGTCAAGTAATGGAGAATGTGAGCAGCAAGCAAAGAATGGGTTTAAATGAGGATAAGAGAAGGACAACGCACCAGGGGTAGGTCCCACATCTTCGTCTTGGTGAAGATTCAGAGCAGGAGGAGGAGCTTGAGTACTTTGTGCAGTGGCTCTGGGATCTTGGTCTTCTGATAACCAAGTGATTGGCCAGGGAACAACTGATCGAGCATACGCTTTAATAAAACCAAAATTGGACCGGACGTGTCTACGTACTGTCTAATGGTGAATTATATATGATCATTTTTAGTTAAGATCTATTTTAGTTTTTTTTTTTTTTTTTTCGGTCAAGTGGTTCATGAAAAGAATAAAAAAAGAACATGAATACTGAGACTATAGCATAAAATTAAAAGAGCTAATATATGATTTGGCACTTGAAAGCATATTACAATGTCGTTACATGAACTATGCTAGCATTATTCTTCTTGCAATATTTTTATTCTAAACTCATGAAAGCCTGAGAGAATTTAGAGTTTAGACAATTAATTATAGCCTAAACGTAATCTTTTTGATTGCTGTACGTAGTATTTAATTTCCCTCTAATATCTTATCAATCAAGTTATGATAAAGAAGCAACAATCTGAGGAGTTACAGATCGTATAGAATTAGAATGAAAGCTACAGCGATGTGGAACTTTCCTCAAATTCGCAAAAAAAAAAAAAACAAAAAAAACAAATATAATGAGATAATTGTACTAACAAATTAACTGTGATGTCCTTGCTTTTTCCAAGTAGGTAAGTAACTCCTCGCACGAACCAGTCAATCAAGTTCTTTCAGGCAAGTGACCGGAGAAAACAAAGCTTTCAAACGTAGACGACGATCAAATGACCGGAGAACCTGATCATCTCTTTCTTTAAAAATTCATCATTCAATACACGATTTAGTGTTAATTCACGTACTATTACGTATTTAAAATTCAAAGGAGATCGAATAACCTAGCTAGAGGATATCATATAACAAATTAAGTTTAAAAGGATGATGAATAAGTTTGTACTTTATAGTTTATACCAGAGCAGATGGACAAAACACAAGTCCAAAGCGTCCAACGGTTTGAATTTTGGATGATATCATGACTTCCACTAGCTTGTTACCTGCCTTTTGTTCTTTTACATCCACTATATATGTAGCTAGCTTGTTACCTAAAGAAATGTATAAGCTGCCAGAAGAAGTCCTTGTATATTCTTCTTTGATGTCTAAGCAGTACTGGACCAATATTGATATATAGCAACCTACATATTCGAGGAATATAATTGTACCCATAAATAGCACTATATTATGAAGTTTATCATCATGCACCACAAATGTTCTTGCTTTAAGTCAAAATATTATATATATTTTGAATTTACAAATTAAATGTCTCAGAGTGTTGTTTATTTCGCTATGTATAGAGTACAATGTCACGTAGAAATCTCAAATTATTTATGATCATGAGTTTATAATTTTGCATGTTCCTCTAGCTATATTCGAATAGCTTCAATCACTTGTCGCCGAACTAAACGTTTGCATCGCCAGCCATCTCTATCTTCCGAGAGTGACAAGTTGGGCTAGCTAGGGCAACAGGAAGAACGCAATACGTACAATGAGTAATTTGTACATGATATATAGCTAGAGAGATCAATGGTCCTTAGTTTCTCTTACATAGTTTTCCAGGCTTTTCTGTGAACCTTGTGCAAACCCGATGAGCTAGGCATGCAAACTGGTCCCCTTTTTCTCTGTGTTTTATACTCTTTTTGGTTCATGCTTGATGCCTACCTTACATCACAGTCACACATGACTTCTTCACAGGCGCAGAAAAGGAGAGAGAGAGAGGGGGGCCATGGAAGATCTCATCGATCGACCTGCAGTAGTATGGAAAAATGGCTGCATGTGGTGGCCGGCGTGGGAGTGATAATATGAGTATCATAATTTGGGGCCACGTGCAGCCTTCATTTTTTCCCTTGTTTTACTATTCATCCCCTACCTCTGTGCTACTAGTGCTTCTCCATTTTCTTATTATGATCCAGTTTGTAATCTCGATCTAATCTCTCTATTAAGAAAACATTAGTTCCCAGCTTTTAACATTACTTCTACTACTAATGAGTACTGTGCTGTCCAGTGTCCACTAATAAGCTGCTAGCTACCTCAGATGTTTGGCTGTTTACCAACACGGACTCGATCTTACGATTCAATATCAATACCGAGATCTAGTTGGATCTATGACTTATTTGGCTAGAATGACAGATGAAGTATGTTTCATTCTGACTTTTGGTGGTGCGGTGGGTACTCAAATAACTCATTCTTAAATGACACTTTATTTCTAAACTATAAACCAAACAAATTGCTTTCTAATCCTTGCAACACCAAACATATATAGATGGAAATTCACATTAGTTCGGGACAATATTAAAAAATAAAAAAGTGTAATACAGTCCTACATACCAAATGTGCACTTCAAACACTAACGACGGGGAGTTAATCTGACCTTGTTGGAATTTTACAATGGACCTCGGTCTAAAAACTTTTTTTTTTAACCTTTTTTTTAACCTTACTCTTGATAAAAATAGATAGAAAGTAAAAGAAACATATGAAACAAACTCTCCTTACTCTGATGTATATCATCTATTGATGGGATTTTACGAATTAAAGTAGTTAAACATCAATGAGCATATATGATGATTAAGAAATATACCCCAATATAAATGGAATGGCTTCCAACTAGTTTCTTCGAGGCAGAACGGCAGAACCTATTTCTATTTAAAACATCAGATATCATAATTCACAACAGACAAAACATGTGAGCTGGTAGATGCAAAGCTTTTGCGTGGAAGAAGCAGAAGTTAAAGACCTCTAAACATATAGTGCTCCCCTCCCCGGCCCCTCTATTTATATCCTCTCATGTGCTCTTATCTAGCTCTCAACTCTGAAACCTCAAGAAGGACAAGATGCAGAAGAAGAAGAGAAACAGATACTGATGATGAGTAGCTAGCGAGCTCGGGTGTGTGTTGTTATGGTGCACCTCCAATAGTTGAAGCTGCCAGCATGATCTAAACTCTTCTTATACAAGAAAGACTAGATCATGTGGTAGCTTCACCTGTTTGATGGAAGCACCAGAAACCATTGTCATCGACCTAGAACCCTAATTCCCCCATAAATCTGCAATCATTTGCCATCTCCTCAAGAACCCTCTAGGGTTTTCAGGGGAAACCCTAGAAAGATCTGTTGTGCATATACATATTACAGGTCTGTATATTACAAAAAGTCTGTTGATTTTCAATTGCTCATCATCTGGGTATCTCACAGTCTCCCCCCTTTCTTGTTTAGCAGATTTGATGTTGTTTGTGACGAAAATTAAGGAGTTGTTTTGCATGTTATTGATAATCTTTTCAACTTTATTGTGGGGAATCTTATATATTAACAAGGGAGAGATATTGTTAATTAGGGGTTTCAAAGACAGAATTTTTCTGCTGTGTGAGTGCAGTTTGTGCTTTTGAGATCCATCCTCGTTCACTGGGAATGGTGTTTTTAATCATCACAAACTCATTATTCTACTCGTATTCATGTTTGCATATACATATATGCTTTGGTGGAGCAATTCTGTATACATATATGCTTAATTTGCTTTGTGAGTTATGGTGCTTTTGTACTAATTTTTTTCTCTATGAAATTGGTTAAATCGACTCCACTATATGTATGTACCTGTCCTATATATGGATCGAGGACAAGAGAGGAAAAAGGTTTTTTTAAGAAACGAACAAGTATATTGAAGGAGTGGTTTCTCTCGAATAAGTAAAAGTCATGTTGATATTTGCAGCTAGCTCCGGATTTTATTTCTGTCCTCAAGACTTCAGATTTTTTTTTCTTTCTTACGGTCATGTCAATTTCTGAACTGAACTGAACTGGATCATGTCCTCTCTCTCTCTCTCTCTCTCTCTCTCTCTCTCTCTCTCTCTCTCTCATATATGCTTATATATTACCATGATTCAGATAGAAATAAGAATTCTCCCAATACATAACCTTTTGTAACTGAAATCACTTAGGTTTCACCAAGAATGAACACTGTACGTAGATCTCTGTTAAAAAGCTTACAGCTTGGCATTTTCTGCTATATATACATTAATATTGAAACAAATTAAAGGCCTGGAAATCAAGTTGCTCTGCGCCCCATAAATATAAGGGCCTGGAGCCTTGGACAAATGCTTGAGTGTATATATAATTTACCATAGGGTAACGTTCAAAAAATCAGAGAAAATTGATGAAGAGCATGTAAATAATACTGCTAGCTAGCTTTCGATACAGTCTCTGTCGCTCTGACCTAAATGAGTTATGCCATTAAGTTTCTTGGTATGACATTTGGTCATAGACATTCATCTGCTAGCTTATCACAGTTCCATACTTCCATTCAATATCCCTAGCGCGCAACATAGCTAGGCAGCACTACAAGTGTACGTTAATATCTGACATATATACACAGAAACTAGATAATCGTATCAGAGTGATCAATATCAACACGCAGCTTTTGAATTCAATGAAATTGATGCATCAGTCTGATCGATCTTGGGTTTTAGATAAGGAGCTGACCTAACTTCTTCAATAGCATTGAACATGGCCTCTATTTCTCTCTCGTTTACGTAAATGATGTTAGAAACAGCAGCACTGCACGAAACCCAGTTGTGATTGATGTGGAATAGGGTATATTTAGTTCGGTTGTTGGAATTGTGTACTCGAATTTGGTTTTTGTTTGAAAGCTTTGTTTGGCTACAGTACATATCGGCTCTGATGGATACATTAAGTGCAACCCACGTCACCCATTTGCTTCTCACAAGGAATCCTTGCAGGGGCAGGGTTTTGTCTTGATTCTTCAACAAGAACAAGTCGCACATCACCCGGCCGTTTGGTTCTGATCACGAAGCACCCTTGTTTGGTACTCGATTTATTTGTCTTCAATTCTTAATATCTCTCAACAAGCTAGAACAATGTCGATCTGGTGGGTTTCTTGCTAGTTAGGGTTTGCTACTGAGCATAAATACTTGCCTAGCTATATATATCTGACCATATATAGCAATTTATGATATATTGATATTGATTAAATGGTTTCAGAATCGATTCACTAGCACATCAAATCACCACTCGAGCACTCGAGGACCTGTTTAGTCTATTTGGTATAAGCACGGATGTACGTTCAATTAGATCAAATAGTATGTCCAATCATGTCCAATGTCATCAACTCGTTACCATTTACCAAAATAATTTTAATCACGAAAGCTAACCTCTTTGGTGCTTCATGCAGCTTCTAACAACTTTCTTATAGAAACGTCTAATTAAGCATAATAACACTTTATCATCAGTTAAGTACTGAGCCCATAAAATTAACTAATTAAGGGCTCATCAAATCTCAACCTTTACGTACTTCAAAGCCAAATTAGAATACGAAATGTAACTTACGTGATGAATATCACACTCGAGTTGGAATGTAACTTCACATGAGCCTCACACTCAAGGTGGCAGTTAATAATTAGTTCATGCATATCATTATATTACTCATTTTAGAGTTACCAAGCTCTGAGGGCACAAAGTTCGTTGTCTATTTCTATCTATTCGTTTTCCTTCTATCTATGTTCGCGCTGCGATAAAAAAAATAATATATATATATATAGTGCTTCTCAGGTGCGGACGTCCGCACGCACTGTTCATGGTGCGGATGCGGCGTTTCCGGCGACCGGCGAGGCGGCGACGACATATCCGGCCACTGGGCTTTGCTCGCCCCACGCCGGCGACCCCGTCTGTGCCGGCCCGAGCTCCATCGCCGGCCAGCAGCCGGCCGGAATCTGCAAAAATGCAGAAAAATGAACAGTACTTGTCATTTTTCTGCATTTTTGCAGATTCCGGCGGCTGCCGGCCGGCGATGGAGCTTGGGCCGGCACAGACGGGGTCGCCGGCGTGGGGGGAGCAAAGCCCAGTGGCCGGATACGCCGTCGCCGCCTCGCCGGTGGCCGGAAACGCCGCATTCGCACCTGAAAAAAATTCTATATATATATATATATAGTTTAGCTAAAGATATCACGGAATGACATGCTCAATGGCATTACACAACTTAATTGCTTATGTTTTGACTGATTATCGTTCGTATTATTTTCCCATCTAATGAATACATGAAATTAAATATATAGTTTTTTTTTTTTATCAAAATATGAGATTGTATATAGTTTATCTAAATAGATCATCAGAAAGCTAACATCATTCTCACAAATTCTTCATAGTTGACTAAGCCATCACCATCCAAATCTGCTTCTCTGATCATTTGCTCTACCTCTTCATCCGTCAACCTTTCTCCCAGATTGATCATCACATTCCTCAACTGCAACCCACGTACATGTGCACAAAACAAAGACACGAGATGATCAAGAAATGAAGAAATAAGAGTAAGAAATGAAGAAATAAACCTATAAGAGAGATGATCGATTTACCTAGTTACCCACTACTACATGTGACCAGTATCAAACACAAATTAACACACTAAACTATTTCTCGTTTTGATTTCGGTTATAACCGGCCATCGTATGTCATATAGCTAGCCAGAGCCAGGCGCGCGTGTTCTTTTCAGAAACATATGGTTTAAATGATTGTGAATGAAGAAGAATTATCGAACCTCATTGGGTGAAATGTAGCCATCTTGATCCTTATCGAACACTTTAAAAGCTTCTCTCAATTCCACGTCCGCGTCATTTTCCTATATATGCACGTATGAACACAATATCAATACAATAGCTTCTAATTCAACTTAATTGGCTTTGAAAGTTTCAGTGTTTTGTTGGCAAACAAGCAAGAATATTAATTGTACTAAAATTGACTAATAATTCATATATGGGAATTATAATTACCTTCATTTTCCTCACCATGACGTTGAGGAACTCCCCAAATTCTATGGTTCCGTTGCCGTCAATATCAACTTCGCTTATCATATTCTGCAGTTCTTCTGCCGTCGGATTTTGATCAACCGATTTGATGGCGGTGGCAAGTTCTTCGATGGTAATGCATCCTAATGAATAATTAAACAAACAAAAGTCGGTTAGGATGAGAAGCACCTTGAATCAGATTGATGATCCACCCGTTGCTCAACTGAAACGAAATCTACTAGCTATGCATGAACTCAAGTTGGGTGAATGATTTGGCCTAAAACCCTAAGGATCGACCATGCCAACTATCTGCAGTCGAACCTGCAAGAAGATGATCATACTCTAGACTATATGTATGAGCGCGGCTGAGCTCAATCAGTTTGGGATACATAATTAAGCTATAAACTCAAACTAGGGTTTAGACCCTTACCATCTCCATCCTTATCAAAGAGGCAGAAAGCTTCCTGAAACTCAGCAATCTGTTCTTCACTTAGAACCTCTGCAATATTGGCACCTTGTTTCATACTCATAATTTCAGGCCAACTTAGTTTCCTCTGCTTGTTCTTACAGATCTACCGGTAGATATGCTCTGTCGATCTTTACCCAAGATTGATCAAGAAGTAGTATTGCCAGGAGTCCAGCACTTGATCTGCAGCCTAATGTCCTGCACGTGCAGCTGCTTAAATAGGAAACTTAAGTGAGAAAATTGTGAAAATAAGCTGTTTATTCTTCGAGTCAAGATTACAATGGTGAGTGACTTCATAGTCGTGCTAATGAGGTAATTAATTAAGCTAATCTTTCTAGATGAACAAAGGTACGTACTTGTGCTCCATAGTACGCGTCAATCTTCTAAAGTTCCACCTTACTGACCATGACTGCTGATATTTATTTGAAATTTCGATTGTTTACTACTTCTTGTTCATGTATGTAAGCATTTTCTTCAATACATTTTCTTCCTTACAAACTGGCGATATAATTTGTGGATGCAGATCGATTAGTAATAATAATAGTCTTGTTACCAGATTTCAACACGGCCATCAAGGACTGAAACGTGCGTTTTAGAATGTTATGAGTATTTTAAAACGTCACTGATGGAGCAATTTAGACTCTTTTGTCTTCAAATCTTCTTACTCTTTCATACCTAGCTTGCGAGAATTGTATCTTTTGTACGTACTTCTTCTTCATCGTTTTCAACCAACCAACCTTACTGTATACCAAATAATACCAACGGTTTTCCCATACTATATCCTAAATCATTTTTCTTCTCATAATCACAAGGTAATTAACTACTAGGGGATCGAAAACTACACTATTCTGATCAATAATTTAAACAAATCGATAGAAAGCAACTGGACAATGGCCATATTATATCGAAACAATATTGCATTTTGAACTAGCCATATATTATATTTGGTGAGTCGATGTCAACCTGAACTTGCCATCTTTATTTAAGGTTAAGTGATGTGATGTGATCATATATCACAGTTTCTGATTATAAGGCTGATCGAGAGGACTTGATTGGCTTGAAAACGGGTTTTGCTTCAAAATTTCAACTATTGACGCAGAGGGCATCCTAGCTTAATTGAGTTGATCAAGGGTCTAGCAGAACATTCAAGACTTTACAGTTTCAAACTATGAATTCCTACGTTTTTGAATTCAAACTGTGAAATGGAATTTTAAATAGGGTGAAGATGAATGGTAAGCTTCAACTACATATCACCTTCACAGGCTCCGCATCACATTCTGCGTGCCGGTATCCAATGACATGTTTCTTCTCCTTCAATATCTTATAAATAGTCAAACATGAATGCCCATATGTTTACACACCCACTTATATGAGAATGGAAATAAAAATGGAAATAGGTGCTTCTTATGGTTATCCTTATGAATCATACAAAATGAAAATAAGTCGTTTTATAGTGTCGGTGTCATTATCATTTCAAACCACGGGTAATATGTTAAGAGTATCAAAATTCATATTTGAAGTATGAATACGCAAAATTCACTAATTTTAAGAATCAAACTACATTTACATTTTGACGTTCGATCGATGTGGCCGAATAAATCTAATAGTGATTCTCAAATTATCACAGTGATCACTTCACATTCAAGTTTCAATTCTTTTGTCTCACTCTGACTTCGAATACGTCACATCATGATCTATTTGGCAAAAATAATTAGTTTCATACAATAGAGTTTTAGGACTACAAATGACTCATAAAAACAAAAATAGCACACTAAAACGTAAAACATGTAAAATAAATACTAGAAAATGACAAATCTTAAAAAAAAAATTAACGATGAAGATTGAGGCGACCGAGTAAATCCTATATAAGATATTTTGGGACATCAAAAGGAAGGAAGACAACAAAAGGCAACAAACTGCAAGACCAGTTCAATTCCAAGTCTCCACTTCCTGTCTAATCTCTCTCTTCTCTCTCAACATGTCCGACGGAGCTTTAACGGTCCTTGACGGCACTCACCTGAGAGCCGTCGACTACTCTCTCCCCGACTCTGACGTCACCCTCACTGGAGGCCACGTCCTCGACCTCGCCGAGTCCAAAGCCTCTGCGTCTCTCTTCGGCCTCTCGTTGCCTGAAGGACTCAAGTCTTCTGCTTTGAAACGCGCCAATGTTCAAGACGACGACGTTTTCCGTCGAACAGAGCTCGATCGCCACCAGGCTCTGAAGCTCGCCGGAGACTACATCGCCGCGATCGCCGATGAGTTGGAAGGTAGTCTTAACTTTTTAACTCTTAAAAGCTTGAATTACACAACAACATTTGACCTGCATTATATGTTTTAGTCGAAAACCGAGCATTTTGATAAGCTTGGAAGACCACTTAGCCTGATCGCGGAATAATAACAGGAATATAATGTGTTTATATATATATTTTGTTGAACTTGATATGTGATCGAGATATTATAGTGAAATGATTTGGTGGTGCTTTTATGATGAACTTGAGATTTGTGTGCTGAAAGTTTGGTGATTGTGACTCAGATGATCCGATTGTTATATCTATCTTGGATGGGAACACGATTAGGCGGTTTTTGGAGGATGAGGATGACTTTGCAATGCTAGCAGAGAATCTGTTCACTGATCTTGATGCAGAAGATGTAGGGAAGCTGAATAAGAGCGCGATCCGGGGTGCGCTGGTTCACATGGGAGTTGAGATGGGTGTCCCTCCTTTTTCAGGTTATCTTTGGATTCATTTATAATTTTATATGGCTCTACTTCTAGCCGTTCTAGGATTATTTCTTTTTAGTGGATTCTGCAGGCATTGATTGAAATTTCTTGTGGTTGATTGCCTAAGAACTTCATGTATGATTGAAGTGTTTAGCTTGTGGAAATGTAGAAAGAGGTAGTGATCTATCTACATTAGGAATTAATAAGGATCAATGTGGAAGAGATTGTGGAAATGTAGAAAGAGGTAGTACTCTATCTATATTAGGAGTTCATAAGGATCAATGTGGAAGAGACTTTTGATCCTGTTGACTCACATTCATATCTCATTAGGATACACATTATTTGATTATATAGAACACGTGGTTATTACTTTCTGGTTTCCACTTTGTTTGCTAACTTTTGTTAGTGCTCACCTTCATATGCTTCAGTCTTGCAATCTTAGTGCCAGATGTTTCTCATTTCTTCTTTTGGAACTGTAAGTAGTATAGATCCTTATTTTGGCTAAATTTTTTCATGAGGGTAGTGAGGATGCAAATCCTCTTTTGCTTAGCGTTCATAACTAAGTGATGGTTGATTATGGATAGAAACCACCACTAAGAATTTTCAACCATAATACATGTTTTCCTTTATTAACAGCCGTGAAAATTAAGACAAAAACAACCCTCATGAAATGTTTTCCCAATTTCATTGAGTCACCAAATCTAGATCTTATCCACATATCAAGACTAGAGGAAAATTGGCTTCCCTGTAAAAATGTCTTGCTATAATATTAGTGATGGTGTCTAACTCATGTCCTAGAAACAGTCATGCAACCTTTGTTCGGAAAATGTTTAGAAAACAGACATGAATTATAGTGGAAAATATGTTGGAATCTGTGAAAAGATACACATGAATTTGGATGCACACACAAGGTTAGGGTAAATGTTTGTGCCTGACCACGAACAACATCCTTAACATAAGGCATTGGAATGTTTCGATTCTGAAAGGAAGGTTAAGCAGTCAAACAAAATAGGTGTCTTTTCATCATGAAGCCTTCCTCTTTAGTTCAGAACTTTTACCCTTGAATAATGTTCTTGACCTATTAGAGTAGATTCTGAGACAACATGAGTAGCCAGCACTACTCATTCAAGTGTGACGCTTCCAGTCAGTATCTCCACCATTTAGTCAGACTGATGTAAAACATGAACTCACATTGATGAGCATTTCATCTTCACAATTCAATCTGTAGAGTTTCCACCTCACCAAAGGCACAAATCAAGAACTTTGACAAGATTTACTAGTAATGATTTAACTTTTGTCTGTTGCAGTACTAAAGTGTGCATTTTTAGAGTAATTTTGACATCACTTGTGTGAATGAAGGTTCTTGGCACTTAATCTCTGTGGATTATTTGAGTGTATACATATAGAGAGAACGGAGAACACTTTTCTTTTCTAAACTATGAAACCCTTCTGTGATATTTATTGTGTCTTGTTTCTTGCTGAGGTCATCATTTGTATTTGAAATTGATAACTTCCTAATTGTATATTGTAGCAAGATTGCATGTCCATTCTGAATTATTATAAGATAATTCACTCTTGAAATCTTGGAGTCAAACTTGTGTGTGGCTCCAAGATTTTCACACTTACAATTTGAACTACAACTGATCAACTGTCTGCTTATCTATTAGAAAAAAAAAAAAAAAAACTGTCTGTATCCATCGTTCTTCCCTTTATTCAATGTGAATGGGACCAATCACATAATTAATCATCTGTTATTAATTTCCTTATTTAGAGTTGATCACTTACAAAGTGTAATTTGGCAGAATTTCCTCCACTAAGTGATATCTTGAAGAAACATGAAGCTTATGGGGAAGAAGAACTTGGCCAAGCTCAATTTGCTGCATTACTCCAGCCTATCCTACAAGAACTGGCAGAAGCCCTGGCGGAAAAAAACGTTGTTTTTATCCAGAACATTAAGATTGTGAATGGTTCTAAGCTGCGAAAGGTAGTTCCTTTTTCCTCTTCTCTTATTTCATCTCTCTGTGTTTTTATTTTTTTCAAACAAATTTTTGTGCATCTCCAGCTCAACTCGTTACATTGGAAATGGGTACTCTTAACTTTTCTTTGACATCAAACGTCATCCTAAGCTGCTTATTTTTGTTAGTTTTGTTCATCCAAAACCATTGTGACAAATTTAGTCTGATATACATACCTTCTAGTGTTGTATAAAAAAGTAAGACTGTTGGAGCTTTGATGGGGAAAAATAATACAATTGAGAAAGATAAATATAAGAAATTGAATGTATATAAACTAGCAATGGAGTACGCTACACTGTCATCTTCAAAATTCGGGAGTTCCTAGAAATTGAAATTCATTTGAAGTATCTAGATACTTATGGAAGCTTCTGATTATAGATGATTAATTTCATGATGCAGTATTCTAGAATGTTGTATAGCCAGTTGGAATT
Organism: Potentilla sterilis; assembly: GCA_963682095.1. Taxonomy (NCBI): domain Eukaryota; kingdom Viridiplantae; phylum Streptophyta; class Magnoliopsida; order Rosales; family Rosaceae; genus Potentilla; species Potentilla sterilis. Next base: position 1,668,162 of record OY821756.1, on the reverse strand, counting down.
TACTTTGACTGGTGCAAAATATGCTACACACATTTTCTTATTTTAAGGAAATAATGAAAAAATACTGTATTTCTTACCTTTGAGTGATAAAGACTTGGTTATCTTGACTATTTGGAGCAGTATAGTTGGAAGATGCAGTTACTTGAAAGGGTAAATTTTTTTTTTAATGGAAGTGGCTCTTCTTTTTTATTGAGACTGTTCATGGGTTCGAGTTCCTACAGTTGAAGTCTATTAGTCACTGGCCTAGATTTATGTTATGTGAATTATTGTCGATAAAGTCTGATAAGCACCTGAAAATATGCAGTTTTTGGCCAATGAGAAGCAACTGAACAATGTTGTAGAGAAGATATTGCAAGGGAAAAAGGATGGCATGGGGAATACAGAAGTAATCAGGAGTTATTTTGAGAAAAATGGGCTAGAGTTGGGGTTGCCACCATCTGAAGGCAACGAGCTAGTTGCTCTTTTATATGATCTAGTGTTTGCTGAGCTTGAGGAAGACAAGAGTGCTCCTAAAGGCGAAGATCAATTTGGAAATCTTGTGAAGAAGATTCTTGAGAAACTGGCTGAGCAGCTAGAAGGTAATCCTGTTTTTCATGATACTGAGAACTGAGAAGAAAGAGACAAGTTTACACCATCCTGTATATCAAAGTCTCAATGGCAGAGATTCTTGTTTGTGCAGATAACCCCTTCAGATTGTTGTTCACATGTTTTCCTTATCCATACACAGCCAAATACATAATTTACTATGTTAAGCCTGACTGTTATATGTAATATGTATTCGACTTGCTGCTTTGATAACACCGTTTATAACTTGATGTTCTATGGTCATTTCGAGTGGTGAAGTATACCAAAGAAGCTTTCTGATACAGATTACTGCTTCTTTTTGGAAGGAGATACAGATTTATTCTAGTTTCACTACGAGGTGTTACATGTTTTTGCACTGCTTTGCATTTGGTACAATGATTGCAGTACTATCATTTGACCGACATCGGCTTTTTTGAAAAGTGCTACAGAAAGAAGCACCACCCCGTATCAAATAGGTGATTTGATATGTCCTGCAAATCCTCGGTGCATCTTGTCGAGCCGAATTAGCCAATTGCTAGAGGTCATTTTCCATGGGACATGAGTATGAAGGAAAAAACATGTACTTTTTGGATGTCCACGTTAATAAGATGGGATCCCCTTGTTTCCTTGGTGATCCTAAACCCTAATTACTCGGCCACGTCACTCAGTCACTGCTGCAAATTTTGGCCACTCAATCATAATGTCATCATCTATCATAATGTAGTTGTTATCATCTTTCACAATCTACAAGTTGCATGCGGAATACAAACATTCATTTACATGAACCGTCACATAAGGTTTTAGATAAGATGCAAAAAGATAGTTTACCTTGCATTACTCAGCATCGAAAGTCGGGCATATCCTAGAATACAAGATCCAATGAAAGAATCTCACACTACAGCTCGAAAGTTGAATAATATTGCAAGATCTATGGTTCGGCAGGTAATGTTTGAGGCCACCAAAACAGATACAAGTTTTAACTTGAAAATTGGAACTAACCAATATAACCAAATCAGTTATTCAGAACTCAAAATTAAGGATCTTGGAATATCATTGGAGAATATCCTTTCCGATGAAAGGAACTGCAGCCAGAAAATCTAGTTGGGAAGATTGATGATTCTGAGGGGAATATGATTGTGAGGAGAATATGAATGTCAAATTTACCAAACTAGATGAGATGATGACAGTATAGAACCAAAGGTAAAAGTGCAAAAGAGGAGCAATTATCTTATGAAGGAAATAACTGATACAACTCACAGAAATAACTGATACAACTCATTACTGAACTATAGTTCAGTTGCAGAAAAAGAAGTTGAAGGCAATCTAAGCAGCAAATAGCTCCTGGAAGGCTAGATATACAATGAGGGCATAGAAGTTCCCTAAATTGTACAAAGGAAAGCAAAATAAATAGCTTGATCCACTTATTGTCAATGCATCATCAAATAGATACTTGACTATGCGCCACAATATCATAACCAGATAAGTTCCCAAGTGCAGCTAGAATGCTTCAAACACATCACTCTTTGCCATCAGCGGCACGAAGTGAACCGAGTTGAACCGGGGCTTGAGTTCCCACCACCTTAGATGACCCATAAACCGACAGGTCGGTACCTTGTGCTTTCTCTTTCTCAATCTGTTCCTTGATCCAGAAGTATGTAAACCTCAGTCCATCCTATCAAAAAGAAATAGGGAGCAAAGTCAGCACACAATTTTAAGGTGTCCGGCAAACGGTAAACTTTAATATGCTCTGATTCTATTTTTACCTTCAGCCTCATTGTAGGAGCCCAGCCAAGTTTCTCTTTGATCAGGGTGTTGTCAGAGTTACGACCACGGACACCCTCTGGCCCAGGAATGTGCTGAATAGGCAGCTTCTTGTTCTCAAAGCTAAGAACAATCTCAGCCATCTCATTCATGCTCACCATCTCGTCACTTCCAATGTTCACTGGCTCACAGAAGTCGGACTTTGTCAACCTAGATCACAGAATGGCGAATTTGACAGTGAATGCAAAAAACTATGCTAAATTCAACATAAACTACACACATAAGGATTGGAAAGTGAAATTTAACACATTTGAAGTTGACCTACAAATAAGTTAAGTAGCTGGTACATAATCTACTATATTACATTGCAAGTATCATGAGATGAATTGAAGTTCTTTGTCAGACCAAAAAAAAATTATAGTTTTCATTCTTCATGAAATACAATTGCTTTTTTTAAGTAATACATTGGTTTGCCTTCATATCTGTCATTATCATATAAATACTCAAGAGGTCTGTCATCGTGACCAGCACCTTACCACAAATACATACATGCAAAGAATTCACATCCAAGTTGTCTTTTAAAAATGGTTCAACTTCCAGCTGATTTTCTTTTTCCTTAACCATAATCAACTAATCAGGAAAACTTGCTAAGCCTTGTTAGTTAAAGCAGAGCACACTAATCTTCTTAGTTTCAGACTCAAGAATTTGAATGAATTTTTTCTTTCCTACATCATAAGAAAAAGGTGCTTACCGGAGTACACCTTCAACACATTCATCAATAAAGGTGAAGGATCGGGTCTGAAGTCCATCTCCCCACATCTCAAACTTGTCAGTGGCAGTGAGAGCCTTTCTGCAGAAAGCAGCAGGAGCCTTCTCCCTTCCCCCTATATGAAAGATATATGATAAAGCAACAAATTAGGCTACAAAGCGATAGAACCATGGATATATTAACTTAATTACCATAGCCAAGTACTTACCCTTCCAGGTTCCAAAAGGACCATAAATGTTGTGGAACCTTCCAATACGACATTCGATTCCAAAGTCTTTAGTGTAGTGCTTGCACAACTCCTCGGTTGCAAGTTTCTCTAAGCCATAAGCATCTTGAGGCTATAAAGAAAGGTAGAGAGACTGATTAAATTAAATACATGAAGAACTAGATTCCAAAAGCCATAACCACAGAGTAACATACCTCTGCAGGCCAAGCATCCGCTTCCTTCAAGCTCACATTGGTTTCCAGCTGCTTAAACTCGGGATAGATACAAGCACTGGAAGCATAGAAAAACCTGCGAAAATCAGAAAACAGATTTAGAAATCTGTCAAGTATATCTCCAAAGTTAGAGGTAAGGTTCCATTTTTCAATTAAAATGTTAGGAGTCCATATGCCTTGAGCAAAATGTGCTGAACATTTTAACTCAAGGAAAAAATGAACCATCTTAAAGACCACAGACCTTTTCACTCCAGTGATCCTAGAGGCTTCCAGCATGTTAAAGCTGATCATGGTATTGTTATACATGATGACAGAGTGATTGGACTGAATGAATCCCATGCCACCCATATCAGCAGCAAGGTTGAACACATGATCAACATCCTTGGTAGCCGTCAAGCAGTTATCCATGACCCTGAGGTCCACAAGATGGAATTCATGGCAGAACATGTCTTCAGTCATGTGCTCATTCTTCTTCCAGTCAGAGGCAATAATGTAATGGCCCTCATTCTTCAATCGGCGGGCAATGTGGGAGGCAATAAAGCCACCAGCCCCAGTAATTGAAATTCGGAGCTTTTCCGAGGGCCAGTAAGGCTCTCTCTCAAGGGCCTCATAGGTGTATGCTCCATAGCCACTTTCACCAGCACTTCCCATACTGCAAGACAGATTCACCACACAATGCAAGAACTTCAGTACAAGATATTTCAAGCATTTGTATATCAGTTTACTAACTTTTGTGAAGGAGCATAAAGAATCTTATTGGTACTAAAATATAACTTCACACTAATACACGTGATTAACCGTATAAAAGAACTACTGGAAAGCAAAACCGTCCAGGAAAACAACAAAATGCCAGGGTATAGATTAGGAATAATACTGAATTGCACATAAATAGAATCAAAGAAAAATCTCAGTTGATAAAGTAGAGGGAAGGTGAGAAGTGAGTGAAGTATCAAGCCTAGTATACTTTGAAAACTACATGTAAAAACAATGCCTCTTCAAGCAAAAGCAAATTTATACCAAATTCTCTGTACATTAACATGTAAAGTAACTCAATGATCAAGAAACTGTAACTGAACACAGAATTTTATATTGCTTTGCTTAACCTACCGAAACTTAAAATACAACAAATACACATAGAAACTTGGAAACAAGTATTCATCCGGTGAATACAAAAAGGAATGAAATTTCAGCACATAAACCTCAAAGAAACCTGCTTTACAAAACCACACCAGCATAGAACTCATATAAAACTAGAAGCCAAAACAGAACCATTATAGAGCAATTGAAAGCAAACCCATCAAATATTACAACCTAAAACTCAATATACAAATGCCATGGAAGAGCATAGGGATCAAAGAAAGTGAGAGAAACCCAGAAAAACCCAGATGGGTTTATACCTGAAATGCGTAAAGATTGGTGCTTTGAGGTTGAAGATGAAGAGAAGAAGAAGATGAGAGGTAAAGGGTTCTTAGAGAAGGTGAATGGGGTATGGGTTTCTGTAACACACTGCTATTTATAGAACTTGGGACACAGCAAACCAAACAAGGCCACAAGTTTATTGTATATTCTGTTTTCTTATTTGCCCAAAAATAATTGAGACAGAGACACAGATATGGTGCAAACTGCAAAGTGCTTCTGGCCAAAGAAGAAAAGTGCTTTTACAGTTTTACTTCATGTGCTGTGAGTAAAAACTCAAGAGCTTATAAGAAAGTGCTTTTCTTTATTATCGGCACGTGCTTTTCCATTTGGAGTTTTTTACCAATCATTGGAGAGTACCAATAAACAAGTACGAAGCTATACGAGATTGATTGTCAGAATGGGAAGATTCCGGGAAGGGGGGAGTGATATGGAGGCTGGTTTCGTTTGGGACCGTGAGAAATTACTAGGAAACTTCACTCTTTGTTGGTTTTACCTTGATTAATTGATTTGGGTAAATTTCTGATATTTTGGTATCATAATCCAACTCAAACTCGCATGTCCATTTTAAGAAGGTGGTTTTCAGTCTTTATTGGTATATAACCAAATCACACCTGTGATTTTTGCACCTTCCTTTTTCTTCATTTTGCTCTCATTCCCTTGTGATTTTGCATCTCTCCATATATCATCTTGTCCATGGCTATCGCCTACCATAAAACAATTAATTTTTTTTTTTGAATCCATCAAGGACGGTATCCTCAAAGGCTTTATAGGCCCACAAACTTATTTACACCGAGAGATTATGTCAAAACGCTTCCTTCACCCTGACCACTAAAAATAAATTAGGATTTAAACTTTAATTAGTGTCAGCAGGATTCGAGCCTGGGTATTGTTAGCGTGAGTCATGGAGTTAGTTTAGGAATGTAAATAAACTTGTTATTGCTTTCCTATTCTATGTGTGTAGTACATGTAGTACATAGTACGTAGGGTTTGTACATCTTGTATCAGTATATATAGCCTCCACTGTGACATGAATATAATCATCAGAAAATTATTCTCCCAAATTGTGTTATATTCAACTTGGTATCAGAGCAAAGATCCGAAAGGACTTTGTCTCTTTATTTTCCGCTGCAATTCTTCGTCTGACGTTGGTTCTCTGTCAGACGTGTGAAGAATATTGTCTTCTTCTAACTAAACCCCATTGTTAGGGTTTATTGATCTTTTCCTAATTAGGTCAATTGGTTTTTTGTCCGGTGTTGGTTTTCTCAGCCAGACAACTTGCCGACAACAGCCTTGTCGGGAAAGAAGAGAAATTGTTTTTCTGCACACTTTTGCCGACAACATATTCGTCGGCAAAGAAGAGCAATTTTTTCTTGCACCCTTTTGCCGACAACAGCCTCGTCGGCACCCTTGATTTCTGCTTCAGGCTCGACCTGATCTGTTCGATCCGGTCCTCAGCCGTTTCCTCCAGCCTTCGTCTGGCTTGTCCGGCGTTGTGCTCGACCCACCGGCGCATCTTCTGCAATCTCAGGCGCCATCCACTCTCGCTCGTCTGCTCGACTCCGGCTGCTCAACCTACTTGACCCGCTCGGCTGCTCGATCCGCTTGAAGCACTCCGGCGTCTCAGTTGCTCTTCCGACGTCTCAGTCGATCTCCCGGCGTCTCAATTGCTCTTCCGGCGTCGCTCTACCTGACCCGGTTCGCTTCTCAGCCCGACCCGTTTTTTTGTTCCCGTCCAGCCCGACCCGATTCAGCTCGGCCTGACCCGGTTCTGCTTGGCCCGACCCGATCCTGCTCGGCCCGACCCGTTTCCTGCTACCTGACCCGGTTCCTGATCCGTTTGCTGTCCGACCCGCTCCGGAAGAATGTCACGGGTGTATGTTGGAAATTTGGGTTCTTGGGTTTCAGAAGAAGAACTCGAAAATGAGTTCCGTGGTTTCGGAATTATCAGAAAAATATGGGTTGCAAAAAGGCCACCAGGTTATGCTTTCATCGATTTTGTGCATAGTAAAGATGCAGAGAATGCCGTTTATGAGTTAGATGGCAAGAATGGCTGGAGAGTTGAGTTCTCACATAAATCTATACATTCGGTTGGTCAATACTGCAACAGTGGTAATATTTCCATAACTAAACAGACTCCCGCATGTGGTAAGATCGGTATGACTTTAAAAGTTTCTCGCTTTGTTGGTGGTGATACATGGATTATTGATTCAGGTGCTTCAGATCATATGACTTATGACAAATCTTATTTTACTGAGTTATCCTCTCCACCAGTACCATATGTTACTAATGCTAATGGTGAAGCCTTCCCTGTGTTAGGAAAGGGGTCAGTTCGTATCACTCCCACAATAGTACTACAAAATGTGTTATATGTGCCTGCTTTATCTCATCATTTGATATCTGTCTCACAGTTGAATGTTGAATCCAAATGCTCTGTGACCTTTTTTCCTATGTATGTGATTTTTCAGGATCTTCTCACTGGGGAGTTACTAGGTCGGGGGTACTTGAGGGGCAGGCTGTTTCGTCTGGACCAGACATATGCCGGGGACAAACCAGGAGCACAGCCACGGACCGCTTTAATGTCAACTTCTGACAGGCTAGGTGAGGTTTGGTTATGGCATCGTCGCTTAGGGCATCCATCTTTTAGTGTTATGAAAAAATCCATGCCTTCTTTGTTTATTGGTGTGGACGAGTCAGTCTTACATTGTGAAACATGTGTTTTGGGCAAGAGTCATCGCTCCACTTATTCACCTCGTATTTCTAATAAAAGTGTCGTTCCTTTTAAATTAATCCATTCTGATGTTTGGGGACCTTCAAAGGAACCTACTGTGTCTGGTATGCGATATTATGTGTCATTTATAGATGATTGTACACGTCTTACTTGGGTTGTTCTTCTTAAAACTAAGGATGAGGTTTTTCCGGCTTTTCAAGCCTTCCTTTCTGAAGTCCAAACACAGTACAATGCAAACATTAAAGTTCTTCGTTCTGATAATGGGGAGGAATATGTGAACCGTGTTTTTCAGTCTTTTCTACAAACACATGGGATTATACACCAGAAAACATGTCCTTACACACCTGAACAAAATGGGGTCTCTGAAAGGAAAAATCGCCACTTACTTGATATGGCTCGTTGTATTCTTTTCAGTGCACATTGTCCTAAGGATCTCTGGGGTGATGCTATCGTCGCATCTACCCATCTTATTAATCGTCTTCCATCTAGTGTCCTCCAGGGAAAGGTACCATTTGAGGTACTGGCTTCTTATATCACTTTATCTTCCTTTCATAATCTCCCTGCTCATGTTTTTGGTTGTGTTGCTTTCGTCCATATACCCAAGAGTCAAAGGTCAAGTAAGTTGGATGCCCGGGCGCTGAAATGTGTGTTTGTTGGCTATGGGGGACATCAAAAAGGATATAAGTGCTACCATCCACCTACTGGGAAGTATTATGTCACTATGGATGTCACTTTCTTTGAGGACATGAGCTATTACACCTCTTCTGATACTGCTCTTCAGGGGGAGCATTCATATTTTGAAGAGCTGTATCATGGAGAGGGGGGGATTGGTCATTCAGTTGAGGTTACTGAGGTTATTGATGCATCAGCTTCACATGCACCAGTTACCCCAGAGGTTCAGGAATCAGAGGCTGATAGACAGGTACCAGAAGCTGCCTCTCCTGCCTTGCCTGCCTCTCCTGCCTTGCCTGCTGTTACTAATACCCCTGACTCATGTCTCCCTGGTACAGAAGATCTTCAATCTGAGATTAGTGATTCTATTGGGATTAATACTAGTGATGCTAATAGTAGACAATATGTGTTACCAAATAGGTCTACTAGGGGTAAACCAGCAAAAAAGTATGAACCTACCCTTCAAGCTAAAGCTAAGTATCCAGTGACAAATTTTATGTCTACCAAGAGATTGTCTAAGTCATATGAATCATTTGTGAATCAAATATCTGCTGCATCAGTACCTAACAAAGTACAGGATGCGTTGGGAGATCCAAAATGGAGGAAAGCAATGGATGAGGAGATGGAAGCATTACAAAAGAACAATACTTGGGAGCTTATATCCCCACCACATGGAAAGAAGGCTGTGAGATGTCGCTGGGTGTTTACAGTGAAGCATAATCCAGATGGATCAGTGAGTCGATATAAAGCACGCCTGGTGGCAAAAGGATTCACTCAGACATACGGCATTGACTATGATGAGACATTTGCACCAGTTGCAAAGATGAATACTATCCGGGTATTGCTCTCTCTTGCTGCTAACTTAAACTGGCCTCTTAAACAGTTTGATGTCAAAAATGCTTTCCTTCATGGAGAACTTGTGGAGGAAGTGTATATGGATCTTCCACCTGGATATAAAACTGCTCCTTCAGGTAACTTTGTGTGCAGATTGAGAAAGTCTTTGTATGGTCTTAAACAATCACCTCGTGCTTGGTTTGGAAGGTTTTCACAGTTCATGAGGAAGATTGGTTATAAGCAGAGTAACTCAGACCACACGTTGTTTCTCAGACATCAATAAGGGAAGGTAACAGCTCTGATCATATATGTTGATGATATGGTTGTTACTGGTAATGATACTGTTGAGATAGATAGATTGCAAAAACAGCTAGCCACAGAGTTTGAGATGAAGGACCTAGGTGCACTCAAGTACTTTTTGGGCATTGAGGTAGCCAGGGGGAGTGAGGGCATCCAGGGGGAGTGAGGGCATTTATCTGTGTCAGAGGAAGTATATACTTGATCTATTAGCAGAGACAGGTATGTTGGATTGTACTCCAATTGACACTCCCATTGAGCAGAATCACTGATTAGCAGAGTATCCTGATCAGGTACCTACCGACAAGCCTCGTTATCAGAGGTTAGTTGGACGTCTGATTTATTTGACACACACCAGACCTGATGTTGCATATGCAGTAAGTGTGGTGAGTCAGTTCATGCGTAATCCCAGTATAGATCACATGGATGCTGTTGTGAGAATTTTGAGATACCTGAAGTCAGCTCCTGGGAGAGGAGTAATGTTTTCTAAACACAACAATATTCTTGAGGTTTCTGGTTTTACAGATGCAGACTGGGCTGGAAATATTACAGATCGGAGGTCTACATCAGGATATTTTACCTTTGTGGGAGGTAATCTTGTTACTTGGAAGAGTAAGAAGCAAAAGGTGGTGGCTCGGTCTAGTGCTGAAGCAGAATATAGAGGTATGGCTCATGGAGTGTGCGAGTTGTTATGGCTGAAAAATGTGTTACGAGATTTGGGAGTTAAGCCCAAGTGTGCTATGCAGTTGTATTGTGATAACAAGGCAGCCATTGACATCTCACAGAATCCTGTGCAACATGATCGTACTAAACACGTGGAGGTTGATCGTCACTTTATAAAGGAGAAGCTAGATGCTAAGATAATTAGCTTTCCCTTTGTCCCTACAGAAGAGCAACTTGCTGATATACTCACAAAAGGAGTTTCTAAGAAGGCCTTTTATGACTCACTTAGCAAGTTGGGCATGGTTGATGTATATGCGCCAACTTGAGGGGGAGTGTTAGCGTGAGTCATGGAGTTAGTTTAGGAATGTAAATAAACTTGTTATTGCTTTCCTATTCTATGTGTGTAGTACATGTAGTACATAGTACGTAGGGTTTGTACATCTTGTATCAGTATATATAGCCTCCACTGTGACATGAATATAATCATCAGAAAATTATTCTCCCAAATTGTGTTATATTCAACTGGTATGAGGGATTCTCACACAAAAACTCTTACCAACTCGACCACATATGGTGGAAAATTTTGAAAGTTGATATTTCTGAAATTTGTAGTCGGGATCTTACCAACTCGACCACCTGTGGTAATTAATTTTGAAAGTTTATATTTCTGAAATTTGTAGTCGGAATGGTTAATAGTTTAACTGTAATAAAGTAATATAATGTGCCTTTATTTTCATCCACGTTCCGAATGGTTTGGTGGTTTGATGCCGGCCTGAGCTATAAGCCGTTCACCTGTTGGCTTCAAAGGCGCAATAGTAGCGACTAGATTCTCAATATTGAACATAGGGCCCCTAAATAAACCAAACCAAACAAAAGAATATAAAAGGCATGAAATGAACCAGGCAAAAGAGAATAAAAGGGCATGATCCAGACATGAAGGGCATGCTGCATTTAGGTGAATATGTACAAAGAAACAGAAGGGCAGAACACTAGTACCCCATATAGAGAAAACCATAGATGCCTCAAAGCAACATAAAACTGAAAAATTAACTACAAACTTCTAACCCGGAGAGTAAAAAGCCTAAGAATTCAGCACTCGAATACAGACTTCTAGCCCTGAGAGTAAAAAGCCTAAGAATTCAGCACTCGTAAAGAGTCCAACGAATATAGAGTGCAGGATGGCCAGTTAACTTGTGGTCGTAATGTAATTAACATTCTCAGCGTCTCAGGGTTTTCTGAATCCAACATATAGACAATCCTTAGTTAAAACTTAACAGTGGAAATGGTGTGGTGTGTATTGCAATTGTATTTTTCTTGCTGCTCTTGAAGAACATTTGCTAGACTTTTGAAGCATAGGAATTACATAAACAAAAATGCCGCAAACACGTCGTTGCTAACATGAAACAGTGATGCGGGATAAAGATATATAGCCATAGCATTAAGGAGCAATATAAGCATTCAACGGTCTGAAGCGAGTGCTTCTGCATTTGGTTGCCACAAAAATTCAGAAAGAAACAAAGAAATAACAACCATTTGTTGTTTGTTCAAACTTCAAAGAGCGGAAAAAAAAAAAAGACGAAGAAGACCATTGTGTTTCAATCAAACAGCAAATACAGTTAGAAACAGGAATACAAAGATATCCATAAAAAACCTCTGGGCTTCCGCAATGTGTTCTAAAGAAATCTATGAGGTACAGGATTTCGAATTCTAAACATACAATCCACACGAGAAGTTAGTATATTGGTGTTCCTCTATCAGCACAAGATTCCCTACTTGAGCTAGGAGATTCAAGCAGTAAACGAAATCAAATGCAACTAAAAACAAGGATTCTCTAGACATTCCCAATGAAGCTAGGAGGGATGTGGTCAATCTCATAAATGTGATCCTAGCTTGTTTCATGAGATAGCATCATGAACACAAACCATTTTGGTAATGCTCCTCAAAGAAATAGAACCAGAACTGTTAAAAACTTAAACTTTGATCATTTTAACTTGTTTGGTTTCAAGTTTATGCATGGATGAAAAAACAAAATGATGTTTCCTTCTCTTTTTAAACTAGTGAAATTGGCGAGATGTATACATGATGGGTTTACTTTCTGACTTTGAATACATTTCATTCCACTCCCTTTCCACTAATTTGTGATGATTTCCAGAATTCTCTTTAATAGCATTCTGGAAGAAAGCAGGCTCATTTGACTGAGCTTGAGACACAGGTTGAGATGCCTTTTTTTTTTCCCCCACCTCTTGGAGTCAATTGTTCTTGCATCTGCAATCTCTATCTTCTTATCTTTTTACTCAATGTTGTACAGGCATCTCAATTAAGAGTATAGAGCTCATAAAAATAACTGATACAACTCAACTGAACTCGCGAAGAGGAGCAATTATCTTATGAAGGAAATAACTGATACAACTCATAACTGAACTATCGTTCAGTTGCAGAAAAAGAAGTTGAAGTCGATCTAAGCAGCAAATAGCTCCTGGAAGGCTAGATATACAATGAGGGCATAGAAGTTCCCTAACTTGTACAAAGAAGGAAAGCAATTTAAATAGCGCGATCCACTTATTCGCTATCCATCATCACAGATACTTGAATATCTGCCACAATATCATAACAGGATCACTTGGGAACTTCAGCTAGAATGCTTCAAACACATCACTCTTTGCCATCAGCGGCACGAAGTGAGCCAAGTTGAACCGGGGCTTGAGTTCCCACCACCTTAGATGATCCATAAACCGACAGGTCGGTACCTTGTGCTTTCTCTTTCTCAATCTGTTCCTTGATCCAGAAGTATGTAAACCTCAGTCCATCCTATCAAAAAGAAATAGGCAAAGTCAGCACAATTTTAAGATGTCCTGCAAACGGTAAACTTTAATATGCTCTGATTCTATTTTTACCTTCAGCCTCATGTTAGGAGCCCAGCCAAGTTTCTCTTTGATCAGTGTGTTGTCAGAGTTACGACCACGGACACCCTCTGGCCCAGGAATGTGCTGAATAGGCAGCTTCTTGTTCTCAAAGCTAAGAACAATCTCAGCCATTTCATTCATGCTCACCATCTCGTCACTTCCAATATTCACTGGCTCACGGAAGTCGGATTTTGTCAACCTAGATCACAGAATGAAACATTTTACAACAGTGGATGCATAAATTCCAAACCAAAGACAGAAATTCAACATGCGCGACATGCCTAATTCCATATATATTACTTGGCCTGCAAACAAGTTAGGTTGTTATAGCTGTGACCAGCATCTACTATATACCATGAAATGAATCAAAGTGTCATTCTTCAACAAAGACAAGTGCTTTTCCTAAGTAATACATTGGTTTGCCTTGATATCTCTAATTAACATATAAACAAGAGGAAATGTCTTTGTGACCAACACCTTACAGCAAAAACGTATATGCAAAGAATTCACATCCAAGCTTCCAGCTGATTTTTGTTAACCATAATAAACTAATCAGGAAAACTTGATAAGCCTTCTTAGTTTCAGGCTCAAGGATTTCAAAAAAAAAAAAACTTTCCTACATTGTAAGAAAAAGGTGCTTACCGGAGTACACCTTCAACACATTCATCAATAAAGGTGAAGGATCGGGTCTGAAGTCCATCTCCCCACATCTCAAACTTATCAGTGGCAGTGAGAGCCTTTCTGCAGAAAGCAGCAGGAGCCTTCTCCCTTCCCCCTATATGACATATATAGTATAAAGTAACAAATTAGGCTACAAAGCAATAGAACCATGGATATATTAACTTAATTACCATTGGCAAATACTTACCCTTCCAGGTTCCAAAAGGACCATAAATGTTGTGGAACCTTCCAATACGACATTCAATTCCAAAGTCTTTAGTGTAGTGCTTGCATAACTCCTCGGTTGCAAGTTTCTCTAAGCCATAAGCATCTTGAGGCTAATAAGAAAGGTAGAAAGGCCAATTAAATTAAATACCTTGAGAACTATATTCCAACAACCATGACCACAGAGTAACATACCTCTGCAGGCCAGGCATCTGCCTCCTTCAAGCTCACATTGGTTTCCAGCTGCTTAAACTCAGGATAAATACAAGCACTTGAGGCATAGAAGAACCTGCATAAACCGGATAACAGAATTAGAAAGAGTACCTCTCCAAAGTTAGAGGTAAGAATCCCTTTTTCAACTGAAACGTGAGGAATCCATATGCCTCAGGCGAAATTTGATGAACAGTGTAGCTCAAGGGAAAACGTTATAGACAACAAACCTTTTCACTCCAGTGATCCTAGAGGCTTCCATCATGTTAAAGCTGATCATGGTATTGTTGTACATAATGACAGAGTGATTGGACTGAATGAATCCCATGCCACCCATATCAGCAGCAAGGTTGAACACATGATCAACATCCTTGGTCACCTTCAAGCAATTATCCATGACCCTGAGGTCCACGAGATGGAATTCATGGCAGAACATGTCTTCAGTCATGTGCTCATTCTTCTTCCAGTCAGAAGCAATAATGTAATGGCCCTCATTCATCAATCGGCGGGCAATGTGGGAGGCGATAAAGCCACCAGCCCCAGTAATTGAAATTCGGAGCTTTTCCGAGGGCCAGTAAGGCTCCCTCTCAAGGGCCTCATAGGTGTATGCCCCATAGCCACTGTCACCAGCACTTCCCATACTGCAAGACAGAATCACCACACAATGTAAGGACTCCAATACTAAAAATTAAAGACATTTACAGATCAGTATACTAAAATTGCTGAAGAAGCACAGTGAAATAAATGAATAACAATACAAGTTAAAAGTACCGGAAAACAAAACCGTCCAGGAAAACAACAAAAGGCCAATGTATAGATTAGGAGCAGTACTGATAAAGTAGAGGAAAGTTGAGAATTGAGTGAAGTATTAAGCCTAGTATACTTGGAAAACTAAATGTAAAACAATGCCTTCTCATAAGCAAAAGCAAATACTTACCAAATGCTCTGTACATTAACATGTGAAGTGACTCTAATGATCAAGAAATTGTAACTGAACTCCAGAATTCTGTGTAGCTTTGCTTAATCTACCGAAACTAAAACAGAACACAATACATAGAAACTTGGAGACAAGTATTCATCGTGAATGCAAAAAGGAATGAAATTTCAGCACATAAACCCCCAAGAAACCTGCTTTACAAAACCCACACCAGCACATGATTCATATAAATAGAAACCAAAACAAAACCATTATAGAGCAACTGAAAGCAAACCATCAAATATTACAACCTAAAAATGAATATACAAATGCCATGAAAGAGCATAGGGAACAATGAAAGTGAGAGAAAGCCAGAAAAACCCAGGTGGGTATTTATACCTGAAATGCGTGAAGATTGGTGCTTTGAGGTTGAAGATGAAGAGAAGAGGATATGTTCTTGGAGGAGGTGAATGGGTATGGGTTTCTGCACGTAACACTCAGCTATATATAGAACTGGGGAGTTGGGACACAGGCACACAGCACACCAAACAAGGCCACAAGTTAACAGAGAGTCTGCAGTTTTACACGTGCTATCTGTAAAGATTTCCTCATGTTATGGGTACGTGCTTTTCCAAACAACAGGATTCTATACGAGATTTATTGACAGAATGAGAAGATTCCGGGAGAGGGAGACAAATTGAGGCTGGTTTCGTATGGGACCAGGAGAAATTACTAGAAAACTTCTCTCTTTGTTGGTTTTACCTTGGGTAATTGATCTGGGCAAAATTCTGATAG
This sequence comes from Potentilla sterilis, assembly GCA_963682095.1. Classification (NCBI taxonomy): domain Eukaryota; kingdom Viridiplantae; phylum Streptophyta; class Magnoliopsida; order Rosales; family Rosaceae; genus Potentilla; species Potentilla sterilis. The sequence continues at coordinate 1,652,308 of OY821756.1, read as the reverse complement.
TGTCCTATTTGGTATATTTGTATATCAGAATCCAACTCAAACTCATCTGTCCATTTTAAGTAGGTGGTTTTTAGTCTTTTTTGTGATTTTTGCACCTTCCTTTTTCTTCATTTTCCTTATCATTCCCTTGTGATTTTGCATCTGTACATAGTTACATACACATCATCGTGTCCGGTGTCCACACATAACACATTAGAACCAAAAGAAACCAACCGAAATTTGTAGTGACATGATGAATATTTTGACCGTAATATAATGTGCCTTTGTGTTCATCCACGTTCCGATGGTTTGGTGGTGTGTGATGCCGGCCTGAGCTATAAGCCGTTCACATGTTGGTCTCATAGGCACAATACTAGCGACTAGATTCGCTATATTGAACATAAGGCCCACACTAAACCAAACCAAACCAAACAAACGAAATTAAGAGGCATGCTGCAGGCAAAAGAGAATAAAAGGGCATGATCCAGACATAGAGGGCATGCTGCATTTAGGTGAATAAGTGCAAAGCAAGCAGAAGGGCAGAACACAAGTAATATAGAGAAAACCATAAATGCCTCAAATCAACCAAAAACTAACTACAAACTTCTAACCCTGAGAGTAAATTCCTAAGAAATTAGCACTCGCTAAGTGTCCGAGAGATTTAGAGAGCATAAAACAAAACATTCTCAGCTCACAGGGTTTTCTAAACCCAGCATGAAAGGCATGATTTGCAAGACAATCCTTGTTAAACAATTAAAAGTCTAGAGCTAGAGACGGTGTAGTGCATATTGCCTGCGGCCGAAGAATGAAGAGATACAAAGACGAGGGGGATATTTGAAATGGAAATTAAGTCTTGAACTTATTCAGTCAAAACTACAGAACATTTGCTTTTGAAAAGTCTGGAGATGGTGTGGTGTGTATTGCGCATGTATTGTACCTGCTACTCTTGAAGAACATTTGCTGTACTTTTTCCCGCATAGAAGTTACATAAAAGAAAATGTCCCAAGCACGTAATTGCTAACATGAAACAGTGAAATACGGGATAAAGATAGAGTTAAGCAATAAAGAACAATATACAAGTGATCTTTTTCAGATACTGCTGATACATGGTCTTTTTCAGATATACTGACTGAATTAAGGATTTCTCATGAAGAGTTGGTTTCGTTGTTCCAATCACTATCACAGGAAAACAGCAAGCTCCTCATTAAGGTACCAAGTACAAAGGAGATCTTGCCAACTGATTGCTTTCAGTTGAACACCAACTTCACATTCACTTCTCCTATTCCCCAACCAGTACTGGAGCACACTTTTCAATTGCTTCACCTGCTAGCTTCTCCCTATCCATCAGTCCATAATATTTACTTTGTTTCATGACCTTCATAAGCACACACTCGATGGGGCAGCTCATGTCATTATCAACTCCCACAAGAATAATATTTAAAGTTTGTACCCTGTTTGATTCAGAAAGTAGGAGGGCAGCAATTAAACAGTTGGAACATGATAATATTGAATCATTGTGTTTATTAAGACTGAGATAGATACAGTACACGTCCGAGTCGAGATTTGAATCCACCAAATACATTTCAAAGTTCAATCATCTCAAAATTCCTAATGCTGTAACCCAAAGCATGCTTTACATAAAAGAAATCATGTGATAATAACTAATTGCTGTTCCATGGACACATTTCCCAGTTCCTCGCAGCTAATGCATAATTGAGAGACAGACCCTTTGATTAGCAAGAGAAACCTGTAATCCAAGCCACAAACTTAACTCAAGACATATCATAAGACTTCTATAAGAAAACATCATATTAGGCATAGGTACAGTCGCAACCTTGGCCTCTTCTGCCTCTTGAAACGCATGGATTAAATATTTCCTCCCATGAGTCCAGCTTGACATTAGAGTACAGCAACGTATCCCACAAGGAAGCAGACCTACACACCAAAAACGGAAATTCTTAACCACTATTTGACTGCCAAAGATTAACACTCTTACTAATGTACAGGATCAGTTCTAAAAATATATTTGAAAACTCAAAGTTCGATATTATACCCTTTTATACCCTAGTGCACAAAAGACATTTGATTTGGCAAACATCGGAACTTTACCAAATCCCTACATCTGTTAAGTACCAAGTCAATGAAGATACTTTCAGTAGAATCAGTATGATAATTTTCCTCTTAGTTTGCATTTTATTGACGCAACTTATGCAAGTCAAGGCAAGCATGAAAAAGAAATGGTCCAAGATTACTGCTAATTTTTTTTTTTTTTTTTTTTTTGTAACTGAAACTTACCCCCAAGAGAGTTGAGATCAAAAATATAATTCCTGTGATCCAAGCAAGTGTTCTTCTAACCAATAGCACTTCCACAATCGTTGTATTTAATGAGGTCTTTGTTTCTGCCAACCAACGAGCAGATGGTCGACTGGTATGCATCACATTCAACATCTTCCCTGACTCCAACAATTTCACCTGTGAAATGGTCAAATTCAACGACACTGATGAAAAATTTCAACCAATATATAATATGAAGATACAAATACTTCACAATATTGAATATACAGAATCAAGAAATTTGAACTTTGACAAGCAATGGATACTGGAAGGGGACAAGTGTAACAAAGAGAAGACTTCTCTATCCTAAGCACAGGAAGTACATGACGCTGGAGAGTATAAGATGATTAAGATCATCCAAAAGTACAATATGTATTACCTTTGTATGCATGTTCAGTAAATCAAATATCTTTGTCATTGCAGCAACAAGTAGTTCCATCCCATGTTGAGCAACACCTTCAGATCCATACTGCTCTTCTAAAACCTATCATAATGTTATAAAACTATTTATCAAGCTATGAAATAGTAGTAAAACACAACTGTATATGTAGTTGTGATGCAAGTGTGTGTGTGTGTTTGTCTGCTCCTGTCTGCATATACACCAAGGTCACATAAAATATGCAGAAAAAGAGCGTCAGTACTTTGAGCCTCCTTTTTTTGCAAATAAGAGATCAAAGGCGAGATGGGATTAATATTGAAAATAGTCCTGATACTACCATGAGTATTAACTCATTCTTGAGCATCCAAACTACACCCATATCATGTGATACGGCTTGAAAATGGCGCGACTTATTCATTAACATGCTAAAGTGAAACAAGAACCTCAGAACCTTATGGTGTCCTACACTTTTCATCCAGTCTAACAACTTGTGGAAACAGTTTCGAGGTAAGATTCTGAGCAAAACACCCTGACTAGCAGATGATGAAAATCCAGAATATGGAAAAGACAAAATGGTAGACATACTAATAATTGAAACATCAGAGTAAAGTAGTCTAACAACGCAAATGATGTAGGCACAAAGGACACTCGCCTATCCACCAATCCTCACGAAACCTATACCTTCTTCAATCCCCACCATTACTTGAAGCTTAAAAAAAAAAAAAAAAACCCTCTGGAATGTCTTTTCAAGGACCTTGAGTCAACTGAATGAAGTATCATGCATACTAAGTGGCAATAAAGAAAGATGATGTATATTTTAACTAATTTGGAAATTTTAGCAAACAGGAAACATTCAAGCTAGAGCGTCTTCTTTTGCCGATCATTATTTCCATTTATCACTTCTGATTTTGGCTAGTAGATTGCCATTTTTCTTTGTTCTGATGTGTTCTCATTTATTTTCTTCTGCCTAATCTGGCCAGGGAGGGAGAGGGAGTTACTAATGATTAAGAACTACTCCCTTGTAAAAAAAACAATTATTGGATTTAAAGACAAGGGGGCTAGCACCAGGTTGTACTTCCTAACGTCTTGACCCCAGGATAACTAAATATATACATATGCACACCACAACAGCACCCTAGTCACTAAATCTTTCGACTTGATTCACACAGATCACAAGTACCATTGTCCTTATCTAAACTCTTAAACTACTAAGCGATAGAGTATAAGTTTCATATCTACCAACAAGCACTTTTGTAGAACATTTGTTATCATGCGTTCTAAACTTTAAAGTTACAAGAAATAATATAATAGAAGAAATCAACACCTTGATGCCATCAAAACTTCCTGTTAATAGCTCAGCTGGACTGTAGACACTACGCAACAAATCTTCATGCAATTCCATTGCCCTTCTAAAATTGCGGATGAGCACCAAAAGGCTAGTTGTGAATTTCCTGTCTGCTTCATGTATCCATATTCAATCCTCCGATATAGGTGGTCAAGTTGATTCGAATAGTATTTACATATATTCAAGCACTAAACCATATGATATAGAATGCTAAAGGAACCTTGGACATATGAAGCTTCAACTGATCACCATTGGCCAAGGGGAAGGTCAGCTCTCCGTCTAGCGATTCCAATGCATCATCAACATATGATCCGCCCATCCAAGAGGCCTAAAAGAAAAAAAGTGGAATAATAAGTTCATTTTCATGTAAACAAGAAGAAAACTGAGGTGAAGGGAAGAAGAACAACTTGAAGAATGACTTACAAAATCGCTGATTTCATTGTCGGTATACTCTGCCGATTGCTCGTCCAAAGAAAACACAGATACTTCACTTTCATCTGCAGTAATGCACATTGGGAACAAACTCATTTAATTCCACATGAGGAATAGTAACGACTATGATTTTTTTTTTTTTTTTTTGCATCACATACCAGGAAGCTCAATCTCAGCATTCTTCAAGCCAAGGTCAATCTTACTTTCATCAGCACTTTTAAACATGGAGTTTTGTTTGACAGCAAGAGTAGGATCTGCATGAATGAGACATCCAACCAGTTATTAAGTGCCCAACAGAGGGCAACACAGCATACCAATAGAGTTCAAATACCAGCAGTTCCTCTCACTTGGAGCACGAAAACAGCACGAGGTCTATTGAATGGATTGGGCACAAGAATCTCATTCAACTACCAAAAACAAAATAAGAAAATCATCACAAGTTAGCAAATGGAGTAACTTGCAAAGAAGTAAATTTCAACCATCAGGCTAGCAAACACGCTTGCTCATCTAGTATCAAACAGAGGTGCTTCAATGTTTGTGGGATATGCCATGTCACAGTACAACCCTCATCAATTTGGAAGCTACATCAGTGTCTACTTTTAAAGACTGATGCCTTTTGCCGCACCCATCCATATCACATTCGAAATTAACTGGAGAGCGTCTCATGCAGTGAGCATAAAATACTCGAAGGCAGCAAAACGAATCAAGGCTGTGAAGGACAACACTGAGCTGATGAAGTTATTGGTTGAAACATCAAGCAATTCCATTGTTCTAGTACATCGAGGACATTGATCAGGTGCTAGATTTCTCAGGCCAAATGAGGAAAGGGAAAGCTAATGGAGGAGGAGGACGAAAGAGAATAGCTTGTGATATAAGAAACAGAAACCAAACCCTGTCAGGTTATTCTTTCCGGCATTCTGAACTTCATTGACAAACTGCGGTCAGCATGTTAAAGATAAAGACTCATTCTTAGATAGGTGATGCAGCACTCATTCGGATGGAAAGATGGACAAGCACATAGAATTCTCATACTGTTGGTTAAAGGTGTTCAAGGTGCTGGCCTAAAACTACCTCAAAATCACACCAGTTGTTTCCAACAATTTGTAGCTTGCTTGGGAAAACCAATATGACTCCAGCAGCAGACAATTGACACTCAAGACCATTTCTGGTGATTATGAAAGCTGCTTGGAAAATGCATAAATTTTCCTGAGAGATCTGATCGAAGCTCTTGAAAAAGAAAAAGAGAATGCAAGGTTAAGATCTGAGGAAGGAGGAAGTGTCAGAAATCATCAGCTAAAGAGGAAGAAAATGATGATGTCACAGGATAATCAGATAATTGAAAAGGGGGCAAAAAATCTTTTGTGCTATAATAGCTGTATTTATTCTAGCTGTACATGTTTATGTTATCGTAAGCAACCGCATAAGGTAAATGTTTATGTTATGATAAGCAACCACATAAGGTAAATGCAAGTGCGTTCCCGTTTCTATTTTCATGACCCCTATAGACCGAATATTCTACTGTGTACTTGATGTATTGATCAGCACAAGAATTGTGAATGGATACACCAATGAAAGATCTAAATTTTGCATTAACAGTGAGAAAAGGAAACTATTAAAGCTATGGAACATTACACTAACGATGTGACTGAGAATGTCACTCCTACCTCCAAGAGAAAGAACCTGAATCATGCAATCATTCATCATCATCTGCATCCATCAGAGTTCGTCTCAGATGAGTCTGGAGAAAAACTGAAGTTAATGATCAATGTTAACTGCCGTCATTGGGAAATTGGGTGCATGCATCTTAGCATCAGATTCATCCTGATTTGTAAACAGAAACATTCAAACATATATAAGTACTTTCTTGGTCAGCATATACACACTGCAAACGTTATATAAATGCATAATTGTGTGGCTCCCTCCTGATAGTTCAGCTCACCACAAGTACCTTCTCTCATTCACAAATTTTATCTCTTTGATTCCCACCTCACAAAATTGCAACCTTATATGAGAAAGACCAAATACTAAACACAAAAACCAAATAAATAGCAAACCAGACTTTCATGTTCATAATCTACATAATACCAAAATACTAATACATCCTAGCATAATTGCTAAACTTAAATATTAAACCGAATATTAGATAATAAAAGTTTGTTAAAAGCAAAGCAAACTAGAATTTTTCAACTTCATATTCCCTCTTTCTTCTTCTTCAATTCTGCTCCTCTTGCTCCTCGTGCTCCTCGTGTTCCTCGGGTTGTTCAACTTGCTCCTCTTGCTGCTCTTGCTCCTCGGGCTGTTCAACTTGCTCCTCTTGCTGCTCTTGCCCCTCTTACTGCTCTTGCTCCTTGTGCTCCTCTGGCAGTTCAAGCTCATAGGCCCTCTCTCTTGAGGTGCATGCTTGCCCACACTTCTCCATAAAAAGACAGAATGTGAATGCACAAACATAAAAAGCAATGTGCAGGGCAGCAGGCTTCTGGAAAGAGAGTGCAAACAAAATAATGGCAATCATTGATATGATGAATCCGTATATATCTGGAATCCATCTAATCCTCCTCATCCTACATCTCTTGTCTTCATAAACCGGGCGCTTCATGATCTCAAATATAGTAAGAAATAAAAGTACAACAGCAACAGATATTCCACTCTTTTTCATCCAATCATACTTATTCTTCCCCCCCCCCCCCCCCCCCGCAGCAGCAAATGGCTCAAGAACTGACAGATAAATCTCTAGGCAGACTTTAAGTAAGAAAAAAACAGATTGGAAAAAGAGAGAGTACAAAACGGATTGGAAATATCCGTGCCGCGGCAGAGGAACTGTATGAAAAGTCAGTGTTAGCATTAGCAGAGAAAGATGCGATATTAGAGAAGAAAGAGGAAGAGTTGAAAACTCTAAAATGTGAGTTGAATAGGTTTAAGAATGTAGCAAATTATACAATCTCATATAATGCTGTTGTTACATTCTTATATAATGTAGCAAATTATACAGCATTATATGAGATTGTATAATTTGCTACATTCTTAAACCTATTCAACTCACATTTTAGAGTTTTCAACTCTTCCTCTTTCTTCTCTAATATCGCATCTTTCTCTGCCAATGCTAACACTGACTTTTCATACAGTTCCCCTGCTGCGGCACGGATATTTCCAATCCGTTTTGTACTCTCTCTATTAGCGATATCAAGGACCCTTCTGATCTCACCGTCAACCGTTTGTAAAATATCATTCTTGCTCCGCTCAGACACTTCCAGAATATCACTTTTACTTTCCTCAGAAAAATCGGCAGTGATGGGGGCAAACGATTGGATGTCACCGTCAATTCCTGCAAGAATAATAAAAACTTAGTCAGAAAATATAAAGATTAACGGTGAGAAAAGCTGTGGAGGCTAACAACAATGAAGAAGAAGAAGACTAAGAAGAAGAAGAAGACCAAGGGAGAGAGGAAAAAAGTACGGCACTGGCTTACTAAGTTAACCTATTCATATAACTTTAGACTAAACGATTGAATTTATTTAATCGTTTAGTCTAAAGTTTTAGGTTTAGTCTGTTTTTGGTGAACTTGATCAATAGAAATATAATTGAATCATTGATCAATATGAATATAATTGAATAATGCTAGAATGGATCAATGAATCAATGATCATATGAATATATATATATATATATATATATGATTTTTTTTTCTTTTCTTCTGATTATAATCAGTAGAATACTGGTAGGAGGAAAAAATTGATTTAGGTCATATCAAACGACAAAGAACAAAAAGAGGTGTTCAGATGGTTGAAAGCCAAATAGGATATGTTGAAAAATTTGTTATCAAATGACCACGATGTCAAACCAATGAGGAATCCATTCATGTAGAATAGAATGTGGAGGAACCTATATATTGATGCTACAAGAATATGTTTCTCTCATTTTATACTACAATTTTTTTTTTTTTGCCTTCAGAAGTTAAAAAATATGCTTAACATGAAGAATCCGTTCATGTAGAGCAGAATGTGGAGGAACCTTTTTTTTTTTGCCTTCAAAACTTAAGAAATATACTTAACATGAGATTTTTACTCTCTCGTTTTATTTTTTTTGTTTTTATTTTAAGAGTTATAACAATATAAAAATATTTTCTTCAAAATGTTATATGTATTGTTTGTTAACAAATTTTTTTCACACATAATATATGTATTAAGGCCGCCAAAAAATTATAATCATAGCTCGTCTCAGATGAGTCTGGAGAAAAACTGAAGTTAATGATCAATGTTAACTACCGTCATTGAGAAATTGGGTGCATGCATCTTAGCATCAGATTCATCCTGATTTGTAAACAGAAACATTCAAACATATATAAGTACTTTCTTGGTCAGCATATACACACTGCAAACGTTATATAAATGCATAATTGTGTGGCTCCTTCCTGGTAGTTCAGCTCACCACAAGTACCTTCTCTCATTCACAAATTTTATCTCTTTGATTCCCACCTCACAAAATTGCAACCTTATATGAGAAAGACCAAATACTAAACACAAAAACCAAATGAAATAGCAAACCAGACTTTCATGTTCATAATCTACATAATACCAAAATATTAATACATCCTAGCATAATTGCTAAACTTAAATATTAAACCGAATATTAGATAATAAAAGTTTGTTAAAAACAAAGCAAAGTAGAATTTTTCAACTTCATATTCCCTCTTTCTTCTTCTTCAATTCTGCTCCTCTTGCACCTCTTGCTCCTCGTGCTCCTCGGGTTGTTCAACTTGCTCCTCTTGCTGCTCTTGCTCCTTGTGCTCCTCTGGCAGTTCAAGCTCATAGGCCCTCTCTCTTGAGGTGCATGCTCGCCCACATTTCTCCATAAAAAGACAGAATGTGAATGCACAAACAAAAAAAGCAATGTGCAGGGCAGCAGACTTCTGGAAAGAGATTGCAAACAAAATAATGGCAATCACTGATATGATGAATCCGTATATATCCGGAATCCATCTAATCCTCCTCATCCTACATCTCTTGTCTTCATAACCCGGGCGCTTCATGCATTGCATCATGATCTCAAATATAGTAAGAAATAAAAGTACAACAGCAACAAATATTCCACTCTTTTTCATCCAATCATGCTTATTCTTCTCCCCCCCCCCCCCCCCCCCCCCCCCCCCCTCCCAAATGGCTCAAGAACTGACAGATAAATCTCTAGGCAGACTTTAAGTAAGAAAAAAACGGATTGGAAATAGAGAGAGTACAAAACGGATTGGAAATATCCGTGCCGCGGCAGGGAAACTGTATGAAAAGTCAGTGTTAGCATTGGCAGAGAAAGATGCGATATTAGAGAAGAAAGAGGAAGAGTTGAAAACTCTAAAATGTGAATTGAATAGGTTTAAGAATGTAGCAAATTATACAATCTCATATAATGCTGTTCAGGAAACAGTATTATATGAGATTGTATAATTTGCTACATTCTTAAACCTATTCAACTCACATTTTAGAGTTTTCAACTCTTCCTATTTCTTCTCTAATATCGCATCTTTCTCTGCCAATGCTAACACTGACTTTTCATACAGTTCCCCTGCCGCGGCACGGATATTTCCAATCCGTTTATATCAAGGACCCTTCTGATCTCACCGTCAACCACTTGTAAAATATCATTCTTGCTCCGCTCAAACACTTCCAGAATATCACTTTTACTTTCCTCAGAAAAATCGACAGTGATGGGGGCGAACGATTGGATGTCACCGTCAATTCCTGCAAGAATAATAAAAACTTAGTCAGAAAATATTAAGATTAACGGTGAGAAAAGCTGTGGAGGCTAACAACAATGAAGAAGAAGAAGACTAAGAAGAAGAAGAAGACCAAGGGAGAGAGGGAAAAAGTACGGCAGTGGTTTACTAAGTTAACCTGTTCATATAACTTTAGACTAAACGATTGAATTTATTTAATCGTTTAGTCTAAAGTTTTAGGTTTAGTCTGTTTTTGGTGAACTTGATCAATAGAAATATAATTGAATCATTGATCAATATGAATATAACTGAATAATGCTAGAATGGATCAATGAATCAATGATCATATGAATATATATATATATATATATATGATTTTTTTTTTCTTTTCTTCTGATTATAATCAGTAGAATGCTGGTAGGAGGAAAAAATTGATTTAGGTCATATCAAACGACAAAGAACAAAAAGAGGTGTTCAGATGGTTGAAAGCCAAATAGGATATGTTGAAAAATTTGTTATCAAATGACCACGATGTCAAACCAATGAGGAATCCATTCATGTAGAATAGAATGTGGAGGAACCTATATATTGATGCTACAAGAATATGTTTCTCTCATTTTATACTACAATTTTTTTTTTTTTTTGCCTTCAGAAGTTAAAAAATATGCTTAACATGAAGAATCCGTTCATGTAGAGCAGAATGTGGAGGAACCTTTTTTTTTTTGCCTTCAAAACTTAAGAAATATACTTAACATGAGATTTTTACTCTCTCGTTTTATTTTTTTTGTTTTTATTTTAAGAGTTATAACAATATAAAAAAATTTTCTTCAAAATGTTATATGTATTGTTTGTTAACAAATTTTTTCCACACATAATATATGTATTAAGGCCGCCAAAAAATTATAATCATAGCTCGTCTCAGATGAGTCTGGAGAAAAACTGAAGTTAATGATCTATGTTAACTACCGTCATTGGGAAATTGGGTGCATGCATCTTAGCATCAGATTCATCCTGATTTGTAAACAGAAACATTCAAACATATATAAGTACTTTCTTGGTCAGCATATACACACTGCAAACGTTATATAAATGCATAATTGTGTGGCTCCTTCCTGGTAGTTCAGCTCACCACAAGTACCTTCTCTCATTCACAAATTTTATCTCTTTGATTCCCACCTCACAAAATTGCAACCTTATATGAGAAAGACCAAATACTAAACACAAAAACCAAATGAAATAGCAAACCAGACTTTCATGTTCATAATCTACATAATACCAAAATATTAATACATCCTAGCATAATTGCTAAACTTAAATATTAAACCGAATATTAGATAATAAAAGTTTGTTAAAAACAAAGCAAAGTAGAATTTTTCAACTTCATATTCCCTCTTTCTTCTTCTTCAATTCTGCTCCTCTTGCACCTCTTGCTCCTCGTGCTCCTCGGGTTGTTCAACTTGCTCCTCTTGCTGCTCTTGCTCCTTGTGCTCCTCTGGCAGTTCAAGCTCATAGGCCCTCTCTCTTGAGGTGCATGCTCGCCCACACTTCTCCATAAAAAGACAGAATGTGAATGCACAAACAAAAAAAGCAATGTGCAGGGCAGCAGACTTCTGGAAAGAGATTGCAAACAAAATAATGGCAATCACTGATATGATGAATCCGTATATATCCGGAATCCATCTAATCCTCCTCATCCTACATCTCTTGTCTTCATAACCCGGGCGCTTCATGCATTGCATCATGATCTCAAATATAGTAAGAAATAAAAGTACAACAGCAACAAATATTCCACTCTTTTTCATCCAATCATGCTTATTCTTCTCCCCCCTCCCAAATGGCTCAAGAACTGACAGATAAATCTCTAGGCAGACTTTAAGTAAGAAAAAAACGGATTGGAAATAGAGAGAGTACAAAACGGATTGGAAATATCCGTGCCGCGGCAGGGAAACTGTATGAAAAGTCAGTGTTAGCATTGGCAGAGAAAGATGCGATATTAGAGAAGAAAGAGGAAGAGTTGAAAACTCTAAAATGTGAGTTGAATAGGTTTAAGAATGTAGCAAATTATACAATCTCATATAATGCTGTTCAGGAAACAGTATTATATGAGATTGTATAATTTGCTACATTCTTAAACCTATTCAACTCACATTTTAGAGTTTTCAACTCTTCCTATTTCTTCTCTAATATCGCATCTTTCTCTGCCAATGCTAACACTGACTTTTCATACAGTTCCCCTGCCTCGGCACGGATATTTCCAATCCGTTTATATCAAGGACCCTTCTAATCTCACCGTCAACCACTTGTAAAATATCATTCTTGCTCCGCTCAAACACTTCCAGAATATCACTTTTACTTTCCTCAGAAAAATCGACAGTGATGGGGGCGAACGATTGGATGTCACCGTCAATTCCTGCAAGAATAATAAAAACTTAGTCAGAAAATATTAAGATTAACGGTGAGAAAAGCTGTGGAGGCTAACAACAATGAAGAAGAAGAAGACTAAGAAGAAGAAGAAGACCAAGGGAGAGAGGGAAAAAGTACGGCAGTGGTTTACTAAGTTAACCTGTTCATATAACTTTAGACTAAACGATTGAATTTATTTAATCGTTTAGTCTAAAGTTTTAGGTTTAGTCTGTTTTTGGTGAACTTGATCAATAGAAATATAATTGAATCATTGATCAATATGAATATAACTGAATAATGCTAGAATGGATCAATGAATCAATGATCATATGAATATATATATATATATATATAATTTTTTTTTTCTTTTCTTCTGATTATAATCAGTAGAATGCTGGTAGGAGGAAAAAATTGATTTAGGTCATATCAAACGACAAAGAACAAAAAGAGGTGTTCAGATGGTTGAAAGCCAAATAGGATATGTTGAAAAATTTGTTATCAAATGACCACGATGTCAAACCAATGAGGAATCCATTTATGTAGAATAGAATGTGGAGGAACCTATATATTGATGCTACAAGAATATGTTTCTCTCATTTTATACTACAATTTTTTTTTTCCCTTCAGAAGTTAAAAAATATGCTTAACATGAAGAATCCGTTCATGTAGAGCAGAATGTGGAGGAACCTATTGATGCTACAAAAATATGTTCCTCTCATTTTATACTACAATTTTTTTTTTTTTTTTTACCTTCAAAAGTTAAGAAATATACTTAACATGAGATTTTTACTCTCTCGTTTTATTTTTTTTGTTTTTATTTTAAGAGTTAGAACAATATAAAAATATTTTCTTCAAAATGTTATATGTATTGTTTGTTAATAAATTTTTTTCACACATAATATATTATGTATTAAGGCCGCCAAAAAAATTTGGTACAAGGCCGTCTATGGCACAAGACCGGCCCTGCATGTAGATAACCCTTTTTCTTGGTTGCAACAACTGCAAATTAACCAAGTTCAACCCTGAATTCCTTACAGCAAAATGACAATATATATATATATATATATATATATATATATATATATATATATATATATATATATATATATATATATATATATATATATATATATATATATATATATATATATATAGCAATTCGGATAGTTAAGCATATTCAAATCTCTTATGGTAAAACAAGGCTCCCATTATTCTGATCAAGATCCCAAGCAAACCCACTTTGTGATAAGCAACAAATACATGTTCAATTTTTCTGTTAGAACTTTAAAGAAAATTGGCTCTTAATATAATTTCTAGCTCTGTGACTCTACCCTGCATGTGCTAATAAGTAGTGCCATTAATTTTTCATTCTATTCCTTGCACTGGTCCATGGTGATTTTCAGAGGACTTGCACAAGTCAATATATAATTAACAAGTTAATTCCCGACTCTAAATCAATAATTAGTTTATATGAAAAGAATTAAAAGAGATGATACGTACGTTCTATCTGGTAATGAAGTATATCTCTTTCTCAAAAGAAAATAAAAAATAACTTAAAATATCCAACTGTTGGGAATTAATGGGAATCAATGTTAATTACTTTATTAATTAACACAAAATACAGAGCAGGGGATCCTCTCCCGTTTGTTCTTCTCATTCTTCCTTCTTGTCCTCGATCAGATTAAAGAGTTGAAAATTTGAGACACTAATAGTACTGAAAACTATTGATAAATTAAAAAAGATTAGAAAAAGAAGAACTAATTCCTATATATATAAGCTAGCTAGCAAGGATTTGGCGTGAACCAAACAGTCTGACGAAGTAATTCATAATGGCGATGAAAAGTTATAGGTTTGAAGCTCCTGTCTGTCAAGGAAAACACCCCAGCGGCGTATCCATCATCACAGCAGCATGGCGATAAAACAAAGTAGATACAGTTTCTTCCAAGTGCATTATCATGACAATTGATAAACTTATTGTTGAGCGTGCCCATAAACAATGTCCGATCACCAAGGTCAGCAATCTCTACCCACTTATTATTATTCTCTAACTTCAACACTCAAAATAATATTCGGACGTCGTTCACACTCGAAATTTCATGATACAAAATCATAAACAAGTCCTTTGATTCAGAACATTTTGCCAAGTGACATGTCCGAAAATACTCTCGGCCATCAACTATGCTCTTAATGTTGGGGTGAAGAGTAACCAACATTTCTGATGTGTAGGCATGTGTATTTGCATATGTATTTCTGCCATTCATTACCAAACTATGCATTTGGTTATTTTCCTATGCTCATTATTTTAACTTAAGCCGGTATCATATGAGTTTTACATATATGAGCATTACCGTTTTTAATCGTTTTCAAAGCCGGCCTGTCCTTGGTGGCTTTGGCCCCTTCTTGGGTTAGCGAGGACGAGTGCTCACCCTTATAATGTGAGTGTTACTTCTCTTATAATGATATCATACAACTGCAGTGAGCTAGCCAAAAATGAAAAGCCAGGAATAAGATAGGGTGCTATATATAATGTTGAATTCTCAGTTATCATAACTTGCACCTACACTCTCCAACTATCCATATAAGACCTACCAACTATCACACTTTTTTTTTATTAAGAAAAGAACAAACTGTGATTACAAAGATTGAGCTGCCTCTAAACTCTAGAGCAGCCACGCCTTAACTGATAAAAAAAAAATACCTCTTGAGATGCTTGGAGGGATTTAGTGTTTCCCACCATCACACTTTAATGTTATAAGATGTTATCATCGTCGTTTAGCCACTTGGAATTTGATATTTATTCTAGATATTTTTAGATAGTTATTGTGGATAATCTTGCAGATATACTTACAATGCTACTTTCTTCTTTTTAAGAAGAAAAGAAAAAAAACCTACGATTTTATTTTGCCTTGTATAGTTTTAGTATATGTTACGATTGATCAAATTCAACAGAAAAAAAAGTGTATTATACAATCAATAACTTTATGAATGAGAAGTAGTAGCATTGAAAGAGAAGCATGAAGCAGATGTTATACATAATGCCCAGCACCCTTAAAACAGAAGCTAACTATAGAGGATTAGGAAGGCTAGCTGATTTATGATTGAAAGAAAATAGAAGAAGAAAAAAAAAAAACTCCTTACCAACTCTTTTTTCTTCCGAGTTTCCTCTCTAACCTCACCCCTTTCCATCTCATTTGCGAGATTTTTCTCTTTGCCTACTTCTGTATGACAAAAGACACATTGTTATAATCATATCTAATTTACTTACAAAGAGTTAGTTCTTCTTAGCAGTCATAGTCCTTACCTTCTTCTTCGCTAAATATGTCCGACACAAAGCCCATAATACTGTTGGTTACCTTCACCAGATATTTGGG
Organism: Potentilla sterilis; assembly: GCA_963682095.1. Classification (NCBI taxonomy): domain Eukaryota; kingdom Viridiplantae; phylum Streptophyta; class Magnoliopsida; order Rosales; family Rosaceae; genus Potentilla; species Potentilla sterilis. The sequence goes on along the minus strand of OY821756.1, from coordinate 1,636,361 downwards.
TCCATCAATACTAGAGTTGGCAATGTAAACTTTAACAGGGTTTGTGAAGACATAGTTCATAACCGCGCGAGCACAACAAACTTAAGAGACATCAAAATATATGTTCGGGTCGCACATTTTGCCCAAAGTATTAAAATATAAAAAACTATATAGGTTCGACCCGGATCCATTAACTCGGATCCGGATTCCGGAGGGTGCCTTATAATTTTGGTTTTCGGGTCTTGTCTCTCTGTTTATTCACAGATCTGTAATACTCTGCTCTGAAATAAGAGAAACTATTCCAAAGGTACTACCTTTCTTTCTCAATTTTTTGTTTCTTTCCAATTGTTATTTTCAGTGATCGATCTCTAGCCCACTTCAGGATTAGACGTAATTTAAATTTTGATAATTGATTTTGATAATTGGATAATCTGAATTGCAAATTGAAGTTTTATTCTTGTTAAATTTGATGGGTTTCATTGTTCTTGCTGTAGTTAATATCGACTTGTAATGGCTGGAAGAACTGGTATCCCTAATAAGAGCTCGGCACTCATTGCCATGATTGCTGATGAGGTATGGATAATGTTAGCTTTGTTCTGTAAACAAACAATTGTTAGTTTTTCATTGTTTGTTTATGTAATGAGTGCTGATTAGGGACCAAATTGTTTCGTCATGTTTAGTTAGGTACACTGTTGATAAAGAACTAGTCTTTTTGTGCTGTACTTAGCTGACCTGATAATTTGATGAGTGATTTCTGGGAGTTGTGCACATTTAAAGCCGCCGTTTTGTGTCCTATGAATTAGAGAAAGCAGATAAACACTTTCTATTTTGCGGTTGGATTCCAGAGAGTTACAGCATGTAATGTTTAATCGGTAGCTGACTTGTGTTTTGAGATTATAAACTGTTACTACTATTTGTAATTTAGCTACACTGTGAATCTAGACGTTCTGGTCTTCAGGATTTTTCTTTTTCTGTGGTGCCAGTGTCGGAAGGTTTCATGCTTACACCCCCGTCTGCTGTTTTTATTTCCTGCTTTTAGACAAGGGTGTTAATGAGTGTTACAATATTCTATTATTTATCCGTGATGGATATGAATCACATCTTATAAATCTGGGATACCCGATTGATGAAGTGGTTGTTATCATGTAGGACACTGTAACTGGATTTCTGCTGGCTGGGGTGGGCAATGTTGACTTGCGCAGAAAGACAAACTATCTTATAGTTGATTCAAGTATGTTAACTCTGTTTTCTTCTTTTCTTTTGGGACTGATTTCTGTTGATGCTTCTATATTGCAAACTTAATCCTTATTGGTTGTTTGTTTCTTCATATACATGAAGATAGGCAATCAATCAAATGCCAGTTTTTGTCTATATACCTGAATATAAGATGTTATTTGCAACTAATAATGGATGAACTGAAACTGAGACTGAGGAAAGGGAAGGTAGTTACAAGATTTTAATAAATGAATTCTATGTATAATTCCTTCTAAACCTAATATCTCCTCAGTCTGAGAAATTGCTCTGTTGCAAGTATTAATGTCTTTGTCAATTGTGAAAGTCCTCTTTTTTGTTTATTAACGAAGGATTATGCTTTGATTTCACAAGATCACATATTGGTTAATCATGGTGATAATGGCAAAGAAGTTACCTTTGTGTTACTTTCTTAATCCCTTCCTTTGCTCTATTTCTTTGTATTCAGTACAGCAACTTTTGAAATTAACTCACAACCGTTCTTATTGAATGAAACATTTCTTGTTGTGCGAGAAACTTAGCTTTTTTCTTATAATTTATATTAAGTAACTATCATATACATCAATATTTGAAGCAAGGTTCATATATTGGTGTTTTATATTATTTTATCTAAAAGTATGTATCTCTCGTTTTCTGCTCAGAAACAACAGTTAAGCAAATTGAAGATGCCTTCAAAGAGTTCACCACAAAGGATGAGATTGCTATTGTCTTAATCAGCCAATATGTAAGTTCTAATAATATGTAAGTTCTAATAATATGAAAAGGCTCTTCAACTGTTATGGCTATGGCTTTTCTGGTCCATAAGGCAGTATCTGTAATTGCATCGATTACTTTACTTTCAAATTGGTTCTTAGTTCTGGATGAGAAATATGATTTAACTTATTTTCTTACCAGGTTGCAAACATGATAAGGTTTCTAGTGGATAGCTACAACAAGCCAGTTCCAGCTATATTGGAAATTCCTTCCAAGGATCACCCATACGACCCTACAAGTGATTCAGTTCTTTCGCGAGTCAAGTACCTCTTCTCTGCCGAATCTGTGGCAGGAGACAGGCGTTGATCAGTGTCGAGTCTTTCATTATATTTCACTCATCAGGTCGCCAAATAAATTTTGCATTTGACACCATATATGCTCTTGCTTGTGTGCACACCAAGTGACAGACTTTCAGTTGGTTTGCTGTATCTGTGTATTCATTGTGTGCCTATCTATAAATACCAATGCTATTCGAGTGTTATTCTGCTATAGTAAATAACATTGAACTTCGCCTCTCTTAGGTTTGCGTTTTGTGAATTTGATAATGACCTTTCCCTAATCAAAAGATCATTATGGATAAGCTTGAAGGCAAACTGAGGTTAATTAATTCTAACCCCCAGTCCAAATCATGAAAGAACCTCCAATGGACCTCCACCACAAGAGTTTGACATATTTCTGTGTAACCTTATAAATTACATTATTACAATGACTGGGGCCAATAATGGCTCAAAAGGTGGCTCAAAAGGAAGCAGTTGGACAGGGTGATTGGTCAATTTGTGTTTAATTATGGCAAGGGTCCAAGGAATTGAAAGCAAAAAGTTACAAAGGCTAAATTCTAGTGGCAGGAGCACCAAGAAGGAGCAAAGGGGAAGGGACAAATGGGACTTTAGGTGCCTTGAAATTGAGAACATATTGGACCTACAAGTGTGTGGGAGAGATTTAGTGTTTATCCACAATAGAATTTATGGAATGGGGTTAGAGCCGCCGCATCCTCTCCTCTTAACTTGCAAATAACTCCTTCGATTTGATGAATGAACAAGTCTTCTATTCCTATCAAGATATGAGAAAAGAGTTCTTCTGATGTTACCTTGAGCCGAAAGCAATCAAAGATATGATGCATATAGGATGGACATGATTTGATACTTCTTAACATATCGATCCAATTTTTAGAGTGGAAGGATAAAATGAACACTATTATTGAATTAGTGAATAAAGGAGAAAGTCACAGGTTTGGTTCTATGAGATTGTAATGTACGACGCACATATATTATCAATTACTATTCTGTCATGTGCCTTAATTAGAAACGTTTGGAACCACACCCTTTGCTTTCATTCATCCATCTTGATTGTGTTCATTGTATTCAAACACATTAGAAAGTCTTGCAAAAACCCCCCATATATAAATTTATCAAATGTGAATATAGCCACCAATTTATCAAGTTCCTAAGCATGTCAATTCTTCCATCCAATCTCATAAACCACAAAACCCAAATACAATTTGATCATCCAAAATTTTGTGAACACCATAAATGGGAAAAAAAGACTACCAAAACCTAATTCCCCCAACGAGATCTCTCCCCCACAAGTCCACAAACCCCAAAGGAAAACTTCCCTATCCACTATCATTTGAATTTTAGTCTTCCCAAGGACCCTACAGAATATAATTATCCAAAAAATTGCCCTAACCAATACAGAGAATCTCCATCTCACCATCTAGAAAAACAAAAAATATAATTTCCCATTTAATACAAATCACTTGATTTCCATATAGTGATAGAAAAGAATTATATATGGTCTATTTTTAAGGATCCACAATCAGATAAAATCCAAACTTGGACAATAGGAGAGAGAAAAAGAAAAATAATGGATAGGGTGTTCTCTTCTATGGAGGAAATGTCTGACCATCTCTGGTCTTCAGCTTCAGCACAACCTGGAACCCATGAAAATGAAGATGAAGATGAGCTTTCCAAAATGAACAGGAGTCCTTCTGAGTGGGCCTTCCAGTGTTTTCTCCAAGAACAAGGCTCTATTTCACCTTCATCTTCCTCACAAGCTCACAATGATGTTGAAGATATCAAGGTCAATGCAACAAGTATGGCCTGCCCAAATGGGCCAAGTCCCAGTAACACTAACACTGACAGCAGTGCAGCTTCGTTTAAGGCTCCTAATGTTCCTGTTGATTCAGAGGAGTACCAGGCCTTCCTCAAGACCAAGCTTGATCTGGCTTGTGCTGCTGTGGCTTTGTCTCGTGTAAAGGTTGGTGCTTTTCTTTCTGGGTTCTCTGGAAATCTGGTTTAAATTGAGCTGGGACTTGGTAACTTGGTAAATATGGTGATTTTGGCAAGTGGGTTGAGCTAAAGTTAGAGACTTTATTTACTTTTAACTGTGTTTTGATTGTTGAAAAATGTAAGATTTGTTCTGGTTGGTTTGATGTTCAGTTTATGTTGTGGTCTGTGTTTCTCTGGAGCTGTTTAGGTGGATAGATTTAGGCTGAGATTGGTTGATGTTGGGTCTCATAAGATGAACAAGAAGAGAAAGGAAGAAAATGTCGAAGGAATGATTTTTACTTTGACTTGGAAAATTTGGTTGTTGATTTGTGGGACCTTCATGGTGATAGCAAAAGTAACTTTTCCGAAGTGGGTGTAATTTTTATTTTTATTTTATTTTTTTTTATTTTTCAGAAGGAAAACAAGGGATAGAGGGTCAGCTAATGAGTTATTGAGTTGTATGAAAGAACAGCAGTACCCTGTTTTGGAATCCTAGAAAGTGTAGTCTACCTACAGGGATTAGCATTTTTTACCATAGATATTACCGGTTAATTAGGCCACTTAAGGTGATTTGCCATCAAAAGTATGAAACTTTCATTATCTGATTGAATTAAATCAGGTTGGTTGCTGAACTATAAACTATAAAAACCTTTTTGTATGAAACATCCCATGCTAAAGTTCTGATGTTAGCTGCATGTAATACTGGTTCCCATAAATGTGTTTGTTTTGCATGTGATGTTTCCTCTTTGCTTATGATGGGTTGAAATAGATTTGAAGCAAAGCTCTTTTCTATATAGATACACGCTAGCTGATATGTTCTGGTCGTGTCGTAGGGATCTTTAGTGAAAGCTCAAGATTCTGCTTCTTTAGGTGACAGTGGGCAACAGGCTTCGGATGCTTTGCAACTGAGATCTCAATCCCCTTCTGAAGGTTTGTTTATCTCTTTTTACGCATTTACAATGGTGTGGTGAACATCCTGTCTAGATATACGAGCATCTCTACAAAGGCACTTACTTTTGATCTTATTCTCTCTGCTTTTCGAAGATAAGGTTATTTATAAATATGAGTAATGTTATGATAAGTACGAACTCAGAATATCATCCACTTTTTCCTTAACCCATGTAGGAGCTGGGAATGATTTATGCAGGTCATATGATAAGAATGCTAATGCACCATTTGGAATTCCTGCGTTGCCTACAAAACCAAGTAGATCTGGGGTTCCAACAAGACAGGCAACAAGTGGATCATCAAGAGAACTCTCAGATGACGAGGAAGTTGAAGGAGAAACAGCAATGACTGAAAATATGGACCCAACTGATGCGAAACGTGTGCGGAGGTAACAAACTATTCTAATGGTGGTTTTATAGGCTTTTGTATTCTTTAGGTACTGGGGACCAGAAAACTAGGTTATGAAGGAAACGGTATAGGTCAATCTCTATAATGTGATCCTAGTTTCTTTCATGAGAACTAATCTTGAACACAGACCATTGGTAGAGCTCCTCAAAGTAATAGTACCAGAACTGTTAACTACTTAAACTTTTATCATTTTAACTTGTCAGTTTCAAGTCCATGCATGCATGGAAAAACAAAATGATGTTTCCTTCTCTTTTTGGACTTGTGAAATTGCTGAGATGGCTTTAAATACATTTCATTCCACTCTCTTCAACTAATTTGTGATCATTTTCCAGAATGCTCTCTAATAGAGAATCAGCTAGGCGCTCAAGAAGAAGAAAGCAGGCCCATTTGACTGAGCTTGAGACACAGGTTCAGATGCCTTTTTAGTTCCCACCTCTTGGAGTCAATTTTTCTTGAATCTGCAATCTCTCTTCTGATCATTTTACTCAATGTTGTACAGGCATCTCAGTTAAGAGTTGAGAACTCCTCTCTATTGAAGCGTCTGACTGATATCAACCAGAAGTATAATGAAGCAGCCGTTGACAACAGAGTTTTGAAAGCTGATATTGAAACATTGAGAGCAAAGGTAACATGGAGGCAAAACAAATCCAGATATACACAAGTATTGGTTCAAGATAGGACAAATTGATGTGACTTTGTTGTATCGTTTTCCAGGTAAAGATGGCGGAGGAGACCGTAAAAAGACTAACCGGATCAAACCCCTTGTTTCATACTATGTCAGATGTGACCTCAATCAGCATGGCACCATATGATGGAAGCCCTTCAGAAACATCAACAGATGCTGCTGTTCCTGTGCAAGAAGACCCAAACCATCAGTATTTCCAACCCGCTTCTAATAACTCTATGCCAACTCATGACTTCAGAGGAAACAATGGTTTGGGAGACAATACCCCTTCAGTTGAAAATGCACAGCAGACTTGTGCAGCAACATCTACAGAACTGGCTGGGAACAAGATGGGACGAACACCTTCCGTACAGCGAGTTGCTAGCTTAGAGCATCTCCAGAAGCGGATCCGCGGTGGAGAGCAATAGTTACAAGCTCAATGATCATCTAAGCACGAGGAAGGATTTGTTGAATGATGCTGTGAACGGCAATTGTGATGCCATATTATTTTGGGGCTTGACTATGTAAAACTTGCCATCATCTATCCCAACTACACTGAATTAAGCTGATCGATATTTTTACCACCTACGCCTTGTCACGTGATGCCATGCATAGGGAAGACTGTTAATCACATTGCTTCCATGAGCCAGTAAGAGTCTCTGCTATTACTGCATCAATTAGTTATTTGCATAGAAACTTACAGACAGCATCTGTAAGTAACAAACTGTATGCAGCTGATCTCTCCCTCCATGTAGTACTATTATGTAGGTGAGTGATTGGACAATCACAAATTAGGTCCATGAGTGTTTGAGTAAATAGCCTTAGTTACATTAGACATTACCAAATGTTAAAATTGCAAGTAATTTTATCGGAAACTTGAGAGGGTTAACTCAGAATGATGCAAATTTCTATTGCAGATGCTATGGCCGATGTCTTAACAAGCTCAATACTCTATAGCTTTAGCTCCTGGTAAACTATAACCCATCCAAGACATGATTGCTAGTAGTTTGAACTGAACTAGAGCCAGCTTTGTTTTCTACCCTCATGATCTTCATCTCCTCCCTCACTATCTCCACAGCATCCCACTTTTCGGCATGAGCATAAATGTTCGATAAGGCTACATAGTCTTCACTCTTTGGAGTTCCATCTGCAGAACTCTGAGTCAGCTGGATTCGAAGCAGCTTCTTCCCAACCTTCTCTCCCATAGTGACATCCCCGTGAACATTACATGCACTTAGCAAACTCCTCCACAGGACAGCATCGGGTTCAACCGGCATTGCTGCTATATAGTCATAAGCTTCATTCAAATGCCCCCTTCGGCTAAGCAGGTCAACTATGCAACCGTTATGCTGCATCTGAGGCACGACTCCAAACTTGCTCTTCATCATATGGAACAAATGGAGACCTTCTTCAACAAGCCCGACATGGCAGCAAGCCGAAAGCAAGCTGGTAAAAGTCACTGCATTTGGGTTTGTTCCATGAGCTTTCATTACATCCAAAAGCTCCAGTGCTTCACTTGCCTTACCATGAATAGCTAGCCCTGTTGCCATTGCTGTCCAAGTCAAGACATTTCTCTGTTTCATAGGCTTAAAGACGGTTAAAGCCCTATCAACGCTCCCACATTTTGAGTACATATCAACAAGGCCAGTTCCCATAAAAACATCACTATCAGGAGCAGGCATTGTCTTCTCTACATAACCATGTACACAAGCACCAGTCTCCAACACACCCAAATGAGAAGCCGCAGAAAGAACACAAACCATCGTAGTATCAGTAGGTTTCACCCCAGAATCGCCATCCAACATGTTCCGAAACAACAGCAATGCATCCGGGGCAGTTTCTCTTTGCGAGGAGTACCCCGTGATCATCGCATTCCACATAACACTATTTCTCTCAGTCATTTCATCAAACACCTTACGTGCCGAATCAAGGTCCTTATTACTAGCATAAAAATGTAGCAAAGTAGTTTGAACTAAAATGTTTGATACGATACCCTCTTTTACTATCCTCGCATGAATTTCTCTACCTACTACTAATGTTGGTACCGAAGGCAACCTAGCACAAGCTCCAAGAACAAACTTATAAGTAAAGTCATCAAAACACAAGCTTGCTTCAGAAACCCAATTGGCAAAGAGAAAAATGGAGTCTTTTGGTTGAGTACATCTGATCAAAGTGTTCAACAGGAACAGATTAGGCTCATCAAAGTGTTTGAATACCCAATGGGCATGAAGACTTGTGCTTTCTGGGTCTGATAAGGCACAGTAGTGCTGGATTAGCTTGCCATATATGGAAGTTGATTTGAGACCATTGGTAATCAACTGGGCATGGACTTTTTTCAATTGGTATGTGGATTTCAGTTTCAGATTTAAGAGGGAGAGTGCTCTGACTCTTGGCAGATGGTGCATGTGAGCTTGTGAAAGAGAGGTGAGATACAATCAAACAACCCAGAAACTGAAGCAGAGTATACTTACCTCTGCAAAAAGTAAATAAAGGTGGATCTTTACTGTTTTTACTGAATGAAATTGGAGAATTTAATGTCAAAACGTGAAAGCAGAGTAACCCAAGTGCAGAATTGTATAGAACTTCAGCCCAGAAAGGCATAAACTGAAGCAGAGTACGTAAATAAAGGTCAGACCTTTACTGTTTTTACCCCATAAAATTGAAAATAAGAGTTGCCCATGTGAAAATCATTGGTCAAATATAGTTTCTAAAGGCCCCACCAAGATAAAACAGAGAGAAAAGTATAATGCTGAAGCCAACCTTCCCCTGCTTCATGTTATCTAATCCTCCGCAGTTTAAAAGCACACAAATTCAACCGAAAGCTCCAAAATCTCCAAAACCCACAAGCCAAAAAGTTAGAAAATCTGAGCAGAAATGGAGATCTCATCTTTAACTCTATCCACTCCAAGATCTCCACCTTCAGTTCCCTTCTCTTCATCTCAGTCCACTTTCTTGACCAACAATGGCACCACCAACTTGTTCATGACCAGAAACAAGGTCAACAGCTGTGGTTTGGTTCTGAGGAGGAGCAGAACTGAAAGAGCCAAGAAGGGTCTCACTTGTAATGCTTTGTTTGGCCTTGGGGTGCCTGAGCTTGCTGTTATTGCTGGTGTGGCTGCTCTGGTCTTTGGGCCCAAGAAGTTGCCTGAAGTGGGCAAGAGTTTGGGGAAGACTATCAAGAGCTTCCAACAGGTATAGTTCTTCATCTCAGTCTGTTTTGTTGTTTAGAAAATTGATGAAATCTTAGCCTTTTGGGGTCTTTTGATGTATGCATATGTGAGCATAGGGAACAAAGTCAAGAATCTTAAAATCTGTTGATAGAAGTTTTGAATTAAGCAGTTTGGGTACTCAGGTTGACTGGTGGCACCAGATATTGGGGACTTAATTGAAAACATTAGAAATACAAAGAAGTTTACTGACAGGAAGCCAGTTGCAGCTTAGAACTAGTGTTCATTGTGCAATATGGAGTAATTTAAGTTTAGATAGCTCTATTAGAGTTCAGTTTTGTATCAAATGGTGAAAATTTAAGATTTCGGATCACCTGAACTTCCCAAATCAACTGTATGTTATTTCGATGGGGTAATTATTGGAGTCTCTTAGATTGTTGGTTGTTCCGGAATTGAAAGTTTTATGCCTTTAGCAATTTGCTGCATCTGACTTGTAATATGTCTTAGTGAAATTAGTTGTAAAACTTTGTTTGAGTTTATACATGCATCGGAAGCCATCATTCCCTGTCAGCCTTAGTTTTGCGATAGGTACAACTTGATGTGTATTGTACAATGTAGATATGGATATTGTAGTTCATGATTTTGTTCCCTATAGGTTTTGTGTTCTCTCTGCATAGATTACACTCAATAAAGTACCTCTCTTACAAAAGAAATTATGGTAATCTGACTAGTCTCCCGTGTGTAGATCTTACAGCATCTTGAATGTAGGATGTTAGGTTGGTTAAGGTAGAGTTCTGGTATGTTATTAAGAAATTGAGTTGAAATTGAGTTGAAATTGAAAATGAAAATGACTGTAACATTGATGATATTGATCTGTGTTGCTGCTCTGACTCATTAAACATAAAAGGGGTAAAAGAGAACTAGGATGAAGAGACACAGAAAATAATAGTTCATCTACTGTGGTATAAAGCAAAAATGAAGGGCCTGTAGTATTAACACTCCCGTAGAAACTCTCAAACACCTTCACTCTCTGTTTGTAGGGATGAGGGATGATTTAAGATCAGAATGCAAGTGAAAGGTTATTCACAAGAAGACTCTACTATCTATCTTTTTACCTTCTAATATGCATTAACAAAGAGGGAAATGCTTTCTTCTCTCTCTATCTTTCTCCTATGTTTTCTATCATTTACTCATCCTTCCTTGTACCAAATTGTAATAGTTCTCTCCTAAAAGACACATTTGTTCCCTAGTTGTCTTGGGTTAGGTGATACACTACTGCTGTTGGTGCCCTATGGAGCATGTAGTGTGTACACACTCTTAATTTGAGCTGGGTTATGAACACTTAATCTGAGGTGATCAGATGATCAGATGGATGCATATAGAGAACAAAGTTGGTTCAATTTGCTGCATTTAGTTAGGATAGTTCTGTTGCACGAAGTTTGGAGTGAGTAATTCAATGACAATCACAAGTTACACATCCCCATATTTATAGAATACTATAAACCATAACCCTGATTGTAATTCACTTTATTCTCGCGTCGAACTTTTGCTAAGTTTTATCAGCAAGTGGCGAGAGTTTATATGCTGGATTGCATCTTTGTAGAAGGAACCCGTGCTAGTATTTTTTGAGAGCTCCAGCTCAAGCTAGTAATAGGAAATCAGGTAATCATGGACTCATTTGTTATTGATCAGCAAAATAGTTGTATATATCTGTTTGAAACAATTTAGATGACAATAAGAGTATGTGCATCATAGTGGGGTTATCAATTCCCAAGGAAATATTAGTCCCACTTTAAGATGAGGAAATATTAGTCCAACCTGAACATATACTTGTATGTGCAAATAGTGGAATAACTACAAAGGAAAACAGAGTGATTACAATTTCTATCTTCTGCTTAACTCATTTATGCTGTATCTGATTTTACTGTTCAATTTTTTGCAGGCTGCGAAGGAGTTTGAGACAGAGATTAAAAAAGAACCTGAGCCTAATACAGAGGTTCTCACTGATGAACCTACAACGGTGAGTGAAGAACAAAAACCAAAAGTCAAGGTCCCAAGCTCACAGGAAAAAGTATGAGGTTGTAGTATTCACTTTTTCGACACATTATTATTTTGTTGTTGTGATACAAGTTTAAAACAAGATTTTTCAATGTAGATCAGTTATGCAGGAAATTTATGAGTTGTGTCATTGCCATCTTCCGACTGATCTTTTCGGAGCATTAAAATGAAACTGCTAAGTTGATCTAACCAAAACTCCATTCTGTTTGGCCCATCTCTTTCTTGATCAGATTGCTTTCATTAGAAAGTACTCCTTCTGTGTTCCCTATTCTATTATGCACAGTGGACTGCTAAGCTCATTATAAGGGGGGAAAGAACAAACATAAAGATGAGAAACAAAAAACTTTTTGCTTTGAAAAAGAAAAGTGGGCGTAACTTTCCCAAGAGTAGGTAATGTCTTGGCTTTTGTAGCCCAGAACTGTTTTCTAGATAGGTAGAAATGAACGGTCATGGATCGCTGGTCCAGCTTTTGTTTTCCTTGGCATTGTGCCATCCCAACACATGAAGCTCTTTTTAGCAGGTTTTCATTTGAGCTATTTAGTATCCAAGTAATTTATACAGATAATTAGATTATCTTTCTCCATCCTAGTTTCTTTTGGTAGCAAAATGTGACTTATTAGTTCACTGACTTTAAACAATGTTTTTATTTTCTGCTTTGTGCTCTCATTGCTTCAAAGGTTTCAATCATACAACAATATTTAAATGACCTAAAACCATATAATTATATCAGGGTTATGATGCACTAATGATATGAATGGATTGTCATAGTAGGATACTCTTGAAGCTAGGCTTATTTCAAACTAGGGTTCATATACTGATGTATGATATAATTTAAAGAAAGTAACTCCACTAGAAAGAGGGCACCGGCCAGAAAAGGTGAGAGAATTAAAAACTAGAAAAGATAGCAACCTTTGTGTATTGAATTCTAAATTCCTATTAAGCAATGGAGAATGGTTGCCATGGTGATATCAAACCCTACTTTATGACCAGTTTATACTGTTATTAACTTATTTTCTTCTACCAGAAAACCAAAAAATTAAAGGATATGGATTAGATTAGATTAAATAAATCATAATTTGTCGATTCAAAGAAACAAGATAACCCGTTCTCCTCATAAGACGTAAGAGGAGTGAGTTTCAATCCTGATCAATTACAGATAGGGTTGAGGAAGATGACTAAGTTGAGAAGGACGACTCAAACTCAATAATGGAGGTGTAAATTACGTGCAGTGAACCATAAACCTGATTTTCGGGTTGTAAATTTCGATGGTTCACTCTTTGTTTGGTCTTTAAAGTTGGATGATACAGATTTGGTGATGACTGGATTGGACTGGTTGCATTCTAATTAGCTGTGTTAAGTGTCTTTTGGAAATAATGTAGGGGTTTTCATACGCACCCTGATTAAGTCATTCCCAATTTAAAAGGTAATGAGAAAAAAAGCAAGAACCAAAAGAGGAAAACCATGATAAATTGTCTCTGTTGAGTCATTGAATCTCCTGCCAAAAATCAGTAGCCATGAGATTAAATTCAGTTTCTCAGATCATATAAACTTGACCTTTTTTCCTCGTAACCTTGTACATTACTAATGAGAAGAATAACGATATTGAAAAGGAAAATACGAGAGAGACTGTTGATGGTATTCCTCTTTCCAAACTTCTTAAATGTATCAACACAAATTCAATTTCCTTCTGTTCATGTTCATCATAATAAAAACTCATTTGAAGACTTCATTTGATAAGAAAAGAGGTTTAACGAGTATGATACAAGTTATTTGTCATTAGTTGATAAACGTAATAAACACGCACAAATAACTTTGTTGAAACGACTAATTCTGAACGGAAAATGTGTCTAATCAAAACAAAATAAGATCTTCATCATGTTGTGGCCGAAATGCTCACTAAATTCAACGAGAGAATTCAAGAGCACAGAACCCTTCTGAGTTGAAACTTTTGTGTTCCAAAAAACGCCAGTCACGGCCTCATGTCCGCGCGTTGTAGCATCATCAACTGTACTAGTCCTAGTCCTAGTCCCCACGATTCCACACTAAAAAAGAAACCCAAAAATGTCTGATTGCTCTGCGTCTCTGTCTTCAAGTGTCCCTCCCTCCTCAGTCGCCTTCCTCTCTTTAAATCCATAAATCACAAACACACAAACACAAAGTCACAAACACAAACCCAGCAGCAGAAGCAGCAGAAGCAGCAGCAGCAGCATTACTAGTGTTCAAAAGCAAAACAACTCTTTGAAGCCGAAAAGACAACGTTTTTCTCCTCCATCACACCACCAAAAGCCTCTCTCTCTCTCTCTCTCTCTCTCAAAACACCAAAAAGCTCCAACCACACAACCCCCAATAAACCATTTCCGGGTCATCGGGTCCAACACCACCACACCACCCATCTCTCTCTCACCACTACCCAAATCCAATGCCTCCCATTATATAGACCCAACAAACAACACCTTCTTCTTGTTTCTCTCAACCAAAGATTCAAGAACCAAGCTTTGGTCTGGTTCTAAACACACTAAAGTCAAAAAGTCCCTCTCTTTTTTCTCAAAACCATGGCGGGTAACCCGCCTGAGGGCCTGGGAGACGATTTCTTCGAGCAGATCATGGCGGTTCCTCAGCCCTACGGTGGCCCCTCCGCCTCTGCTGCAGACTCAGCCGGTGGCTATGGTGACGTGGCGTCCATGCCCATGGTGCTCCAGCTTGGCTCTGGAACCGGGTCGTCTTCCGGGTACAGAGGTGGAGTCGGGTCGGTTGGGATGGGTATGGGTATGGGGATGCCTTTGGGTCTGAATTTGGAGCAGGGCTTTCTCCGACAAGACAGGTTCCGAGATGAAGTTGAACAACGCAACCCCAACACCAACAACAACAATGGGAACACTTCTAATGTAAAGTCTTTGCTTTGAGTTTCCTACTTTTGTTTCAGTTCAAGGTTTGTTAGTTTGGTCTTTGTCTTTGTGTTTTTTGACATGGGTTTTAGCTATGGCAGGAAAGAGAGAATTCGGTTCATAATATGACGAGTCTGTTTCCGGCATTTGGACATTTGCAAAACCACCCTGTCCGGCCAACGCCACCGCCACCGCCCCCACAGCCTCCACAGCCTCACCAGGTCAGTAAAATGACGAAATTGCCCCTCACTTTTGTATTCAAAGATACCTTTTATATTCCAAGGTAAGATGTTGTGTCCCCTAAAAATGCCAAATATTCAGTTCCACAGTGCTCCGTAGTACTGAAATTCCGTAGTTATGGACACTGAGATTCCGTAGATGTGAGCAGTTAGATGAATCAGTTACATGCTGGTGCTCCATTAAACTAACTAAATCTTTAGAAGTTAAATACTCCGATAGTTTACCTAGTTTCCTCTTATAGTGCTCTAGAGTATCGAAACTCGGGGTGCTTTATCCAACTAATTGTACACTGGTCACATCTTCGGAGCTAATCGAAAGCTGCTCACATCATCGGAATTTCAATACTCGGACATCTCCTAGGGTGTTATATGAGATGGTTAAGGGTATTGCATCCTTGTTGATAATTTTTCAACAAACAGGGGATTGGTTTTTTCCTTGGTTGTAGACTTGTAGTAGTGAAGAAATGTTTGCTCTACACGCGCTTGAGGAAGGTGGGGTATGCTATTTCAGTACAAGGTGTACCCGACAGATAAAGACACAATAAAACGTGTGAGATTGTTCGCACGTGTGAAGAGTTTGTTCCGTCTAAGGGACAATATAGTCTTTTCAGGTTGTTATAGTGGCAATCTTTGTCATAGAAGCCTAATAATATGATCACGCGCTTTAGGGATTTGCCAGAGGAGCGTGAGGGGACGTGCGCTCATGTCCAGCCCTTCACATGGGGTTGACTCTTTCAATAGTTTTGACTTCTGTTTGATATGGATATCCTGAAGATTTTGCTGCAGAATTTAGGGGATCTTTAAGTTGTTTTTATGTCAATAGTTTTCAATTTTAAAGGGCATGTTGTTGTTTTTTTTTTCTTTTTTTTTTGTAGTTCTTTGTTGTATTAGTTAGTTAATGACCTTAGAGCTGCCTGAGATGTTTGTAGTGAATTTTGTATGAACTGTTCCGTTTATATGTTTCTCTATTTTTTTAAAAGATAGAAAGAAGTTTTATCTTCTTCTTTGATATCTTGACTTGTTCATGATGCCAAGATATTACGCAAGTAGGAGTCGAAAGTTAACTTAAAATATTCTGTGGTTTATCTCTTATTTGTAAAAAAGCATTTGATGGAGTTTGAAACTAGGAAAGTTTGAAAAAAAAAAATGTAAATATGAAATGACTTGTTATTGAAGAGACGTAATCGTCTCTTCAATACTTGTGAGATGGTCCTTCCTTCCACCATGGAGTGCTTGGATTAATCTGACGGAATTCCAAGTTGATCAAACTTGTGTTGAAAGTGACCAAGTAACAATAAGTATGTTTTATATCCCTTTTCTATTGTGCTGAATATCAGCTGGCAAGTGTTCGTTCTGCTTTAACTTATCTGTTCTCGTTACATAGCTAATAATTTTTCATTAATCGTAATTGTTGTAGATAAATTACAGACTGAATGCAAATAATTTTGTTAATTTTGATAAGTGCAGCAGTTTCATAGCCAACCAGCACGAGGGCCAACTGCTACTGTTCATCAGCCTCCTGCTATCCGTCCAAGGGTCCGAGCAAGGCGAGGCCAGGCAACAGATCCCCACAGTATCGCTGAGCGGGTAAACATGATTTTCTTTCTCGTAGAAAGTTCAGCAGCTGTATTAGTTCTGTACTACCATCTTATAATCTAATATTAGTTCTCCTGTTACAATTTAAGACATAATATTGGCACCTAATATTGAAAAATGATATTCGTTGTTCAGTTACGCCGAGAAAGAATTGCAGAAAGAATGAAGGCTTTGCAGGAATTGGTACCTAGTTGTAACAAGGTTAGTGACCAAAACCACAGTTTTTAAAAGCTTCTGCAATGAGTGCTTGTTTGAAATTTGCCTTTCCTTTTAGATATTCAATACGTGTATTGACATATGATGATACCTTATACAGACAGATAGGGCAGCTATGCTTGATGAAATCGTCGATTATGTGAAATTTCTAAGGCTCCAAGTAAAGGTATGCTTATTCAAAATTTAAATTGGTTCATAATTGAACTAATAATGGAATATTTGAAGTTTTTGAAAGTCTTTTTAAGATTGAAAACATAGTCCATCAAGTGGTTCTTTACATTTAGCTTTTCCTGCACAATGTTAAAAGGCATATCTATTATTCATCATTATATCAAAAACGTGTACCAAATGCCAACCAGTTGTGTGGTAATACTAATAGCTTCCAATTTCCGAAGTCCTGAAAATGTCTTTACCATAAGGTAGGTCCCAGTCATTTTTCTTGCACATGCCAGACATCATTAAAGGCATTGAAACTTTTGTTTTCGTATGAAATAGTTATTTTGTCAATGATGAAATGACTTTATCTGGTTGGAACCTCCAGAATTCATGAAGTCATAATCAATTGGAAAAGATCAAAATTGTACAACTTTTCTTCATTCTTGGAGTTTATACTGAAACAGGTTTTGAGCATGAGTAGACTTGGAGGAGCAGGTGCAGTGGCTCAGCTTGTAGCTGATGTACCTTTATCAGCAGTTGAGGTAATCAAACCTGAACAATGCAGCCCCTAAACCTACTGTTAAAATCTAGAGTTTTTCATTACAATTTTTTTATTACTCAAATTTAAAAGATGTTAACTTCTTGGTTTCATGAAGGGAGAGGGGATGGAAGGAGGGACCAATCAACAAGCATGGGAGAAGTGGTCAAATGATGGCACAGAGCAACAGGTAGCTAAGCTGATGGAAGAAGATGTAGGAGCTGCCATGCAGTACCTTCAATCCAAGGCACTTTGCATCATGCCCATTTCACTTGCCCCTGCGATTTTCCGGACACATCAGCCGGATGCATCGACAATGGTTAAGCCGGAATCACACAACTCTTCCTAGGCTCCCCCCCCCCCCCCCAAATTAAGTCTTGCTTTAGTTAGTACCATTCTTACTCAGGACAAGGGGTATATTCATACTCTAGTCAAGTTTACAACTCATTAGAACTGAAGTGACAATCAAGCCATAACAACTGTTCACTGTATTTTTTCCAGTTGTTTAAAACAAGGGATTGTCATGTTCAAGCCTAGGGAAGAATTTTCAAAAGCTAAGTTGATGAGTTCCTCTTGTAATATCAAAGGTGTTAGTTGAGTGTGACCAAAATGTTGGTGGTGACAACTCTTTAATTTTCTTATATGGATAATGGGATAGGGGGCCATGTAAAAGGGTTGGATGGTTGTCTATGATGTATTCTGGGAAAATTTAATGCAAGTTGAAGGTAGATGATAATGGTGGTTGTTCTATAAAGCAGTATTGGAACCTTCTGGTTTTAAGAAACAAATAAATATTTGGCTTTTAATCCTTTTCTTCTTAAAAAGTGAAGTGAGTCCCTTTCCAATTTTGCTGAATTCTTGTTGAAAAGAGATGGCCATTGGGTGGAGTCAGAGTAGAAAATGATGCATTCTATTAGAAAATGGTACCACTCTCTCCATCCGATTCACTTTCCACAGAAAATGAAATGAATAAGAGAGAAGATAAAGAAACAACGTCTTTCTCTTCTTCTGTTGGGCAAGATTCCACATTACAGTTCTACATAATTGTTTGGAGACCAAAGTTTATGTTTCTCACAAACTTTGTTTATAAAATTTTTGAGTTCTGTTTTTTTTGTTCTTTTTGTGCTAATAGTGCATAGTTTGTAAATTATATAGGTACTATCTCTAATTTTATAATGCATTTGATATACCGATTGCTCATGTTACATGACATCATTTAAGTTAATAGTGTTTCTCGATCCTAGAAAGCTATCGTTTATATCACAATTTCATGGAGACTATAACTCATTACAATCTCCAAATCATTATTTTTTCATCTAAAATTCTTTAAAGCTACTAAAACAGAATAGGAGTAGTCAACTCTCCTATTCTCGGTCAAGGTTGGTTGAATTACTCTTTTAACCTTACGATTGAGAAAATGGCAGGTTTGTCCCTCATGTTGTGTTGTCCCATTTGCTGCTATATGTGGTTGTTTCATGTTGCCATCTAGGACTGGGCATTTAGTCCCGTAATTCTGATCCCGTCCAAATCCCGTTCCTAAATGGGACGGGACGAGATTAAAGTTTGAAAAATGCTAATCGCGTCCCATCCCGATCCGATTCAAAAAAGACGGGAGGGGACCGGGATTACCTAAATAAATCTCGTCCCGTCCCGTCTCGCAGAAATAAATAAATAAATAACTATATTACATATATACATTTTGACTTGATCTCAGCCGTTGATATAAAAGCTCTCAGCCTCTCACTCTGATCTAGGGGTGGGCATTTGGTCCCGAAATCTCTATCCCGTCCCGTCCCGTCCTGTTTAAAATCTCACGGGACAGGATCGGGATCAGCTAAATAAATCCCGTCCCGTCCCGTCTCGTAATAAATATAAAGTTAAAATAATTTTATTATATATTTTTTTTTTAATCCATTTCAGCCGTTAATATCATAAAAAATTAAAAACTAAAAAAAATTGAAACCGTTAGATCAGCCTCAGCCCTAACTCACTCCTCACCTCCTCGATCGAGTCGTGCCTCTCAGCCTCTCACACTCTCACAGTCTCTCTCCTGCCTCTCAGCCTCAGCCGTAGCTCAGATTCTCGATTCTCCACCAGCACCGGCCTCTCACAGCCTCCCGTCAAGTCCTCGGTCGATCCTTCTTCCTCTCCCGCCTCTTCCACCTCGAGGTCTGCGATTAATCATGTCTTTGTCCTCTTACCTTTCGAAATTTATTTTACATTCCCAATCCCAGATGCTGGTTTTGCATGTTTACAATTAGAAATTCACGCTATTGGGCTTGATCTGTAGTTATGTACTCTGTTTTTAATTGCCGCAGCTACATATTAACATGTATGAGTTCAGTAACAAGGTAGCATGGAACGCATAAGTAGAATTCAGTAGATAAAATTGCATTTGTAATCTGTTAAATATATATCAGTGTTATATTGACTCCTATGTGATATATGCTAAATTGCTATTGCCTCGTCTCCAAAATGTGGTTTCCAAATGACTTTGCATGTTTCAGGATTCATTGTTTCGTAATTGGTTTGTTGTCGGTAATTTATGTGTTCAGTTTGGGTTGATCAAGGAGTAGCTTATTGTCCAGCATATAGCATTTGGTTCTCTAATTGAGTCTTGGTATGGGAATGTAGGCATGCGTGAGATGAAGGGTACTGCTAGTTGCATGCTGTCCCAAGCGAATGTTCTTGTAATTTAGGATAAGAGGCGTGAATTGCTGCACATAAGATATCAGAATGGTGCTGAATCACTAACTTATTCGGGTTTGGGAAGCAAAGCTGGCAAAGGAAAGGGATATATACTAAATGTAATGTAATAAAGGTGCTTCATTGATACAGATTAATACATCTCAGTCCAGAGTTCATACATCAGCTGACTCAGGATTCCAATGGTTCGTGCTCATAGTAGGTTCATCTTCTCCTTGTTTTGCAATTTGCACCTCTGGTTTCTGCTTGCTGCATTTTCCTCTTTTCATCGGTTACAGTTGTGGAATTAGCTATGTTTCATCGGCAAGTCGACCATGTACTAACTGGTGTATGGTAGAAGCTGGTCTCTTGATTCACAACAAATTATGATTCCAGTATTGTATTAGCTACTAGGATAATAGGCCGCTGTCATCCCATTGAGTCTTTGATAATTTATTCTTTTGTGGCCTTATTTTGTCAAATAATTATTTGTGGAAACATGTTATGTAATTCAATGTGATTTGTTTTGTATTTCTGTTTTGGTCACGGGATCCCGTTTTGGTCCCGGTCCCGTTCCAGTCCCGGGGGGATCCCGGGCCTGGCGGGATCACTTTTAAAAAAGAGTAATCTCGTCCCGTCCCGTCCCGTTTAAAATCTGACGGGACAGGACCGAGATCAGGTGAATCCCGGCCCGTCCCGGCCCATACCCATGCCCAGCCCTACTCTTATCTCTCCCGTATCCTCACTCTCTCAGCTCTCCCTCTCTCTATCCTCTACAGTCTCCACCACAGTCGCCGCCGCCAGATCGCTTCTCACAATTCCCATCCTCCTTCTTCCCTGCTCTACCTCTCGGGTTCAGAACCCTAACCGCCGCTCTAATTTCCCCATCATTCTAGTCACCGGTGGGGCTGGTTACATCGGCAGCCACCCCGTCCTCCAGCTCTTACTCGGTGGCTTCAGCACCTTCGTCGTTGACAACCTTAAATATTCCTCTGACCTCACCATTAATCGCCTCAGAGAATTCGTCGGCGATTCTGGCAAAAACCTTGTCTTTCACAAGGTCTGTTTTTTTTTTATTTTTTTATTTTGGGACTGTGGGTTTTGATTCTTGCTTATGATTAATTCTGGGTTCCGAATTTTGGATTATGTGGAAGCCTGACTGACAGTAATGGTGGGTTGTATTGTGCTAACTGGGTTGTGTAGTTTGGCATATAAGACGTAGTGTAATTATAATTGACATGGTTGTAGGACGTGGTAAGGATCTCTATAATAATTGGGTTTTGTTTCTTCTGATCTCCAGTTTAATTATTTGTAATGCCATTCTTTTTAATTCTTGCACTACATTATGTGATGAGCTGGGAATTGAAGTTTAGAGTGTAGAATGTTGTAATCTGAAGCAGCCTGATTGGTTTTGGCAGGAAGCTTGGTATGGGAGCCAGAGGAGTTATCAGTGATAAATGGTCCATGAGGGCTCTCTGGGCCTGTGCTATTGGAAGTGCTATAAGTAAATGACCTTTCCATTCATATGCTCATGCTTCACATTATGATTTTCAACTCCATGTTTTATCTGGAAAATGCTTGGTGTAGTCTTTACAATGCTTTCGGTTTACAAACAGGCACAATAGATAGCATTTTGTTACTGTCATTACAATTTACAACTGCAGTTCACCTCTGTAGATTCGCCGAGCTCACTCTGTTGCTATATAAATTTACTAAAATTTAAGTGTTCAATCTGAACAGACAAGTTTAGTCTGATTCACCCAACGCCGATTGCTTTTCACTCGACAGATTGGATTAGACGTTGGCCATAAACTTGAAAGTATTAACTGGATTGGATAAAATATATTTTAACTGTTGAGTTTCCAACGCATCAATACCAGTCTAAAACATGGTAGAAGTTTGTAGCCTGGCACCACACTTATTCTTGTTACTGTTTCATAGAGTTTTACAGTTTTTCGATTTCGTGGTGCCTTCTTATCTTGCTAATGGTGGTACTGACTTTGTTTTAGGCCTATATTTTGTTGCTGCGGAAAGGCAAGCACAGAACAGGGAACGGATGTTGGCTGAAAGCTTAAAGGCCATGGAGGAAGAATCACACAATGTTGACGATGCTTGATTGTCTATATTGTAGGCAATAACTACTTTAGAACTTCCAGATTTTGTTAGCTCTCTTTTTTATCATTTTGGCCATTGTAATGGTTATCTAAAAAGTTATCCTCTTAGAACTGATTTTAGGGAGTGGCCTGGGTACTGATGTAGAGGATAAAATGTATAAGAGAGGCTGCAGAGATTGATCCCTGCCGGGGCTACACGAATTATGAGATGTTTCTTTTGCTTGAATTGTGAAAGTACTTCTCTCTGTGCCAAAATTGACATTCGTTTATTGTTAATTGTGGTTTGCATAATCAATGTCTGTGAGAAGGGTCAGTACTGCCGTCGCAGATTGAACCAGAAATGGAAAATGTGCATTGCAAACCCGGAACAAACTATAGGAAGTTCCGGCTTCTTGAACCAGAAAGATCACCCCTAGGCCTTGGCTTTGCACACGGATAGGGATTGGAGATTCCCCAGGTTGCAATAACGTGCTGCAGCTTTAATCCTACAAGGACTAAATCTAAATTTCTTTGGTTTTTCTTTTATGCTGTGTTTAGATGAAGGAATTTTATTTTAATAGAAATTTTATTTTGATGGGAATCTTATTCCAATATAAAAATCTAAAAATTGAGAATTCTTCCTTTTGGATAATATAAATTAGAATTCTAAATATAACTAGATTTGCATATTATCATATTTAGATTGAAAATTAAATAAAAAGTAAAAACAAAATTTAGAATCATGAATAAGGAACACAACTCCAAATTATTGTATATGAAAATCCAAAATATAATAATTATAATACTAAACTTGAAAGAAGCATGTCAATGAAACAACATATTTCCTTAAAAATAAAAAGCATGAATTAAATGAGATTTTATGATGATCTATTTGAAATTAACATCAAAATCATACTTTTCCTCATATCCATCGGGACTTCCTTCAACATAAAAAACTGCTTATCATTCACTATAAAAAGCCAAACACATGTTTTGATTCATTCTTCTGTACTTATGTTTTTCGTCAAACTGTTTGTAGGAATATATTTTCTATTTGTTTACATATATACGATTAGTCTTATACCACCATTGACTAACGTATGAAATCAATTATAACAAGAATGTTTTATAATGTCTTATATAATAAGTGAAAATTTGGCTACATAATTGGCCCTATGGAGAAAAAGTTTGGCGCTATGGAAATTTTTTTTGCCGCCATGGAAAAAAAGTTTCGCGGTTATGGGAGAATTGAATAATGACTCCTCTTTTTCATGGAAAATAAATAGGGAAAACACAACTTAAATTTCTCTGATTTTTTCCCTTGGAATTTACACTTTTCTAAAAATTTCATCCCAAACAGGATACTTTGATATAAAGAATATCAAATTTCTTGAATTTAATTAAATTTCTCCTTATTTTTCTCTATCCAAACGCAGCATTAGAATACTTTATTGGCACCAATGCTCCAGCTTTTTGTTAGTATGAAAGTCTTATTTTTCATTTCTCACATTTACCATTGTTATTAAACACGTCAACTTCGATTGGGTAAAACAACGAATGCAGTTTCATGCGAGATGGGTAACACCATGACCATGCCCGCAGCAACGCGCTGGCAGTCTATCTAGTTATAGAGGATAGCACACGACTTCTTGCCAAGTTTGGCACATATGATGAAAAAGATGCGGTTCAATTTAGACATTTATTGACCAAAACCAAAATTCAACATTTACATTTACATTCTTTTTTTTTTTACACCAAGTGAAAATGGCTTGAGATGGCCATCTTGTTGGGCTATAAAACCCTTAGTTCAAAAGGTTATGGGTTTAGACAAAACAGTAAGATAACGATGTTTGGATCCCTGTTCCACTTCCTGGATTGAAATTAGGGTTCTTGCTTCAAAAGTTTTCACCTTGATGATGGGTAACTGTGTTGTGTAAGTAACCCAGTTCTTTTCTCTAGTCTTTTGTGCTGGAACTTTAAATTATGTGTAAGATTGAACTGAAATACTTGGACTCTCTGGGTTTATTGTATATATGAAAACTTGGTTTATAGCATGTTCATCAGTGTAGGAATGAAAATTCTGGACTTGAAATGGATATTCTATTGAGATATAAGCAGTCTGTTTTGAAATCTGATACGGTTTGGTGAAGTTTTTAGCTTGAAAACTGAAGGAAACAATTTACTTGAGAGAAAGAAGGTGAATTTGACTCCAATACGTGATTTTTTCTTTTGGGGTTTGTGAAGACATGAATATAGTTGTGCTTTTTGAATATATGATTGGTTATATTGCTTAATGCATCAGTTTCAGTTGGGATTCTAGCTATGTACAGACTAGAGCTATCATAATGCAGATGTAAGTTATTGGCAGGCGAAGTTCTGTCTGTCTTTTGTTTATGGTAGATATGTTCAGATTAGAGCCTTGAGAATGGAGATGACGCAATAATAAAGAAATATGTTATATCTGCATTTCAGTGTGGTAGTTGTTCAGAGACAGTGTTTGAGTACTTGAGCATGTAGTGATGTACCAATATGGGAGAGGTATCCGCCTTTTGAGTTCAGCTTCAGCAAGCAGCAGATGCCTCTGGGATCCGACTGTTGCCCTCGAACTCAATCACCCGACTCTGGCATTGCTGGAGAAATGTCAGACGAGGTACCATTTCAAACAGATTTTGGGGCAGATGATGAGGACCTGTCTCATTGGTCAAACATTTCCAATGAGCAGGCTCCTCACATTTTCAGCCATTTCGTACCCTGATAATTTAGACATTGCAATTCTCCTTTTCAATCACTATACTCCTTGTCCCAATCTTTACATATACAATTGCATGATCTCTACCTCATCTTTCTCCAGAAGTCAATCATTTGGCCTATACAACTCTATGCTCTATGATGCTATATACCCAGATAAAAACACCCTTGTTTACTTACTCCAAGCATCCGAGTATTTATCAGATGCAAAGCAGATTCACTGTCATGCCATTGTTACCGGTTTGTTGTCACAAGGATACCTTCAAAACAGCCTCATCAAGATGTATCTGGAGAAAGGACAAATGGAGCTAGCTCGCCATGTTTTCCGTGATCTGCAAACACCAGATAGGGTCTCATTTAATATCATGATTGTTGGTTATGCTAAGAAGGGATATTGTTCAGAAGCTCTACAACTTTTCTATAAAATGATGGATTTGGGTCTTAAACCGGATGACTTCACCATTTTAGGACTTCTTATGTCCTGTGGAGTATTAGGAGATGCTCGACTAGGAATATCTGTACATGCATGGATTGAGAGGAGGAAAACCATTACTTCTTCAAATTTGATCTTGGCAAACGCTCTTTTAGACATGTATGTGAAGTTCAATAAGCTGGAGACTGCCCAAAATATATTTAATGCTTTAGTGGAGAAAGATATTGTTTCTTGGAACACCATGTGTGCAGGTTATGCTAAGGTTGGCAATTTAGAACTTACCCACAAATTTTTCAAGCAAATGCCTAGAAGAGATCTTGTTTCTTGGAATTCGTTGATTTCTGGCTATGCCAAGAGGGGTGAATATGATATGGTGATTAAGGTATTCCGCAATATGGTAACAGAGAATGTGAGGCCTGATAATATCACTTTGGTTAATTTGGTCTCTGCAGCAGCAGAAATTGGAGCACTGGACCAAGGAAAATGGATGCATGGCTTGATTTTGAGAATGCAGATGAATATAGATGCATTTTTGGGTTCTGCATTAATAAACATGTACTGCAAGGCTGGAAGCATAGAAAGAGCATTCTTGGTTTTCAGGGGATTGACAGATACAGATGTGACCGTATGGACAACAATGATCACAGGATTTGCATTTCATGGTCATGGAAGGAAAGCCCTGGATCTGTTTACTGAGATGCAGAGATTTCTAGTGCCAAATGGGGTGACTCTTGTTGCCGTTCTTACAGCTTGTAGTCATAGTGGACTTGTGGAAGAAGGGCTCAGCATATTCAACGATATGAAGAAAAAGTTTGATTTTGAGCCTGGAATTGAGCACTATGGCTGTTTAGTGGATATTTTAGGTCGATCAGGGAGGCTGCTAGAGGCAAAAGATGTGATTGGAAAGATGCCAATAAAACCAAGTCGAAACATCTGGGGAGCCATGCTTAGTGCTTGTAGAGCTCATGGAAACATGGAACTGGCTGAAATAGCATCCACAGAGCTACTCAATTTAGAGCCAGAGAAAGAAGGTGGATACATATTGTTGTCCAACATATACGCTGCCTGCGGGAGGTGGAGCTCCTCGGATAAGATTAGAGAAATCATGGAAACCAGAGGAGTGAAGAAGACCGCAGGTTGCAGTAGCGTAGTTGTTGATGGGGTTATCCATGACTTTGTTGCGGCGGATAAGCGGCATCCAAGGTGGGAAGAGCTCTTTCTTATCCTGCAGTGTTTGAAAAGTGAAATGAAGCTAGATGATACTGATTGCGCCAATTTTGAGCAATGCACCTAGACTCGTTACGATTGTATTTGAACTTGATGTAGAAGCACCATATTTTGTGCTGGCTACGCATAAGCATCGAAACCTTTTCAGAGTTGAGGTTCGTTTTAGGATGTCATAAATTAAAAAGGTTCGTTCTGGGGAAGCCATTATCCTGGAGAAGGGAAAAGAATATGAACAGCTAATTCAGTTTACTGCACCAACTATAAGAGTTCAAAGAAAGAAGATGTTGGCTTGTGTCTACAGTTTGTAGGTGTATCCATTAGCAACTGACCTACTCAGGCAAATCAAAATTTTACCAAGTGTATTTACATGTTACAACAACAGAAAGAAAAAGCTAGGATCCAATGGTCCTAATTATCAGAAAAGATTCAAAATATTGTACAACCCATGTATCATAATACCCCAATCGTCTATCACACCACAACGTTCCCCACGCTAACTCTGCAACTGCATCATTCTACAAGACTGCTATATCCCAGTAATCTCTCCAAGCACCATTCAGGCATTCTGCTAATGTATATCCTACCAGCCACTATCACTACAAGCTTCACCTCCCAACAATCTAAGAGGATAGAAAAAATCAGAACAAAAGTCATAATCAATCCCTCAGCAGACCAACCTGTCACGTGCCCCCAGAGGTTGCGCTAACCCCAACGCCATCCCTCAAACCTTGAAGCCACATATGTAGTGTTCTCTGCACGTAATCAGCAACAAGTCTCAACCTTCCTTGACTATTATCTCCTCCTGCACAACTCTCCACAGTCCGAGCGACCTTTTGTTTACATTTCTCCCAATCATCAATGCGCAACCAGCAAGCTCGACCTCCATGGCTTCCTTCCATGCCAAGAAAGGACACATTAGGATTTTCACCAAATGAGTACCTCAACTTTACTGATACACAGTAAGGCAGCCATGCTGCACCGCCTGCGGCATTTATGTGGGGTATGTGAGCAGAATCAAGAACAAGAGTCAGTGCAAAATCAACCCAGTTGTGAGGCCGATCGTAATGGATATTACTTTTGGCAACAGAGGAATTATCCGACTTATCATCTATATTTGACCCAGCGTGATATTCAAGACATAATTCAATACGCGGTTTCTGAGCAGGAGCTAAATCACCACCCTGTACTGGCTGGGCTAGTCCTTTTTTCCATGCTATTAATTTCAAGAATTCCCTCAGAACTGATATGGGTAAGGTCAAAAGAGTGATGAATGATGCAACACGAGAAGCATCATAAGGCTCTGATGCAACACGGCGACTAAAGTAGTCACAAATTTCTCCAATTTCAGCTGGAGTTAATTCTTCTTGAGCAGTGGCTGGATTTTGCTGTTGTTGCTGCTGTTGATGATGAAATCTTTTCACACTCAGGACTTGAAGTAGAAGTTGAACTCTATGAACACTTACTGCAAAAACATAGCCACTGCAGAAACACCAGGAAAGGAGATAAAAGAACATGCAAGGTTCTCTAAAGGTTGTGGAATTACTGGTGTATTCAATTAAGAAAGCAGTGCAGGCAGGATATAAAGCAACCATGAAATAACATCTAAAGCAACTCAAAACAGATTGGCAAGAACCACATCAGTCAAGGTATGCCTAAACATCCAAATGATAAAGCTGTTATCCCATTCAATAAGGAAAACATAAGGCTAACAGTCGATGTTTGTCATTCAAAATTCCAGATAACACCCAACTCAAAGCAGATTGGCAAGAATGACATCAGTCAAGGTATGCCTAAAATCCATATGATAAAGCTGTTATCCAATTCAATAAGGAAAACATAGGCTAACAGTCAATGTTTGTCATGCAAAATTCCAGATAACACCTATACCTAGGACATTAATTAGAATTTGTATTTCCATCTTGTTGGATATGTATGTAATTATAGTATATATTGTCCAATCTGCTTCTTGATGTTTCCTTAGAAAAACACCTTGTTTTTCTTATTTTTTTGGCATCTTAAATTAATTTGGTTATTGTTAAAGAATGCCTTCTTGATGTTTCCTTAGAAAAACACCTTGTTTTTCTTATTTTTTTGGCATCTTAAATTAATTTGGTTATTGTTAAAGAATGCAATGACCATAGGTCATCACACCAGTGACAAAACAAGAAGAGATTAGATGATCTACAGAGCACAGTTGGCACCTATTGTATCAGCCTATCACTTAGATTAAGGACCAGAATATAAAACATTCTGAGATATGAATACGATTAAGGACAAAAGGAAAAGAAAAAAGAAAAAGAAAAAAAAAAAACACTTACCCCACAAAGAATCGTAAAGCAGGCTGCTCCTGGTCCAAATTTAAAAGTGCACCTTCATTGTCCTTCAAGATGGACCCTAGAATCTCTTTCAAAAGATCAGGCAGCTGGGCAAATAGCCACAGCACTCCAAGGTACTTAAGAATGCCTCGTAGCACCTTTTTAAGAGCAACAAGGGGGACCCAACCACCTCCATACCCCCCATCATCTCCAAGACCAATTATGGCTGTATTCAGTTCTCCTCTCACATGAGCAGGGACACCAGCACCTGGTGATCTACGAAGAGGCATCCCTGAGCTCACAACAGCCAAACTTGAGGATACTGGAGAAGCGTTTCCAGCACGGTTTAAAGCAGCTACTTGGTTGCCTGTCCTAGACAATGCAGCAGAACCAGGGACATTAACCCTATTTCCATTGACAGCAGACAGCTGGAGACCTGCACTTGGGTTTTGAGTGTTTATATTGGCCAATCCTGTCTGCTGAACACCATTGAAATTAGTATCTAAACCATTCAATTCTTGAGCCACATGCTCCATAATAAATGGCCGAAACTGTGGGCAAGGCAATGACCCTCCTACTGACGGGCCCCCCTTGGGTGGTGTTGCTGGTTGTAACCAGACCTGATCTCCTGCAAAACACCGCATGTCAACTGCAAAGTGCTTCCGATAGATAATTCGTATCCAGTAAGGACCACGTAGCACAACAGAAACATCAATGGGCAGCAGTGAGCTGGGTACAATGCCAGGTCCACCTCGGCCAGCAGCAGCAGCAGCAGCTAACAATGCAGCTCCATGAAGACCATGGTTTGTAAGAGGACCTGTAGCAGCAGATGAAACTGAGTTCCCACCAGGGACAGGCGACTGACTGCCATTTGTGGTTGAACTGGTTTGCATAAGGCCCTGGGGTACGTAACCGGGCTGTTTTGGGACAGACGAGAGAATTGTCATCCCACTAACCCCTTGAATAGGACCAGCTCGCGCAGGTCGAGTTGCAGCTGCAAGAGCATGTAAGGGACCTGCAGTGAGGCGAATGCAGTCCAAAAGTGATGCAACTTCAGCTCCGTTTATGAAATCTTCCAGAAACTGGAGAGAGAAAACAATTAAAATCATGAATACAGGTCTTTATAACGAAACAAGTTGGCAGAGTGAATCAATAAGCCACAAACCCGAGAAACAAAAAATATTTAAATAATTCAATGCATCAAAAACAACGTAGATATACCATTTCAGCCGTTACGAGAAGCTTTTTATATGGCACCACATGCTAAAAGTTGGAAATTATAATAAAAATGTAGAAAGTGTATGCAGGGGATGTCTGTAGGACTAATCAATTTCAAATACCCTTAACATGAGGTATCCCAAACAACCAATTAGAAATGCCAAAATAAGTAGAAAAGAATAAAAAAAATTGTGAATCTACCTTGGTATGAGGCCAAAGTTGGTCAGGAGATACGTGCATAGTACAACCCTCTTTACCTGATTCCCACTCAACAACAAAGCGAGCCAGGACACCAGATCCAAAACTGAACCACAAACTCATGAGTCCTACTGCCTCAATTCTAAATGCCCTTCTCATTTGTTCAGATAATCTATCAGCTCCCTCAATGGAACCTTTGCCTCCTGGTGCTTTAGAGTCGGAGAGTACACTTTCTTCCGGTTTCTCATCTGCTCTTACTCCAAGCAGTTTCCGCATCCCCAGGGAAAACATTCTTGCATTAGAAAGCCTTTGGATATCTGCCACTAACTTCTTTATACTATCAGCCTCCACAGACTGATAACTGAGAACAACACCTTCTGGATCGTAACGAATATGAGAGTCGATGTCAGACGTATTTGCAATACGAACACCAGAACCCCAAGGTGTATTATTGCTTCCTTTCTGAAGCTCCCATAAATCCCGGAAATGCTGGTCATTTATTTTAACATCCCAATATATGCTTCCAGCTCTGCCAAGTCGCAAGCACAGGTGTTGCCATGTATCACCTCTGGCAAATGGAAGGCGGAACCATATGTTTGAAGATGTACTCCTTAAACCCACTTCTTCAACATAAGGAATGTCCAGAGCCCCCATCTGGCTAGTTAGCCTGGCATGCTTAATACCAAGTGAACAGTGTCTGACCACATGAAGAAGAGCTGAAACATAAATGCTAGAAGGTGCATATCCCTTATTAGCTTCAGATATAAGATCCCCATAACTGTATAACCCAGATTTTGAAGTGATATCTGTTGACATCAAAACCTGTGATGAAGAGTGCTGAGCCTGATCGGCTTCAGAAACTCTCCTCCTTTTACAAGATCCTAAATTGGCTTCCGCACCTTGCAGTGATGGGATCAGATTCAACATTTCTGAAAGTGTACGCTTTCGAAGTTTTCTATCATGATTGGGGCCATCACAGACTCCAGAATCTGGTGCATGGGCTGAAAAAAGAAAAATATATATATATATATATACTTAGTAGTGAATATGTATATGTCCCCCTTAATGTACACAACACAAAGAAAGTAACTTACATGCAGGAGTAGTTACACATGAATTTGATCCAGCAACTCTGAAAGATCCAGTTAGAGGCCCAGTAGGTAAATTTGTTCCATTAGGTCTCATGCCTGGCCCAGATATTCGGGGGACACTGAGACCAGGTGGAGATAATAGGTGAGAAGATCTAAATCCATATGTTGCACCCTTTGAAGTATCACTCATAAATCTCAGGTGATCTTCATCCATTGAAGTAGAACCATACTCTACTAACTGGGGAGACCTAAGGGAAGCCAAATCCTGATCAGACTTTGAAACAGACATTTTCTTTGCAGAGACACTCCTTCCAGGGGCAGAAGCCAGAGAACTGAGGGAAGTGGACTGTATGGGGGCCTTCAAGTTACTAGATGAGTAGAAGGATCCATTGTAATGTGTTGCCATACCAGAAACATTCCCAGCACCGCTTAACTGCGACATCTGCATACCTCCCTCCCATTTGGAAGCTGGACTTCCAGCTTTTGTGGCATGAAGATTCATCGGAGCAGAGCCAAAATGAGAAGCATTGAATGATGAAGAGCCACTTTGAACAGAAAAGGAAGGTACTGATAACCCTTTCTCCATTTCAAACACTTCATCAACCACAGAAGAAAAACTCGATGGTGGACCTCCTGCAATTGGCAAAGAATTCTCGAGGCTGATATCTGTAAGAAGACCATTTTCAGATGACTGATTAGATCTTCCAGCACTCGGCAATATGGACTGTAGTTTTCCCCAGTCAAGCAAGCTTAAATTCATATCATCTTCATGCATCTGCATCTGGTTAACATCAATTTTCTTGATCCGTATCACATGATTTTGGTCATTGAGAGAATCAGCTTTTCCAGAGGCATCGGGCTGAGTCTCAAGCAATTTAAATAGGGGTTTAAAATCCTTATCAAGCTGCATCAGCAAAAAATAAGAGCCCCCACAATCTGGAAATCCCATTAGCAACACAATTGAGCCATTTGAAATGTTCTTTGGTAATGTAACTGCAGGTAAACCATTTTCAAATACCTGCAAAAGTACAATTGTGCCATATCTTGTGAACATCGATGAAACCAGATCAACAATTAATCCTCGTAAGAAAATTAAACAGTAAAGGAAGGGAATGTGTACCTCGAGGCCTAAAAACCTCCCAATAGATGCAAATAAATGCAAAATGCTTTTGCTTCTCAAGCTAATGAAAACTTCGGCTGCAGTCATAGTTCCCTGATTTAAAGCATCTTCGCATTCAGACAAAGATGCCAAAGAAGCGAGAATATTCCGGGAGGATTGAAGACGAAAGCGGCCATTCCTGCAAATCAGAGGTGGTGTGTCAGAGTAATGGAGAAGAACATCAAAATTGTGCAGCATCTTCCAGCATTTATTTGCTATGATTCATTCTCATATTAAAACATTAAAAGACAAACTTTTCCAAGATATATGAAGAGCTTCTTCCTATTTCTAGCCAGAAAAACTTTTAGTTGTCAAAACCTTTTTTTGTTTTATCCAATCAAAGTTTAAATCCAATTTACTGTACTAATTTACTACGCCTTACAAGCAAATAAGGATACCTTATGTTTATGCCCAGAGTAAAAAATGATGAGCCATAGGCACGCACACGTAATACTTCGTGCCCTTCATATTCTCTGACATCTGACTTAAAATCTTTCTGCATAGAGAATTAGAGTAATCAATTTAAACCAATATGATGAAAGATAAAACAGTAGCATCCCCAGACTACAACCAAGGAGGAAAAGAATAACCCGAGAAACATGACATACATTGCAAGAAAACGAAAAAAAAAAAAAAAAAACCTTTTTATTGTCACTCTCTACTTCTTCCGCACAGGATTGAAAAGCAACATCCCCTGAACCTCGATAGATATGAACATTTCTCCTCAGCTCCTTCTGAATTTCGAGAAGACGAGTATATCTATTACAGCATATGGCTCTCAGAAGCAATTTCTCAACATCAATACAACTTTGGTCAAGAGAGAATTCTGCCTCCTTTCCAGTTAACGGATCTATTACAAATGAGCTATGAACACATTTTATCAGTAGATCTGGTCCTGGATCGATTTTTATAGACGGGCATAATGATGAATCAGAAGTACCACTATTTTTATCAAAATCTAACCAGTATACAATCTTTAACCCTGGCGTTCGTATACCAGATGTTTCAGTTTCTCCATCTTGATTTAATTGTGCAGAGCCAGAAGTCCCTGCATGACTGGTGCTCCCATCAGATAGGACCTCAAATCGGATTGCATCTTTCCATCTTCCCTGGCGTAGAGCCTTTACTTGCCTTAAGACAGTGTCTATAACAAGTTTAACACACATTTCATGAAGAACAGAGTATAATGTCTTGAATGGATTTTCTGCAGCAGCCATTCTGCGCTCTAAATCATCCCCAAGAATATGCCGCTGAGATACTTCTAGCTTTATAAGTCCACTTTTCTCACCAACAAGCAGCTCCAAGTGCAGTATCCTCCACATTGACAGGTGCCCTCGGTAGCCAAGAGTAATTAAAACCTTGAACTCCCCATTAACACGAAGCAGTGCTGTACCATCAGAGACTTTAACCTCGGTTATCTCTTTTGGGATTGACACTTCTAGTAACTGTCTCCGCACAAGCATGTCCAGCTTTTTCAAAGCCGGCTTCTGCGCATCCTCACTTAGTGAACTCTGAAGACCCACGTCTTCTATACACTTCGGCAACCGCTGATATGATCCTGATAGGAGGATTTCAACTGCAGACGGAACATCATAAACCGGAGCACAAGCTTGTTGTAGACCTTCATGCATGAAAAACAATGAATCTGCTGCTTGAGTAAAACACGTATCATGACTTGACAATGTAGAACTAAGCTGCTGACAATACTGTATCAACGGGACCTGCACATCAAAAGGCACCAACAGAACAATGAATCGTTGCAAAAGGAAGTACAGGCTTATATGAATCAGAAAGACATAGTAAACACTCGTCAACGAAACTACTGTCACCAAACATATAACTACTAGTTCAAATGGCATGATACAACTGATTTCGAGCCGAATAGAACTTAACATAGGCCTGTTTAGTGCCACCTGATATCAACTTGACATTTAAATTCAAAAACACTAATGCTATTTTTCTCATTTAACTACATAGAAACAAAAATGACTTGATTTAACAAGCAAACTAAGAACAATGAACCAATACTAACCCTGAAACTCAACACCAACAAAAAACCTAAAACCTTTAAATCCCAAACTAACTCCCATATCCACAACTCAAACCTTCACATTCCCTCACCCCCAAATTAAAAACCCTAATTCAAAATTTCTAGCAACAACAACAACAACAACAGAGCAACCCAAGATTCAAACTTTCCGGCCCAAATCGAAAACCCAGAAACCATTGAGAGCCTCAGACCTGTTGGCACCACTTGGCGAGAACATTAAGGCGGAGCATGCGCTGCTGGGTCTTGACCAAGTACTTGAGTAGCCCTATCTTCTTATCGCTATCGGACAGCTCCGGCGCCGCCGCCTTCGATTTCTCCATCAGCTCCTTTAGCGAGAGAAATGACTCCTCGGCGGCGCGGTTCACCACCGTCGTGAAGTCCACCGTCTGTTGCCCTAGCTCCGACGACGCCATTTTAATTTGAGGAATTCCCAAATTGGGGGGGATTGGGGATTGGGGATTCGAATCCCTGCGTCGTTGAATTGGTCAATCGAGCATTGACTTAGGGTTTTTTTGGAGCAATCGACCTTGAGATTTTGGAGCTCTCGCTCTCTCTCTGTTTTTGGGGTTTTGAATTTTCTGCGTTGTTCCGAGTTTTAGAGAGAGAGAGAGAGAGAGAGAGAGGTAAAACTAAAAACGAATGCCCATTTTTGGGTTCAGTGAGTTAATATATAGTGGTAAAAATATTAAACTGCCACGTGTCCATTTGGTTTTTTCTTGGTTGTTTCTATTTTCGGCCGTCTGTTGTGACAGTTTGACTGAGCGAGTGTATTACTTCTTGGTTGAAGTCTCTTCGTATTCCCTTAGATCTGTATTCTCGTTGTTGTTCATTACTTTTTTATGATTCAAGTCATACAAATTTGAATGTTGGTGACCTT
Source organism: Potentilla sterilis (assembly GCA_963682095.1). Lineage (NCBI taxonomy): Eukaryota > Viridiplantae > Streptophyta > Magnoliopsida > Rosales > Rosaceae > Potentilla > Potentilla sterilis. Next base: position 1,601,142 of record OY821756.1, on the reverse strand, counting down.
AGGGTGTACGGGAAAACAGAAATCCGAAGTTATAAACGCAGCGCAAGTATATTTGAAAGTCGAAGTTAAAATAAAATAAAATTTACGTAGTATAACATATATATATATATGATTGAATGAACGGTTTAACGGTATTATTTTTTCCGTACTCGTGCTAGTTTTAGAAGTTGGGGAATTTCACTCTTGCTTTTATGAGGGATATATGGTGTGTTCTTTCTTCTTCTACAAGGTTATATATGTCACAAGAGGAATAGGACCCTCTCCTAGTTTTTCTTGGGAGTTAGATTCTCTTGTGGCACATCTAAAGACATCTCCAACAAGGGTCTCTAAACCCATACCCATACCCATACTCAAAAAAAATTCATCTCCAATAATCAAAACTCATACCCAAATTTGGGTTACTCCCCCAAACTTGACTCAAATCAGAAAGGAAATGAAGGAGGAAACCCATTACTGTGCAGTGGGCCCCGCCTGGATCTGACGGCCCAGATTCGTCTGGGTTTGAATTCCAGCCGTAGGATTGGTAGGAAAAAAAGGGAAAAAAGAAAAATAGGTTAAAAACAGAAAATAAATAGAAAAAAATACTGAAAAATATAGGAAATTTTTTTTAAAATATATTATATAATTAATATCTATAGTTTATATAATTCATTTATTGTTAAATAATTATATAAAATTATTAAAATTTGGGTATGGGTATGGGTTTTGACAAAATGGTTGGAGATGAAATATGAGTTTGAATAGTAATGGGTTTGGGTGAGTCAAAAAATGGGTTTGAGTATGGGTTTTGGGTGTCATTGTTGGAGATGCCCTAACAGCTCACAACAACTCAGACCCCACCTCACAACAAGCCCCACCTCCCTGCAAGGCATCTCCACCGTCAGATCGAGGTCAGGTAAGATTAGGTAAAAATAGAGAATAGGAGAGGATCCGGGTCCGTCACAGAAACTATCGCTTTGTGTTAAATCTTGTAATTCTACTCCTCCTTCATCAAATTCTGCCTTATTGATAACTAAACTATCTGATAACTACTAATGGGCTCTAATTGTGGAACGCTCTCAATATTAATGGTACCAACAGTTTAATTTTCAATAATGGGGTCTAGTTATGCAGAAGTTCAAGATCCAACTCAAGGTTTGTAAAGGGCTCGAAAAAGAGTATCATATCAAACAAATAGGATGGTTTAGATAGGAATTTACTGTAGGATATCCAGTATCACCATTCACCAGTAAACTAGGGTGAGAAATTGGGTGGAAGTGTGGAACGTTGTAATTAAGTAATGGAGGGAATTTATGGAGACACGGAGATTGGGACGCTAGGCTCTCAATAGTGAAGTGTGGGAGTGAAAAGATGAGAACTGTTTTAGTCTGAGAATGGACTTGTTTGAGAAAAATTCTTGACGTCAAATCTTCTCAAGACGGACTGAGATGATCAAGTGAGGTGACATCTCCTCGAAGAGAATCCGATTGGAGGTGAAATCGATCTCCACAAGGCGGATCCATCAAAATGAAGTCAAGTCAAGTCCACTCAAGATATACTACAAAAAATATTCGCATCAATGCCGGCGTTTTCCCGTCTCAAAAGTCTCTTTTGCCGTAGCAAAACAGCATTGGCAACGGCTGTGCGGCGGTTGTAATTACGATGACGACAATTGCGTCATGACGCAAGAAAATTGACAACTACATTTGTGCCGTCACAAAAATTTCTTTTATAAATAAAAAAAATCTTGCATGCAATTATGCATACCAGTTTTTTGTTATTAATACACATAAAAGAATGAATCTTATATCAAAAGAGGAACGTTACATTTTAATATATTTCATGAATGTCACACATCTCATACAAATGATACAATAGTTTACAAGATAGTTTTGCTCCTCTACTTCAAGATAAACTCCCTGCAAGGATCTTCAATATACAGCTAACACACACAGATAGAAACAGACCTCTGCTTTTTGTCATGAATTGTAGGAGCTCCTCAATATCGAACGACTATTGCTCCTGCAGTCCTGCTATATATTGTTCGATATGAACATATATCTTCTCACTTTTTCTGGGCAGCACTATGCAAGGCAAATACTTAGCGGAAGTATAAAGATTGTGACTCTCCCTCTCTTACCTCTTCAACAACACTCCACGCCAAAAATTCACTTGATCACTCCCTGGCTTCAAGTCACCTGAAAATCGAGAAATTTAAACCGAGATCCTCTTCACACCCATAACATTATGACTATGGAAGCTAATTTTCTGAAGAAATTAACAGATTTTCTCTAAAAATATAGAAAAAAACTAAAAGATAATCCGAAAAACCTATATATATAGCAATCGTGTTGATTCTAGTTCTCCTATTTTCGCAAATTGAATAGCTGATTTCAATTCAATTCCCCCAAAATGAGAATGAAAGATATGAAGCATTACCTGTAGGAAAGTAAAGCAAAGACTTGAGACGATTGCGAGATTGAGCACAACCCTTTTACAGTTTTACATACAGAAACCTGAACGGAGGCAACCACACACAAACCACCAAGTTAATGTAGAGGCATTAGCGAAGTAGTGAATTCTTGCGACGGCAAATGTTGGCCGAAGAAGAATATTAAAGTTTGGCTATCCCTATTGCTGCAGCTGGAAAATCTGCCGCGGCCTAAATTTGCCGAAGAGAAAAGCCATTGTTTTGCGACGGCTAATGAATGCCGTCGCCAACTGGTGTAGTTGATGTAATATTTTTTTTTGTAGTGATAGTTTCTACAGCATTTTTAGCTCCAACATAGTGGAAATGAAAACTCTGAAGAGAGGATATGGACTCTATCTCTCAAATTCCCAACTTCACCATATCTTGCTTCATAACAAAATCTCAGTAGCTATAACCAAAGTTAATATCATGAGAGGGTTTCAATTTTTTAATCCTGAGTTGGAGAATGATTACTAAAATGTATCGATTTGTTCACCCTTTAAAGTCGATAAAATTCATTACAATTTGTGTTCTTGATGAGATGATGATGATGATTTGAGAGGTTCTAGAGATTTTGTGTTACAATTTGTTTCCTTTCTATTTTTCTTTTATTTACTTCTTTGGTAGAAATGATTTGAGAATCCATGAGTGGAAACTACTCATGGCAAGATAAAATGTTCTACGCATGCCGGCAAACCAACCATCCTCAATATGTATATCAGTTCTTATTCAGAGTGAACATTCGCTTTGTATATATATATCATCGTTGAAAACTTTTTGTACAATATGATCATTTCCCTGATGTAATGAAAACAAATTAGTGAAACTTCTTTTGTTCAACCTTTCATGCATCTCTATTCTTTCTACAGCTCTCTTTGAAGAGGAGGACATGATAAAATAAACTTTACATGTAAATCTTTCTCTCCTGACAAGTTTTTCTCTGATCTTTCTGTCACAAATGGATCCAGACCATGATATCTCTGTTTAAGTTTCTTCGAAAGCTCAAGCCGCGAGTTTGTTTGATCTCTTCGATCTGTGTATATTTGTTCACTTCTCGAAGGATCGATATCATACCGCACAACCTAAGCCTTTAGCTTCTGAACCCTTCATGATTCTCAGCCTCTTGCATGAAGTGAAAAACATTTCCCATGGAACATCTCCGAGAAGCATCCAGTCTCCATCTTTGTCCTCATAGGTCGGCACAAACTCGGATCTGTTGTTGTACCCTAGCTCCTTCTCGCTATATTCACCAACCTTGAACTTGAACATGTCCTCCAAGGCCTTTAGCAGCTCTGGATATCCTTTGTAAACCTTCAAGTCCATCTTTCTAAGGTAAGGAGCTCCATCCATGCTCACTTTCACGAACATCCCACCGCTCTCTCCCTCGGTTTTCTTCGCCTGGAAACAGTTTTTCCGGTAAGATCTCACAGGTGGCCATCCAACTACTTGTGCTCTGGAAATCAAACATACAAAAACCATATTAGTATCATCTTTCGCAAATAAAGGATCATGCGATACTAGCTCCTCTGATGTATAAGAACGTGTATGTGTTTGAAGTCATGAGCGGTTGCTTACTTGGAAGGAGGAGGCTTGGGAGCTGAAGAAGCGTTGGACTCAGGCTCAACTGGCAATGCTCTTTTGTTGTTGGTCTTTTGTTGCTCCGTTTCTTTGGTTCCGGGGAGGCCTAATCTGAGCTCGGTGGCTTCAAGGTTGAGATCTTCTGCTTGGAAGGCCATATCTATCTTTGATGAAATATGTTCCAGAGTAATATTGAAGACCTTCTTCACAAACTTTGATGATTCTTCTTCTTCTTCTTCTTCTCTCTGAATTGAGTTAATGGAGGAATGAGATGCAGATTGAAATGTGTGATAGGCCAAATGAAACTCAAAGGTGTTTTATAGATACGAGTCTTGGAAGAAAATGATAAAGGCAAAGGGCCTTGTCTACGGGATTCATACAAACCAATTACTTCCCCACATGCTCTTGTTGGCGCGTGCATCACACATTACGCGCTACCGTAATTTGTAGGTATAAAGTATAACTCTTTTCTAAAAGCTTCCTACTAAGTTTCTTTTTCTATTCTTACCTACTAATAAGGATCATGTCTTCAAAGGGGAATTCATCTAGTCAATAACATAATTATGAAGTTTAATTATGTAGTCTCTTAATGTAGTTAGTGGCAACTGGCAAATCACATTATGATAACTTTTTCTTTAATTTTTTAACTAAATTGAATTAACGAATTAGTATGCATGAACTCGATACCCTCAATTAAGTAGTCAATTTACATTGAGAAAAAAAAAAGTTAGAGAAGAGAAAGAGTAAAGTTGAAGACTAACTCAAGTATATATGGTTAGACAAACAATTTAAAAAGCACAACGATCAAATCAAACTGTAACCACAATATCAGATACGCAGTTACCAATTTAAAGATAAATCTAAAGATAATTCAAGAGCCGAAATCTCATAATAGCAAATTTTCTACTCGATTATTGACTAGTGAATCTAAATGACAGAATCTAAATAAGTAACTCGTTAACCAATTTGTATGTAAATGTGAAATACGAGTGATACCAATTTTGTTAATTCTAAACGGAGACAGTACATATCACGCACTCAAAGATAGGGTGCGAAGATGAGCCTCGGCGGGTGGAACGTAGACATGGGCAGCTATGGTGTTTGTATCAGCAGCGGCACATTTGAGGCGGTTGTCCATTCATTTTGGGACAAGCTTGGGACATGCCTAAGCCGCCCATATTGAAGACTTTGATTTTTCTAATCCGACGACCAGAATCTCACCATTTGATTAATTCCTGAGCGTCCGATCAATTCTATACAGTGTAGGGGGAATGCACCTCCATGTGACCCGGCCCCACATGGGGTGTCGTTGATGGGCAAGGCATGGTGTGGCCATGGCTTTAATTAAGGCTAGAGTTAGGGCGAGCTTGGGTGCCATGTGGGTGTGGTCAGCTCCATGAGCCATGGCCTGGATCCGCTCCGTTTGTTTACACTCCTCCCATAATTTTTCATTTTACTATTTCCCTAATTTTTCTTTTAGACTGAAAAAAAATATTTGATTATTTCTAACATGAAAAAATAAACTAACAAGTGGCTAATTCTTTATATACGTAAAGCACTATAAAGACGGACAATATTAATTTTTTCATATTTATAACGTCTCTAGAACTGTTTAAAATAAATATTACGATGACAATTATATATTTTGATTGAATGTTTATAGATACATAACACATAAGATTGAAAAGTGATGGCAGTTGTTTGTTTGATGAATAAATGAACATTTGAAATATCAAGATGCATGGGAATGTATAACATATTTTTTTTAAGACCAATTACAAAAGGGAGCTCCTATTTATACCTTCTAAATTAGATCTTTCTTATTTTTTAACTTTCAATTGACTTTGTCAACTCATGAGCAATTCACTACCAGAAAAAAGGTTATAGCCGACGACGCCATCTCGTCGGCCGTTTTCATTAAATCGTCGGCTATAGTTATAGCCGACGATACTTCGTCGGCTATTCTCTCGTCGGGAATGCGCCGTCGGCTATAGTATAGCCGACGACACTGAGGGTAAGTCGTCGGCTTATAAAACACGCGGTATAGCCGACGAATAAAGCGTCGTCGGCTATACTTCGAACATTACCGATGACAGGATCGTCGGCTTCAACAATTACGTAATTGCCCCTAACTCGGAAGTATAGCCGACGATAGTGTCGTCGGCTATGCCGGAAGTATAGCCGACGACACTATCGTCGGCTATACTTCCGGCATAGCCGACGAATTAATCGTCGGCCATAACAATCGCCGGTACCAGGAACGGCTTTTTTTTGCCGGAAGCCGGGAGGGTATAGCCGACGAAATATGGCCCATTTCGTCGGCTATAACCCCTAAATATTTAAAAAAATTTAAAAATTTAACTCGGGCCCAATTTCACTTCGTCTTCGGTTTGGCTGCAGAAAATCCACAAACAAACATCCAAATATCCAACAAATATCCACATCAATCCATCCCTAATATCCTACCTACTGTACAAATTAACCCCCTAGCTAACTAGTCATCTACTCATCATCACCCCCTAAACGCGTAGCGTCGTCGACCGGATCGTTCGAATTCCGGTGGCTATGGCTATCCTGATCGCCTGGCGTACTCCGATGCGGGTGGGGAGTGGGGACGACGAACTGGGGCATCTGTGGCGGAGGCGGGGGCTGGAGTCCAGCCTGCTGGGCCTCCCAAGATAGCTGCATCCATCGGTACATCTCCGCCACAGATGCGTCTCTGGCCTGCTGCGCCGAAGCCTCCGCGGCCCTCGCCAACTCCGCCTGCTCGAGCGCCTCCACCGCCCTCGCCAACTCCGCCTGAGTCCTCTGCAGCTGCGTCTGCAAATCTCCTCTCGTCGAAGCCGCACGCTGCGTGCTGGGATTCGCCGGCGTGTACTTGAGAACCCCATCTCCCGCCGCGCCTAGGCCTCTCTGGTAGAAGTAGTTGTTGCCCGTCTCCACCGCCGCGTGCATGATCTGAGAGGCCAAGCGCGGCTCAAGGGTGTCGATCGTGGAGGCAAACTCCACGATCGCCTCGTCGGACGCCCCTTCCCCCAGGGTGTCGGTCTCCGCATCTATTTCCGCCTAATTGACAAGAAAATATAATAAACGAATTAATAAAAAAAATATATAAATTAATTTAATGAAACACTTTTATTGAATATGGGCGAATACTTACCACTTGGTCGGGACGCCCCGGATACATCTGCTCATGAATCCACGACAACGGCCTCAGCGGTCGGTCCCTCCTCGCCATCTCTGCCCACTGCCTCCAGGAGCGGGCGCCGCCGTGGTGGGGGTGCTCGTTCCTCTTGCGGTTGTCGCTGTTCGTCTTCGAGATTTTCTGTATTATAAGAACGAACATATAAACGCAAATATAAATTAGTAACTAAATTAAAATATTAGGAACTAACCAAAATAAAATTATTAACTAATTTAGTTACTAACTAATTTAATTTAATTAGTAACTACTTAACTAACTAATTTAATTTAGTAACTAACTAACTTGCTAACTACCTAATTTAATTTAATTTAGTAACGAACTAACTAACTATGTAACTAACTAACTAACTTAATTTAATAACTAATAACTAACTAACTAATTAATTTAATTAAGTAACTACATAATTTAATTATTAAATAACATTAAAAAGTTATATACTAGGAGGCTAAATTTTCTTACCGAGACCCTGTCGCTCCCGAAGTAGGCTACCAGCCATAGCCACTCATACTCCCTGTACCGGAACTCGTGGGGGGTTGCACCTCGCCCCAAGCGCTGCTCCACATGGTACGTCCTGTAGTGCGTCGCCAGCTCGTTCTTCCACTCGGAGTACCTATATTAACAAAACACAACTGTTAGATATATTCGTACACTGTCAATAAATATATTTATACAAAAAAAAGTGAAACACATAACCTGTTCTTCAGCTGCTCGTCTCTCCACCAGTCCAAGGTAGGATGGACTCTAAACCATTGCTGCAATATTATAAATTAATTAGAAAATATTTTTATATAGTTATAAGGACTGAATTCATAAATGTTTATTTTCTATAATAAAAATACGATTTAACTCACCGACAGTGCATTGTACACTCGCGCCTTGATGTCATCGGGCACAGAGCCCCAGTCGGGCCACAACAGTGGGACCTTGTCCCGCACGAGCATGCCCGTCGCGTTGATATACTTGGTGGTGGTGTCTCTCCTCTCAATCGGGCGTCCATCCTCACCGGGACCGGGCAGGATCTCTCTGATCCCACCGGCGAGCTCCCTTTCCAGGGTCGACATGTTCGCTGGCCCTCTGGTCCTTCTCGTCCCCGCGGGTTTATTGACGAGGATGCCTGTTTCATAATTAATATGAAGATATAGTTAAATAATTATTTAAACTAACTAATTAAATAATTAATTAAACAATCTAAATAATTAATTAAACTAACCAATTACCTGCGTCGTTGTACTGCTTGTCCTTCTCACGAACGGCCCACAGGCCGCGGCAGTCCTCTGAGTCGAAAGGACTGTAGACGTAGGCCTCCTCCCAGGGAATCTCATGGGGCCGGTCGTGCCTCCAAATCTGCCTCCCCCTGGCGTCGTACTCAGGGATGGCAGGGAGGAACTGGACCATGTACATCCCCGATGGCGGAGACATACGGGGCGTGGACCCTGAGGGGCCTGCTCCCCCTGACGGTGGGCCCCGTAGCTGTGGATGCTGTCGCTGTGGGGGGACAGGGAGCATCTCTGGAGGGTCCAGATCGGCGCGCGGTGGGGTCGGCTGCCGATCCTGGAACAGTGCTGAAGTGCACTGGGGTCTGGTGGCTCTGCGTCCTCCTCCGACACTCGAGTCAGGGCCCGCTCCCGTCGACTCATACGAGGAGCCCCCACGTGGATCGCTCGGGGTCAATCCCATCAACGTCTCCTCTCGTCGACTCATAGGCCGGCCTAGGCCCCGACGACCGCTGGATCCGCTCCCCCCACGGCTGGCTCCTGCCTGAGCGTCGGGGTCGCTCTCGGTCCGTCTGCCAAGCCATCGGTCTACAAAGCGGCGGTTTCCTGCACAATTAGTATATAAATTCCATAAATTACACAAAAATTCCACAAAAAAATTAAAAACTTCATTCAATGTATATATACCTAATTATATATATACCTAAATATATTTATACCTAATTATATATATATATATATATTCTGAAATATATATATATATAGATATATATATATATATATGTATATCCTCCTAAAAAATCTTGTTAATTCCACAAAATTAAAAAAAAATCCACAAAATTCCTTAAATTTCACAAAAAAAATAAAAAACTTCATTAAATATATATATACCTAATTATATATATACCTAAATATATTTATACCTAATTATATATATATATATATATAATTATATATATATATTCCGAAATATATATATATAGATATATATATCCTCCTAAAAATTCTTGTTAATTCCACAAAATTAAACAAAATTCCACAAAATTCCATAAATTTCACACAAAAATAAAATACGTCATTAAATATATATATATACCTAATTATATATATACCTAAATATATTTATACCTAATTATATATAAATTAGTATACTAGTATATAAATTCCACAAAATTCCACAATTAGTATATATATAAAAACCCTAAATTTAACAAAAAATCCACAAAATTAGTATATAAATTCCACAAAATTCCACAAAATTAACAAAAAATCCACACAATTCCATAAATTTCACAAAAACCCTAAATTCCACAAAAAATTCACAAAAACCCTAAATTTAAAAAAAAAACAAAATTCCACAAAATAAATAAAAACCCTAAATGAGCAATCGATCGGGACTACCTGACATGGTGGTGCAGTCTGGACGAGGAGCTTGGTGGGTGCGGCGGCGACGGCGGCTAGGGGCGGCGGATCGATCGGCTCGTCTGGTTCGGGTCGGGGAGGCGTCGGGAAGCTCGGGCACGGGGCGGGGAGGGGTCGGGTAGGGCATGGGAGGGTCGGTCGGCGTCGGGAGGCGTGGTGGTGGTCGGTCGGCGTCGGGGAGGCGTGGTGGCGATTAGGGATTTCGGCAAAAATCCAGAAAATGAGGGAGAGGCGCCTCTGTTGCGGTTTAAATCGAAGGACTATAGCCGACGATTTAATTTTAATTCGTCGGCTATACTCTGACCCGACATCCGGGCCGGGCCGAAGTTGGGCTTTGCGGGCCGGTTATAGCCGACGAAGTATGGATTTCGTCGCCTATAGTGTGGACTATAGCCGACGATTTAATTTTAATTCGTCGGCTATACTATAGCCGACGAAATTCGTCGGCTATACTCGTCCGGGCCGGGCCGAAGTTGGGCTTTGCGGGCCGGTTATAGCCGACGAAATAGTTATGTCGTCGCCTATAATATGAATCTCGTCGGCTATATTATGAATCTCGTCGGCTATACTTCACGCTCTCAGCAGCCGTCAGATCTCGCCCATCCAACGGCGGACAATGAAACGGCGCGGATCGCAAGAGTTTAGCCGACGAAGTTAAGTATGTCGTCGGCTATTCTTTGGTCAAACTACAAAGTCAAACCTCTAAACGCTTTAAAACGGAAATTGGCCCGTCTAGATGACGTTTTTTGGCCTGACCTTCAACAGAGAATAGTTTCAGATCGATGAGACGCAACTAATCGTATAAAAATTTTCCTCAAAATATTTACCGACCGTCAGGCTACCCATAGGAAAACGGAAGTAAAAAACAGCTAACCGCAACATTCGGCACACAGATTTTGTCGGAATCTTCCCATTTTTCAACCGTAGACGTATTTCAATATTTCGGTCGTATCTTATTTCACGACACTTTTGCATTTGAAGGGTCTACGTATAGCAACTATTTGAAACTATACATTCACTTAAACACTTAGTAAACAAGTTAAGGAACATTAGTGCATATGTTCCGATTTCGAATCTAAAAGTTTGGAAAATCTATTCCAACCGTCAGATATCACCGTTAAGATTAAATACATGTATGAAAAAAATTCCAACTACATCTGACAACGTTAAAGGCTCGATCGATACGGTCAAACTACAAAGTCAAACCTCTAAACGCTTTAAAACGGAAATTGGCCCGTCTAGATGACGTTTTTTGGCCTGACCTTCAACAGAGAATAGTTTCAGATCGATGAGACGCAACTAATCGTATAAAAATTTTCCTCAAAATATTTACCGACCGTCAGGCTACCCATAGGAAAACGGAAGTAAAAAACAGCTAACCGCAACATTCGGCACACAGATTTTGTCGGAATCTTCCCATTTTTCAACCGTAGACGTATTTCAATATTTCGGTCGTATCTTATTTCACGACACTTTTGCATTTGAAGGGTCTACGTATAGCAACTATTTGAAACTATACATTCACTTAAACACTTAGTAAACAAGTTAAGGAACATTAGTGCATATGTTCCGATTTCGAATCTAAAAGTTTGGAAAATCTATTCCAACCGTCAGATATCACCGTTAAGATTAAATACATGTATGAAAAAAATTCCAACTACATCTGACAACGTTAAAGGCTCGATCGGTACGGTCAAACTACAAAGTCAAACCTCTAAACGCTTTAAAACGGAAATTGGCCCGTCTAGATGACGTTTTTTGGCCTGACCTTCAACAGAGAATAGTTTCAGATCGATGAGACGCAACTAATCGTATAAAAATTTTCCTCAACATTTTTACCGAACGTCAGGCTACCCATAGGAAAACGGGAGTAAAAAACAGCTAACCGCAACATTCGGCACACAGATTTTGTCGGAATCTTCCCATTTTTCAACCGTAGACGTATTTCAATATTTCGGTCGTATCTTATTTCACGACACTTTTGCATTTGACGGGTCTACGTATAGCAACTATTTGAAACTATACATTCACTTAAACACTTAGTAAACAAGTTAAGGAACATTAGTGCATATGTTCCGATTTCGAATCTAAAAGTTTGGAAAATCTATTCCAACCGTCAGATATCACCGTTAAGATTAAATACATGTATGAAAAAAATTCCAACTACATCTGACAACGTTAAAGGCTCGATCGGTACGGTCAAACGAAGTATGGTCCATTTCGTCGGCTATAATGCTTATCTTTCCGAAAATTTGCCATTTAGGGCCTGAAATAAATTCCTGAACATCGCACAAACAATTCAATACAATTTCCCATAAACTCGGAAAACGGTAATTAAGGACGAAAAAAGTATTCATACATGCATGCACCATCGTACACAAATTCCACATAAAGAGTATACTAAGGATGGTAATCAGAATCATCCTCATCACTTGAGTCAGACGTAGTATAGTAGTTCATATCTGGCAACCGGTGCTCGTACTCGTCGTCTGAGTCATCGTCTGCCTGATATAGACGATTCGGATTAACATCATACATGGGCACCTGACCCCTAGGAAGTCGAACCACTCTGCCCGGCGTCACATTATTATCGCGGATGGTGGAGGATTCCGGAATGTCGCCGGCGTCCGGCTCTTGGTATGCGGTCGCTTCTTGACACTCTGTGCTCACACCAAGTGTGGTAGCACTGTATATGTCTCGCTGAGACACATGGTTAACTACCTTACACGTGCCTTTGTTCAATGGATCGTCAAGATAAAAGACCTTTTTGGCCGCTGTGGCGAAAACAAAGGGGTCGTCTTCATACACACTAGTGGCGGTATTCACCGAAAGTATGCCGTACTGATCGATCCGTATGCGGTGCGGCCTAGTATCAAACCATCGACACTTGAACAAGTGGACTTTCATGCGGTTCCCATAAATGAGTTCTACAACTGACTGTAGGACACCGTAAAAATCCACGCCCCCCTCTGCACCATCGACCATCACCCCACAATTCTGTGTTTTGCGTTCCCCGTCTCTAGCTTCACATATATACTTAACGCCGTTGACATCACACATTGGGCGGGCTGTGGAAGATATCGGCTTCATCGACAACAGCCTCAATTCCTCTGAGTAATTTGTATGACCACCCCTCTCAGCCACTTGCATCAGCTGAAAAATATAACTCAAATCAGTTGGTGTGTTTATGATTAAAGAATAGGGAACTGTAAAAGAAAGCCATCTAATATATATATTTATACACTTACCCATTGTGGAAAATAGTCTGCAAACGTCGTGTTGTGGTACTCGACATCACCGCGAACTTCCTTGCAGTGAAGATGGGTTCGTTTCCAATATTGTACCTCCGGACAGTTTATTAGAACCCACCAGTGGGCAATCCCTACCTCATGGTCAGGCAACTTGTCCACCCCCTTCTTCTTGAAGCTTCCGTATGGTACAACAGAGTTGGCGACGATAGATAGGTTGAACTCGGGGTCATCTCGACTTGGATGTTGTGGGGGGTCCTCCATCGCTCCCAAGTACAACTTGGCGTACGTTACACACTCATGCGCAATGTAAGCTTCAGCAATACACCCCTCAGGCGCAGATTTATTGTGCACATATTTCTTGTACTCTCCAAGTTGTCTGCAAGGTTAACAAGTGCATGTTAAGAGCATGCAACTTTTATTTAAAAACATGTATAAATCAAATTTATGAATAACATGTACCTTTCGATGGGATACATCCAAGTGTAGTGTACGGGACCGGTAAGCAACAATTGTTGGGGAAGATGGATCATCAGGTGAGGCATGATGTCAAAGAAGTTTGGGGGAAATATCCTCTCGAACTTGCACAAGATAAAAACGATTTCCTCATGCATTCTCATGAGGTCTGATTTTATAACTTCTCTAGCGCATAACTTCTGGAAGAATCTTGACAACGCCACCAACGGCTCAACCACTTCATCGTCCAAGTACGCTCGAATGAAAATAGGGAAGAGGCGTTGAAGCAGTACATGGCAGTCGTGACTCTTCAATCCGTACATCTTGTTGTCTCGGTAGTTAACACACTTGCTTATGTTACCCGCATAGCCATAAGGATACCTGCATAGCCATTAACAACAATTAGATTTCATGCATATATAGTCGTCCAACAACAGATGGATTCTTTAGGGAATACATGCCTAATTAATAAAAAGTTACCTGACATTACTCAGCCATCCAAAGATTTCATGTTTCTGGTCCCTGGTGACGGTGTAAGGAGCTTGGGGCATTTTGCTCCTGCCCTCTCTCAACCACAAATGGTCCCGCAGTCCCATATTTCTCAGATCAACGCGTGCCTTGGGGGTGTCTTTTGTTTTCTTCTCCCAATTCAAAACTGTGCCAACCACGGCTTCACCCACGTTCTTCTCTATATGCATGACATCCAGGTAGTATCTGGTAGCCAACCTGGCCCAATAAGGAAGTTCCCATAAGATGCTCTTGTGTGACCAGAACCTATACCGATCCGGCCTCTCTGGAATCGTGCGCAACACATCGGGATGATTGCTAAGCGGACCAAAGTCATACTCATTCAACACTGCCAATATTTCCTCCCCTGTCCATTGCTCGGGTGCCCAACCCCTTTCTTCAGTCCCATCAAAAGCCTGTGCATCGTCCCTAAATGGATGGTCATGCGGAAGCCAACGACGGTGACGCATCTGGACAATCTTGCTGCAATGAGGACTGGAGCAATCAACAGTCATGCACTCTGAACAAGCCCTGTAACCCCTGGTGACGCTGCCCGACAACATACCCCTCCCAGGAAAGTCACTGATCGTGCCAACAAGCATGGCATGCATCCGGAACATCTCATTTTTGAACCGGTCGTAGACCAGGTGGCCGTTCAGACTCAAGTACCGAAGCTCCTCAATTACGGGTCTCAAATACACATCGAGACACTTTCCCGGATAACCTGGGCCTGGAATCAACAATGTGAGCATGTTATATTCCTTCTTCATGCACATCCACGGTGGAAAGTTGTACGGAATCAAAATAACTGGCCACACACTGTACTGAAGCTCTTTCTTGCCAAAAGGGTTGAAACCGTCGGATGATAGCCCTAGCCAAACATTTCGAACCTCTGATGCAAATTCAGGAAACTCCAACACATTCTTCTTCCAAGCCTCTCCGTCGGCGGGATGTCTAAGGGTGTCATCGTCAGGCACATTCCTCTCAGCCCACCATCTCATAGCTTTGGCCGTGAAAGCACACATGAACAACCGCTCAAGCCTATCAATCAGCGGGAAGTACCGAAGTATCTTCACATCTTTCTTGTTCCCTTTAGGAGTGAACTTATACCGCTCTGTATTGCATACTGGGCAGTATTCAAGATCTGCAAGTCCTTCCCCGTAAAACAGAACGCAATCGTATCTGCATGCATGAATCTTGATGTAGGAAAGACCGAGATCTTTAAGGATATGTCGCACCTTATGATGACTGGTAGGAAGCCGATGTCCGGGGGGCATCGCCCCACCCCATAGCCGAAGCCAATCATCAACCGATTTGACAGTGCCTTTGTTCTCCGTTTTGATCTTCATCACTCCCATGACAGATTCAAGGACAGTCTTACTGCATCCGGGGTACAACGGAGTCTGTTGCAATGCGATCAGGTTGTTGTACTTTTCCATACCACTTGTGTTGACCGGAGATCGGGGTAATGGCTCGAGTGGCTCAATATCAGGGAAACACTCAATCTCCGGAGGAGGGAGTTGCACATCTGGTGCTTCCTCAAAGACACCTCTCTCACGAGGAAACATATCGTTGATCCAGTTCGTTGTTGGATCATTGGAGGAACTCCCTCTCTCGGCAAATTGTCCATGATCATGACGACCCCACAAACTCTGGTTCACCGTGATAAATCCAATTAGTGTATAAGACCCAAAATCCATATCTAGCCAGGTGTTGCTCCACTGTCTCTATGGAAAACCGGTGTCGTGGGGTGGCACACTTGCACTTTTTACACGGACAATAATGAAGTGTAGTGTCTCCACAGTTAGCCATCACAAAATCCAGGAAACTCCTAACTCCATCATGATACGCCTGATCCCATCTTCCAAGGGTAATCCAACTCTTGTCCATCCTGTAAATTCAAGAAATAAATATAGCTATATATAGATATGTATATATGCACGTACTACGTACGTACGTACGTACTAATTAATTAAAAAATTCATCATTAATTACACACACACACACACACACACACACACACACACACACACATATATATATATATATATATATATATATATATATATATATATATATATACACACACACACATGCATCCCTAAATTAATTAAAACATCGTCAATCTCCCTAATTAATTAAACACAATGTATTTTTTATGTATACCAACAATATATTTTTAATTACAATTAAATTAATTAATATATATATACATTTTTTCATCAAATTCATCTAAAATCACCTATAAATCAACAATCAATCACTAATCTTCAACAAAACTTCAATTCTATCTAACCAACATATATATCAATTACCCATTAATAATCTCATCTCAACACACACACATATATATATATATATATATATATATATATATATATATCAAATTAATCACACATTTATTCTAATTAAACTCTAAATTAACACACCTCTGCATATAACCAACTAAATCAACACACACAGCAATATACGTACCTTTCAAGCTTATGGCCGAGGTTTTGGACGATTTCAGAGCGTTTTCGAAATGTTTTCGACGAATGAGCTCGCTGCTGCAGAATGGATCTGATATAAGAGTTATAGCCGACGAATACCCTCCTCGTCGGCTATAACCAAAAACTTTTTGTCGGCTATAAGAGACTATAACTCTTATAGCCGACGAATACCCTCCTCGTCGGCTATAACCAAAAACGTTTCGTCGGCTATAGTTATAGCCGACGAGTTGTCGGCAGTCGTCGGCTATAATATTATAGCCGACGATGTGGCCGACGAAGTACTGTTTCGTCGGCCGTGTTTTCCCATATCGTCAGCTATAACCCCTTTTCCGGTAGTGATTACCAATAAAGTCACATAAAATTAAATAAATTATTTGAAATGCATAAATAATTTACAAAGTTAGATGGTCATTTTTTCTAAAATGTTGTACTTAAATATACTCTACCACAATTTATTTTCTAAAAATTGAGTTACATGCCATAATTTTTAGCTTATTTTATGCCGCTTTGTTTGTTCAAAAATTTATCTTATATGTTCATTATTAGCCGATTATTATCAAAAAATAAATATATCAATTATATGTTCTACAACAATTTACACAAAACCTGTCACGAGGTTGTTCATAATAAACTGAGGATTTAGTAATTATAGTTTAAAAAAAAATCAAATCAAATTGAGTGTTTCGTTTTTTTTATTCTTTAGAAATTAGAAGTGGAATAATTTAAAATTAATAGAGGCCTAACTATTTATTTTGGAGGTATTAGTATAATTTTCTAATTTTTTTTATTAATTTAATTGCTCAATGGATATTTTGAAAAGATTAAAAAGGTGTAAATAGTATTTTAGCTTTTTATAAAAGTAAATTAGAGATATATTGAATAAGAAGATTTAAGTGTCAATTTGAGATATATGAATACAAGCTCAAGTTACAAAAATTATTAAGAATAATAATAACAAATGAAAACTCAAATAAAGTTGAGGCCGGGTGTCGAGGTGGATCAAGAGGTGTCGACAGGCTATCATTCTAGAGAATGTTAAGACCATATATAAGTTGGAGGACGAGACACGTACCAGACAGATCTAGTCTTATTTCAGTTTGTTATGGAAGCTAATTTTCATTACGGTGCTTGTTACACAGTATACCATTGACCAACTGCTCAATATATGAGGTTTTTGTATTGCCATAACTAATTTATGACATGTGAGGCTCCAAGTGGCTAATATGATCAAATAAGATGCATATGAAACTTCTATGAAGATGTAAGTTTATGTACATAACCTTGGAAATGAGTTCGCGCCATTCTATTTTTACATGCTTAACTTAAGTTTAATAGGTAATGTAAAGCTAACCAAACCGAGCTTCATTTTAAAAAACCGTTGCGAATATCTATTTCTACTACATTTTACACATATAATTATTATTAATTTTTTTTTAAAAAAAAATAGGGTACTGGAAAGGACCACAAGAAGGCATGCAATGACCTGTTTACCCGAAGTCCAACACAGTGCCGCGCCGAAGACGTAGCGACATCCTCCATTCGGGCATCGAGTACACCCGTAGGTGGATTTGCCCTCCCCGCAATATAATTTTCACTAAAGTACAACTCATTTGCGGGTTTAATCTTGAAATTATCCGGCCAATTTCCATTACTTCTACAAATTTCGTAGTTTGATAAAAGGATATATGGCCCTAGCCAAATTGAAAGGTTACAAACTATTCTCCCGAACCAATAATAATGCTACTTTTGTTTTAGTAGACAACAAGACAAGATAATGCAGAGTTGCAGACACACTTGAATGTCTATATTTGATTCCTACAAAGCACATATACGTCTCCATGGAATTTCTTAATGATAAGCTCAATTAGCAAATAAATTAAACTAAAATTATAGGTAAATTATAAAATTAAGTTCAATAATCACTTCGTTAGGACCCACAGACACAACTGGGTCCACCAGTTTTGATTGAGTTTAAGTATGACAGCAAAATGGGCCTCACCAATAATGGAGTATATAGAGTAAGGTTCATTTTTCTTTGGGACCCGACCAAAATGGGCCTCTCATAAAGCTCAATCCAGCTAATCCTTTTTCATCCTTGCCTTATCGTCATGTATTTTCTTTTATTTCTATTTTTCTTGTCCGAGTACTATTTATGTTACATTGATCATTTTCTCCCAACATTATACTGTAGTTTTTATCTAAGTTCCATACCTAATAATCAACTTTTATAAGAAAGCTAAGGAAGAGGATGCGCTAAAAGTTAATCGGATCTTTTTGAAAAGTACTCAATTTTAAATTTATTTACGATATATTAACTCTATGTCTCGTAAATGAATGTTGTTAATCCATATTTTGTTTAGAGACAGTTTTGGTTTTATTTTTTAAATTGTTAGGAATGGTCGTCAATTTCTCATTAAATTTTTTGGCAAGGTGGATAGGGAACAATCCACTCGTGGCCTCAACATATACACATTCATGTTCTCACATTTAATTTGCCTTTCGCGTTTGATGTGATATGCTTCAATATTTCCTTTTCCTCGCTTCAACATTTGAAGTGAAAACTGCATTATTATTTCCCGAGTTTCACCAAACTGCCAGAGTAAGATAGCAAACCAACGGTGCCGGCGTCGTCCGTACCCGTCTATCAAGCACAGTACAGCGAAAGATACAGTAGAGCTATGAAAAGTCGGAGCTCAGAAACTACTGTATGAATGGCTGCCATGAAACCCTACCAGGTCCACACGTGTGGTGTCTCTTCTCCGATCCGACGCAGACGGGTTGATGACTTGATGGTACTAGCATTCTTGTGGTTATATTCTCATTACAGCACGCGTGTGGGGTCTTAGGGTTTCGCTGGTTTAAGGGAGAGTACGTAGCCAGAGCCGGTGACTAGTCGAGGAGGCTGAGAGATAGAGCGTCTACGATGGTGACGGAGGTGGAGGGGGCCAGGCCGCACGGGGGGTTCTGACTGGTGGATTGGTTGGCGTAGGGCCGATGGGGCTCCGACTCCGAGTTTGTTTGGTGGTGGTGATCCGAGGCAGGTCCTTGTCATTCTCGCTTTCTGTGCTTTGACAACTTTAAGAGGAATTGAATCAATCCAGATGGAGCAGTTTCTTCTCTGTTGGCTATCCCCATCATATATATCTCCATGCATGCGCATGCATACCCATATCCATCGTCTATATATCCATATTCTATAACTATGCATGGGTATATATAAGAAACAAAACATAGATAAATTCTGCAACCTAAGAAACTGAGAATCATGGATAGTAACAACGAATTCGAAGCACAAGATTCATACCATCCAAATTTATAATCATCAATGGCTGCCAGAGAACAATTCAAGCTGAGAACCTTGGCGTGTTTACAAGGAAACTAAAAGAGTAACCACTCGAAGATACCTCAGATCCCAAATGTGATCGAGAGTCATAATATTGATGAGGAAGACAAACCCTAGTGTTGCAATTATCCTTCCAAATTATATCTTGCATGCTTATAGAGGAATGTGACGAGTACTCCATTCAATATTTCAAATCATACGACATAAGGAATAAGTAAGTTTCTAAATTAAATAGATAATGTTCATGACTGGAACAAGAAATGCAATATTCATAATTTTTGTTTCTCCCCAATCTCTACAATTATTTTAGCTATTATTATAGTAGGCATTAGTTAGTCTAGGTTTCGAACACTAATTCAATTCATCTATATAAACGCGATTAAACTTCGATCTATTAAGAAAAAGAAAAAAAAAACGATACGTAGCAAATTATACGCTTCCGTACATCCCTTCATAAGAGAAAAGCAAAAAAGTAAAAAGATTCCTAATTCCTCTTTTTAAGTTGCTAAAAACCATCATTGCGGCTAGCTAGCTAGGGTTCTTGGCAATGAGCTCATCGAGGATGAACCTTCAATGGAGGAGGTTGAACGCGTCTAACGAAGTCAACTAAAGACCAAGGAAAGGCAAGCCATGTGCCACGCCCCAACACCTTCATATATTCCACTATATAATAGTGGGCCAGGCCCACTGACTCACTGTCATGGACCCCAATACCCACCAACGATTAGTTGCCGGATAAGACTTTTTTTTTTTTTGTTAGTTTCCATTTCATTTTCTTATTTTCTATTTTTTTCATTATTATTTTGGTCAATATAGACCTCAGTTTTATCGTGTCGGATACCTAAGTACACTCGGGTTATCATGTCAACTAAGCAAGAACCATCACATATTATTATTTTCTAAAGCAAAGAGTATTCAATTATATATATGTTATATGGTTGGTCCAAATTAATTGAAAATTGACACTATGATAGGTCTAATTTCTATAAAACGCACACCCAATTTGGTTTCCCAAAACAACCTGGAACTTTCTTGTTCTTGTTTCTCTGAGCTTATGGCCAAGTTTCATGAACAGTTGGATCTTATCCATGCTATGAATCCATGACGTGCATGGGTGCTTTGATAGTCACCACACAATGTGATACGTACGACGTTGATAAGGTTTTGATTTCTCACCACAATAAGCAAGATTACATACCTAATTAATTCAGGTTTCTAATCAAGTAATCTATAATTTTCGGATTGTTCAAGGAAGGTTAACTCCGTAACTTCCGTGGTGTGTCTTGTCCTAATAAGACTAGAAGTCTAGATACTCTATTAGATAGGGAATCCCTGTTCGCCAGGGATACTTGATGTAATGCCTATATAAAGGTCTCCTTATCAATGAATAAAGACAGAGAGATTTATCAATCTATTTCTCCTACAACACGTTATCAGCACATTGCTCTAGCCTCAAGTCTGATAGCCCTAGAAACCCTAATTCAGAATTTTTTTCCGAAACCCTAACCTACCGTCGGCCGCCGATTCTTCCCTTCGGCACCGTCGGCCTCTTCTCAGCAGCATCTGCGCTGCTCGCCTGCCGTTTTGTACCTTCGCGTACTACTTCTCCTCTGCCTCTAGGCAGACAACCCGCTCGCCAGCAGCTCTCCCTTGCGTGCTACTTTTTGCACGCATCCACCAGAAGATCAAGATTGCTCGCAAGCCAAGCAAGCGATCCGCGAACCCTTATTCGTGGTTGAGAAGAAATCAAGAAAAATCGAAGAAAACAAGCTTCCCCAAGAGTCAAGTTTCGTTTGATCAAGCTTCTCTTGAAGAGGTAAATATTTTTATAAACGTTCCCGCTTATGAAAATTTCAATAGTTGGGTTTTGTTTTCTTCCGGGACCTTTCCGTGTCCCTGCTTCTTCATCCCGATTCTATCGCTTCTCGGGACGGCATACGGGGATTTAGTCACCCCGGTGCGAACGTTTATTGGGGTAACTGTGATGTTACCGGCCACCGTTATGCTTGTGACTGTGATGTCACTGTGAACCATAACGTATTATTCTTTTTTGGAAAGAAAACAAATGGAAGATATCGATTGTGACTTGAAGTCACGTTAAGCATCGATTTATGTGACCATGATATATCTTGGCACTGTTCTAAAAGAACAATCAAACTTGATTAGTATTCAAACATACTAACGTCTCCTTGTTTGTGTTCTGTAGATGGCTGACACTCAGCGTCCAGAATTTGACATCTTGGATGTCCAAGGCAAGGAATACAAGAGGTGGGTCTCAGATGTTGAGAACACTTTCATTGGTAAAAGATTTACTGCCACCATCAACCCTCCTGAGGATGAAAGCTTACACGCTTCTCCTGAACAGAAAGCACAAGCCCTGATGTTTCTCAGGCGCCATATCCATCCAACGCTCAAGAAGCAATACCTGAGGAAAACTGATCCCAAAGAGCTATGGGATATCCTCAAGGACCGCTTCGACAATGTGCATGACGCACAACTCCCAGACCTCATGTCTGATTGGGAGCAAATCCGCTTACTGGATTTTGATTCCGTCCAGGAATATCATCAGACTATGCTAAACTTGCAATCTGATTTGAGCTTTTGTGGGGTCGAAAAGACCGATGATGATATGATGGAGAAGACTTTCACAACGTTCCCAGAATCTGCGTCCATGTTGTCGCATCAGTACCGCGATCTCCGCGAGAAAGGCACTATCAAAACCTTCAGCGATTTGATGAATGTGCTTCAGAGAAAGGAGAGGTACCATGAGTTGATTCTTACCACCAATAAGAGGCCTCGAGGACCGAAATTCATTGCGGAATCTCATCAAGCCCGTGGTAAAGCTTTTAAGCAGAAGCATCAACCTCATGAACGTCAAGCACCGCCACCACGTACGCCAAGAGCAACACGTGGCGGACGAGGAGGGAGAAGAGGCGTCGGCCGTGGTCGACAGCTTTCTTGGTCAAGGGATGATGGCAGAGCCGCCGCTCCCAGAGGGAGGAACAGTTTTGGTTCCGGCCCCAGGCGTGGTGGCCATACGCCGAACAATGCTTCGGCTCCTTGCTTCAAATGTGGTTCTAAGAATCATCTCCAACGCGATTGCATAGCAAGCAGAGATATTCAAGCCGCTTACAAGAAACACAAACTATACATAGAACAAGAAGCACACTATGTAGGAGACTTTGAGGAAGAAGTATACGATGAGGAAGATACGAACTTCGCCATCGATGACTTCCAACCTACCAAGAAACGTAGGACTCAGGAGTATGACACTATGAATAAGTATTTGAC
This sequence comes from Potentilla sterilis, assembly GCA_963682095.1. Taxonomy (NCBI): domain Eukaryota; kingdom Viridiplantae; phylum Streptophyta; class Magnoliopsida; order Rosales; family Rosaceae; genus Potentilla; species Potentilla sterilis. The sequence goes on along the minus strand of OY821756.1, from coordinate 1,577,937 downwards.
TTAGGTCATAAGATACGTGTTCAAGTTTGATTTTGATTGTTATTTTGACAGAATAGTCAATAAATCACGACTTTGTTCGATAAGTCGTTCTATTTAGAACAACCTTGATGTATTCTTGAGTTGTCATCAATAAAATCTATCTTATTCTACGAATGATTTAAGATTTTTACATCCCTGAAAGCAAAATTGGTTCAATGCGTCCAATTCTCAATGGCATAATTATTTTGAGTTCACCAAAATTCTGGTGATGTTAACTCACATCCGAAAAATCACAAAAGACAAAAGGAGAGATACGCGATACGCCATCCGCGAGCCGCGATACGCGATACGCCATCCGCGAGCCGCGATACGCGATACGCCATCCGCGAGCCGCGATACGCGATACGCCATCCGCGAGCCGCGATACGCGATACGCCATCCGCGAGCCGCGATACGCGATACGCCATCCGCGATCCGCTATTCGCCAACTGATCTGAGATCCGCGATCCGCCAACTTGGCTGCGATCCGCCATGCCTCGCTCGCCAAAGCCAATAAGCGCTTGGCCGCGACTCGCTAGGCCTCACTCGCCATGGCCATTCGCCAGCTTGGCTCAGCACCGAATCTGGTTTTTTGAAACCAACAATCGATAGCCTATCGAACAAATGCAACTTTTGCATCAATGGCTCGGCAACGACGTGTCTTCGGACTCGCCATGCTTCGGATTTAGCTCAACCGTCGCATCGCATTGCCTCAATGCCTGACCGACTCTCACCACTCGCCTTGCTTCGGCTCGGCCTCTGGGTAGCTTCGGCCTTACCACAGCTTCGGCTTTGGCTTGGCCCCGGCCTTTGCCTTGGCCTCGGCCTTGGCTCGGCCACGCCACCTACGACGGTGTCCGGTCTCAATCTCTGACCTAGGCTATGATTATAAATGGTGATACTCGGTGATTAAAATGCGGCTTATCTCTTTCTCTCAAGTTTTGTCGTTGCCATGGCTATGTTATTGGCCTTAATGCACTTCATTTTGTGATGATATATTGTTTCAGTACACTTACTTTAAAGTGTTCGCCAAAGTCTAAAGTAGACTATTGATTCAATTTACATTGTTTTTGTAGATGTATCAAGGCGAGATTGAGTGTTTGTTGGATTGTGCAACAACTCACACGATTCTGAGAAATCGGCAATTGTTTTCGGATTTTACGCCAAGAGAATCGTCGTTATCTACGATGACAGGAACTGGACCCGTAATTAAGGGTCGTGGCACTGCTCAATTCTTACTGCCAAATGGCACTGAGATTCGGGTAGAGGACGCCCTATATGCGCCTAAGGCGCCAAGAACCTTGCTAGCTTTCAAGGATGTGCGTGACAACGACTATCACCTCAGCACTTACTGTTCGCGTCGGTTTTTACACCTGTCGAACTATCAACACGTGGGGGTGGCGGACGTAGGTTTCAGTCCTGGTGCGTTGTGCGTGAGCGTGCCAGTACCTTTGGGTTAGGTACAACCTTGGTGCGGACGACCTCTGGCGAGCGAATCACCCTTGGCGAGCGGATGACTCTGGCGAGCGAATCACCCTTGGCGAGCGGATGACTCTGGCGAGCGTGTTCGTCTGCTCCCTGCTACCTGACTTCTCGATCAAGCGACTGTACGCGGGCGTTGACAAACCGGCGTAAGGGCTCGAACAAGACCTAAGTAAACAATTACTAGGATTTTTCCTCAACCTTTCGGTAGATTGAGATATCTTACTTCGATCCTGAGATGCAAAGCAGAGCTATATATCAAGACCGCGGATGGCGTTCGTCCAACCTTTTAGCAGATTGGGAAAGACTGTTACCGGGGTAACGACTCGATTTGTCACAAGGTGTGACGACTGGACTCGATTTGTCTCAGCGACGCTTCGACACGAACGCAAGTCACTTTCGACAACAACGGCAGATTTACGGCGACCAGATGTGGTGGGCGTAGGTTTGCGGCTAGGTTGGAAGAGTGTCGATTGCAGTTGGTGGAAGGCTGTTCGCAGGAGAGAATGCTCCGGAGAGGCTTGCAAGATTTGCAGGGCAAAAGCTTGTAGTTGTATGGTGTTGAACCTTTTGATCCAACCTTTGGCAGATCGGGACCATGTTACAGACGTTGCAGATTATCTTGGCGGATGACCCTTGGTGAGCGGATTATCCTGGCGGATGACCCTTTTACAGACCGCGGAAAACGGTTTGCTTCCAACCTCTTGCAGATTGGGAATCTTCCAACCTCTTGCAGATTGGGAAAGGTTTGATCCAACCTTTGGCAGATTGGGACCATGGCTTTGTTACCGGAGTAACGACTCGATTTGTCACAAGGTGTGACGACTAGACTCGATATGTCTCTGCGATGCTTCGACACAAACGCAAGGCACTTTCGACAACTGCGGCAGGTGTACGGCGACCGGCGGTGGGCGTAAGTTTGCGGCAAGGTTGGAGCGGTGGTTTGCAGTCGGTGGAAGGCAGTTCGCGAGAGACTGCTGCTGCGACCGAAACTTGGTGCATGGCTGCGACTCTGAGTTTGGTGCAGGGAAGCGACAAGCACTCCGGAGAGGCTTATGCCCCGGAGGGACTTTTGGTTTGCGTTGCGCAAAGGTTGTTGTGTGGAGGAGCTCCTTTTTTCTTGTACACCATGGCCCCTTTATATAGAGAATGCAGAACCCCAATACTTGTGTATAAAGTATAATAGATTCTGAGATCAATTAGGATTTGATTACCCAAAACCATCTCTTCTTGGATTCCTAGAGGAACCCTAATTCTTTTCCAAGAAGGAAAAATACATCAGATTATTCCTTAATGAATAACCTCTTGGGCCTTGACCCATAAGCTCGGACAAATGTAAATTTGGGCCCAAACACTTACGTTGAAGATGGAACTGAATATCTGTTGATCACCTCCACTCAATCTATGCGCACTCGCATTGTGGAGAAGTGTAAGCGAGTTCGCAATGGCATGTATTTCACAACCATTCGAGCCAACGAATCTCATGTTGTTATATTATGTGATTCTGATGCTTATAAGCTTTGGCATGATAGACTCGGTCATCCGGGTCGTGATCTGATGATCCGTATTTTGAAATGCTCCCACGGTCATCCATTTTTCCGATCACAAAAGCACAGAGGGCGCCTCGGCCTCGGTTCGGCCGTGCCGTCGATGGCCGCCTCTCGGTTCCAAGGAGAGGTTCGGCCTCCTCCTGCTTCTCATGCTTCTGTAGCGATGTCTAATGCTCATCGTTCGTTTTGCAAAGCTTGTTCACTAGCAAAACTTCAAGCAAGACCATCTTTTGCTATTGATAATAAACAGAATATTCCGTTTCTACAACGAATACAAGGTGATATTTGTGGACCTATAACACCAGAATGCGGACCATTTAGATATTTCATGGTTCTGGTTGATGCATCAACGCGTTGGTCACACGTAGCGTTGTTGTCCACGAGGAATGCTGCATTCGCTAAACTCCTAGCTCAGATTATTAAGCTTCGGGCTCACCACCCGGACAATCCGATTAAGTCCATCAGACTGGATAATGCTGGAGAGTTTACCTCAAAGTGTTTTGATGACTATTGCATGTCAGTTGGGATTGAAGTTGAACATCCCGTACCCCACGTTCATTCTCAGAACGGTCTTGCAGAAGCCGCTATCAAGAGACTACAGCTTGTAGCTAGGTCTCTTGTCATGGCCACAAACTTGCCAGTTTCGGCATGGGGATATGCAATATTACATGCAGCTATGCTTATTCGTCTACGACCCACAGATAGCCAACCATTTAGTGCGTACCAGTTGGTAACTGGTTACGAGCCTGATATTTCGCATCTGCGTACTTTTGGTTGTGCCGTATATGTGCCTATCACGCCTCCACTGCGTACCAAGATGGGTCCACAACGACGATCAGCTATTTATGTTGGATATGAAGCACCAACTATTGTCCGCTATATAGAGCCTATGACAGGTGATCTGTTTACTGCAAGATTTGCAGATTGTCACTTTGATGAGACATCCTTCCCGCCGTTAGGGGGAGATGGGGCCGCATCCGTCCCAAATGAACGTCAGGAATTGACGTGGTTCTCTCCCACTATGTCTCATTATGATCCCCGTACGTCTCAGTGTGAGACTGAAATACAACGCATATTAGAACTACAAAAGGTGGCGGATACGATGCCCGACTCCTTTACTGATATTGCGAAAGTGACAAGATCAACCATACCTGCTGCGAATGTACCTGCAAGGCTTAACATTCCTCGCCATGCGCGAACACGCGCCGCCGGTCTCGGACCCGCAGCCCTAGGTGCCATCGGCAGCCTAGGCTCGGCACCTCCAAGTGGAGAGCCGGCGTCGACTTCGGATCCTCCTAGAAAGAGGGGGAGACCAATCGGTTCCAAGGACAGTGTACCTAGGAAGAGGGCATGTGTCCAGGCACAAAGCGATCCGTTCATCATTGATACTGTGACGCCGTCACACGAGATTGTCTCCGACTATACCTATGTCCAAGAATCAACTCTGAATCATCTGGGGGACGCCTCAGACTCACCGTTGATGTTGGAGAACAAGGAAATCTCACTAAACTACTTATGCATGCACAATCTGATGGAAAGAAATTCCATGTATATCGATGATGCATTCGCTTACGCCGTTGCTCAAGAAGTCATTGACGACGACGATATGGAACCCCGCACTGTTGATGAGTGTCAACGTAGGGCGGATTGGCCGAAGTGGGAAGAAGCAATCCAGGCTGAACTAGACTCTTTAAAGAAAAGGCAAGTATTCGGACCGGTTGTGCCTACACCGCCGAACGTGAAGCCTGTTGGACATAAATGGGTCTTTGTCAGAAAGCGCAATGAGAATGGCGAAGTCCAGCGATATAAAGCTCGACTCGTGGCGCAAGGTTTTTCTCAACGCCCTGGAATTGATTATGAGGAGACGTATTCTCCTGTCATGGATACTATTACCTTCCGATACTTAATAAGTTTGGTAGTCTCAGAGAGACTCAATATGCAGCTTATGGATGTTGTAACTGCGTATCTTTATGGGGATCTAGATACGGAGATGTACATGAAAGTGCCAGAAGGACTTTCGTTACCCAAGTCAAGTGAGCAAAAACCACGAAGTTCATTTGCTATCAGGTTGAGACGATCTCTATATGGACTCCGACAATCTGGTAGGATGTGGTACACACGGTTAAGTGATTACTTGATTGGGAAAGGATACAAGAATGATGAGTTGTGCCCTTGTGTGTTCATAAAGAGAACAAATTCAGGATTTGCCATTATAGCCGTCTATGTTGATGATATGAACATCATTGGAACTCTAAATGAGATCAATGAGACCGCTAGCTATTTGAAATCCGAATTCGAGATGAAAGATCTGGGAAGGACTCGGTTTTGCCTAGGCTTAGAACTAGAGCACCGAAGTGGTGGAATCTTTATACACCAGTCTGCATATGTCCGAAAGATGCTCAGGCGATTTAACATGGACAAAGTTATGCATCCTACAGGCACTCCCATGGTCGTTAGAAGTCTGGATATCAACAAAGATCCCTTTCGTCCGAAAGAAGATGACGAAGAGGTCTTGGGAGCTGAATATCCATATCTTAGTGCAATTGGAGCTTTGTTATACTTAGCTAAGTGCACTAGACCAGACATCGCTTTCTCTGTGAATTTGTTAGCTAGATTTAGCTCTGCGCCAACACAACGTCATTGGGTTGGAATCAAGAACATCTTTCGATACCTTAAAGGAACCCTTGACATGGGCTTGTACTATCGATACACTCATCAGGATTCGACACCTAGTCGATCTCTTGCATCTAATAGCACAAACCATGGCTCGGATTGCCATCCGCCAGCCATATCCGCCAGGACTGGCTTTGGTTCATCCATCCGCCATCCTGTAGCCATATCCGCCAACTTATCCGGACCCGCGGATGCTAAGTCGTGGTCCCGATACAGCTTTGACGATACCCCCTCCTACTCAGATACACCAAATGATGTAATGGTAGGATTTGCTGATGCTGGATATTTGTCAGATCCACACAAAGGACGTTCCCAAACAGGTTACGTTTTTACCATCGGGAATACGGCGATATCTTGGAGATCAACCAAGCAAACCCTTGTTGCTACCTCCTCGAACCATGCTGAGATTATTGCACTACATGAAGCAGTCAAAGAATGTATTTGGCTTCGCTCAGTTATATCTCACATTCGAGAGTCTAGTGGACTTGAGTCTACTACGATGGGACCAACTTGCATATTTGAAGATAATGCAGCATGCATCGAGCAGATGAAGTTGGGATACATTAAGGGTGACAATACTAAACACATTTCGCCTAAGTTCTTCTACAATCAGCAGCAGCAAGAGACTTTGAATATCCAGGTGAAGCAAGTCAGCTCAGAAGAAAATGCAGCGGATCTGTTCACCAAGTCTCTACCCAAATCTACATTTATGAAGCATGTAAAGCGCATTGGAATGTGTCGCTTATCCGAACTCAAAGACTGATTGACTATCAGAGGGAGTTCTCATCTAGACTTCAGGGGGAGCCTAGTTATGCATGTCTCACATACTTGTAGTTGGTGCGTTGTACTCTTTTTCCTTAGACCATGCTTTTATTTTTGCCCAAGAGGTTTTTGTTTGCTGGCAAAGGTTTTAACGAGGCAACAGTTCATGCACTATTGAGACGCGACACAAGGGGGAGTGTTCAAGGAAGGTTAACTCCGTAACTTCCGTGGTGTGTCTTGTCCTAATAAGACTAGAAGTCTAGATACTCTATTAGATAGGGAATCTCTGTTCGCCAGGGATACTTGATGTAATGCCTATATAAAGGTCTCCTTATCAATGAATAAAGACAGAGAGATTTATCAATCTATTTCTCCTACAACACGGATTAATTTATACATAATCCAAATTTCGTGTTGATAATATATATTTGTTCAAAAGAGTTGGCTAAATACAACTCATATAAATCATTAATTACTATTATACCGTTTTAGATTTTCAAAATACCGGTTGTACTGATTTTTTGAGTGAAATTTATAAGATTTTTTTCCGTCGACAATCTGGCTACGATTGGGGCAAGCTTATCCTGTTATATATACTTTGAATCTAGCAAGATAGTTAGACATTTGGATCGCCGGACCACTTTAGTAAGCACTATTGCCTTATCTATATATCTCTTCCTTTTGAGCTGAATTATTAGGGCATTGTACGTAGTTGTGTGTTCACTAACTTCACTCTATGTGTTGTGTTGGCACTTGGCAGTATCTTGTGAGAAGTACTACGTGCCTAACCATTGTCCCAGTTTGTTCCTTTCATGGACCAAGCAAGCTAGCTAGGTTAAAAGTAGTAGAGTGACTAACTCGATCGAGTCAGTTGAGAGTTCCGGGTTCCGGGTAAGATAAGGAAAAGTCGGTCCAATTCGATCATTATATATGCACTGGGATAGTGAAAGCTAGCGTGGATAAGTTTGATTGGCATCCAAATCTTTGAGCATGGTCAAGCATTTGTAATGAACAAATATATCGAGGATAAATGTTTTCTTTTTTACCTAGAAGTATAGAGAGGATAAATGTGCTTAACATAGACGCATGTTATGTTGCATATATGCCAATTGACTCGTTATTTATACTGTCTTATGAGTTTAACAACTATAATTCTGTTGATTTTTTCGAGCACTTAACAATACTCGAATCATGATAAAATATGATAATTATTCATTTTATCCATCAACGATGTATATATGGTCTCCGATACTACAAGAGTTTATAATTATTAGTGAAGTTTGGCAAATGGAAAACTAGAACATTTGAGAAAGGATTAGTTTTGGGGATAACCTATGGATCGTAATTAATTCTGAAATCAAGAATTAAGGAATAATAATCGGGTAGGCCAAAGGAAACAAATAAAAAGGCCAACAAGAGCCAAGTTGTCCCGAGTCCACTCGCCTCGCCTACAATCATTCCGAACGGCTGACATCACTCGTGACATCACTTCTCCGACAACCTGAGGTCGATCCAGCTAACGGCGCCGTCCACGTGGACACATCGCAGCCCTCCAAACTCCAAAAAGATTCCATTTCCAAAACCATATATAATCCCACCTCCGACCTAATTTTCGCCTTCTTCCAAAGATCCACGTTTCTTCATTCTTGCACCCTCTTCACCAGCACACAAAGAAAACCCCAGAAAGCTACAGAACTCGAACTCAACTCGAAGCGTTTTACTTGTGAAGAAGGAAGGAGGAGATAGCTGTGGTTTGAAAGACTAGTACTGCAGCCATGGGTGGTGGTGGTACCGTTACGGAGGAGGAGAGGAGATACAGCTTGATAAACTTTGAAGAGACAGAGCTGCGTCTAGGGTTGCCGGGTGCGCTGAAAGACGGCGACCAAGGCGTGAAGAGCGGTAATGGGAAGAGAGGGTTTTCGGAAACGGTTGATTTGAAGCTCAACTTCTCGTCGGAAAACGATGATGAGAGCCGGTCGGCTGGAGATGTTCAGGTGGAGATCAAGAAGGAGAAGGATGATAATTCTGCTGCTCCTGCTCCGCGTACAAAGTAAGTTTTCTTCTTTTAATGGTCTAAGATATGAACTCTTTTATTTACAAAGTCATGAATTACAACAGAAAAGGTGATCACCAGCCAAAGTAGATCTCTGTTTTGCTAAGAATTATCTACTTTGATGCATTATATTGAGATTTTTGAGTTAGCGACTTAGGCTGGAGGTAAACCTCTTTTACATCTCTAAAGTGTTTCTGCATCATTCGACGAAAGCTATATGTTGTAGTATATATTGAACTGCAATTCATACTAAAGACCTGTGTAGTTCTAAATTTCTGATATCGATCAGAGTTTCAATCCTCTTCATGGTAATTAACAAGAGAAAAAGAATCTTTTAGTGTTCCTCTCTCTCTTTTGGTGTTTGTGAGGTCTAAATTATTTCATTCAATTTGTAATAACTGGTCGGGAAGAATAAGGAAAAGAACAAAACATATAGAATCTTATTCATCTCAGTTGCTGTTTCTTCGGCTATCAAAAAATGAATAAAGGACAACGCACTGAAAGCAAAAGAAAATTAAATAATAGAGTGATATATATCTACTTGACCTAACAACACTGTAACTAATTGGATCTTCTCTGTGTTATGATAGGGCTCAAGTTGTGGGTTGGCCACCAGTCCGATCATTCCGAAAGAACATCGTGGCCGTCCAAAAGAAGAGCACAGATCAGGATCAGGCGGAAAAGACCGGCAGCACCAGTACTAGTGCGGCCTTTGTTAAAGTGAGTATGGATGGGGCACCATACTTGCGTAAAGTCGACTTGAAGTTGTACCAGAGCTACCAAGAGCTTTCTACAGCCCTAGGAAAAATGTTCAGCTCCTTCACTATTGGTATTCTAAGATTTACCTATACCTGATCTTTCACTGTCGTAATTAACCTTTCTTGGTTTACAAGTAGTAATTTTATTTTTCATATTTATATAAATGAATTAAGGTAACTGTGGATCACAAGGAATGAAAGATTTCATGAACGAGAGCAAACTGATAGACCTTCTGAATGGCTCTGAGTATGTGCCTACTTATGAAGACAAAGATGGAGATTGGATGCTAGTGGGAGATGTACCATGGGAGTAAGTTTTCGTGGAATTGGTTAACTATGCTTCAAAACTTGAAACAGATGAACACTTTCGCTAATCTTTTTTCTGATATCTATCGCCAGGATGTTCGTCGATTCATGCAAACGCTTGCGGATAATGAAGGGATCCGAGGCGATTGGACTCGGTTAGTTCTTCAGATTAACACAACACGATATAATTCCAATGCAAATCAAGATTTTTGTTCATAATTAACCTAGTTGTTTTAATTTCTATTTTGTAGCACCGAGAGCCGTGGAGAAGTTCAAGAACAGAAGTTGAAGATGAAGCAGCTCGCTTCGTCTATCTGCTTTGTTGATTTTCTGGTATGGACACAATCAAATGAAAAATTTGCCGACCGGCTCTATAAATGGAAATGGAGCACGAAGTTTGGATGTGTCTGTTACTATCTGTGTACCATGTCTTTTTTTTGTTTGGTGCTCTAATGTTTTCAAAGTTTTATGTAAGAATATATTCGGAGATTTGTTAGGAACAAGAAGCAAATAATATTATAGATCGAAGATGTTCATATTATCTTGCTCATGTGCTGATGTGCATTATTGTCTATGGCCCTGTTTAATAATATTACTACTTGTCAATGAGTGATTTTGTTCTCCCCTCAAATTTTTTTATGTACCTCATGTATGGGGAGACTTGAATATCATATATTCCAAAATAACATCACAATAGTTTGTTGGATCAATAACTCACAAAAAATATAATAATCGTATCAGATTTGAAATGTTATGTTATATTTGTCGTTCAATTTCGAGTCTGAAATAACTTTTAATTCAATAACAACATGTATTTGAATATGAATTTTTCACTCACGGTCCAACAACATAACATATTATTTATACTGATTCGATCGAAAATGATAATTTTATTTGGTGGTGTAGAAAAACGAATAAGTTCCATGAACCAAAGTGATAAGGTGGAAGGCAGGACCATGTGGAGATTGTTGGGTAGGGGAGCATTCATCATCAACCTCATTATTCATCGATTATTGATGCCATTGATATAATTAGCTTAGACAGCTATGCGCATCCAGCTGAAAGCTGTCGACTCGATTACGAATGAGAATATGGTTCTACATGCTGGTGGTCCAAATCGATTTGGTATATATTATAAGTTTCGATTATTATGTTCATATATTTTACCAAAAGAACAGTGCAGAAGGAATGGCCGGACCTGCTGGAGATGCAGGCATATAAGTGAAGCTTATATTATTGCAGAAATGGCGGACATGGTGGTATTTGCTTTCGGTTTTGTGTAACTGTGTAAGATCACCGCCGGCATGAAACTAGGGATTCGAAAAGAAACTAATTTACCATCTCACGGATTCCTATCGATGTATATGGCATGCATTATACTAATTAGTCAAACATTTAGTTTAATCTTTGCTTTCTGCACAATCCATTCCCATTTGCTTGATCTGCAGCATAAATCTGGGGATTTGCAAGTCAATCAGTAATATTATACAAACAAAAATTTTGGGATTTGCAAATACCGTCCTTTTTTTTATAGTATTGTTACTCAAGTTGTTTGCCAACACGTCCTTTATTTCATATTATTTCATAGTATTGTTAAGGGATTGCATGTAAATGGCATTAGATGACATTCCTGAATGTTTAATATATATATACGATAATATGTTATGTTTGGATTTTGATTTAGGCCGATATTGCTTGATTTGTAGGATAAAGTTGGAGCTTTGCAACCGATATTGATTGATTTGTAGCATAAAACTGGGGATTTGTAACTCAAATCAGTATTTTGCATACACAAATCTTGCGATTTGCAAAGATCATCCTTCACTTGCTATCTGCTATCAAAACTATCCGCAAACACGTTATTGTCTGATTTTACAGGACGATTTCGCTATATAGTAACGCGATTGAGTGACATTCATCATATTTTGATTTGTGCACCAGCCAACTATGAGTACGGTTGGCTAATGCATTGTAGTGAGAGGTTAGCACTTGGCCTAGATCAACAATGCTCTAAAGTTGGCGCGTCGAGAAAATTAGGAATTTGATGCAACACAGACAGATTAGAGTATTCTAGCAAGGGCTTGTAAAATGAAAACTATCAAACTAACAGTTAGATTAGTATTTCAAATTTTAGCTTACTCAAATAGCTTCACATGATTAATTTCTCGGGTGGCAAAAAGTTCATTCTACTTGTTAAGGAATACTGTAATTAGTGTAATAGTAGAATGAACGCTTTGCTACTCGAGAGTGAGCTCATAGAGTGAGAGAGTGAGAGAAGGAGAGGGAGAGATCCGAGCACATTCTGAGGATGAGAGTGTAACACTCCGAATTTTTAAATAATAAAATTTAAGATTCGACAATGTTAAAATTTACAAATAAACTCAATCACTTGAAAGTTATCATACAATAACCAAGTAAAACAACAGAGTTTAAGTGTGTGGCTCGATACATTCAAAATATTACATCATTAACAAAATAGATGTAAGAAAAGAGTCTCTCACTATTACTCTCTAACCCAAAAAGATAATTACAAGCTAGACCAAGGCCTATACCTACTAGCCGTGCGACTCAGATGCCGCTCCCTGGCTTCTGGTCCTCACCTGCAGGTCTAACCCCTACACCATCAATTGGTGCACCGGGTTGTAAACAACGAACCCGGTAAGCTTTCAAAGCTCGTGTGAGTAAAACAAACAAGTTCATGATAAAAATAATTAAATCAACAAAGGAAAACACGTATATTATAAAATTCACTATGCACAATCAACCAAAAGAGTAAGACTAGGGGCGCACTGACCAACGTCATTCCCCTACAAATCTCACAAGGCAAACAGACTAGAGCTCTAACTGATCGTAACCAATCCCGGCCAAAGGCTTGGTTCCGACATACTTGCCAAACGATCCCAGTACGCCCACACAGGAGGGATCGTATACGCCACACATGAGTAATCCCCATCATAACACATGACAGATCACTCATTGGTCGTTGGTGTCTATACCAACCCATCACACATCACCCCACTCACATAATCACATATATGATAAATTCATAACAGAATACAAACACCCAATTGCACACTCACATTATATATTTCACGTAAATATATATATACGTAGACATCCGCTCAGGAATAGTCCACTAATACCAACTATAGTCATTGATCGTAAAACCTTTTGAAAATCATTTTTATATTAAAATCATTTTACTTACCAATGAACCGTAGTCGATCAAGCTCATTCAATTTAAAACAAATATCATTTCATAAAACAATTTTGCATATAACTATAATTAAACTCGTATTAAATACGATCAACGTGAGGTTTACTCACCTTAATTCACCAAAAATGGTAAATATCCGTTTCGCGTCGGACCTCGGAGAGAACGGGTCGAATCGGGCTGAAATAGCGTCGGGTCGGATCGCTACAGTACCGGTCAACGGTGGTCAACGGTCAACGGCGGTCAACGGTCAACGGCGGTCAACGCCAGTCAACGGTCAACGTTGACCGGGTCGGGTCAACTCCGGGTCGGGTCTGAAGCGGGTCGGGTCGAACCGGATCTGAACTGCTGAAACGGGTCGGGTCGACCCGATCGGAGACGTTTCTCGATCCGGTCACAGCGGCTTGAAACGGCGACAACCACCTACACCAAGAGGACCGCAAGGAGAAGACGAACCGATTGGTGGGTGGCACGAGCTCCGGTTCCGCCGGACGCGGTCGCAGCTTCGCCGTGTACGGCGGCAGTCGCTTCCTCCGCTTGCTGCGCCGAGCACAGCCACTTTCCGGTGCCGATTCTTAGCTCAAACGGAAGAGGACGTCGAGATGAACAATTTGACAGGTCGCACGCCTCGATTGGTGGCCGGATGAGAGAGATCTACGCAAAAGAAGCTCCGGATTCGAATTAAAACGATGAACAGTAAATCGCGATAATTCCGGATAATTTCAGAATTTTCTGAAATTAAATTACTATTTATAGAAATTTCATATTTTTGGAATAACTTCAACAGGTCGTAACTTTTTCATACGACGTCCGTTTCAAGCGTGCCGCGTGTCTACGAACTCGTATCATCGAGCTCTACGATTGTCATGAAGGAAACTTTTCTAAATTCTCAACGAATCAAAAAGTCAACTTTTGGACCCTTCAAACTTAGCGTTTTTCGACTTTTAATTATCGAACACACTCTCGACATCGCATAACGACTTGACCAAAGCGTACAAACATTTCATTACTCGTAAAACATACTTCCAATAATTACAATAAATTTAATATAATTAACACGATTAAAAATCGGGTTATTACATTCTACCCTCCTTAAAGGAATTTCGCCCCGAAATTCAAACACACTACTCTACAAACAACTGTGGGTATTTAGCCTTCATATCAGACTCTAACTCCCAAGATGCATCACCCTCATCATGGTGACTCCACAGTACTTTGACCAATTCTATCTCCTTCCTTCGTAGCTTCTTTGTTGACCTATCCAAGATACGAACAGGCTCAACAACGAAGGTCGCATTCTCATTCACTTTAATAGTGCTATGATCAATCACATGTGACTCATCCGGTACATACTTCCTCAACATTGAAATATGAAAGACATTATGCACATCGGACATGCTAGGAGGTAAAGCAAGTCGATAGGCTAAATCTCCAACCTTCTCAAGAATCTCAAAAGGCCCAACATACCTTGGCGCCAGCTTTCCCTTTTTGCCAAATCTCACCACACCTTTCATTGGTGAGATCTTCAAAAATACATGATCACCAATCTCAAACTCCACCTGCCTTCTCTTCAAATCAGCATAGCTCTTCTGTCTACTCTGAGCAGTTCGGATCCTATCTCGAATGATCGAGATCTTCTCCGTGGTCTCCTGAACAATCTCAGGACCCAAGAGCGCACTCTCACCAACCTCTGCCCAACAAACAGGAGACCTACACGGTCTTCCATAAAGAGCCTCATACGGCGCCATGCCAATACTAGAGTGATAGCTGTTGTTGTAGGCAAATTCAATCAACTGCAGGTGGTCTTCCCAACTTCCCTTGAAATCCAAGACACAGGCTCTTAGCATATCCTCCATCACCTGGTTCACTCGCTCAGTCTGCCCATCAGTCTGAGGGTGAAATGCTGTGCTCATATCCAAGGTGGTTCCCATGGCCTTCTGAAAACCAGCCCAGAACTTGGAAGTAAAGCGAGCATCCCGATCCGATACAATGGATACCGGCACTCCATGAAGTCTCACTATCTCCTTCACATATAACTTGCACAAAGCCTCAACTGAGTGCGTCAACGACACTGGGAGAAAGTGCGCCGACTTCGTCAATCTATCAACAATCACCCACACGGCATCATGCCCCAATTTGGACTTAGGCAACCCAGTCACAAAGTCCATAGAGATGTGCTCCCACTTCCATTCTGGAATAGATAGCGGCTTCAACATGCCCGCTGGTCTCTGATGCTCTACTTTCACCTGCTGACAGGTAAGACACTTGGACACATACTCTGCCACATCTCTCTTCATCCCATTCCACCATAATTGCCTACAAAGATCTCTATACATCTTTGTGCTCCCTGGGTGGATTGTGTATCGTGATCGATGTGCTACCTGGAGAATCTCCTTCTTAAGGTCAGCACAATCTGGTACGCACAACCTGCTTCTAAATCTCAACCCACCATCAGATCCGACAGTCCACTCAGACGGACACTCATCCTGCAAATCAACTACTAACTCCGCCAATTTTGCTCGAGAGAACTCATCATGTGCTTGACTCTGAACAATCCTGGAAATCAAGGTAGGCTGTACTGAAATACTACCAAGGAAGGTCTCCTGCTCCCTACCGGATGGCACAAGGTCAAACTCAGACGCGGTCTCAAGCATGAGCCACTCCTGGATCATGAGAGAAGCAATAGCACATCTCGATCTCCTACTCAAGGCATCCGCCACTACATTGGCCTTTCCCGGATGATACTCCAAGGTGAAGTCATAGTCCTTAAGGAGCTCCATCCATCTTCTCTGCCTCATGTTCAGCTCCTTCTGAGAGAACAAATACTTCAAACTCTTATGATCCGAGAAGAGTTGAAATTTCTCACCATACAAGTAATGCCTCCAAATCTTCAAGGCAAAGACTACTGCAGCTAGCTCTAGGTCATGAGTAGGATAATTCCTCTCGTGGATCTTCAACTGTCTAGAGCCATAGGCAACAACACCACCAAGCTGCATCAGCACACAACCCAAGCCCTGATAAGATGCATCACTATATACGACATAACCACCCCCACTTGTGGGAATAATTAACACTGGGGCCATAGTCAGTCTAGTCTTCAACTCATTGAATGCCTTCTCGCACTCATCTGTCCATACAAACTGGACATCCTTCTTGGTCAACTTGGTCAATGGAGAAGAGATACTAGAGAACCCCTCAATGAACCTCCGGTAATACTCAGCCAAACCGAGGAAACTACGAATTTCCGTAGCCGTCTCGGGGCGACCCCAACTCATTACGGCCTCAACCTTAGAAGGGTCCACCGAGACTCCATCTTTCGACACCACATGACCGAGGAACTTAACTTCCTCCTTCCAAAACTCACACTTCTCGAACTTGGCATACAGCTTAGTCTCTCTAAGAATCTGCAGCACAATTCGCAAGTGCTCCTCATGCTCCTCCAAAGTCTTAGAATAAATCAGGATATCATCCACAAACACCACCACAAACTTATCCAAGAACTGACTGAAGATACGGTTCATCAAGTCCATGAAAGCTGCAGGTGCATTGGTTAGACCAAATGACATGACAACAAACTCAAAGTGCCCATAACGAGTCCTAAAAGCGGTCTTAGGAATGTCCTGCTCTTTCACCCTCAACTGATGATAACCGGACCTCAAATCAATCTTAGAGAACACCACTGCTCCTCTAAGTTGATCAAACAAGTCATCGATCCTGGGCAAAGGATACTTGTTCTTGATAGTCACCTTATTCAACTCTCGATAATCCACACAGAGCCTGCATGAACCATCCTTCTTTCTCACAAACAACACCGGAGCACCCCATGGAGAAGTGCTGGGCCTAATGAACCCCTGCTTGAGTAGCCCCTCAATCTGAACCTTCAACTCTTGGAGTTCATTCGGTCCCATCCGATACGGCGTCTTTGACACTGGCGCGGTACCCGGTACCACATTAATGGCAAAATCCACCATCCTTCTAGGAGGTAACCCCGGTATCTCCTGGAACACATCAATATACTCTGAAACAACTAAAATATCTGCAATAGCTTCCTCACTGCTCACAGACTCGATATGTGCCATGATACCCTCCCGCATAGCATTATCTGACTTGAGACAACGATAGTGAAACTCCGGTTGCCCGGGAATACGAAATGACACTATCATGTTGAAGCAGTCAATCAATGCATAATGCGGCCTTAACCAATCAACTCCCAAGATCACATCATAAGTGTGGTCTGGAAGCACAATCAAGGATGCAAAGAACTCCCTGCTTCCAATCACAACTGGGCATGCTTCACAAATCAGACCAAGCTCACGAGATACACCCAAAGGTGATATGACGCATAAAGACCCAACAAGAGGCGTAGGAACCAATCCTAGCACCTCTACCACCGAACTAGATATGAATGAATGAGAAGCTCCCGTATCAAACAATACTCTAGCAAGGTAATTTAAAACAGATAAAGTACCTTCCACCCCGGTGCCTCGCTGGCCAATGGCATACACTCTGCCCTGTCCTGCCGGCAACTGCTTCTGCTGATCCACCCGCCCTCCAGGCTGGGCTAGAGGACACCATCTAGCAATGTGCCCGGGCTGCTTGCAATTGTAGCATATCGTGGAGCTCGGCTTCCTGCAGTCTCTGGAGATGTGGCCCAGCTCGTTACAGTTGAAGCATCTCACAGGTACTGCCTGCCTAACCGGTGTGGCTCTGATGGGTGCACCTGACACCCTAGCTGGAGCCTGCTGAGTGATCCGCTGTCTCTTCCAAGGTCCCCCTCTGTGACCTGAACTAGAACCACTACTCAAAGCAACAGCCTTCCCCTTTCCCTGGGAATCTCTCAGAGCAACCTCACTGACATGGAGCTTGGCCTCCTGCTCTAGGCGCACAGCACTCTCATATATCATTGCCTTGGAAGATAGGCAAAGAGCAGATATGGTCGTCCTGATCTCATGCTTCAGCCCTCGGAGGAACTTTTGAGCTAAAGACACCTCGTCCATCGGCCTGACAAACCGATACAGCTGGGAGAACCGAGTCTCATACTCTCTGACGCTCACATCCCCCTGCGTCAAAGCAATGAACTCAAGTTCCAACTCCTCTCTCATAGTGGCTGGGAAGTACTTCTCTCGGAAGAGTTCCACAAAACCCTCCCACGTGAGAGCGGTCACATCTCTCACCCTCTGAGTACTCCTCCACCAGTCCAGGGCATCATCCTTGAGGAAGAATGTGGCTATCTTCCTCTTCTCAATCTCAGTGCATACGATCAAATCGAAATGCTTCTCCATCTCCTGGATCCAATGATCGGCTACTAAGTGATCCAGTCCCCCATGGAACACAGGTGCCCCTATCTTACCAAGCTCCCGGATCAATCCTAGCACATGGCCGTCATCAGGCACAACCATATGAGGAACAGGCTGCTCAACCAATGGCACCTCCTCCGCCTCCTCCTCATAGAACTCCTCGACAGGGCGGATTCTGCCTCCACCCCATCTGGCCCTACCTCGGCCTCTAGCTCTACCTTCACGACGATCCATCCTATGAAGCAAGGCAACACTTGATTAATATTTGCATAAACTTAAACCGAAGTGTAAGTTAAACACAACATATATTAATCAAGGCCATAAAGCTATCTGGAAGCGCAAAGATCACCTAAACTCATTATAGAGACAACGCTCTACACTAGCACTCAACTCAGCGATATACCAATACGAGCAAGCATGATGGTGAACCGCTGCAGTCGGACCATCTCTCGAAAGTACCAGTTACCACCAAATATGTAACCTGGCTCTGATACCAACTGTAACACTCCGAATTTTTAAATAATAAAATTTAAGATTCGACAATGTTAAAATTTACAAATAAACTCAATCACTTGAAAGTTATCATACAATAACCAAGTAAAACAACAGAGTTTAAGTGTGTGGCTCGATACATTCAAAATATTACATCATTAACAAAATAGATGTAAGAAAAGAGTCTCTCACTATTACTCTCTAACCCAAAAAGATAATTACAAGCTAGACCAAGGCCTATACCTACTAGCCGTGCGACTCAGATGCCGCTCCCTGGCTTCTGGTCCTCACCTGCAGGTCTAACCCCTACACCATCAATTGGTGCACCGGGTTGTAAACAACGAACCCGGTAAGCTTTCAAAGCTCGTGTGAGTAAAACAAACAAGTTCATGATAAAAATAATTAAATCAACAAAGGAAAACACGTATATTATAAAATTCACTATGCACAATCAACCAAAAGAGTAAGACTAGGGGCGCACTGACCAACGTCATTCCCCTACAAATCTCACAAGGCAAACAGACTAGAGCTCTAACTGATCGTAACCAATCCCGGCCAAAGGCTTGGTTCCGACATACTTGCCAAACGATCCCAGTACGCCCACACAGGAGGGATCGTATACGCCACACATGAGTAATCCCCATCATAACACATGACAGATCACTCATTGGTCGTTGGTGTCTATACCAACCCATCACACATCACCCCACTCACATAATCACATATATGATAAATTCATAACAGAATACAAACACCCAATTGCACACTCACATTATATATTTCACGTAAATATATATATACGTAGACATCCGCTCAGGAATAGTCCACTAATACCAACTATAGTCATTGATCGTAAAACCTTTTGAAAATCATTTTTATATTAAAATCATTTTACTTACCAATGAACCGTAGTCGATCAAGCTCATTCAATTTAAAACAAATATCATTTCATAAAACAATTTTGCATATAACTATAATTAAACTCGTATTAAATACGATCAACGTGAGGTTTACTCACCTTAATTCACCAAAAATGGTAAATATCCGTTTCGCGTCGGACCTCGGAGAGAACGGGTCGAATCGGGCTGAAATAGCGTCGGGTCGGATCGCTACAGTACCGGTCAACGGTGGTCAACGGTCAACGGCGGTCAACGGTCAACGGCGGTCAACGCCAGTCAACGGTCAACGTTGACCGGGTCGGGTCAACTCCGGGTCGGGTCTGAAGCGGGTCGGGTCGAACCGGATCTGAACTGCTGAAACGGGTCGGGTCGACCCGATCGGAGACGTTTCTCGATCCGGTCACAGCGGCTTGAAACGGCGACAACCACCTACACCAAGAGGACCGCAAGGAGAAGACGAACCGATTGGTGGGTGGCACGAGCTCCGGTTCCGCCGGACGCGGTCGCAGCTTCGCCGTGTACGGCGGCAGTCGCTTCCTCTGCTTGCTGCGCCGAGCACAGCCACTTTCCGGTGCCGATTCTTAGCTCAAACGGAAGAGGACGTCGAGATGAACAATTTGACAGGTTGCACGCCTCGATTGGTGGCCGGATGAGAGAGATCTACGCAAAAGAAGCTCCGGATTCGAATTAAAACGATGAACAGTAAATCGCGATAATTCCGGATAATTTCAGAATTTTCTGATTTTTCTGAAATTAAATTACTATTTATAGAAATTTCATATTTTTGGAATAACTTCAACAGGTCGTAACTTTTTCATACGACGTCCGTTTCAAGCGTGCCGCGTGTCTACGAACTCGTATCATCGAGCTCTACGATTGTCATGAAGGAAACTTTTCTAAATTCTCAACGAATCAAAAAGTCAACTTTTGGACCCTTCAAACTTAGCGTTTTTCGACTTTTAATTATCGAACACACTCTCGACATCGCATAACGACTTGACCAAAGCGTACAAACATTTCATTACTCGTAAAACATACTTCCAATAATTACAATAAATTTAATATAATTAACACGATTAAAAATCGGGTTATTACATGAGAGAGACAGCAATGATGGTGGGACTAAATAATGAGGAAGACGAAGGAAGAGAGTAGAGGGAGAAAGTTGAGGAGCAGTCGTGCCATCGAGAAGAGAAGTCTTTTTAGTTGGAAAATACCAAAACATTAGCTTAATCATGTATGCATCAGAAGGATCAGATAAGTTTTACTTGTAGATATGGACGGAAGAAGCCAAATTGAGTTTGTCTTCCAAAAAGAGGAAAGCCGCCTCGACTAATAAGTACCAAGTGTGACTAAAAGAGCCACATCAAACTACCAAAGGTTGTCCATTTCTATTCCGGCCAACCTTATAAGACTCGAAACAATTTGATCTAAACCATAATGTGCATTAACACACAAACTTCTAAAAACATGGTTAGACTCGATGGCTGCATTTTGGTATTAGTAATGTGCCTAGTTGGTGGTGGTGTAGCCCAACAATGTGGTCAGCAAGCTGGCGGCAAAACTTGTGCCAACAACCTATGTTGCAGTCAGTATGGCTACTGTGGCACCTCCGACGATTACTGCTCTCCATCTAAGGGATGCCAGAGCAACTGTGGCGGTAGTGGTGGAGGTGAGAGTGCGACCAATGTGCGTTCTACGTATCATATGTATAATCCGGAGCAACATGGATGGGACTTGGGTGCAGTGAGCGCTTATTGTGCTACTTGGGATGCTAGCAAACCATACTCATGGCGAAGTAAATATGGCTGGACAGCTTTCTGTGGTCCGGTCGGGCCTCATGGCCAAGCTGCTTGTGGCAAATGCTTAAGGGTAAGTAATCTAGTAGCTAGCTTAGTTATTTGATGATGTTACAGGCACTTTCAGAAGTGATAGTGATGCATATGCTACATGGTATAGGTTACAAATACGAGGACCGGAGCTCAAACCACGGTGAGAATTGTGGATCAATGCAGTAATGGAGGCTTGGATTTGGATGTGGGTGTGTTCCAGAAGTTAGACACTGATGGAAGTGGATATGCACAAGGTCATCTCATAGTCAACTACCAGTTTGTTGACTGTGGAAATGATCTTGATCCCCTGTTCTCTGATGGTGATAAAGGTGTTCAGTAAACTTTCTGAGCTAGCTTTATAATAAAATGTCACTGTGAACTGTGACAATGTTTTAAGGATTCCACCATGGAATCCTGGAAATGGTTGCCAATAAACTCTACTTCACGTATTCAGCAAAAGATGTACCACACATCAAGTTTGTTCACCATGTACAATCACATGTAGCAACAAAATTAGCGGCATGATATACACTCATGCAGTAGCAAAACAAACTACAATGAGGAAATATATATACACAGACAGATGCCTATAGTGGCATAAAACTTCAATCCAACGTATATGCTCACCAAGTTTTCTTTTGTTTCTTCTTTGCGGGTGTGTCTTCTAGCTCCACTGATTATCGAGCTCACTTTCTATCCAAGCCTCAGTATATATCTCATCATCTATGACGCCTGCCAATCTCATATTTACACCTAGCTAAATCATCTCTCCTCCTCGTCAATGCATCTTTAATCTCTTGCATATTGAAATCTGAATCTTAAATTCCCCTTTTATTGCTTATATCTCAGGATCACTATCACTTGCCTGAGATGGTGGCAAAGCTCCTTTCATATTAGCATGGTTGTTACGTTCTGCAAGATTTTGGCAGTTAATAGACATAACACTCTCAGACATAACATGACTGAGAGCTACTATAACTTAGCTTTTTAGACACAGATTTAGAATGAATGATCACTGTACCTTTGGATGGTAGAGGAGCCAATTTACTATGCATTCGCGCAGTGACCTCTGCAAGAAACGAGAAATAAGCCATATACCTTAACAAATGAAACGAATACCCAACAGGACAACACCAGTATACAGTTGTAGTGGAAATCTGTCAACAATAAACTCATGAAGTTAATCTAACACTCAGAAAAAGGCTTCAATAGATGCATCATTCATAAGAAACAGAAAAGAAAGAAAAGAAGCAGGGATTTGCAACCAACCATCTAACTGTTTCGGTGCCACATCAATCTCCAACCACCAAACTCTTCCTTTCTCTGTAGGTAGTTTGACTTTGAGAAGTCTAGCAGCAAGATCAATTGAACTAGCAGCAATGTAATGGGGCTTGTACTGCAGGCACAGTGATGTTTGGAGCCTACACATTCATTAATAAGTATTATTAATCATGCAAAATAACAAAAAGAAAGTCTAGTTTTACAACACACACACACTAGTATTCAATGGTAAGAATATGATCCTCACCACTGATCAACAAGATACCATGCCAACTTAGCAAACTCAGTGAGGTCAGGGATATTTAATCTCTTTAAAACTGTAACAAGTGTCTTGTATGGAAGCTCTATGTCAAGATCAAAGTCAACTGTTGTCAATAGAGCTCTCTCCGCCACTATAATCAACTCCCTTTGCTTTCTGAAAAATTCCTGCATGCAGAAGGTGGAAACTGGGAAATAATCAACCCTGAGCACAAGAAATATATAATGAGGTAATGCAATATAACGAGTATTAACATACTCTTTTTCTGATCCTTCGTAAAGCAGTTGGATTAGACTTGTGTGCTATCTTATATGCCACTAAAGCAACATCATCCAGATTGTTTGGAGTATCGATATCGTCCATTTTGCAGGCAACAAGGATGCAAGCAGCTGCAATAGTCTGTAAAATGTTTACTGTCATATTGTTGAACAAAAACGCTTCTTGGGTTGCCAGATAAAGTTTCATTTTACATTGTTTACACAACATAACTTTACCTGCCAATCATTCTTAGTATGAGACTGACACATGTAAAATCGATGGCACAACATCATTGCAGTTCCAATTGTCAGATGAGGCCTGAAGGATAGAAAAACCATCACCTTACCATTTAGTTTTGTAGAGCATCTAAGCATCAAATGGAAAACAGTAGTTGAAGAGAAGTAGCAATGACACAAACTGAAATGGGAAACAGTAGAGTGAGTAGACAGTGATACTTTACCCCAAAAGAAAAGTTAAAAAAAAAAAAACATTGACAACAAAGCCATTGCATGATGAGTAGCACTAGTGAAAGGTGACAAAGGCACAACTCAACCAAGTACAGATAATCATATGACATAAAATATATAGTTAGCACAATCAGCTAGATTATCCTGCTAACAAAGTAATACATTATACATGGGCAGTTTTGATTACACTTATACAGAAACAACAGTCCCGAATATTACTCGAGGCTTTTAGGCAACCAAGATTCTCATGCTTAGGATACGTAGCTTGCATTTCAGCTTGAATGCAGCATTGGTTTTTAGAATAGCCTAAGATCAAGTAGAACCAGTAAAACTAGTACAAATGCTGCTCTAGATAAATCCACAGATAACCAGTAGTACTTACGCTTCAATCTTAGTCCCAATCTCTTGAAGCAACAACGAGTATGAGCGCCGCATTCGGGCCTCTTTCTTCAGGCTAATCCCATCCTTCCTCGATGGAGATTGAGACTCAATTTCCTGTCTTGTAAAAAACCACTTACTCCCAGAGCACCTAGGTTCCTCTGGCATTGACATTCCAGCCCCACCTCTCGCAATGCCCAGTTCCGAAAGATTCTCAGGGCCACCCATCAAATTAGACTAGTGCTATGATCAAACAACCAAATTTAACATCAGCCTTTATCAAATTAGACTAGTGTTATGATCAAACAACCAAAGTTCACATCAATCTTTATCAAAATTAACATTTTGGTTCTAAAAAGAACATTACTGAAAAGGACAAGAACCCAGAAAAGGAAGGAAATCAGGATTTTCACTTCAATTATGAAACTTGTTCGATCTTTAACATTGTAACAATCTTTCTTGCCCCAATTAAAAAACCCTAATTCGAATTCGGACAAGCTAGCTATGCCAAATCACGAATTAAACAAAACCCAACTCGAAAGTTGGAATCTTTAACTCCTAAACAAGTAAAATCTGAGCTAAAATTGCAGAATTGAAATTTGGGGAAAGAATTAATCGAGTGAAATTTGGGGGGGAAACTTATCTCACCTGTTAGCTCCAAATTGGGTTTTCGAATCAGGTTGATTGAGTAAGGGGTTCAATTGGAGGTTTAGGGTTTTGATCAGATTGATTAGGGTTTTGAGCGGAGAAGAAGAAAGCTGCTTCGGCTCGTTTTGGCGGGAAATGTTTGGGCATTTCGTTTATATATTTGTGGTATTAATGGTGCTTTACTTATTGGGGCCTTGATGGGATTAGCCCACTTTCCAAAAATAGTGTAGTCTTGGTGGGATTAGGAAAGCACGTCTCGGTTACCGTCCTATGGAAACTTCAGGGGTGTTTACTATAGTCAATCAACTAAGAGTCGAATACAAAATAATGGATACGATAGAAAGTCTTTCAGGTTTGAAAACTAATCATAAAATTACAGAAAATATTTGTGTCCGTACCAGTAAATTTTTTTTATCGTTTGTACATGCATCAATACTCACATCACACGATAGATTAATGACACAACCATACTAACTTTTTAAATTTCTAAACTCGTAACTCTGAATTGATTTTGATATTTTTCTCTCCGTTTTTTATATACTAATGTCAGAGTGATATTTAACGAATAAAGAGAATGATAAAGGCAAAATACAGTATGAGACAAAGTAGTGAGAGCATATAGACGGCAAGAGATGGAGGCCAGGAAACTCAGGAAATAAGCAACTGGCTGAGACATTGTTACTCTCCTTGTTTAGCTGCAGATCTGTCCCATAAGTTTAGGTTAATATGTAAAACAAAACTGGAGAACAATGTAAGTATATGCAGATGTATCAATATCAAACTCCAATGCAACTTAACCAACAGAGATATGGCATGCAACATTGTATCGAGTTGCATAGATCATTAACTTCTATGCAATATATCAAATTTCCAATGCATGTATGTGCTATATGTGCTGTCCTAGCTTGTCACGTCTTATTAGATCTATGCTACTCTATATATAAATATTCCCCAAACTATATCCTTGTCTATACCAAGTAAAATCAACTGAACTGCCTTACACTGATACAAGCCAACAAGTGAAGTTAGATAATGGCCGGGAAGCTGAGCAATATAGTTTTGTTCCTTATTGTCTGTGCAACAATGAGAAGTGCTTCTGCTCAAAGTGCTTCTAATGTGAGAGCCACATACCAGCTCTACAATCCTCAAGATCACAACTGGGACTTGCTCGCAGTCGGTGCCTTCTGCGCCACATTTGATGAGAATCAGCCCTTCGAGTGGCGCAGCAGGTATGGATGGACTGCCTTCTGCGGACCTGAAGGCCCTAGAGGAGCAGACGCTTGCGGCAAATGCCTACTGGTAATTAAAAATCTTAATTTCTTTATCTGTCATCAGTGTATTTGTGCAAATAGTAATCGGAATATATGTTATGAAGGTGACGAACATGGGGACAGGAGCTCAGGAAACAGTGAGAATTATAGATCAATGCAACAATGGAGGTTTGGATCTGGATGTAAATGTGTTTAATCAGATAGACACCGATGGAAGAGGCCAAGCACAAGGCGACCTTGTTGTCAACTACGACTTTGTAGACTGCGGCGACTAAATCACGCCTATCTAGTACTTTATCAAAACAAAATTATTCATTTTTTTATTGTTGGCTAATTAGGAAATAACTCCAACATCCATGAGAAACAAGGTTTCATCATATGAATGAAATGCAGCATTGGAATCAAGTGTCTATTGCAACTGGAGCTATTTGAATTAAAACAAACAGTGGGCATAGAAAAAGAAAGAAAGAGTTTATGTAATCAGATTGTCATTTCAACTTTCGAGTCAAATTTGAAAGTGCCAAAGTAATAGGTTCAATTCAGGTCTTGGCTCCTTATTTACAGAAGAAAGCAAGGCACTGATGGGTAACTAAAACTCAATCAGACCGAAACTATGTCTAATTTGAAACCAGAAACAAAGATAAACTAGGAGGAAAACATGGATATACATGGTGGATAAATTGCTGATGAATCTGCACATCGATTCTCATACCAAGTTACTAACAGTACAACTTATTCTAACATAAAGAAGTTACTAGTCCACCATCCAACTCTGATCCACGATCACCCTCACTCTTCGGTTGTACTCAAGTCTATTCTCACTGAAGTACATGCAGAAAGCTTCTGAGTTTGCAGGACACTTCGGGTTGGGATGGCATATTAAGAACTGCAGTAACCCGATGGTGTGTGTCAGGATCTTATTAGATTCATGGTGTTCAACAGACTAAAAGTCTTCAGTATATGTACATAAGAGATTAATCTATATGGTACTCATATGTATATGCTATATTCAAAATGTAACCCTGGATAAGTGCATTGTTAATTCATAAATATAGTCAGAGAAACAAGAATGTTTCCCAAAAAACATAAAGCATACCTGGATATACTTGAGTATATCTTCCACATCATTTTTAGGAGGCCACCGATCCAGGAAATTATCAAAAGACATACTTCCATCTGCAGAAATGTTAGGATGAAACATTCGCGAAACAAATCGCACCGCCGGTGGTTTGAGTGGATAATCCTCACTAAACTGAAGAGTTAACTTAAATGCGCCTCCCTCCCAAGGAGAATCCAGAGAATGAGGAGCTATAACAACATTCCACAACATTATATCGCAATTGTAGAAGTCTGGGGGAACCACACTGATCCCTGCAGGTGAGTCTTGTAGCAGCCTCTTCAACTCTTTAAACAGTCTATACCTTGTAAGAGTATAATCTGCACCTGGTGGTGGGTAATCTGATACTTTCTTATGCAGCCTGTCCAATCATGAAGGGGGTCAGACATTGCTAAGTGCTAACTATACCTACCAAGGCCTGCTCTTAGAATTTCTAAACAGCCTATTTACCTTGTGAAAACATCCTCTCCACCTGAAGTTGGGTGCTCTACAAGTCCCATTCTGTCAAAACCTGGAAGCACCATACTAATCTCCGCGCCTGCAGGTGGGTTTTGTACAAGCCTCAATCTGTCCAAGTCAGGTAGCATCATACTCATCTCTGCACCCGGAGGCAGGCCTTCTTCAATCCTCATCATATCCAAGTCTCTCGACAGATTGTTGATCGAAGGAGTCAACATCATTACTTCAGTCCTCCACCACCTACATATCACCAAAGTCCTCAAACAACAAACACCAACCAAAACCAATTACAAAACTAACCATTTCCACAAAACCAACACAACTACACTTCTACATAGCAAACAAAACCAATTCTAAATTTGGGGTAGTTCAGTTCGAGTAAAAGAACAACTTAATAGTATAAAACTACCAACACAAACACTTAAAATCACCAACACAGATAAACCTTTGACCTGAGTTAAAAGCTCAAGACCCTAAAACCAGCTCAAAGATCAAAACTTTCACTTCAATTCAACAGTATCAATACGCAACACAACTAAAGCAACCATCTTTTTCGTGTTCCAAAACCCTAAACCCTAAAACAAAACCGTGGAATTGACAAAGCTTAGGGATTTGAGACCTTAAAAACACAAAATTGGGATCTTTTCATTTCTCAAACCGACAGAAAATCCAACCAGTTTCAGAAACTAAAACAGAAGACAGATGATTGGGGCTGGAAGGGTATCTGACCTGGAGCTCCGAACATCGAAGAGGTCAGGATCCGAGGAGGGTCCGAATCAGGTGGTGGTCTACGATCGCGACGGTGATCAAGGAACGTACGAGGCGGGAAGGGAAACTACTTTGTCTTCTTTTAGTTCTACTGATAGAACAATGACTAAAGTAGAAAGGCTGGCCTTCCTTTACTTTATTAGTTTATATTCTTTGGGTTGAGCCTTTGAGTTGGGCTTGATACCCACGAAAGGATTCATTTCTTGGGGGTTGCAAGAGACTTCTCTCCATTCACATCAGAAATTGGAGTTTATGTGTTGCATTGCAGGATGATGACCATTAACATGATAACTTACTAGTGTACTTTCTTATTTCATCGGCTTTTCGATTTCATTTCCACAAATCAACAGTTAGTTTTTTAGGTGTTTATGTATGGATGATTTACGATCAAACTCAAAATCGTGATTTGTCATTTACGAACATTTATAGTTCATGTGTGATAGATTTGGTTCACCAGTTGATTGGATATAATTTGCTAAATGCTTAACGATATCAATTTGGAAGAAGTTCTCTACTGCCTCAACTCATGCATACATAAACATTCAACGGTGGAATCGGCATTAATGTGATCAACCAATGGATCTTCTAAAAACCATTAATATCATTTTACACACACACATATATATATATAGCGTGCTCTAGCTACCAAATCTTGTACACAGTCATCATGTTTGTGATGCATAGCAATCCAACGTTACAAGCAACTCCCGACTTCTTACGATTGAGAAAACATATATAAAGCAAATTAATGGATGGGATAAACAAATTCAAAATTTTACTATCATCATATCAATTAAAGTGCTATACATCTGGACTGATTAGATTGTCCTCAGTCCTCACCATAATGAGACACGGAGAACAAAGCTAAACTTAAACATGTATATGCAGGCAATCTCCATGGTTTATGCTACCCATTTGTCTCATACGTCTAAGTTCTCCCAGTAACTTGTTTTTTTTTTAATAAATTGAAATTCCGTTTTAGTAAATATATATATATATATATAACAAACATACTCAAGCATGTACATACATATCGATCGCCAATACATATACACCAATGCAATGCAAATACTTAACCAGTGGATGATGACATTTGGGGTGATCGATCATTTTTAAGCTTTGATTTCGCGCAGCTTACAATTATATTATTACTTTGTATTCACAGAAGACTAATTTCTTCTGCCTTATATGAAGCTTTGAGCTAGGCAGCCAATTAACATCATCACGTTAATTACGCACAATACAAGCCATCTAGGGCTCATCTAGTCAATGGTATTTGGCATGGCTGTTTGTTTTATTTGGACTTGGATACAATAATCAAAGCCAACATTGTCAATTGGAAAATTTTACTCGCTGCTTCTAGATTAAATCAGCGCACTTTTAGATAAGCTAAAAGACCTGCCATTCACTTATACTAATTACTTACATTAATCGATCTATTTTTACCTCTCATCTTCTTCATATGAAGAATTTTTCATTGTGACGGGAGAACGACAGTGTCTAGTGGTTCTTTCTACCAATAAAATTTTGACACGTGAGATTTTGTGACTGAAAATTATTTAAATTATTTTTTCAAATACCATTTTAGATTTATTATTATTTTTCTAAACTTAAAAGATTGATTAAAGTCATTTTACAGAAAGTAAAATACATAAATATATAATTTATGTGATAAAATTCCACATGTTAAAATTTAACTAGAAAAAAAGACTACTAGACATTGCCACGTGATCTTCCCATTATATTTGAAAATTTCTCCATCTTCCAAGTCTATCTGATTTTCCGCCGTGATTGAAGTTTATTATTTGCATTGTAATTTCTGCATGTACCATTCCACGGTTTCCACCCTAGCTAGCCTCTCTCTCTCTCTCTCTCTCACTCCCTCTCTCTTCTTGCCACGTCCAATACATATTAGCTAGGTTTAACCTCAACCAGGCTCATGGTCTATATATTGTGTCCGGCCAACTCAGAAACAAAAGTCATTTGTGAATTGAATTAGTACCAGTCTCTGTATGCATGCACATTTCTTCGGTCATATTCATGACTAGCGGTCCAAGCAAGCTGGTGGACATTTCATGCATATATAAGCCACACAATACGGGAAGTCTAATAATCCTAACACCTACCTCCGTCCTATAAATTAAATCCCTTACTTCCCTGATTGTCTCCCATATATATCCTCGATCGTATATTAAACAGTAATCAGAAAATGGCCGGAAAACCATGTGTCGTGTTCTTGGTGATGTTGTGTGCCGCGATGGCCGGAAGTGCTTCAGCTCAAAGTGCTACTAACGTGAGAGCTACGTACCACCTCTACAATCCGCAGGACAACAACTGGGACTTGCGAGCCGTGAGCGCCTTCTGCGCTACGTGGGACGCCGACAAGCCCTTGGAATGGCGCAGCAAGTACGGATGGACGGCCTTCTGTGGCCCCGCCGGCCCGACCGGACAAGACGCCTGTGGGAAGTGCCTGCTAGTGACAAACACTGCGACCGGAGCTCAGGCGACGGTGAGGATTGTCGACCAGTGCAGCAACGGAGGGCTGGACTTGGACGTGAATGTGTTTAACCAGATAGACACGGACGGAAGTGGGTATCAGGCTGGGCACCTTACAGTTAACTACGGG
Source organism: Potentilla sterilis (assembly GCA_963682095.1). Taxonomy (NCBI): domain Eukaryota; kingdom Viridiplantae; phylum Streptophyta; class Magnoliopsida; order Rosales; family Rosaceae; genus Potentilla; species Potentilla sterilis. The sequence continues at coordinate 1,547,069 of OY821756.1, read as the reverse complement.
TTTGTGAACTGTGGGGACTAATTGCATCTATCATGAATTAGTAATTAAGAGCTTTTTTTTTTTTTATAATAAGACATGAATAAACTTCATCATAGATGAAGGATGGAATAAAATCAATGAATTAACAAAAGGTTGTGATATTGCTTCTTATGATTACTAGTATACGTACTGATTGCACTGCACCTATTGTATTAGTATCAAGTGAATTACTTAGATGATTTTGTCGCTCCCATAGATATGAGCGGATTCAAATTTAGATTGGTCAGGACCAAATTAATCACATGATATGAACTGAGATGATAATCTATCACCATATGCAGGACATAAAAATATTCTACAGAATTACATGTAGTATAGGTTACCAACTGATTGACTGAAAAATGCAGAACCAGGCTAGGCCACTTTGAAACTGATCCAGACATATTGGGGAGCTTCCCTCTCTTGTTTTTCTGGATCAGTTTCAAAGTGGCCAGAGATATCCCCAACATTGATTAATTAGGAACCAAAACCTCTCAGAACTAAAAGAAAAAGAAGTACTCAAAGAGATCGAGCACTGAGCTAAAACAGATAGCCCCCCTCTCTCAAATAAATAAATAAGAAAAACTAAGGGAATATTAATTCATCACCAAATACTCCGATCCCTCAGATTCTTCAAAGAACACATGTATAGATGGTTCGGCATCCTTAACTTAATCATAATCATAATATCGTCATGGAACAAGATGATAGTACTCCAAGAGCTTTCTGTATATATTAATGTAACCGTTGCGTTTGTTTGTTCACTTGTTGTGCTTTCGGGTCGGTATATATGGAATAGATCTGCTAGCTTCACCAGTTGATCGACGGGAGTTATTTCCGGTCACCAAGCTCATCCTCTTTGCAGCAGCACTGATGGAAGATGAATCCTGCGGACTTACAGTAACAAATTAATGAAATTCATCATGCACATGCATACATAATGTAATAAAGTAAAAGTTCCAAGATAGGTTAAGTAAAACTTATTCAAACCCACCTTTCTTACACATATGTTAAGAAAATGAAATATACCTGATCAGCAAGAAAACCGCAGCTAGGCTAAGTTTTCCGGTGCTTTAAGAGTACTAACCTTCTTCCCAGTACGTCCTGCAGCTGCAAGTAATAGACAATATATTTTCAGATAACCTGTGATTTATTTGCATATTATTATGAACTCTGTGTTGAACTATTGCTCAGCTTGGATGACCTCAAGGAGGTTAATTTGTCTCACCGGCCTTGTTACTTCCATATTAATTAATTACCTGGGGAGACCGGGAGAGCTAGATAAAACCATATATGACAGTACAGTCGCAAGATCGACCAATATATACATATATACCTTCTGCATGCAGATCCTTTGTAACCCCAAAGTTGTTGTTGTTGTTGTTGTTCCTTAGAGTGAGACCGAGGCATGGACATGATGTCACGTTTCTCTTCTGCCTCTCCCTGGCTCGGTGGTTCTGAAACCCTTAGAATTCATTCTTGCCTCAATCTTTCTAACGTGTCGAAGCTGTGCAGTTACTTCCCGGAGTTGTTGTACATGCATGTGCATGCCGTAAATTGGCGACTTTAATCCATGTCCGTACTTCTCCTCGCTCCGGGACTGGAGGACTGGTAGCTGCGCTGGGTTCGGATTCCATCGTACGTGAACTTCGCGACGGAGCTGGGAGGTGGGTAGGTCCGTAGGTAATTATTATAGCAATAGTCACGTACGGCCACAGAATTTTTCGAAGTTCCTCAGTTATTCATCTTCATTATTGAATCAGAGGACTTGAATGTGATGAGAAACGGTTTGGCAACAGTACCATGCATGCATTTAGCTCCTAGCTACCTCTCATTGTTTTTGTCGAATTCAATTTCTTCTCTATTTTCGTATTAACGAACTCGTATTGAGTCTATCATTTTAAAATTTTAGTAGGGAGAATTTGAGTTTCACAAACTAAAAACCGTGTGTAATTGTTGATCCGATTTCTAATCTCCGGCCTAGCTATGTCTCATATATTGTTTCTTTGGATCCGGTTGCTATCCGATAAGTATGCTTCGTACTTTCTTAATTTGTTGCACCTCTTCCTCCAACCCTTGTTTGATATTTCGTCCAACAAATCTTTAATAGATATAATTGTTGAACTTTGAAGACAAAGGCATGATCGTACGTACGTAAAACACTAAAACCTAAGCTACGTTACTCCGTGTATGTATTGGCTGATTGAAAATGAAATTGAATTATTGGTTGGAAGGACTGGATCGGCATCTGTGCTGTATCTGCATCTTTCCCTTTAAAGCCTGTGCAGATTTGGTCAGAATTTGGTCGGCATAGCTAGGCTAGCTCCAACCACCAGAGAAAAAGAAAATAAAAGAGGGAAAGAGAGAAGGTGGAGGTGGAGATAAAGAGTGAGCTAGGGATCCGGCCAGTCGATCACTGCAAAAGAACCAATCACCTGCAGCAGGTTGCTTTGGTAAGGAGGAGGAAATGGAGGGGGAGTAGCCATGCGAGAGACCAATTAAGATGGAGATGAATCAGATTAGCTCTCTCTTTGTATAAAATTACTGTCGAAATCTGCATCTATGCATGTTAATCTGTGACGCACCTAAACATCAATAAGAGAGACCACTACTTCGACCTGCTTCTGAAACCTAAAACATAAACTGCGCGCAATTATAACTCTGTACTGAAAAGAAGTAAAGAACCTTGGTAACCTTGGTTGGTGATGGAGGCCGGCTAGGGTTACGTAGGGCATATATGCCGGCCTGTAGTCGCGACTATCCATCCTTGTACCATGGCAATAACTTTTCATCTTGATTATTACTGGTGGTGTATACCTATTTCTGCTCACATATTTATGGAGCTCAGTCAGCTGGCTTTGCCTCTTGTTGAAATTTCAAACAAAAATCTCAGAGTCCTTCATCGAAAAAAAGATTTCGGGGTATCATTTATCGAAAAAAAAAAATCTCAGAATATTTGGAAAGACCAAAGAATGTAAACAAAATTCCTATCAACTTTTCCCATGATATCCTCATAAAACTAATAATTACAAAGCTAGTTTGGTCTAAAAGTTTGTAATCATTGTAGGAAAATGAAAAATAAAGTAATTCCATGAGGTGTGTGGATGAAACCATTTTCCCACAAATTTTCCAATATTATGAGCGAGAACTTTTTTTATTTCCATATAATTTTTTTTATTTGGCTCTCAAACACAAGAAACCAGCTCTCCTTTTCCAATGATCCCAATGATCCATTTTTATGGCTTAAGTGGATGCAGTTTTTCTGTTGACGGAGCTTCAAAGAGAGAAGAATCTTCAGAAGAGCACCCACGGAGCTCTAGCTCACCTGATGCTCAAGATAAATTGCAGGTAATTACAAGGGGATGAGGAGTCAGATTCTTTCTGCTATCTTTACTATTTACTTCAAGTTTGATATAACGGCAAACCAATCAAGTCGCATGCTTTCATTATATATTTACTTCAGAATTCAGATTCTTTCTCACCTGATGACCACCATACTATTGTAATACTTATCCGGATGACAATATCTACTATTAGGGTTTGCGTGTGCCATCATTCAAGAGAAAGAGATTGGAATGATGAGATCGAAGAATAAGCTGCAAGCGTTAATCCTTAAATAAATGGTGGTCGACTGTTATCTCATATCTAAAAACTAAGCATGAATGGGGTTCTATATGATCCTCAAACCTGATATAGTGGAGTTTTTATTTTAGAAAATTTAGAAGATATATGTCTTCTCTAATGTTGTGCCGGCCACTTCCATTATTGAAGATATATGTCTTCGGTACATTTATCTGGTCAAAAACTATTATCTCGCTTTAATTTTTTGAATTAATTTTGATAAAATTTCTTTTAGATTATGTTATTCACAAACATTTTATTTTGGGTCTGAATTCTCTCCTAACTTTTTTTTTTCACGTTACCTTACTGACTTTTAATCTAACAACCAAAATACATTGAGTATTGCTCACCAACTAAATCTCCCTCTTGTTCTTAGCTGTTAGATTCAAGGTTAGGAATGTAAAGTGAAAGGAAATATTATGAGAGGATCCGAATCTTTTTGTTTTCTATTCACACTGGCAAAAACCAAAACTATCATCATTTGATCCTAGCTTGTACGTTTAGTAACATCTTTGATGAATTTAATTGTAATGTCATCTTTTGTCAATAACTTCTGTGTTATTTGCTATATACGAAAAATAAAAGAAGAGATGAAAATATTAAAAAAAATAAAATAAATTGGTAGCATTAACCAATTGGGACCGTGGGGTGTATATATATATGTGCTTGGTGTTCATTGTAATCCATCTTTACGTACGCATGGCAGACTCAAAACGGTGCGTTTAATCCATATCCCCTTCCAGTAAAAAAAACAAACATTTGAACTTAACTGTGTCGCACAGAACACAACACAACACAACACTCTTCTCAGTTGCACCGTCGCACGCACGAAAAGACCCCCTCTTTTCTTTTCCATTGTTCTTAGTTTCCATAATAATTCTCTCCTTAGTTCCTCTTCCAGTTCGGTCTCAAACAACAAACCCAAACACCCAATTCAACTCCCCTCTGTCCTAAACCCAACACACCCCCACGTAATTCTCCTCGAACCCCATCTCCCCCGGAAAACCCGCCACCTCTTTCTCCGCCCAGATCCGACCAAAGCTTCAGTCTTTGTCGCATATATATTTTGTCTTGTTCTGCCTCTGTTCTGGGTTCGGAGCTCAATCGTTGTTGAATGTCGGGTTTGGATTAGAAGATTGTGTATATGTGTCTGGAAATCGAATCAGAGATGGCGGGTCAGGTTGTTCAGGTTAGGAGGGAGGCACTCGAGGCATGCATGACGTGTCCTCTTTGTAATAAGCTTCTGAAAGAAGCCACCACCATATCTCTCTGCCTCCACACGTGTTAGTGATTCCCTCTTTAATCTCTCTAGTTTGATCAGATTTTTATTATGATTTGTGTTCTGTTCTTGTAATTGTGTTTGTGTTTTGGTTGTAATTAATGTTTTGTTTTTGTTACATGGGCTTTTCGAGAATTTATGTGTTTAGTTTTGAGGTTATGGCATTGCCAATTTTATGTCTTCCTGTTTTGAATTGGGTTGGATTAGATGCCATGCATCCCTTACAATTGGTGATGATGTTTTGTTTGTAGGAATGTTGTGGAGTGTTGTTAATCTTTGTAAATTTAATGAGTGGTGAATTCGAAACCAGTTTGCAGGAAATGCATATACGAGAAGCTGTCCGATGAGGAGGGGGATTGTTGTCCGATATGCGAAATTGATTTGGGATGTCTGCCAGTGGAAAAACTTAGGTATTGTAATAACCACATTCCGGAAAGAAACTGTCCGTTTTTCTTTTCGTATAGGTTCGCATATTGATAGACTGTTTTAGTGGTGAATGCTATGTGTTTTTGGTAAATTTTGGACCATTTAATAGGGATGCTCTTGGATTGTTCAAAAGAAATTAACTACCCTGTGTTTTTCGGTAAAGGACACTTGTAGCATATTACATTGTGCACCGTTGGGAGCTAATGACCATATATATATATATATATGTTACTTACTTAAAATGTAATATGTAATTATCATAAGCAGATAACGAATTGTTGCTGGTTTTTTAGTATTGTCATTAAGGCTGCTTTTCGAATTAGGAAAAGAAAGTAACTGGTCACGATTGTAGTAAAACACATGATACAACATCCAAGTATGATTTTGCATAAAAGCCGATCTGATCCTTTGTCAACTTTTAATTTTCAAGACTGAGATAAGGTTGGATTTTTTTGTTATCTGAGTAATAATGTTTTGTGAGATTCTAGTTCTCTTCTTGCACACAGTCATATGTTTTTATGCAACATAATCAATTGGTTGCACTATTTATCTGTTTATCGTCTTAATGTGTGCTGGAGCTTTACATGAAAATGTTATCTGCAGGCCGGACCATAATCTGCAAGATATCAGGGCCAAGATATTTCCTCTTAGAAGACAGAAAGTTAATGCACCGGAGTCACCTTCAGTTTCATTGCCGGTGAAAAGGAAGGAGAGGTCATTATCTTCATTAGTAGTCAGCACCCCCAAAGTTTCAGCGCAAGCAGGCTTGACTGGAAAGAGATCAAGAGCTTTGACAAGAAAGGCTGCTGCTTTACGTGGATGTAGTTTTTCTGTTGAAGGAGCTTCAAAGAGAGAATCTTCAGAAGATCATCCAAGGAGCTCTAGCTCACCTGATGATCAAGCTAAGATGCAGGTAAAGAGGGACCAGAAGTTTGATTCTTTCTGCTTTACTACATAGTTCAAGTTTGATATAATGGCAAACCAAACAAGTCACATGCTTTAGATAAGAATATATGACGCCTCAATTTTAATCTACTGTCAATTCTCAAGTAATTTCTTTAAGTTTTAGCAATTCAGGTATTTCTACTACAGAAACCCTAGTCTAAACTATTTTGCAAATTGCTGAATTTTAGTAAATTAAGTCATTTGCCCAGGCCTTCAGTCCTTCACATAACACATAAGAATGGATTTACAAGATGCCGACAAAGTTTATAGAAGTCAAACATAAATCAGACATCTAACCTGTAAGAGATGATGAATAGTGATGATGCATGGCTCATGATAACGTCATCAGTGGTGAACAACAGCTGGATCACCCAACAAAGGTACAAGGATGGAATAAAAAAAACTGTAAAGTACAAACTAGGAAGTCACAAAATCACCATAGAAGTATCCTATTTGCTATCCATTTCATTTATTCAACAGTTGACTTATTTAGATGTTGCATGCTTACTCAATTTGTGCAGGATTCTTCCATGACTGAGACTTCCTATGAGCAGAAGCCTAATAAAGATGATGTTGAAGTAATAGAAGGCAAAGCTGATTTGTGGACACCCTTAAACTGCCTTGTTGAGGCTGCTAACCGAACCAAGTCCTCTAAGTCAAATCTACAAGGGCTTGCCAAATCAGAGCCACTTAATGCCCTTGATAGTATTTGTGAACTTTATATGCCTGAAAATAACACAGATGCAGAATCGCCAGATGCTCTGGATAGTCATGTAAATGTGCCTAAGGCCAAAATCAAGGAGCCCGAGAACAGTACAAGAGGAAAAAAGAACAATGCGGCAGCTGTTACAGGAACCATGAAACGCAGGAGGTTGCATGCAGGTCATCGTAATAGGGGAGCTCCATCTGGGGAGTCTTGTGATTCAACTCAAGCTCAAGCTGTGCTCGATGCACCCGAGGCTAAGCGTAGCGGAAGAAACAGTCCTATTTGGTTCTCCTTGGTTGCAGCTGAAAACTGGTGAGACACTCCTTTGATTATAAAGCTTGTAACTATATGGTTTATATATGAGGAGCTCAGTCTCTTATATCATGTTGATTTCTGATATTTATGGTGAATGGCTTCAGGAAAGGAGAGGCCTCCTTGCCCCAGATATCATCATGTTACCTGAGAATAAAGTGAGCTATCTCTAGTCCTGTTCTTTCTTTGAAGTTCTGCAACTTTATAACAATGCGTTGCCTATCCTAGTCATTTAGTCATCTGATGTATGGGATAGGCGACCAGTACCAAAATTTGGGGAACTTTGCGTTTTCATTTTGGGCTTAGTGTCATGCGCATAAGAACAAGTTGGGTAAATTTTTACTGGAAGACATTGTAGGTCAATACTAATGATTGGAATTCCTAATAGGCCATAAGACAAACCCTGTAAAACTTTGACCTTAGCTACTGTGTTTTTCTTATTATCATTTTCCAGCGAAACTTAGTACATAATTTGTTTTTTTGAGTCTACCATTATATGTTAAGAATATGCTACACCAGAAAGGTAAGTTGGTCATTGCTGAGTTAACTGCATAGCCCAATTAGATTGTTCATCAGCATCTCAGCTACTATGTTAACCACACCCTAATTGTGATGATATTAAAGTGTGCATTCATGACTTGTGAGTTGTGAAGTGATGCCTTATGAAAAATTTATACTTTAATGACTTGCTTGGACTTTAGTGGTAATTACTTTTCTTTCTTTAACAGGGATGGTAAAATGCCTGTGACATTTATTCAGAAATACCTTGTCAAGAAACTCGAACTTACCAGTGAAGCTGAGGTGAGCATGTTTTTGTTGCCTTCAAACAAACTAGAACTTTCTGCTAAAATGAAAAACATTCTGGGGATTGTAATAGTATAATAGTTAAAACTGTAGATTCACTTGCCTACTGTATGCATATTCTAATTGTATGCATTTTGAAATGGATATTTGTTTCCTCTTAATGCTTCACGTTCTGTCTCATCCGATCATGTAGGTGGAGATAATGTGCCGGGGTCAGCCAGTGCATCCAACATTGCAACTACATAACTTAGTAGATCTGTGGTTTCGAACTGGATCAACAACGAAAAAGTTACCAGCAACAGTTGGCTCCTCTGCCAAAGATTTTGTGATGGTCCTCTCATACTGTCGTAGTGTGCAAAATCCCCGAGTTACCTAATTATACAAATTATTTATCTGTTGTCTTCATAGTTTATATCTTCAATCTTTGTAGCACGTGTTATCGGATTTTACAGGTGCATCAACTAAGTCCGTATAGTCTGATGAATCAATAACGAGTTTGTTCTCCTCAATGTGATTATAGAAAAATAGTATTGTTTTCTTATTCAATTGGCATCATATTGAGTCCCGACTTAGCTGTTTCTATCTTTTAGTCTTCTACTAATATTTCATAGCTTGCTGATTTTTAAATTGTTCCGAGTGATTGGTTGAGTATCACTTTCGAGAGAGCATCACTTGCTGTTTGTCCACTCCGAGAGAAGAGAAACATATGAAGTAAAAGCATCATGGCATCTTTGGATTCCAGAGCCTACACAGATGGCTCTTCAGAATTCACCAATAACCAAACAGAATTGGCAGACAGAAAATACAGAGAGAACAAAACCTATTACAGTATTACTAGAAATAGAAAGAAGAGTGCAATTTGTAGTTCAAGTGTGTAACGGTGAAAATGGGCTAGAGATGGGCTTTTAAAAAGTGCCAAACGCACATTATCCAAGCCCAGAATGACCAACGTGGTATAAATAGGTTGTCATTTCAGTCTTAAAGAGAGAGCCTTTTGTGTTTCTTCAACCTCTGGAATTGAACCGAAGATGCAACAGGTGAATCCAAAACCCTAAATTTCATTGACTTCGTTATCCCAAATTGAAGTGTTTGTATGCTGAAAGTTTGCTTTTTTATGTGTTTGTGTTTAAAAGGGTGGAGGATCTGAAACGGAGGTGACATGGGAGGACCAGCAGAACATCAACAAGTTCGGGAGATTGAACAACCGGTTTCACGAGCTTGAGGACGAGATCAAAGTTGCAAAGGTATGATCTTTTTACTCATATTTTTAATGGGTTTTATTTTTTAATTTTTTTATAATTTTGTTTCAAATAGAAGAAGTTGTCTGTTGTTTTGAATTAGTATTGAAGCAAGTGAATGGAGATTGGAAATTGAAGAAAAAAGCTTCATGGGTGTGTTAACCATTAAGGGGTTTAGCTAGATTTGTCAATCTTTTTGGGTTAATTGATACTGTTTTACAAAAGTGAATGCAGAAACCTTTGAGGAATCATATTCAGTAGTTCACCTAAAGCTTAATACTTTGAGTTAGATGTGGATATGAGGAATTGAAGGATATGGTGGAATAGTGAATAAGAAATTTGTTGAATTAGATTTTGTGATACGGATCGAGTGTGAGCCTATATGCTGCCAATTGACTTCACAACAATGAATAACAGCAATATGCAGTCGCTGTTAGGCATGAAGACTTGGATTGCCTTGTTTATGTCTTCATCTAGGAATTTTTTCCACCTGTTTTGCTAGCTCTCTCTCTCTCTCTCTCTCTCTCTATAAATATATATATATATATATATATATATATATATACATATATTGCCTGCTTTCACTCTTGGTTATGAGCATCTCTTGTTTGATAACATGATTAGGCCACTAATCCCTGTAAATTTGAATTGGTTAGTCCCTTTAATATAGGATTTGGGATTTCCTGCTTTGATATTGTTGAATTGGAACAGCTGTCTAAAATAAAATTGATCGCATATAAAAATATAAGGTCTTGGCTGGAGACTCCGAGCATCGGATGTGTTCTGGAACTTTTTCCCATAATTATAACTTCCTATATAATGAGTCTGATGAACTGGCTCTTTTAATGATGTGTTTGGTCGTATGTGACTTGACGTTTTCTTTTTACTTTAGGCTGCTCTGACACTCCAAAACATTTACGTTCCTTCCAATATTAAATGTGTCAAAAGCTGTTAGAAGGCTTTGTATTTTTCTGATATACTCGTATGTTCTGTCATGGGTACTATTATTATTAGTTGAACTTGAATATCAGTTTCTATCTTCAGGTGTGTATTTATCCGTATACCAGTGTGTTGTCAGATATCCCCTGTTTTGATCCATTGTTTTGATTCAGGAATCAAATGATAACTTGGAGGATGCAGGGAATGAATTGATTCTCACAGACGAGGAGGTGGTGCGATTCCAGATTGGTGAAGTCTTTGCTCATGTTCCAAAAGAAGAAGTGGAGAACAGGATTGAAGAAATGAAAGAGGTAACCAGCAAAAATTTAGTGAAATTCCATGAAGAGAAGGAATCTATTCTTGCACAGATGAACCAACTGAAGCAAATTTTGTACGGAAAGTTCAAGGACTCCATCAATCTAGAGGAGGATTGAAGGGGAGTTGTGATGGATTTGTTGTGCTAGTGTTTCTCTGCTACATTGTTGCTGATATGATTTTCGTTTTGCTATTTTTTTTTTTAATTAGATGAATGAAAGTAAGAAATTACTTTACTAATGCATGGTGTTTTCTATATTTTCCCTAAAATCACTCAAATTTCATAAAGGACATTTGAATTGCCCTTGTAAATCCAATTTAAAATATAAATAATTACCAATAACTACAATTTTGTACTCATAATTACCAATAGTAAGGTCTGATTTTTGTTTACCACTAGCAGGATTTAACACTAACAGACTTTTAATCCGTCCAATGTTTAATGACATAATTAACCCTGATAATCTAAAAATTACAACATATGCCATCTATATATATATTTAAAAAAAAAAAAAAAACAAACCCACAGCCCAAACTCTCCTCTTCTCCTCTTCTTCCCGACCTGGAGCCACCGACCCGATGGAGCGATGCAGGCCGCGAGTGGGAACCAGATCGGAGGGAGCGAGACGGCGAGCAGCGCAAGGCAGTGAGCGGCGCAGCAGTGTGCCCGATCTGTGCGAGGAGGAGCGAGGCCAGAGCGAGGGGCGAGGCTCGAGGCCGGAGCTAGGGCGAGGCGCGAGGCCGGAGAGAGGAGCGAGACGGCGAGCAGCGCAAGCCAGTGAGCGGCGCGGCAGTGTGCCCGATCTGTGCGAGGAGGAGCGAGGCCAGAGCGAGGGGCGAGGCTCGAGGCTCGAGGCTCGAGGCCGGAGCTAGGGCGAGGCGCGAGGCCGGAGAGAGGAGCGAGACGGCGAGCAGCGCAAGGCAGTGAGCGGCGCGGCAGTGTGCCCGATCTGTGCGAGGAGGAGCGAGGCCAGAGCGAGGGGCGAGGCTCGAGGCTCGAGGCCGGAGCTAGGGCGAGGCGCGAGGCCGGAGAGAGGAGCGAGGAGCAAGGCGCGAGGCAGCGAAAGCCGGAGGCGCGAGGCAGCGACCTCCCTCTGCCGACGACGATGACGACAACCACTGCTCCCTACTGCCCCACCTCCGTCGACCTCCCTCTGCCGCCGCCTCTAATCTGAAGCCTCTCTCTCTTGTGTATTGTTTGATTTTTGTGTGTTGGAATTTTTGTTTGTGTGTTGGATTTTTGCTTGTGTGTTGGTTAGGGTGTGGTGGGATTTGGTGGTTGGGATTGGATCGGTGGAGGCCGGTTTGTGGAGAGGTGAGAGATCTGGAATTTTTTTGGGAGAATTAGGGTTTTGAGTGTGAGATATTGAGGGTCAATAGTATTGGAGCGCGGCGGAGGACAGCGGAGCTACTGAGGGTCAGTAGTATTGAAGCGCGGTGGAGGACGGCGGAGCTACTGAGGGTCAGTAGTATTAAGACGGCGGAGCTACTGAGGGTCAGTATATTAGGTTGAGTTCTGAGGATCAGTAGCATTAGGCTCACTGAGGGTCAGTAGTATTAAGTTGAGTTCTGAGGATCAGTAGTATTAGACTTAATGAGGGTAATTATGTAATTTAAGACTTAACTGATTCTGTTAGTTTTGGATGGAACCTTGCTAATGGTAATTTAAAAAGAAGACCTTGCTATTGGTAATTATATACCTAAAATTGTAGTTTTGGGTAAAAACCCCTTTAAAATAAGCATTGAAAATAAAAAATTGATCCCTGGAGAAATGTAGAAGCGTTCACCAGGTCAGCAACTGACCAGGGAATAGTTGCACAACTTCCGTTATAAAGTTTATTTCTTTACCAATATCCAGACTTCGTTCATCTTTCCTGAATAGAAAACATCTTTCTCAAATTGCGGTGCCCTTGCCATAATCTCCATCCCCATTTTCTAAGAAATAAAAAATTGCAACCAGCCACACTCTTTTGCAATGTTAATTATGGTTTTCCTTTTCCAAATATGATCCCAATGATAATTATGGTTTGATCGATTTGAAAAGGTTTTCGTTCGTGGTTTGATTGGTTTTTCCACATTGTTTTGGAATTGCAGATCTTGGTCATCGAGTTTGGCTGTCAACTCTAGGTATCCCACTCACACTAGGATTAGACCGATCCTAATTAAGCCAAAACCACATGTAATCTTTCTATTCTTTCACAACAAAAGCACATTCATGTCCAATAATTCAGTCAAATTCTATATTGAGTATCTCACAATCAGTCAAGAAAACCACATGACAAGTTCACAACACAAAACAAAATCGATCAAAATCTCTACGTGTTTCGAATCCGATCAAAAACAATGCATCGAAGTTTTCAATTACAACATGTGGAAAAAGGGAAAACATTCGAAATCAAAACCGAGTATTATGGGACGGCTCCGATCCTACAACTGAAACTAAACGACCACCTTCTTGAGCATAACTGTCTTCTTCATCAAAGTACAAGTCTTCCGTCACTCGAAACGTAGCGTGGAGGCCCACAACCCCCACGGCCACAACAAGAGACACCAACACGTTCATCCCCACGCGCGTGAGCACAAGCGCCACCACGGTGAGGAGGCTGAGTGCGAAAAGCACGGCGCCGTCGTCGAAGCTCCGGTTGAAGAGAACAACGGGGCCGGGGGCGCGTGAGAAGTAACCGAAGAGCCAGTAGATGAGGACGATGAGGAAGACGATCATGGAGATAGGGTGCCATAAGAGGCTGAGGAAGACGATGAAGAGGACCACCATGGTGTAGTTGAGGCGGAAGTAGCTGAGGTTGTGCTTAATACGGCTCATGGCGTCGGAGTAGCTGTAGGGGAAAGAGAAGGCGCTGGGGGAGAAGAGCTCGGACCAGGGGCGGCGCGTGGAGTGCACGGGTTGGGAGGTCGAGTCAGAGGTGGGGGCTTGAGCGGCGGTGATGGTGCCGTAACCGGCGGGTGGGTTTAGCGACATGGTTACTGGATATTTGGGGGAAGTTTATTGATTGAAATGTGGCATCAAACAGAGACTGGAAGAGAAGAAACAAGGGCACTGAAAATGCATCTTTTCATTTTATATTTTATTTTATTTGTTCTATATTAGAAAATAATAATTTAATTTCAAAATTTTTTTTCAGAACTTCAACTATGTAATGTAATTTTTTTTTTATGAACTCAGATATTACAAGTATGTTGCATTTGTTGTATTTTTTTTAGGTTAGACAAGAGTATTCCCCACTCATTATGAGAGCACTCAAGAGGGAGATAAATCCCTCGAACCGGGAAGAGATTAAGGTTAAAAGTTTCCCAATGTGATTCGTTATCATTTATTGCTGCGCTAATGAAAATTTGCTGCATTTGTTGTATTGATACATCATTTATTCGATAATTACTTGAATTCATAATGTGGTAAATGAAAAGTTGATCCATCACGCTTAGTCTTACTATAGTAAGAAGTTTGATGTGTTGCTGCGCTATAAACCATGAAATTAGGGACGGGGTTAAGGGAACAAGGTAAACAGAAGGAGTTCAGAGATTTAAAAATTACTCTTACATTTTGCCACAAACAAATTGAAGTTAAGGCAAAAAATTTCTTACATTTTTCACCAAAACATACTGTAACGAGCTCAAATTCCTTAAATATAGCACACCACTGTCATGAAGGAAGGAAGAAAAAAACATCTAAATGACGAACTGCTGGCGATTCAGCAAACTAAGGTTTTGGTTGTTGTTTATCATTACTGTGGAATTGTCTTCCAGCCTCAACCGCTTCCCTGCAATGGAGAAGTGGTCAGAGTTTTGCATACAGATCACATACCCGCTTTTTTGTTCATACAAGCAACATGATATGCATTTACATTTTGGTTTTGCAAGCGAAAACAATATAATGAGTTGAGAAAAGTGAAAGAGTGAAGTTGAGAAGAAAGTGACGAACCTGAAAGCATCAACGAGTTCCTTACTTTCAGGGTCCAACTGCACACCCTCATAAAAACAATTGGCTGCTTCATCAAACTTCTGCAATAATAAAAAGAATATGTTTTGGCTCATGCTCTCCTTCTGTGCAGTATATATAACATGAGTAACTAAATGGGAAAGTAAAAACATGCCTGCATTAGGCGCAATGCTGCACCTTCCCGAAAGCAAGCTTTTGGCCAATCTGGTTTCAAGTCCCTGCAGGCCTTTGCATCAGCTAGGGCATGCTCTGCTTGACCAAGACGAAGCCAACAAAGGCTTCGGTTAGAAAGAAAAATGGGATCAGTTGGATCCATATCGATTGCCTGAAATGCATGGTAAAAAGTCAAACACAGAGTGGGCGAAACAAGAGGGTCGCTGTATCCCGCTAATATATTAAACAGTACCCAGAGTCATAAACAAATGGTTCACTGGATAAGCAAATGAAAATTATATGATTGCTACATAAACTGACGAAAATGTTGAGCACTAAAATCCGAGAGAAAATTAATGCACCTGTGTGTATGCATCAACAGCTGCTTGATAATCCTTTCTACTGAAAGCATCCCCTCCTCTCGAT
The DNA here is from genome assembly GCA_963682095.1 of Potentilla sterilis. Taxonomy (NCBI): domain Eukaryota; kingdom Viridiplantae; phylum Streptophyta; class Magnoliopsida; order Rosales; family Rosaceae; genus Potentilla; species Potentilla sterilis. The sequence goes on along the minus strand of OY821756.1, from coordinate 1,531,932 downwards.
TTTGCTTCTGCGGCTCTTTTCTTTGCTTCAGGTGTCACCTGAACAAGACACAAGCACAAGATCATATGAGTCGCAATTATAATATTAAGGACATTAACAGAGTACATATATAAGCAAGCAAGAATCACTTGACTTCAGGGGAACACTTAGCACCTCGGGGAGCTCTTTCTTCAATGAAGTAGAGTCTTTTGGGACATTCAGTTCCTTAGTATTACGTGTTTGTTCCTGCAAAGTTTGTCTTTAAAGTTAGAAATCCTATTCCCGTTGTGCTTGAGAAAAGAAATCAAAGAGTCTCAAATGAAATGTACAGATCTTGATACCTGTTGTTTGCTAGTTTCAGACTGCATATACTCAAGTATGCCGTCAACTGTCCATTTTGAAATGGTTTCAACTTGTGATGTCAAGGGATAAAGGATCTCCACAGCAATTCGATTCCCGCTTGCAGCTGCGATCTGTATCGGCTTAAGACCCTCCTGCGGTAAAAGTGGAAATCCTTAGATTAGTACAAGACGTTAATCATGAACTTCAGCCATTGATAAGATCAAATTAATCTTTTCGGCAGACTTTTCAGCAAAACTTAAGTTTTAGCATGTATTGGTCTCATCAATATCAACAGCATCATTTACATAAGTATGAGAACAAAAATCATGACTGTTGCCTTAAGATACAAGGTTTCACTCAAAGTAATCTATTGAACATAAGAACATAAAACCACAAAATACTACCTGCAGCAATTGTTATCCAATATCCACTACTGATAGCTAATGCAAAGATAAATTGATAAGCAAGCGAACATGTTGGAAAGAGAAGTGTAGTCATAGTCTCACCTCATCGGTTACATTGGGATCTGCTCCAGCTTTTAACAAGCACTTTATAATCTCCAAGCTCCCAATATCAGCAGCAATGTGTAAAGGGGTCGCTCCACCAGCACTCATATTTACCTTTGCACCTGCCTGTTTGAACAAACATAAGAACAAGTAAGAGTTGCAAGTCAAATAATGAAGCAAAGATTGCTCAAACTCAAAACATAAAAGGAAATTATGCTATTAAAATTAGATAACACATATATACGCAGACATACGGGATCACTGAAATTGCAAATTAAACATTGAACAATGGAACATGTGACATATGACACATGACACATAAAAGCATAATGAGATAGACTGCTCATTAAGGCTTTTCATGCAACAATGAGCTTTCTATAAGTGTCACAATGAAGCTTCAAATCTCTCAGTCAAAACCATGAATTGTTGAAGAACAATAAGTTTTTAAACCAATATGAGGCAGGGCCCAAAAGACACACTGTATCCAGCTCCCTTACCATCTCCCTTATAGATCTCAAATATGAGGGAAAATTGTTCAAAATAGTTTGTTTTGCGTCTCACTTACTGAAACTTTAGTGTAGAAATCATTAAGGAAGAATGTAAACCTGAATCAATAACTCTAAGCACGCCAGTGAACCAGCTGCCACAGCTGACAACAATGGAGTAATATCATCATCACTTTCGGCATTAGGCTGCAAAAAACAAAAAAGAATGAATAAGTTAATATAAGACTATATCAGTTATTATTCTAGTGAGACTGTAAGACGAAGAAGATTATCTCTCTAGGAGCTTTTTACTAGAGTTAGACATGAACTTTTACAAAAACTTACTGTGCAGACATAACCCAGAAAAGAGAATTCTAGGTATGGACATAAATGCATAAAAGGATCATACTTTGATGGATTCCTGACTGCTCATATCACAATACAGTATATGAAATTATGAATAAGAACAAAAGACCGCCTAAAACTGGTGCAAGGAAACACAGACAAGGATATAATATCTTCAACAAAGCATTAAAAGCTTGAAAAGGACTGAGACACCATGACTACAGCTGGGTAGCCTACCGGGAGCTATGCAAGTTTACTACCAGGAACATAAAACATGAAGGACAAGCTTATATGACTATTTTTACTATCTTAGAACGGTGGATTCAAATAATACTTAACCAAAAGAAGAAATTTGAATCGAATAAAACATATTTCCTTTTGAATTCTTCAAGCCTAAAAATATGGATGTTAAATTTCCTAACTAAATCAAGATGATTGCAGATATACCCACAAGATAGGTACTCCACGTATAGAACAACCAAGCAACTAATGGCTCTAGTCTAGAATTCTCATTTAGAAAGCAGAATATAAATTTCTAACTGACTAGATTAGATCGAAAGATAAAGATGTACTTAAATGAGAAACATAAATGATGACTTACATTAGCGTGGTGTTCTAACAGAACTTTCACTGCATCTGGTTGGTCATGACCAGCAGCCCAAATTAGTGGAGAACCAGAATCACTCTGTGAATTGATATCGACACCCTTGGAAATTAAGTACCTCATCAACTCAATGTTACCTGTAAATAAACACAAAACAAAATAACTCATGGAATTTATTTACAAATGGCACAGATCATAAGATTCCTGAAATTAAAGAACCGTACCTAGTCCAGCAGAATGGTGAAGAGCTGTAGCGCCTAAATCACTGGCGATAGACGGATTGGCACCATACTCAAGAAGCAGTTTTGCAGTATCAGTATGGCCTAGGCGAGCAGCATGAATAAGGGGAGTGTCACCTGTAAAATAGAATTTTCTAAAAGGTAAGCAACATGATAAGAAGAAGTGCATATCTGTACCAAATCACTGACTGCTCAAGTTGCTCAATAACAGAAGTTGCTCTACGACAGAACATCATTAAATCATACAAATATACAACTCCTATTGAAACACTTAAATTGTCTTGATTACACCCACACCTAACAAATTGCCAAATCCAATATGCAACACAACATTAGCTACTGATTCTCTTCAAATTGAGGCTCAACTCATATATTACACAGTTTCGGATTGTCACTTTTAACCTTTACATTCTGGTCACAATTAACAAAAACAGATGATGCATAGCATAAAGCACATACCTTCTTCATCTTTGGTATCAACATCAAGTTTCAATTCCTCCAGCAAGTACTTGCACATCTCAGTCTGGCCCTCCCTCGCTGCAAAATGAAGCGCGCCGCGCTTGTTGGCATCCTTAATATCAGCCACAGTTTTGGTCAATCCCTTCCCTTCATCAAGTTTCCCCGCCAACTCTACTCAAAAAACAAACCCCAATTCAGTTCAACACCAACAAAAAACAATTGGCAAAAAAGTTCCAAACTTTACTACACAAATTAAACCCAATTCATCATAGCAATCACAAAAACCTAGAAACAAAGCATAGACTCACTCTTTAAGAGCTCAACATCCCCAATACATGCAGCATTCAGAAACTGCTGAACTATTTCCCTAGCTGCAACAAATACAATATGATATTAGAAACATGATAATTCGATAGAAACAAAACCTGGGTAACCATAATTGATAGAATGAGATAGATTTAACGAAAAAAGATTGAAACTGTGAGTTGAACTATAAGAGAGGACGTGAGAAAAGGAACCTGCAAGTGCATCAGAAGCGTCAGGAGCCATAATAGGATGATTGTGATGTTGGGTCTGTGAAAGCTTTGACTATGGAGTCAATATAGTCGAGAGATTTCTTGGGGAGTTGAAGTTTGGTTGTCTCCAGAAGAAAGTAGAGAGCTTCAGGTTATGTGTCTGCTGGGGTTTATGGTTTTGTGGACTTGTTATATAAGAGTTTCAGAGTCCGGGTTCTATTATTCGGGTTTGGGTCGTTTGAATTTGTATTCGGATTCGGGTTTAGGCTGTTTGATTAGGGCTCAAAGCCTTTTGAGTTTGTGATGTACGTTAAAATATGTATGATTCATTTGTTTTTAATCAAATTCTACTCTGGCTTTGAGATTGAAATATCTTTTACATACATCAAAAGAAGGTTTAGCTTTCATTTTGTCAATTTCAAATTTTTTTAATTTTGTAGTTTCATAGTTCCATTAAATATTTTTACTTTTTACGATACTTATCGTTTGTCTAAATGATTTGTCTGATTTTCAAAATGAGATTTTGTATGTGCTTTGTGGATTAGAGTACGAGTGAGTAGAGTCCAGAAACTAGCATAGTATTACACTTGAAGTTGTAAAGCAAATGGTAATTTAGGTAACATGATTGACTTTATTCTTTTGCACAATACATTCTCCGAATTCCATTGTCGTATAAAGGTCGATGGACCGACATATGCCTACCAGACTAACAGTCATGTCTTCTAAACATCCCGACTGTGGCAAGGAAATATAAGAATGGCTCAGGATCCTTTATGTACATGGAGACCTACTATTCATGCAGTTTGGGATCCTCATTTTGGTCGACCAGATGTAGACGCTTCTACTCGACGGCTGCCTCGACCTGGTGAATACATACATGCATGCATACACATACATGATCCTCATTTTCTTTGTGCGCCCAAGAGTGTCAGACTAACTTAGATCATCAAGAATCAAATGACGTGAGGACAATAAACAAGCATGAATGTAATCGACTAATCTAATAACCAGAGATAATAATCTTTTCTCGATCATCATCAATGATCGAGCGCCAAAGAACACTAGCTTGTTCTCTTATGGAAGGAGGCCCTAATTTCATTATAAGCTTAAGCCAGCCTCTTCCCCATCTCATCTCTTTCTCTCACGCTCTCCTCTCTCTCTGACCTCTCTAATCTCTGAACGCTGACTACCTCTTCTTGATTAATCTGTATGTATATATGTATGTATGTATCTCTAGAAAGTAAAAGTAATCCTTAATCTCCCCTGTACAAGCCGCATGCATCTGATCGATGACTCGAATGAGAAGAAAGAGCTGTTTAATTCTCTGATCTGTACAAGCTGCCACCAAATTTGATCTCATCTCACACTTTAATTTCAGTAAGATTGCATAACTGAACAAGCTACTGCTTGTGCCCAATGCCTCAATTTGGTCTTCACCTGCTGAGGGTTATCGCCTGCAATTTTTAAATCACGTACTTGAGCCTATTATTTAACGATAGGAAGCACCATATATACTTTACAACATCTTTATGATTACATTGTTGATCGCATCTCTTTTATACAATTACGAGAAATTATGGTCTTGTTTGAATCAAATGGAGGCAAAAGTGTGGTCCTCATACTAATTTGATCGGGCCGGGTGGTTATGGTTTTCGATCTATATGCCGAAATGAATAGAAGTATTGTTTTGAAATTTGCATGCAATAGTGGTCTAGATCAAGATACCTGGGCTGCAAATCTTCCACCCATCAATGTCGCTCCTAGGGCTAGGGATTCCAAACGACGATGAAAGTCCACCCAACGTCGACGTCGGACCACCCATTGACGACGTAGAATGTCGGCCTCCATTGGGCGAGGATACCGGACTCGGAGAGAACTGGCGGTTGACGGCAAAATAGAGGTCAAGAGCCGGCAATGTGGGACACAACCGTTGACCCTCTTCCTCATTGAACCCAAACCCTAGCTCTATACACCCTTTCAGCTCATTTAAGTCCTCGTCCGTCAGGTTCATGTCGTCTCCCTCTTGCTTGGCGATGGCACCGGGGGAGTCACCATTCCCGTTCCTCTTCCTCTCCTGCTTCAGAATCTGCCGGCGCCGCCTCTCCCATGCAACATCACGCGGCGTCTCGCTCATGGACAGCTGCTTGCACAGCCTCTTCCGGCTCATCATCTTCCGCGGTGCCAGCGGCATGTCCTGCAGCTCCTCTGCGGAGGACGAAAGCGAAAGGCACGGCGATGACTCCGAGGACGCCGGCCGCCGTTGTTTCTCCACGTCAACGTTCATATCCATACGTCTAAATGATTTAAAATTCGTGTTACGTAATGTGCTTTTCTTAGGCTGCTTTGTGATGGAGAGAAATGTCTGTAATTTGGATGTGGGATAACAATGTTGAATTCCACAAGAAATAATTGTTTGGTTGTGGCGGCGGCAGCAAAGGAGAGAAGTGCTGCCGCGCCAACCTAAACAATGAGCGCGAAGGGGTGCGGGATGGGGGTGGTGGCGTGTTTTCCCCGAGTAATATATATATATGGAGATGAAATCCGAGAGGAATTCGTCCTGCGGCGCGGTTCGGATTAATCACCAGCAGCCAGCCCGACCAGCTCAAGCCAGAGGTGGCGTCAAGGGCTTTAATGGGGAGAGTATGGTGCGGGTGGAAGCGCGGTGGTCGCGCATTGCCGTTGTAATTTGCACCATCCATTTCTAACGGTCACCACCCAACCGCCTTTGTTAAATTTGGAGGGTAACTTATATATGCAACAGATGGATCGGTATATCCTAGCTTACTTTATAGTTTGCTCAACGAAAACTGCTTCGATATAATAACTATAATCGTGGGGCATGGACTCTAGAAAAACTTAAGAGGAAGATTAATTAGATCCCAAGTTGCACTATCTATACACTATCTTCAGAGAGCAAAGGGCCGGCCAGTTCTAAATTGTGAGCACCCTTTGTTGACTTCATTCCTAGTCGATGTGACGATGTTGCACTGATTGGTCTACTAGCAGTGGCAAGGAAGACAAATGTTTTTAAGTTAATAAACTGCTCAATATATATTGTCATGCTTCTCATTAATAATGGTTTAGCGTGCAGAAAAAATAGTCGTTGAAATGCCCAAGTAAATGTACGTCCCACGAATCGCATAAATATGATTAGGGTAAATGCAATTTGGTAAGTAAGAATTTTTGTTAACAAAGATGAAAGATAAGTCTTAACTCGAACTTAAAATTGGACCCGGTTTAATTCAAAACCCTTGCTATAGCACATGCATTTACATGCAAAATCCAGTTTTTTTTTTTTTAAAAAAAAAAAAAATTCTGTTCTCATGCTTATTAATTAGGGCAAATAATAAAAAAGTGCCATTCATAGTAGGATATGATAATAAAGTCGGCCTTTTTTGAACATGATAAAATGGTTAGGTTTCACATTTTTGTAGTGACGATTCTACCCTTTTCTTCTACTCAGCAGTCTCTCTCTTAAGTTGATCAATTATAGCCTCCACCGAGCTCCGGCAATGATGTCCTCTCATAGACCAAATGAAACCCACCACAAAGCTCTAGTGAAGGCGTCCTCTGCGTTTTGCTCAGCTTCTCCTTGTTCATCGCTATCTACTTCACAAAGACCCACGTCGATGAGCCTGATTCCAAGCGTTCGTCCTCGCTTTAAACAACTCCAACTTCCCTGGCACTATTAGCAAGCACGACTTCGTCGTCGTCAAGTTCTAATACCCATGGTAATTTCTTAATTCCCAGCATAATTCTTTTGATTTCTTTGATTCCATTTAATCGATTTGAATTGGTGTTTGTTTGCTTCGGGACTATTTGCATAGCATATGTGTTCTGAAATTTGATTAATATGTGATTTGAATCGTTGTTAGTGAGTAATTTGTACAGTGATGAAGTTTTAGATTGTATGAGGTATTTATTTGTAAATTGATTTTGAGTGTGCCAGACAAACATATGGAATTGAAACTGAAATTTGCCATTTGAGCATAACTGAAGTGAGTAATTTGTACATCACTTGTTACACAGTTAGTTTTTATAGGTACATTACTAGTTACATTATTATCCATGTTTGCTTGTAGTTACACCAGTAGGTACAAAAACAGTTACATTTTATATATACATTACTAGTTACATGAAATTAGGTGTTTATATTCAGCAACAAGTACATCACTTGTTACACAGTTAGTTTTTATAGGTACATTACTAGTTACATTATTATTCATGTTTGCTTGTAGTTACACCAGTAGTTACAAAAACAGTTACATTTTATAGGTACATTACTAGTTACATGAAATTAGGTGTTTATAGTCAGCAACATGTACATCACTAGTTACACATTTACTTTTTATAGGCACATTACTAGTTACATTATTATTATTATTTGCTTGTAGTTACAGAAGCAGTTACAGGTTTGGTGAAATGACAACCAATCTGGCGGAGTGTTTTAACAACTAGGTGTTGCCCTTGAAATGTCTTCCTATTATTGAGATGAATGAAGGTATTTGTGTGAAGAACATGGAGATGATTTCTGCTCGGAAAGAAGAAGCAAAGTAATGGTTTTCTTTTTTGTGTCCGAAGATGGAAAAGAAGCTAAAGGAAAACTTGACCGAAGGAAGACATTGGAAAGTTAGCAGATCAGATACTAATCTCTATGAAGTTCATTGTCAGAAATATAGAGTTATAGTGAATTTGGCAACCTCATATTGTTTGTGTGGTAAATGGAGTTCTCATGGTTTTCCTTGTTCACATGGTCTTATTGTTATGCAAAATGTTGGTGCCTCGTTGTATTCATATGTCACTCCGTTTTACCAGGTGCTTTTTTCATCCTTGGTCATCTTATTTTTTTGTAGTTACACCAGTAGTTACATATACAGTCACATGCAAAATTACTTTATAGGTACATTACTAGTTACATGAAATTAGGTGTTTATAGTCAGCAACAGGTACATCACTAGTTACACAGTTACTTTTTATAGGTACATTACTAGTTACATTATTATTCATGTTTGGTTGTAGTTACACCAGTAGTTACAGAAGCAGTTACATTTTATAGGTACATTACTAGTTATATGAAATTAGGTGTTTATAGTCAGCAACATGTACATCACTAGTTACATAGTTACTTTTCATAGGTATATTACTAGTTACATTATTATTCATGTTTTGTTGTAGTTAAGTTGGAGCTAATTATTCTCTTCTTTTTTACTTCAAGGTGGAGAAATACCGTCAAACCTATTCTTACACAATCAATCATGTTTCTTCTATTTCCAAGCCGTTGGAGCTTCCGAAGTCTAGTATATTAGTACAGCCACCATTGACAAGGAGAGGACTCGGAAGACCAAAAAAACAAAAGTTCAGAAGTAAGGATGAAGTACTGAGAAAACATATAAAGTGCAGCAGGTGTGGAAAATATGGCAGTAACAACAGAACGAGTTGTAAAAATCCGATATAGCTATAGCGATTGTTTTACATCATTTCGTCCCTAGTCTTTCAAGGGTTACTTTGATAGTTACAAATTTCTTTTGACAGTTACCTCTACATTTCTAGTTACACTGATAGTTACATTATAGGTATTTGGTTTCTGACTTGGATTATATTCGACTATAAGAAAGTGAAAGATTATTTGACAGATACCCTGACAATTATATTTCTAGTTACACTGATAGTTACATTAATAGTTACAAATTTTTTCTAACAGATACCCTGACAGCTCCACTATTCATTTTCAGTTACATCTTCAGTTACATTTCCATAAGAAATTTTCTTCTATATATGCATTGTGCAGCGGAACGCTACCGTTGCGGTGCAGCGGCACGCTGCAAAGTTTAAAGGGAATATATGAAATATATAAAATCTAGCAATCTTGTACTATTCGTGTGGTGAATGGATTTCTCATTGGTTTTTTTCTCATGTATTGTCAGTTATTATTCCTGTTTTGTTGTAGTTACGCCAGTAGTTACAGAAGCGACAATGCACATAATCAATTGCAAGACCAGTTACTTGTGTAATTACAAAGTCAATTACATGACCAACTATATTACTAGTTCCATGACCAGTTAGTTGATGTTACAAAAATCAGTTACATGGGCAGTTACATGACCAGTTACTTTACAGTGCTAGTTACATCAATAGTTACTTGATACCAGGCTAGTTACATGCACAGTTACCAGGCTAGTTACATTTTCAGTGCTAGTAACATTTATAGTTACTTGATACCAAGGATAGTTACTTGCACAGTTAGCACTCTAGTTACATTTATAGTTACTTGATACCCAGGATAGTTACATGCACAGTTACAACACTAGTTACACTACTAGTTACATTTATAGTTACTTGATACCAATGATAGTTACATGCATAGTTACTTGAATTGTTGCAAGTCAACAATTTTAAATAACTTGTAGTGAAACGAAAATGCACATAATCAGTTGCATGACAAACTATTTTACTAGTTCTATGACCAGTTAGCTAGTTGAGGTTACAAAAATCAGTTACATGACCAGTTACTTTACAGTGCTAGTTACATCAACAGTTACTTGATATCAAGTTAGTTACAATGCTATCTGGTTACTTAATGCCCGACACATTTACATTGCTAGTTACATTTATAGTTACTTAATACCAAGGATAGTTACATGCACAGTTACAACACTAGATACACTGCTAGTTACATTAATAGTTACTTGCACAGTTACCACTCTACTTACATTGCTGGTTACATTTACATTGCTAGTTACATTTATAGTTACTTGATACAAAAGATAGTTACTTGCACAATTACCACACTAGTTACATTGCTGGTTACATTTACACTGCTAGTTACATTTATAGTTACTTGATACCAAGGATAGTTACATGCACAATTACAACACTAGTTACACTGCTAGTTACATTTATAGTTACTTGCACAGTTACCACTCTACTTACATTGCTGGTTACATTTTCAGTGCTAGTTATATTTATAGTTACTTAATACCAAGGATAGTTATCTTCAGTTACATTTTCATAAGAATTTTTCTTCTATACATGCATTGTGCATTGGAACGCTGTCATTGCGGTGCAGCGGCACGCAACAAAGTTTGAAGGGAATATATGAAATATATAAAATCTAGCAATCTTGTTCTGTTCATGTAGTGAATGAATTTCTCAATGCTCTTGTTCTCATGTATTGTAAGTTATTATTCATGTTTGCTTGTAGTTACACTAGTAGTTACAGAACCAGTTACATGCACAACTTCTTTTGATAGCTACATTACTAGTTACATGAAACATCACTTTTTGTCACTTTAATCAGTTATATGATGAAACGACAATGCACATAATAGCTGCATAACCATTTCCTGGTGTTGTTACAGAGTCAATTTTATCTTCACTTCAATTACTTTTATAGTTACTTAATACCAAGGATAGTTACATGCACAGTTACCACTCTAGTTACAATGCTAGTTACATTTTATAGTTACTTCATTCGAAGGATAGTTACATGTACAGTTACCACACTAGTTACAACGCTAGTTACATTTATAGTTACTTGATACCAAAGATAGTTACATGCACATTTACCACACTAGTTACAATGCTATCCAATTACTTAATTCCCCGACATATTGACAGTGCTAGTTACATTTATAGTTACTTGATACCCAGAATAGTTAGTTACATATGTAGCTACAAAACAACATTGCTTGTTACATACATAGTTACACAGTTATCCTGTCAGTTACATTATTTATTTCCAGTTACATGTTCAGTTACTTTTATAGTTACAAATTATTTCTAACAATTATCCTGACACTGTAACTAAAGATTTACCACACTAGTTACATTAATGCTAGTTACATGTAGAGTTATTTGATACCAAGGATAGTTATATGTACAGTTACCACACTAGTTACAATTCTAGTTACATATATAGTTACTTGATACTAAGGATAGTTATATGCACAGTTACCACACTAGTTACAATGCTAGTTACATTTATAATTACTTGATACCAATGCTAGTTACATTTATAATTACTTGATACCAAAGATAATTTCTTTTGATAGTTACTCTGACAATTATATTTCTAGTTACACTGATAGTTACATTATAGCTATTTTGGTTTCTGATTTGAAATATATTTCGACTATAAGAATGTGAAAGATTATGTGACTTGTTTTATGGATGTGATATGGCGATTGTTTTAAAATGATTCTATTCATGAGTTTTTTTTTATAGTTACAAATTTGTTATGACAGTTACCCTGTCAGTTACATTATTTATTTCGAGTTACATATTCAGTTACTTTAATAGTTACATCGGCGACACGCTGCAAGTTTAAACAAAATATATGAAATATATAGTATGTAGCAATTTTGTATTGTTCGTGTGGTGAATGGATTTCTCAATGGTCTTGTTCTCATGTATTGTCAGTTTTTATTCATGTTTAATTGTAGTTACACTAGTAGTTACATAAGCAGTTACATGCACAATTACTTTTAATAGGTATATTTACATTTGATAGTTATAATTCATGTTCGGTTGTAGTTACACCAGTAGTTACATTTATAGTTACTTGATACCCAGGATAGTTACATGCACAGTTACGACACTAGTTACAATGCTAATTATATTGCTAGTTACATTTATAGTAACTTGATACCCAAGATAGTTACATACACAGTTACGACACTAGTTACAATGCTAGTTACATTGCTAGTTACATTTATAGTTACTTAATATCCATGATAGTTACATGCACAGTTACGACACTAGTTTTACACTGGTAGTTGCATTTATAGTTACATGATACCCAACATAGTTACACGTACAGTTACGACACTAGTTACAATGCTAGTTACATTTATAGTTACTTAATACCCAGGATAATTACATGCACAGTTACACGCACAGTTACGACACTAGTTACACTGATAGTTACATTTATAGTTACTTGGTACCCATGATAGTTACATGCACAGTTACGATACTAATTACAATGCTAGTTACATTTATAGTTACTAGATACCCATGATAGTTACACGCACAGTTACAATGCTAGTTACACTGGTAGTTACATTTATAGTTACTTGATACCCAGGATAGTTACACGCACAGTTACGACACTAGTTACAATGCTAGTTACATTTATAGTTACTTAATACCCAGGATAATTACATGCACAGTTACACGCACAGTTACGACACTAGTTACACTGATAGTTACATTTATAGTTACTTGGTACCCATGATAGTTACATGCACAGTTACGATACTAATTACAATGCTAGTTACATTTATAGTTACTAGATACCCATGATAGTTACACGCACAGTTACAACAGTAGTTACACTGGTAGTTACATTTATAGTTACTTGATACCCAGGATAGTTACACGCACAGTTACGACACTAGTTACAATGCTAGTTACATTGCTAGTTACATTTATAGTTAATTAATACCCATAATAGTTACATGCATAGTTACGACACGAGTTACAATACTAGTTACATTTATAGTTACTTGATACCGAAGATAGTTATATGCATAGTGACTGCACTAGTTACAATGCTAGTTACATATTCGGTCACAGTTATTTGGGTAGTTACATTTAGTTTATTAGTTACATGGTCAGTTACATATTTAGTTACATGAGTAGTGAATGATCAGTTACTTGGTTACGCAGACAGTTACACGATTAGTTACATTGCCTGCTGCAAAAAACGGTTACATGGTCAGTCACTTGATTAGTGAGTTGAGGTTGTTAGCTACTTAGAAGAAACCATATAAATCAAGAACTTGATTTGTAAATTCAATACAAATTAAAATGAGAACCTAGACGACTGCATTGGGCAGTTATATATTCGGTCATAGTAATTTGGATAGTTACTTTTACTCCAGTAGTTACATGGTCAGTTACATGATTAGTTACAAAAGTGATTGATTAGTTACTTGAGTACTTACATGATTAGTTACAAGTTACTTAAGTAGTTACTAGGCTAGTTACATGACCAAGTACATAATTATTGACATGGCTTACATGACCAGTTACATTACATGAATAGTTACTTGGGTAATTACATATTCGGTCACAGTTATTTAGGTAGTTACATTTACTTTAATAGTTACATGATCAATTACATGAGTAGTTATATGATTAGTTACATGAGTAAATGATACGTTATTTGAGTAATTACATGACTAGTTACATAATAGTTTCAAAACGAGTTACATGAGTAGTTACAAGTTGCTTTAGTAGTTACAAGGCTAGTTACATGACCAAGTACATAATTATTGACATGGCCTACATGACTAGTTACATTACATGAATAGTTGCTTGGGTAATTAAATATTCGGTCACATAAATTTGGATAGTTACATGGTCAATTACATACATGAGTAAATGATACGTTATTTGGGTAGTTACATGACTAGTTACATAATTAGTTACAAAACAAGTTACATGACTAGTCGAGTTACATCAATTACAAAATTATGCACAAAATTGAGAAATTCTAAGTAGAAAACTTAAGCTCCGAACAATAGTTACATTGCTAGCTACATTACTAGCTACAAAGTCAACTACATGACGGCCATTTACATTATCATTTACATTAACAGTTACTTCTATTGCTAGTTAATTTAATTTTCAGTTACTTTTGTGCTGTAGCGGCACACTGCTAGTTAGAAGACTCAACACCAGCACTTCACTTCCATAAACTTGTTAAAGACATCATCCACCTTAGATAACCTGCATTGATGAGCAACTTACATCAGAACACCACACATAATAGTGTAACTGTTGGAATAGTGTAACTGACAGTCATGTAACTGACTTTGTAACTCACTAAGTAAGTAGTAAATTTGCCTGGAAGCTAAACAAATCAGATGGTGGATCAACATTGACTATTAATCAGAAATTAAATCGTTTAAGTACACTTAACTTAAAAGACGATGAATAAAGATTCACATAGTAAAAGGAAAATATAATGATGACAAATAGTTGAAAATACAGAATCACATATATTGAATGATAAACATATTCATTAGGTTTTGAATGTTAGGCTATTCCAAATTACAAATTTGATCTAAATTCTATCACTTGGGCATTGTATTATCTGAGGTAGTACTAGTTACATGCATCTATGGAGGCTTGTGGCTGGAAAGGCCAAGTTCACTATTGCACTCTTTTCATATGTCACAATACTGATACATGATTATAACCCCAACAAAATCCTAGTTCTTGAGCCAATTGCTCCCATGACATTTGCTAAAACAGTCAAGGCATAATGCACATTCATCCAAATACAACGCACCTTACGGTCCACTAGAAACACCTAAATTCACTCAAACACTTCATCAAACACCTGGTGTGCATAACCAAATCACATATCCCAAGCAAACATGCATTTACAATTTAATGACTAAAAGTTTCATCAACAATATGGAAGCTATTAGGGAGTTGAGTGCAACTGGAATCTGGGCAAATGATGCAACTCCGGCTCTAGCAGAAGCTTTAAAAATGCAAGGCTTACATATTCTACCACTAGATCCTCCAAATTAAATCTATATATTTCAATCGATATGCATCTCTGAACAACTTAATTCAACCTAGCAGTAAATCTCATATTAAATAACTAAATCAATTCATGCATCATAGCACAAAAACCACATTTAATTACGATAACCTAACATATTATTTAAGAGTGATCGGTCAAATCAAAAGGCAAAACTGAAAATTCCTTAGCAATCAAAGAATGTAATCAAACTCACTCGATGAGTTCTCCGGATGAAGACGGCGTCTATGGACGATGACGCTGGACTTGAGGACGTCGACGCCGAGCTTGGCTTGGACGCGACTGCAGAGGACGACGAGTTTGGTGGCGTCGGAGAGGTGCGGTCGGTCGGAGTCGTCAGGGATTAGGGAGCGGAGATCAGAAACCTTGACGAATTTAGGGTTTAGGGTTGGCGGATCTAGTGGAGTGCGGAGGAGACAGTGGAAGGGCTGGAGGGAGTGAATGAAATATTGTAGTTTGGGAGAAACGAAACCGACCTGTTATACAACAGTGGCATAAGTTGTAATTATTTATAAGTTTGTGGACAACGCTTTAAGAATTTTAATCAGGTGACTTAATTATCATTATCAAACAGTTACCAACCTTTTTATCATTAAGTAGAGTAAAACTGATCTTTTTATCATCAGCCCTATTAATTAGCACTAGAAATCAATTTGTATAAAGCAATTTTTTTAATGGGTATGTTTTTTTTTATAATTATTTTAATATCTCTTAGAATTATAGAGAACAAAGCCTGTCATCACGTACTGATATGAAACCTGTCGATCTACTCCATTTTGTTTCAAATTTTATGTACTGTTAATCTTACTTAGTGTTATATTTAGCCAATTGCATGTTCATCTTACGTACTGTTAATAGAATATTTCAGACCGTTGTTATCCACAACCAATCAAACCTATACAATCTACGCTTCTTGCTCTCAATCACTGGTTTCAAACCACTTTCTTTGTCGCCAAAAAACAATGAAGCTCTGTAATTCCTCCAAATATGGAAAACCAAAACGAAGAAGCAAAGCAGAAGAAACCATAATACAAAGAATCAAAACAAAATCCGACCCCTTTCTAACTCTCCGTCGTCTTGCCTGGTCTAGCTTTCCAGATCCAGGTAAGGCTTTTTACCCTTTTGGGGGTTTAATAAGATATGGATTTAGGTAGGGGAGGGTTGAAGTAAATTACAGAGATCCGAAACACCAAAGCTACTAGGAAAAAGATCAGGAACAGACCCTTTTGATTTCTCAGGCGTACAGGAAAACGAACGCTTTTCTTCTTCATCTTACTATCTTACTCTTGCAATTTTGGTTAGAGAAACACAGTCCATTTTGTTTTCCTGTACGCCATTGAGAGAGCTCCGTCTCTCTCTTTGCTCTTCTCTTGCTAGTCATGTCCACCGGAACGGTCGACATTCTTTTCTTTCTGGCTCTTGTGTCTGCCTTCCTAAGTTTTAGCCAACAAGCGGCGAACCCGGGCGATGGTCCAGGCTCGTTGATGCTCGGCTGCGGCTCAGAAAATGAAGCTAAAGATACAGACGGGCGAAAATGGTTACCAGACTCAAAGTTTGTTAGTGGTTCGAATTCAGTTCAGGCCGAAGCTCAATACCAAGACCCTGCACTTAGTTCCGAGGTCCCATACATGAAGGCCAGGATCTTCACCGCAAATGCCACCTACAAGTTTCCGGCCAAATCAAAGCAAAGGTACTTCCTCAGGCTACATTTCTATCCTTCAAACTATGGCAGTCACAATGCCGAGCAGGCCTTTTTTTCGGTTGTGGCAAATGGAGTCACATTGTTGAAGAATTTCAGCGCCTCCATCACTTGCAAGGCGACCACACAAGCTTATATCATAAGAGAGTACTCGTTAGCTCCACTCACCCAGGATGGTTTGGAGGTCACATTTTCGGTCGACACGGGTTTTGCCTTTGTCAATGGCATTGAGCTTGTCGCCGTCCCGGATGACTTGTTCGACAAGGCAACGCTTGTTGGGAAAGCGGATGAGAGCGTCGACAGCAAGAGCTCGAATTTGCAGACAGTGTATAGGTTGAACGTCGGTGGGAGTTTCGTTGCACCAACCAAGGACTCTGGCTCCTTAGGAAGGGCTTGGTATGATGACAATGCTTATATATTTGGTGCTAACGTAGGGGTGCCGAGTGAGGCCGACAAGAAGACTAAAATTGAGTACAAAAATATCCCAGACTATTCTGCTCCTGTTGATGTTTACACCACCGCAAGAACAATGGGTCCTGACAAGAATATAAATATGAACAGCAACCTTACATGGGTGTTCAACCAGGTTGATACCAAGTACATGTACATTGTAAGGCTACACTTTAGCGACAATGTCAACACCAAACCAAATCAGGTTGTATTCACCATTTACATCAACAACCAAACTGCGGAGCCGGAAGCAGATGTGATTGGATGGTCAGGAGGGAACGGAAAGGCTATATACAAAGACTATGTGACATTACAAAATGAAAAGAGTGGTGGTGATCTGTGGCTAGCTTTGCATCCTAATGCTGATCCAAAGCCAGAGTACTATGATTCACTGCTGAACGGCGTAGAGATATTCAAGATGGAATCTGGTAAAAGCTTGGCTGGTCCTAATCCCCAGCCTTCGGACATGTTGCAGAAGGATGAGGATGAGCAGAAGAGAACCTTTGAAACAAAGAAGGATGACGAAAAGGGATCAAACAAGGCTCATGTGATTGGTGGAGCAGCAGGAGGAGCTGCAGCTGCCGGGGTAGTGGCTGCATTGTGCATTGCTGTATACCAAAGGAAGAAGCGAGTTCAAGGAACCGAATCACATACTACTAGCTGGCTTCCAATTTATGGCAACTCGCACACTAGTGGCACAAAATCATCTTCAGGCAAGAGTAACGGCAGCAGACACCTCTTGTCGGCTGCTCAAGGCCGGTGCAGACGCTTCTCGTTTGTGGAGATGAAACAGGCCACCAAGAATTTTGATGAGGCAAATGTGATTGGTGTTGGAGGGTTTGGGAAGGTGTATAAGGGAGTTATTGACAATGGAGCTACCAAAGTGGCCATCAAGAAGTCCAACCCTCAATCAGAACAAGGAGTACACGAATTCCAGACCGAAATTGAGATGCTTTCGGAGTTGAGGCACAAGCATTTGGTGTCTCTCATTGGATTTTGTGAGGAAGACAATGAAATGTGCTTGGTTTATGACTACATGTCACGCGGCACGCTTAGGGAGCATATTTACAAGGGCAACAAGACTCATTTGTCATGGAAGCAAAGGCTGGAGATCTGCATTGGAGCAGCTAAAGGACTTCACTACCTTCACACTGGGGCAAGATGGACAATCATTCATAGAGATGTCAAAACCACAAACATTCTCTTGGATGAGAATTGGGAGGCTAAGGTCTCTGATTTCGGGCTCTCGAAAACTGGCCCAGACTTGAACAAGGGTCATGTTAGCACAGTAGTGAAGGGTAGCTTTGGGTATTTGGATCCGGAATACTTCAAAAGACAACAACTGACTGAAAAATCTGATGTATACTCATTTGGGGTTGTCCTATTTGAGGTGTTGTGTGCAAGACCTGCTCTAAATCCAAACCTTCCAAAAGAACAGGTTAGTCTAGCAGATTGGGCATTACATTGCCAAAAGAAAGGTATTCTCGAAGACATCATTGACCCTCATTTGAAGGGCAAAGTGAACATGGAAAGCATCAAAAAATTTGCGGACACAGCTGAGAAGTGCTTGTCTGAGAGCGGAATCGATCGCCCTAGTTTGAATGACATCTTGTGGAACCTCGAGTTTGCTCTCCAGTTGCAGGAGGGAGGAGATGGGGTGTCGACTCGATCGGGGTCACGAACCCGATCCGACTCCGATAATGCTTGCTTGAGAAACAAGGAAATGATGGCAATACATTACAGCAACCTTAGTCTTGGAAGTGAGAGTGACATAGGGGAAATTCAACCCTCATCATCATCAAATAACAACGAAGCCGCCCCCGATAGTGATAGTGCAATCTTCTCGCAGATTGTTAATCCGACGGGTCGATAGATTTACTTGAGAGGATGATAGGGGATGCAAGTAAATGAAACTAGCCTCTACTAGATTACTTGAGAGGATCGATGATGATGTGCTTTGATTCTATGTATATTACTTGTTTGCTCCTTTTGCTTATATAAGCATATAAGCTGTTTTAGTACTAAAAATATTGGACAGGCCAGGTTTCTATAGCAAATTGTACTCTGCTCAGAGATGTTCATCATTACTGCAGACTCGAGAGTTTCATTCTGCCTGGTGCATGTTCTATATGATTAATTCCTATACATATGCATTATTAATTTAGCCTAACTTCTAATTAATTAACTTCTAAATGCTCATCAAAACATAACTTCTATGCACAAAACATAAAACCCTTCTGTGATCCGCAGTGTTTTTTGCTACTATTTATCATGTGATCTATGTTGGATGATATCATTTGGCAAGACATAAATAAAAACATAACAAAATATCAAATCGTTTCATAATATTATGTTTTTAACAAGCTCACATTACATCACAAACTAAAACATTTCCAATTTTATCATCAAAGTAATTTCTTAGCCTATTGCTTGGAAGCGTTTAATTCTTAATTAATATGTCAAATTTGAGATTCCGATGTCGGATAGTTTATGAAATCTAATCATTTTTATCAGTTTGGAGAACAGTTTTCCAAACTAATCATACTAAAATACTAAAGTGTGCGCGTTTCATTTTTTATGGAACTGGAAGTCTTACCAACGAGATTATGAAAGCACCCCAGTACCTATATAGTAAAAAAAAAAAAAAAAACTAGTGATTAGCCTAAACATTGTCCTGTTGTACTTAGGCCCAGTTTGGGATTGATTCCCAAGCTGCTTTTGGGGTCAAAAGTGATTCTGGGCATAATCTTAAGTGTTTGGTAACAACTATAAAACTGATTTTAGAAGAATTGATTCTCTTAAAAGTGGATTTTGGAGAAGCAGGGTAAGAGATGCTTTTGCAGGAATCAGTTATATTTGTAACAAATTGTAATATTTGTTTTTTCTTAGATTGTGATATATTAATTTAATTAAATCATAATCAATCATTTATTATGGTGTTAAGAAATGTTATGTAATATTGTGGATTAACTTTATAATTACATACAAAAGAAACAATTATTTATTTTAATATCAATTTATAAAATGCCTATTTTTGTCATTATACCCATCCAAAATAATTTTTACTTATAACTCACCAAACACACGAAATTGCTTTTTGGTTCTCACAGCACTTTTAAAAACAGTTTACCAAACACCTCAGCTGATTCTACTCACAGCAGATTCAAAAGCAATTCTGCTCACTGCAAATTCAAAAGCAATTCTACTCACAGCACAGCAATCCCAAACTGGGCCTTAAGTTGGCAATGCTTAAGGAACTACAATCCTTAAGAACTTGACAGCATTTTAGTGTGATGGGTGGCGTGTACGACGCATCTTGAAGCTTCATGCCCAAATCTTCTTTTTGTTGTCATATTGGTAACTCCAATGATCACTTATTTGCCCAAATTTGATATTTTATTTGACAATAATCTTCCATATGCTACTTTCAATGATTCCCCACTACTCGATCATATTTACAAGATAAGATGATATAGTAAACCTGCTTTTGATTTTGAAACTCTTCCGAGAAGAATTAATATAATCACTCATGTGGACTATCTTGATATGCTTAAGGTTTTTAATTACGTCCATCTTTTTCTGTCTAGTGCAAGATGACAAGAGGTTCACCTAGTAAGGTCATTTCAAAAATCATTTCCTCTTTATCCATCAAAAGACTTGAAAGTTGTAGGACTTTTTTCATCACCAATAATTTAGTAGGGAAGTGATCACTTACCTACTATTTCGATTATGCAATTGATTAACAAGGTCTCTATAGAAAACAATTATTAACGATATATCTATTTATCTAAAATATAGACCATATAGAAACGTATGAGTTTTATTCTGTGAATTATGAAATTAAATATGAAAGTGTGAAATCAGCCGCAAATCAAAAACAACTTGGATTTGGGAAAATACCCTACTAAGAATCAAATTCTCTAACATGTGTTTTACTTACGAATTAGACATTTACAATACCGAGCCACCGAGGATGTTAGTGAATAGTATGAACATACATTGTTTCCAAAACTTTCTCTTCTTCCTAATTTGATTTCGCATTTCCAGATTTCCAATTCTTGAGCTCCACAATTTCGCTTGAACTCTTGTAAAACATAGTCATAGTCATGAACTCACCAATAATACAAAGGTGAAAAATGTTTGGTCCCAAATTCGTGTAAGGTACATGATGTACTAAATCGTGTCCACATCTCCTCTGTCCCCGACTCAGGACAGACCAGTGGAGGACATGTAGGACTCAGTCAATGAGATATCTTAGAAACCTCTGATCAAGGTCAAGGAAATGGAACCCACTCTTTCTCATATAACCAGCTTTGCCTTTGGTCCTCTGTTCTGCTCTGTTCTCTTTCCCAGAACAGAGCATTGTCTCTATCCTGCAGGTCTTTTATTATCCGAAACGGTAAAAAGAATTTGATATGATTCGGTTTTCTGATACGTATTTCTTTCACAGTTCGAAGATATAAACCCTTGAGTAAAAAGAGGGAGAAGATTCTTTGTTTTCGGGCCAATGGGGGACGAAGATGGCAGAAATTTTTGCGTAGGAATATCAACTCCTTTGATTAAAGAGACCTGTGTCTTTTGCATTTAAACTATTACCAAACTAAAGCAAAGTCTTCTTCTCATTCATGCCTTTAAGGCAGCTTTGTCTTTCACTTCCCAAAGTGTGCACGGTTCTCTCTTCTTTTCGGTTCTCTTAGTCCCTGCTCATATAAACCCACCCAAATGGAAACCAGTGTGTGCTTTAACTACGTGTTCATCTGAAAATGGGTTCTTGGGTTGCACCTGGTCTAAGTTTCCAAGTGTTCTTTCTTCTTTTGGATTGAAAAGACTGAATCTTAGTAACAATCATCGTTTAGGGAAGTATGGAGATTGTCTAGTAGAAAAGTGAGTCTGTTTTCTTCATTTCTTATTCTGGGTTTGTTGGGATTTTTTTTTTTAAGCCAATGGGTTTTTTCTAGGATTTAAAGACTGGTTTTTAGGGGGTTTGGGAACATGGAGGAAGTTGAAGCAGCTAACAAAGCAGCAGTAGAGAGTTGCCATAGAATTCTTAACAGTCTCTTATGCAAACCCAAAAATGATATTCAGAGTAAAAGTTTAGGGGTGCAAACTGAGGAGGCTGTGTTGAAGTTCAAGAGAGTTCTGTCCCTTCTGAGTCATGGAAGGGTCAGAAAGTTGAAGAAGAAGCTCGACTCATCTTTGCCTCAAAGCCTCTTCTTGGATGGCCCTGAAAACAGATCAGAGTCATCAGACATTTCAAGCAAAACCCTCCAATTACTCCCAGCTACTTTTCCTCAAAACCCACACATGTCACAACACCGGAAAGTGATTCTAGGAAACCCGGTGTTGGATATGAGTATCAAGCTTCCACTCCAAATTGTGAAACCAGGACCACTGCAGCAGTTGCATAGAGTTCAAGTCCATCCCCAACAGTTCACTGGCGTAAACCTTGCATTTAACGAGCCTAGCACAACACCCTCCTTGTCGAATGCAGCCTCGTTCATTTCATGCTTGAGCATGGATGCTGGTGGTGTGGCTAACTATGGCAGCAATTCCTTCAGCCTAATCAGTGGCAGCGTAGCGCGCCCATCTGAACAGATCTCGCAACAGCAGAGGAGCACTGGAGCACAGCAAAACAGCAGTGTAAAATGTGGCAGTAATGATAAGTGTCCTAATCCAAGGAAGAGGTCAGTTATTATTCTCTGCATTCAAAATTTTTGAATAGGCCTTGTTCTGTTTAGATCGAACTATAATGTTGTTTGTGTTCATAGGAGGCTCAGACTGAGAAGATCTTTCAAGGTACCTGCAGTAAGTCAGAATGTTGCAAACATTCCTGGTGATGAGTACTCATGGAGGAAATATGGGCAGAAGCCAATCAAGGGCTCTCCTTATCCAAGGTACTGCTTCAAATATCTCTATTCCAAGATTAGGGTTCATCCTCGTTCGTTCAAAAGTTCCTAGTTTGCATGTAGAACTAAACTTGTAATTCAAAATGTATGTTCCTCAGATTGAGATCTAGATGTGGTTTTACAGAGCTCTGTGCAGTGACCTTTGTACCTTCCATTAGTCTAGTTATTGACGGTTATTGACTATTAGAGTATTAGGTGATTTATACAATCTGACTTTATCACGGGCACTAAATGTAGGGGATACTATAAGTGTAGCAGCATGAGAGGCTGCCCAGCAAGGAAACATGTGGAGAGATGCGTCCAAGACCCTTCAATGCTAATAGTCACCTATGAGGGCGAGCACAAGCATTCACAATCTGCCCATCAATGAAGAATGTTATGGACCTTGACATCTTGTACGACCTCAGACAATTTGTAATGACCCTTGACCAGTATTGTCATGTCTGAGTAAACCTAAAGCTAGATTTTGGAATTTCTATGGTTTATTTAAATAGTTTAAGAACGCAGACGCTTGAAACTCTCACTTATCAGGTTAATTGGTAGATCCCTTTCAAAAAAGAAGAAAAAGTTGGCCGTGATTCACAAAATGAATCGGTCATAACCGCTCAACAGAAATAGTGCCATCTTTGTTATTTCTCACAACATTCACAACAGGTTCAACATAATCTGTGCCACCAAGCTGACTACATGAAACTATCAAATCTAACAAAGATGATCATTAAACGCTGAAGCAATTCTTGTTGTACTTTCAAAGATAAACCAAATCATGACCCCAAAGTGCACACGTCATAGACTTGATTGAAATAAAAGTTACTTGAATAAGATCCTACAAACCAGTCGGCTTTGTCATTGTTTACAATATAATAAAACTTTCAGCAAAAATGTCTGACAGCAAATTCAAATTCATACTCAAATAAAGTCCTCTCATCTCTCTGAACAACAGTGAAGTAGAAACATCACTTGAGGGGAATGAACCTGGAAGAGTGAGTAGCACCAATACCAGGCCTTCCGTGCTTGACAGGCTTGTAACTGATAGAGAACTCAGCAAGATAATGGCTGATCATCTCAGGCTTGATCTCAACCTGGTTGAAGGTCTTGCCATTGTAAACTCCAATAACACTACCAATCATTTCAGGAACAATGATCATGTTGCGAAGGTGAGTCCTAACAGGCTCTGGCTTCTCACCAGGTGGAGCCTCCCTTTTCTGTTACAAACCAAGAGGAAATCCAAGTAAATACTAAATACAATGATACTCAAAAGCTGGGCAGTAAATCAAACCTTGCACACATTACATTAAGAAATTTGGAGTCATTCGTAAGTCATTAAGGTTTTTAAGTAAAAAGGGTCAGCCATGATCTCAAAGTAACCCATTAACATGAGTAGACAAGTAGAACTTAACAACCAAGTTCAAAACATAACAATGAAAACCACCAAAAAAGCCAAATAGGCACAATGTGTCCAGTCTTTCAAGCATAGCAGGAAAATTTGGAGGTGTTCCTTCCTCTATATATTCAAAAGAATCAATGTCATACATATTCAAAGGAATCAATGTCATACTATTTGATGCCTTGCTATTTCACCAACACATTCAATGCCTTTACACTAGGGGAAAACAAGGATCCACCATGGACAAGATCAAATACTAATATTAAAAGCTTAAACTTCAGGTGAGAATGCTTCACTCCAAAAGGTTAAAAACAACTTTCATGAAAAACAACAAAGAAATAAGATATGTTAACACAACCTTGATAGATACTCTGTTGCTTAAATAATTTGACATTTTAAGAAATGAAACAAGATTGGAACTGTGGGATTGTACCAGAAGTTTACCTTAGATATATGATGTAATATCCAAAGACTGGACGGGCAAAACAATCATTACACAACCAAAACATTTTGCATACTGTTCCTCGAACATAAATTACTTAATAACTTAACATAAGGAATCTTCTGATGGTCCAATCGCAAAACAAGAGAAAACACTGAACTTCGTATCGCTGTGTTAAGACACAAACACGTTTTGTAACCTTCATCCAATCACTCACGCCACAAAGGAAGCTAAACCAAAAGATACACCATACAATTTTTCTACTTTTACCACATTTCACATAAATAAACAATTGACAATAGCACATACTGAAACCGTAAATTCAACACAACAAACACACGAGAGATAAAGAATCTTACAGCCTTGCGCAGCTTCTTGATCAATGCCATTGGCTTCCTCTTCAAACCCCTCTGAAACCTGAACACAACAACACACATCCATCAATACACAACCACAACCAAAACTAATCGCAATCGAAAACAATCCGATTTATCGCAATCGAAAAAACCTAATTCAAATCACTAATTCTTTACAAAACAGATAGAGATAATCACACGACTATCTGTACCTTCTGCGAGCCCTAGCAGGGAAGAGCTTGACGAGCTCATCAGTAGACATATCCAGAAGAGCATCCAAGTCCACTCCTCTGAAGCTGAACTTCTTGAACGTTCTCTTCTTCGGCACTCCGGCCGCCGCCACGTCAGCTTCCACATCCGCCTGAATTATCCAAATCACAACCAATTACCTCAAATTGATGCATAAACCAAATCAAAGCAGCAAATCAAATTGAAAATGAGAAGAGGTTTACCATCGTCGCTTGAAATCGAGGAGAGTCGAAACCCTAATTCGCAGTTGGGAGAGAGAGAGAAGCGGCGACTGAGGAAGCTCTAGTGTGGAAGTGAAATTAGGGTTTTGGGGTGTGGCTTTTTATACGTCGTGAAGATAGAATTTTGGGTTGGATGTGATGGGTCCGACCCGGCCCGTGTTTAGTTTTTACTACTGGGCCGCGTGGAAATGATGTAATTTTCATCTCTCTCATTTGGTTCTTAGTTCTTACAATTTACCCATTTTACTTTGGCAAATCTCTTCCTCTACTTTTTAGTTTTTACTCTCTTTTTTTCATTAAAATCGCTTCCATTATAATTTTGGCATGAGAGAGATATCCCAGATTATTGGAAATAGTATGTCACCCAAGTATTCTGTCTACAATGGCAGAATCATAATGAAAAGTAACTTCATATTGCTGAGTGGAGAAAAGAAAAAACAAGTTCAAAATTCAAAATTCAAAAAATAAAAAAAGTACAAAAAAAAATAAAAAAATAAAAAAATTCATACCACGTCCAATGCTAATAGTTTTTGCAATTATTGTTTGTTTAATTCTGCGCAATTATTGTTGATATCTTTTGTTTATAGTTTGGCCTATTGTTAAGTCTTTGCTAAATTGTTTTTGGGTGATGTTTGCTTATTTTTTGAAGTCTGACTTTGGTATTGTCCTCTACCTCTGCTATACTATTTCTCTCTCTCAATAATTTTTCAGGTAAGGCGAAAAGTTAGCCCTATTCTCGCTTAAAAAAAAAAAAAAATTTGCGTAATTGGTTGGCTTGAAGCGTCCGAGTCTTATTCAGATCAAAACCAATCAAGGTATTTGTCTGAAGTTCACCTCCATATATACTGAAATCACTAAAGTCCTTCCCAATCCAAAGCAAAATACCTTATTCTCGTCTCTATATAATAATTGATCTTGTGCCAATTGTAGTTTACCACCACTCTCAAAATGTACGGCCATTGTTGGTAACTTTGGAAGCGTTGGTATCTTGAAACAAAGATTACTTGTATGACTTGTCGGGTAATGGCGTAATGCTTAACGAACGATTCCAATTTAACTAACTTTTTTAGCTGAATTACTAGCTGGTCAAAAAATTCTTGCGGCAAATGTGTCACCGGTGTCCTGAGTCGACGATCATGTTACCTTTTTTTAGCAATGTTCCATTTGAGTTATAGGGAACAAAGTCATTTCCAATAGAAATCCCTTGTACTGTTACAAAGTAATTAATCTCTTCTGGGTTTGTATCAACTAAAGGTGCTGTCACTACCCCTTCACCCAAAACTTCACTCCTTTTTCGAAATAGATGTTTCTTTGATCATCAATATCTTCACCCACTAAGCAATGAGAGAATCTCTTGCCTCCAACATAGGGAGCTATTTGAGATACAAATGACAACAGTCCAACCCTATGTACTATAACGGAGTGAGTCTATTTGAAATAAAGTGCACAAGTTGTTTTATTGGGCAGTTCATTTTCCAAATTTTGAATTTGGTATCAGTTTCCAACTATTTCCTTTAGGAAGTTATTGCACACTATGTGTGCTCTATGTCTCTCCTTTAGGGACCTATATAAGGAGTGAGTCTATACTTTTCGTGAAGCCTATTGGATATATGAGTATGAATACGATTAACGAGTGATTCAACCCTATGTACTATTGCGAGTTTGTCCTCATAACTTCTTGACTTGTCTGCATATGATAACGGAAGAGTATGTAGTGGTTGCTATGGTCTTTACCTTATACTTTTATCCTCGATAATTTAAAAGCCGGATGACATTTAATTCATTTTTTCTTTTCTACTGCTTTAATTACCACCTAAAATGGTTTTCATCATTTGAACTCTTATTTGATCATATGTGCCCATGTACTCTTCAAATTGATTATTAAATTTTTTTTTTTTTTGAGAAACTCTTTAACCTGATAAAATCCATGACCAATGCATCCATTTCTTCTTATAATGTTGTCCACCCAAGCTAATACTATATTTAGCCTTCAATCATGCAAAACACACACAAATTATTAAGAATAAACTTTGAATAAGAGAGGAGTTGAGAATCCATTGAAAATGATGGACGAAGCAAGCAGAGCTATAAAAAACCTTTAAAATAAAATATTCTAACAAAGTCTATCTTGTGCGTCAAGATCCTCTTCCCAAGTTTGGAGTCATACTCGTACAAGTGATACAACCACAATTCATAGCTAATCGAGTCCCATCCCTAAAAAACAAATTACGCTATGTGTTTTTATATATTAAACTATGTAGTATGTCAATTCTCAAGTCTTAATTACCTTGTCTTAATCTTACTCATGGTGTCACTAGTCATATCTTATAGATCTCATAAAATGTAGAACTCTGGATTGAGAAGCTGTAGAGGCTGCTAAAGAGTCTGGAATCTATACTAAACGAGTCAGAGTCACCAATTGCATAAGCAATTATGTACGTGAAGGTTCAAAACCAAGCATATTGTATTATGCAGTTTTGGAATAGTAGGTAGTGGTGAAACTATGATATTCAAGTTCATATACTGAAGTGATACAATGAAGTTCAAGGGATTCAACTACAAAATACAAATTTGAGAAGAAGAAAAACAAGCAACCCCCATTTTGTTAGCAAAATAATTTTCGTTTCAAGTTCACTGAAAGATGATGCCTCAATTTACTTCAATCTTGTGTATTTGTATCTGATGCATGTATTCAATCATAATCCCATCGTATTAGTGCACATTCTCATCACGACATCTAAACTACGACACTTTGCTTGGTTCTTTAGCGATTGGTTCTTCTGAGTTTTATTCATCTTAATTAACTCTGCTTGGTTCTTTACCGATTCGTGTTTTTGTGTTGAAACTTGGTTGCATGGCTCGACCACATGGCCTGTCATTGACTTGAGACATGCAATTCATGATTGTAGGCTCCTTCGTGTTTTTCATCATGCATTATTGTTTTAGTCAGTGACCATAACAAGAGGTTGAGAACAAACTATGGCCCCCAAACAGCTGGAAAATCTACCTACAATCCTATCCAACAATCTGTTCGATTTATAACCCCCTTCTAGTTTCTTAATTTAAGCATTCTGCTCTCTTTCACCCAGAAAAGAAGAAGAAGAAAAAAAGAAAAAAAATAGCATTCCGCTCTCTGTCTCAACTCTTGACTCTCTTGAGTAGAAATCCATGGCTGAATTTCTTACTTTTCCTACCCAGGAGTTGCTGAAGAAAGTGGCTTCACTTGCCGCTCAAGAGTTTACTCTTGTATGGGGATATAAAGAAGAATTGACAAAGCTGCGTGGGTCGCTAAACACGCTTGAAGGTGTGCTACGAGATGCTGAACATCCACGACAAGATCGAGGTGAGGCTCTGAAGGACTGGTTGGAGAAGCTTGCAGACATAGCTCATCTTGCAGATCATGTGTTGGATGACTATGGATATGAGCTTCTTCGAAGTAAGGTGGAACTGCGAAACCAAATCAATAAAAAGGTGCTAAACTTCTTCTCTCTCTCCAATCCCTTTGTGTTTCGTGTTAAAATGGCACATAAAATTAAGAAGATCAACACGTCTCTGGATGAGCTGAAAAAAGATGCAAGTACTATTGGGTTAGTTGCTAAGCCTTCATTAGAGTCAACCATTTTCCATGATAGAAGAATTGGTCGGGAAACCTACTCTGATTTCAAAAAAGATGAAAACAATATTATTGGAAGGAAGAATGTCGTGAAGGATATAGTGCAGCCTTGACTAACCCAAGCAACAATCAGGGAAATAATCTTTCAGTTCTAGCCATCGTGGGAATGGGAGGACTTGGGAAGACCACTTTGGCTAAATCTGTATATCATGATGGTAAGATACAACAACACTTCCAAGAAAAGATTTGGGTTTGTGTGTCTACCCCTTTTGAAGTAGACTCCATTTTGAGGGGGATATTGGAGTCTCTTAAACCTGAACACGCTGCAGTACAAGCTATAGATGCAATTTGTAGAATCCTCAAAGAGGAGTTGAAAGGGAAAATGTATCTTCTTGTGCTCGATGATGTTTGGAATGATGCTGAACAGAAATGGGAAGACTTGATTGGTTGTTTGGAAAACGCGAGTGATACACAAGGAAGCAGCATCCTTGTCACTACCCGTATAGACACAGTTGCAGAAATAGTGGAGACCCTTCCTAGGCATGATTTACACAAACTATCAGATGATGAATGTTGGCAAATTTTGAAGGACAGAGCAACTCCAGTTGGGAGTGCTCCTTTGGTGGAAGATCAAGAGAAAATTGGAAGAGAGATCGCTAAAAAATGTGGAGGTGTGCCACTAGTAGCAAAGGTATGTAAATAATAACATTGATTAATCCGAAGTTTTAGTTTCATGCTTTCTACTTATTCTTACTTAGATTGTTGCAGAGAATATTCATTATTTGTGTTAAGGTCATTTTCCATTACGGCTAGTTATTGTATATTTTACTTATTCTTAGAAATCTAACTAATATGATAAATAATTTTACTATAGGTGTTGGGAAATATGATGCGTTACAAAAAGTTTAACGGATGGCCGTCAATTGTGGAAAGTGATATATGGGATTTACCTGAGGAAGAGAATCGAATATTGGCAATTTTGAGATTGAGTTTTGATGAACTGAGGTCTCCATCGTTGAAACAGTGTTTTGCATACTGTTCAAAGTTCATCAAAGATTTTAAATTTGAAAAGGATGACTTGATCCAGCATTGGATGGCTCAAGGATGGCTTCATCCTTCTCCCAATAAGAATGATCGAGAGATGGAGGATATAGGTAATGAATATTTTAATATTCTATTACAAAACTCATTTTTTCAAGACGTGGAAAGAGATTCTTTTGGTAATATAACCACATGCAAGATGCATGATCTTGTCCATGATCTTGCTGTACGTGTTTCAAAGTCGAAGTACGTGCGCTCCTTATTTTTCAGTGGAGCAGTCCTTGAAAACAAGTCATCAGGATTTAAAACTCTACATGTTTTAAATTTATATAAGGCAAATATTCAAGAATTGCCACATTCATTTGGAAAGCTGAAACACTTGAGGTATGTGAATGTTATGAAAACAAGAATAAGAGCTTTGCCAAAATCTTTGGGACAGCTTTATAACCTTCAGACGTTAAAAATGCCTGATCGCCTAATAGAGTTGCCGGTGGAAATTGCAAATTTGATCAACTTGAGACATATTTATTTTGGTCGAAGTGTTAAAGTTCCAGCTGGGGTATTGGGTAAATTGACTAATCTCCGATCATTACCTTTTGTAGAGATTGGTAAGAAGACGGGTCCTCAAATTGGAGAATTAGGTGGCTTAAGCTATATGAGAGACACCTTAACTATCGTTAATCTGGAGCATGTAAGAGATGGAAAAGAAGCAGCAAAAGCAAAGTTAGAGGAGAAGAAACATGTATGCAAGTTGGTGCTTTCATGGGGATCATGGGGATCACGGGGGTTTAGTCCGCCAAGCAACAGTGGTGACAGTGATGAAATTGTCCTCGAAGTCCTGCGACCAAATTCTAATCTGGAATGTTTGGAGATTCATGGCTTCACTGGTGTTAATTTTCCATCATGGTTATCGCTATGCAACAACTTGAAGGAGATTGAATTATCAGGTTGCAATAAATGCGAAAAAGTTCCAGAACTTGGTGGTTTGCCCAATCTTGTTCATGTGAAGATAGAAGGTATGGAGAACCTCAGGTGTTTGGGATATGAGTTTTATGGTTATGATCCCGTTTGTGATGATGGGAAGGTTTCGTTTCCTGCCTTGAAAACATTATATATTGGGTGGACGAGTAACTTAATTGAATGGAGGGAAGTGCCAAAGGAAAGAGTGGAGGTGTTTCCTTGCCTTGAGAAGTTGACCCTGTGGGGTTGTGACCAATTGACAAGTGCTCCCAGTCATTTTCCATGTCTAAAGGAGTTGGAGATTAATGACATGAATAGCGGAGGCATTCCAATAGCAAGTATTCTAAGCAATAGTCTGACCACTCTCACTTCTCTGAAGATATGTGATGTGAGGGGACTTGCTTGTCTGCCGGAAAGGTTGTTAGAAAACAACCAGAATCTTTCATATTTGAAGGTAGACAATTGTCCGGAGTTGGCTTGTATTGCTCCTCCCCAATCACACTGCTGCGCATCTCTTCAGCAACTGCGTATAAGTCAGTGTCCTAAGCTGAGGTGTTTACCTGATTGTGGGCTGTCTATCCAGATATTGGAGATAGTAGATGCGACATTCTGGAGTCCATTCCGATCATCCCTGAGCAAGGTGGTCTCCCATCTCTATGCGAATTTAAGATCTGTGGATGTCCTGAGGTATCCAGTCTACCTGATGGGTTACAGTTCTGCACATCTCTTCAGACATTTGTAATATGGAGGTGTCCAAAGATAAAGTCCATTCCAATTCCAACAGAGGGCCTCCCATCCCTTGCACTACTGTACCTTAAGCAGTGTGATGAATTATCAAGTCTACCGAGTGGGTTGGGCTGCTGCACCTCTCTTGTGTATTTGACCATAAGAGAGTGCCCTAAAGTGACCTCCATTCCAATTGCAAGTCTCAGTCCAACCCACCGAGAGTTGACTGTGAGTGATGTAGACTCTCTTCCTAATTTACACGGCGGCTTCTCATCCCTCTCTCAAAGTAGAACAATTGGTCTTCAATTCCCCATCTCTCTTCAGGGGTTGAGTATTGGTAATTGTTCGAGATTGACATGTCTACCCAGTGGGTTAGCAATGGCATCCCCACACGTATTCACCCGTCTCACTTCCTTGGAAATTGGTCCTTTCTGCAATGAGCTGGATTCATTCCCTGCTTTTCAAATTCTACCACAACTTCAATCATTATCTATCAAAGGGTGGCCTAAGCTCAAGTCGCTGCCGGAACAAATTCAACACTTGACGTCTTTGACCTTTCTGTGGATATTTTCCTTTGAGGGAGTGGAGGCTATTCCAGAATGGTTGGGAAACCTTGCATCTCTTGAGATCTTATATATTTTGGATTGCAAGAATCTCAAGTGTCTACCTTCCATCCAAGCTATGCACCGCCTCAGCGAATTAGGTCAGCTATGGATCAGCGATTGTCCCCTTCTAAGCGAAAGATGCAGAGAGGAGAGTGGCCCAGAATGGCCCAAGATTTCTCGTATTTCCAGACTTCATGGTAACTCTTTTTTTCTGTTATTTTTCTTGTCTCCATCAAGTATTGTGAAGTTGTATGCCTCTATTTATTATCTTCTTACTTTATAATTAAATCACTGCTAAGCTTGCTTTGGCTCTTTCTTAATTATCACTCTCGTCTTCTTCTCATCTCTGCTTCTTGTATAATCAGTACATTCATGAGACTGAGGCTTGCATGGACCCTGTTCTTTGTAACACATGAAGTTGGAATTGCTCCAAACTCGCAATAACAAGTGTAAGTTATGTGACACCTTCTAGTCGATCTCTTCCGATATTTTGCGCTATCCTCTCATTACTCTGTGCTAACAACTACATTGTATTAGCATGAGCATCTATATATATATATACATATATATATTATTTTTTTGCTTCGATTACATTTGCATATATATTCTTTTATGGATCATACTTTTTTTGATTGGAGGATACAGAGATGATATGTATTTTTGAATACTTAGGTTTGAAATCGATATCTCAAGTGTTTGGATTAACAGATAGGACATATTATCAACTGGATTCGAACCCCAAATCAGTAATCCTACAAATGCAAAATAGTTCAAAATTTTGTGCCATTGCTTGTTGAGAAATCTATTAACTCAACTCACCCTTCCAGAGCTATGTTTTTTTCCTTCTAATGACTCTAAACTCTAAACCATATTTTTCTTTTACCAGCCTCGACCGCCATTAGTTTCTTTCTTTTTTATAATGACCAAAGTTCTTTTAATTTGTTTCCTGAAATAGGTGATGACAAGTTTTGGTTCTGGACATAACTCACTAGTGGAATTTACTGATCATTTGAAGTTTCTTTATGAAGCAAGGTAGGTTAAGGTTGACCATCTTAACATTTCCAGTACAATTTTTAAGTGGTTCTCTGCTGCAATTTTAAATCAGTGAGAGATTAAACAGCGGAATAAGTATATGTTGATGAAGTGTATGTTGTCACACATTACTGGCTAAATTTATTGAAAGCACAAACATAGTATGTTTCGGGATTGTCTTGCATGTCACTAATCACTACAGATGAAAAGTAAGCGAGCAGGTCATTAAATTGAAGTGCTTGCTCATAATTCTGTGCAGGAGTGGCTAAAGCAAAGCATATCGGCTATGATAGATTCAGAATGGCCCAAATGTAAGTTTGGGAGATTTTGATGAGTACAATTGTTTTGGATATCCTGATTTTTAAAGGTAAAATGGTGTTCTTACATCTATTTTACATTCCTGAAAGGAACACTAGTTCTATATGACATTCTACACTGTGACTGATGACATAAAATGAATGCAGTTTGCGGGCAAATCCAGGACATGATGACTCTTCCGTAGTGCCAAGCCAAGCAGAGAAACCTTTTGGTTTTTGTCTTCAAAACTGTTGAATAGAGAACTTTTTATGGCTTTTTCATATTGAATTTCTTCCCAAATTTTTTTTATTACTGTGATGTCTTTGTAAAGACTGAAGACAACATTGAATATGTGCCCAAAACTGGTCCTTGTTGTTTTTCAGCAAGACTATGGGACTGCATTTTCACCATCTTGGCACTGGGGACTTACAACATGGGGCATTTGGTCAGTTCTGTTGTACTATAGAGCAACTTTTATCATTCTGCTATCAGTGCTATGTATTTTTTCTCAGGCATTTCTCTATCGCTTTAAATATTCTAGTTTGAAGGAAGATGACATTTAGCTTTTGGAGAGATATCGGGTGCTGGTTGAAAACAGACTGGGATGCTGGTTCATCATTGAATTTCCAGTCCTTATCTCCAGGCGGCTTGACAGTTCAGATCTTATACAGCCAAGTTGCAGATGTTTTTGCAAATTGTTAGGTTTGTCTAAAATCAACGAGTATGCACTTCTAGGAATGTTTATTTTCCTCGTTTATTGTCCCTTTATTGCATTCTACACTTTACGTCTTCACTCAGAGAGAAGAATGTGTTCTTTTATGATTTTCTGTTTGCTGTGAATTCAATAAACTTTCGTGTAACCACACTTTTCCAAAAGCAGTAATCTAGTGTTGGCAAAAGCTTTATGTGAGCACAAAGAAGTTCCCAAAGTCTTGCATTTAGAACACCACTAAAGCTTTAACCTATGTACCTAACCACGAGAATAGAGCAAAATTGTAATAGTCCTTCTGTAACCACCAAAATTGAATATGAAATCATTCTTTTGCAGCAAGACAATCACTTCATTCACTACTTGCATGATCGGTGTTAAGGAGTTTTATTCGATAGGAGAAACAACAGCTATGCAATAAAAGCAAATAGAATCCAGGTACTTTATTTCCCTTTCCTCTGTATATCTTTTTTGTAATAACCCGATTTTTATTACTAATTTCTTGTAATTTAATCGTGAACTATTTGGAGGTTGATTTTTGAGGTTTTGTGTTTCGTACATTTTAATTAGTTGTTGCGTGACGTCGGAAGTGAGTTTCGAGAGTTAAAGATTTGAAAAACGTTGAATTTCGAGGGGCTAAAAGTTGACTTTCTGATCCGTCATGAATTTCGACAAGTTTCCTTCATGACAGTCGTAGAGCTCGACGATACGAGTTCGTAGACACGTGGCACGCTTGAAACGGACGTCGTATGAAAAAGTTACGACCTATTTAAATTATTCCAAAAATATGAAATTTCTATAAATAGTAATTTAATTTCAGAAAAATCAGAAAATTCTGAAAATATCTGAAATTATCGCGAATTACTGTTCATCGTCTCAATTCGAATCCGGAGGTTCTTTCGCGTAGTTCTCCCTCGTCCGACCACCTTTCAAGGCGTGCTACCTGTCAAAATGCTCAGGACGACTTTCTCTTTCGTTTGAGCCGCGCCACGCCAGGAGCCACCGCCCGTGCACGGAGCAGCGAAACCCGATAGTTTCCGCCGCTGTCGGTGGCGGTGCAACAACCGTTCCAGGCATCGCCGGAGCTCGAGCCACCCACCGTTCGGCTGGGTTTCTCCTTGCGCGCCTCCCTGTGAACGTGGTTTGTGCCATTTCAAGCTCGATCGATCGGATCGAAAACGATCCAATCCGATCTGCAGTCGACCCGTTTCCTGCAGACGACCCGACCTGACCCGGTTCGACCCGACCCGAACCGCGTTGACCGACCGGACCCGTGTTGACCGTTGACTGACCCGCGTTGACCGTTGACCTGCGTTGACCAGACCCCGGAACTGCTGCTATTCGATCTGACCTGATTCTGCAGCGATCCGATTTGACCATAAACGGATATTTACTATTTCTGGTGAATTAAGGTGAGTAAACCTCAGTGTATTCGTATTAAATACGAGTTGATTACGAGTTAATTATAGTATATGGATCGTTATATACAAAATGATTTTATGGAAATGATATTTGTTTTAAATTCAATGAACTTGATCGACTACGGTTCATTGGTAAGTAAAATGATTTTAATATAAAAATGATTTTCAAAGGGTTTTACGATCAATGACTATAGTTGGTATTAGTGGACTATTCCTGAGTGGATGTCTACGTATATATATATTTACGTGAAATATATAATGTGAGTGTGCAATTGGGTGAATGTATTATGTTATGAATTTATCATATATGTGATTATATGAGTGGTGTGATGTGTGGTTGTGTTGGTATAGAAACCAACGGTTGAAGTAAGATCTCACCAATAGTGGTGAAAGATCTTACATGTGTGGGGAGAAGATCTCGCCTAAGTGGTGAAAGGGATCCTTATGACAAGTATGTCGGGACCAAGCCTTTGGTCGGGTGATTGGTTACGATCAGTTAGAGCTCTAGTCTGTTTGCCTTATGAGATTTGTAGGGGAATGACGTTGGTCAGTGCGCCCCTAGTCTTACTCTTTTGGTTGATTGTGCATCGTGAATTTTATAATATACGAGTCGTGGTTGGTTGAGAGTGTTTTCTTTTGTTGATTTAATTATTTTTATCATGAACTTGTTTGTTTTACTCACACGAGCTTTGAAAGCTTACCGGGTTCGTTGTTTACAACCTGGTGCACCAATTGATGGTGTAGGGGTTAGACCTGCAGGTGAGGACCAGAAGCCAGGGAGTGGCATCTGAGTCGCACGGCTAGTAGGTGTAGGCCTTGGTCTAGCTTATAATTATATTTTTGGGTTAGAGAGTAATAGTGAGAGACTCTTTTCTTACATCTATTTTGTTAATGATGTAATATTTTGAATGTATTGAGCCACACACTTAAACTCTGTTGTTTTACTTGGTTATTGTATGATAACTTTCAAGTGATTGAGTTTATTTGTAAATTTTAACATTGTCGAATTTGAATTTTATTATTCAAAATTCGGGATGTTACATTTTTACTTAGTTGTTTGAAGATACTGCAACAAATTGACAATAAATTTGAGGTTATGTTCTTTATCAAATTGTTGGACGGATTCTTATGGACAGATGAAGAAGGTGGTTAATTTGCTTTTGTGTTGCCGCATGCACTCCAGTTGATACAGGTAAACAATTACTCTCTATCTATACTTGATTAAAGCTATAGATATTAAATACCTTTGTAAGCATGTTATCAAACATTTCAATATATCACATAGAATGTGTGATAAGAACTGTTAAACACGCTGCTTCTCCACCCATTGACAATTGATTTTGTGTTAGATGCTCTAGTACTTTCAGTTATGGACATGTATATAGATCAAAATGAAGTTCATTTGGTGAAATATAGGGATAAGGGGAGTGCCAAACTAATTAATCACCCTATTCTCATTAGTAATGGGATTTTATAAATTTATGGTAATTGTGTCAATTTACCACTACGTTTTTGAGACGATATTGAATTTGAATTGGAGGTCTTTGAAAACTATATCTGAAGATTGAATTTCATCTTTTGTCCTCAACGTTTCCAACCAATACACTGTTTAAGTGCTTATGTGCTGTGAATTATGTTGAGAACAATGGAAATAATACAAAGGAGTTTATGATATTACATTAGCTGAATTATTGAAACCTCTGTAGAGGATATTTGGAAATTTGTTTTATATTACTATAGATGAGAAGTGAAGCAGAAACTGAAGTGCAAGATCTTATTTTGTACAGGATGTAGATACCGGTCATGAGATGGTGGTTGCAATATATTGATGGGTAAAATATCTCTGGATATCCTGATTTTCAAAGGTTTGTAAAAGTTAAAAGTGTGGTTTTGATTTTTGTACTGGAATATGTTGAGCTATCGTGCTGAAAGAGATGCTTACATTATGGCAGGCACACTCCAATTTGCGAAATAAATTATCTGCAATTTAGGTCTGATTCTTCCTTACTGCCAAGCCAAGCTGAAGATCGGGTATCTTATACTTGTCTGCATATGGTAACGGAAGAGTATGTAGTGGTTATTATGGTCTTTACTTTATACTATTATTCTCGATAATTTGTAAGTCATATGACATTTAATTCATTTTTTTCCCCTATAACTTTACCACCTAAAATGGTTTTTGTCATTTGAACTCTTATTTGATCATAGGTGGCCATGTACTCTTTAACTTGAATTAATTTTTTTTTTTTTTTTGAGAAACTCTTTAACCTGATGAAATCCATGACTAATGCATCCATTTCTTCTTATAATGTTGTCCACTCAAGCTAATACTGTATTTGGCCTTCAATCATGCAAAACACACAAATTATTAAGAATAAATTTTGACTAGGAGGGGAGTTGCGAATCCATTGAAAATGGCAGACGAAACAAGCATATATGTAAAAAGCTTTTAAGCCCATCTTTTATCTTTATTTGCTTTCAAATCAAATTCCTAACAAAGTCTATCTTGTGCGTCAAGATCCTCTTCCCAAGTTTGGAGTCATACTCATACAAGTGATACAACCACAATTCATAGCTAATCGAGTCCCGTCCCTAAAAACCAAATTAAGCTCTGTGTTTTCATATATTAAGCTATGTAGTATGTCAATTCCCAAGTCCTAATTAACCTTGTCTTAATCTTACTTATGGTGTCACTAGTCATATCTTATAAATCTTGAACACTGAATTGAGAAGCTGTAGAGGCTGCTCAGGAGTCTGGAATCTATACTAAACGAGTCACCAATTGCATAAGCAATTATGTACGTGAAGGTTCAAAACCGAGCGTATTCTATTATGCAGTTTTGGAATAGTAGGTAGTGGTGAAACTATGATATTCAAGTTCATATACTGAAGTGATACAACGAAGTTCAAGGGATTCAACTACAAATACAAAATTGAGAAGAAGAATAACAAGCAACCCCCCTTTTTTGAGGTGAACCTAAGAATGTAGCCAATTTTGTATACGTCTTGCAGTATGTATTTACTTGTTCGTCTACAATGTTACCAAAATAATTTTCGTCTTAAGTTCACTGAAAGATAATGCCTCAATTTACTCCAATCTTGTGTATTTGTGTCTGATGCATGTATGCAATCATAATCCCATCGTATTAGTACACATTCTCATAACGACATCCAAACTACGACACTATTGTAAGCACGTTCAACTCCAATAGCCTTTCAATCGAAAATTCTCCACTCATTCGTAGTCGAAATTCAACGATTCTCAAACTGATTCACTTCCAAGTAAAGCCAGAGTGATTTTACCAACAAGAATTAGCAACTGCCTTCAAAGAATCCCATCAAAACCCATTCAAACTCAAACAAACTCCAATACAACCCTAACCATGACCACTCCATCTCCAAACTCAAATTCCTCCCAATCCCCACAAGCAATCCCCCCAAAAACCCCTCCTTAGAATCCTCACGTTCCAACCTCCACCCCCATCAAAACCTCACCAAAATCCACCCCCTAAATCCCAACTCACACCCATTACAATTCGAATCAGAAACACACCCAAAAAAAAAAACCCTCTCCCAATTTCTCAATCCCCCAAAATCCCAAAAGCGCTTCCCCGATCCGCGCCTCCCCCCAACGCTCACTTCCAGCCGTAGATAACTATTTAATCCAACGGTCCCTATTCAAACCCCATCCCACCTCCCGATCCGCGTGACTCTACTCTCCACCAATCAGCGCTCACTATCCACCTCAATATAACCCCCTCCGCTTCCCCACATCTCACATCACTCATTTTCTTATCGCAAAAATCAAAACCGGCAAACCGAATCAAAACCCAAACCCGATAACCCGACCCGATTCTCTAACCGCCCCGATATCATGGGCCGCCGAAACCGCCGTCGTCAAGGCCAAGAAGGCCCGCGCCCCGCCCGCTCACCCTCCCTTCGTCGACGTAAGTCTCTCGATTTTCGATTTTCGATTTCCCTATGTGATTTTACCGTTCTGCCCT
This sequence comes from Potentilla sterilis, assembly GCA_963682095.1. Lineage (NCBI taxonomy): Eukaryota > Viridiplantae > Streptophyta > Magnoliopsida > Rosales > Rosaceae > Potentilla > Potentilla sterilis. The sequence goes on along the minus strand of OY821756.1, from coordinate 1,491,780 downwards.
TGTTTTTTTTTTTTAACTGAAAATACGGCGTCGTTTCTGCAGATGATCACGGAGGCGATTGTGGCCCTGAAGGAGAGGACCGGATCGAGCCAGTACGCCATCACCAAATACGTGGAGGAGAAGCACAAGCAGTTACCTCAGAGCTTCAAGAAGCTTCTACTCCTCAACCTGAAGAAGCTCGTCGCCTCCGGCAAGCTCGTCAAGGTCAAAGCCTCCTTCAAGCTCCCTCCCCGCTCCTCCTCCACCTCCGCCGCCGTTGCTCCGGCGAAGGCCAAGCCGGTAGCCACCAAGTCTAAGAAGTCCTCCACCGCCGCCAAGAGTACTACTACTGCTGCTGCTGCTGCTGCTAAGCCCAAGGCGAAGGCTAAAACCGCTCCGAAGCCGAAGGCGGCGGCGAAACCGAAGGCGAAGGCGGTTGTGAAGCCGAGGTCTACTAAGGCCAAGGCGGCGCCGGCCAAACCTGCTGCGAAGGCGGCGAAGACGACGTCGAGGACCTCGCCGGGGAAGAAGGTGGAGGCGAAAGCTAAGACGGCCAAGGCGGTGAAGAAGCCGGCGGTGACTAAGGTGGTGAAGAAGCCGAAGAGTGTGAAGTCTCCGGCGAAGAAGAAGGTCCAGCCGAAGAGGGGCAAAAAGTGAAGTGGTTTGTTTCAGAGAGGAGGAAATTCGGGGGGGGGGGGTAGTGTTGTGTAAATTTGGTTAAGGTCTGAGGGTAGTTTGTTCTGTCACACAAATTTGTAGGGATGGTTTTTCGTGGTTGGTATTTGTTGACTTGTAATGGAATATTATTCTATATTAGTTTGATGGCTTAGTGTGTGCTTCTTCTAATTAAATCGATCTGTGTATTTATTTACCGGAAAAAACTTACCTAATAATGAAAATACGATATGTGGTTTTTAAAATAAATTAAATAATAATATAAATATCTATTTAGTCTTTTTAAATATTTTTTATGTTCTTATAAATATTTTTTATGTCTTTGTAAATGTTACATGTCACGTGTCGTTTCTTTATTAGTTAGTGTTAGTTTTAGCTAACCAAGCCTCGTTAGTTAAGTTGTATTCATTTTATACCACAATACATTTAAGGATAAAAAATACAATTTACAGTTCAAGCAATTACTTTGTTGTAGTCTAAGCAATTAGTTGGCTTGAAGGAAGCGAGGTTTCTCTCCAAGTCAAAACCAACCAGTAAATCGATCTGAGCAATACCCCCAAGTACACCATAGTCTCTATCGACGCCCAAGAATGTAAAACACACCCCATCAGACTCCAGCATTATCAAATTGTCATCCTTCAATGGAACTTTACCGCCATTCTCAAAGTTTATAGCTACCGGTGGCAAATTGAAAGGCGTCGTGGTATTAAAGCAAAAGGTAGTTTTCCCATTCTCGTGTTTCTCAAATGATTTCAATGGAACTTGCTTTTGTAGCTGAGTTACCACCCGATCAAATACGTCTCTTGGTAATCGTGGGTAAGGTGAACCCGAGTCGATCAACATGTAGTGGACTTTAGGGAAATTGTTTCTTTACCCAATAGACCAAATGTGGATGACCCGTCTATATACGAGTACCAATACAGGCAATTTGATGTAGGCCTTGATAGAGGCTAGTAAGTCTGTATTTACGGCTGAAAAACTACTAGTCACGTGTGGAGATGTAACATTAAGACTTGGTGGAATATCTATTTTCAGAAATAACTTGGAATATGTTTTACTGAAAGAATTCTGTACCGATTTTTTTTATTGGGCTTTGCCTCATTTTTATTGGGTTTTTTACTTGGAACATTAAATTTTCCATTTTGTATTAATTTCCAACTACTTTTGACAGACTTAGTTAATTATGTCATTAGTATGTTTCAAAAAAATATTTATCTCAAGAACCTATATCTCTATTAATTAAGTAAATTCTCTTTATGTAACCACTTTTAAATATATTTAGAATTACCCTTCGTTTGTTAGATTACTTGAAGAGAAAAACTCGTGTTCTAAGGATAAAGTGGTAAAAGTTCTTAAAAAATTGAAACTATGATTGTGGGCGTGGTTGACACTTATATTTTTGTAGGATCTTTAAAAACTGATTATTTGTAGGATTGAGTTTTCAGAATTTCATCGTTAGATAATTACGTTAAGTTTTACTAATTTTTTTTTCTTCATTTATAAAATGAACTGTTAGTAACTGTTGAGATGCTAGTTATATATAGGACAGAGTTAGACGTGCTAGGTTGAATCCACAATGACACTAACTAATTTGTAAAATAATCCACAATGCTAGCCGTCTGCGTCACAGTTGCTTTGATAATTGATATTCCTCCTAAAACCAAAGTGTGGATTCAAAGTTTAAAATGTGATCCATACTTTCCGTCTCTTCTTAATTGCCGATTAACTTACTTAATTTGTGTAAACGGCAGATGATGATAACCACTATCAATAGCAAAATGGGTAGTAACATGTCTCACTAGAAGTGATGTGATTGTAAGCCTAGATTTGAATGAAAAACTAGCCATTGCCAAATTAGCAATGTGTACGATATGAGTATTTGAGTGGTAACATATGACGTGCACTCAATTAGCTTAAAGTAGTAAAATCAGTTCTCAAACTAGTAATAGTAGTATTTAAAGTGATGACTTGAATTCTTAATTAAAGTAATAAATATTCTTAGTTACTACATAAGTTTTTGAGTGGTAAGATGGATCATTAAAATATAAATAATGAGTCTTTAAGTGACGCATGAGAGTATAATTTGACAATTTCAAGTTATAATACCACTAATCACAGAAAACTAATAATCACCACAATGTTGAGTTGGTAAGAGTTTTAGTGTGAGAATACATCATACCCAGATTTAAATTTCGTTGACGCTAATTGGAGTTAAATCTCAATTTATTCTTTTGGTGGCCAGGAGAGAGGAAGCGTTCTGATAAAGTTCTCAAATATCAAAAACTTACTTCTCTCAACTGATGTGAACCTTACCACATTTTCTCTAAAAGAACACAGACCACATTTTCTCCAAAGAACACAGATGTTTATATAGAGACATGACCTTAAGATTTTGGTGGAAATTTTATTTTCAAAATAATTTGAAAAAATGACCCACCCGATTTGTGTGTCCCTTGAAGAACTCTGTACCAGTTGTTATATCGGGTAAAGCCTTGCTTTCTTCGGTTAGAGTGAAATCAGTGGATTCATCAAAATTAGTTGATTATGTTTGAGCTACATTTTGTGCTCTGGTAATCTTCGATTTGATCGGTCATAGACTCATAGGCAATTCTTAACTGACATATCAATTCGTCCTATAATCTTGTAAGTTGAGATAATTAAGTGAAAATTGGTCGAACTAAGTCGAGGATTTGAAGAACAAACAGAAAAATCAGTACTTTTCTCGGCAACCAAACAATCCAATAATTTCTGACTAATATCTCTCTTTTCCAGTTCACTTCTCATTTTCCTACAAGAATCTCTACGAATATAAACTTCCACAGCAAATGAAGAATGAAAAATTCCTCAACAAATGAGTTAAAAGATTAAGTACTTAACAGCAAAGTCCGTGACCTTATTAAACTGGATCAGTGAATTCGAACAACACCAAAACACAGATATTTAGTGACGAAAAATGAAACTCAGTACAGAAAGGAAAGTAATTACCACATCTGTCACACCCACAGCCCCAAAGAATAGACGGAACATATTAATATTAATCATACACAACTTCTGGAACTGTTGTCATTCAGATCAAGAAATATCAACTTTGAATCTGAAAATGGGATGTGTAGGAAAGATAGCAACATATTTTTTTAATACAGAGGAGTATAAATTTGGGTGAGACAACTGAAGGGAAAAAGAAGTGAATCTCTTGATAGCTATTGGTTGAGATATATACATGTTCCGAAAGCTGTGAGGAACTTCAGGTTCTTCAATACAAAAACAATAACCATAACATCACTGCAAGCAAGAATACTCATCAGCCAAAATAAGCAAATTTAGTCCATGTCAGAATGGATTACTCATTTCATATATAACAAGATATGTACCAGCACCAACTTACAAAACATATACAGTTCACAATCACACAAACCACGTAAACAAGTCATTGTGGAGGAAAGAAAGCAAGCTATTTTCCATTTAGTACATCCAAATGTAAACCACAAAAAATGAAACATCCACTTGAGTTTAGAAAAAGCTTTCAAGTTCATGATTCAAACTGATGTCTACATTTCTTTCCTGTGAGAACTTAGGAGCTGTTTCCGTTGTTTCTTCTCCTACCTGTTTTGATTGGTCTTCGACTTTGCTACCGTTGCCAACACTATTACGTCTACTGGTTTGCACCTTACTTTTTGGAGGAGTACTGCATTCTTTGTGGCCACCAACGCTATGACGATGTGCTCTAGGGCAAACTCTTCCCTTTTCATCATGAGATGTGTTGAGAGCGTCACCAAAGCTCCTTCTCCTGCCTAGACTGTTCAGTTTTGGTGACTTGGGCCGCGTAAGTGGAAGCTGACATAATATAGAAAAATTCATCATCCAATAAAACTGCAGCTAGTAAGGTAAGAAGAGTCTGAGTGTTTCTCTGACTACCCCAGATGCTAGATTTCAACTTCTATTCCAAATACAAGTTGGTTGTAACTCCGTAAAAGCCGAGTGCCAAATACAGGCAACTCCAAGTCGAATACAGAATATTTGCAATTATCTGGAGTCTGGGGCTCAGGATAGTGCTTAAAAGGAGTCAAATTCACAATGTAAATTGATTTTGGCAACCTACCTTCTTGAGCGCAGCCTTAGGAGGAGGTGGCTCATAATAGAAACTAGGTACTGGCTTTGCTTTGATCACCAAGGACTTCCTCAGCTGCTTGATGGCTGCTTCTTGCTCTTCCTGAAAGTGTCATGAAACAGTAAATATAATTTTTCAAACAGATCTAATCATATGTGAAATACGAAATACCCAAATACAACATGTATCATCTGACACCCATTCACAAGGCACAATAAAATAAAGATATTAGAGGAAGTAATCTACCCTGGTCCTTGCTTCGTACTGCAGTTTCTCTGCCTCCAGAGCTTGCTGCTTTTCCTTTAACTTCGAGTAGTACTAGATGACCGAAATCATAATTTAACAAGATTAGATGCAATAAGATTGTGTTTAATAGAGTACAGTTTACCAATATATGCATCATGAAATCTATAATAATACCTCGGTTCTTTTTTGTGCGCGCTCACTGCATTTGAATGAAGGAGCTTGTCCAATTGTAACCTTGAATTTATGTGTTCTCATAGATGCAGCAGTGCTATGCTTGGTTAAGGTTAAACTAAATGCAAACACCATCAGAGAAATTTAAATTCTACACTGATACAAAGGATACGAGGAAGTAAGGGACCAATTATCTTCTTCCTCAGCATGCTTCTTAGAATCAGGTTGTAGGCCATTTCGTGATGACCGAGGTGAATTTGGCTGAAGTGAAATGACAAAAAATCTCAGATCAGAACAGTCCTGTAAGATATAATTAAGATAAAAACTCAAGTAGCAACAGATCAAAACTTAAGCAGTTTTATAAGCAACAGGAGACAATTTAGCTCACTTTCATGCTGCACTTTAAGGAAAAAGGAATGACGTTTGGTTTTCATAAATTGCAAAGGCGACCTTATGAAAACGTTATTTAAAATCTTAATTGGACCCATGATCTTACATTTTTATAAGACTGACGAAATAAACCTGCTGAGGAAGATTTGAATTAGAACGAGCATATATCTACACTTAAATTTTCTTTAGATTTCTTTTGCTCTTTACCGAAATGGCGAAATCAATAGGTTTTTATTGAAGCCAAGTCAATGGAATCGGCTCTCATTTTCATACTAATAGAGTATCAAACTGCCAGAGAAAATCTCCCCCCCCCCCCAAAAAAAAAAAACAGTGAAAAAAGGAGAAAATTTATCCAGAACCTTACCTCTGAACTCTTAGTAGGTGAACCTACACTGGGAGTCTGTGAAGCCTTGGTTGCATTGGGAGACTCTGCAGTGCTGGAGTTTTCTGAAGTGGCAACTTCAGCCTTAGCAGTCTCTTCATATGTACCAGTCCTTTCAGTCACCAGAACACTGGGACGAGGAACAGTCTGATTTGAATGTCCATTTGCAAAAGCAGCAGATTTTGAATCTGGTGAGCTGGAATTCAAACTCTCGCTTGACTTCTGAGTTCTAGGTTTCTCATTATTCTCCTTGGTCATGTCATCATCAAGAATCGTGCTCTTAACAGCCTGCATATCTTGCTTCTCAAGACCTTCCCCCTCAGCTGCTTTCTCTTCATTAGAGTCCTTCACCTTGTATTCCTTGGACTGAATCCTGCTGATTCTCTCTGAAATTTTGGGAGAGACATGGATTTTAGCAGTACAATTTCCATTGGTACCCACTACAACACCATTAATTTTCTTCTCTTGCTTCACACCAGTAATTTCTCTCCCCATGTCACTGCATGAAAAGATTGAAGGGTGAGCATCAAAAAACTAAAGGGATGGTTCAAGTTACATTACTAGAACAAAACCTCAAGTAAAGTTTTTTTCATAAGCTAAGAAAACATTAAAAGCCAACACAACTGTATTGTTCTATCTTCAATGCTCATTCCAAATTCTTTCATTTTTTTTTTCCCATACTTAAACGAACACAGTTTAAAGCATAAAGGCCTCTCCTTGTGATGATGCCAAAGGCATCTTATAGCAAAGGTTCACATCTCCTAATACCTAAAGCATGCAACTTTAACATGTTCAGCATACTGAACAAGAAAATTTCAGACCTGTAACATCATAAGAATACAAAGAAACTCATGAACACAAAAGGGAGTACAAAAACAGGTCTACAACCCAAAAACATGATATACAACGAAATAGCCTATATGAAAAATGATAAGCTATGGAAGAAAATATTCAAGAGACCGAGAGCGATAGAGTGAATAAGACAAATAGCAGGGAAACTTAATGAATAGCCTTTCATGTTTGTCATGAAGTTATGTGAATTTGAAGAATATCAAATCTTCACGTTTATGCCTTTTATGTTAACATAGAACAATACAAAGAAAGAGAATTGTGATTACAACGCAGAGGTGAAATACAAACATCCAAGGAAAATCCAGATAGAGGAAGACAAAACAGTTCAGAAAGATTCGTGAGTAGCAGAACTAAGAAAAACAAATACATAAATCTTTCATCTATCAAATACAATCACGTTGATTACGAAATAATAGTACATGAAAATACAGGAATCAGTATCTATTTAATTGAACATGGAATCATAACAAACTTTAGCTCAAGCCAACACCAAGAAAAAAAAAACAGCCAAAAACAAAAACTTTTTACAAGGGATAAACACCATAGAAGCTCAAAGGCATAAAGGGTGTTTCAATTTGCAGGAAAAATTATGAGGAAAGTAAGAAACTTGATTCATCAAACAGATATGAGCCAAAACCATGAACACAAAAAGGTTCTGTTTGATTTACAAGCTCATTCACATTCACAAGTCAATAGCTCAGACTCTGAACCCAGATGAAACAAAGAACCAGTCAATAGACACCATTAGCAAAACAGAGATATACCCATTAATGAAAAGCTTAAAAGCAGCAAGAAACACCCTCAAAGCTCCAAGCTTTGCATTAAAAAAAAGAGAGCTCAAATTGAAAAGCTGAAACCACAATGCAGAAATCCCAAAAGCAAACACAGAACAGAACACCAAGAATGTTTAGAGTTTTCTCTTACATGTTTCTGTTCCCGATCTGACAAGATCTCCAATCTATCTTTCTCTGTCTCTGGAACCTCTTCTTCTTCTTCTTCTTCTTCTTTTTTCTGAGAGAATGGTCTAAATTCTCATACTATAATTGTTTGGAGTATTGGGTTTTTGTGCTCTCTTGTTTGGCTATATATATAGAGACTGCTCTTTGTATGGTCCAAAACGCCGTTTTTGTGAAATCTGTGTTTAGGTAACGGTGTTTGAATAAACCAGAGGGAAATATGAGAGTAACGTTTTCAATGGAAGTTTTTCTGTTTTGGGGACCAAAAAAGAAAAGAGGGAATAACAGAAAGTTGTGTTGGGTATTCAAAGCCATCCATTACTTTTAGCACTAATAAGTCCTCTTTTCAAATTGTGAAGAATGAAAGATGGAATCTTTTTAGGTTGTTAATGTGAGAGAGGAATTATGTTGAGGAATTTATGAGAAGGTGGATTTGGTAGCTAATTGAAGATACCTACTTGATTCATTTTCACCATAATCTAGTGAAGGATATTCTTTGATGTTGGAAGTAGTGATTTGGATGGAATGTGAGTACCTTCTTAGATATTTAGGTTACAATTGACAATGACTTACTTAATAATTCTGATCGAGACTACTAAGTATATATAGTTTTGTTCTAATACAATGTGTGATTATCCAAACAATGAAGTTGCAGCTTCATAAATGTTAAAACTAGTTCTTAAAATGATCTCGTGCGATTCACAATAAGACGATAAAAACATCTAAAGCGAAACTCTTCTTATTGATATGAATGGGACAAAAAAGAGATAAAAGGACAATGGTAGACAGAGGATAAGATAAGATAATGTTTGCTAAAATTACCCTGTCTAGTAACTCCGTTACTCACAGTACAGAGAGAGGGACAGATGAGTTAATTAGTAAAATATTTAGTGGTCTCATAACGGTGGTTGTGGGAAACGTGGAGGGAGTAAAGAAAATATGAGCCCAACGTTGTTGAAAGTTCAACGTTACGCGGTGGTGGGAACGTGGAATCTCGTTGACTAACTCTTTCCGTTTCAATTACCTCTATCTCTTAACTTTTGTTAATTAGGATTTTGCTAAATTTGTGGGCACTATCAAACGTGTTACAGTGACCTCATCTTGTATCCTCATGCCACATTTTTTCATGATTCTAATCCATCAAATAGCTCTATGTTTTGAATATATATCAATGCATGTTTATTTTTCACGACTCTAAAATATTAATTTTAAAACTCTTAATTCTAAATCGTAAAGTGTTATATTTCAAATTTTATGTACAGAGAGATGTACAATTTATATCGTAAATGAATTGAATGATGATTTCAAATCGATAATCACGTCACTCTGGCTGAAATAAGTTTTGTAATAGGGTTATAAATATGATTTTTTTATTAAAAAATATATAATAATAGAGAGCCATTAGATCGAGAGAGATATGATTGTCTATTTGCTTAATAATGATTTATAATGATTTTTTAATTAGTGATGTGTTATGATGACATTACATGCCACATAGAATTGATACCACAATTTCAAGGCCTCAATAAGGCCCAAAATCATTTTCCTATTTGAATATACTGAACTAGTAAATTAATATTCCAATGCTAGCTTAATCTTACGTATTGCCTCGACTAGTCTCATATATAACCTAGGAGGAGGAGCATGACCACGATGGATGGTACGTGAAGCGGTTGAGTCATAACAGGTATCATGCAGTGCAAAGGTGCGAAGAAACTAAATGGTAATGACCAGCTGCTAGCTCTGCGAAAGCAGATGAAGCCATAAATAGAGTTCATTATTTACTGTGACAGTATCATCAATTCGAGCTATATATACGTAAGTAAACCCAAGGATCCCCGTGAAATATTAACTGCAAAAACCAGCTGCAGCTACCTTCATATAACCTGCTCACAGGAAACTTCTGAACCGATCGATCATCAGCAGCTGGGATCGAGGTAGCTACCTAGCTGGTGCAATTGTAATGGCGCCTGTCCAGTACGTATATGCAGCTGCATGCCTACTACTATTATTCTCTACATAACTACGTACGCATGTATTATTTACATCGCTCTAATCTTAATCTGAGTCGTCATGCGTAAGCCTTGGTTCTGGACTTCTGGGCATGAGTACTGTACTGTATAAACATGCCATCTGCATACTTCACTTTAAGCAAAGAAAAGAGATCGATTTCGAAGTGTTACAGATTTGCTTTTTTTGCGTTTTTGGATTAAGAAATTACTTTTTGTACGTGCTCATTTTCAAATTCAAGCCAGGTACCACCTGCTGCTGCTGCTGCTGCTTCTCTCTAGCCACTTTAAACTGTCATCAAATTTCCCCACATGCATGGATTGTGATCATAGGGTTGGCCCTTCTTGTCCCTGCCGCTCAAATAAATATTCAACCCGCCATATTCATTTGAATTGATCGATTTAAACTATATTTTGGGTCAAGTTAGCCAGCTATAATATAACCCGATTCTCAGATTTCTAGGGTCGACCATATATGCATGAAAAGTAAAATTAAGGGATGAGATTAAGAAAATTACGCATCTCATTAACAATAATCTATACATCAATACAAATAATCCATTTGGTCCAGCACGCATGCATTCTTCTTATCTATGAAGGCTTTCCAAGAAAGAGATCGAGTCATGAGTGACGACTCAGTGGAAGTGTGTCTGACCTTCCAAGGGGGACAAGTTTTGTTCTATCTCTTTGCATTATCGCATTATTTAGAGAATTTAGAACCAGGAGGACCAACAATAATACCACAAGATCGATCATTCTTTTCAAATTTATAATTGTACCAACCAAAATTAAGCCCTTTCAATTGGGTATAGGATCAACCCCCACCTCTAGCACAAACCCTTTCAGATGAGTTAGTTGGACCAAACATGAAACTCTGATATGTTTGATGAATGTTTGATATTGTTTCATAACTTTTATTGGAGGATCATCAGCAACAACCGCAGCTAGCTGCCATCCTCGTTTTAAGGATTCTTTTGGATCGAATGGCTTCTATATAATACTCATCAGCTTTGTCACTTTCAAATCGAATGAGCGTTTAACTTAGCCTTTTGAATATTCCTCTAATTAACTATGCTACTTGAGTTTCGAAGGCTCGCGACAATGTCAAAAAGCTTTAGTTGGTTGCCTGTCGATCTCTTTAGAATAAGCCTGCAAACCCTAACTAGTCTTCAAAAAGAAAATAATTATCTCAAATCGTGTCTTATACATATATACCAGGTCTAATTTGTTGTGTACGTACGTTGGCTATAACGTTGGGTTTTCAAGTTTTTAATCAATTTTCGCCGTTAGTGTTTCTTTCTTACGAAATTTGATTTTTTAACCATCTTAATTAGAATAAATACACTTCAACAAATAAAAGAAAGCCGACATATATATAGATATATATATATAAATTTCACCTCATCGATCTCTTGATTGAGTTAAATTCTATAAGGATAGGGTTGGTACAATATCTACTTTTGTGTATAGTCTTCGATTCATATAGATCGATCGAGGACCTATATCAGCTGTCACATTGTTACTAGGCACAGTGGCTAAATATGGTCCTAGTTCTTTAAAATGTACTTGAATTGGATCTTTTAAGGGACTCATGCATTCATAGATGTATTGATAAAACTTATAGAATTCCAATTAATCGACATCTAGCTAGAGTCTTGATTGATCAAATTAATACGACTTGAATTTTTTAGGGGACAATTTTAGAGATGATGATGAAACTGTAAAGGGGTACCGTGTTACAAAAGATGATCTTTGCTTCTACAAAGTGTAACATATTTTAAAATTCTGGTGGCTGATAGAATAAATTATAACAATTTCTAATTAAGTGGCTTCTATTATGGATCAACATTCAACCTGCCGGCTTCGATCATTATTTACTTTTGGGAGTCTGAAGCTTTCAGAATTTAGTGCAAATAAATAAACCAGCTTATTGATTAATTAACAGTACTTTAAAGTTAACTTGCTTTCATCACTTTCCATTATGGATTAATATATCTTACTTGTAATTAATAATAATGTCTCATTCCTTAATTTCTTCCATTAACATAGAAAATGAATGTTCTTGACTCTTGAGGGATAATTGGTTCGACTTTCTTGAGAGGTTGATTGACTTTCATGGAATCAGTTAAGGTGGAATTGAATTTGTTTGGTTTGGAATCTGAAAGTTGAAACTATAATAGCAGCTGAGAAAGATTGGCTTTCACCAGAATGGTCGATGGTGAATAATTTGTCAAATCGCTACTAATATTTCAAAGAAACAATATGAAAATTAGACTTAAGTTAATTGGATATGCATTAATTATAGTCAGATTGAATGTCAAACTGGTTTTATATATATTTGCATATATATGGTCTGTCCGGTTGATTATATATCATGAGATTGGTTGTGAGATACGTATCACAATATATATTCTTACGAGGATACGAGTATGAGTTCTGTCTGTTTGAACTTAACTTATGTGAAGTAGCACGCAGTGATAGCTAGCTATCTAGTACAGCAGTGAATTAAGGAGATGATGATCAAGAACACAAATTAATGATGAGTAGTATATATTTTGTACAAATACCGCCCACTTAATTAAACAACGATTTGAGGGTGCTTATTGCTGCTTAATTGATAGTAACGTACAGTAACCTGATGATCGATAATGACACTCCCAAATAATTAGTGTTGCTTAATGATCGATAATTATGTATGGACCTTGTTAGTTCCTTGCTTTGTACGTCAAAAATCTTATTTGATTAGTTATCTTTATTTAGTCTTGTTCAATCTTTTTTTTTTCTTGTTCAATCTTTTTCCTCAATTAGGATATGTATCAATTTGGATTAATTAGGAGCCGTATATAATAAAGTAGTTAAGATCAGGGACGGAGCCAGAGTTCTAAAATACTCTGGGTTAGATTTTACTTTTATAAAAAAATTTCAAAATTATTATTATACAATTGATGAATGTAGCCAATATTTAAGTGACCAAAATGTAGCAAATGTTGGATTGTTTCAGGAAATTGATAAATGTCATGGTCTCCGGAAGATAATGATACTAGCGTGGACTTAAAGATTCTAAAAACCTTAATTACTGTTGCGTGTGAGAGCCTCAACCTACCATTTTTTAGCTATTTTTTATATGGGGTATAAGTATCACTCAAAAAAAAACCTACTTATTTCATATATATATATATATATATATATATATATATAAAAGTACATAACCTATTATATTTGAAGGAAAAAAAAAACAAAAAAAGTCTCTGGGCTGTAGCCCATAGAAACTTGCACTATCATCCGTCCCGGTTAAGATGGAGGTAGTACTAGTCAAGATTGTCGGTCCTCATCCCTGTATATATATACAGCGACTACTGGGAATCGACCGCTACTCGACCATGCATTTGTTCTAAGAAATGATGAATGACATGCAGGGGACCATATAAATGTACAACGAGTAGTCCCCCAATACCTACCCAGAAGGCTTTATCATATACATAACTCTTTACACCGACCCTAGCTAGTCCTTCGTGTGTGTGTGTATATATATATATATATATATATATATATATATATATATATATATATATATATATACACACGATCAGAGGTTCTCAGGTGCGGACGTCCGCACCGTGTGGATTCGCCGTTTCTGGCCACTTCAAACGCGTTCCTCCTCCCGTGATCCACTGGGTTTTGGTCGCCCCCTCCCGGCGCTCCTTTCTGTGCCGGCCGGAATTTGGAAAATTCCAGAAACTTTAAGTTTAGGGGCAGAAACATTGAATTTTCTAAATTCCGCCCAGCGATGGAGGTCTGGCCATCACATAAAGGAGCGCCGGGAGGGGGTGACCAAAGCCCAGTGGCTCGCGGGAAGAGGAACGCGCCGGAGGTGGCCGGAAAAGGTGAATCCGCACTGTGCGGACGTCTGTAGCAGAGAACCTCTATATCTACGATATAGTGCTCAATTTATATATATTTAGTGTTTACTATTGATATTGTAAACTGCAAACCAAAGAGATTTAGAAACGATCACAAAATCAAGTAACAAGAAGGTTGTAACGGAGTATACTATTGAAGGAAAGGTGTCTTGGGGATGCATGCATAGATTTCAGCACAAATCTATACGATTACATATGTTATTATATATCAAATCACCGTCTATCATACCCTTTCTTAGTTGATCCGTTTCAATTCCCTAATTTAGTTGTGCACCCCCTTACAATATAGAGGAAGCCTATACCTTGCTCTTCTCCATGAATAAAAATATCGATCACCAGACGTCGAAAATGACCACTCAAGAGAGAAATGGTTATCACAATTTTGTCTTAATTGATTTAATTTTATCGATCGAGCTCTGCTCATGTATGCACCGACAAATTTGCACGTGTAAATTGCTAGGAAGCAAAGATTTGGACAAGTGATCGATATAAATTTGCTGGATCATACAGTAGATTGTGTTTGGACCAGACAGCACCTTCTTCATTCGTCGACATATGCAATGCATGAATGGACTCGTTTGGCATGGCCATGGCGGCAGACCCCTACCACCAACTTTCGGCGCTCTCTTTTTATTTGACCAGCTAGTTTTGGTTTATAGCTAGATATGCTTCTTTACGTATATGTTCTTTCTTCCTTGTTCTCATTCTCTCGTATGATTTGAAGGCCAGAGAATGGTTCTGTTTGTACTACGTACATTTACTTACGATCAGACTAGTAACTCATGCATTGCTCAGATTGAAATTTACACGAGAGACTTACGATTGAATCAATATACAGAGTTATTTTTTTTTTTCTTTCTAAACTTCTTTATGGTATCAGAACATGACGTTCCATAGGCCCGACTCTTTGTTCTGATCTTGGAAAACTTAGTTTGCATATTCTTTAGCTATGACTAAAGATCCATCTGGTACTGTTGTTGCTACTGATGGTAGCACAAAGGCTACCTCTTTTTCTTCTAAGAATGAGGGTAATCCCAATATTATGTTCAACTGTGTTGAATGAGTTCAACTATCTTCCATGGTCTCGAGCTGTTACACTGGCTCTAGCTAGGTGGCAGATTAAAGCAAGGACACATCAATGGAAGCTGAAAGTCCCCAACCATCGACTCTCCATCATACGAAGCTTGGTCAAGCCAGGACAAGCTTGTGATGTCATGGATTCTGAACTCCATGGAGTCCAAGCTCTCTGAGTTGTTTGATTATTTTGAATCGGCCTTTCAGTTTTGACAGTCTGTACTTGAATTGTATGACAACCAGAATAATGTTGCACGTGTTTTTCAACTAATGAGAGATATTGTTGAGCTGCAACAAGGTGAAAATTCTTTCATTCAACACTTGGGAAGCCTCAAGTCCATGTGGAATGAGCTTAATGTGTACATGCCACACACCACGAATGCTGCAATCCTGTTGAAGAGAGTTGATGAGGACAAAGTTTTTAAGCTTCTTGGAAGTCTTGGTTCAAAATATGAAGAAAAGCCATCTCTTGATGAACTCTGAACTTCCATCCTTCTCAATTGTTTGCAATTTTAGAAGAAGTGCGCAGAAAAATAATGAAGGTGGAAGTCAAGTGCAGCAATGCTGATGCTAGAGCATTTGCAGTAAATCAAAAATTCTCTCGAGGAGACAAATTAAGGGAAGAGAGCTGAGTGGAAGTGCACTTATTGTGAGGCCACTAATCATCTAAGGGAGACTTGCTGGATTTTACATCCTGAGCTCAAACCCAAGTTTGAAAATAACTACAGATCTGGCTCAACGAACTATAACAACAACAACAACACTCAAAAAATTTCTTCTTCTTCAAGTGAGTATAAGCACAAGGCTCATTTAGCTGATTCTTCCTCAACCATAGTAAGCAAGTCCATTGATTTCACCTCAAACCCTGCTGCACTGCTTTATGAATTTCCAAGTTACTTACAAACCAAGCAAACTCAGTGTGAGTAGCTTACTGAAGAGATTCCACTGTTCTGCTAGGGAAATTTACAGGCTTTCTTACTGAGTCTGATCATGTCAAAGATGGAAGACAAACCAGGTACATTGAAAGCTTTCTCATCTGCCCTAAAAGCTAGCTTAAGTGATGATATATGGATTATTTGACTAAACAGCTTCTGATCGTATGACCAGTATATCTTTTACCTTGATGAGTTCCAAAAATTTTCCAATCCTCCAAATATGTCAGTTGCAAATGGTTAAAGCATTCAAGCTCTTGGAAAGGGAAACCTAAAGTTGCTCTCAAACACTATAGAAGCTTGTGTCTTATATATATGTTCCCGGTTTTCCTTTTCAACTCGTGTCAGTTAGTAAGCTAACAAAGTCTCTAAAGTGTTACAATTTTCTCTGCGAATTGGGTCGTGTTTTAGGACCAAACTACTAAGAAGAAGATTAGTGAAGGGTTCTTCTTAGATGGTCTGTATTACCTGTCGAAGTCTTCTTTTGCAGTTCCTCAAGCCTTCAGTGTCAAGTCAGGTCCAGCTGTAGATGAAAAACTATGGCATCAGCGTCTTGGTCATCCTTCCAATAAAATCTTGTCCACTTTATTTCTAAATTTTTGTAAACACCTCATCGTGTGAAATATGTGTAACCTCTAAGTTTGCTAGACTTTCTTTCAACATCTAACAGTCTAGAGCTACCAAGTGTTTTGAGTTAGTCCACTCTGATATATGGGGACCAGCCTAAGTCAATTCTGTTAATGGATACAAGTATTATGCTGTGCTCATTGATGATTTTTTAGAGTCACTTGGTTGTACTTGTTAAAACTCAAGAGAAAATTGACTAAATTGTGTTAATATGGTATGGACTAAATTGTTGAAATATGGGAGATTAAAGATCTACTAGTTTAATTTGAAATCAGAGGGATAAAACTGTTTTTAGGTAAAGAGTTTAGGGGGTAACAAGTATTTTGTCATTTCACTAATTTTCACAATATTGTCATCAATCAATTTTCTTCTAATATTCATGTGTTGAGGTCTGATAATGGAGCAGAGTACACTTCGAATGCTATGACAAAGAGTTTGAGCTCTAATGGTATCATTCATGAAATTAGATGTGTTGCCACTCCTCAACAAAACGGTGTGGCCGAAAGAAAAAATTGAGATACTTGAGAAAACTAGATCCTTGATGTTCCCAATGAATGTGCCTCAGATTAACTGGTCTCATGTTGTCCTCATAACTGCCTATGTCATCAAGAGACTGCCTAGTACGGTTTTGGATGCCAAATCTCCCTGGGAAACTTTGAAAGGAAGAAAAATTGATCTATCTCATCTTAGAGTGTTTGGCTGCACCTGTTATGTTAAAGTTCAGGCTATACACAGAGACAAACTTGATCCTAAAGCTGAAAAATATGTCTTCATGGGATATTCTTCAACTCAAAAGGGTTACAAGTGTTATAACCCAAAGACCAGGAAAATGGTGGTGCCTCGAGATGTTAAGTTTAATGAAGATACACCCTTCTTTCTGAAACCATTGAGCAGCCTTCCTCTCAAAGTTGTCTGGTGTTCATGATCCAACAACATTTCAGGAAGCAGTTCAATATCCTGAATGGAGAGCAGCCATGGATGAAGAGCTCAAAGCTTTAGCTGAAAATGATACTTGGAGTGTGGTACCTTTACCTAATGGTAAAAAGGTTGTGGGAAGCAGATGGATCTACAAGACCAAGTTCTTATCTGATGGATCTATTGAAACATGCAAAGTAAGATTGGTAGCTCATGGGTTCACTCAAACCTATGGTGTTGAACGTTCGCACTAGTAGCCAAAAACAAACACTGTAAGAGTTCTCTTATCCATTGTTGTTAATCAATCATGGCATTTGTATCAAATGGATGTGAAGAACGCTTTCTTGCATGGAAATGTTGAAGATGAGGTGTATATGAAGCTCCCTCCTGGACATTCCCAAGCTTTTAAACATGGCTTAGTGTGGAAGTTACACAAAGCCAGTTATGGACTGAAACAGTCTCCACGAGCTTGGTATGTCAAAACTGGATTCAAACAAAGCTACTCTAATTCTTCTCTCTTTGTTCGAAAAGGAAGTAAAGGAACTTTGGTTGTTCTCATCTATGTTGATGACCTGATCATTACAGGTAACAACTTGGATGAAATTGAAGCACTCAAAGCTGTATTGAGGGAGAAATTTGCCATCAAGGATTTAGGTGTCCTCAAATACTTTCTGGGAATTTAGGTTGCAACCTCTATCAAATGCTTATTCTTGAATCAAAGGAAGTACACCATAGATCTTCTGGAAGATGCTGCCATGGCAGATTGCAATCCATCCAAATCTCCATTGAGTGTGAAGAAGAAGAAAACTAGAATAGGTGAACCCTCGGCTAATATTACTTCTTACTAAAGGTTCTTTCTCATTTCACATTTCCCTTGGTTATCTTGACATTGCATGTAAAAGATTGTTGGTGATACTTGGTCACTTGCTTCATGAAGAATTCGCAGATGAAAATCCAAAGTCCAAATTCGATCATAACGTTTTCCTATTTGCCTAGTTAGGACCATTTCACGTCCTTGGCATGAAATTTGTATTGGTTCTATTCAGAAGTGCATCATTTCATATATATACTCCGCTATCTTAGAGAAACCAATATCCCCTCTGTGTCACTCTCTCTTTACCTCACCTCACCAGTCTACACCTTGTCATGCTGGCTGTATTCAGGTGTTTAGGCGCGACTTCATTCCTGGTCATGCATTCCTAATTGATCGAGTCAGACCAGTACAAACGACACTATTAATATATATTCTTGACAAGTTTCGGCCTTCAAATTGTTTGACGTACAGTTCAGTTTTTGCAATCTTGGCTGTGCTAGATCATGAACAACCCCCTTTCTAATGTTCAGACATCAGATTACCATTCCAACATTTGATAGGAGATCTTATATATTATAGTTCGAAAACTTTATATACCATCATAAGCTTGAACCAAAAACCTACTTGTGTGTTCTTTTCCCCCCTTTATTAAGGCAGACAACTGCCTTTGGATAGGCGGTCTTGTAGGTGGATCTATATTTTATAATTTTTATTTACCTTTTAGTTATATATTAAAAAAATTTAAAATATCAAAACTCAAGTCGCACCGCCGCCTAGGTCTACTTAGAGACCACCTAGATGCCGCTTTGGTATGCCTAAACCCGTCCAATAACCGCCTAGCTAGACTCAAGAACTCCCAGAAACTCCGATTAGTCATTTCTATCCAAGGCGCCAGCAGTAGAGCGATCATTTTGTGTCTTAGAAAGTAAAAAGTAAAAAATGATACCAAATACAGCAAAGTTTACCATTGTAACCCGAGCACCAGCGACTCCGGATCCAAACTGCCCAATAGAGTGACTCGGTCCACTTACCAATAATGAGGCAAAACATGTCGTCTCCCTATAGGGTAACTACACCATTAATACTCCCGCCATTATAAACCCTCGTTCGTAACCGAAGTCCCGATCAAAAATTTGGTTCAAAGAAAACAAAATGGCATCAGTTCAGGTAGCGAGGGTTGCAGCCGTACCACCACCCCAGGCGCAGGCACAAGCACAGCCTCAGGCTCAGGCTCATGCTCAGGTCCAGAGCCAGCCGCAGACTCAGACTCAGACTCAGAACCAGAGCCAGAACCAGGCGTTAGGAGAGCAGCAGCAGAAGAAGAACAGAATTCAAGTTTCTGATACCAAGAAGCCGCTCTTCTTCTACGTCAATCTTGCTAAGGTACGTTATGCATCACTCTTTCCTCTTTTTCATTTGGTTTCCTAATCTTTGATGATGTTGAGAAGTTGTGGAAATATAAGGAATTTAGATACTGGTATTTTCCACTTGAAGAATTATTGTATGTGTTTCTATGGTTGTTGATCGAGGTAATGTAGTTCCTGATTGGTATGGACGTAATTTGATTTGTATAATTCATGTCATCCTTTTTTAGTTTTTGTATCAACAATGAGTGTTTAATTTATATGGTTATTGATTCTTGATGAGAAATGTACAAATCAGATTCTTTAAACAAAAAGATTAAAAAAAGATTGGATTTTTGTTATGGGTCAAGGCCTTCTTGAAGCAAAAGAATAAAACAGATGAATGATTTCTATGTCATTTTCTTGATTTTTATTGGATATCATTAGTAAATTTCAAGATGGAAATATTGGCTATTGATCTACATTTTGTGCTTACATAGTTTTTCATTTGATGCAGAGGTATATAGAGCAGCACAATGAGGTTGAGCTCTCTGCGTTGGGAATGGGTACATTCTGAATCATTTTTTGTATTTTTTTTCTTTGTTTTGGTAAGATGGGTGAAAGAAGAGAATGTTTTGTAACTCAACATGTATTGATCTAGTTTGTTGAAATTGGATTTGGTGGACTACTTTCTATATGCTAGTATGATAAGGACCATTTTCATTGTTGTTGCTTGAAAGCTGTCAGGCTTGCTTATATTCTGTGCTTGTGTTTCCACAGCAATCACTACTGTTGTCACTATTGCTGAGATTTTAAAAAACAATGGACTGGCTATTGAAAAGAGTAAGACATTTTTCTCTCTTTTTCTGGAAGAATGGAATGAGATCATGGAGGTATCTGATTTGGTTGTCTTTGTTTTGGTTTGAACAGAAGTATCTACATCTACGGTTGACATGAGGGATGAGAACAAGGGTCGTCTGGTCCAGAAGGCTAAGGTATGTTTCTTTAGTTAAGGCGTATCGAACATTGCACGCCACACACACACACACACACACACACACACCCATTTGACTTCTGATGTCTCCTTTTCTTTTGGTTTTCAGATTGAGATTATGCTGGGGAAGTCTGAAAAGTTTGATTCTATAATGAGTGCTGCTGGAGCTGCTCAAGTTGCTCAGGAGCCAGCTGCCGAGGGCAAGAAATGAAAACAAAAACGTAACCCCCTCTATGGTTCATTGTTGTAGTTTAATATTCACATTATTTCATGCCGAAACTGAGATAAGTAGGGTAATAGGTAGCCAGTTCTTTTGCAGTTGCTAGTATGGAATAGTAAAGAGAGTATAGAAAACAATTATCATAAATGATGTGGCAGGGCAGAGAGGTTGCAGTGGCAAGCTACTCTCTAGTTTCGTCATTTCACAGAGAATTGTAAAGGTCTTCTCTGTTATCTGTTATCATATTGTTACCTTCGGCATTTGTAATTTTTCATCTTACCGCACATAATGTTGATAATTGAATGGCCGATTATTAGTAAGAAATTGTGCCAACCTAGTCTTATATCTGATTGTTTGATTTTTTAGTTTAAGCAGCTATATAATAACAGTTGGTGAGTTTTAGAAACATTGCTGTTCAGATTAATGTTTTCTGGTATCCTTCATTATGATCTTCATGTATTAGATGTACATGAAATCTTACAGTGTGCAGCTAGCTTGTCCTCAAATGAGGATTAATGAACCAGGGAGGTTGCCTAGGTAGAGGATTTGTACCTATATGAGCTGGTATTGTATCTGTAAATCTAGTGGTACCCTTAGCTGGTTGTGATGTTTGGTGTTAGATATCTCTTAACATGTGAGGTGATGACTACCCTTAATAGTGTTGATTATCTGCAATCTTTATTCTGTGTTTACAATTTAGAACTTGCCTACTAGCTAGCTGCTTCAGAAATATTATATCTAGTGGTATGTCTTAGTGGTGATATCTTTTTTTACTAACTGTCAAAACCATATAGACATCTAAAACAATGTAGTTTTAGGCACAAGCTTTAAATCGAGAAAGAAATGCGTTCAAAATTGGTGCGGCCTTGAAAACCGGGTGCTGGCCTGTACAAATGATTCTCATTTTGGTAGGTTCATTACTAGGATAAGGTGTATGCCATTTATCCAGAAATTCACTCATAAATATTGTCTGTCGTCTTGTACGGTCGTATATGTAAATTTCTGAAAATGGGAAAGATAGTCTGGTGTCAAAGTCATTAAATTGTTTTTAACCTGCATTCTGTCATTCAAAGAATTCAGAGGCAATTAGCATTCTGTGTTCTGAGTGCGAATAGACTAAAGTTTACTCATCGGAAAGTTTCTATCAAACTCTTCTCCTTTTATCACTCGATGAGTTCCTCTAAAGATCTAAACCAAATGTCAATGGACGAGATCATTAGGTACGATTAAATTTTGATTGTTGATTCAGATTAGCGATTTTTTGTGTTCAGATAGGATGACTGTTGGATCATGTTTTATTTTTATGAAATTCTTATATTTTCTCTTGTTTCTGTAGCTAAGAGTTTTTCATATGGTCATGTGAAAGATGATAATAGATCTAAATTCAGTACAAGAAGTTTATCTCCTTTTTGTGATATAATCTGAACCAGGTTTACTTTGTTTTTTCATCTCTCATTTTCGCCCCCTATCTATTCTGTTGAAATTAGATGTCTTAATCCTTGGTGTAGCAGTCTAAGGCGATTTGCATTCAAATAGATGGATGGCATTGAATACATGTTCATATTAATGTGCCGTCCTTTTCTTTTCCATATACGTCAATCAGATCTGCTGCATGTTGCCATTAGATTTGTAGTTTTTATGAAAAGAGAGATGATGTTTTGCAGTATCCATATCCTGATAATCGACATGTACCATTTAAACGCTTCATCCAGATCTTGCGAGAACAAGATGAATCCTTGTTTTTCTTATTTTGCTTGTTGGTTGTTGTCACTGTTACTTACAATCAGGGCCTATGTTTTAACACCTGTCATTTACTACTGGTATAAAGCTCTAAATGTCAATGTCAGCTGATTGAGGTTCATAAGGAAACTTAGCTATATATATATATATATATATATATATATATTAAATCAGACACACAATTCAACCGTTTTGGTTTTGAATGCAAGAGAGTCGAGAGCCAGACTTTGATAGTATCTACCTTCTTGTGTCATTGCTATATTTCCTAGTAATTCTGCAGTTTTTGACTTCTGCACAATTTTGTTTTGAAGCTGCTCCAATTCTGATCGAGTAAAAAGAAACCATAAGACAGTTGAAAAAGTATGTAGATAAAGCAAAGTAAATAAGTAACAATGTAGAAAGCTAAACTGGATTGGTCGTGTTTCTGATGAGTTCTAGTCTTGAAATTAAATTGATTTTTGTCTTGATCCTTACGGTTTCAACTTAACCAATTCTCCCAACTGTTTGTTCATCCTTTGGTCATTTGGCAATAGCACTTCAGGCATTGGTAGTTTATATTTCTCTCTAGCTTTGAGAGCTTTCTTTGTTGTAGCCTGATTACAGACCACCAAATCAGTATGTATACTTGCCTAGAAAAGATAAGTCTGTCATAGTTTTTAGCCCTGCAACTGTAGTTTTTAGTTTATGAATGCTGCTTCTTACAACTTCTATAATTGGCAGCCATATAATGTAACTTCTGAAATGAGCAGTTGTAACAAACAGTTTTGCTACATCAATTGTAAGTTATAAGTTCCATGTTTTTTTTTTAACAAAGTATAAACTCTGTGAAACTGGACCTCAATGACTTGTCTGAAAAGGTAACCCACCTTGCTAGCTACTTGAAGCAACATGGAAAGTTTATCACCCAAATTCCCAAAAAGATTCAAACACTGAAAAGCCCTAGCATCAACATCTCATCATTCGAAGCCACCATTTGATAGGCAAGCACAATTTCAGACTTTTAGTTAAAGCAGCTCACAAAATTACTATGCATGGTAAAAAAAAATTACGGTGCATAGTAAATTATATTCTAACATAAAAAATTTACAGCGGAAATAACAAATAAAATCCACGATTTAAATCATAATTCAGAATCGAGAACCACAAAAAGCAAAGCCCTTTTTATTCTTACTACTTACTTCTCTCTCTCCCAAAATCATTCCATATCTAAACCCCTTCGAAACCCTAATCTAACCCACCATCGTTTTCTTCCCCAATTCACGCATTCACTTCAAATTGACCAGCTCCACTCTGCTATTGGTGGTTCTTCACCATACCCATGTAATCATAATTTATTTTTATCGCGTGATTTTATGTTCTTCATATGTGTATATATCTCTCTCTATGGATTTGCTATACTGTTGGTTTTGATTTGTTTCTGTGATTCTATGAGTAGTTCATGCAGTTTCAAAATTGGGTTCTCTTTGTTTTGGGATTCTGGGGTCATTTTATGATTGATGGGAGGTTTATTCGTTTTTATTGTAATAGTTCTTGTTTGTTCTTTCAATCTTTGATGTTTGTGGCTGTAATGATATGTTTTTCTTTTGTGGGTTCTTTGATTTTAGTAGTTTTCTGGGAACCCGTTTTGTGGTTTTGTTCAAGACTGTTTCTTTTTTGCTTTGGGAATTCAGTGCTAAGTGGAAAGATAGGATTTTTATGATAGTATATTAGTCTGTCCTGTGCAGCTGTGGAGAAAATTTTGGTTTATTTATGTTGGGTTATGTTTTGTAATACAGACATCTTTTTATGGCTGATGAAAATCCAAGCTATAGTGTACATGATGGGGAATACGTACCCGAGTCTGAGGTTGCTGTGAATGAGGCTGAGGCTGAGAATGCACAGGCCATGGCAGAGGCACAAGCCATGGTAGAGGCTCAGGCAATGGCAGCAGAGGCACAAATAATGGCTGCAGAGACAGAAGTGATGGGAGCAGATGCTCAGGCGATGGCAGAGGCTCGTGCAATGGCTGCAGAGGCTCAAGCCATACTCGAGGCACAGGCTGAAGCTGAGGCACAGGCTGAAGCTGAGGGACAGGTTGAGCCGGTGGGGCAGCTTGAAGGACAATTGCAAGAGAGTGAGTTACTGCCAGAACATGACCAAGAGCGTCATGAAGATGCTGGGGGCGTTGAAGGTGAGAAAAAGTGGCCTGGATGGCCTGGTGAGAGTGTTTTCCGGATGTTGGTTCCTGCTCAGAAGGTGGGTAGTATAATTGGACGCAAAGGGGAGTTCATTAAAAAGATTGTGGAGGAGACGCGAGCTCGCATTAAGATCCTTGACGGTCCTCCCGGAACAACTGAAAGAGCTGTAAGTTTCTACTGAACATCTGTGTTAATATAATGTAGTAGTGCACAACTCGTAACTACCTTTTTCCTTGATCTCGTCTTACCTTTATCAATTGATATACACCATTCTCTATATTGCCATATCTTTGTGACTATACGCTACAGTTCACATTGTCTGATTAGTTCCCCAAGTTTCAATATGACTTGCAAAGATGTTGAGGGAAAACTTCATGGGTGGCCAATGAATGCTTGGATAATCCTACTATCGTTGAACTATACTGACTATTACAGAGTGTAACCAGTTTTGTTTTGTTAGTCATAGGGTCACATATTTAAAAAAACTGGGGGAAAGTTTTTGATGAAATTCTTTTACTATAACTCTGGTGATTTTGAAAATCTATCGCCAGAGTAATTTCTAGAAAGTAAGTTAGACTAATGGTGCATATCACCTTGTAATGTCTAAAGCTATTGGTTGATAGTGAGTTTGCACAAAGAGAAATAAAACTAATAATTGTCATGTAAAGTATGGGAAAGAGGTGGTAATAATGCATAGGCTAACAAACAACCCAGGTACCGTGTATCTTGTGCTCAAATTCAGGTTTAGTCGGACAGGGAATATAATCTCTATTTCTTCCGAAGTTCTAAATTTTCAATAAGATGTCTACCTTTATAACATCTGTTGGGTTACAAAATTTCTTTGAAGCGCAGAGAAATTGTCATATAAGTCCATTCAAGGATTGCTGTTTATATAGTCTAAAAAAAAACTCATCTAAGA
Source organism: Potentilla sterilis (assembly GCA_963682095.1). Taxonomy (NCBI): domain Eukaryota; kingdom Viridiplantae; phylum Streptophyta; class Magnoliopsida; order Rosales; family Rosaceae; genus Potentilla; species Potentilla sterilis. Next base: position 1,466,337 of record OY821756.1, on the reverse strand, counting down.
ATTTAAAATCAATGTAAAGTAAGTAACTTTGAAAGTGTTTAGGCCTTAAAACTTGAAATCTCTGTTTACTAAAAAAAGAGAAAGAAAGAAACATAACAGGAATACCCAGAATATGAATACAGGTGCATTTATTGTAGTAACAACAATGAGTGTGTGCAGGTTATCCGTGCAAAATTTAAGGCAACGACTCAATCATCAATAAGATCCCAAAATTGAAGAACCAAGGGTCCAGATCGCAGGGATCAGCATCGAGCATTACAATGTGCTGAAAGTTGATCTGAATAAACCCCCGTACACTATTCGAACCATTGTAGCATGAAGCTCTCCACTCCGTCTGGTAACTTCAGAACCTAGATGGCTGATGTCTTGCCACAGATGGTGTATACACCATTATAAAGAAAACTATAAAGAAACAATAATCCTTTGAAGACCACTCTTAAATCTTGAGAGGCTAATGAATTCTCATACTCATGGGAAAGATAACTAATCAGTAAATAACCCCAATGAGTTGATCAACATAAGACTTCTAGTGTTGACTTAAATTTGGTTTGAAGATCGTTTAGTTATGCAGTTTGGTGCACCCTTATGGATAAGATCATATGATGTTGCTGCAACCTCTGTTGGATTTAATTTGTCGGTTCTCGTTTTGGGAAAAGAGTTGATAGTTTGGTATCTATTGTTTAAGAAAAGAGTAGCAGACGGTTTCTTCTCTTGTGTTATGTCAACACTGTGGATTTAGTAAAATCCAATATTTATATGCTTATGATGTTTTTTTTATCTCTGTAATTAGGTGATGGTCTCCGGCAAGGAGGAGCCTGATTCTTCCCTTCCACCTGCAATTGATGGCCTTTTGAGAGTTCATGCACGCATAGTTGATGGTTTGGATGCTGATTCTTCTCAAGCTCCCCCAGGCATGGGTGGCAAAGTTTCCACAAGGTTGCTGGTTCCAGCCTCACAGGCTGGTAGTTTGATTGGCAAACAAGGAGGAACTGTTAAATCCATTCAAGAATCATCGAACTGTATAGTTAGAGTTCTTGGATCAGGTGCGTATGAAATTCTCAAATTTATGCCCTTAGATCATGCTTTGAAATAGAGATGAGCTGACTTCTGTGGAAGTCATAATTGGACTATCTAGTTGCTTATCTTTTGGCAGTCATAAGTTTTTAGTATTGCCAAACGTCTGAGCTTTAATTTCAGCAAGAGAATATAAATTTAGAACATACACAACATGGTTGCAAATTGTATATACAAATACTCTACCTTTAGAACATACACAACATGTTTAAAAAAATATCTTAATTCATGTGGTCTTCTTTGTTTTTCTTAAATGCAGAGGACCTACCGATTTTTGCTCTTCCAGATGACCGAGTTGTCGAAGTAGTGGGGGAGCCAGTTGGTGTGCACAAAGGAATTGAACTAATTGCGTCTCACCTCAGGAAGTTTTTGGTTGACCGCAGTATAATTCCAGTATTTGAAATGCATGTAAGTCTTTTTCTTCAATGATTTTGTATGTTTTCTTTATCACCTTCATTTAAACCAGCTTTTGTTATATTGGACGAAACATGGGATGCTCATGATCTTTTCTGCAGATGCAGGCAAATCCTCCAATGGAGCACCACATCCCCCCTCATCAATCATGGGGTCCACCTCAAGGTATTCCACACAATGCTGGTGGGGGTCCTGGATATGGGCCACCTAATCCACAGTACATGCCATCTTCTCGACAGCAATTTGACAATTACTATCCACCAGCTGACTTGCCCCCACCTATGGAGAAACAGCCTCATCACGGAATATCAGCCTATGGGAGAGAAAATCCTATGGGTGTTCATACATCATCAAATGCTCAATCAGCACCATCAATGGTCTCGCAGGTTGTCTCTTTGGCTGTTCTAATTTTTTCGTTTGACAATCCACTCTGTACTGAAATCGATTAAGATTTTTTGTAATAACAGAGAATATGTTATAAAGAATTAATTAGCTGGGAAGGCATATTATTATGGTCGCATATTGAAAAGATAATAGTCTTGGGTTGAGCATCTGTTCTGAGGTTCTGTAACGAGACATGGTCTTTTGTGGTCTGTTGTGAATGTGCTTTTTATTAGGACTGCACTCCTAATTGAATGAACCCCGATCTAGTGAAAATTATATCAAAATGCAAATATTAGGTTGTTGGCATCTAGAATGAAGATGGAGGAGTTAGTATTAGTTCTTAATTTATAGTAGTACAAATATGTATTGATAATTTCCCTCTTTTTTTTGGCAGCTCACTCATCAAATGCAAATTCCATTGTCATATGCTGATGCCGTTATTGGCACAGCTGGTGCAAGTATAAGCTATATTCGACGGGCTAGTGGGGCAACTGTTACAATACAAGAGACAAGGGGTGTTCCTGGGGAAATGACTGTTGAAATCAGTGGAAGTGCTTCCCAAGTCCAAGCAGCTGAGCAACTGATACAGGCAATGCTTCATAACCTGTGATTTGATTTATTATTTTGTTCAAACTTTCCAACTTATTAGATTTCTGAGGTGGAAAGGGCACACCTTCTATGGGGGGCGGGTAGTGCATTGAGAGTTTGTAGAATTTTTGGTTTGATAGTCTAGATTTGATAATGCTTGGTTTTCTTGATCGCAGAATTTCATGGCCGAGGCAGGAGCACCGCAACAACCACAAGCTGCTCCCCCTGTGGATCAGGGTTATAATTCCTATTCAGCTCATGGATCTGTTTATGCATCTCCCCCATCCAACCAAGGTCACCAAGGCCATACTGGCGGCTATGGCTCAGTCTATGGCCAACACTATGGTTACTAGCTCAATAGAGAATATCAATTTGGTTTGTCAAAAGTTGAGACTAGTTGTAACTGTTGTGAACTTGGTAGTCACCAAGTAGTTTCTCTATAAGGCGGCTGTATTGTTAAACTTTCCTTCTCCTTTTTGAAACTTTGATTTAGAAACAGTCCAATATGTCAGAATCCATGTGTTCATTAAGCTAACAAGAGGATTGAACCATTTTAGTGTCGGAATTTTCTTGTTTTACTACAATCCTGATTTATGCATTTGAGGATCTAACATAACAAATGATACATCGAATGCTTGTAGGACCCAGATGAAGCATCTCATCTTTGACAGAAGGAAACATTGAAAAATGAAATATACTGGGTATATTTGGTGGGGTGTAGTTCTGTTTCTTCCCTTTCCTTCACAGGTTTTCCAGTCTATTTTCTGTCTTTCCAGTTAATATGTTCGAAAAGTTGATGAATGAAACCTTGTTTTCAAACTGGGGTAGCAGAGCATCAATCACCAGTCTAATGTAAGATCAAATCTCTCATGATTACAGAATATTTATACGCTCATAATCCACTCAGAGTATAGACCTCTTTTCCCTATCGTTCTAGATCACCCAAATTAGGAGATGAAATTAGAGTTGGTGGTTTACCACCAAAACCCCAGCATCTTTATGTCAAGTTTCAGTGTTAGATTCTGCTCGTCTTGTGCCTCAACTTTTGATTAAGCTTTCACACAATGTAAACTAGGTTGGAGAACATCACCTTTTATAATTTATATTGCTAGTTGTATTAGTGTGTTAATAATCTTTTAAGGACTTCAGAAGAAATTTGGTTCTGGAAAAGTTGGAATATAGAAAGGAAGAACTTTATTAGGAATCTAAGCCAAACTTCTAACTCCATCCTGCATTGAAATTAATTTTAAAGTCTTCGGTTTCAAGTTGTTTTACTGCCCCCATCTTTAATCTTACTAAATCTGACAAGGCTCTCCTTAGTCCACTCATGCAGATTATATATATGACCTTTCATTTTCTGTAACTCACATTCCTAGAACTAGTTGCCTCGTCTGTAATCGCTTACATATCAATGGAAAATGGTCACGATGGATCGAACTCCAAGGGTATGTGTGAGAAGATCTTCTGCTGTCTCTGCCCAAATTTTCATTCAAACCATGATGCACACCACAAACTAGCCACTGGGTCTGGAGCTGAAGCTGCGACAGATGATATGCCACAAATTCTCAAGGCAGGGATGGTTCGACCTATAAAGGTTTATGGGGAAAGACAACATCATGTTATTGTGAGCGTGAACTCACAAGATGAGGTGGATAACAAGAAACCAGGTTTGGCTAAAAATGATACATTTTCTGATTACATTAACCGCACAAAGTTTAAGATCAGAGCTTCTAAGTCCAATGCGGGCATGGAGAAGGTTGCCTCCGGAGAAGGATATGTTTACAAACAAGAAAAGGATGATGATGGTAAGGATGTCTTTTCAGAATTTGTAAATCGCTCTAAGATCAAGATTAGGAAGACATCAAGTATTGGGAGCAAAATGAATATCTCCTTTAAGAACTAGGAGACTGCAGCTCTGCAACCATACAAGATCCTTAACAAATAATGGCGTGGTGCTGATTCAATTGATGTCCAGTAATATTATCTCCCTCTACTTCTCCAGTGTACTTGTGTGAAAATATTACATTATTGTGCTATTGTTTTCCAAATCAATTGTATTGAGTAATTCTTGTGTACTTCATGTGTCCTATGAAGCTGTATTCTATTTTATTTATTTCTTACTTTTATAAACCTAGCAAAGTGTATTCTTTCGTTGCTCAGAACGTTGTGACACAGATTTGTTGGGGTTATAGAGATCCTCCTTCCTCTGGGGAAAAGGTCTTTTCAAACGTACAGAATGTGCAATTTTTCTTCGAAATTTGTAGGCAATAGCACACAGTCTTAGCCATTTTGACATGATTCATCAGCAAAGCCAAATACTAAACCATTGATACTCATAGTCTTTCCCAATTTTCCTTAATCCAGACCCCAACAAAATGCATTGTTACTCGAAACAAATTCGATTAAGTACAATAACTAGAACAACAAATTCATCACTGATAATACTGCTACATCCAAACCCCTAATTATGGCCATGGAAACTCTAGAGGAAGTTGTAGATGGTTGTTGTGGAAGTGGCATTGACAGTGAGATTGATCGAGCACTTGTGCTTGATCCAGCTGCAGAGGCGTTTTGGGAGGTCCAATGCAACCAAATCCCAACAAGCGACTATATGTTTAGGAAGTGCTGCGTTTCTACAGGGACACGCCCATTAGTCTGATATCAACTTGGAATGAATCTACTCATCCAGGGTTTGGCCTCTGATCAAAAGAGAGTTGAAGTGGCACCTTTGATTTAGTTCTTAATTATTTTAAGGAAGCCTAGTGCCCTAATCCGTGATGTCTGAAGTATTTTTCATGCTTGATGTCTTGTAGTTGTGGGTGTTGTAAAACATGTCTTTAGTTAACTTTATGAAAAACCAGTCGCATCAAGTTCTGAAGTTTCACTTTGGGGATATTCCTTCCTTTCTAAACAAAGCTGCAATTAGATTTATAATAACATCTAGAGAAGTTCTATCAAGAAAGCTTAGTAGTACCTACCAAGTAATAGCTTTGTCTTTTGAATCCCACTTCATTAAGCAATTAAGGGGAGAGAACTTGAGAATATGATCCCATATAGCACTTCAGGTCATTTTTGCTAATTCTTAATCACTAGGACATCCTGTACTTCAGTTCAATTCTTACATATAAACAAGGCCCCTCTTGTTTTTCCACTGCATTCTATTCTCAGTTGATTTTCAGTTTCTCACTTGATTCCAGTCTCTTACTTATCAATGAGGAAGAGTGTGCATAGCTCGAACTCCAAGTGTGTGTGCAAGAAAATCTTTGGTATTTCTGTTACTTGTCCAGTTTGTAGATTGGCACCAACTAGTCAGGTTACATTGCAAGAGAAACTCAAGCCTAAGGCAGAAATGATAACACAAACTAAGGCTGCTGCTGAGCCGAGTAATGCCAGGGCCAATTTAAAAGTTGACGAGAAGCACAAGCGGCCCAAATTAGACCCAAAACTTACAAAAGAAGGTAGGACAGCAAGCTTGCAGGGTTACAATGATGCATTTTCTGATTACATTGCTCGTGCAAAAATTAGGATCAGAGCTATGTCAAATGTTGGTATTGAAAAGATGGCCTCCAGATCAGCAGATACTGATGTGTATGACACGAAGAAAGAAGATAGTCCCAAAGATGCATTTTCGGTACGGTCTACATCAATCGTGCTAAGATGAAAATCAGAAAGACGTCAAGTATTGGAAGCAGAAAGATCGTCTCCTTTAACCGAGAGTAAGGACAGGACAAAAAAAACAAAAAATGGAGATTGAAAAGTGTGCTAAGAGATATTGGTTCTGCGTAATGCATGTCTTGATGAATAAGGCTCGCGTTGGTGATTGATTTCTAGTAACACAGATTGTTTGAATGCCTACTAACTTGTACCTCTGTTCTTAGTCTGCATGTTGCCCATATAAATAAATTGGTCTCTTATGTTTGTTATGTCTGGATAAATTTCACTTGCTCAACACTATGGTGCATTGTAAAACCTTGATAGTGAGGTATCAGTCCCTTGTTTGTACCTGTGAATAATGTGAATTGCGTGAACGTAAGTAGGATACCCCAATTAGTTGATTGATCATCTTCTTCTGAAGTCTTTTAGTTCATGCTTTCTGCTGGATTCTCTCTGCGGTTGTGTACCATGGAAGTCTATACAATTCAAAAAATTACATGTTTTATATATATATATATATATATCCATCCCTGCATGAACTATCATAATAATTCATAATCATCACAGCATTGGAGGGGTGAATTGAGCAGGAAACGATTTTAAGACTATAGAAAGTAAAGCAGTTTCCTCAAAGAACACGAATATTACAAACAGATATGATTAATTATTACAATGGAGTTTAAAAGGTTCCTCTCACCAGAAAAGCAATGATTCTTCCAAACTTTGAAAAACTAGGCATCCTGCTCTTATATACTGAGTTTAGTATAAAGACCAAAATTAATAGACCACAGATAGGATGCTAGGCTTTGCAATAACTAAGCTGTCATGTTGTGTAAAGGGGTGGAAAGCATCAAGAGTCTCATCAAGTCTTTTGTGCTGTATGAAATTTATGCTGGATTCTATTTACTGAAGAAATTCTGACAGTTCAAGAGGGAATATGATTCCAAACATCATATCACTAGGAAAATAAGAAAAAGAGTAGACTCTACTTTATGAAGAATCTTATCAAAATTTTCTTTCTAGTTTCTTTCTTCTTACACTTCACTCAAGCAAAGAAAGAAGAGAACAAAAGCTGGAACTTTTGTTTTCTAATTGTTCTACTCTTTTATTTCATAATTAACTCACTATAAATACTTAGTTCTCCATCTCATACAATTAAGGCCCAGGCTAGCTGTTCTTCTTATCACTTCCAAACTTCAATGGCATTTACTTGTTGCTGCTGTACTTGCCAAGCAAATCATGATCAACACAGCTCACACCCCCAACAAGACTCAGACTCTTCAGTACCGATTCATGATCATGCTCACAAAGCTGTTCATGACCACAATCAAAACAGAAGAGTTGATATATCCAAAGGAGCCAATTCAAAACGATTCAATGACAAGAGACAACATCATGCTTCTGAGCCACATGGTAAGCCAGGGGGTCAAAAGTCAGGAACAGATGATCAATTTTCTGACTACATTAGCCGAGCAAAAATTAAAATCAGGACCATGACGATGAATGTTGGTGGCAGGAATAAGCAAAATGCCACAATTCCAAAGAAGATGAGCAGAATGATACAAAGTATGGAGATCATACTAAAGATGCTTTTTCGGACTATATTAAACGCGTCAAGATTAAGATCAGAAAGACAACCAGTATTGCTAGCAGAAAGAGTTTCAAAGAGAGCAAGCAGGAGAAGCCAGGTAGTTGAACCTCAACAATAATATGAAGATGAAATAATGCTGATCAATGTTGATGTACTACGTACAATATTGATCTTCCTATAGTCTGTTTAGCAAAGGTAATAAGCTGCTGCTTTCTTTTAGATGTATAATTCTGTTTTGATTTGTTGTTTCTTAAATGAAAATAGAGTAATAGCAGATGGCGAACAGCATTTATATGATGCATTGATCGATGCTTCTAGGTTGAAGGAAGATCTAAAGAGCAAGTTCCATGATCAGTTAGGTGATGAGGTACATATCAATGTTGGCCGGAAGAATAATTATAAGTAGATTTTTGACACTAAACTAGAACATTAAAAAACTGATGACATATGTAACAATTCCATGCGTGGTACAAATTAAGGTTTAACTGATTTGAATCATAAAACTCTGTTAGCAACTTAATAATACTTCACAACAATGAAATTGAAGTAAATCTATATAAAGAAAAGAATACCATCTCGCTAGCAATTCAGTTCTCATTATTCACATTTAATCGAAGTGCATATGAATGTCTACCATGATACCTGAAACGAAAATCTCTAATAGCTTGGATAACAATAAGTGGAGACTCTAACATCTGCAGATGTCCGGGGGATACCCTCCATTAAAGCAATGGTATCACTCAGCAAATTGGGAGGCGCAGTACTATTGCTCCTATGAATGCTAAAAACCAGATTTTGCCGGCCTCTTGCATGTTTAAGGAAAAAATTTGCCTATGTGATTGCAGTCTCAGAGACTATGTCAAGGTCAATCCCGACCCTCATTAGGTGACCAAGAAAGGGGATCAAATATTGAGCTTGAGTCTCCCAAGTTGCTCTTCAGTGTAGTTGGCATCATCCATGTCGCTCAACCTATACATGGGAAATCTAATCCTCAGCTTTTCGAACTTAGGAGAGCTATACCCCGGGAAGGGATATATGTATTTCCGAGATAGATAATCAAGATCTTAAGTTTCATAAATGAGAATGGCAGACCACCTAATCAATTTTTGATAGAATCTGGAGGAAGTTAGACGATATAACAAGTAGGTTTTCTGCTTCGCAATGCATGGTGTTGCTAGTGATGGTGGTATTATATATCGGAAACTTTGCTCAGTCAAATTTCTTGATCAGTTATGACCTTGAGAAAATGACAGCGTCATTCAAGCCAGCAGATTGCACCAAAGATTAAAAGTAATAATTTAGTAGAATATATAAACTAGTTTGCAATCAATTTCCTTCATTTCAGCTGTAGTCCTAATTTCAAAATATTACAAATCTTATCAATTTCCCTATAAAGTTGAATGCTACTCATAAATCTCAACCTTGAAAATAAATTAATAATTATAAATTAAGGTCAAGCAAACACCAAGTGAAGTGCAATTCCTTCAAAATATGGCGTTATTGCAAGGTCAGGCAAACACATATAGGTAACTGCATGTGCATATATTTTTAGTTTCTTGATTTGCATGCGACTATATATCAGAGATGGCAAACATGCATAAATGCATGAAGACTTGAAGGAAAATCTGAAGACTTAAATTAAAGGAAAATATGAAGAATAAATCAGAATATTCATTTAATATTATTTTGCTTCCCAAGACCGACTCATTGTTCATAAAGTTGCACCCACTATGAAGATCTATATATATAGCATGTTGTTTATAATCCAATCTTTTTTAACTCATTTTGTTGTTTCATTACATTCCCTAAACGTCGACCTCTCTTCAATCACAAAGATTACAGGACCAAATTTACAGGATTCTACACAATCTGAATTAAATCTCAAACAAACAGGATACACCCGATAATCTCAGAATATATAGACAGTAAGTGGATGAAGACTGATTCAGGCAAGCTAGGCTGAATTGAAAATGAAAGAGGAAGGAAATCGAAAACATAGATGTAGGTGACCAAGGAAAAATCTATTCATGCTGGATTTTGTTCGCGTCGGATTTGACTCATGTCGAACTGTCAACACTTGGGGGTGGCGGACGTAAGTTTCAGTCCTGATGCGTTGTGCTCGAGCGTGCCAGTACCTTTGGGTTAGGTACAACCTCGGTGGCGGACGACGTCTGGCGAGCGGATGACCCTTGGCGAACGGATGACCCTGGCGAACGTACTCGTTTGCTCTCTTCTACCTGACTTCTCGATCAAGCGACTGTTACGCGGGCGTTGACGTGCCGGCGTAAAGGGCTCTAACAAGACCTAAGTAACAAGTTACTAGGATTTTTCCTCAACCCTTTGCAGATTGAGATATCTTACTTCGATCCTGGAATGCAAAGTAGAGCTTTAAATTAAGACCGCGGAGTGGTATCGTCCAACCTCTTGCAGATTGGAAAAGTTTGTTACCGGAGTAACGACTCGATTTGTCACAAGGCGTGACGACTAGACTCGATAAGTCCCTGCGATGCTTCGACACAAACGCAAAGGCACTTTCGACAACCACGGCAGGTGTACGGCGACCGGTGGTGGGCGTAAGTTTGCGGCTAGGTTGGAAGAGTGGCTGTTTGCAAGTTGGGGAAGGCAGTTCGCTAGAGATTGATCCGGAGAGGCTTGCAAGATTTGCGAGGCGCAAAAGCTTGTGTTGTTTGTAGATGGTTGTGAACCCTTTTTACGCTGCCCTAGAGTTCTTTATATAGTGATCTCAAAACCTCAAATACTTGTATATCAAACATAATGAATTCTGATATTGAATAGGATTCGATTACCTTAAATCAACTCAAACTCGGACTCTTAGAAGGACTCCAAATCTTATTCTGAAAAGGAATGTGATTAAAATGCATACTGGATTACCCATTAATGGATTACCCTCTTGGGCTTCGGCCCATAGTCTCGGGTAAATGTTAATTTAGGCCTAAACAGATTTTCTTGATTTTTCTGAAGGAACTATCCCTTAATGCAACCCACCATCTTATATAGAAGGAGGTAATTGGTTAACAAGCTAAGTCGTTCTCACTGCAGCTGCTCTTGTGGTTTCTCTGAGCTTTCTTCATGGCTACCACATATTTTTCTTCAGCGACTATTCTTTGCAATATTTATCTTGCATGCGATACATCAGCTACAGCAGCAAGCTATGGGGGGCTCAGTGTCAAAACCGAAACTCCCCAAACTCACCGTTTTATAATCGGAACAAAACTCCTTCAAACAGGTTAAGCAATGGGTCATGTTCACCTCAAAACAACGATCGGCACTGGGTCATGTTCACCTCAAAACACTTGTAGTTACATTTACAGCTATGCAAATGATGACACGAGCCACGGGGTGTTGGCTAAGGAGACGATTACCTTATCATCGGCGACAGGCGGGGTTGTTGCCCTAAATGATATTGTGTTTGGGGGTAGGCATAACAACACTGAGGTTTTTTATGAAGATGAGATGGGAGTAATTGGCCTTGGAGGAGGGCCTCTATCACTTGTTTCTCAAATAGGTTCTAAAGTTGGAGGCAACAAGTTCTCCCACCGCTTGGTGCCATTTTATACTTCTCCGAGTACCGAAAGCAAGATGAGTTTCGGGAGTGGAAGTGAAGTAATGGGTGATGGTGTTGTGAAAACATCTTTGATCTCCAACCAATTCATGCCTGCCTTATTAATGGTGACACTAAAAGGAATTAGTGTTGGAGATAAGTTTGTGCCTTTTAATTCCTTCGGTTATGTTTTTGAAGGCAACATGTTCTTGGACTCAGGAACAGCACTCACACTAATCCCACAAGATATCTACGACCAGCTGGCGTGGGAAGTAAGGAACCAGATTCCGATGGCACCCACCGCAATTGATTCGAGTTGGGGAAATCTGCTATGCTACAAGACTCGAACTAATCTCAAAGGGCCGGCATTGACAGTGCATTTTAAGGCCGGTGCTAGCGTGGTGTGGACACCAACACAGACCTTCATTCCCGTAGAAGATGGAATTTTCTGCTTAGCAATGCAAGATGTTCCTGATCCTGTTGGTACTATCGGAAGCTTTGCTCAGTCAAATTTCTTGATCGGTTTTGACCTTGAGAAATTGACACTCATTCAAGCCAGCAGATTGCACAAAAGGATAAACAAGCCAGCAATTGCTTAAAGGAATTTTTTTTTGGCTTTCTAAATGAGCATCAATTTCCTTAATTTTCAGCTGTAGTCCAACTATATTCTAGTTTCGAAATCTTATCAATTTTCCCTCTAAATTTGAATGCTACAATCATAAATCTCACCCCTGAAATTAAATTAATAATTATAAAGGATAGCAGATTATGAGATTGATACCCATAATCGAGTTTCTACTAATACAGCATGCACTAGACAATCTAACTAAGAACAACTACTTATAATCAGGAAGAAAAATTCTTTTGCACAGAGGGGCATACCCAGACTGCTTAACAAACCATCTATATTGGAGCTGCACATGTGGTTCTGAAGTGGCCTGTTTGGTTGCAGCGACTACAATGCACTACTCGCTTCACTCGGCCACGGTCCTCTGCTCGAACACGCTTCTTTCTTGGTCGACCTGGTGGCCGGAGTGACTTGGGAGGGTTGATTAGAACTTCAGAAAGAGCATTGCTTGCATTGGGATCTTCTCCCTCAATCCTTAACGTCTCAGCCCATAGAGATTTATCTGGAATGGGATGTATAGTCTGCGAGTATGTCTTCCGATAGGTTGCAACTGTGAAGCAGCTCTCAGTAAATCGATGGACTTGTTGCCTGCAAGACAAAAGTGCAGCAACAGCATGGGCACATGGCAAACCATAAAGCTGCCAGCCACGACAAAGGCAGCAACGGTTTCGAATGTCCACAATCATTGTCCCTTCATGAGATATAACTTCAAACTCAGCTTCATTAGCACGAAGGACCTGATAGGTGCGCCCGCGCTCAAGAGCCTCTGCAACACGCCTCTCTGCGGAAGGAACAAGAATTGATGTCCACTGCATACTGGTCTCTCGACGTTCATTGAACCAAGTCATTAGCTGCCTCCTGATGCATTCCATCATCTGAATTATTGGAAGCCCGGAGGCCTCCAATATCCAAGTATTTAAGGATTCAACAATATTAGCTGTCAAATGCCCGAAACGTGTTCCCTCAAAATAAGCAGTAGCCCATAAGCGAGGTGGAATACGTCTGATCCAATACGCAGCATCTTGAGATATCTCTTCTATCTCTAAAACTTTTGCTTCAAATTCGATTACAGTAAGAGCATGAGCAGCTTCCCATAGAAGATTAACAAGCATTGTGTTATTAAACTCCTTACGAAAGCTATCACTCAGATGACGCATGCAAAATCCATGAAAAGCAGTAGGAAAATTCACTTCAACTCCATCTACAATGCCCTTCTGCCTGTCTGACAAAATTGTAAGCCTAGGCATGTTTTCTGAGTTAAGCTCAAGCAGATTATGAAGCTCAGAAAGAAACCACATCCAATTATCATCACTCTCCTCATCCACAACCCCAAATGCCAGAGGAAATAGAGCACCATCACCATCGAAACCAGTAGCAAGAAGCAAAGTACCCAGATACTTACTTTTCAAATATGTTCTATCAAGCCCAAGGAGGGGTCGACAAGCATTTAGGAAACCATAAATTGATGCCTGAAACGATATGAAAAGGCGCTGGAAGCAGTTATCACTTGGGTTTCCATACACAGATGCAATACTCCCAGGGTTAGTTCGTTTGACCTGTTCACAATATTCTGGAAGCAACCGATACCCTTCTTCAAATGATCCACGCATTGCTGCCATGATGCGCTCCTTGCCTCGCCAAGCTTGTTTGTAGGATAAGGTGATACCATGAACTCGGTGAATCTCCTCAAGTATCTCCTTTGGCTTGTAATTAGGGTTCTCTTTAAGCCGTTGCTCCACAGAATTTGCAACCCACTGAACAGAGGCTTGCTGATGACCAAGATGATAAATTCCTCCACATGTATGAGTTTCATGGATGGTCCTGATTGTGAAAGTTGGAACTCCTGGGAGCTTTGCAGCATGAATGCGCCATGGGCACCCCTCACTCGCACACTTGGCAGTGAAGCGAGTCTTGTCAGATTTAATGGTCTGCATTTCAAAGTGTAAGCCAATAGCTGTATCCCTCAAAGCTCTCCGGCAGCTCTTGACATCAGGAAACTCTTGCCCCACTGCCAATTCATAATGAGGATTTGCAACAGGCATACGAGCCTGAAGTACAGGATTGGGGCTAAGTGCCAGCTGAGACTCCTGGATGCTCATATCATGCATAGATTCTATGCCCATTTCATGATTCTGATCCATGGCCAGTTCCATATTTCCTTCAAGTTCTTGGTCGTCTGAGACAGCCAGCTCATTATTCTCATGCAAAACCAAGTCATGATTCTGAGGAGGGAGAGACATTCCATGGTCCTCCAGGTCAGGTTTCCGATCCATCCCTAACTCATTTTCATGTCTGTAGCTGTGACCATCATCTCCATCTTGGTCATGGTCTTGTTCTAAACCCAACTCGTGGTCATGAGGATGATCTAAACCCAGATCATGTCTGTTATCCCCCATATCCAAGTGATGCTCATGATCCTGTGAGCCCAGATGATGGTCATGAGTGCCTAGGCTATGGTTGTGGCCCAGCATCTGCTGATTCTGCCCAAGTGCTATATTGTGATTTTGTCCAAGTAATAGATCATGGTTAGCCATTGATGGAATCAATAAACAAAGGAGATAGCACTGCCTCTCAAATCAACTACCAGTTTATAATTTGACACAGCGTCTTCTCAACTGTATTAAAGCATGCCTACAACACAAAATAACCACAGTCGGTATAAATATAATGCCTCAATCAACAGTAAAACCCACGCACATATTGTGTTACAAAAAAATGATAAACAATACAGAGGTCCAATAAAAAAAAATGAAAAAACACATTTAGCAAGACAAGGCCTTTGCAGTTTTACACACAACCCAGTTTACATAGGAATGCCAAACACGACCAGAAACAATACTGTAAAAGAAAAAAAGATACCAACAGGCAGAGGAGGAAGAACATGGAAAATCTATTACTACACCAACCATTATGATACCAGAAAAACATAAACAAAGCTAGATAACATTAATATGTCTATATAATTTACTTCCGTAAGCTTTCATCACATTAACATTAAAATGTACACATCTGCAAATCCACAACAATATTAAACAAGCACTGATTCATCAACTCAGATTACTAGAGACCAAAACCAACAATCCAAAACTACCATGTCCTTCTGTTCAGACTCTAGTAAAGCATAAGCTGCCACTCAGGCTATGTCGCCACTACCATCAACATCATATCAAGTAATAACAGTACACTAATTCAGTAAAATGCAGATAGTTCAAATCACCATGCTCACTCTAAACAATAACAAATCATCATGAATCACAGTTTAAAACTTTAACCAAGACATTTACTTTCATGGCTCTTAAGAGTTAACCACACACTCTAAAACACTAATCTTTAAGCAAAACAAAGCCCTACCCACAATTCAAAACCCACATAGCTAATTCCAACACAAAACAGTACACAATCCCAGTAAAAAGGCTCAAACCCAAACTGCCAAATCAATCAAAACAACATATCCAAACCGAACCCATTAAACAACTCAAAAAACAAAACAAAACCCGGAAAGCAACAAACCTTGAAACAGTGATGGTAAACCAAATACGATACCTGAAATTCACGAAACCCTAGCTCCAGCCCCAATTCACATACCGAAAATTGGCCCCCCAAATAAAGCGAACCCACCAAAAAGACGAACTGGGTTTCGCTCAGAAGGCCGGGAATCGAAGTCCCAAAGCGGCGGAGAGCAGATCGGAGAGGAAAGTTGAGACCTTTAAAATGGGGGAGTTGCAGAAGAAAAACAGAGGGGAAATTTGAAAAGGGAGAAGGTGGTGGGATTTTGGCGGGTAATGAAAGAATGGGGAAATCGGTGGTAAGGGCAAGAAGGAGAGACGGAGAGAGAGAGAGAGAGAGAGATTTGAAAGGGCAGAAGAGGCAGTGTGTTTCAGGGTTGAGAAGGGAAATACAGGTCTCAGGGCTTTGTGAGAAAAAGGGGTATTTAGGTCAAGCAATTTGGGAATTTCTGGGATCAATTACTGTTTTGCCCCATCTTTTCTGCCTACTTTGGGTTTTTCTCCTCCTATGCTTTTTTTATGTAGGAAAAGTAAAAAACGTACGCAATCATAGACAAAATTCAATTTGGTATCTTGAATTTTTAAGTAAAATTTAAATTAAATCATTTTTTTTAAAAAAAATCAGATTGACTCTTAAAATTTCAAGATCACTCGGATTTAAAATTTCGAGTGACGTAAGCTGCTGATTTGGAACTGACAACAAAGACTCATACTCCAATATTGAAACATTCGTAGAATATAAAATTGACCATTTACATATTAAACCTTCTAAATTTGAAATGAAACCTAATTAACATACTCATAAAAGACTGGTTGGATGCAAAATGTAGTAATAAAAAACACATAATTATAGTTCTAATCATAAATAAAGTGCACATACAAGATATGGTCTTAATCAACTAAATGTGGGCCCTTATTGCCAGTATCAAAACAACAACTTACGTCACATTTCGAGGTCACTTGAAATTTTAGATATGAAATATCATATTTGAAAGTTTATGGGTCATTCTGATTTTTTTTTTTAAAGATGGGGGAATCTGATTTATACCAAAAATTTGAGAGTATTAAACAAAATTTTGTCCTAAAATCATTCATACAAATTCTCCTTTTAATTTCTACTTTTTTAAATTACCACTAGCGACTCATAGTCTAAGGGAATAATACCGCCCGTCTAGGGCGAGTAGAGTTTGATCAATTATCATAATACAATATAGTGAATATACTTATAGAGTGAAGTCATCTATAAAAGACTAAAATCAAATCAAATGTTTGAAACATAACACCGGACTATTTCAGTATAAAGGAAACATGAAAAAATAACTTGATTCCTTTTTTAAGTGTAGCATTTGAGTAAGTCGTATGATTCAGGGGATCCACGTGCTTGCTAATTAGATATGTATTGTCCACGAACTGAATTAGATTGAAACTTCTCATTTCAGATGTATGCAAGAGTGTGCTTAAATGGAAGAGAAATATGCACATTTAGTTTTTTATTTCATGGTACAATACCACGTATACACTTATTTTTAAGGTTGAAGTTCACGCTTTCTTCGTAGCATAACATGTCTATTTACACAAAAACAATGTGGAAAAGTAATTCCAAAACATGTTTTTCATACTTTTTAATACACACATACATGGTATCTTCTCAACGAAACATGAAAATGTTATATAATTTTATTCTCCAAATTATCTAAGGAGTAAAACAAGAGTTTATTCTCATTTATCGTTTCACGTAAAATAAACGCGTCATTGGTGGGAAAAATTAGTGTGTTTTCAAAAGCCGAATGAAGAACTAATGGCAACTTAGCAACACCAAATTTACTGGGAATATTTGCTGTATTGGATTGGCTGTCCATACTTATTTCCATGGTGCTTTATTTAGAGTCACATCCCCAAATCGTTGTCGTTTTTTCTCTTATCAGCAGCCGACTTTTTGGCCTTTGTCGTCATTTATTTCAACTCCTTTTGAATTTGTTTAAATCTATAAATGTGAAAGACAACGTGCCTATGATGTTGTAAAGCTTCAACCTTTCGGTTGGGCTTTTGTTGTTGTTGTTGTTGTTGTTGTTTGATCTTCATCTCCACCAAACCTCAATTATTGTTCCATCTTCGTTTTTGTCATTGATTGTCTCCAATCACTCATTCCACTCCTTTTTCTGGGTCTCATGATCAGGTCAGTTTCTATTTTTGTCAATTGTTGTTTTTCAATGCAAATTTATAATCTTTGATTGTTGTTTATGTTGATTGCTGAATTGGGTTCTGGTTTGGATTGAATTATGTGTTTTCTATGGAGATTTGATAATCCAAGCTCTGTAATTTGGATTCTGGTTTTGTTTTGTTGTGATCATAATCCGGCTCTCTTTATTTTTGGCTCATGTGGAAGTGTCTTTGTCTTTAGTGATCCTGTATTAGAATTTTGGGAAATGGGTTTTCTCTTAGTTTGTTGGTTGCTATGGTTTGGCTTTTTGTTTAGCTTCTTTGTCAGGGTTTATGGTTTCTATGGCGTTGACCCTAAGGTGTTCTTGGGTTTTTCAGATATTGTTATGGTAGTATTTTGAGTTGAGCAGGCTACTCTCCAGGGACTCATCAATTCTGGGGTCTCTTATGTAACATAAGACCTGATGGTCTAATACCATTCAAATGTAAGGTACTGGAAAAGAGTAATGTCAACCTAATAGGTATATATACATAGCTTTTAGTTGATCCCATGAATGAGAAACTATATTGTGTATATTTACAAACTTTGCTTTAAATGTAATGCAGGCAAACCCTCCGCAACTGCACTCAAATTTGTTGCATATACAAAGCTACAGGCGACAACCTTGATTAGTAGCAGAAGCAGCCTACTTTTTCACTGACATGCTCTCCGTCAAATCCTTGATTTTAAATATGGATGCAAATGCCCTGTCAATGGATGAAACTGTTTGAAAAGAACATGGAATCTGCTCAAGCAATTCTATCAGGACTCGAGTGATTTGAACCGCCAGCCTAATCAAAGTGGTCAACCTCTGAATACAAACAAGGAGCCAAAAGCACCTCCTCCAAATCATCAAAAATTCCATCACTTTCAAATTTGGAGGATAAAGGTGCAGCGCTCCTTGTAAATGATACGCAGGGCAAGCCAGGATTTCCGGCAGTATCCATACTTGTTTGCGCATATTGGTGATTTAACGGTCAATGATGTAGAAGACATTCTTAGTAATTATAAACTGCTTGTTTGTCTCTCCAAAGGATTAGGTGCTTGTTTGTCTCCGTCTCTTCCTCTAAAGAGAGTGAAGAAACAAAGGATCATCAGCATGTTGAAATTTGAAAGCAACAGGATCATACTAGCGCCACAGAGCCTAATGATAAGCCATCAAAGGATACTGATACAAAAGATGATGGTACTAATACAGAAGTCTCTTTTGAAGTGGATAGTTTAGAATCTCAATTGTTGCGGGATCGGACAGTAGCACCACAAGAAAGTAACATGAAGGGTCCTCTCAATCACAGCACTCCTAGTTTTATGTATTTTGCAGGGGTATATGCTCAATTTTAATGCTCAGGGACATTTTTCTTATTATCTTGAGCGTGCAGTGAATATCACAGTGACTAGTTTAGTTAGCAATGAGTGCTATGTCTGCTGTCGCACTTAATGGTCAGGTCTGGATATATGAGGAGTTTAGCATTTTGGGAATTTAGCATTTTGATTTGGCAAGCCTCACCAGGCATTTGTGCGAAGATACAAATGTCTCCAACCTTTAGACTAGTCTGCCATTTCCATTTATACTTTCGGGCACTTGTAAAAGCTCACATATGCAGCAATACCAGACACTTTTCCCTCCTTCCTAAAGAGGCAGAAATGTATGTTCCACATTTCTTATCCTGTGTGGAATTCCTTCTCTGCAATATCTTGCACCTGAACACAATATCCTGATGTTGATAATTTGCAGTTTCTTTCCTTGTTTGCGTTTGGCTGCTATTCTCTTCTAATTTGGTTGTTCTAGCAGTTTCCCTATTATGCAATCTGACTATGGATTGAGTAAATTTAGCTTGTCCACAAAGAAAGTACAAAAGCCAAGCTTTGTCTATATCAGGTACATTGGGTTCTGAGTTTCTTATACTTCATCCTGATTATTTAGACTCCACATGTTATCAATAGGATGATCAAGAATGAGTTTTAAGATAAAGTACGACGTCTATATTCTCGGTTTGACAAGGTTTGATATACATTCTAATAATAGTTTTAAGAACGTTGTGTTATGTCTGAACTAATACTCCATATTGTTTACAACAGGGAACAAATATGCCTAACCAAGATCCATTTATCTTCACAAAATTGTTTGCTTAGCCATGCCTAGCCAGGCTCATCTCTACTCTGCACTAAATGCACCAGTGAATTAAAGTGCAATCTTTGAAATGTGCTCTCTACTATAAACAAGTACCCGCCATAATAACAGTCTTCTACACAGGCTCTATTCGACCATTCCAAGACAGTAAATTCAAAAATTAAATGGAAAAACAAAAGGCACAGAGCGATAACCATTTTCAAGAGACATAATCCATACAGCAAACTAAAGAGAAACGAAAAATAAGGTCTACGCCAAATGGATTATTAGCTGGGCTAATTGTTATTGACAAACACAGTACTCAGGAGGAGGGACAGGTGGTGGTGGAGTCTTTGAAGAGAAATGGCAGTCGGTCTACCCACTCCTAGCATAACAACCTCATCATTGCACGCTGTCCTTAGAATGCAACTATCTGTTCTCAATTGAAATGAAAAGAAAATGAATGAACGGAAAACACCAAATGAAAAGTGTAAGACTAGGTATAAAAACAATTGATTTTAATCATACCTCAACGTCATCATTCAGCAGGGTCAGCACATACAAAAGCCGTACATAACAAAAAGTCAGCAAAGAAATCATAATGATCCGAAGCTTCAACAACTGTGCAGAGAACATCATTCTGAAAGAAAACTCGAAATAACACAAAAGGCATATGAACGTGAAGATCCGCATCCGGCCCTATTAGTCTGTATACCAACCAAATGTAGTCGTCCTCACCATCTTTATGCAATCCCATAAAAATGCTACCGGCCTCAAAAAAATAGATGTACCTGAGCATGCAGATATCAAACATATCATGCAGAACCCTCATAGGCGTGAGCTGATCAGGATTTCCATAGGAATCCATGGGACAACAAACAAGTTGCCCAGAAGGTATAATCCCAATCAAAAAACCGTGATATTTAACTGCAGCTCTGAACTCATAATGGCATCTATCCCATCTTTCATCTAACAGGTCAAAAGTGTAGGCTACATTTTGCCTCAACTCACGCAAGGGTGCAGGGTTTCTATGCGATGATGATGAAGCGATCCTACTAATCAATGATGAGGAATTGGGGCGAGCATTGATATGGAATTTGTGTCCCCAACTAGTTTGGTTCAATACTCTAATATCATCGGGCGGATTAGGCAAGACTCTTTGATGAGAGCTGTTGAGTTCAAACACACGAAAGGAGAGCTTTTTTGGGTCTGTTGCGTCCAAAACATAAACTGAAGACCTAAATTGGTATGTGCAAACACCAGGCTTGGTCCGACCAACTTTGGCCAACCAAGAACACAAGTCAGGATTGGAGCACAGAGGAGAGGGGATGGGTTTAACACGATCATTGGCAATCTCATAAGCAACATCAATGTTGGGAGGACTTTCATTAGGCCCCTCACTGGGCACCCAACCCCCAGCCAAAATTAAATGATCATCATCATCAACCAATATGGGTTGCAGACAATAGGGAATCATACCATTAGGCGAACTGTCCACCGCAAGTTTTTCAAGCTCGACATGGGGAGGTACATTCAGCTTTGGAGGAATCTTTTCTCTGTTCCTGAGTTTACCAATATCCAACGGCAGCCGGTACACTCCACCATTTGTCACCACACATAGATACTCTCGTTTCGTCATCAGCTGCGTAAACCAAAACCAAACAAACCTGTGCTACTCTTTCTCAGAACCCCTAAAACCAATTCTTTCAAAAGCAAAAAAGAGAAACGGAAATTAGGTTATCTCGTTTCGGGGTTGGCGCGTTAACACATGATGCATGGATGAGAAAACACAAAACATCTAAAGAGAACTAACCTTGATTTCCTGAGCAGAAGTTTCGTCAAACAGCGTTTCTGATGCAACACACGAACCTCTTCTCTGGTAAAGCTGTAGGCTTTTTAATACGACTTATATGAAGCATCATCTTGGGCTTTCTTTTCTTTGTCATATAAGGCTGAGCCCAAAAATACCATTATCTCGTTTTGACGTAAGTCAATATGTGAGTTTTTATTGACACACAAAGTTCTAAGTGAAGCGAAACTCATTATAACTTTTGTTATTCACCCAATATTTCAAAAATGAGAATCTCATATGCTTTACGACACACAATACACGTGAGTTTTTTGAACTGAATATTTTGTAAAAAGCGTCAAGTACACGAATTTATGATGCCATAAAGGTTCAATAGTTGTTAACAAGTGTTTACGATCACCCACGAATGAAAAAACACATGGCTTAAAAAAAGTATTATATTTTTCCAAAAATCGTGTGCAATAAAAAGGGGTTTTGACTCAATTTGAGGGATTCTTAAGCGTAAGTCAATATATGAATTTTTAATGACACACGGAGTTCTTAAGACTGGTATAACTGTCAGCTAGTCTCGAATGGTTACTGATTTTTATGCTGGTTATTGATGCCATATTCTCATATGTAATTACAAAGTTTGCTCATTTCTGTGGATTGCAAACACCATGCCTCCTGTGCTCCAGACTTGATCATGTCTTCGGCAATGAAAAACCAGGTTATTATCGGGACTTGATCTGTGGCAGTCATAAGTCAGAAATTTCATCCTTAGTTCTTTGCCGTGCTCACAACAAGCTTGTAGATGTTAATGGAATGTGTGAAAGTTGCTTATTCTCCTTTGCAACTATTAATAGATCCAATGCTGAGACGTACAGATTATTGGTGGGCAAGTTGGGGGAAGCTCCTAATTCTAAGGCTGATCCTGAAATTGAAGACCCAGTACTTGGGGGTCAGTATGTTTGCTTTTCCGGCACAGCTCATTGTTCCTGTTGCAGTGAGCAGCAAATTTCTCAGGGGTATACTCATAAGTTGATTAACACAAAATTGTTTGGGTCTGAGGCTGAACTTGAGCCGCTATCTGGTGCTATTAGACAAAACCATGAAGAACTGAGGAAGGCACAAGATGAATCATCTAGGTCAGTCAGAGCTACTCATTTGAGCGGTAGTGGGGCTCACCCTTTATCTCATGTTGAATATACAGAGCTGAAGGATTCTTCTGACACTGAATCAGAAGTCCATTTTTCTGACAGGGAAGATGCAAGTGCTTCAATTCATGAAAAGGGAAAAGGTATTGAACCTCTTAGTGTTACTCCAGTTCTGTTAGATCCAGTGTCCAAGACTATAGTTTCAGCATCAGAGTTGAAATTAGATAATATGGAATCCTATGGTAATACATCTGCTCATGTGAGAGATAATAGGCTTCATGCTTTATCTCATGTAGGATACACAGAGCTTAAGGTTACTTCTGATACTGAATCAGAAGTTCATTTCTCTGATGATGATTATGCCGGTTCTCTGACTCATGAAATGGACGGCCCCACTGAAAATTCCTCTGCTCAAGCTGTTGACCCTTGTAGTAATACCCCAGTACTGACAGATCCAGCAGTTGTGGCCAATCCTTCACTTTTGGTATCACAAGCTCAAATAGATCGTGTAGGGTCCCAAGGTATTATTTCTGGAACATCTGCAGGTGCTAATGGTGATTTCAATGCATTATCTGAACCAGTTCTTGAGAATGCCTCTCCATCATCAAAGGCAATGGATGCCCTGGTTGAAGTATCAAAGAAAAGCTGTGAGTGCAAACCTGTTTCCTCGTTTTCATTTTGTCCTATTTCATTAGATAATGACCTCTTCTATTTAACATTTCATTTCTCTTTTTGTATGAAAATCATATGCAAAAAGCACCTATGTTGACATTCGTCACTGTTGTCTCTGGTTGCAGTAGATGTTACTGGAACTCGTGAAATTGATCGCACAGACGTGGAAGAATCTGAGGAAATACATAAGGGAGGAGTCAGGCCACTTAAAATATCTTAAGCAGCTTTAGAAACAAACCCAGTTTCGAGCAAGGTACTTTGGGTTTTTTCTGCCTACTTTGGGTTTTTCTCCTCCTACGCTTTTTTTATGTAGGAAAAGTAAGAAAGGTACGCATAGACAAAATTCAGTTTAGTAATTTGAATTTTTAGGTAAAGTTTAAATTAAATTATTTTTTAAAAAAAAAAAAATCAGATTGACTCTTAAAATTTCAAATATGATTTCTCAGGTTTAAAGTTTCGAGTGATATCGAAATGTGACGTAAGCTGCTGATTTAGAACTGACAACAAAAACCCATACTCCAATATATTGAAACATTCATAGAAGATAAAATTGACCATTTTTGCATATTAAACATTCTAAATTTGAAATGAAACGTAATTAACATACTCATAAGAGACTGGTTGGATGCAAAAGGTAATAATAAAAAACACATAATTCTAGTCCTAATCATAAATAAAGTGCACATAGAAGATATTGTCTTAATCAACTAAATGTGGGCCCTTATTGCCAGTTCCAAAACAACAGCTTACATCACATTTCGAGGTCACTTGAAATTTTAGATCTGAAATATCATATTTGAAAGTTTATGGGTCATTCTGATTTTAAAAAAAAAAACGGGGGAATCTGATTTGTACCCAAAATTTGAGAGTATTAAACAAAATTTTGTCCTAAAACCATTCATACAAATTCTCTTTTTAATCTCTATTTTTTTAAATTACCACTAGCGACTCATAGTCTAAGGGAATAATACCGCCCGTCTAGGACAAGTAGAGTTTGATCAATTATCATAATACAATATAGTGAATATACTTATAGAGTGAAGTCATCTATAAAAGACTAAAATCAAATCAAATGTTTGAAACATAACACCGGACAATATCAGTATAAAGGAAACATGAAAAAATAACTCGATTCCTTTTTTAAGTGTAGCATTTGAGTAAGTAGTATGATTCAGGGGATCCACGTGCTTGCTAATTAGATATGTATTGTTCAAGAACTGAATTAGATTGAAACTTCTCATTTCAGATGTATGCAAGAGTATGCTTAAATGGAAGAGAAATATGAACATTTAGTTTTTTATTTCATGGTATAATACCACGTATACACTCATTTTTAAGGTTGAAGTTCACGCTTTCTTCGTAGCATAACATGTCTATTTATATAAAAACAATGTGGAAAAGTAATTCCAAAACATGTTTATCATACTTTTTAATACACGCATGCATGGTATCTTCTCAACGAAACATGAAAATGTTATGTAATTTTATTCTCCAAATTACTAAGGAGTAAAGCAAGAGTTTATTCTCATTTATCGTTTCACGTAAAATAAAGGCGTCATTGGTGGGAAAAATTAGTGTGTTTTCATGCGCTACAAAAGCCGAATGAAGAACTAATGCCAACTTAGCAACACCAAATTTACTGGGAATATTTGCTGTATTGGATTGGCTGTCCATACTTATTTCCATGGTGCTTTATTTAGAGTCACATCCCCAAATCGTTGTCGTTTTTTCTCTTATCAGCAGCCGACTTTTTTGCCTTTGTCGTCATTTATTTCAACTCCTTTTGAATTTGTTTAAATCTATAAATGTGAAAGACAACGTGCCTATGATGTTGTAAAGCTTCAACCTTTCGGTTGGGCTTTTGTTGTTGTTGTTGTTGTTGTTGCTGTTTGATCTTCATCTCCACCAAACCTCAATTATTGTTCCATCTTCGTTTTTGTCATTGATTGCCTCCAATCACTCATTCCACTCCTTTTTCTGGGTCTCATGATCAGGTCAGTTTCTATTTTTGTCAATTGTTGTTTTTCAATGCAAATTTATAATCTTTGATTGTTGTTTATGTTGATTGCTGAATTGGGTTCTGGTTTGGATTGAATTATGTGTTTTCTATGGAGATTTGATAATCCAAGCTCTGTAATTTGGATTCTGGTTTTGTTTTGTTGTGATCATAATCCGGCTCTCTTTATTTTTGGCTCATGTGGAAGTGTCTTTGTCTTTAGTGATCCTGTATTAGAATTTTGGGAAATGGGTTTTCTCTTAGTTGTTGGTTGCTATGGTTTGGCTTTTTGTTTAGCTTCTTTGTCAGGGTTTATGGTTTCTATGGCGTTGACCATAAGGTGTTCTTGGGTTTTTCAGATATTGTTATGGTGTAAATCATCAGATTAGGTTCTATGAGAAATGGGGTTGCATTTCAGGTCAAAGTCTTGCTTTTTGAGCTTCTGGTACAATGTGTAGATCATGTTTGATCATGGGTGTTGATTAATCTTGTATGAACTTACTAATGTAACTTACTTCTCTGTTCTGTTTTTCGGCTGAGATGTTCTCATTCAGGAGTTTAGATTGGTTTAAGTTCTTGTTTCTGTCAAGTTTAGATTGTTTTGAATTTGCTTTGTCATCCTGTGTATTCAGTTTCACTTTATTTGAATTGTTCGTTTTATTTCCAAAATGTTGTTATCTTGTGATAATGCACAGCCTTCATGACTAGATTCTTACTATCAAGAATTTTGGATGCTTTCCCAGGTTCAGTCGCATATAAGGTTTAGTAAAGTCAGGATAAATTCTCCCATCTGTGCCTCATAAACAGAACTAGCAGGTTGCGTTCAAGCATATTTTCTCGCTTTGAAGTTATTAAGGTCTCTGGCACATGGCTGCCTCGGGGACTATGTCTGCCAATGCGCGCAAAGTTCCATGGGGTCAGGCATTGGTGTCAGCTAGTCTCGAATGGTTACTGATTTTTATGCTGGTTATTGATGCCATATTCTCATATGTAATTACAAAGTTTGCTCATTTCTGTGGATTGCAAACACCATGCCTCCTGTGCTCCAGACTTGATCATGTCTTCGGCAATGAAAAACCAGGTTATTATCGGGACTTGATCTGTGGCAGTCATAAGTCAGAAATTTCATCCTTAGTTCTTTGCCGTGCTCACAACAAGCTTGTAGATGTTAATGGAATGTGTGAAAGTTGCTTATTCTCCTTTGCAACTATTAATAGATCCAATGCTGAGACGTACAGATTATTGGTGGGCAAGTTGGGGGAAGCTCCTAATTCTAAGGCTGATCCTGAAATTGAAGACCCAGTACTTGGGGGTCAGTATGTTTGCTTTTCCGGCACAGCTCATTGTTCCTGTTGCAGTGAGCAGCAAATTTCTCAGGGGTATACTCATAAGTTGATTAACACAAAATTGTTTGGGTCTGAGGCTGAACTTGAGCCGCTATCTGGTGCTATTAGACAAAACCATGAAGAACTGAGGAAGGCACAAGATGAATCATCTAGGTCAGTCAGAGCTACTCATTTGAGCGGTAGTGGGGCTCACCCTTTATCTCATGTTGAATATACAGAGCTGAAGGATTCTTCTGACACTGAATCAGAAGTCCATTTTTCTGACAGGGAAGATGCAAGTGCTTCAATTCATGAAAAGGGAAAAGGTATTGAACCTCTTAGTGTTACTCCAGTTTTGTTAGATCCAGTGTCCAAGACTATAGTTTCAGCATCAGAGTTGAAATTAGATAATATGGAATCCTATGGTAATACATCTGCTCATGTGAGAGATAATAGGCTTCATGCTTTATCTCATGTAGGATACACAGAGCTTAAGGTTACTTCTGATACTGAATCAGAAGTTCATTTCTCTGATGATGATTATGCCGGTTCTCTGACTCATGAAATGGATGGCCCCACTGAAAATTCCTCTGCTCAAGCTGTTGACCCTTGTAGTAATACCCCAGTACTGACAGATCCAGCAGTTGTGGCCAATCCTTCACTTTTGGTATCACAAGCTCAAATAGATCGTGTAGGGTCCCAAGGTATTATTTCTGGAACATCTGCAGGTGCTAATGGTGATTTCAATGCATTATCTGAACCAGTTCTTGAGAATGCCTCTCCATCATCAAAGGCAATGGATGCCCTGGTTGAAGTATCAAAGAAAAGCTGTGAGTGCAAACCTGTTTCCTCGTTTTCATTTTGTCCTATTTCATTAGATTATGACCTTTTCTATTTAACATTTCATTTCTCTTTTTGTATGAAAATCATATGCAAAAAGCACCTATGTTGACATTCGTCACTGTTGTCTCTGGTTGCAGTAGATGTTTCTGGAACTCGTGAAATTGATCGCACAGACGTGGAAGAATCTGAGGAAATACATAAGGGAGGAGTCAGGCCACTTAAAACATCTGAAGCAGGTTTAGAAACAAACCCAGTTTCAAGCAACACTGATCAGCAAGTGGTGAATGTTTTAGATCTCGGTGATGCTTATAAGATTGTTGTTGGTAGTAAAGGAAGACAGTTGTCTGGTGTACTTGCGGAACAATGGATTGGAAAGGACTCTTCAAGAGTCACTGAAGATTTGAAGCTCCTGTTGTCACAACTGTCTGCCAATCGTGGGATTGAGCAATCAACAAATGAAATTATGAGTCCAAAAGTGTCAGTAAGTGGTGATCCGAAAACTAGTGGGATGCAGGTACTTCAGCAGAGGATTTCACTTGAAAGAAATGAGTCTGGGTTGTCTATTGATGGGAGCACTGTCAGTGAAATTGAGGGTGAGAGTGTGCTTGATCGATTAAAACGACAGGTTGAGTATGACAAGAAACTTCTGAGTTCTTTGTATAAGGAGTTGGAGGAAGAAAGAAATGCTTCTGCAATTGCTTCAGATCAAGCAATGGCCATGATTACAAGGCTGCAAGAGGAGAAGGCGGCGGTTCGTATGGAAGCACTTCAGTCCCTCAGAATGATGGAAGAGCAAGCTGAGTATGATAATGAAGCACTGAGTAAGATAGATGACCTTCTTGCTGAGAAGGAGAAGGAAGTACAAGATCTAGAAGCAGAACTAGAATTTTACAGGATTAAGTACCGAAATGAATCAATGCTAGATTGTCTGGGAGAGATGACTTCTGATATGCAGGCAAGGGATATTGTGGTTGATCATTCAGTATGTAGCAGCGTTGCAGAGAGTCATAAAGATATGGATGCTGGAAAGCCTTGTACAGGCAGTAAAGTTGGAGGAGTGGGGATGCTTCTTAGTGATGAAGAAACTGGTAGTTTAAACAGCTCACTGAAGGATTTTGAAGTAGAGAAGAAACAGATCTTGCAATGCTTAGAGAAGTTGGAGAAGACTCTTTCTTTGTTCTCTAGTAATGGGGTAAGGACGGATTCATCTAAAGGTAATTGTTCTGAAAATGAAGGAGATGGGGCTGGCCATTCGCAGTCTTCTGAACTGGGCTCTCAAGAAAGTATTAAGAAAGAAGAATTTAATTTGTCCAATCAAAAGGAAGTGCCTGTACCGTCGGGGCATAGTTCACCACACGGGAATCCCCATCTCTGTCAAACAACTGATTTAGCATCTCTAGGGGTCCTGGCTTCCAATCTGAATAAGAGATTGAGGGCACTTGAGGCAGTCCTAGAATTTCTTGATCATGCAATTAACTCTCTCAAATATGGGAAAGAGGGACGTAAGTTCATTCAGGAGATAGCTTCTCACCTTGAGGAACTACGGAAGATTGGGAGGGATTAGTAAAAGATCAGACTTCAGCTTGAGTACGTAAAATCATCAAAAATGTACGTTCTTATATCAGCATCCTACTCACGCATGCCTATATGTGTCTTGTTCTTTCATCATATAAAGACTTCTCCCATTCCTTGATATGTAAATTGCTCGATGTCAGATGCACACCAGAAGGCAGATGGGTGGCTATATACCAAATCAAAGGCATGCATTGAAAATGTGTATCCGAAGTGTACAGCAGCACTAGCTTTATTTTCTCTCAACACAAAGAATATGATAGGATTTGACAGTATATTAGAGTTTTGGTCATTTTCTCTCTTCCCAGCTTTTTTTTTTCCTTCTGGGGTTTCACATACTTTGGTGATCGTTTTGGGGGGTTCATTTTTTTTTCTTTCTCATTTTTGGCATTTTTGATTTGTGGAGTGGATGAGTGGTTGCATTGTATGACATTAACCGGTGTGATAATTGTGTGGAAACTGTAAAGTATACAGCTTTGGGGAGCAATAAGAAGATCGAAATCATTTTGTTCAATATGAGAATGAATTTGTTTGGTTGAGCTCAGCTTTCATCTCTGTGTACATTTTGTCTAAATTACTCTTTGTAATATTCAAGCTTTCATTTGCCACAAAGAGCAAGCTATGATAATGCTGTCAGAACACCTCTCAGAAACATCAATTAGGAACTTGACCAAGTATATGTTCGCAGAACATCGATCTTACTCAGCAAGAATGAGTTTTACAAATTTAATAATAATTTTCAATCTCATCCATCTGTAATGCATAATTTTCTTTCTATTATTGTTATCCGGTCTATATCATAAACTCTTTTTCATTCTCAAAAAAAAAAAAAAAAAAAAAAAAAAAAACCCTTTTTGTTCAAGAGTTTATAGTGAATCGGAAAAAAGAAAAGAAACATGCAATTGAAGTGACCAGAATCAGTGAAACAGGGAAAGATCGATGAAGTTTTATATCGATAATTAATGGCATGCATGGAACAGTAGGATCACAAAGCACAGAATGGTTGAAGATCCCAAAGAGCTTCATTCGCATCATGAACTGTATCCATATACTCTTGCAAACCATTCATAGCATACAATGAAGCTGATATCTGTCTTTCGACTTTCATCCTTTCGAATTCCAACAACTCATCCGAATCACCACCTTCATCAGCTGAAGAAGTCAATTCGGTCGACAAAGCAGCTTCATCTTTTGGTGCCACAAACATTTGTTGAGCAAATGAGAATCCATCAACCCAAGAAACATTGGATTGATAAGGAGAAGAAGAAGTACAAGTACTCAACTGATCAAAAGGGTGCTGACCGCAATTACTCAAGTCTGGTTTGTATACATCATCAGAAAATTGACGGTGAAACGACTCTTGATTCGATACCTCACTCGAAAGACAACTCCTGCTGGCGGAACTGGCAGTACTAGTACTAGTGGTATTAGTACTTTGAGCTGTGGGGGGATGAGAGGAAGTACTAGAAGTAGCACTACTAGTCATTTGGATTTGTGGTTTACAAATGGGTCCTGGTTTCTTGGTGTTGAGGAGATTTTGGATTCGAGAAGCAAGAGGGGAATCCAAAGACACATGTGTGACGAAGTTGGTTCGAGTGTTGTTGCCTCGAAGAAGGCAAGCTGCTTCGTCGTAAGCTCGAGCAGCCTCTTCAGCAGTTTCAAAGGTTCCAAGCCACATCCTTATTTTTTGTGTTGTGTCTTTGATCTCAGCTACCCATCTCCCTGAAGGTCTTTGTCTCACCCCAACAAACTTGTTGGCGTTGTTGCTTCTATGCTTACCTCCCTTCAACTTATTGCCTTTCCTGCTTATTGGAATGCCTGAAGCTCTATGTGCTTGAGCGGCCGCTGGAAATGAAATCACTTTCTGCTGCTGGAACTGAAACTCCATTACTATTGGAAGTTCAATACTTGAGGAAGAAGGTATTAAGATACAAGGAATAATCGAAGGAAGCTAGGGAGGAAGCTCGGAAGGAAGGGATTGTACTTGAAGATATGAATTGCAAACAAGTTTGTATTAATCAGGTTAGCTAGGTCTGAGGTAGTGGAGAGCTCGTCTACATCTCCTTGTTTTGGTTGAGGAGGAATTATATATTGCAAGGTTTTCTGAGTTTTCCATACGCAAGTTTTGTTCTTTGTGTTTGTTCGTTTCCTGTGTTATATAAATATTCATGCAGCTCCAACAGAAGAGACTCTAGTTTCGTTCTCCTAATACTTTTAAGGTTCAGCAAATTACCAATTAGTCATTCGTTACTATGAGTTCTTAGACACTAGGGAGGGACATTAAGAGCATTAAGACATAGTTAAATAAGGATTAGAGGCATTGGTAGGGGGTTATCCCCTTCATTTCCGGCCAAGTCAAGCCCTTGACAAGGCCCTGGTGAAGGCACGAATGGCTGCCACTTGGAGGCACCAGACTGATCTTCAAGTTTGAAGTAGAACAGGTCCTCATCCTCATGGACAACGAGAGAGAGATAGAGAATACACCAATATTAAATGGGGTTGTTCTTGCATCACCAGACAAGGCTGGTTATTTTTATTTGCAGATTCCTTCTTGTTGAAATTTTTCTATTACTATGAGAGCCTATGATCGATAATGATGGTGCATCATCGTCATCATGTCCTTTAAACTTCCTCAAATTTCTTCTTGTTGGCTCTTACTACTCGATCTGTCATGCTTAGATTATCTAGGCTGGATATTAACCATGACAATGGAGTTAAGGTTTCCTGCAACATTTCAAACTCGTATGAATATATATATATATATATATATGAGACGGTTTGTACTGTAAAGAAGGATATTGTATGCTACCGTCATATATTTAGTTATTGACAAAATTTGTTGTATTGTATAAATGAGTTAAGTATTCTCTAATTATTTGTAATACTCACTGAATCACCTCTAGCATATAATTCACACACCGGCACTTTATACCTTGGCTGATATTATTCACACACCTCAAATTATTATTAACACGCCTTATTTATTTTTTTATTACTTTTTATTATAAATAAATTTAAAATAGTTATTTTTTATTGGCTTCTATCATGTATGGTGTGTGAATAACAATTTGGGGTGTGTTAATACTTAATAACACCACCCTATGCCTTCTCAGACATAATTAAGTAATAAAAGGTAAATTCTATCTTCACATTATCAGTTTCTTTAATTTGAGCTAATTTTGGTTGCCACTATGTGCTGGCATGGGTGAGAGGTTTCATTTCCTTAATTTTCTCTTAATCGAAGTTTATAGCAAATTTCAATACGGATTTTCAGCAAATCTATTATAAGCATCCAAAATATGCTTAATTAACTAGCATTACACAATTCTCATTCAAATTTACCACATGTACGTGACTATTGTACGTAAATCTCGATCTTCTATTATCGATCATACAAATTTCTTGTTGTGCAAATCAACACTGTGGATGTATGGTTTCCTACAACATCTTATTTTCAATTCAAGCCAAGTTCAGTTATCCTCTTTCATTGGATATCATAATATATGGCCGGTATCATTTCATATATAAAAGCACAATCAAAATAACAATTACATGACTCGAGAAACTTGTTACTCTCATGCAAATAACAAGTAAAAAATGTACGTGAGCGATCACTTGCATTATATGATCCAAAACATACCAATTATGTGACAAATTATCAACTAGTACAACTTACAAGGCCATTGCCGGTGCATATATGACAATCCTAAACACTCAGAGCTGCTAATCGCGGTGGCATGCATACTGTATTTTATGTCACCTCTAGAAAAGGAAAGGCCAGAGTGACAAACGGTGTACGTATGTGAAAACCTAGCGCAGCAGATTGTTGGAATCAAAGCATGCATGCAGCAAAAGGAGCATGAAGTTTTGGGAGGGCAATGACTTATACTTGGTCGTGTTTTGCTTTACTGGTTTGTCATTTGTGTACAGTCTTATTATGAACGTTTACTTTCGATGCCAAATCTGTGAACGTTTTGAGCCGAAATTAGAAGCCAGCTAGTCAACCCAAGTACCGAAAGCACGGTTAATTGACTTTGTCAAATGGGGTATATCAAGCATTCGGAGTTGGAATTATATATAATAGGCAAGTATATATGAGAACTACGATTGAAACGTCCGGTCCCCGTACTTTGCCTATTGATCCAAACTGTGGCGCTGCAGCTTATGCTTGCACCAGTACATGCCTATGATATTGTTGAACTTTTCATATATATAATATATATCAGTTCCTATCTATAGCGAACTTGCGAAGTTCTTTTTTTGACACACTTTTTGGTTATATTTTAACATCTCCACCGTTCAGATGTTTGAACCTAATGTATAGATCATTCCTACAAAATTTTGGTTACTGTTAAGGTATCGAAACTATATTAAATCAATTAACAAACCGAATTTGTTCAACCTGAACTGTTCGTGTATATCATCATAATGAAATGTCAAACGATTATCAAGTTGGATGAAATTTTGCAGAGGTGATCTAGACATTAAGATCTAATATATGAATTTCGTACGGTAAGTTTAAAGCGAAGATTCGGAACTATATATATATATATAGAGAGAGAGAGAGAGAGAGAGAGAGAGAGAGTTCGTGTTACTTGAAAAATGGAGGAAGACCTAGAGTGATGATTTGGAAAACTGAACTTCTTAGTACTTTCGCAGTATCTCCCATGTAATTTCGACGATGACTCAGTTCTTATTGAAGATTGCCAAATTGAGAAATGTTAACGTTTCGCGATCTAGACGACAGAGACAATCGATCACAATTTTGCGGCATCAAATTGAAGTGATCAGAATGATCGACAATAATCAAAGGACTAACCAAACAATTTTTAGTTAACTAAATAATATCGAGTCCTTCAATGACACACAAAGACCTAAAGAATGAATGATTTTGATAATTCATTACAATGATAAAATGGAGACGCCCCCTCCTCGACTTGTATGATTATGGTATAACACGTACTAATTCTTGATTAACTCCTATACTCTAGCTTAGTGAATTTCTCGGTAGTTTATTGAGTTCGTCGCTTATATTAGACTTCAGAGTCTAACTATATATAATATATTGCATGACAGAGTAGCATTGTGTATAGTATTATATACTTCAATCTCAAGGAGTTAGACGCTTTTGAGACCCATTCTACTGATCGATTCTAGGCTTTGAAATTAATGGTGAAATGTTCATAAGCTTTCATTTAAGTTTATTTATGCATCCCTAGCTAGCTAGCTAGCTACCCTTTCTTTAGTCCAAAAATGAGGAAAAAATTCAGTTTGACCCCCCAAAAATATTAATCTTAGTATTCAATACCTAAGTGATCGAGAGCATGTTACATGAAGTTCCACCAAGTTTGACACCGTGACACAATCGACCAAGCTTCATTTGTTCTAATATAAAGTATATATATGGACTAATTCAAGCTAAGGAACCCTCGTCTTTGATTTAGACTCCCCTCTCTAATTCAAACTTCAAAAACGCGGCTCCAAGTCAACCAATCAGACACTTGACTAAACTCCAATCAACCCTAATTCATAAACTACTATGCATATGATCTGTAACTATATATACAAACCAACGTCCTTCCATTAATGCCATCATCGATCATTCTCACCCATATTCTTTCGGTTCGGTCTTGACAAAACAATCATAAACACAACTCATTTTCAATCCAACTCGTTCAAATGGGGTTTGTTCAGAACAAGCAGTACTATCGAGTTGCTTTCGTTTTCACAGTTCTGTGTATATCTGGTTTTCGAGAAGTTCTGGCCATGCGGCCATTGGAAGGAGATCACTGGATGAAGAACAATGACTCTCAACTTCATTTCCAGTCTCTGAAAGGTAAAGTTCCCGTCGGAGGCAACCCATGCACGAATTTACCTAGACGCGGCAACGGCCGCTGCACAATGGAAATGGACGTTGCAGACGGCGACGACGTTGCTCATCCACCGGCAGGTTATGAGGCCTTTCCCGGCGTTGTTGTTAGTTTCGGGGCAGCAACTTCTGTTTCCGATGACAGTAAAAAGCAAGTCTAGCAATAACCTACTTACCAAGTTATTTCTTGATGATCATCTGAGGAAGAATTGATGGTTAATCAGAAGATATATAGCTAGCTAGATAGGTGTACGTGTATATAGCTGAATTCAGCTATAAACGAAAATTTTCAATTGTGACTGCAGGAATTGTGTTCTTCAACTTGGTTCATGTATATTTGTTAATTCTTCACATGCAGAAGCTAAGGCATATGCATATGGTTGTGAAACCCGACCGATCTTATGTTAACTAGTAGTAGTTTAGTCTGAATGTAACTTACTGGAATTTTTTTTTTTATATAATTTACACGTGCTTTTGATTTTCAATTTTTCTTGGTTTTTAATAATTTAAATAATCTTTTTGAGAATTTTGAGTTTAGAATTTAGTTGCCAAGATTGAAGTTACACTTTTAACGTTTAATCATCTTTATTTTTCTTCTCATTGATGCGATCGAAAATTCCTGTAAAAACTTTAAAATAACTAGCGGATCCACACTGATACATAATATTTGTTTGACGCTACTACATACTAATGTGGTTAATGAACTTAATCTAGTAGTTCAATATTTTGTCCGGTCCATAATAACCATTCACAAGACCTTCGATTTCCTAGTACAGTGAACTACTTTCAAGACTGGCACACAATCTTTAAAATAACAAGTGTGAATTGCGGGTATTATAGTACGATATTCAGTTTCTACTGTCACAGAGCATAAAATAGCTGAAATTAGTTCGACTTTTTAACTCTGAGATGGAAATGAAAGAATTTGGGATAATGAGTAGAGAACTCGATCAGTTTCAGTGAAATGAGTTAAGAAGACATGATTAAATTTCGATTAGTGGTACAAATGGTTCGAAATATAGCGGGTTATAGTTTCCTCACACCGACTCCAGTGATCTAAGCTGCTTTTTAGTTATAGTTCGGTTCGGTTTTGTTCGATTTAATTTGGGCTAAAATGTTTTGATTAAGTATTTCTACTTTTTGTTGTGAAAATAGTCAAAATAGAGAATTGTGCAATTATTACTCTTGGGCCTGGTGTTCCTTCTTTCCTTTGGGCTTTGGAATTGAAGTTATTTTACTTTGATCCATGGAATTGAAGCAGTTCTTCTATACCCAAAACAGAGAGGAAAATGACAACGTGTACAAAAGAAAAACACAGCCAATGAGGCTGTTTTTCCATGGGGAGGCTGAAAATGAGAAAAAACACAGAGGTAAAATTGTCTTTCTAATGAACTTACATGACTACGTGTCCATAGCGTTTCCGAGAGTTTCGATCACGTTTCCGACCATTTTTAGTGTGTTTCGAAACTTTTTCAAATTAATTTTAATAAGATTTTTTAAGTGTCATTTCTATAGTCTGAAAAAACGCATAGAAACGTGCCTTTAATGGTCGGAAACGCTCCGGACACGCAATCCTGGTAAGTTATTGAAAAAACGATTTTACCCCTCCGTTGATTGAAACATAATTATATAACTTCTCGTTGAGTTCATAAGTGCACAGTGTCGAGCTCATTGCTCACTGATCGATTTCCTGAGAACAAAACGGGGTCGGAGACTGCGAGGTTCTGAATCTGACTGTTGCTCCGATTGGTTGTCCAATACCCAAAAAAGGAAAGGGGTAATCAAAACTTACCCACCTTCAAAACGATTCGTTTCGTTTTTATTTAGCGTACGAAATATCTTTCCCTCTCGGTACATTTCCACTGTTAGTCAGTTATGCCTTTGAATGAATGCGATCAGAGATGCCTTATTTTCAGGGTAGCTAGGTCTCTTTTAGTTACATTCAAACATTTAATGGTTCTGTTATTCGTTCTGAAATTTATGAATGAATGAATCCAACAAAGGCAGTGAGCAAAAATAAATGTATACCTTATTAAGGTACTGCCCTTCACTGCATGCCCTCTGCCCGGCCCTAGCTATAGCTCAGACGACCGATCAGTTCAGTAACTACTAGTACCTTAATCTGTCGCCTCTGCCTCTTCTGCTTCTTCTGCTTCTGCCCTGTGTTAAAAAAATTTACAGTATATATACTTGCTGACCATTGACTCATCGTTTTGCAGGGGGCAACTGCAACAGTACTTAAGTCCTGTGCATGCCTGTTTATTACCCTTTTCACCACAAATGTTAAAGATGCCATTTTTTGCTTTTGTACATACTAGCATATATATATAGTACTCGTGCACTAGCTAGAGACAGAAATCTCCAGGTACATATTTTCCTCTTACTGTTTTACTTATAATTAACCTCTTTGAAATAATTTTTCATACCATTTCACTAGTTTAGTTAATTTTCTGCTGCATATACTCGCTCACTTCGTATCTCTTGCTCTCTATGAGCTAGCTTTCATTTCTCTCTGATTTTATGTACTCTACATTTATTGATTTATATATGTGATAATCTTTTAGACAATTTGCCCAAAATTAATTGATTCTCTCAGAAAATACAATGACTTCTTTGAATGACTTGGTCATAATAACTATAAAAAACTGACACTCCTAAACCCTAGTGAAATTTCGATGTGGGAAGCCATCACTATGTGAATTTACTGCAAACAGTGACGCACTTATTGTGGAGCTTGAGTAAAACTTGGGCGAAGCATCTATGCACGAAAGAGGAAGTGTAGCCGACGGGTCTGCACCATTTGAACTTAGCTAGTTCATTTTCTCTCTTTGACTCCTTGTCCAGACATTATAGGTTAGCCAAGGAACAATAAAGGCAAGTGAGACTGTGAGAGGGTTTCAAAGCTCAAACATACAGGTGGGTCATGAAACTGTGGCAAGTCACATGCGTTGCTAAGTAGTACTGCAGCTGGTGCGAAGAAGAAGAAGAAGGAAGGGCCAGCCATGCATGAGATTGTTATGTAGAAATGGAAAATGTGAGACTTCAAACCAAGCCAGGCCAAGCCAAACCAGAATCAATACAATCACCCACAGAGTCTCACCCTTACATGTGAAACTGTGTCATCATCTTCTACTTCTTCTTCATTATCTATCTATCTACTAGCTGTCGTTTTTGACTGCAGAATGAAACCAAAACCCAGTCATCACGCCCCATATAATTCATTTGGCACCCTCTTCAATGTGTTTCGACTCCCACCACAATATATCATAATTTATATGCTTATACTGTTTGCTTCTCATTAGTTTAGTCCAATATAAGAGTGAGAGAAATGTAACTGGGTGCCTCCATGCATATATATTATGGACAGCTAGGGAAGAAGAGCAGTGGCTACTGCATAGAGCATGAGCTTGATCGATTTCGGGCATTTAAAATTTTGCACGCATATATATGATTTTTTTCGATAGACAAGCATATGTGCATGATTGAGAGTTTGAGACCAATGAATGTGTCTCTGTGTAGTGTGTGGTGATAAAATAATTGAGATGATCTACATCGATCATATGATTATCTATCATTGTTTTCCTGCAATCTAAAGCATATGATTCGTATTCGTAACATAGTAGGTTTTCATATTAATCAATTTGCCTATCCTTCATTTCTTAAATCTTTGGTCTTACTTCATGAGAAAGATAAATCCATGTTTAACACTACTAAACTTTCAAGGACTAAACATATACTTAAAAACAGAGGAAAATTTACATGATTTTCTTTGGAGCAATGCAAACTTTTGCTATGTATTTTAGATGATTTTATTCGATTTAGCTGTGTATTCTTTCATAAAATTTGGCTCAGGGTTGAACTAGTTTTGCAGCTGGTTTATTCATCCCAGTTACAGGATTCCCATTCGAGCATATATATATATATATATATATATATATATATATATATATATATATATATATATATATATATATACCAAGTTATTAAATATCGACGATTACGGAAATATCGATCATTTGAGAAAATATCGAATATCGATGGAAATTTTATCAAAAATTTATACAAAAATTATATATTTAGATAAAAATAGACTAAAAGTAAAATATCGGAAAGATATGAGTATTAATATCGATGTTTGAAAAAAACGGAAATTTTGAGAAAATATCGAAGATATTTTAGTCCTTGATGTATACATACATGCTGCTATAGTACCTGCGCTATCAGATCATCCAACAAACTGAAATATGCTTGTCATGAATAAAAAGAGGAGATGAAAACAATGGATAAAAGTACGTGGTTGCCAATAGATATGCAGAAGAATCAATTACAGCAGTACCCTACTACTGCTCCTGCTTAGGGTTTCGGGTTTTCCAGTCGGTGGCCTTGAATTTGATACTCTCCTCTCTCTGTGCATAATATTCTGAAAACAAAACAATAGCTTGCCAGATTTGCCAGATACTTTACCGATCTCTGCCCTCAAACCGATGATGTTTATTTTCTCTCTTCTACCAATTTCAGACCTGTACTACTACAGTACGTACCTGTAAATAACCTGTCTTCCTCTTACACAAATCCCATTTCTAAATTTAAAAAAAAACCACTGTGCACGAATCTTTACCCTTAATTCCATAAAACCCTAATCAGGTTTATTAATCCAGATGCTCATTGGGTTTGAGTCAGACCCAGAATATCATGCTTTTAGTTAATTATATTATGATCTGTGTCGTAATTCTATCACGTCACTGGTGATGAAGATCAAAACAATATATACTGCTATATATATATACAGTGTATTACAGTAAAATTATACATGAAATCTCCCAAGAACAATGAAAAATGTATATAAATTGGAACACAGTCACGTGGCTAAGAACCCAGGAGACATACTTTTGGCAATCTGACAGATGCCCCAGTTTTATTTTCACCAGAATAGCAAGTGGACTGCCTGAGAAAATAAAGTACGAAGTCAAAGTATATGTTTATAATTTTGGTGTGTATTTGTTTGTATATTTATGTACTCTACTGTGCTAGTCCTCCTCAGCTTTTTGAAGTTTCAAACTTCAGAGAGGCCAGTGGTCATCACTCGTCATGGACCTGAATTCAGAAAGGGCATTCAGAAATCAGAATTTGAATTATTATTAACTGTCCCCAAGTTGATGGAACTGCAGGGTTCAATAGTATGGTTGGCCATCTGGCTTGCAATCCTGGTTAGATTAGCAACTCAACTCGATCATGGATTCTTAGTTTGAAGATGATTGCATACATTGCGGTTTCTATGACCCCCTGTGTTTCTACATGATGAAGCAAAATAATATCTGTAGATAGGAAATTGAGTTTCTGTGATTTGATCTTGGAACTCAAAGTTCTATAGAAAAGTTTGATATCATACTAAACGCCTGGATGAGAACTTACAAATAGTTGATATCACATTAGACAAACCCTAATTTGACATGTTAAAAACGAAAAAAGGAGCTGATTTATGATGTGCATAAAGCTTAGGTAGTATGGGGGATGGGACCTAAATGGTAATGGAGAAAGCAAGCAGGTGGAGATAACTAGACGCCCTTGGGCAGGGCAGGGCAGGGCAGGGTTGAGCGACAGGCCCTGGGGGCCTATATACAAAGGTGGCAAAAGCAATGAAAGGGTATGAAAAAGCCAAAGGAAAAGATAGTTTTGGAATTTGAGAGGTACACAAATATATCAATTGAGACACCCCAACCACCCATCATGTTAGGATAGCTGGGAGCACCACCAACTCAATCCAACCCTCCTTTCAATACTTTGATTCACTAACTTCACTACTATTCACTAAAATTATTGTCCACCCAATAATTCACACCTCCATTTCTTTCCCCTATTCAAAAAATGTGAGTAAAACACCCATGAAAACTGCTACAGCAAATCACAAGACAAGTTTGTGAATTGCAACCAATAAACAGTGTAAAAGCTGTTGCTGATTATAAGGAAACCATTGCTGATGACTCCGTTGAAGTCTTTTGAAGCTTTGATTTGTGACCCACATACACAAAAGGAAGTGGCAGATGAGGTTTTGAGATGCCTATTGGAGCTTTGCTTTTAACCTTGCTAAAATGTAGTACTGAGGGGGCCTTGAACACTGAGGACGGTTGGAAATGGAGTGGAGGACACCATGTACCAGTACAGGGGCATGTGAACTCTTGGGTCCCTAAGACAGTCCCTAATTTCAAGGATATAATGACTGAATCATCAATCATACATCCCCAATTCTCATAGAGTTATTTGTTATTCATTTTTGCCAGATATTCAAAATTATGTACTAACTGATAAGAAGGCATTGAATGCCTTCCTTCAAGATACTCAAGTAACTAACTACTGGCTAAGTAATTCAACAAACATCCACACTCATCAATTATTGTGGCAGTAGTTGATAGTGAAGCTGCTGTAGCATTTACCAATCTCTTTGCCCAACTTGAAAATGCACAGTTTCTTTGGTCAATGATTTCAGCACTTGTTCCCATAGGATCTGCGTGTGGAAAATATTAGAGTGGCCGGCTTCTCCTGACTAAGCTTGGATACTGTCCGTTCTTTGTCTCTCAAGTAACTGTGCTACTTAGTTGACTAATACAACGTCAAAATGAGATTGTTAGCTTTATATGATATTATTGATTTGATATCTATTAGAATCGCACCAGAATGTTAGCCTGATATATATATTACATTATAAAGAAAGTATTACGTAGTGTGTAATAAACTTTTAATTTTTTGGTAATTTCTTCAATGATCACCTCATCGAACATTCAAGTATGTGTCTGGCTTATGTTAATTGAATAACACAAACCTATGGCATCCAAAACACATCAATTTTCCAGTCAAAGAACACAAAGCTTTTAGCTTAGAAATCCTCGTTTTGTTCTTTCAAATCACACAAAATAAGCTATTCAGTACTTGGCACTTTTATCACACTTCAATGATTTATTGGGAAACTACCACTCTCTCTATGGCAAAACCCCAAAAAGCCAATTAAACGCCTAATTCACTGTCAAAAATTTATTGCCCCATTTCCATAATTTTCTATTTCCCATTTTGGCGAAGCACCTCACAGATTTGAGCCAAAATTATTATGCAGCTACTAATATCCAAAGCATTGCACTTTGGCTTTGGTTGTAGAGGAGCTTTCATGGAATCTCTTGACAAAGCCAAGACGTCATTGCCATCAATAAGAGAGACTTGAAGAGTTAGGACCCGAGAAAGCATTCTGGTCAGTCCAAGTTACCCAACAGACATTGTCACGAACGATGTGAGTGACCTATCACCACCTATGATTTCAATTCAATTTCATTGCTTTGTTTAAATAGAATAATATTGAAGTGTCTTATATATTATAGAATTTGAATTGATCTTCTGGGTAGATTTTTATTGTGGATTTGTGGGTCTTTGAATAATTTATAGAAGCAGGTCACGTTCTAAGAGAGATAGAGCAGAAAACAAAAAACATATCATCGAAAAAAATAAGAAAACAAAAAACCCAGAAAGCCAAGACCAAGCAAAACCCCAAAAAGGGCACTCTTTTTCATATATACCCAACTCAACTCTCTCTCTCTCTCTCTCACTGTCCCTATATCTCTGAACGGTGCTAGTGCCATTGTGTGTGTAAGGAAGGGAAAGAGAGAGAGTGAAAACAGAGAGCAAAAAAGGGCAAAGGGCAGCAGTGTATGTGGTCTCTCAACTCAGTGAAATAAACCTGCTGGGACTTTAGGAGTGAGAAAGTGTTTTTGAGAGAGAGAGAGAGAGAGAGAGAGAGAGAGAGAGATAGTGTCTTT
The DNA here is from genome assembly GCA_963682095.1 of Potentilla sterilis. Taxonomy (NCBI): domain Eukaryota; kingdom Viridiplantae; phylum Streptophyta; class Magnoliopsida; order Rosales; family Rosaceae; genus Potentilla; species Potentilla sterilis. The sequence goes on along the minus strand of OY821756.1, from coordinate 1,423,604 downwards.
GTGCAACCAGTGAGATATAAAAGAGAGATGCAGCAGCACCTGATGCAGATGCAGCCCATGATGGCAGGCTACTATCCCAACAGTGTCACTACTGATCACATTCAACAGGTCCTCTTCTTCATCTTCTTCCTCTCTGGCTCATCTTTCTGTTTCCTTTGTTTATATGCACAAAGTTTATCTCTTTTATCTAAAGCTTTGATATTTGGTTGTGCATATATACGTTTACCAATGCTTCTTTGTTATTTTCTCAAGCTATGTTCACTCTGTAATCTATGCTTGATCACTTTTATGGGTTTTTGGTTTTTGGAATTTGCATGTCTTCTGTTATTTAGTTCCGGCAGACTGTGTGTTTGGCAGTGCTTCTTCATACTCTGCAATTGTTGGTTATTTTTACTACTACATTGGTGTTATCAGCTGGTTACCTCCAGTTCAGTGATTGTTCATATTCCACAATCAGCTTTAAAGTCTGTTTTTTAGCCAAGAGGAAGTTCTAAAGTGCTATTTGAATGAAGTTTCAATGGTTTTGATGAATGGGTGTTTCTGTTTGTTGTACTTGTATGTTAGTATTTGCTGATTGTGTTTGGTTTTGATGCTATTATGAATTTTCTTTCTGGTGGATATAGAGTGGTCACAGAACTCTATCATTCATTTAGGGGTGATTTCCCCCTTTTGCTCTAGCTTTGTTTTAATTTTTAAATATTTTATGAGATATGGTGGCCTTTGCGGCTGAGTCTAGCATAAAGACTGGTCCTTTGATTTTATTTTAAAAAATAATGATTTGACTAGTTGGGCCTTTTTTGGGTGAAATTTGACAAGTTGTTACTAGTGAACCAATATTTGTACTTTACTGTAGTATGATTGCCCTGAAAAACCTTGATGGCATCCCTATGGACCACAAAGTAAATAGCTCTATTGTTGCAAATTGCATTTTATGTTATGTGGATCTATTTGGTCTTCCATTATTTCAGTAATTTAGTAGGAACAAGTTGAAGATTCTGTTAGTTTTATAAGCTGGGTTATCAATATGCAGAACTGTTTGCAATTTGACCTGTGTTTTGTGTTTGTAATTTTTTATAAAAAAAAAAGAAAAAAAAAAACAAGAGGGAAAAAGAGGGTGTTTTGTGCTGATCTTGTTATGATCTTATTTCCATTGGAAAATTTATCATGAAAGACCAAGTTAATTTTCAGAAGGGCATTGAAATTGAGGTAAAAGAATAAAAGTACTCTTATCTTAAAAGGGAGCTTTTAGTAGGACGTACAAGCCTGCAAGGACTCCTAAAGTCCTTGTAGAACTGTAATGGAAACTGTGAAATGCTTCAGAGGAAAGTAGCTTTCGGGCAAGTTCTTTTCAATGAGTTAGAGGCAAATCATCAGATTCACTGGTTAACAATATGCACATCCTCTTCTTGGAATTCAACTTCTGCTGGTGTCATTGCCTCTTCTGACTTTGTGAATCATTCACTAAAAAATCCTTTCCTGATTTGGTTTCAGCTTAGAAGCGTGTACAGTTTTTTTTTTTTGGTCAATCGTACAAAATGGTTTACCAACTAATAGGAACTAATGAGCTAAAATTTTGATTATGTGGGAGCTGAATTTGTGATTTGGCTTGTCAAAGGTCGTTAAGCACATGTCAATGATCTTGTTTGTATTTATTATATCACTACTGACTGATTATGCAGATCTTTGCTCAAACTGATCTACTCAAATTCCTTAAATGGATGATTTTTTTTTTCGGTCTTGGAATTGAAAGATATTATCTCAAACTGGTAATAACGGATATCCTAATTCCTTATATGAACTGCCATAACTGTTCCCCGGCATTGTCGGATAGTTGTTGACTTGTTGTCGTCTTTCTAAAAAGTTGAGCAGCACCGTTATCGCTACTAGCAATTAATACATTTTGATCTTATTGGTTCCCACTCTCAAACTCATCATTCTCTGTTATCTCAAAACAGTTACTCTACTATAACTGTGAGTTGATGCAGTAGTATTAGTGACTTGGTTTTTAAGTGAGAAATCTGCATGTAAAATGTGTATGTTGCTGTGCTAAAGATGTGGCTAGATCATTGGCCTGTAATTTAGTTGTAACCCTCTAAATCAACCATTCTTTTTGTTTGTTTGTGAAAAAGAATTAATTATTATGATTTCCCAATTAAGGAAAGCATTCTTTTTCTTTTATACCTCTCTTATTTATTATTTACATGTATACTACAACTTCAATTGTTCCTAAGTTCACTATGTATTACTGCAGTATTTGGACGAGAACAAGTCATTGATTCTGAAGATTGTTGAGAGCCAGAATTCAGGGAAATTGAGTGAATGTGCAGAGTAAGCATTTAGTTCTATATTCTCCTACTTTGCAATTTATTAGCAACGTGCAGTAAATTGGACCCCCTAAAGCGTAGATTATTGGATAACTGCTTTGTGTGATTTAACATTTCAGTTTCTAGTAAAATCAAAATTATTGTTTTGAAAGTTAGCTCTATTAGGCTTAGAGGTTAGAAAATACCACGTGTAGTTATTTAAAGATTCATTGCTTGTTAAAGCCAGTTGCATATACGGGTGCAGCCTAGTAGTGCATATACGGGTGCAGCCTTGTAATGGCAATGTCCTGCTGAAAGCAGACTTGCGTATTTGAAGTTCGGTGGCTAGAAATAAAAATAGATATGTTTAAATGTTCACAAAAATGTTAGTGAATTTCCTGTGATTGTTCCAGGAACCAAGCAAGGCTACAGAGAAATTTGATGTACCTTGCTGCCATTGCTGACTCCCAACCCCAACCTCCCACTCTGCATCCTCAGGTAAACACTGTGCTTCCATATTGTAACTTTTTGTACACATTTCTGACATGGATTGAAATTGTAATCGGGTGTAGTCCAGGCTTTCCATATCCATTTTCTACTGCAGTTCTGTTAATCTCTACAGCTACAAATCGATTCCTTTATATTTGAGTTGTTTGTATGTTTTAATGTTAGTACCTATGCATCTGTAGACCGAAAAATGAGCAGCTTTTGGAAATAACTCTTTTGTGCTAGGCTATAGTTTCTAAAGACGAATTTCCAAAAAGTGTTGTGATTTTTATTTTCTTTGGATATGCATTGGACTGTCTACACATATTCTGTAGATGTCTATGATTCTTTGATGCTTCATTTCTTATATGTTTAACATAGTTCTTCCCTCACTAGAATTTATGCTGAGATAATATGGCCAAAATTCTAATTTATAAGGGACAGAAACTTAAAGTGCTACTGCATACATCTGGTTTTACAAATCATAGAATCCCTGACTGTTCTATAAATTCTTTGTAGTACCCTTCTGGTGGCATGATGCAACCAGGAGCAAGTTACATGCAGCAACAAGCAGCTCAGCAGATGTCTCCCCAATCGCTCATGGCTGCGCGCAATTCCATGATGTACAACCAGCAGCCATTTTCGGCTCTTCAACAACAAGCCCTGCATAGCCAACTTGCCATGAGCTCTGGGGGAAGCGCAGGACTTCACATGCTCCAGAATGAGACAAACAATGCAGGAGGCAGCGGGCAACTTGGGGCTGGAGGATTTTCTGATTTTGGACGCGGAGAAGGCATGCATAGGAGGATGGGCAGTGGGAGTAAGCAAGATCTTGGTTCTTCTGATGGGCGGGGCGGGAGCTCTGGAGGCCATGGCGGAGATGGGGCCGAGACTCTTTACTTGAAGTCCGCCGATGATTAAGAGGTAAGGATCATGGACATAATGGTCTGCTAGCATATGAACTTAGGGAAGTAGCTGAGGAAGATGAGTTTAGGCGCAGAATAGGACACTTTCTGCTTAAGGGACTGTGTTTATGTTATGTGTTAAACAATGGTGAGTGTTTATCCTCAAACCTTGCACTTTGTGCTTTTTAAGTGAGACAATGCAGTTATGGTAGTATATCATGTAAATTTGTTGGTTTATTCTTGATCTGCTTTTACTTTAATGCGAAAAATAAGTCTCAAAAGTAAAAGATCATATATGTACTGTCAAAGTGAAAGCAATCTTTCAATCATACATAACCATATGGAGATTCAGAAATGCAGAAGGCCTCTGAAACTTCCTTCCAGAACTTGATCTCATCGAACTGACCGAAAACTGCTACACCATCATCTGAAAATTTCATCAACTCATCGGCGTTTTGGTTTTTGGTATCTGCTGGTTGTGAAGCTCTATGGTTAGAAACCCATCTGGCTTGGTCACAATAGTTTGTGCCATGATCTGGAATTGTAGCATCAGAGTTTTGGCCTGTGAGTTCCTGAACAATTGCTCTGAACTCGGAAGCATTGTTGGCTTGAACCATCATGGGGCTGGAAATATACTTGATCCTGATGGGTGCCTCAGCTTTGCTCCTCGTTCGCCTGTCAGCTCTCTGCCGGCTATTTCCATAGTTTCTGTGTTGCTCCATTTGCTAAGAGCTACTAAAAGAGATGATCTGATTCTGTGATGTACAATCCTTCTATGCATATAGTCTTTATATAGACTGTTGATCAACGCATGTGAGTAAATGAAAGATCCAAGTTTCTGAAGGTTCTTGAATAATATGGAAGCAACCAGGAAGGAACTAGGGGAAAGAAACAAATGTGGAAATTATAGCAAGAGGCATAGACTAGAAAAAAGGTTGATGCTAAGAGTACTATCCATGCAGATGGCTATATACTGAAACTTTTGTGCTCCATTAATTTCCAAAATGTCTGCCTAAATAAATTTCTATTAGATTTCTTCTGGGAGTCTAAATATATAAATAGCTTGAAAGTACAATAATGGAGGCAATGAGTGCTAGGTGTATAGAACAATTCGACTGCTGGAAAACGAATTCAGATACTTCTAGATTTTAATACTCTTAAACATCTCTTTCTGTGACGTACAATGATACGTTTTGCCGAAGGAAAATGAAATTTAGTCAAAGTTGCAGTCATTGTCGCCGCACCAAAGATCTTCTAGTCCTGGAGAGACAATCAAACATGTGTTCTTAAGGCTTAAACAGTTATTGGAGTTTCCTATATTGGAGAATAAACATTGGAGAAACAATGGCTTTAGAATTCGGATTTTGCAGAATCTCTGCGTTCAACAGGTTCAGTATAATTGTTTTGTGAAAAGTTTGAACTCATAATAAAATTTAAGCTATAATTTAGACACATATAACATCTATGAATTATTACTTAGCTGATGGATATCTCACAGATCAAATGAAATCTTTGAGTTGTATTTGGGGCCGACATTGTACAGTTTGTACTGGATAATCTCAAATAATTAGCAGCATACGTGCAAGCATTGCTACTGGAAAATGAATATGAAAATATATACTTTGTTGACCATTTTCAGTAGACTATGCAATTTTCCTTGGTTGAGTCATGATTGGTGACACACGAGTGACGCAAGCAGATGTTCCATAGACTAAAACTAAGGGAGACTAAACATGTGTCCAAGACTTAGGCTTCCAAAGTTCTGTTTTGTTGTCATGGTTGTCATTGTCGTGATCAACTAGTACATTGATTCTGAAATGGAGATTTTATTTGAACACAAAATATAAAAGTTCATTGATAATCATAGGATCCCATTCTAAGGAGAAACCTTTGGTTAAAGGCATGCTGACAACTAATACAATCCCACCAATTTTCTTATTCAAAAACCAAAACATCCGATACGTACCGATGTTCAGAAAACACATTATAAGTCATTTCACAGTCGCAAAGTCTGAACTTGGTAACCACCGGAGGCCATATTTTTCAAACTCATGACGGGAAACTTTAGACAGCACTCGGGTGGTAATTTCATATTATTCGTACAAACCCTCTTACCAGTCTGCACTTTTCTCTTCAAATTTTAAGGATGTCCATAGACCAATTAGTATAATTTTTCATCTGTGAAAGGAGAGTGAGGTGACCAAATGATAGGTTCGTCTTTCACAACATGGTAGCTAGTAGAGTAAGCAAGCAAGTTCTGTTGTTTGTACTTCCATTTGAGCTACAGCCTCTGGTGCTGCACTACGAGTACCTCTAGTCGACACTACAAAATTCCGATATTTTTTATCCAAGTACAAGAGTAACTCGACATTTTACTATTCAGGGCCTATGGCCTATGCCATGCAAGAAAAAACTGAGCTATGTTATGAATTTCTTTCCCTGATCGCTAAATTTAGCTAGATGTACAACACCAATATAGAAGAATACTCAACCTATACTGCTGGGGAGAAACGCATCCCTGTTATGTATATCTCCATTCTAGTGTCAAAGAAGAAATTGGGGTGAAGGATGGTGAACAATATACAACCCCATGGTAGCAAATGTAGGGAGATGAGCATTTGGTTATAAGGCAATCAATCTGCACGCGGTAACAAAAAACTAAAGCCTGAGTTCTCACGAATAAGTGGCGGTGGTTCAATGTCGGAAATGTCGATTTGTTCCATCGACTTCGATAGGTCATCGACCGAAAATGGAATGCTGCAGTGTAAACAAATTATCAAAGGTTGGTGTCAGCTACTTAAATAACAGCAGAGAGAGAAATCTGAAAACATGATAGAAGAAAAGCCAAGTCATAGTGGGTGACATATTCAAGAGTTGTCATAACCTGGAATCGTCATCCAAGAGGAAAGAATTACTGACAGCATTGTTAGAGTCTTCTGTCATCAACACTCTCATATTGGATATAACCTACAGCCAAATGCAGTGAAACTATTAAGATTAGTAAGTTTGTGTTAAAAAGTTTTATCATCAGGTTGTAATTTATATTACTGCCAAGTGACAAAGATGACTCAAATCGTAGTTGACTAATGGCATCCATAGAAACTTACATCAGAGGACACGCTATGTGTGCCGTATTTGTCATCCCAGTACATTGTACTGATACGATATAGCTGCTGTATACTGAGGACCTGTTAATAAATAAAGATGCGTTGTCTGAGAAATGAAGAGGAGGTTAAAGCATTCAAATGTATTTACTTCTTCATTGCTTACACATTACTTACTGGGCATAGGTCATGACTTATCTCATCAAGTGTCTTTTTGGGTTTTTGATGTATGACCTGAAAAAAATTGTAAATTTTCAGGACTACTTTACCAATCATAGCTTTTCGCCATTGTTACTGGAACTAGAAAGAAATGGTGTGCAACATAAGAATTAAGAAAATACCAGGAATCCAATGGCTTGCCTAATATGCTTTAGTTCATCCCAAGCTGAACCTGCGTACTGCATATTCGTTTATTCAGCAAGAGATTATATTGCAATAAGGCAAGGTAGAAATAATTTCAGGGTACCTCATCTGTTGCTTTATAGCACCAATGCTCCAACTCAGCCAAACCAGCTTTTACATATTCCCCATTACTAAACGAACAGCACTCTCGTCGTAATAGAAGACTGCAGACGAATAAATATATGAAGGATAATACAAAAATGCATTCGCATTAAACAGTATGACAATCAAGGGCAACTTGAAGTATGAGCATAGACTTAATACCTGTTGAATAATTGAACATTGATGAAGGAGAATATCTGTGTAAAGACCTTGCGAACTAAAAACGGAGGTACCTAGAAAAAGAAACCAAAAATTGTGTGCGAGACTATGTAAGAGAAGGTCCACTGGATAAAGATTTCACAAACCATGCACCTTCTTTTTAAGGAAAAAAAAAAAAAAAAAAAAAACATAAACCATGCACCTTTGAATTGAATTTTAGAGATATCAAGAGATTATGAATCTTCAATTAAATAATAATAATAGTAGTATTCTCCTTTTTGTTTATTCAACCCACAAACTGAACAGTCACATAGATAAAATCATAAAACTAATCACAATTTATGTTAAGTAACAGATGGGGAAGAGAAGAATACTGACATGATTTGCTTTTAAAGTATTTAAGAAGTTTCCGAGACTCTTAACAATCCCTTGCCAGTGAGCAATCAATGCTCTCTGGGCCTCGGTATTTGCAACTGATCGGGACCCTTTAACCAAACTCGCCCTTGATGTTCTTGGTGCCTGTTAAAGTTGCAACTTCATCAATATTTTTGACAAAGAAGTAGAAGGAGCACTGTCCTTTTTCAATTAATTGTTTTTTAGTCTATAGATGAACATATTAATGGTACCTGGATGCACAATCCAAGCAATGGGGAAATTTCTTTCTTCAAATTATCTCGAATCATCCCATAGATCTTTTCTACATATGCGGTCAGTTGCTGTTTGAATAGCAAAGCCGGGTACTTGGCTTCAACTTGCCGTAAAGTGTCCACTCCACCACTCGCTCCACCATTGATTAAGGAAAGATTGACACCTTGTGGGGTTCCACGGAAACTCTAGAGGGACAAAAAGAAAACAAGAAATGTGTGAAACAGCCAAACAACTGAGGAAATAATAACTTATGAATTGAAGTATGACTGTTGATGAGGGACTTGGAATTTACTTGTGTCATCCTTCCAAATAAAGTAGCTGATGATGACCGACGTCGTTGCGGTGCCATTCCTGCAGCACCACTTGCTTTCAGCGTTCGCTGGAGTAGCAATAGCAGTGTTGAGGCATTGGATAACCAATAGGCCAAGATTTCATTGTTATCCTGGGTCTGAAATCCAAATGGTGGTATTTATGTTAAAAAGTTACTTCTTTTTAAATGAATGAACAGAAAAATTACAGATGCAAATTTCAAACCTCAATCGCATTGCCTATGATCTGAATAATCCTATCAAATATGCTAGTCCTCTCAACTTCAAATGATCTCCACTGCAATAGGCATTTATATATGATGCAGGCAGCAATAGGCCTGTTCCCTGCAAATCCTAGGTGTTGTGCAATGCATCGGATGAGCAGTTCCTGATTCTCCTGCTGTTTTTCATTCAGTGATTTCTGTGGCTTATCCTCCAATTCAGACTCCCTGTGGTTTATCGAAGCACTATGCAGATCCTGATCCATTCAATACGTATTAGCATGACAGAAATGTTAAGCAATCGTGTGCAGAACATCACACTACCCTTTTGTATATTTGAAGTTGACGAGATACATACTATAGCTGCCTTTGCTTCAGGCGGTATATGACCACTTTCAGCTGCCCTCTGCAACCATCAAATAAGAAGGAAATCTTAACCAGCTGAAACTACAGTATTTCATTGTTCACATGTGAAAGTACCTGGATAATTGATCTGGATCGTCCAGAAAGGAACTTATTTGGTGCCATGGAAACAGCTTGTTGGCGCAATACTTGATTTTCTGATTCTAAATTGGTTAGCTTCTCCTCTAGCCTAATCAATGAAGGTCAGATTTTCAGTCAACCATGTAGTGCAAACTAGAAATGATAATTCATTTCTCTCAATTAAGTACTTTTAACAATTTAGACAATAGGCCTCCCTTTGCTTTCCATTATATAAGCACTAAGAAATTACAGACAACTGGTTCACAATGAAGCAATGCAACTAGTGATGGGTTCATCATTATTGAGAGCACAACAGAAGAGTTCTTTCATAAAAGGTTAATTAGACCCACACTACTGACATTCAGCCAAGAAATGAGCATATAGTTTACCCTGCCTTGAAAATGTTATATTACCTGGTCATATTTTCCTGGAGTTGACTAACTTTTTTCTCAGTTTCTTCTAATTTCTTACGTCGTTCTTCACCAGCTGTCTGAGCTTCATTGAACTTTCTTTCACAGTCATCAGCTCTTTGTTTCTCTGAATCCAATGAAGACTGGGAAGGTGCAGGTAACAGAGAGGAAAGATAAAGATAACTTTAGTGATCATGATCTACTAATATGCATTTGAACAATAAATGCTACTCACTGAAATAATAATAACAATAAATTTTAGCATCCTTATGCCAATATGCCAAGTAGCTGAAATGTAGTTTAGTATTATAAGGAGTTGGGGTTAGTTTAGGGTATTTCATATGTGTTAGGGTATGCAAGTATGAGAATAATGCAAATCTGAATTATTGGTTTGATTACAGTTCAGCCACTGCCTCTGTTTCTCTCTCAGTCTTCTCTCTGTTTTCATGTTCAGAATAGAACCTAGTGAACTGACCCTCATCACCATTATACATAATTTTATGGCCATTAGAGAGGAGAGATAATCTTGTGAGAGATAGAATTGCAAGGGCAGTATTGGGTTGAGCTTCATACCTTTAAACTCTCCATTTCTGCTGTTAGAGAATCAATTTTTTGGGTGTCCTCAACAACAACTTGGGTTTCTTGAATAACAGGAGCTGCCTCTTCAAGAGCTTTCTTTGCAGCCTCCTCCCGTTCCTTGACAATTTTTGCATTTGTTTCTTCAATTTTTTGCTGCATTTCTTGCAATGAGTTCTGTAATTTTGTTATCTCTTGTGCTTTCGCTTCTTCTAGGTCAGTCTGCAGGAAGGAAGTGTCTTTAGCATGATGAGATATTCATGCAAATCCCAAACTAGAATCTATGAGACTCATCAGCGTGAAGGTACAGGTGAAATTCACACACATTACAAGACATAAATTACCCTCAGACGTTTCTCCAGCTGTACACGCCAAGTTAGTTCCTCCACTTGTTTTGTTAACTTGTCTTTTGCTTCTTTAAGAGCACCTGTTTCCCTTGCTTCCTGCGGAAAATTGCAGAAATTTTGGAGATTTTAATGCAAATATCACAAATGAAGAAAGGGACTTGAGCAAGAAGCATATTACAAATTATATCAAGATAAAGAAAATATGCAAAATAAAATAAAATATACTCATGAAAATGATCAGTACTTCTGTTTGATACATCAGTTGAACAACTTGAACTAGACATACATATATATGTAAAACTGTAAAAGTAGTCCATGACTATCTTATTCAAATTTTCCTTCTTAAAGGTGTGTCTATAATGTTATCACCATTTTATAGATACCCATGCTCTTTAAATCAAAGCATGTAGGTTGTTATTCTTTTTCAATTATGCAGCATATCCTAATACTGGGAAGGGCCTTGAGCTTTCCTATACATGCACTAAAATTGATACATCTTCTTTTGGCTACTTAACTATCAATTGATGATTATTTCACAAAAGTAAACATGTAGAGAGATAAGTTTTATACTGACCATTTTGAGCTTCCTAAGTTCCTTCCTTGCAATTTTTGACCTCATTCGGCACTGTGCGACAACTGTACCCCTCTTGAGCCTCTTAAAGTAAGAAGTTGCTTTATGACATCGCCATATAGCCTGCAAGTTTTCATTTAGTTTTCTTATTGCATGAAAAGGGAAATTACTAATTTTACCACCCAAGTTGTTCCTTGATCACTCAAATTTCATGCAGAAAAGAAATAGAACTCAAGCAAATTGCAAGATTCTATATACAACCTGAAGAATAGTTGCTGCTTTAGCTTGCTGTTTAAATCTGAATTGATTACGAGCAGCCATTGCTCTTAAACCTGTTTGCAAGACAAGCCCTGAGAGCTGGAGTTTTTTATAATCTGTTCTGGCGCGATATCTACGTGTGTGCTTCTGAATCTTCTTGGCAGCTGCCTCTTTTTTCATGGTATCAAAGACTTGGCAGGAGAGCCTTCCTACAAGTTTTACCAAAACATATGTTAAAAGAAACTGTTTAGCCAGTTCCTAGGGTCCAGATATTTGTGCTAGATAGAAAGTAAAGGGGAACAATAGGTACATATCCTTCTGCTAATATATACTCTATAAGAAGTAAATATTCCTGTGTGTAGTTATACACCTGTTTCTTGATAATACATTTTCATATGGCTTACCTCTACATATTGATTGCAGAACTATGGTTGCCTCACGCAATGCTATAAACCTTTTCCTCGCATAATGAGTCCGTACACGCCGCTGGATAGTTTTTGCTGCACCACTAAGTACTTCGGTTCTTCGTGCATCTAACTCAGCCATCTGACCAGCTCTTAAGAATACCTTTGTTTTACCTATCTGCAGTATAATAGAAATGTTAAGTCTCTGATACACACATATCATTGAATCATTCATCTCTGCGAGGCAGGCTTTGTGTATTCTAAGTCTGCTTCCAATATGATTAATTCCATTTCCATTTAACTTGATGCTGCCATGTGCATTAGTGGTCGTACATTAAGGTTAATGGCAATTTGAAAATAATTTTGCAATATAACAGCATGCTTCAAAACAGCAAAGAAAACACCTCTCTTTACCTGAAACCCTTGAAGACCCTTCTTTTCCAGAATCTTTCTGCATGCGGCTTTTTCATCAACACTGCTCATAAGTAAAACAAGCCTTAGTAAGTAGATCCACCGAGTGGAATTACAAAGTTGAATTATGACTCCACAACTTTTCTTCCCCTGCTTGAACTTAAAAATCTAGAGAAATTTTACTTACTTTGCAGCCAAGACCTCTGGGGCAAGAAGTCCAAATCGGTTTGTAAATTCAAAGAATGGTTTTCGGGTAGGGTAACCAGCACAGCTAATTCGTATTGCCTCTAAAACACCCTACAAGGAAAAAGTGTGAGTAGTTATAATAATAAGTATAGAGAAGAAAGTAAAACTGGATGCATTATGTTAGGCTTAAAGTATGAGAAGGAAAAGAGAAAAGAAACATTGTTTACTTACACCACAACGCAGTTGCTGCATAATGTTTACATTCTCAAAGACAGCCGGTTTTAGGAGGTTGTTTGGCTTTACACATCTGATATAGTGAGGCTCTGTAGAGTTTAGAGTTTCCATTAGGCTCTGTAGTTGCAGCTGCAGCAGGTAGAACATAAAGAATATGAGTCAACTTCTTGATGCAGAAGATGGAATTGCAGAATATAGAAAGCAACCATGAGCTTATTGATAGTCGATTATCAAGGATAATGTTTGACTAATAACCATCAAGACAATAGCAAAAGTACCTTAAATCGAGAGCCAATCGAAGAAAACTTGGAAGATTTAGCTGTCTCTTCTGGAAGTGGAGGGAAAAGGCCTGCCACAAAAGAACATTTGGAAGCACCCAACAAGTCTTGATGTTCAGGAACAACATAGTCCTTGTTTTTGTCCAGAAATTGTTCAGACTGATAAAGCACCTGTAATGAAGTACTTGGAATGTAAATGATCAAATGAACAAGTATCTCATATTTTAAAAAGTTCCTTCTTTCGTGATTGACATTACCTCTCCAGCATAATGGGCAATAGTAAAATCCGTTCGTGAAAGTTTCGGCTTTATGAAGCGCTTATGAACTTTAAATGTCTGATATAGCTTATTTGAAAATGTTTCATGGGTTGACTTTGGAAACATGCTGCCAATGCAAAAGTGCGCTGAGTAAGAAAAAAGAATAGAAAAAGAAAATTTCAGTAATATCTTCCCACCTAATTAATAAAAATTAATTAGTAGCTTACCAAGCTTCATCAAGGAGAGCAATTATTCCACCAGGTTTCTGCGAAAGGAAACATCATATTTAAGAAAACACATGTCAGAACAAAAAAATTAAACATTTGAAAACCTATTTCAAAGAATCAAACACAAACATTCTTGTATTTAAACTAGCATAAGAACACTGAAAACCAACTTGTTGTTTATAATGTCTACTAGGCAGTTCAAATTAATATTAACAAATTAGATTTCATTTTATATCTGTTGAAAAACTAAATAGTAGAACTAGGTATTACCTTTTCAATAAGATCCAAGACATCTTGATTATCAACAAATTCAATGTAGCTCCAATCAATCTCCTCTTTTGTGTACTCTTCTTGTTCCATTTTGAAAACGTGCTGAAAGTATTAGCAGCAGGAGCTTAACTGATTGAAATGTTGTGCTATAACATAGAGTAAAAATTCTCAATTAAGTATAAAATAGAGAAAGATAAAGAGGTCTACATCTTCCTGATACCTGATTGAAATGTTGCTGCAATTTCTCATTTGTGAAGTTAATACAGAACTGCTCGAAACTGCACAGCATGATAAGCTGAAAGTAAGTTGCAAAATACTGCCAATATATAAGGGGTGGTTGAGTTCTGCATTTTATGCATGCGCTGTATGAGTTGTACTACGTATATCGACTGTTACCTATTGTTCTTAAAACTTTCAAAACCATAGATGTCAAGAACCCCAATCAAAGATTTTGAATTAGCATCTTGTCCAATTGAAACGTTAATTTTGTCCACCAACCTGTATAGAAGAAAGAAAAAGATGTTAGCTTGACTGAAAATCGAACTTCTGTGGCTAAAAATTCTTCTCCGAGTCAACCAGATATTATTCTGATTTTTCCTCTCTTATTTTTTTTTCTTTTGTGAAAGATGTTAACAAGATTATATGTTGAACAAGTGACTAACCAGTCAAACAGTCGAGAATATATTGTCTTTGCTAAACCATCACGACTAATTGTTGCACTTTGAGGATCAAGACTTCTCTTGATAACTTCTTCGGGTGTTATCATGACACGCTTACATAATGCATCTTCTAATGCATCAGCATCACACCTGAGATGATGTAGATATAAAAAATTATCAGAACATGAATGGAAAACAATCTAAAATACAAATTAGGAGCCAAATATCATGAAAGAGTAGATACATGAGAAGCTCTGCAACCATCTTGAGATGGAATTTGGCTTGACCGTCTTTTGGAACGGATGAATCAACTTCCTTTCCCTTAGCAAATAAAACATTTCCAAGATGGAGAATTGCAGCAACTACTCTAAAAATTGCTTCCTGAAAGAGAGAGAGGGGGGGAAGGACAGAGAATGAGATAGTCTTTCTTGATTCCAATACTGAAAGCTTTTAAGAAGAGGGCTCTACCTGCTCCTTTGCACTTATTCCAACAATATCCATAGCTCTCCTTGTGGCAAGATAGTCATGGGCATCACTTACCCCGACTAGCTCATAGCAACGTGATTGGTTAAGATAGTGAAACGATTTAGGATTTCCCAATTTGTATTTCTCAATTTCCTGTCACCATTAAAAAGTGTTAGCCAGAAGTTGTAAGAAATGATACTTTGATAGTCTAATTGAAGTCATCATTGCAGCATGAAATTACCTCTTGTGGTGCAGCACAAAGAAGGTAAAAGCAGTGGTAGTTGCGCTCAGGATCAGAAATTTGGCATACACGAGACCGTTCCAGAAGGTAAGTTCTGATGGCTGCTCCAGAGATTCTTCCTTGCTTATCAAATTGGATTTCAACAAACTTTCCAAACCGACTGCAACAGTATCAATAAAAAATCATATCAACAGAAGATAACAATCAAGTAAAACGATGGCTGAATCTAAGACCAATCTGGCACTATTACATGACCTACCTATTAGATTTAATGTCACAGGAACAGAGAATCAACAAACGACTTCAATCCCCAAATGAAAAAAGTATCTTACCTAGAATTGTTATTTCTAACAGTTTTGGCATTGCCAAATGCTTCTAGAACCGGATTTGACTGCACTCACAAGACAAAAAGGAAATATAGACTTTGCATAAGAAGTTGAGCTTGATAGATAGGAATACTCAATGCTAATTTTAACTGCCAATTGCAAGCTAAGATATAAATCGTACTTCAAGAACTTGTTGTTCAACTGTCCGTCCTTCAGTTGCCACTCGGCCACCCAGAAATGCAAGGTACCGCATGAGCATTTTTGTGGTCTCAGTTTTACCTGCTCCACTTTCACCACTGACCAGAATTGAATTGCTTTTTCCCTCATTGATCATTGCCCTGGTTTTGTTTAAAGCATTAAATCATAAAATTTTGGTACTCAATACAGTGAACAATATGTACCATGTTAAATAGGAACAAAAGTAACCAACCTGTATGCAACATCAGCAACCGCAAAAACATGAGGACTTAGTTCTCCAAATGGTGCACCCTTGTATTGTTGCATCATGTGACTATCATAGATATGGGGTAGTCTTTGGAATGGGTTAATGGCAATGAGGATATTTCCAGTATAAGTCTGTCAAGACACCAACACTATATTATATAACACCCAAACTTTGTAAAACTATTGAAATGAAGGCAACGAGAACGTACATAGATTTCATTAAGTTCATATCTAGTTTTCAAATTCTCCAAAACTCCAGGCTCATGCAGATAAGATAGCTTTGTCATGTCATCAACTCCGCCAGCAGGAGCTTCCATGTCTTTTGGATATATCTTTGATAAGTTGGCAACCATCTTTATAGCACATAAAAATGAAACTCATTAGACTACAATAATCCAAGAATACTTTCTACAGTTGTATGATAAAAGAGGCAAGAGCAGTGCACCTTCTTCCCATTGCTACCCTGGATTTCAACCTCCTGTCCATTAATCTTCGTGACTTGACCATTCGTCCAAGCCAAATCTGGATCTTCGGCCCAAACATGAGAGCCTACTATGATATTCACTGCTGTTCCCTGTTGATAGAGATTCGGCATAAGGAGTTCGTAGTTTACACAGAAAAATATTATAAATAACAGAAAATTCATTCACGACCCCTTTTTAAAGACTGCTATCGAGTTCATTTATACAGACTTTGGAAAGAAAGGAACTACGCGTTTAAGTTTTCAAGTGCAATTGGTCACCTAAGCTAATTTAAGTGGCTAAATTCCTCCAACAGCGCACCTTTTCTCCTTCATTTATAAATCTATGTCAATGATCCACACAAGTAAGAACTTCACCACTGTCATGGTTGAGCATGCTCATCTGTCTTGCTCAATGCTTAGTCTAAGCTGCAGCAACCTTGTGCCTCGCTTAGGGTGCAAAAAAAGACTATATTTTAATTTACAAATGTTGGTGCTTGCAAGAAGGTATAGCTATATGAGCATCGCAATCCTATAGCAACATCTGAATGACATTTGCCTAACAAAACCAACTGTGTTAAAGGATAACACCCTTGAACATATCCTGAGTTCTTCAGAAGAATAACACCCTTAACAATTTTTTCCCCTTTTTTTGTATCACAAACTCTAACTTAATCAAATGCTCGATCACAAAAACAAAACTTGACATTATCTCGATAACAACTTCAAATTTCATGCAGGGCTTTCATTAACTCTAACACTCACTTGGACCCCGAAACTCATTTCTCAATGGGGATTTGGGAAACCTAGTTAAATCTACAATATTGGATCAAATTCATGACACCATCCAACCAAAACTTGCACATACCATTTCTTCAAGCTGGGAATCAAAAGCTCATCAATTTGCTGAGGACTTTCTTCATACACTTGGTCTGCATGAGAAGAGCTCCTCTCCACCACAGACCCACCATGAAACGAACCACACCCTTTTGAGCAAAAGCATCAAACTTTGGATCAAACCATCAATGGGAAACCAGAAAGATTGAAACTTGGCATCAAAATGAACACAAAAACTGGGTTTGGGTAAATGGGGTGCCAGAAAGACCAAAACTTGGCATCACAAACTGGGTTTGGGGTGCAAAGAGAAACAGAGAAAGGGTGATTGGTGAGTTTGGGGAAGTTTTGTTTGTGTCTTTTTTGGGTGTGGTAAGTGAATGTGGATCGAATGGGATGTGGGAGTGACATTCTTCACAAGGTCCTGTGTTCTCGGTTGTGTTTCCTCTCCTTTCGCGCCAATTCGTGGCTACTAACCAAGTCTCCTCTCTCTCTCTCTCTCTCTCTATTCTTAACGGAATGTCTGTGATGTCATAGTGTGATGGTTCTGGAGGGATGTCCTGATCCTGTGTGGGTGAGTCTACTCTAAGACTGTGCAACTCGTCGTTTGAACCGTCCGATTGTTGTGATCATGGTCCGGCACATTATATTTCTTGTGCTATTTTCTCTAGGCCGTTTTGATATTTCGATACATTTTCGGTTTGTTAGGAGCGATGGTTTAGATTTTGCAAAAATGAAGCATTGATGAATTTCAAGGTGTTTTGGAAGGAGTTGATGATGACTACTTGAGAGTGCAGGGCAGTTTAAGGTTGAAAAGGAGAGGAGGAACCGAAAGGAAGGATGCATGGCAGCTTTGTATTAGCCAGTTAAGAGTTAGAGAGTAGTAACCAAATCTCCTTTATTAATTATTAAATTAGCCAACTGAGAATTTAAATAGATGGAATCACAATAACATATACAGGAGATGTGCTGAGCCCTCTCTAACTATGACAAAAAAATAATAATAATAATAAATAAATCTCCAATTTGCCTCCTTGTCATCTTACGTATAAGAATCAGTACTGATTATTATTTATAAATTTCAACTCCATATTTGTATGTAGATAGAATTTGTATCTAATAAGGTGTCTCAAGAAATCAACATATATGAATCAATTTGATTAACTGAAAGATACCCTTCCCCATTTCTAAAGAAACAAATCCAAAATTCCAAACTTTTTCTAAACTGAACATCCTTATAACCATAAAACCTTGGCATTGTACAAATTCCTTTATAAGAAAAGACCACAACTTTTCCTAGTATGACCCAAACCTAGATATACCTTTAACATCTCAAAGTTTGCAACTTTGCATCTTAGAACAACCCATTGACTTATACATAAATATTGACCCAAAACATTACATATGAAGAAATAGTAGAAAAAAAACTTACGAGTAATAACTTCTCAAAGAAATTTGTTTCCGTTCCTTTGCAACTTAATTTCAACAATCTCACTCTTCAATCTTAGTAAACAAAATCATATGAAGGTTCATCACTAAGACCTTCATATCTTCCTCACCTCTACATGGATCTTGAAGTTGTGATATATGAATTTAGTGAGGCAAGATGATTCACAAGATAGTATTTCACAATACTTTGAAATTTTTTTTTTTTATAATTTTTTAAATTTTTATGATACTTTGAACTTAGCATACACCTTCAAAACCGGAAGAGTAAAGCAATAAACTATTTGAAGTGAGCTGTACGTATAGTTTTAGACTTTATTGGAATTTGTCACACCGGCCAGGTTGTTCTAAATTAAAGCGGCTCTCTGATTGGTTTAAGATTTTAACGTTCTAGGTAAATGAAGTGTCATGTTTTCATTGGGGTTTCTTTGAACGTGGGTTGAGGTTCTCATCTTATATATATGCTCTATTATTGGTTTAAGATTATAATGTTTCTCAATATTAGACGAATGGAGTGTTTTATTTTCATTTGAGGTTGCTTGTACAAAAATGTAGAATATGTCTCTTTTGCGCATATGAGATTTTAATATTTGATTTTCAAATGCAAGTTGTCACAAATTGACAAAAAAAAGTAAGACATAAAACTTCAATGACACAACTGGTGAAAAATGGTGAGTCTTCTCATCTCTTGATATTGCTTCCACCATGAGTAAGGGGCGATGTTTCCACACATTAGGAAGCATCAGCTCCCTGTTGAAATATTTTGAGATGCACATGAACCTGAAGTAACTCTGCAGTGGCACTTAAGATAATATCTCAATCAACAAAGATGCAGGGAGTTCAGGGATTTTTCTTGTCAGTGCATAATCTTGGATTTCAGCTCCCTCTCTTCTTCTTGCTTCTGCTTCTACCTGGCGAATCATCTCTCTTGTCTTTGCTCTGCCTCTTTATATTTTCTCTTGCAAAGTTTCACTTGCGATCCGTTTGGATACCACACTAGCCCTTGATGTTGCCTCAAATTGGTGAGAAATCTCCATTGCCTTTGCTCTGGACCTTTCGATTTTCTCTTGTAGATCAACAACACTATGTTGCTCCTTTGCTTAAGAATTTGTCTTGCTTGTTTGAAACTCATTTAGGCTCATCTTCAATAAGGAAACAAATAACAAGAAATTCATAACCTCTGTGCTTTTTTATCAATAAGAGAACAAAATAACTCATCAAACCCCAAAATGATGACACAAACACCAGTGACATTCAAAACCCAACCCATCAATAGCAACCAAAGTTTGGATCTTTATGATTTCAAATCAATCAGAGAATCAACTCTGACATCTAGCAACGTAGTTTTAAGCTTTTATTCATCACCAGATTGGCAGTTCCAATATTTACTCATTTTTCTTGAGGTCACAAACTTAGAACTATATAAAATCAACAACTAGACTAGAAACGTAGTAAAGTAGAATCACAAACCGCCATATCATTTTTCTTTCTTTGAAATGAAAGCAGAACAAACCCGCCAATTCTAATTACCTAGTTTTAATCTTTGAATGATAACTAGATAGGCAATTTCCCCAATTACTCATCCCTAGTGAATGTGTTATTGCATTACAAATTATTCAAATAAAAGTATTAGTCAATTGAAGGTAAACCAAAGTTCAAGATTTCACATTAAATATATAAAAAAAATGAATAATTCAGGGAGCTCTGTCGCTCCATAAGTTGTGAAGTTTTGGGATGATAATTTCTTTTTAATTCGACAAACTTTGTGCATTATGCAATTACATGTATATGTACACGACACAATCTTTGCCACCTATATCTTTTGACTATCGTGCATCTATATATTAAAGTCATAAGTTCTAACTATCTACAATAATTAAGTTGTGTATATACACGTTGTACACTGAATACTCTATGATCAGTTTCATGTTTTGTTACATCACAATCCTAAGATGTAATAAAATAAAACATTGGAATGAATTTCTTCGTATTTACCATCTAATATGATATCTATATATGATACAATTAATGAATTTCAATGTTCTTTTGCAACTCAATTTCGATAAAAAAAAAAAGAAAAAAATCTTCGAATCTTAGTGCACAAGGATTGCCACAAAAATTACTTGAAGGGTTCATTAATTAAAAGACGCTCATATCTTCCTCACCTCTACATAGATCTTGATTCTTGAAGTTGTGATGCATTAATTTGGTGAGGCAAGATGAGTCACAAGATAGTTTTTCACACATTTTTAATTGAGTTTTTTTTTTTTTTTTTTTGTATTTTTTAACGATACTTTAAACTGAGTTTACAAATCTAACTGAAGAGTAAAGCAATAAACTACTTGAATTGAGGTGTATGTATAGTTGTAGACTAGTCTATTTACTATTGTAAGTGAAAAGAAAGAAACTCTATTGGAAGAGGAATATACAATTTGTCACCTCAGTTGTTGTCCAAATGAGAGAGAACTTGGATTCTCTATTCGGATTGTACCCAACCAATTGTTCACCGTACATGACTAACTTCAGCTTCTTTATAAAACAATATAAACAAACAAAATGTCTTCCTTTATTGATAATTGACAAGAGCACTGTGTTTTGTATAAGGCAAAATTACTGTTTTGGTCACCGATATTTGTCAATAACGACAGTTTGGTCACTATCAAATGTCAAATATCAAAATGGTCACTGAAGTTAATGTTTCGTTATCAATTTGGTCATTAAAAGTCAAACGGCTGTTAAATATAGAATATTCTTCGAATATTCCGTTTCTTACAGGGGTATTATGGTCACTGAGGTATTGGCGCCATTTCACAAAGAGAAATTCTTAAATGGGGCACTCGCACCACGTGTCCTATGGGACCGACCAATCCACGAGTGCCACGTGCCCCTTTCTTCCCACCTCAGCTACTGTTGCAAAAAACCAAGTCGGAATCCCAGAAAGAACACAACCTCCGATCAACCTGCTGAACGACGATGCCGAACCCATCATCTCCGCCGATTTCCGTCCATTCTGACCTTAATCCAACACATCAATCTCCTTTAATCGTTATATGGTTTCAGTTTTCTCGTTATAATTGGGGATTTTCGAAATAAATGAAGCTATAAGGGTTCTACATCAAGGTCTGGAAGCCTCTTGCCCACACAAAGGTTCTACATCGAGGTCTTTGATTTTTCCATTCCATCTACGTCAGAATGCTTCTAAATCAAAATGAAGTTGGGTCATGATCAACTTATTTATGTGGAAGGGAGAACATAGCTTATGCATATGCGAATTCGAAGCCGACTAAATCGTCTTGGGATTTGACTGGAGGTGATGGGGTTTCGTCTTCGATGGTGTTTTGCTCAAGAAAAGCCAAATGGAAAAAGATGGGTTGGGGATGTCGAAAGGTGAGAAGAAATTAAAGAATGTACTGCAGTAGGTACACATATTCATTCACCAAAGCACCTTAGAGACACACATGTTGGCCCTTTCTCCATCTTCTAGCTTACACCTCCATCTTCTAGCTTACAGCTTAGATACTCACACTTCCACCCTCAGTCACCATGGCAGAAAGACACACATGTTTAGTATTTGTGTTGTCTTCCCATCATTCTTCATTCTGCAACACATCAATAACTTGTACACCAATTCATCAATTGTTCAAGTCAGATGCAGAAAACGACTTGTTTTGTTTTCGATTTCATGAGCTCCTTGCCAAATCTTTGCCACTATATTCTCCACTTCCAAATGATGCAGCTGCAGTAGCCACATCTAGACCACCGCCGATGGATGTAATTAGGGCTGACAGGCCACTGTTGGGGTTATTACCGGCAGCCATTCCCAATCCCAAAAGATCAAGTGTGGTTTGCTTAGGACCAAACATTGAAGGACTTCCCATCATTAATTCCTTCCATCCAGAACTATCACAAGGCAGACCAAGTCCTAGCCCTGCAGCAATTGACCAAGTCCTAGCCCTGCAGCAAAAAGCCCTGTGTGTTATGAAGCTATCCCTCCTTCAAAAACCAAAAACCAAAATCTTCAGCAAAACCCAAAACCCAACAAGTCAAGCTTAAATTCATAAAACAAGAACAACAAAAAGATTAAAACTTTACCTAGAAAACAAAGTCCCACAATCACATTTATACTCTCTGGTGCCACAAATCTTGGAATGAGCTTTCCAATCTGACTGAACCGCATATTTCTTCGAGCACTTGTCGCATTTCCACTTCTTCTCGCCGTGCTTTCTACAAAAGTGCTTCTTAATCCCAGTCAGATCACCCAAAGCTCTAGAAGGATCGTGGTGGACGCAAGAAGCTTCAGGGCAAACATAGACTCTCTTCTTGACCTCTTTGCTCGATCTCTGCCTCAACTTCCACGGCAGATTATGACCTCGCCGATGGAGCTGCAGATTCTGATCCCTCTGAAACCCTTTATTGCAAATTTCGCAGACGAATCGGTTCGTTGCCATAAGGGTCTTCGGAGACAGAGCAATCACCTCTGCATCTGGATCTGCAGCAAAGAAAAACAACACAGAACCCCAATTTAACCGAACAGCTCTATGGTTGTAGCAAAACTGTACAGAATTGATTTGGGGCTTTTGTATTACCTGGCATTCCTGGCAAGTTTCGCTTTTTCAGTGCCCTCATCAAAGATAGGGAGTGAAAGACTCGAGTTTGGATTCGAAGGTCTTGAAGAAAGGATTCCAATATTCATATTCATATTCCAATGAGAAGAGAAATATGTTCTCTGAATTGTGTTGATATACTGCCGAGGGTTCTCTGCTAATTTCCTGCCCCCAGATCCAGTCATTTGGTTTCACACAAATATGAAATACCCCTTATTTATTTCTTTTAGGGTTTTTAAATCGATCAAGACTTAAAATGACATATATACCCTCAACACTTTGGCACATGTATTGAACATCGACGGCACGTGACATATTTTAACGTCTCAGTTCACGGAGTGACCATTTTGATATACTTTGGCATAACTTGAGTGACCATTTTGATATTTGAAATTCGATAGTGACCAAACTGTCGTTTTTGACAAAGATCAGTGACCAAAGCAGTAATTTTGCCTTTGTATAACGTTGGCAATACATCAAAGTTACACACTTCTAAGCAGTATAAGAAGTATTATTCTCAACAGAACAATACTTTTTGCTTCACTTTATCACTTTATCCATTAATATACTATGAGTTAAAGAATCAGTGTACTAGTACAATTTTTGTCTCTTTTTTTTCAAATCAGACTAAACCACAGTGCAAAAAAAAAAAAAAAATGTTCTTCTTTTCCCTCTAGGTAGGAGTATTCCTAGAATGTCTAGGATATGTTTTTCCAGTATCCTAACCCTCCTAGGTATCCCAATCGGAGCAGGAAAACACACATACGTTGGTGTATAAGTAACACACAAATCCATAATTCCAGCCTACTAGGTAATAAGGGGGTAATTGTATTGAAAAGAATAAACTTAGGCGTCGTTCCTCAGCTTCCTGATGAAATCCTGGAAGAAATCTTTGTGAGGTTGCCCTCAAAACCTTGGTTATACAAACAGCAGTGTGCAAGTTATGGAACTCGCTCATCAAAAGCTCTGTATTCATTCACGCCCACTGAGATCGCAACCAACATCTCAACCTTCTGCTGACACAGGCTACAGCAGTCAAAGTACGAGGGAAAGAGGATTATCGCCTTCTTTTCTCTTTGCATCGGGATAGGCCTCCATTCCATGCATATAAAAGTTACTACATGCATATCACTCATCCCTTTGTAGCTTATAACAGATTGTATGCAACATCCGCCAATGACAAATTGTATGGAACATCCGCCAATGACAAATCAGAAATCTCAGAAATGAATGAGATCCAAACTTGCAACGGCCTAGTGTGTCTCTCTAGCGGGTACCCTAAGGTTTCCAACTATACCGCCTTGCTTTGGAACCCTTGCATTAGAAAGTTTGGGACGCTGCCCAGCCTTGAACTAGTCATCTTAATAAATAATTTTTTTATTTCTCGAACAAATTGGTGTGAGTTGATTAAAAATTGAAGTAGTATTTATAAGAAAATTTTTGGGAGAGTTTTGAAATTTTTGGGATTTTTTTACTATTTTTTTTGTTTATTTCCGTTCTGATCAAATTGTAGCCGTTGTCTTTGAATTCTGACCGTCGGATCAAAATTTCAGATTGAAATGGAAGGCCCAGATTGAGTTGCCCTTTTTTTTTTTGACCGGTCAGACTGCCACGTGGCAGCCTGACATTGGCTCATTTTAAAAAGGTTACTGTTCATCTTCTTCCCCATTTTTTCCCGCCGTTTTCTGCCGTATCTTCCCGGCTTCCGTTCGCCGCCGTCCGGCCACTCCAGCCGACGTGCCACCCACCAAAATGATGGGCTCAAGGTGCTCTTTCATTTGGGACCAGTCTCAGGGGCATTTTCTTGATGTGGGAGGTGCGGCAAATCTCGGGAGCCACGGCCACCGTCGAGTGCGGCGCTCGGCTTCACCTCCGGTTCGTGCTAGTGCTCGAACGTGCCGGCCACGAGCTTTTGTGCCTCTCCAACGTCCGAAAAGCCAAAGAAAACGGAGCCCGGCCCCACCAGCTGCTCGAGCAAGCATCGGAGCAAACTTTGCTCGAGCCTTCGCTCGAGCAGTTTGACTCGTTGACTGCTCGGCATCTTGCTCGCCGTTTTCGACCCCGGTGCGTGCTGTTTGAGCACCTTGCTCGAGCACCTTGGCCGGTCCCACCAGCTGCTCGTGCTCTTGCTCGGCATCTTGCTCGCCGGTGCAGATGCTCTAAGGGATAACAGCCGTAGTGAGGTTGGAATGATTTCGTATGGTATGTCTGCCACTCTGCCATGTACATGGAACCAAATGCTTCTAGGGCTGGGATTCTTTTCTCAATTCGACTGATCATCATCTTAGGGTGCCTTTGACCTTGAAGGTGATTGCTCAGTGTACATGGTTGCATAGTAACAAAATGTGGAGAATCAATCTAAAACATGTTGCATGCATGAGTACTGTATAAGGCCGGACTTCGACAGTTTATACACAACATTACATAAAATACCGTTATAGATAACACAATCTTCATTCACATACCTTTTTGAAGACTAGATTCGAGTTCATTAATTTATACAGACTTTGGAAAAAAAGGAACTGCTCATTAAAGTTTTGAAGTGCAGTTGGTCGCCTAAGCTAACTTAAGTGGCTAATTCCTCCAGTAGTGCACGTTTTCTCCTTCATCTATAAATCTATGTCGATGATCCACACAAGTAAGAACTTCACCACTGCCATGGTGAACTTGCTCATCTGTCTTGCTCAATGCTTAGTTTGAGCTGCAACAACCTTGTGCCTTGCCTTGGGCGAGAAAACACTATATTCTAATTTACAAATATTGATGCTTGCAGCTTGCAAGAGGGTATAGGTAAAATGAGCATTTGGCAATCCTATAGTAACATCTTAATGACATGGCCTTACAAAACTAACTGTGTTCAAAGATATCACGCTTGAACATATCCTCAGCTCTTCTGAAGGACTAAACACTTCCTCCTTTTCTTTTTTTTATCTTTTCTTTTTTATCACAAAAACAAAACTTGACTGTATCTTCATAACAACTAAAACCATGCAGGGCTTTCATCAACTCTAACACCCACTTCCACCATTGGGGATGTGGATCGAATGGGTTGTGGGAGTGACATTCTTTGGATCAAACCATCATTGGGGTGCCAGAAAGATTCAAACTTGGCATCACAATGAACACAAAAACTGGGTTTGGGTAAATGGGGTGCCAGAAAGACCAAAACTTGGCATCACAAACTGGGTTTGGGGTAGAAAGAGAAACAGAGAAAGGGTGATTGGTGAGTTTGGGGAAGTTTTGTTTGTGTGTTTTTTGGGTGTGGGAAGTGAATGTGGATTGAATGGGTTGTGGGAGTGACATTCTTCACAAGGTCCTGTGTTCTCGGTTGTCTTCCCTCTCCTTTCGCGCCAATTAGTGGCCACTAACCAACGTCTTCTCTCTCTTTTCTCAACGGTATCTGTCTGTCTGTGATGTCAATGAGGTCATAGTGATGTCACTGATGTGGTTCTGGAGGGATGTCATGATCTTGTGTAAGTGAGTCTATTGTAAGAATGTGCTACTTGTCGATTGAGCCGTCCGAATACTATGATCATGGTCGACCACTCGACACATTATTTTTCTTGGTGCTAGTTTCTCTAGGTCATTCTGATATCTATATTTTCGGTCTGTTAGAGGCGATGGATGAAGGTTTAGATTTGGCAATGATGAAGTTAGTTACATTTCGGGGTGTTTGGAAGGATTGCATGAGATTATTTGAGAATGCAGGGCATTTTAAAGTTGAAAACGAAAGGAGGCTAGCTATGAAGAAACAAGAACTAAGTGCAACATTGGTGTAAACACTTAACAAGCATTGTATACTTCCAAGGTTAAAATGATTGCTAAAAGATTCAAGAAAGCAGGCAGCGTTGGCAAACGTAAGAACATAAAAGTGTGCAATCTACTTGATATCTGGAAGCCTTGCAGTGCCATAGAAAATACGAGAAAACTTAACAGGCAGATTACAGTTGAAACAGAATTCCATCAGCATGCGAGCAACATACATGTTCTCATGACACAAAACTACGATCACATGGCTAAAAGTTTACAAACTACTCCACATATTCATAGTTTCATGACACACACTAAACCGAACCCCAGCTCACAGTTAGGGATCACATGAGTTAGCTACCTAGATGTATAGATATTCACCAGGAGGGCCAAGCAAGTGCTGCCGCAGTTTCGTTGCCTGTGGAGGGCCAAGCAGATGTTGCTGCCTTTTCATGGCATAAAGAAGATCGTGGCCAAGAGGGTCGAAAGTAAGGCACCACTTTACTGAAATCCCATTGGATAGGAGAGCTAAGACCATGATGTCAAATCACCTTCAACATTTGGCTTTCAATGTGCAAGAGAAGTATATTTTGTCCAGATCTTATGAAAACATATTCAGAATTTCGAGGAAGGAATGACAGTATTTGCGCTTCTTTAGTCTGCTTGCAAAAGCTTGGAAAGTTCTTCCACATTAATTTGAAACCTACTTTGTATCTAAGTTTCCACTTGCGGTTTGATTCCACATTGCTTGAAGTGATAGGTGAGATACCCTCTTGTTCCTTCTCAAGAATCCATATTTCTATGCCTGACTTGCTGCTCTGACCATACTGCAATTGCCCATCTGAGGACTCCCCAAGAACAAACTCATCATAGTCCTGTGAAATATCCCCATCAGGTAATTTAAGCAAAACTATACGTGTGTTTCCAACACGTGGGTCATAAATCGCTACACTTTCCTTAATGGCTATCTTTCCCTGTGTCGCAAACCAATATACGACACCATTGATCACAGTAGCCACAGTCCAGGGGTGCAAGGAAAATTTTGAGGAGCAAGTGAGGGTGAAATGCTTCCATGTACCAGTCACAGAAGAGAAAGTCTCGATGGAGACAGTGTTAACCTCACGTTTGCATTCACAGTTTGCACGAATAACCTTGTAGTGAAGAATGTCATTGGAATAGTCCTCAGCTATGAATGCCATACACAAGCGTTTGTAGAAGCGCTGGGGTTGAGGAAGTTGGAACAGCACTTTGCTGATTGGGTTCCAAACCGAATAAGTCAGTGGGTGGCGGCCACAAAGAAGAAGCCCATTGGCAGAGTCAATGAAATAACCTAGATGTTTGCAATTCCCAGAAGGCATCAAATCATTGCATACATCATCACCTTCCTCACAAGCGGACAACAATTGAAGTGCAGGCTCAGACTTGGGTCGGCGCATCCCATCTTTAGGTCTGCAAAGGTACAGCTGGTTGCAAACAAAGAAACCCAAAAGATGAAATTTCATTCTCCATCTAGCATAATAATCATTTAGAAACGAAGAGCTACATATCACACGAAGCCACCTCTTTGACACAAGTATCAATCTGAAAACAAATTTCTCTGGCAACCGAAGAAAGATCTCATTTAGAATGTCGTCACAGGTCAATGCAGCATGAACATCATTTTCTAACATCTTTTCCTTCTTTTTCTCTTGTCGACTCATATCACCCTGCTGAGGTCATATTTCACTGTATCAGTACAGTTCTACTTATGATATGTAGCAGATCAACTAGTTCAGTAAATCTCCTCAATCGACATAAAACACACATCCCATCAGTTGTCCACGGTTCAAACAGATTCAAAATTACTCATGTTTACTTCACACTGGTAAACAAAGTATTTAATATAATTATAACAACATAACTTATCAATGATATACACTTCAATCATCTTACTCAAGCAATCATTATTCATAATCGTTTAAGCAATGCATGACAAGAAGGGTTTTCTACTCCATATTTATATGTGGATAACTAATAATGTGTCTCAAGAAATCAACATATGAATCAATTTGATTAACTGAAAGATACCCTTCCCCATATCTAAAGAAACAAATCCAAAATTCCAAACTTTTTCTAAACTGAACAGCTTATAACCATAAAACCCAGTAGGTATTCATAGTCTGGCCAACCTTTTGACATTGTACAAATTCCTTTATAAGAAAAGGCCACAATTTTTGCCAGTACAACCCAAACCTAGATACCTTTAACATCTTAAAGTTTGCATCTTTAACAGGTTTCCTCATGCCCTGATCCCAACACAGTAATAATATAAGACCCACAATATAATTTTCTTGTCTGATTTAAAAAAAATGCAAGGAAAATTGCAATTGCAAAAACCCCATCTTCCAAATGCAAAGGAAAAACTGTAATTGCAAACCCATCTTCCAAATGCAAAGGAAAAGCTGAAATTGCAAACCCATGTTCCATTTTTAACAATTCCATTAAATTAAGCCCAAAAGAGAATCGAGGGTACAGTAGAGATGACTAGGGCAATTACAGAAACAAAGAAGAACGAATGAGAGAGAGAGAGGGAACCTGGCAGGCTGAGACAATGTGGAGACTAGAAGATAGTGAACCAGTGTTGGCTGTTGAGGTTGAGCATAGTAAGGTTTCCCAGTAGGAGAGTTTCAAGTGGAGTTCTCACATCTTGATGTCGAACTGAGCGTCTCTTTCAGCTTTGTAAACGTGTCGACTGATGTGTTCTTTCTCATGAAAGTTTCACCCTAGTTATCGTTTTACACAGTAAATTTCAATTTTTACCCACTAATTTCACTGCCTTGTTTTAGACTATGATCATAGCCAATTAAAGAGGCCTTTGTGGATCATTCATACTGTCATAGGGCTCTCTACAAGTTCTCAGCTCAATAGAACCTGAAGAGATCATTCATATATTTTGTCGGATGAATCAAATATTGTTTCAATCTAGTAGTTTTGTTTCTTCAACATTTCTATAACTCGAAAGTTTACACGTACATTCACGTTATTACAAAAAATAATGGAGACAAAAAAAAATTAAAAAATCATTCAAATCTTTCCCTCGCTCTCGTCGGCCGGAGCACCTCCATCAAGTGCTAAAATCAGTGACATGCATATCTTTGTGGTTGTTGCGTTAAAGTCGAGGGACCGGCGTCGGGAAGCATGGCGCCGTTAACGGTATGACACCAATCTCTCTATGAATGGAAGTGATTTTAGCCACCTTGAGTTTTTTTGTACGAATGTTGCACGCAACAATGTAGTGATCCAAGCTCGGGTATTCATTATACAAATCTAGGTACAAGATATCATCGTCATTGGGGTCGATAGCTAGCACCCGTGCACTATAAGTGAATGGCTCCCATTGAAAACCCATTCCAGCCACCGGGACGGTGCTTATCAAACACCATTTCCCACCTTGTTTTCCATCGACCTCGTCTTTCATCTCCCAAACACTCACAATGTATGTGCCTGGGTCTGGATATCCTGAACGTGAAAGC
Organism: Potentilla sterilis; assembly: GCA_963682095.1. Taxonomy (NCBI): domain Eukaryota; kingdom Viridiplantae; phylum Streptophyta; class Magnoliopsida; order Rosales; family Rosaceae; genus Potentilla; species Potentilla sterilis. Next base: position 1,393,313 of record OY821756.1, on the reverse strand, counting down.
CCGTGCATCCGCAGACGTCCTCGTCGGCTCACACTTGTTACTCCTGGCTCCCCATTAGGAAGATCAATGACATGAGTGAGTTGTCTAGGATCACTAGGATCATTAGTATTAGTAATACTACTAGTGGTGTTGTGGTTGAAGAAGGGATCCAAGCCTATCATATAGCCGTGACGTTTGTTAAAACAAATACAACGATTAAAACAAATACAACGTTCAGACGACCAATACAACTTTCCCTTGTAAACAAGGCCTGGATTCTCAAGCAGTCCATTAAAACAAATGCTTTTTGGGCTCATCACATCCAACTCTATCCATTGACCAGTCTCCGAGGAGAAGATTTGCAACGGGAGCTTGAGGGAAGAAACTTTATTCCAGGTTATAAGATCCAACGAGTTAAGTATTCGCACAATGGCATACTTGTAGTTAACATTAAGCTGGATGTTACTGCTACTAGGGGTGGGCACGGGTCGGGCCGGGCCCAAAAATTGAAGAACCCGACCCAAAGCCCGAAAATTTCGGTTCGGGCCGGTTCGGGCCCTCCAGACGTCAAGGACCGAGCAAAGCCCGTTCGGGCCGGGTTCGGGCTTTTTCGGCCCCAAATCTGACAAAATGTAATTTTCAACAGAAACACACCTTTCACTGTATTTTGACAACCTGTTGTGTACTTGTGTTCCATAAACATAAAACTAACATTTCAACCATTCAACTGATTCAATCATTCAAATATTACAATACCATATTCAAATTCAACATATTGAACTATTGAAGAACAAAGATTAAGGAGTTCAAAAATCAAAACTACAAACATAATAATGAATGAATTCAAGAGTTCAAGTGTTCAAATGTTCAAGACTTCAAGAGTTCATAACTTCATAACTTCATACTACATAACTAGGAGTCTAGGAAGAAACCTGGCAAGTGCCAAGCGCCAAGGCTGCGCCGGCGCCAAGGCTGCCCTGGCGCCCTACTGCCCCTGCGCGACTGCGCCAACTCCGCCAAGGCTGTCTTGCAGCCATGCTGCCCCTGTGCTGAGACTGCCCTGCTGCCCTGCTGTCCCTGCGCCGAGGCTGCCTTGCTGCCCTGCTGCCCCTGCGCCGAGGCTGCCTTGCTGCCCTGCTGCCCATGCGCCGAGGCAACTCCCAACTCTCAACCAATGACACCCTGTAAAGAAAAAGGGTACACCAAGACCAAGTCACCAACTCCATCACTTGGGACATTTCAGAAAACTATATATAACACAAAGTCATAAACAAATAAACCATTTCATTTCTCAAACACCACTCAAGTGACTCAAGTCACTCAACTACTCAAGTAACCCACCAACTCCACAATTGTCTGAACCCTTGAAGCATCAGTTAGGGCAATCGATTTTGATTTGGAACTATCAGAATTTGACTCGCCAGAATTGGAAGCAGAGTTATCAGAGGAATTAGAACCTGAGTTCACTGACGAAACCATGATAATCTACCTAAATAAAAGCACAAACATTGATAAGAATTAAGAAATTGATACTGAAAAAGTGAAATAAAAAAATTGAAAAAATTGAGAAATTGAGAAATTGAGAAATTGATACCTTTACTGAATTGAGCAAATTGAGGCAGTCTCTTCTAGGGGTGGGCGTTTTAGCCCGAGGGCCCGAAAGCCCGGCCCGAAAAACCCGAAAAAGCCCGAAACGGGCCGGGTCTTGATTTTCGAAAGCCCGAACCCGTAAAAGCCCGAACCGAAAGTGTGCAGGCCCGAACGGGCTCGGGCCCTGTTTTTCTGTGGCCCGAAAGCCCGACCCGGCCCGATATGTATATATATTCCAAGTTTCCAACCCTAGACCTCACCTCAGCCGCATCCCTCTTCTTCCTCTTCTTCCTCTGTTCACCATCTCAATCACCATCAATCACCATCAGCCCAGCCTTGCCACGCCTCGTCCAGTCCAGCCTCAGCCTCGCCGCGCCCTGCCTCGCTGCCTTGCCTCGTCCAACCCAGCCTTGCCTAGCCTTGCAGCGCCCAGCCGCCTCGCCTCGTCCAGCCCGGCCTCGCCGCGCCCAGCCGCCTAGCCTCGGCCTCACCTCGCGTCGCGTCGCCTCGCCCAGCCCAGCCTCGCCGCGCCCATCCGCCTTGCCTCGTCCAGCCCAGCCTCGCCCCGCCTCCGTCCTCAGCCCTCAACCTCGCCTCTGATATGCACGATCTCTCTCTCGACCTCTCTCTCTCAGCCTAAGGCCTCGCGTCGCCTCCGGCCTCAGTCTTCAATCTCGCCTCCGATCTGCAGGATCTCTCTCTCAACCTCTCGCTCACCTCTGCCCTCAGCCTCTCTCTCTCAGCCTAAGGCCTCAGCCTCGCCTCCGATCTGCAGACAACATGTTTTTGGGCCCGAAAAAAGCCCGAACCCGGCCCGAACCGGCCCGAACGGGTTTTGGTCGGTCCCCAGATCTCAGAAAGCCCGAACCGGCCCGAGCCCGAAATTTCGGGCTTTGGGTCGGGCTCACGAAAATTTCGGCCCGGCCCGGCCCGTGCCCAGCCCTAGTCTCTTCCACGAGCTGAGGCTAACGGCGTGAGGCTGAGGCGACTCAAGCGAGGCTAAGGCGACTCAAGCGAGGCTAAGGGCCTGAGGAAGACGAAGGCGTCAAAGGGCGGGGCTGAGGGTAGGGGCTGAGGGTAGGGGCTGAGCCGCTGAGGGCTTGAGGAAGACGAAGGCGCAGCCGCGCAGGGATGGTTGGGTGAGGTCGAAGACGAAGGCGTAGGGCCGACCGGCCGTAGGCGACTGGGACAAAGAGACGAAGAAGTGAAGAGACGAAGAGGAAGAAGTGAAGAACTGTGGCGGACACGAACTGAGTTAGGGACTTAGGGCTTTTTTTTTCTTTTTTTTAAAAATATGGACCACTCAGAGAAGGACACATGGCAAGCATTAAGGGATCGGGCCGGGTTCGGGCTTTCGGTCCGACGAAAATCTGGGCCCGAGCCCGATCGGGCCTACTACACTTCGGGTCGGGCTTTTCGGGTTCGGTCCTTCGCAAATCAGAGCCCGGCCCGTTTCGGGCTTTTTCGGGTTTTTCGGGTCGGGTTTTCGGGCCCTCGGGCCAAAACGCCCACCCCTAACTGCTACCAGTATTCTCTACTTCTTTAGCGTTCACTACCAGATACGGCCGAATAGCCGACGAAAATTTTTTCGTCGGCCATTCCATTTTTTCGTCGGCTATACCCTCTGCCGACGAAAATTTCGTCGGCCATAAGTCGTCGGTAATACGCCGTCGGTAATACCAATGGCCGACGAAAAAAAAAATTTCGTCGGCCATTCCAACCTTGGCCGACGAATTATGGCCGACGAAAATGATTTCGTCGGCTATTTGTTCGAGTATGGCCGACGAAATTTGGTTTCGTCGGCTATTTGTTATGAAGTATAGCCGACGAATTGGGCTATTTCGTCGGCTATTTCGTCGGAATATATTAATATTTTAAAGTTATAGCCGACGAAATAATGTCAATTTCGTCGGCTATAACTGCATTTTGGGCAAAAAAAAATACCGGATCGGAGGAGGAGAAGGAGGAGGAGGAGGAGGCCGGAGGAGGAGGAGGAGGAGGAGAAGGAGGAGGAGGGGAAGGAGGAGGAGGAGGAGAAGGAGGAGGAGGGGAAGGAGGAGGAGGAGAAGGAGGAGGCCGGAGGAGGAGGAGGAGGAGGCCGGAGGAGGAGGAGGAGGAGGCCGGAGGAGGAGGAGAAGGAGGTGGCCGGAGGAGGAGGAGGGGAAGGAGGAGGAGAAGGAGGTGGCCGGAGGAGGAGGAGGGGAAGGAGGAGGAGGAGGAGAAGGAGGAGGAGGAGGCCGGAGGAGGAGGAGGAGGGGGGGGAAGGATGAGAGAAAAAAGGCGGGAGGAAGATTTAAAAGATTTAGAAGGAGAATAGCCGACGAAATACAATGTTTCGTCGGCTATACTTAGAGAATAGCCGACGAAATTAATATATTTCGTCGGCTATACTTTGGAAAATCAACAGCCGTTGGATCTGAGCCATCCAACGGCGGACAATAAAAAGGCGCGGATCAAGAGTTTAGCCGACGAAATATTCAAATTTCGTCGGCTATACTTAGAGAATAGCCGACGAAACATTCAAATTTCGTCGGCTATACTTAGAGAATAGCCGACGAAATTTGAATGTTTCGTCGGCTATTCTATGAAAACATACTAAACTGCGGTTTTGAGGCCCTAAACGAACTCGAAAGCCCGAAAAAGCCCACACGTCGTGGCAAAGCTACGAGTTTGATTCCTGGCGTCGTTCCCTTTCCGGAATGGTATCACAATCGTCATTCGGACGCCGGACGCCAAATCTACAGTAAACCGGGTTTTGACTGATTTCATTATTTCGGCACACGGATTTTATCGGAATCTTGTCATTTTTCAACCGTAGACGTATTTCATTATTTCGGTCATATCTTATTTGACGACATATTTGCATTTGAAGAGTGTACGTATAGTAACTATTTGAAACTATACATTCACTTAAACACTTAGTAAACAAGTTAAGGAACATTAGTACATATGTTCCGATTTTGAATATAAAAGTTTGGAAAATCTATTCCAACCGTCAGATATCACCGTTAAGATTAAATACATGTATGAAAAAAAATCCAACTACATCTGACAACGTTAAAGGCTCGATCGGGACGGTCAACCGGGTGAGTCAAACCTCTAAACGCTTTAAAACGGAATTTGGCCCGTCTAAATGACGTTTTTTGGCCTGATCTTCAATAGAGAATAGTTTCAGATTGATGAGACGCGACTAATCGTATAAAAATTTTCCACAAAATATTTACCGACCGTAAGGCTACCCATAGGAAAACGGGAGTAAAAAACAGTTAACCGCAACATTCGGCACACAGATTTTGTCGGAATCTTCCCATTTTTCAACCGTAGCCGTATTTCAATATTTTGGTCATGTCTTATTTCACGACACATTTGCATTTGAAGGATGAAGCAATGGTTTGTCGATAGTGATAGAAAATGGAAACTGCTCTTTTTTTGTTTTTTTTTTTAATCATAGCCGACGAAATCAAACCTAGTATTCATCGGCTATTCTTTTGTCGTTTTCTGTCAAAAATAATCGTATAATTATTTTTTAAAAAACTTATGGCCGACGAAATGCTTAATTTTCGTCGGCCATTGTTCGTAAAATAATTATTTTTAAAAAACGTATGGCCGACGAAATAATTAATTTTCGTCGGCCATTGTTCGTAAAATAATTATTTTTAAAAAACGTATGGCCGACGAAATAATTAATTTTCGTCGGCCATTGTTCGTAAAATAATTATTTTAAAAAAAACGTATGGCCGACGAAATAATTAATTTTCGTCGGCCATTGTTCGTAAAATAATTATTTAAAAAAAAACTTATGGCCGACGAAATAATTAATTTTCGTCGGCCATTCTTCCAAAAGTTTATAGCCGACGAAAACTTTAAATCGTCGGCCATTATAGGAGTATAGCCGACGATTTTTCATTTTTACCGACGAAAAAAAAAATCGTCAGCCATTCTATGGGAATGGCCGACGAAATTTTTTTTTTGCCGACGACAAAAATTTTCGTCGGCCATTCTTGGGAATAGCCGACGAAAAAAGTGTTTCGTCGGCCGTTTTTTTTTTTTTCGTCGGCAAAACCCTTTTTTCTTGTAGTGGTTATGGTAATAGTATGGCTCGCATAGGAAACCAACTCTTACACCTCTCGGTTGACAAAAAGGGACTGGAGGAACACCAACCCATTGCTTGGTGCATGGATTGCATATGTAATAATCACGTTGAAAAGACTTGGTTGCGCAGCACAGAACTAAGTCATTAGATGCCCCTACCACAACTGGCTGGAAATCTTCATCTATATCATGAGCTGCATATTGATAACGGGGAAAGAAATTGAGAGAGAAGCGGCCCGTTTCGAACATTAAAAGTTTTGAGATAGAAAAAAATTTCATCTTCTCACTGGTATCCCAGAATATCAGAGCACTGGGCAGCCGCTTTTGGAGAGAAAGAAAACGAGAAAGAAAATATTGGCTGGAGATAAGAGCAGACCAATGCTTGGAGACACACTTGCATCGAGTAACAGATTTTAAAGGAAGCCAAAGAAGGATGTTAAAAACTACCAGGTCGGGGAGATCATCAATAGTAATAATATTCATGGCTTTTGATGAGGATTGTTTTGATACTCTTTTCAAGTACGACCGGCCATGAGATTGCTCATGAGACATTGTAATCCGACTTCTCTTGGTAGCAGTATCATCATCAGGTCTCATGGCGGCTGCAGAAACTGGAAGAAACTAGTTAATCAACTTTGATGATAGGCTTTACGCTTTATATATAGAGGCGCTTTGAGAAGGCTTTGCGCTTCCCCAATCCAATTTGATTGGGAAACATAAGCTAATTAGTTAATCCGTGCCAACTTAGAAGTAGACTCCTATTTCAAGCAGGATAACAGTATACAACTCTAATAATTAGTTTGGATGCGGAAAGCATCGGTTTGGACCGTTTGGCAAAGAAGTTTCAGGAATTTATGGGTGCTCGTTCTTCTTCTTTTTTCGGAAATAAGGCTTTCCCTCCAAGCCTCCAAGGTTCCAACATTTCGAGCGTGCATCATTAGCCTTCTTACCACAGCAGCCATGCCAGCAACTAACTCTCAAATGGACCAAACCCCAAAGCCAAATCCAATTCCAACCAAGAAGCGAACCACTAGGAAGAGGCTCCGACCTTGCAGCAATCACAACTATTAGTTCACAACATTTTGCTAACCGGTTCGACAGTCCAAATTTTTCTGAGTTTTCTCTATATTTGTGTTTCGAGAACTTTATTTTAGCTGTCAGGGTTACTGTAGAGATGTACTGGGTTTGTTTATCTGTCCCTGTTAGTGGATCTTGCTTTGTATTTTAGTTTGTGTTGAAAAGAAATATCCTTCCCATTGTCTTCTCAAAAAAAAAAAAAACCTTCCCATTGCCAAAAAAGTTCATATTCGTCAATATAGAGACCAACATGACAACATGATATGTGGAAAAATGTAATGAAGAATCGAAGATGACATAAGAGAATGTGGATTGTAAACAGACATTCACCTAATTGTCTTTTCATATATCAACTAAAAATATGATGACATTGAAACATATATATTAGTATTCATGGCAAGATGGTCGACCTACATGTATATACAGATCCAAGAACATGATGTATGAAGGGACATATTATATCCTAATGTAGTTCAGCCATATATTTTATATCCTAATGTAGTAAGCTAATGTTTTCTCACATACGCAGGTGAGGCTAGAAGCACACAAACTGATATCTGTTGGCTTCGTGAGAAGCCACAGGTATGTATCTCGATCTACATTGGTCCATTTATTGCTCTACTTGTTTGATTTGAAGGATCTGTCTTGGTTTTGATATGCAGAAACTGTTAGTCCCATTTGAAATGCATGGCTACCAAGGTGTATTTTGCTCCCTCTCAGTTTTTGAGTGCTGTCTTTGGTATTGGACCCAACTTGTTTTCATGTTTCAGATATATGAAGGTGCTATCTTACACTTGAAATTCCTCTACCAGTCAAATTTCCACTGGGTCTGTATCTACAAATGTCCATCAATCTAGAACATCTGAAGCAGAAAGATATATATATATATATATATAGAATTTTTTTCAGGTGCGGACGTCCGCACGGTGCGGATGCGGCGTTTCCGGCCACCGGCGAGCCGGCGACGGCGTATCCGCCCACTGGGCTTTGCTCCCCCCACGCCGGGGACCCCGTCTGTGCCGGCCCGAGCTCCATCGCCGGCCGGCAGCCGGAAACGCCGCATCCGCACCATGAACAGTGCGTGCGGACGTCCGCACCTGAGAAGCACTATATATATATACATATATATATATATATATATATATTATATGCAGCAGCCAAATCACGTGACAGTTCCCACGAAGAGTAAATCTTTTTAAGCGGGTGTAGCAATGACCACTGATATAACATATAAGTGACAGCTCCTATATGGGATCTATGGCATCAAACACCATAGATTTTACCCTGGGACACCTTCTAAGGTATGAAGTTTCTTCTCGTAGATTGGTGCCTGGAGTTCATCTAGTTAACTAGGTTGGCCAGTACTAAATACTGTAAACACACAGACACTAATGCATGGCATGCCATTTGATATTGTGTGTTATCTTAACGAGAGTGCAGAGAGTTTATGGATGGAGGAGGCGAGGAGACCCCCGGTTTTAACCCTCTCAAAAAAAATCTATAGAAAAACTTAAGTTTTCTAGCAGTAAAAATAAGTATCCATAGAGTTTCTACATATATATTGATTCCATTAGTAGCCTAGTCTGCCTTGCTAGCACATTGTCTATGTTACAGAATTTCAGTTACATGTATGCTAAAGTGTCCTGTTCTAGTATTCTCTCTATTTTTCTGTCCAACTTTATATAGTAACCTGTACTGTATTGACGTTGGCTCATTTGACATTGAAAACATATCTAGTATCAGAATGCAAAAAGGTTCATGAAACGAAATGAATATCCAGTGGAGCCAAGTTTGCTTGAATAACGAAATGCATATCAAGTGGGCCAAGTTTTGCTTGAGTTTTGAAACAAAGTGAGCAAAAACAAATGTACATGGTATGCATATTTAGTAATGCACTTTCCAGGATCCCATTCTGTTAAGCAATGCATCACAAAAGATAGATTTTGTATCTTATAAGGAGTCTCAAATACACACACGAATCAATTCGTTAAACTGATATGAACAAAATTTACAGACAGATCACAGCTGATAGGGTCTATCTCAGCATAGTTCTCATAAGCAAAGCATAAGTTTATACCATTCAATGGCAGGCTAGACAATGTAATATTTGAAGAGTGGTAGTGAACCACATACTACTAAAAAACCTCCAAGAACTTCAGACTCTTAGGAAGACCTCATCCCATGCATCTTCCATTAATTGTTTCATTTGAGCTTTCAAATCTCTGATGATGTGCTTAGTGGCCTTGAAATTGTAAGACAATTTGAATGCCTTCTCAGTTACCTCTTGTCTGATCCATTCTTGTATCGGAGCCACAGGCTCACCAAAAAACTCCACCACATCACTAAAGATCTTGACAGATTCCGTTGAAGGGTACTGAGGATGCAGAGGGAGAGAGAGGAGGGTGTCCAAGTGGAGAATCGAGACTTCAACCCTTCTAATTAAGTCCTTAATTTTTTTTTCACTCCAAAAGCTGCCCAATTAGTGGTGGGGAGAAAGTTTCTCTTAGGTATTCTCATATCAAAGTTTGGATCGTACTTCTCATATCCTGTGCTACTTTGTATTTTAAGGGTGGTAGAAGATGGAGAACGCACGATCCAAACTTTGATATGAGAAGTACCTAAGAGAAACTTTCTCCCCACCACTAATTGGGCAGCTTTTGGAGTGAAAAAAAAATTAAGGACTTAATTAGAAGGGTTGAAGTCTCGATTCTCCACTTGGACACCCTCCTCTCTCTCCCTCTGCATCCTCAGTAATCGATTACTGACCCCCAGTAATCGATTACTGACCCCCAGTAATAGTATTCTCAATTCGATCAAAACCCTAATGTTGGAGGAGGAGGAGGACCCGCCGTCAATAGTATTACTGACCCCCAGTAATCGATTTCTTAGTGCTTCAACAGAGATCCAAGAGGAAGATTGCGGGTCAGGGACTCATATAGGATCTTGTGGATGGCGGACCACAAGGGGTCGGAGGAGGCGTGTGAGGGCTTAGAGAAGACGAGAGAGGTGATGCTGGCAGAGGAGGAGCAAGAGGCGGTGAGGGTGATGGCTTCAGAGCTGGAGCTTGTGCTGCGTTTGGATTCGGTGGCCGCGGTTTGGTTGTGGAGGTGAAGCTTATACTCTAGAGAGAGAGAGAGAGAGAAGATATTAGGGTTTAGTATAGGGTATTTATGTATTTTTAATAAAATTCATTTGAGTGGGTAGGTAACATTGAAATGGTCAAGTTTTAACTCTTTTTTGTGCAAATAGTCTTTTTCCCTAAAAAGAAACCTCGAATTTCCATAACAATTTTGATCAGGAACTTAAACTTGAGCAAATGGCACAACTACAAGTAATCAAGGCGCCATATGACAAGTAGTGCCCCATCCACCACAATTTCCATAACAAAAATTGCACAACAGACCCAAGAACCCATAAAAAAAAGGGAAAATGTCTATTTGGTGCTAATTTGACCCCCTGACTGCCCATTCAAATGACAAACTTATTTTTTTCCCCTATTCAACATAAGGTAACAACTCTATTGCCCATTTGAACAAATCTTTTTCAATTCTAGTACAAATTTAATTTTTTTTCTTCCTTTTTTGTCCTTTTGTCTTATCTAACATATTTTTGAATTATAATGTGTTGAGAAAGTGGAAGATAAAAAAACGAACTTTGCCGAAATATCACTCAACTCCTCCGGCCTCCCATGGCCGGTCGCCGGAGCCTGGTCGCCGGATTCCGGGCACCAATTTTTTTTTTTTTCGCCGGAATTTTTTTTTCGCCAGATTTTTAATTTTTTTTTTTTTTTTTTTTTTATAATCAGGTTATTGACGATGGTTACTAACCCTCAGTAAATAATTTACAGATTACAGTAAATAATCGATTATTGACCCCCGGTAATCGATTACTGGGAGTCAGTAATCGGTCAGTAATCAGGTTACTGACCCCCAGTAATCAATTACTGACCCCCAGTAATCAATTACTGACCCCCAGTAATCAATTACTGACCCCCAGTAATCAGGTTACAGATTCCATATTTTCCAGTAACCATGTTACTGACCCCCAATAATCGATTACTGACCCCCAGTAATCCATAACCAGAGTTCATGAAGTTGCAAAACTTTGATCACAAAACATCCACACTATACTGGTACTAAGATTTCATTGATAACTTGACAATAACATAAAGAACTTGCACATACAATACAATGAAACTCTACAGATTTCATGAAGTAATCAGGTTACTGACCCCTAGTAATCGATTACTGACCCCCGGTAATCGATTACTGACCCCCGGTAATCGATTACTGACCCCCGGTAATCGATTACTGACCCCCAGTAATCGATTACTGAGGGTCAGTAATCGATTACTGACCCTAACCAAGAGAAAAAAAAAAAAAAAACAGAAAAGAAAACCCTAGTTTTTTTTTCTTTCCGTCGCCGTTGCCGCTAGCCTCGCTCCTTCATTGCTTTGCTGCCATATAGCGATGGAGACCATTTTCCAGGGTTAGGGTTTTATCTCCCCTTCTCCTCTTCTTCTTCTTCTTCTTCTTCTTCTTCTTCTTCTTCTTCTTCATCTCCATCAATCTCAGCCCCACATCTTCACTCCACACCCAAATCCCAAACCTCGATCAGCTCTACTCTCATCACTGCAACGAAAAGCAACACCACCCTCCTCCTCCTATAACCAGAAAAAGCCTATAAGAACACATCTCCCTCCCACAATCCAACATATCCGAAGCCTCTGGACCCGGATCGCCGCCCCTCGACCTCGACCTCGACCTCGACGAAGAAGCCCATCGTCTGAAGCCCGCTGCAGTCCAGATATGGACACCCTTCGCTGCTCTTCCCCAATCTGACGGAGGAGGAACATGAGGCAGATCAGCCTCGTCTGAGGAAGTGGGCGGCGGTGGAGGCCGAGTTGGTGGAGCAAATGAAGACATAGGTTGTGGTTTCCGGTGGTGAGGTGGTGGTACAGGAGAGGAGGAGGAGGGTGAAGTGAAACCCTAATTAGAGAGAGAGATTTATATATGGTTTTAGTATAGGGTAATTAGGTATTTTTATCAAGATTCATTGGAATGGGTAGGTAACATTGAAATGGGCAAGTTTTTCAAATTTTTTGTGCAAATGGTCTTTTTCCCTAAAAAAAAACCCCTTAATTTTTCATAACAAGGTGACAATTAGTCGATAAAATTGCAGAACAAGAACTCAAATCCAGATCACTGAAGTCTCTTATGTGTTTCCTCTTGATCATTTTCTGACTTTTGTAACGCTTTCAATAAAGAAAACTAGAGTGTAGTAGAGAGATGAGAGAGAACTCTATACAGCCTAAAAAATAAATCTGTACGATGTCGTTTTGGTGCTTCTTATATAATACCCACAATAGAAAGAACGTCACAAACACCAGTCTTCAGATTCATAGTTTCCCCAGAAAGCTATCAATGACCAATTGGGTTGGCTCCTCCGGCCGTTAACACTTCTGGGTTCTTTCATTCTGTATCAATTAAGCCAAAGCTTCTTGCTTTTCTCACTTCTGTTAAATTGTGCACCCAAAGTTGTTATCTTTAAGCTTCAAAATGTGTTTGTTAAAGTGGGTAGCAGTTGTGGTTGCGTTTTGGGTTCTGGGTTCGATCAATGTCTTCGCATTTGGTTCTCCTTCTTCTTCGGAGACCACTATGCATACTAACAACTGGGCTGTTCTTGTCTGCACCTCTCGCTTCTGGTAATTCTAAGCTTCATTTTACTATGGTCAGTTTGTATTTCCTGTTCTTTGTGTATTAAGTTGACACCAATGTTTTAGATTTTGGCTGTGAATGATACCCTTGAAGAATTTTGCTTGCTTTAATTGTTGAAGAAGTTAATTTTGATTTATATGAAACTTTTAAGGACTTAGTTTTGAGTTCTGGACACACTTGTTTGTATTCAAATTCATTTTAGTTGCTTAAGTAGTGGAATATTAACAATACAAATAAAGAGAAGCTGGAACTTGGAAGATATGCTACATGGGACCATGACCATTTCTAGTTTTGGAAGCAAGGTAGTACCAGTATTCAAAAGTTAACATCTGCATAGGATTTGGCTTTGATAGCCAGCAACTTCACGGCTGGGCAGAGCTGAATAAAGCTTCTGTATTTACGTAAGTTGGTGTTGTTGGAAGTACGAAAAAAGCACAAAGGTTTTCATCTTTTTGCTGCATCAGTATTTTAGCTTAAAGTCTTAAACATCACTCTAGCAAATTAAAAAGGGTACTAAGACAAGTAGTTACATTTTAAGCATTCATTCTATGCCAGCTGTATATTCGTTAAGAATTATACTGAGGTAGTGCAAAAATCTTGAGTTGTAATGTATTTCAAGCTACGATATATCGGTTGAATGAAATATGACTTTTGGATTCTATGTTTTTTCTTCAGGTTTAATTATCGACACATGGCCAATACACTATCCCTGTACAGGTAAGCTCACATGCTTCTCTCCTTGGATGATCTTCTTTTCTTTTCTCAAGTAGATAGTTAAGTATGTTTTCTTTTGATTTGAAGGACGGTTAAGCGACTTGGAATACCTGATGAGAGGATAATACTTATGCTGGCAGATGACATGGCCTGTAATGCTAGAAACAAGTACCCTGCCCAAGTTTTTAATAACGAAAACCACAAACTGAACTTGTATGGAGATAATGTTGAGGTGAGATTTCTTGTCCCTGGTTAGGTAGTTTACTTTTACCTCAAACTGATCAGTTTTCCAACTACATGTTTTGAACTCCAAACATGACCAATTATTGCAACTGAATCTATCAGGTAGATTATCGAGGTTATGAAGTGACTGTTGAAATTTTTTTACGTGTATTAACTGGCCGCCATGAGACTGCTGTTCCAAGATCTAAACGTCTATTAAGTGATGAAGGAAGCCACATTCTTTTATATATGACCGGACATGGAGGAGATGAGTTTTTAAAGTTCCAAGACTCGGAAGAGCTCCAGAGTCATGATTTAGCTGATGCCGTGAAACAAATGAAAGAAAAGCGTAGGTCAGAAAACATTACCTCTTTAACTGTTGCTAGATATGGATACAATATTGTGCATTTATTATGGTATTATCTAATTGAAATCTAGATTGCTAAATCGATATTTCCACTCTACTTATAAACTCTCTGAAATCTAGCTCTGTCATATGGAGTTTCACTACTAGAGAGTGAACTCATCTAACTTTGAGTGTATGGTCGAGATTTCAGGTTCAAGGAGCTTCTCGTAATGGTGGACACTTGCCAAGCTGCCACTCTCTTCTCTCAGGTTTGTGATCTGCTCCAACCAATGCATAAATTTTAGATACTTTCTTACTTTTAGAGGCTGAGAGCTTTCCTGTGAGATTTGTTAGGGGTATTTGTGTTTATGTAAGATCTCTATTCTTTCACATTCTAGAGATGTCATTCTCAATATCATCTAGTCACTGCCAACCAAGTGGCAAAGTCATTGTCACACTTTGAAATTGTTTTTCACATGACAGTTTTTTTGTATTATGCTTTAATCTGGCCAACATGAGAATGACTTTGTTACTGAATAAAGGTCCATTTCTGATTTGCAGCTTCAATCACCAGGTGTTTTGGCTATTGGAAGTAGCATGAAAGGAGAAAATTCATACTCACATCACTTGGACTCTGATGTATGGCATTTCACTACCTCACAACTTTTATACTCATTTACCTGAGAATGCTATACCATGGTTTTGATAAACTCAAATCCCGGTATTAGATGCAGTGTAGTCATATCCTCTAACTCTTTTTGTACTGTGTGATGGATACAGGTTGGTGTCTCTGTTGTGGATCGTTTTACATATTACACTCTTGCCTTCTTTGAGAGGCTAAATATGTATGACAATGCTTCTTTGAGCAGGTATATTGTAGTTAACCATTGCTACTTATACGACAAACTGATTATATGATTCTCTCTCTCTCTCTCTCTACTTCTATGAGATGAATTTTTTTTTCTTTTGAAATCTTGATGCATTCCCTTTCCCATCTTGCACCTGTATGCACTGCATAGAGGTCTCGGAGTTTGGAACCCGTGCCATCTTATTTTCAGTTTTAAATCAATCCTCCAAAATATTCTAGCTGAAGGTGGTCTTCCGTTTTATAGTATGTCTGGCTACTCAAACGTATTTCTTGGTTATGGCAGGAGAGTCGCATTTTTGAATGTTTCTCAGTTTAGAATAATCCTGGCTAGACTTACGGGGAAATTGGAGTGTACTTTTCTGTTTCATGTATAAAATGTTTGCCTATGTCTGCTTGATAGAACTGACTCAGATAAGACCCTACAGAATTTGAAACTTGCACATGTATATTTGGCTGTTCTTTCACTATAATGGCTCATCTTGTTTCACAAATTTATACCTTAATATCATTATAGAGATAGTTATTCAACTGCGGCCTTTGGCTATTGTTTTGCAGTCTTTTTAACTCGTATGACCCGAGCTTATTGATGTCAACTGCATATTACCGAACAGATCTATACCAACGTCGCCTTGAAAAGGTATTCATCTCAATTTGAGTTTTAGGAGGTTCTTGTGGTGGGAAATATTATATGCTGTTTGGAAGTTGTATACTGTTTTGACTTGGAGCACTTATTACCTATAAGAATGTTCTATGCTTCTAGCTTTTCATGAATCTAGATAACTCAAAATGGCTGGAATGTTTTATCCTAAGACCAATATTATAGTATATGGTTCTATTATGTTTTTATTGTATGTTGCTTCTTGAAGTTCCATGGCCTTTTTATGGTTGCAAACTGGATTTTCAAAATCTTTGTTCCTATTGCTATTGACTGAGCTATAATTCAGGCTTAATTTTCAGCAACAGCCATTACTTTCATAAATTTATTGAACTAGCATAAATTTGCTTTTGCATGTGTAATTTCTACTTAACATGTTGGCACAGTATAGCAATCTAGGCGGTTGAGATACTTTCATTGATATTGATACTTGGTCTTAGGTACCTGTGACAAACTTCTTTGGATCAGTCATGGAAACAATACATACTGATTCAGCTTATAAAGCCCTTTCAAGGAAAGGTTACAGAAGAGCTGAAATCAACACGCCCTTTGATCAATCAACCAATGGTAATGAAATATTGGCAGATTCAAATGGTCAGGATCAATTCAGTGACCTGAATCAAGAGGTGACATTTCTATAACCCTGCTTGTCGATGTATGAATCTTTGTTTCTTTGCAACACTGATTATGGGTTGGAATGAATGCTGCAGGATCCACAATGTGCTTTCAGACATTTGTGGAACACTTTCAATGATAAGTTCATAAATATTGAAGATGCGGATTCATTTGTGCAGTATGGTTTGCTAGCCATGCTTCCACTATTGCTACTTCCCACATGGTTATCGCGGTGAAAGTTGGGTGTATTTGATGTTCCCATATTGACAAGTGTGAGAGAGTATTTGTTGATAAGTTAAACGGTCACGTAGTTTTTGTTCATCTGTAGATTGTAGTATGTTAACCTTTTGGACTCAAACCTTCCAGCTCAAGGTGACTGGATGATTGCAAAATGAGGTTACATTAGGATAGGTCCGCCAGTTCAATCCCGTCGAATGTAACATCCTGTTCTTATCAAACATGGATTAAGAAGTATACTGGAATCTGGAAGGTTCTTATATTTGTAGTAAAATTACTTGGCATTTCTCAGATTTTGCAAATTGAACTTGCAAACAGTTTGAAGACTCCATCTTTCACAATCCTTGGTGAGTGATACACATGTTTCGGTTCTTGTACATGTCCAAATACTGGTACAACGTACACAAATGAACAGAAATATCCTAAAATATGACTTTTCACAAAACCCTTATCTGAAATGAACACAAATTCCATACGGTCAATAATGGTTTGACCTACTGATCCCTCTGGACTTATAGCAGCAGCCAGCAGGTGTAGTATTGTATTGTCATTATTCCTCGCCATTACCAATAAAAAAAAAGGAAGGTAGGCCCAGACTTATAAAACAAAGAAAGTTCTCCAACCAAAGCAAAGCAGCTTTAGCAGATTAGCAACAACACAGAGAAAACAAGAAAGAAGAAGAAGAAGAAGAAGGAGATCGCCATGATGCACTACAAGGAGGTATGTATATATTTCCTTCACCATTTGCATTTTAGTTTCTTGGGTTTTTGATGAAAAAGCTCCAACCACTGGTTAGCAAAGCTTGTAATTGAAAATGGGCTTCTGGTGATGAATGTATTTGGCAGGAGAAGGAGGCAAAGAAAGAAGCTTTCAGGAAGTACTTGGAATCCAGTGGAGTCCTTGATGCACTCACCAAAGGTCTGTTGTTCTCTTTTGTCTCTTTAGGGATGTGAAGCCTAATCAAGTCCTTGCCTTTTGTTTGTTTTGTGTGGAAAAGATTGGATTTTTGTGATTAATCGATGTGCATTCTCATTCAATCTGTCTTTTTTTCCTGACAGTTTTAGTTGCATTGTACGAGCAGAATGACAAGCCTTCCTCTGCGCTCGAGTGAGTTGACGCTTTGATCTAATTTAATATAATGCCATTTTGTTTTAATGATTATCAATGTATATGACTAATTGCCCAAATATTTCATTGTTAATTATTCATTCTTATCAGTTTGTTCGGTTGTTGAAAGAAAGCTATTAGCTTTTGATTTCATTGTCAGTTTTGGGTTCTCTTCTCAATATCTCAGTCCACATTATATGCTCAATCTTGAACCTGTGTATGTGATCAGTTCTAAAATGGCAGGTTTGTTCAACAAAAGCTAGGAGGTCCATCTCTGTCGGAATACGAAAAGCTGCAGGCTGAACATTCGGATTTGCAGATGAAGTATAACCAACTTTTTGCAGCTTACCAAGAGACAAGTGCAGAGGTATTCTTCTCCTTCTTGTACTTTGAGCGTGGTACAGGCACTCAGGCAGTGGTCAATAGTGTTTTGGATTGAAACGTGAAGCTTTATAGCTATGTATCATGATAACAAATGTTAAGTATGTATGAAATTGAGATAAAGAGAGAAAATTTGTGAAATCTGGTGTAAAAGCAACTACTGAATATGATTGGGTTTAGTATGCATATACACTTGCACACTTAAATTGGACAAAGGCAATAGTTCAGACATATAAGGAACTGTTCTAAGGTATTATCCATAGTTCTAACTTCCAATGACACTCTAAGTCACAATTTCTGTTATTTGAATTATCAAATCCAAACTGAGTAATGAAGTATCTTGAAGATATAAATCTGGATTGGAATCACCAAAAAATAATTGAAGTTCTAGTAAAATTCGCCACAGATGGAAAGCATGAGCTGTAGTGCATGTTTCCTTCTTGATCAGAAATGCATAACAATGCACTTCGTTATTTGCTTATGTAATCTATCTATGATTGTTACTGATCTGAACATTAGACAGTTCTGTCTTTTGATGTGTGCTGAAAGCATACTTACACAGCTTATTAGATGACTATGTTTGTCTATAAATTTGTTTTTGGATGATTCTCGTTGTGGTAGCATATTTGAGATATGCATGTGGAATAAGTCAGTCTGCTAGGTAAACATGCGAAGCATTTGTGTGTAAAGTTTGCCTCCTGGCTGTTCTCCTGTGACTTAGTAGACTGCATCTGATATTGATTTTCATTTGAACTGTATATTCCCAAAACATCCCTTCTATTATGCATCCATGAGCTCACCATATGCACTGTATTGCAGTTGGAGGGCCTTAAGACCTTACAATCCCATACGACACATAATGAGGCACCAGGTTCTACCAAGGAGACCACGTCAGAGGAGGCTCAAAAGGAAAAGGTCTAGAAGATTAATGGAGGATTTGGTATATTGCTAAGCAAAGTGAAACCTTTATTTCTGGTAAATATATCGGCATTATTCCCTGGTTGTAGTACTCTTAGTAACGCCAGGTATTCACATTGTGTTTGCACTCTCACATGTGGTTTTTGTATAACTTTGGTGAGAAGAGTTGGTGGTTTTGTTAATTGATCTGTAGGGAGTCATCTGCTAATTTAAGATACTTTAGTGTTGTTCTTTCTTTGAATTCAGCTGTTTGACAAGGTGTTGTATAGCTATGTCAAGATGTAGTTTCAGTCATTCTCGTGCTTAGGTCTAATTCCAAAGTCCATTATGACATCTTGTAGTGAGTAAGGAAAACAAAAGGTCCAGTGACTAGAACAAGTGCAGGCAAACATAGAGACCACCCTGGAAATGTTACAGTTAGATAAAGATCATGTTCATGTTTGTCAAGTCACGTTCCTGACTACAACATTTTCTACTTCTTTCCTACCTTCAACAATTTGCGGCTGATATTGCTGCTTTTCTTGAAGAAACAATCTACAGGCTGCTAACAGAATAGTGATGCTAGCAGGACAACCAAGACGACTGAGCAAATTAAAGCCTGTAGAGATTACATGAAGGTTAGAGTTTGATTTATAAAACATTGCCGCAGTGTATACATTGCAGTAATAGTTCTTGTATCATTCTTACAGCAATTGCAGATGCTGCAAGGCCAGGTCTCTCTCTAGGGTCTTTAACATAACTCCCAAAGTAAAGCACCGTTGCATAGTACCATAGTGGGGGAAAAGCAAACCCCAGAAGAAACCTGCTAGATAAAAAAGCACTTTTCAAACTCATGAAAACATCAAATCTCTGTCCCTTTGTTCCTTAAATGAAAGGGAAAAGTGAAACACATTTGGATTAGAACTCACGAGAACCATCCAATGCCACATCCAAAGCATGGAAGAGGCTTATCATACACCCCACCAGAGCATCTATCCTCTACCGAAACCGACTCTCCTCCTCCGTCAACTTCGAGTTTCACCATTTCTTTCTTATCATGGTCTCCCCCTGGAACAGTTAGTCACATAAAGTTTCTCAATCACAAAATGTGATATAGCAAATTCCCTAAACCCAAATTCCCTATTGGAGATCCACGATCACTCACTTCTTTTCCCTCTCCCTATAGGGAAAGGGAAAACCGTAGATTGATGGTGACTAGCAAGTACTTGGCATCTTAGTCGTCATTTGTTCTTTGTTCCCTTTTCTTAAGTAAAGCAACACATAACTCGAATTACAAACTTCTACAAGCCTAGTAATTTGTTTCTTAAATTTCGGGTTTAACACCTTAGAAATTTCAATATCCTACTTAAAGAAACACAAAAATGGGAACTAAACAAAGACACTAAGATGGTAATACTAACCATGATGATCTTGTAATTGGATCCCACTGGTGGTGGTGTTGTTGGATATGTGAGGAGGTGCTGGTGCTTCTGCCATTGCTGGTTAATTAAGATGACCAAATCTGTAACATAAGAAACCTCTGCACTGTTTGATTGATTACACACTTCTCTGATTAAAAGAACAGCATTTGAATCTTGAAGAAAGCCATGCCATGATTTGATCTGTGTTCACAAACTGCAAGAAAAGAAATGGTTCTAAAACCAGGAAGTGAGTGGGAGAAAGATGACAACCTCCTTGTAACTCACCACTTTTTGTTTCTTGTGGAAATTCGACGGTTGCCTCATTTTAACCGAACCAACTGCCTCTTAATGTTTGGACGTATGGAACAACCTTCTGACCAAAGGCCAAAAACAGGTCTTTTTTTTCTTTTTTTTTTTTCGCTCTCCCTTTTTTCGTTTCTCTTTTCATTTTTTGAGAAAACCTCATAAAATTTCTTCATAAAACAATTTAGATATAATTTACTTCAAAAATACTTACATGGTCACAAGTTATATTCTTATTGAGGTTGTTGTTAGCTACCCACTCTTATCGGGTGGGAGGCCCTTCTAACCCGAAGAATCAGGGGCGCACTTAACTCGACTTAACTGAAGTGAACGAACTTAGACAATCCACACCTCATCAAACAAAGAATCACTCATCAACAAATTATTTTAATACTTTTCTTGGTTACAAGTCTCTGCTACGACACTCTGGCAACTTACATTCTTATATGAACTATAAATTTAGTGATTTAAACCCCACAAAGTAGGTATGTGTTGGCTTTAGGTATGCGTTTTTAGGGTAGTTGCTTCTTTTGGTGAGCTACCAAAGTAATGAAAATTGACCAACCTAGACAAAAGCTCCCCACATGTGTGTTGTTGAAGACTTGTTGTAAAGGGCAATAAGTTGGCCTCATCATAAATGAGTTCGATCTTCTGGAGTTCTTAGTCAAGTGCATGGCGGCTAAGTAGTCTCCCGCCATTAGTATTCAAGATTCGAGGTCTCTTGGCATAGTTGAAATGTGATGCAGGACTCTTGAAGTTTATGGATTTTGGATTAGCCAACTTTTGTTTAGGCAAGATTTAGTGCTAATTACCCTAATGAAACGGGTACTTAGTAACTAACAATAACCTACATAAAATTTGATGAGATGTCATGTCAAGGAGTCACGGTAATCGATCTTATTAAGTCTTGATTAAGTGCTAGTGTGTTAGTTATCACTGATTCAATCTATCTGAATGTGAATGTCCATCCTCTCTCAAATGAGTGCGACCTTGGTGACCCTCTGATCAATATACTCGGAGAGCTACTGCCACTGTGCCAACGAAGTAGTTGAAATTTCCATAAATTCAGAAAATGACTAACAAACAGTGTTGGATTTCACATCATTTAATTGGGAGAAAATGAATGAATAAATACACAAATGGAATCTAAATTTAAACCAAGTAATACACAAAACACAAACACAGGTGGGTAGTCAGTCAAGATGTCAAATCAAACCCCCCTAAATCCTAATCCAACGGCTCAAACCCTCGCCAGCCGTATAAAACCACACCACACCATACCAACAACAAAAAAACCAATTCCCCAAAATCCCCAAAATAAAAAGAAAACCGAAAAAGAAAATAATATTTTTTGGTGCAAAATTCGGGAGGAGACGCGGTGTTTCTCTCTCTCTCTCTCTAAAACACAAACCTCAAACGACAACAACAATGGAACCAAACGAACACCAACTCAGCTCCTACTTCCACCCCTCCAACACCGCCACCGCCGCCTCTTTGTCTTCCCCGACCAATGGCCTCCAACAACAACAACTCTCCTCGTCCGACCACAACAACAACAACAACATGGTCTTCACTCACTCCTCCTCGGTCCCTCCTCCTCCTCCTCCTCCTCCGCCGCCCACGTCAGCGGTGACGTCACCACTCGAGCCGGCGAAGAGGAAGCGCGGGCGGCCGAGAAAGTACGGCACGCCGGAGCAGGCCCTGGCGGCGAAGAAGGCAGCCACGACGTCGTCTCACTCCTCGTCTGCTAAGGCCAAGAAGGAGCAGCAGCAGCAGCAACACGGTGGAGGCGGCGGCGGCGGCAGCCCAGCCTCGCCGTCTTTTTCTGGGTCCACCAAGAAATCTCAGCTCTCAGCTATTGGTAGGTGTTTGTATGATTTTGGAGGTTACCCTTTTGCTAATTTTTTGGTTTAATTCTCAAAGTCTTGGGCTTTATGGGGTTTCTCTGCTTGTTTGCTTCAATTTCTGAATTGGGTATTAGCATTGTGTTGAAAAGATGGAAACTTTGGCTGTGAAATTTACTGTTTTCTCTTTTTGGTTTCTGGGTTTTTGGTATTGGATTGGTAGTGTTTGGTATTGTTCAGCTCTTTCAGTTTTTACTTATATTATTGGTGATTGGGTGAATAGCTAAGAGTTGTGCTGCAATTGCTTTGAGTGTGTAGTGTGCTTTTGGCTGCATTGGTAGTGTGAGTCCTCAGTCCTCAGTAGCTCACCAATTTGTTTTTTTAAATGGTAGTGGAAAGCTTTTGGTACTCCTATTGTGTGTTTTGTAGAGGTAGGTCAGTTTTACTATAGTCCTCTCTGAAGGGGATAATTGGAAAGTTGATTTTCGAATGGGGTTGAGTGTAGATTGCATCTGCTTGAATGAAAAGTTTCTAAGAGAAGAAAGGAATTGAAAGAGAAAGGAAAGGATGTTTATTTTTCTTACTGGTGTTTGATTATGTATAGAAGATAAGATACGTATTTTGGGCCTTTTGTTTATTTGAACCAATTTTCTTTCCAATCGACTTTAAAACAAACACTTTGGTGGGACTTAGAGGGAAATATAGTCATTTTCCTGCCCATGTTTATTTCTACAGTGAAAACCATAGTGTTAAGCAGTGAGTATGATGTATTAATGAAGCTTCTTGAATGCCTTCTAAATTTGTATTATAGAAAGAATGTGGTGAAAGTAGTGAATCCTGTCTGCAGTATGAAAGTAAAATTCGATGGTTTTGAATATATTTTTCTTTTGGCTTCATAAAATTTGAGGTTCTTTTGTATTTGTGATTGGTGTAGGGTGGAAGGTTTGTTGTAAAGCCTATAGTTTATTGGTTTTGAATCCTGTCCGTATACCCAGATTTGTCCCGACCTTTTACAGGATGGGATTTGTTTATTAATTGGCTGCGTATTTGTTAGACCCAAAGGCTTTATAGTTTATTGGTGCTTGTTTCTCAGAAAATATATTCATTGAGGAGTATGGGATCATTGACTTTGGTGGAAATTCTCTGGGATTTATTGAACATTCCCTATCTGTTGTCTGTTTTACAAGCTTCCATGCTTATGTAAGTGAAGGGTAGTTAATTTCGGCTCTCAATGAATGTTTGGATGAAGACATTCTTGGTTTTAGGTTTTCCAAGTCTCTGTATATATTTTGTCTCTTATTTTTATACTTGGGAGGTGATGTCTGTAACAATACCATATTTTATTTGGCAAGGGAAGAGAATCATGATGTGTCCAAGTTCTTTCAAAAGTTTTATAAAAAAATAAGTAGGCTGAACATTAATTTTTAGCCCCTAGATGACACATGTTTTGTTGAATTTCATTGTTTTTGTTTTGTTATTCAGTATATTAGAACTTTCATTTTTACTGCCACACCAAGAACTCTGATTATAAGTATGTTGCGTTGTTTCTACTTTTGGTAGTATGCATGTTGAGTAACATGCAAAAGGGTGATGCTAACTCGACAACATCGAACAAATATTACTACTCTGTTTGAGGAATGGCTTTTGTTATTAGTAGTGTCATGTAATTTTAGAGGGCATGATTGATAAGATGAATGTAAATCTAGGTATTTGTTAAACTTCTATTATTCTCCTTGTATGTTGTTTGGTTCTAAATCGTATCCCTATATATTAATATTCATGACGGGTTCTTTTCATGGATTTATGTAGGCAATTCAGGACAGGGTTTTACACCACATGTTCTAACTGTGGTTGCAGGAGAGGTATACATTTTTTCTTATTGTAAGATAAAATAATTTTTTTATGAATAGTTTTTCATTTATTTACTACCAACATCACAAATTTTTTGAACTTCTTGAGCAGGATGTGGGCGACAAAATCATGGGCTTTATGCGCCAGAGTAAGCGTGACATATGCATTCTGTCCGCTTCAGGTTCGATCTCAAATGCTTCTATTCGTCAGCCAGCTACCTCAGGAGGCAACGTTACATATGAAGTAAACTTTATTCATGAGTGTATTCAAAAATTGGATTTATACCATAATTCTTTCTGCCGGACTACTTCACAGTTTTACAGAATTAATTTATTGAACTATGGCTCATCATCGCTTCATGTTCAGTTTATCAAGGGGTGTAATGTTTTTTTTTTTTTTTTTCCTGATTAATTAGGGTCATTTTGAGATCATTTCACTCTCGGGATCTTACGTACATACCTACGGGGGAAAGTCTGGTGGGCTCAGTGTGTGCTTATCCAGTACAAATGGGCAAATCATTGGGGGTGGAGTTGGTGGACCACTCACGGCTGCAGGCCCTGTTCAGGTACTATCATAGCTGAATAAATTTCTAAAATACTCTTTTAAGTTTGTGTAATGATTGGTTCTGCTGTATTTGTCCATGTGCAGGTTATTGTTGGTACATTCCTGATTGATAACAAAAACGATATCAGTACTGGTGCAAAAGTCGAGGCATCTATCCCGAGATTGCCATCGCCTGTTGGTGGTGCACCTATGATGAATGTAGGTTTCCACTCGACAGTGAACTCTTCTGGAAGAAATATGGTCAGGGCAAATGATCAACAACAGCAAGCTTTTGGAGGAAGTAATTTCATGATTCAGGGCATGCATGGATCTGCAGATTGGAGGGCTGGTCCAGATGCCAGAAGCACTGGTGCTTATGATATGGCAGGTAAAGCATAATGGTCCTGTTGTACCTTTGCATTGACTCGTATCTATAAAGAATATACAACGTATGACTGAAACAAGCTTTTGTTTGCAGGAAGAGGTGGTCGTGTAGCCCATCAATCTCCGGAAAATGGGGACTACGATCAAATTCAAGATTAGGGATTGTTGTTGAGAGCTGAAAGCTGTTTTGTCTTAGATAGAGATGTATAATACATATCACTGATATCAGCACTTTTTGTCAGCCTATGCTGCCTGTAGCGTGCACCATACATTAGAGATGATGTCTTATGAAAGTCCCATACTTGACTGGTGGTTTTTTGTTCTCACTATGTGTTTTATACTTATTATGGTAGTTAAAGTTTGTCCATTCTAAATTATTATGGTATTGCATAAGCTTTGATATTTTTTATTACGACCTGATTTTAGTTTCAACCTTCTGTAAGTGTGAGTTGGAAGAGGCTAGTGCCGTCGAGGCCATCAAGCTTGCCTCCGGAGGAGGAATAGGAGAATCTTCTTTCATGCAATTTTCTATTTCAAACTTGTGCTTTGCTGATTGTATAAATAAAGCAATTCAGAACGGATTGAAGGAGCAGGAGAAGGAGAAGGAATATGGGAGACCTTTTTGCTTGTTATTTCTACTTAAAACTTGTGCTTTGATTGTATGAATAAAGCAAATTTAGAACAGATTGAAAGAGCAGGAGACGAAATGCGTTAATTTTCTATCAGTCTTGGCTTTACTGATCATCCCCTGTTACAAGTTCAGTACTAAAACTCTTGAACATATGGACCTGACTTGACAAAGAAAAAGGAAAAGAAGCTAACAATTAGTGAGGTACTCTAGTTACGAGTGCACATATGGTCTTTGCGGCAGATGAGTGCACCGGCAGCTGAAGTCATTGCTCCAACCATGGATGATCTCTGAGCTTTGGCATCGCTTGAAGCCTTAGCATAGGCCTCCGAGTTATCTCCAGTTGCTCCAGACGGAACAAAGTAGGCACCATTCAGAAACGAATCTCCATGTGACCTCCAATTCCACTTCTTCCACTCAGACCCGCCACCTGAAGTCCTCTTGGTAACCTCATTTGAATTCGGGTACCTTTTCGGATCAGCAGCAAATTTGTTGCCTTCGCTGTTGATGGTAGTGTTTGCACTTCCGCCGATGGCGTACATTCCCCAGCCGCGGCTGTAGTCATTGTTCACCACATGACAATAACCATGCCTACAATGTGGCAACCTTTGCGTTAATCCTTCCCCAAAACGATTGTAAACAACCGTCACTTGCATGTCCTTGTCTCCAGTATAACTGTTGCTGTGACCAAACAACATGGCCTCATTGTGGTGCCATAAGTCATTGTTTGAGATTGTGATTGCAGTTGAGGCCATGACAACATCCACGAGGCCGTCGGCGCAGTTGGAGAGCGAGTTATGATCAATCCACACGTCCCTAGACCCGAAAATCGACACGGCATCACCATCTGCCATTCCTCTCCAACCAAAGTGTGACGGTGAGCTCCTCACCGTGGCATTACCCGTTGGCTTGCAGCCATATATGTGGATGCCATGTATAATGATGTTCTTGACGTACTGGATTGTAATGCATGCTCCATTTGCAATATGAACATTGACTCCACGGCCGTCGATGGTTTTAAAGCTGTTCACGATGAGTTCTTGCTTGAGGTTGATCATCATGTCACGTTGGAACACAATCCACAAAGGCTCCGATTGTATCACAGCGTGGCGGAGGGTCCCGACTCTAGGATTGACGGCATCATCGTCACTAGGGTCAGTGACGACGTAGAAGCGCCCGTCGCGGCCGCCGATTGCATGTTTACCGAAACCAATGGCGCAGTTCGCAAGGCGCTTCCGATCGTTGTACCAACTGGAGTCACATCTCCAGCAGTCGTCGATGTAATTACCGGATGGACATGGTAATGAGGGTGGTCCCTGAATTTGCTTGAGGTTTTTTCTGGAGCTGTTTCGGACGCTAATGGAGACCATGGAAGCAACTTCCTCAGGATCATCGACTGCTGCTACTGGTGCAGTTCGTGTTTCGGCAACGAAGCCAAACACGAAGAGAACCAACATGCACGAATAAATGATTCTCTTACTCCACTCAAACACTGCCATTATTCCTCTCTTTCTCAAACCTAGTTCTCTGGCGGCTAAGATGAAGGCTAAGCTTGTTATGAGATAAGTGCGGGAGTTCTCCCAGATGGATTAGAACTCTTAGAATCCCATTGGTATCAAGTACTTCCCAGTGGTATAAGCCATGCAAAGAAGTATGAAACGAAAACTTTCTTGTACAAAAGCAACAAATAGATGAGCTTGATTTTATTAGTAAGAAGACGAACTCATTGGATTAAGCTATCCTATACTAGGCAGACTAAGAAGTAAGAAGATGAAATTCTTGATGATTAGGAAATGGATTTGATGAGTAATGCTCACTTGGTCACTAACTGACTAAGAGATTCATGCTCAACCGTCCTTAGATTTACATCCAAGGGTTAAGAATAAAGCAACTCAACTTAAAAATAATTCTTCTCATACTTGGATGTAAATCCAAGGGTAGTTGAGCATAAATCTCTTAGTCAACCAGTGACCAGGTGAGCATTTATGTGGATTTTATGGTGCGGCAGATCAAATGTCTGTTACGGTGAAATTTTTTATGATTAACAACGTGCGGTAAATTCATTTTATCAAAACGGAAATCCAGTTGGAAGCAGCCCTTTTCTACATGCTATCTTATAGCTCGCCAAATCCTATTTTGTAGTTAAAAGTTATCCTCATAATTCTAATTCATCGGATTGCATAATTTTTAGTGGTCGAAATCGTGTGTCGGTGTGTGTATTATCTCAATTTATAATTAAAAGAACACATATTTTGTGGCAATTGCCAAATTACACATACACTAATACAGTCTACTAGATAAGACATTTCCATATCAAAATTTCAAACACTAAACTTCACTCTTCACCAAAGCTTATATATTGAGCAAGGACATCCAAGTTTGTCTCGTTTATACAAGCAAGGTAGCAAGAGATTGTAACATATGTAGCTAGTACAATAATCTTTGTCAGTCAAACTCGACATGTTTAAAGTTTTCTTCTTCTTGATTCCCTCACTGCTCACATGTCTTCTATCTTTCTGGCGTTGTCATCTTAACGTCCCCACTTGTCTATAACATCACTGAAATTGATCGAATTCGTTAGGTTTATAATTGGAAGTAGGTATAGTTGGATTATAACAAGTCAAAAGTATCTCCTCGAATGTCATTTCGTTTTAGCAACCGACCATTTTCTGACCTATTTGGACTTAATTCTCTACTACAACACAACTTGTTATTGAATGACGATCGATATGAATTACAGACATCACAGCAAACTCAGGACTTTGTTTCGATTATAAATTAGTGACTTAGAAATATGAAAAGAATTTTTAAAGAACTCGTGTGTTTCGTATTCGATATTTTCACAATGTATAGAGTACTCAACAAATAAGAATCGAAGATCATATTGCCATGTCCTGAATAACATCTCACGTACAGAAGTCCATGTCTCCATGCCATTTTGGCATCCTCCAAAAACCTGAGATTGAAGAATGTTGTCGTCCTCCAATGTTGGTTTGGTCCAATATTGGTTTGGTCTAGTAGTTGAGGCTAGATGTATCATGTGGGACGAATGTGTACAGAGATACTCCTGGTATCAAGGAGGTCTCTGGTTCGATCCTCCATGGTAACAAATCACATTGCGAGAGCTTTAACCTTAACCCCTCCCCGGTTCGAGGAATTAGTCTCTACTCCTGAGTGCTCTTATAGTGGGTGGGATACTTAGTCTAACCTAAAAAAAAAAAAAAAAAAATCTTGAACCTTAACCAAGAATGGAGAAACCCAAGCACGTGCATCACCTGCTGCCTCCTTAACCGCCTTACCCTCCCCCCCCCGCCAAATTTGCCACGTCGTCCCACGCTCCCCGCCGCCCGATCAAACCCATCCAACGGTGGAGAAAGGCCAAAAGTTTGTGGGGAAGAAGACCACAGTTTGATGCAGTTTGATTAGTTAATTACATATCACAGAGCATTTATTAAGGCGTCTAGGATCTTTTCAAGGACACGAGTGGGTCCCACGCGCTCTCTCTCTCTCTCACTTAAACCCTCTCTCTCTCACATCGTGAGCAGTGAGAGTCCTTTTCTGAGTCAGCTCCTCTGTTGTTGATTTGCTTTTTCTTTGTCTTGGGTCTATTTGGTCTCTTGGGTTTATACTAGCTACTTCAGATTGAGACTATAGTACTCAAAATTTGAGTCTTTGTTTGGTTTGAAGTGTGGTTTTTTAAAGTTCAAAACACTTCAACTTTTGGTGTAAAGTTTTGATCTTTGGTTTGTTTGATACTGAAAAGTTTGAGCTTTGGGCAGCTGGGCTTTGGCCACAGGAACCACGAGGTGTGTTCTTCTATTACTTTATGTTTTTGTTCAATCATTTTGGAAATTTTTATAAGCAAAAGAAGCAAGCTTTGGTTTTTTGACATTTCTTGTTTGTGTTTTGTGATTGAAGCTATCTGGGATTTCTTCACTTGTTCAATTTGTGTTGAAGGGTTAATAGAACCCAGAAACATAGATTAGAGAGCAGCAGTTTGGATTGTGAAAAGTAATAGAGAATAGGAGTTTTGCTTTGTCGTAAATGGGTGGGTTTGATTTTGAAGTTTTTGCAGGTGGATTTGTCTGTTTTTGTTGGAAAACCCAAGTGTTTTTTTTTAGATCTTAGAACATGGCATTGAGTTTTCAGAATACTTGGTGGGTTTCTGTTCCTTTCTCTATTGTTTTTGTTTGTTTTCCAAGTGAATTTTGGTTCATCAGTTTTGGAAAATTGTGAATGATAGTCACTTGGGTGCAATGTTGAGAGCACTAGCTCTTTGGTTGTTAGTTTCCTATCTGGCTGTATCTGTTTCTGCCAGTGATAATGAGTTTGCAAATTGTAATTGTGATGATGAGGGTTCTTGGAGCATTCAGAGTATTTTAGAGTGTCAAAGAGTGAGTGATTTCTTGATAGCAATAGCGTATTTTTCAATCCCTATAGAGCTCCTTTACTTTGTCAGCTGCTCAAATTTTCCATTCAAATGGGTCTTCCTTCAGTTCATTGCGTTTATAGTGCTTTGTGGATTGACCCATTTGCTCAATGCCTGGACTTATTATGGCCCTCATACTGCTAACTCTTTCCAATTGATGCTTGCCCTCACCATTGCCAAATTCCTCACCGCCTTGGTCTCGTGTGCAACTGCTATAACCCTTGTAACTCTTTTCCCTCTTGTTCTGAAAGTCAAAGTAAGAGAGTTGTTCTTGAGGCAGAATGTGTTGGAATTAGACCAAGAGATTGGAATGATGAAGATACAGAAGGAAGCGAGCTGGCATGTTCGAATGCTGACCCAGGAAATTAGAAAGTCACTCGATAAGCATAACATATTGTATACAACTCTAGTTGAGCTTTCAAAGACATTGGACTTGCATAACTGTGCGGTTTGGATGCCTAATGAGAACAGGACAGAGATGAACCTGACTCATGAGTTGAAGGGGAGTTCTTCGAGAAATT
Source organism: Potentilla sterilis (assembly GCA_963682095.1). Taxonomy (NCBI): domain Eukaryota; kingdom Viridiplantae; phylum Streptophyta; class Magnoliopsida; order Rosales; family Rosaceae; genus Potentilla; species Potentilla sterilis. Next base: position 1,362,892 of record OY821756.1, on the reverse strand, counting down.
ATTGTCATTCTATCCCAATTAATGACCCAAATGTGTTGGAGATAAGAGAGAGCAAGAGGGTAAGAATCCTGAGGCCTGATTCCGCACTTGGAGCTGCAAGTAGTGGTGGGTCTAGCGAATGTGGTGCTGTAGCAGCAATCCGAATGCCAATGCTTCGAGTTTCAAATTTTAAAGGGGGTACACCACAGTTAGTTGATACTCCCTATGCTATATTGGTTTTGGTTCTTCCAATGTCAGATTCTAGAGTTTGGAGCTATCATGAAATGGAGATGTTGGAAGTCGTGGCTGACCAGGTTGCAGTGGCTCTATCCCACGCTGCAGTACTTGAGGAGTCTCAACTAATGAGAGAGAAACTGAGAGAACAAAATCGTGCACTACAGCAGGCTCAGAAGAATGCAGTGATGGCCAGCCAAGCAAGACTTTCATTTCAGAAGGTAATGAGTAATGGAATGAGAAGGCCGATGCATTCCATCTTGGGTTTGCTGTCAACATTTCAAGAGAATATGAGTTTGAAACAGAGGATTATTGTAGACACGATGGTAAAAACTAGCTATGTTCTCTCCACTTTAATAAATGATGTCATGGAGATGTCAGCTAAAGATAGTGGGAGGTTCCCTCTGGAGATGAGGCCTTTTCAATTACACTCCATGATCAAAGAAGCTTCTTGCCTTGCCAAGTGCTTGTCTGTGTATAAAGGCTTTAGGTTTGAAGTTGATGTTCAGAGCTCATTGCCTATTCAGGTGATGGGGGATGAAAGAAGGGCTTTTCAAGTAATCTTGCATATGGTTGGATACCTTTTGAGCTCCTACAAGGGAGGGGGAACTGTCATCTTTCGGGCTATTCTAGAAAGCGGTTCTGAGACTCAAGATGATAAAATGCAACAAATGTGGAGAACAGGTACGCCAGATGAGTTCGTATCTGTGAGGTTCGAATTGGAGATTAATGACGGAACTTCTCATTCCAGTGGAGTATTACCGATGGTTGATTATGCTGGTAGGAGGAACAACAGCAGTGAATTAAAAAAGGGCCTGAGCTTCAACATTTGTAAAAAGATTGTCCAGGTAACTATTCCAGATATTTATCTATCTAACTTTGTTTACTTTTGTAAGATTTTGAGTCATATTGCATTTGTTGCTCAGAAGTCTGTCCACTGTATCGCCCTTTTTTTTCTTTTTCGTTAATGACTAGATGAACTAGGCAGTAGCACCGTAGCAGTAATCATTGTTATGCCAGTCTTCTGTGGAAATCAACTGTTCTACATATAAAAGATTTTGATCTGGTGTATCTTTTTGGGATCTGAAGAAAATATATGAACATTTTGCTCCACTTCCTGCATATTATCAATAAATCCAATTCAAAGACTTCTGAGCCCTTGGAACTGAATTTACTTTCTATAGACTTTCATATAGTCTAGGATCATCATATCTTAATCAAGTAAGCCTTAAAATGTCTAAATTGTGATAAGTGATGAAACATAGTTGGAAAGGGGACACGCTATATATCTCTACGGCACAAATAAGTCAATTCTTGACCTATTTGCCTGAGCAAACGTTATATGCACTTCGTTTCTAGTGAAAAGCATGATACGTGGATTCACATCCCCACCATTTAGGCAAGAAATTATTTGTTTTCTGTGATAAGCACATCCACCATTCTCCTTTCTAAATCAGCATGCTCTTTGCATTTGAAGTTGTTGGAAAACATATTGCAGTAATTGCACCGTATCTTCTTACAACAGATTTAAAAAGGTTTTCGTATGAATGCAAACCCCTACTGCTTGCATCTTTGTCAGATGAATACCCTTTTTTTTTAAGTTGTAGCAATTGTCTCCTTCTGGCAATTGATGTGAGAAGACAATGAAAGAAAAATATATTAGCTTATATGCTGGAAACTTATGAATCTTTTGAAACAAAAATTCTGCAGATGATGCAAGGCAATATCTGGATATCCATGAATCCAATCAATCTTGCAGAAAGCATGACACTTGTTCTCAGGTTTCAAATCTTTCCTTCTTTGGGGAGAGCAATGTATGTTGCTGGAAATCTATTGGAGCAACCAAATTCCAACTCAGAGTTCAGAGGACTCCGGGTTGTAGTAGCAGATGATGATAATGTAAACAGGACAGTGACCACAAAGCTGCTCCAGAAACTTGGCTGTCAAGTCAGTACTGTTTCTTCCGGGTTTGAATGCCTAAGCACTCTTAGCAGTGCTGAAAGTCCTTTCCAAGTTGTTGTTCTGGATCTTCACATGCCTGAAATGGATGGATTTGAAGTGGCAATGAGAATCAGGAAATTCCACAATCCTAGTTGGCCGCTGATCATTGCCCTGACAGCAAGTGCTGAGGAAGATGTCTGGGAGAAATGTCTACAGATGGGAATGAACGGACTGATCCGGAAACCTGTTGTATTGCAAGGGATGTCAGATGAGCTCCGGAGAGTACTGCAGCGAGCCGGTGAAGGTCTGTGACAAAGGAAGCAAGTCATAAACTCCGGATCCTCTCTACTATTCTTTGGAGTTCTCCATTGAGCAGAAGTGCAGAACCTCTCCACCTTTGGATATATTAAACTTAATCTTCACTTTAGATTTTGCTAACCATGCTCTTCATATTACATGTATTAAATACCAAAATAAGTATGATAGTTTTACATATGATAGTTTTATATGATGTCAAAGCCAAGCTAGGATACTCATATTCATGTAAAAGCGACAACAATGTTATGATTGATCTACTGAGATATGTTCACTCCTGCACCTAGTATACTGGTCTATGAGATTCAGTTCACTTTGAGCTTATATACAGAACTCACCAACTATGTAAAGCTCATAATCTCCTTAGTCACATGGTCATATTTTGTCCTAATTATAACACTTTCTTAAAATTTATATATAGATTAAAGAAAAATATGCTACTATAAAGCAGAATTTGAAGAACTTGTATTTTGGTTCTGAAGTCATTTATACCCTTCTCTATATGCCTGACTACATAAAATCTCAAGGACAAAGCGGACATTTCAGTCCTGTTTCTGCTATAAAATCTCCCCATTGCTAACAATCTGAGGGAGAAAAGCGACGTCGTTTCGCGCCAAACCAAATCGGTGGAAGAAGAGAAGATGAAGAAAGCAGAGTACTTCAGCAAGGACTTTGAATGGGACGAGCTGAGACTTGAGGTGGAAAACGACCCGTCGTTTAGCTACCATTTTGCCCCATTCAAACCCTCTCTTTCAGTTGCAGAAGAAGAAGAAGAAGCTGAATCTCAGCCGTGGAATGAGTTTCATCACCGCCATGCATCTGGGAAGTTCTTCAAGGTCTCTATCACTTCACCCTTTTCGTAAAGTTTCAATCTTTGAATGTAATTTTAGTTGTTTGATTAAGTTGATGAGGTTATTCTATCTGTGTAGACCCAAAAGTGTGATAGAGAATGTTTGAGTTTATTATAGGTTGAGAAAACAATGTAAAGTGTGCATCTTTATGTGTGATTGAGTTGGGTTTGAAGTTTTGACATGATTTAGAAGTTACCCTTTTGAATCAGTTTTTGCCTTGAATTAGTGTATGTGTGTGTGTGTGATTTTTCGATTCAGGAAAGGCGGTATTTGTTGCAAGAATTCCCTGAGCTAGTTAGCTGTGAGGAGAATTCTAAGGTTTTGGAGGTGGGGTGTGGTAATGGTAGCACCGTTCTTCCAATATTGAGGTAATGTTCCAAATTGCTTTTATTGAAAAGCACTTAGACTCCTTATTGGAACATTCAGAGGAATGTGTGCACTGTGATCTTTGTTTTATGACATTTTCATGTTTACAAGGTGCTGTTTCCTTTGCAGGGGCAATGAGAAAGTCGATGTATATGCATGTGATTGTAGCACCGAGGCACTTGAGAGGGCTAAGGAGACAATTTATGCTTCTAACATTGGTTCTATTGAGCATCGCTTCCATACGTTTTGTTGTGATTTCTCTACCTCTGGGTTTCCAAGATGGTTGACCTGCAATCCTTGTCAAGCAAATTTTGAACAAATTTCAGGTTAGTTCCTCGTTTCACTGTTTATATTATTATGCTGGGAAGTCTAATCAGTTCCCGGTACATTATAAAATTGACAGATGGTAGAGGGAAAAACGAAAGCTATCTTAATGATTTACATTCATTGAAAGGAAGCAGATGTTGCATTGGTGGGGTTGATATTGTTACCTTGGTAAGCATTTGTTACATCAAACGGTGAAAAGTTGGTTGACAATGGGATATGTAGGGTAACCTTTAAATATATTAAACATAAAAGAATAACATGCTATCTGATATCAGTCTCCTTATCTTTCGAAACTTGTAGCCTCTGATAGTTTGCCATTCCATGGTTCAACGTTACCTTATTCAATTGATAAATTTTGATGATGTTTCTGTCTACTAAGTTTTATCTTTATATAGGGGTCGTCTAGAGTACCTTGAGGTATGCAATACCCTTATTTTTTAATTTATTTTAATAATGTAGTGGCAAATTATTGAATAAGTTAATACGTTACCAAATTAAATATCGACATATGTCAATTTTTGAAAATAAAATTTACCATATTTACAACAAATTAATTCTTAATAAGTAAATTGTTCAAAATTATGTAACGTATTGGTTTTACATCTGTGTTACATCATAATTCTAACTTGTATTAGGTTATTAATTGCCAATTTTCACTTGTGTATTGGCTTTATATGTTCCTTTGTTTTTAATCAAGTGCACACATTCCTCTTGCTTTGCTCTTACCTTTTCTTTTGGGTCTGATGTGGATGCCTAAACTTGTGAAATTTGGTGATAAATTCTCCACTTATCTGGGACAGCTGACAGCTCTTAACTCACTTGGCTTTTGAGGTCAAAAACCCTGGTTGTTCCTTAGAACTTTTTTGAGTGCTTATATCAGTTATATGTATAATAAAGTATTTGGTTGAAGTTACTAAAGATAAAGCTTGGGGGGTAATATCACTTAGCTTTTTGAAATTAGAACTGTCCTAAAAATTTTCTGGACCCCAATTTAACTTCTTCAAAATTACCTATTTTTCTTGTTTGATGTAAATCTCAAGTAGGCTCAAGACCTTGCACTCTTTATTGTTTCAGAATGGACATGGTGCTCCCTTGTTATGACATCTAATTTGAGATGTGATACTATAATACTTTTCCCGCTGAAAAAAAAACAATTATTTGGTGATTAAGTTCCTTTTTGTAATGCTGAATGACAGATATTCACACTTTCAGCAGTATCACTTCAGAGGATGCCAAAGTCCATCAAGGAGTGTTTTTATGTTATGAAACCTGGAGGCATGTGTCTGTTTAGGGATTATGGTAATTCATCAATTTAAACCTGGTTTGGACTATGAGTTGTAGAGAGTTCTTAAAGAGCTCTTACACTTTTTTTTTCTGGAAATTTTCTTAGTAATGTTTTCCTTCTGACAGAAGTTCATTGTGATGAAATTCAGGCCTTTATGACATGAGCATGCTTCGGTTTGAGATGGACAAAAGAGTGGGATTCAGGGAGTATATGCGATCAGATGGAACCCGCTCTTATTTCTTCTCTTTGGATACTGTAAGGGATCTTTTTGTGGGAGCAGGCTTTATTGAGGTACTAGAGAGGGGTTAAACACTTTCTGCTATTACCATTACACCTATTTGTCCTTTAACACCAGTGTTTCATATTTTCAATTGGTGGTTGAGATTAAGTTTAGGATTAAGAAGGCAAATCCGATAGATAAAATATGCCCCTAATTTCTTGATTTTCAACTAGCTAATATTCCCTCATCATGATGTTATCAGCTTGAACTTGAATACTGCTGTGTTAAGTCGGTGAATCGTCGGAATGGGAAGAGCATGCGAAGGGTGTGGGTTCACGGAAAGTTCCAAAAGCCTGTATGAACTATATATGAAGTCTACTGCTGATTGCTTCTTGAAAAATTCTGCATGCTCACTATTGCTAAAATGATGTTCCCTGTGGATAACAATTTCATGGATCTGCATTATGGTAAAGGCGCATAGCCTTGGTTGTCGGTTGAATATCCGAGCAAAAGCTGTTAGAGCAAAGGCTGGAATTGAATGTAAGAGATTTGCCTAGTTAATGAAAACATTGTTGAGTATTCTGTATGTTTTCAAGGGTTTAAGCTTTGGTTTGTAAAGAACCTCGCCGGTGATGATATAGAGTTTATCATTCATCTGCAATTCTGCATGATGATCCATAGGAGATAGAACACTATATATGCAGCTAAACCAGAAGATAACATTATATCGTTAACTTTACTATTATATGTCAAGCAACAGCTTGTCAGTTCATGTATCAGAAATGCCAATGCATAATTCCAGAGTAGGAACTAATTAAGAACTCGTACTTCAGACAATTTCTCGAGGCGCTACAGTCTACGGCAATGCTAAGTCGCTAACATCATCCACGTTTACTGTTCCGAGATGTCTACGGTTTCGTAGTGGCAACGTCCATTTTTCTTTGGTCAAAAGGGAACCCATACCCAGCTCCTTTGGAATCGGTACTAATTATAGAACCAATCCTTTTGTCCCATCTTATCCTACTATCCTACATTTGTCTTTCCCAAAAGAACCTGAAGACCATGAACTATGGCATCTCATTTGTCTGAAATAATATATGATGAAGACAATTTTTTGGCTGCAAAACAATCAAGTTGGTTTTGATAACCGTTCCGTTTCAAGTAGTGATCCTATATTTATAACATCTTTGACAAAAAGAACAGAATATATTTATATTTTGCCAATGATCGATAGATGCATATGCAATCAAAATATATAACTCAAACGAGTTAAGGTTGGCATAATACAATTTTAGTTTATAAATAATCTATCAATATATCAATCATAAGTATCTCAAGTAGCTAACTAGTGTTCCTCATTTTAATTATATTTCTACTTAAGGAGCTCAAGACAATATATCTAATGCATATGATATCACATACAGTTAAGATTGCATATGATATCAGATATATGAAGGATTGTGTAACGTGTGTCTACGTTTTAGAATCAGGCAATAGAAAAGAGAAGCAATTTGAATTGAAAATAGAGACGAGGATATGATAGTTTGATATGAGCACACACTTTTCTATATAAACATTAACAGATGAAATGATTAAAAGACGAATAGGCATCTCCACTCTTCGAGTTCTGGGCATAGTTTAGGCTTAGCTGGTTTCACCTCGAGCTGTAATTAATTAGTATTATTCTACTACCACGTACCTAATTAGCATACATACTATTCTGTTACTATTATCATTCATATATATGCATACTCTAAACTCTAAAAATTACAAAGCTACGTGGTATGATGGGTTAGTTATTATTTTTTTAAGATAATTAATTTACTCATTAATTTATTCATGATCAAGAAAAAATATGTCGGCCGAATACATACTCACATGAGTGAATAAGTCAGTGAACATTGAAACTCAACGTACATAAAGCTAAGTACTAACTAATAGGAGGAAAAAAGGAAACTAGTTATTAAAATATAAGTTGAGAAAATCCAACCAATCATTACTAAAAAAGATAAAATAATAGTACCATCGTATCATATGTATTCAATCATCAAAAAAAAGTAAATCAATTCATGTTGTGATTTGCCAAAACATCTCCAATTTGAGAAATATACACGGGGTAAACAATTTCTCTCATACACATCTAATTAGAAAAGTTTAGATCCCACTTAATTATAGGTAAATACTCTGCTTCCAAAACCTCCAACTCATGCAATGCCAATTCAATATATATATGGCTTTTGGGTCATGACAATTATAACTTGAGCAACAACTCAATTATAGCTAAATATTCTTTTTCAGTAGTCACTCATGACTATTAAAAATGAACTTAACACTAAAAGCGCGCAGTGGTCACTACACGCTCATATATATATGCATGTCTGGATGCTATATATAGATCATGGCTTGAAATTAAAGAGAACTATAATGTCAAATTAAGGAGAAAGCATACCTAGTACTAATTATTAACTATCTAATCGTATCACTCTTGAAGCTCAGATGTCCTCATTAACCTATGGCATCCAATAGGCAATCGTATGAAAGTTAGGTCAACTATTTGAAATCACCTGCATATATAAAATCCGGCCAAAACAACGTGCACTCCACGGCAGGTACTTAATTGTATCCAATACCAGTTCATCAACTATAAAATTTTAATCCTTTTAGTTTGCATCATCATCATCATTATCGATCATATTCACATTCATTCATGTTCATCTCTCTCTCAGAGTTGGAAAGCGATCACAAACACATGTTCCTCAATATTTCTCCACTTGTGATGATGATGCATATGATTCCCCAATTTCGATTAAACTTCACATTAGTTTGATTAATTCAAATATTCATTAAATTCAAGGCTAGACGATCTCATTCATTAATCAGATGCCCTAGCTAACTTTATTTGGTTGCTCTCATTTGCTTAATGCACCAGGTTTTACGGATTCGCCAATTCAAAGTATGATAGTTTAATTCACTAAGACTTTCAAACATGACTGGAGGCTTTTTTAAATGTTGGGAAAACTACACCAGCAAAGACAAAACAAACTACTAGTGCAGAGAAAGTAGCTAGGCTTCATTTGTTAATGTTAGTCTTAGGCCGTGATATATATTAGTGTCTTAATCAAAGGCTAATGGAGACTTAATCAATATTAAACTTCACTCTGGTGGGCTCTGCATAGGCGCATTAGCATAAACAAAGCTGCTTTACCGCCATACGAATGTTTGTGTTCAAATTACTAGGTAATATACCAATTAACAAATTAGAGTTTCATAGATTAAACAAAAACCATGTGAATCCATGTGAAGAGGGTCCTCCATGTTTACCAAGAGATAGAACATCCTTTTGAAGAGACATTATTATATTAATTGGGGTTTTGCTATGAATTACTAAGTGTTTTCATGATTTAACTTGGTTATATCTAATTAATTACCATATATAGATAGCATCGAACGATGATCCATTGTGGAAGCTCTCTATCTAGTTACTAAATGTGGTTTAGGATGAGCTTTCATTTTTAAACATATCTACTTAACCATATGATGATCTAATCTTAAATTTCGTCGTGCTCCTTCTCGATCACGTACTTCTTTTCATGTTCCATCAAAATTAAAACACACTCTTTGGCTTCGGGTTAGTTAATTATTTTATATATATACCCCGAAGGTCTGACATCTCTTTGTTTCGGATAATTTTACGGTTTCTATTTCATCCTTTTGCAGTACTTAATTAATATTTGTTTTTTTTTTTTTGGAATATCCAACCAAGCATAGTTCTAACAGAGCTTTTTCGCTATCTCGCTCTAACTTGATGGTACAATGTAGAGTTAGAATAGTCCTTCCATACTCAATTGTGAACAAAATATCAGTGTTAGATAGATAATTTGCTACTTTGGCATGTTAATTAATTATTAGTGAATGTTGATTAATAATTGACTACTAATTCCCATATATATATATATATATATATATCATATAAGGCTAGCTATTGCTCCACTGATATAACTATATATTAGTACCTTTTTAGCACTTGAAGCGAAGGCTGATTTGAAGCAAATTAAAGGCTGATTTGAAGTAAAGACACAAATCATAACTTCCCAAGGAATAATTTTAAAAAAATGCATGATAAATAATTGGTCATTTTAATAGGTTCAATGGATGACCATTGCTCATTACGCACATTCATGGACTAGAAAGTGTGAGATATGTCAGAAAGAAAAAGAAAAAACTACTTGTTGCGACTTAATATAGCTAGTATAAGGCTCTAGCTAGGTCTTCTTTCTGGCTCTTTCAATTAATTAGACATGTAGCAAAGTTTTTCAATTTGGATCTCACATATATAATATGGAGTGCGTTTTGGTGAATATAAATATATTAAGATAACGGTAGCCAATGTTGGACAGCAATGTTGTACTGGTTCTATAAAACAAGAGCCAGAGAGATCAAACAACCTGATTGCTATTAGTTTATAGAAAATAACTATATACTTATTAAAGAAGTACATAAACAAAGGGTATGATCAAATACCAATCTATAAAGAGATCGAAATTCAAAAGATGAAGCAATTAAATAACTCCCGAACCATTTTGTATGAATTGTTTCACGTATACTTCTTGCCTGCTTCTTGGCCAGAATTGTTTGTTTATTCTGGTTTTATTAAGTCTACCATTTACAACAAACTAATTAGCCAATTAGATCGATACGTGACATTATATATAATACCAGAGCCCACCAGAATATATAATTGAAATGCAAGTACACACCCCAAATATTATGAGAACAAACTAGTTTTAAAATGCATCGATCACAGATCAACCTATGAAAATATGCACCATATAAATCATAAATTATATGGTACTGTTAATTAACAAATTTTCCCAGTTGATATAAAGCAATGGAGTACGTAGTAGTAGTAGTGTTCTAGTTAGTAACTCGGTACCTATAGAAGAGGAAGAAGATGAATTACGATAAGGATGATGATTATGAATTGCAAAGTGAGAGCTTCTAGCATATTTAGTTATTGCAAATATACAAAGCATAGTACTTCTCATGATGATCAGCATCATCTTTTTCAATACCCTCTAAATAATTAAGCACAAGGACAGAATACAGCTAGAAATACATGCAGCGCGCGAGCTCTACCTAATGAATTTCCATCGATTCTTCGTCTCTCCCAGTTAAACGGTCAAAGAGCAGAGTATGTTACTCTTTGGTTGATTCGACTAAAATGGAGGTCTACCTCCACCATGAGCCCAATTTGAATATGCCTCATGGTTCAACTGCCCTCCACCGTTAGGAACCAAACTTGGTGGCAAATTGTAAACCCCGGGCGGCATAGATGAATTCGGATCTCCCAAACTCCCACCAAGACCTGGCGGAGATCCGCCAGCTCCACCCGTCTGTCCCGAATTCGGGGCAGGCGGCTGATCATCCTCCTCTTGGTCCAAGGGCAGTCTTTCATAAGTAGCATTAGAAAAAGTGGCTGCTATTACCATGACCGGTCCAGAAGCTACAAGAGGTCCCACCACACTTCCTCCGACCACCTGTCCCTGCCCTCCGGCCAAGTATATGGTCATTCCGGTAGCCCCCGGGGGTGCAGGCCCGGGAAGAAACGCTCCGGTTAGGGACAGAATCTCGAACCTTCCATGGAGAGCCATGACCGCTCCGGGAGCTGAAGGCTGCCGGAGAGTGACGTTGGTGACGGTGCCGCTCCCACTCATCACGCAGACGCCTCTCTGCCTTGCCCTGGCGAACTGCGCCACGCTCTCAGCTATGTCGGCGCCGTTGGCGATCTCCATGACGTGGCTCCGGAGGGCGTTGGGGCTGTCCCTTGTCACAAAGATGGGAGGTTTAGGCTTGTTTTTAGACCCCGGAGGACGCCCCCTCGGACGCCTGTTGCTGCCCGAGACTTCGATGGCGCCCTCCTTGGGGTCGTCGCCGCTGACGTTGTCCCTTTCATCATCATCGTCCCCAGCTGATCCTGATCCACCTCCACCACCTAGGAGGTGGCTTGTGGAACTGTTGTTCATGGAGATTCCCAGATCTGGTTTCATCAACGTCATCGGAGAGCTGCTGCCAGCTGAGCCTTCGTGTTTCAGTCCTCCGGTTAAACCCACCTGGCCAGCCCACCAAGGGTTCGACATGGTCTTAATAATTATACTCTTAAGTTCGGAGCTCGGAGAAGAAGGAACAAACATACAAAGAAGAAAACACTCTTTTTGTGAGTAACTAGTTAAGAGTGTAGTGTAAGCGAGATCAGAGAAAAACGAAGGCTGGTTCTGGTTTTAGGGCTAACTTGGGGAGGTGGGTGTGTGCTTTTAATTTGTTACAGGAAGGACCTGACAGTCAAGGCTTATGTATGTTTCTTAATTTCTTTCTAGCTTGAGAGAGAGAGAGAGAGAGAGAGAGAGAGAGAACCTGTTCCTCTGTGTTAGAGAATAGGTGAGATGGGATTGATGGAAATGAAAATGGGGGAATTAAGGTGGTATGTGTCGGTCTTGGGAATTAGGGTTTTCGTTATTGCGTGGGGCCACGTGCATGCGCGTGACTACTGAGAAGGTGGCCTGCACGTCCTTCACTACATGAGACTGGTTCCCTTTTGCAATTGCAGAAAGAAAAAGACTCGGGAGGAAATTCGGAAAATCATCGATCTGAGAGTTTCTGAATTTTCATTTTCATCTTGTTTCATAGGTCAAAGCTTAAATTAACTGATCACCTACTTATCCCTATTTAATGGATAAGTATACTTAATTACCACGAAAGATCTCTTTATTTGGAGTATGTGGCTTTTCTGTTTCCAGTTTTCTGTCTCCGATTGGTTGTTTTCCGGCTTATTTCCTGTTTTCTCCGGGCAAAGTGCAAACATATTTGATTTCTTGCATTCTCGATGACTCGATCCCTCCATATTTCCTGTTTTCTCCGGCCATAGAGACAAATTAATGCATGTAATTAAGTATATATGGAAGGACATGAAGAATTGATACTTAAAAATTGGATTGTTGGATTGGAATTCGATCACTCCAGTTAACTGATTATATAAGTATCAAGCTTAAGATATCAAAGACTTAAAGTTCTATATGTATGTCAACTGTAATACGTACATTCCCAATTAATACTGCTTAGATTAAGAACACATGACAATTTCAAGAGAAATGACCAAATTAGATTTCGCATGATTTAGCACGTCAAGAGGTGTCATGGGAATACTTGTTGATTGCACTAATATAACGGAATATTTTAAAACCTGATTTAGAACTTTCAATGGACTAGTGTCATAATGAAATAAGGTTCTTGAAAATTTTCTTTGGATGAATTCTTGTTGGTAGGAAGTTGATAATAGGTTTAGGTCTCATAGGCGAAGGTTCAAAATCCACTAAGCCTAAGTTCGAAAATCATATATCTTTATAATCTTAGTTTTTCAGTAATCTAGCTAGATATTAGTAATTATAACCACTAAATGTTTATCATCGCCTACAAAAGATTGAAGAAGACCAATATTACGTTTCTAGCTGTTGGGGTATGATACGAAATGCCTTATGAGATATTTAAAGGTCTATTTGCTGCCTACAATAGATTGAAAACCGATACACATTACGTTTTCTAGGCGTTGCGGTGTGACATGAAATGTCATGAGAGTCTTAGATTCTTAACAAAAACATGTTCTCGCTTGGCATGGTTGTGTCGATTTGGTGCGGTGGTAAGAGACAAGACAACTAATGACTTCTCAATTAGGAGGTCGATCATGTGTTTCTCTACCTCTTCGAAATAAGTGGATCTATGTTTCTCTGGGCCAATTGGTATTGGGCTAAGACGTACCAAAACAGAAAGCTATAAAGCCAATCAGGTTGGGTTTGGTCACTCTCTCTGTTTCTCCTTCTTCTTCGTTTGAGAGAGAGAGAGAATGGCCGACGACCTGTTTGAAGGTTTGCCTCCTCCTTCTTATGCGAACCCTGTTCCCTCTTCTGAGCTTCAAGAGCAGCACAAAGAACCCAAACCCAAACCAAAGTTCGCTTCTTTTACCAACGACTCTTCTTCTTCTTCACCTTCTCCTTCTGGAGCTCCAAAACCAGAACTGAAAAGCGCGTTGAAGAAGCCTAAGCAGCCATCTGAGCCGACCCCAGTTCTCAAAAGCGCCCTCAAGCGTCCCAAGGAACCCTCTGAACCAAACCCAGAAGGTAATTCTTCATCTTTTGTTTCTTGGTTTATGATTGTAGGGATTCGAAACCCTGTTACTATTAGCAAGTGCAGTGAAAAAGTTCAACCTTTTATGTACATTGTTTTTGTTTTATGAAAAAGTTTTAAACTTTATTGGAATTTAGTTTTGGGAGCTGCATTGGCTTAGTTATTGATTAGTTAGCATAAGTGATTTAGGTGATGATTTATTAGCAAGAAAATTGAGACTCTAGGTCTTTGGTTCTGCTAAACAACTTTGGAATTTTAGAAAGAATTTGCTTTTACTGTGTTCCCTTACCCTGGATAAGGGACATGCATTATGTTGTTCTATAAGGGTATGCTTTCGAACTAATCATAGGAATGTAGCTTGCTGAGAATGTGTTTGTTTGTGTTATTCTTGATGTGGTTTGTTTCCCCTTTGAATTCTGGCTGCCAACATTGAATTATAGATCTTGACAGATTAACTTACATTTTTTTGGTTCTTAGTTTTTGCATTTTGTATTGAATATATCAGTGGATTGAAATGAAGCTATTGCGTAGTAAGTGGTTCTCAGCCACTGTGCCTAAGGAAAAGATGAGGTTCAAACCACAGCTGATGCCTCAGAGCAACTGGTTAGAGAACTTGTGCAGAAGATAACCTTTAGGGTAGTGGGATGAATCACTGAGGTCTGATTCGGTAGGTGAGAAACCATTAGAAAAGTAAACAAGGTGAGCTTATATTTTGCCTTCAGGATATAATAAGAAGGTAAAAATTTGCCTAGACTGAAGGGAAGTAAAAACAAGAAGTTGGCACGGGTATCATATTAAGAGGCTGAAGCTAGAAAACAGAAGCTTAAGTCTCCAACTGTTTTGGTGCTCCTCTAAAAAAGTATGGCCTTTCTGTTTTGCATCTGCTAAGCAACTTGGAATTCAGGAAACATTTTAATTTTATTGGGTTATGCTACAGCTGAGTTAGTGATAGGTATTATGTTGTCGAAAATAGTATGCTTTTTGAAGTTCCAAAATAATCTTGGCAGTTTAGCTTTTGGAAAATGTGGGTCTTTGTGTTGTCTTGATATGGTTTGTTTCGCGTACAAGTTACAGCTGTCAATGTGGGAGTATGGATCTTGACAATTTAATTAACAAAGAATTTTTGTTCTTGTTTGTTTCTGCGCCTCTATGAAATTAATCAATGCTTTTAATCTCAATGGCGTTTTATAAATGGTTCTCAGTCATTGTGCATGAGAAAAAAGAAAGAAAAAAGAGGTGACTTTAAACCACGTTCAATGCCTCAGGGCAACAGGTTCTGAGTCCATGATAAACTTTAGGGTTTCTTTAGTTTGCACTAATCACTTAGCTCCTCTTTGGTAGGTGAAAAATCATTAGGTATGAAAAGAAAGTAAGCTTTTAATCTTTGGTCTATAGGTTATGCTAAGAAGAAGAATTTGGGTATAGCTGATTCATACAATATCAAGAAGCCAAAGCTAGAAAGAAAGACTTGGACTTCAAGTGTTTGATGATCCTTCCGAAAAGTAGGTTTCAAATTTATCAATCTGTTTTGCGTTGTGTTAGAAAGTTTTGAAGTTTGAAATTGGCTCTTAATGGGTTTTGTGACCCCTCAGTAAGGTTGAAAAATTGTGTTCACTGAAAGAGTATATCTTTCAATTGTAGAAAGCTGATGTGTGTTTTATCTTTTTTCTCCTTTTCTCGTTGTTCATTGCCCCTCAGTGTGGGATTATGGGTCTCAAGGTTCTGTTGCCATTTTGAAGTAAATGTTTTTTGCACTTCATATAACAGAAGATAAGATGGCTGGAACTATATATATATATATATATATATATATATTAATTGGCTGTAACTGTTGTTAACATTCAGAAGTATTGTTGTTCCTGTTAATGTATCACAGCCACTGTGCCTGGAAAGAAGTTGAGGTTTAAAACCACGACAGATGCCTCAGAGCAACAGGTTATAGAGGCTATGCAGAAGATAGCTTCACATATAAAGAATCCTACGAAGTTCGGGAAGGCTGCAAAGCTTGCCATCCAGTTGATTCAGGCCGGAAGTGTCAAGGCTGAAACTAGTGACTACTTCTTTTCCATATTAGAGGCCACAATGACATCATCTACCTCTTGCACAGATCCTTCCATACGAGCAGATATTCATGCACTGTTCTCAGCAGCACAAGATGTCTCTGAGGTAAGTGTATGTAGCACAAAATAATGTTTACTGATATGAAAATTTGTATTTAAAATACTTGAGTGACAGAACCTTTTATCTTTTATGTTTAGTGCCTCAATAAGAAGCAAAAGAATCAGTTAACAACATGGACGATCAGAGCTGTGGTGGCAAATGATCTACTTACTGATGACAGCTTCCTGGTTAGTACTTTTGTTATGGAATAGCTTGTGAGCAGGCTTCCTGAATCATGTAATGCTTACCCTTTTGGATATGATTTGATGACATGCGTGGACCCTGGACAAGCATTTTAACTGTACCTCTTTGGCCGTATAATGCTTACCTTTGGTAGTATGTGTCTTTAACTGTACCTACATGATCATTGTTATTACTCTCTATAGTCAAACAAATGTTCTATAGCATATTATTTGACATTACTATGCACATTCTTTTGAGGTTGTATGTAAAATTTACTTGAAGTGAATATGGACATCAGCATTTCGATTTATAGGAGTATCATAACAATTGATTGCTGCCTTGTTATTATTAAATGACTATGCACATCAGCATTTCATTTGCTAATGTACTTTTTTTTTCCTTCTCATTGAGTTATGATTGACTTTTCAATAACTTTTTTAATAGAAACAATATTGGTTTTAGTTTTTTCATAATGTATAGTTTTGTTGGCTTGAACTTCCTTTTTCTTTCTTTTCTGGTGATATGTTCCCCATGCCTGACTTGCCTTCTTTTTTCCTTTTCTCATCTTCATTTTTTCATTATGTGAACTTTTATGAAGTTTTCGAAAACAGCTCGACAATTACAAGAAGCAATATCTAGATTGCCAGTTGCAACTGAGGACGATGACAGAGAGGAAGCAGCTGCCCTGGAAGAGGAAACTAAAGCAACAGATGAGGATAATCAAATGAAGAAGAACATGACTTCGGATATACCGGATGAAGAATATAATGTTACAGAGTCTGATCCATTTGGGCTTGAGGCATTTTTAACTCCAAGCATTGGGAATAAAGGAGATAGAGTAAAGGTCAAAAAAGCTGTATCTCTCAAAGTCTTGGAGGAGGAAGAGACCAAGAGATTCCTCAAGTCACAGAGAGAAGCCTTGGTGCTTTGTTTAGAGATAGCTGCTCGGCGCTATAAAATTCCATGGTAAGATTCTTAAATTCAATCTAGCCTGTGGTTTCTAGGGAAATCTAACATACTGTAACACTATCTTCTACAGAGCTAGACTTTCTTATTATTTTATTTGGTCTTACTTTTCAGGTGCCAAACAGTTATTGACATATTAGCAAAGCATGCTTTTGATAACATACGGAGGTTCACATCTAAACAAAGAAATGCCATAGAGAAACTCTGGGCTTCCATACGGGAACAGCATAATCGTAGGAAACAAGGGAAAACAGTTACTGGGAAACTTGACGTGAATGGTTTTGAATGGCTGCAGGAAAAATATGCTAATGAGAAGATCAGCATTCGGCATGCTGTTGGCGGTAGTGGGGATCGTAAAACTGAAATGTGGCTTGGTTGATAGAATCCTTTTGGTACAAATCCTTTTGCCAGAAACATTCTTTGTTTGGTACGGATGTTGGTCAGTCTTCTAAAATGAAGCAAAACGGACTGAGAAATATGGTAATTGATATCATTAAACGTAAAAATCATTTGCAGTGTAGGATGTTTCGTCATTACCTTTTCTTATGTGCAATATGTATTTTGTAGATATGGGTGAATTTCTGGCAAAAAAAATCACCTTTGTTTCATCCGATCGTAGTTTTGAATTCTTGAGGTTACGGAGACTTGTAACTAACACTCTTGGAAACCCTTTTGTTGGTAAAAAGAGTTCTGAAATTATAAAGTGGAAGCCCTTTGCTAGCAACAATTTTTCGTGGTTAAAAGTTGTTCTTAAGAACCATTTTTGTTGTAGTATTGGTAAGGACGGACTCATGCAACTTGGATTCTGAAGGAATCCCTTGGAAACAAAACTATCTCAAGTGCATTAGTTTATGTTACATTTTACACATGGTTAGTGGATTGCTACCAATAGTCACCACAAGAACAAGTTCCGTCTATGAAGTGGTGAAAGCGGTTACGGTCCCTTACTATCATTACTCTGCGGTAAATCTTTGATAACAGCTTTGTTGCTGTGTGACAGTCATCACAAACTCGGAGATTCTTTACAATCCGAATTGGGGTACCTGCAGCAGTACTGATTAGGCCAAATGCCATGGCCAGTTTCTCACTATGATAGTTCAGCGCAGTTTCTTTCTCTTCTTCATCTATGTTCTGCAAAACCACTGATGTATTAGGAGTGTATCCAGCCTCTTTCAGCTTCTTGATCATCTCGGCCAGCATTTCATAAATTCTTCTCGTTTGCGGGTGTGTTTTATCACCCATCATGAAGTCATGAACTGCACCATTTACTTCAACTGAGCTGAAACCTGGTTCTTTCTTGGTTCCTTTATCTTTCAAAGCTTTTCTGACCCCAGCAACCTCAATCCATCTGTTTGATGCTGCATAGACGTTTGACATCAGAACGTTGTAACCGCAATTTTGAGGTTCCATCTCAAGAAGCTGTCTTGATGCCACTTCAGCCAACATGGGACTCTTATGAATTTTGCAGGCAGCAAGCAGGGAACCCCAAATAATTGCGTTAGGCTCTAGAGGCATGCTTTTGATCAATTCATGAGCCTCATCCAGCTTTCCCGCTCGGCCTAGCAAATCCACCATGCATCCATAATGCTCAACCTTTGGGGCCAAGCCAAAGTCGTGTAACATTTTATCGAAAACCTGCTTTCCTTCTGCCACTAACCCAGTATGGCTACAAGCATGAAGTAGCCCTATAAATGTAATATCGTTAGGCTCAACACCTTGCCTGTGCATTTCTTCAAAGAGCTCTAATGCTTGTTTCCCACAACCATGCATAGCAAGTCCAGTGATCATGACATTCCACATCTGACTATCTCGATTTCTAGCTTCGCTAAACAGCCTGAGGGCCAAATTGATCTCCCCACATTTTGCGTACATGTCCACTAGAGCTGTTCTTAGCATCACATCAACTTCTATCCGCTGCTGGTTTATGTAAGAATGAACCCATTTCCCCAGATCAAGGGCTCCTACTTCTGCACATAAGCAAATGAGGCTAACCATTGTAACTTGATTTGGCCTTATTCCACTATCTTTCATACGGGCAAAGAGCTCCGTAGCCTGATTAGTACGATTGGCACGTGCATAAGCCGAGATCATAGCACTCCAAATCATCACATCTTTCTCCTCCATGCTGTCAAACACAGCCCTTGCGTATTCAGTTTCACCACACTTCCCATACATATCAACCAAAGCAGTGGCCAAAGCCAAAGACATGACAAACCCATTTCTCAAAACATAGGCATGCAGCCACTTCCCCAACTCCAGAGCTTCAACACTCCCCGACTCGATAATCAAACTCAACATTGTAATCTCATTAGGGAACTTTCTCTCCTTCACCATGCTCCCGAAAAGTTTCACCCCCTCTTCCACCTCATTGCAACGAATGCACCCTGCGACCATTGCGGTCCAGGAAACAACACTTTTCTCAGCCAACCCATCAAACAGCCTCTTTGCGTAACCCAAATTCCCACACTTGACATACATATCTACCAAAGCAGTAGTAACAGGAACCACCAGCTTCTCATTACCACTATTCCGTGCAACATAACAATGCATTGCTTTCGCCATTTTCACATCAGCAATGTCAGCAAATAAACCAACCATGCTAATCATAGCAACCTCACTAGGCTTCACTTGCAAGCAATGCATCTCTCTTATAACTTCCAATGCCTCACCAAACCCTCTGTTCCTCACATAGCTATTAATCATGGTACTCCAAGAAACCACATCTCTCTCACTCATTACATCAAATACCAGGCGTGCCAACTCCAAGCTTCCACATTCACTATACATTTTTATCAACGCGTTACAGACAAAAGCATCAGCATCCGAACCGCCCTTTATCGCGAAACCATGAATCTCTCTTCCTAATAGTTCAACAGAGGATTGACCACAAGCTTTGAGGACTGATGGGATGGTGAAGTTGTCTACATGGGTGCCCATTCTCCTCATTTGGGTGTATAATTTGAGTGCAAAGTTAGGGTGGTTGTTCTTGATGTAAGATGTTATAAGGAAGTTGTACTGAGCTGAAGGGCTTATGTGGTTTTGGAGTGGATTGACTAGGATTTGAAGGGTGTGGTCAAATTGGGTTTTGATCATGTGGGCATGGATTTGCTGGGTTTGTTCAAGGCTGGGAGTGAAACAAGTAGTAGATCTTGGTTGGTGTTTAGAAGTGTCTATTAAGATTGGGTTTTGTATTTGGTTGAGTTTGAATTTGGAGGGGAGAATTGGTTGTTGGAGTTTTTGAACTGTGAGAGGGAGGAGGGAAGATGATAGGAGATGAGGTCTGGTCGTGACCATACTTTGGTAGTTTGGTCCACTGAAGTGTAGAACTGTGGGATTAACAGTTGCAGATATACCCAAAATGTGCTATATAATAAAAACCAAAAGATGTGAGCTGTTTGAGAAAATAGACGAGAAAAGAAGGATGGTTTTGCAAATAACTATCCAAAACCCTAAACCCCAATCCCCTGGACCCTATATAAACATAAGCATAAGCCTTTGTCAATTCATATAGTCAGGTATGCTTTTTCTGATGACCCAGCTCTTTTATCTATTCAGTTTAGTGCTTTATAGACTGTAGTGTATCTCTTTATGTCTGTGGAAGTGTTCTGTGGGATAAAAAAAAGCACATATCGAAGGCTTGTGGGTGGTTTTATTGACAACCCATGCGCTCAATACTTGTGCAAAATGAAATTTGTATTATCATTCTTCATGTTGAATATCCTCTTGGTAAAATTTTGTGTAAATTTTCAGTCTTGAGGAGGCTTTGCTAGAATGATGAACATGACCTAACTGATTTGCTGAAGTTTGAATCTTCTATAGTAAAGATGATGAAACTGATTTCGTAAAGTTTGAATCTTTTCATTGTTTATGGGGGGGGGGGTATGAGTGACCTGTTGAGAATATCGGCTTGTTAATGGGTTTTTCTATTTTAATTTCTTGTTTCTTCAGCATGTATCCCATCTTTTGTTGTGTGTGATTAGCTTATCATGTATTGTCTTTTTGAAGCGTTAGTCTGATTAGAATGATCCAGAGTGCTTGATTTCAATGCAGCAGTGATTGGTTTAGAATTATTTGGTTGGTTTAAGTGGAGTGGGAGTGATAACTATTTCTGTATTTAAGCAGGTTATTAGATCTGAAAACAATGTCGAATCCAAAGGTTTTCTTTGATATCCTGATCGGAAGGATGAAGGCTGGTCGCATTGTAATGGAGTTGTTTGCTGATGTTACACCAAAGACTGCTGAGAACTTCCGTGCCCTTTGCACTGGCGAGAAGTCGATTGGGCCCTTTGCACTAGCGAGAAGTCAATCGGGGAAGCCATTGCACTACAAGGGCTCTGCATTTCACCGCATCATCCCAAATTTTATGTGTCAAGGTGGAGATTTCACAAGGGGTAATGGGACTGGAGGAGAATCCATATATGGCGCTAAGTTTGCAGATGAGAACTTCAAGCTGAAGCATACAGGACCTGGGATTCTGTCTATGGCAAATGCTGGACCAAACACTAATGGTTCTCAATTCTTCATTTGCACAGACAAGACCTCGTGGCTCGATGGAAAGCATGTTGTGTTTGGGAAAGTGGTTGATGGTTATAGTGTTGTTCAGAAGATGGAGAAGGTTGGTTCAGATTCAGGGACGACTACAGAACCTGTGGTTATTGAAGATTGTGGTCAGATAACAGAGAACTGATGTTTGAATAGCAGTATACCGGTGTTTAAATTAGAATGCTCTTGTAAAGCAGGTAGAACACTTGTTGATTTAATTTGAATAAATACATGTAGTTTGGATCATCTTATGTGGTCTGTTAATGGATGTTGTGTCGATTCTTCTTTACAATCCTATTCAAGTTGTCTGTGTTGACTCCATATCAAAGCAGTCTTGCCATTTGAAATCTCAAATCATTTTGAAGTTTGAACTATCTATTACAGTCTACAAAGCTTTGGATGCAAATTAAAGACTGATATTTTGGGACTCCAGCTCAAAGGAGAGCCAAAGCCCCATCCATATTCATCTGCATAAAAAGACACCAGTGCCATGCTTTTCATTCCATGAAGGTAAGCTTATAATGGCTCACACACTTGCATTTCCCTACTTTCTTGATTTTATAGCCAAGACCAAGTGATATGACAGAGAAATAGTCATCAAACCATGTCCGGCTGCCTTTCAAGATCATCACTTCACAAAATAGTATAGCAATTTAGCCTTGAACAAAATGATTCCTATTATACCGCTCGAGCCTATGCTAGGATTAAAACCATACTAGATCAACTATCTTCTGTGCTAGGTTTTCGCATACATAGTCTGCCACTTTGGTCTTTCCTTTTTAAAAAAGGGTTCCATAAGATGTGTCACCGAGAAGCAGCAAATTTGACATTGGCGAGAGCAGCTTTGAAGGGTTTAGAATTTTTCATATATGCAGAGGCAAACTGGTTTTTAATAGTTCGCGTAATGCGACACGTCTTAGTGGATCATTAATATAAGGGCGAACATTGATATGAATTTCGGATGATATGTTTGCTTAAACTTTAATTTATTTTTTGATGATATGTATAATCATGTAATGCAAATGAACGGATCCTTTAGTCCTTATTTGCGTGAATTGTGTAACCAGTTTCTCAGGCACTATTGTTATTTTGATTGTGCTTTTATATCGTAGCTAACTACATACCAAGAAGCCTAAATTACAGTTAGGGTGTATAAAAGGATACTTGTCATGATGCTCTTTAATGAAAGGGATGACTGGTTAGGCTTGAATTGACAATGAGATATTGTAGAAAATTAATTCACACATCCTTACATTCAATACTTGGCAAAACACTAAGAACACATCCCTTAGACGACCCTATCCTATGTTTATATAGCCTGAGATCAAGAGGGATCAAGAGTAGAGCATTCTTGACTACATTGCCATAAGTACATGAAGTGCATGAATACAAAATGTTGTTGGAAAGACCTTCAAAGTGGACTTTTGTTCTCCGACGGTCACGTCAATTCTAGTTGGAGTACATAAAATGATAAAAAGGCATAAGGTGATGACTGATTTAGGCTCGAATTGAAAAGGGAATGTATGAAATTAACCACATAATTGAGCAAAAGAGGTGATTGTTTGTTTGTTTGATTAATTGGATTTTTCTTTACTAATTCTAGAATACGAATGTATCTAAATTAAAAAGTGAAATATCCAGCCAAGCTGTGATAGTTCTTTCAATGGTGGATCCTAAACACTGATACTTGAGTGAGTGATAAACGAGTTTGTGGGGATCAATATGAATATAGATGTAGAGTTAGTTTGGCTGCGAATAGATGCAAACGCTCTTGCAATAGATAATAAATCAATGAAAGCAGGTTACCTCGGACTGCAGGATTCTCATGTACACATACTTTCCTCTGTTAGTTTTTCACGTATTGAAGACAGCATACATACAGATCATGAATGATCACAACTTTAAAACACAGTAGATTGTGAACTCATAGATAATTGTCTATATATTGAACAACATGTACGATCAACATACAGAGTAAATCCTCCTACAAAAGAACAACATGGCCATCAAGGCTAAAAGAAGCAAGGAGAGGAAGAAGAAAAAAAACCCTGTCTAGAGCAT
Source organism: Potentilla sterilis (assembly GCA_963682095.1). Lineage (NCBI taxonomy): Eukaryota > Viridiplantae > Streptophyta > Magnoliopsida > Rosales > Rosaceae > Potentilla > Potentilla sterilis. The sequence continues at coordinate 1,339,287 of OY821756.1, read as the reverse complement.
TGATCTAAACCTCATCTCATGTGTCCAACATTACTGAAATTCTTATATAAATTGTATAAATCTCCATTCTAAGTTGTTACAAAGATTCACATACAACAACAGCAACAAAATCCTCACATACCTTCACTCCCAATCTTCCTCAGCCAGTTCATTTTCTATATCATCTTTAGGTGGCCTCACTATCAACACCACAGTCCCCAAACTCTCCTTCACCCCTGCTTCCTTCAATGCCGATCCCCTCTCAACCTTAAACCCCGAACCGTCCCCATCCACCACTGCCAAATAAAACCCATCATCAGCTTCCACCTCCTTTTTGCTCCTATCCGCCACCACCAATATCGGCTCCTCCTTATACCACCTATTCACCTTCCAGGGCAACACCCTCGCATCGCTAAATGACACCACCACTCCTCCCTTTGCTAAGCCCACAACCGGCTCCCACCCCGGCAGCACCACCCACCTCTTCCACCCCTTCTCCGCCACCACCACCCCCAACTCCCCCTCACTCACACACTCCCACGGCGCCTCCATTACCTCCTTATCCTTCTCCTCCGCCTTACAAACCGGCAATATCACCACCCTACTCGACTCTGCCACCTCCCCATACTTCAACCTCACCACCGGAACCTTCACCCCCGCCACAACACCCTCTTCCTCCTCCCCACTCCCCCCACTCTCCCCCTCCATCTCCCTAACAATCACATTCCTCGCAACCTCAGTCCCCACAACCTTCAAAGCCTCCTCCAACGCCGCAGTCCTAGCTTCACTAGGATTCCTATACTCCCTAGCTTGCCTATAGTACATAAACCCCAAACAATCTCCCGGGTCATTATAATCAAAGCTCTCCCAACCCTTATCCCCACGCCTCCTCGGAAAGTCCTTAGTCGCACGTGCCAAGTCCCCAGTTCCTTTAGCATCAAGCTTCTTCTCCACAATGAACCTCGCCGCAGCCGCACGCTGCTGCACACTTAAAAGCCTTATCTCGTACAGCAACTCCGAACCACAAGTGTCGAACTCCGCCATGATTTCCGGGTCGGTGTTGGCTTGGATTAGAGAGTCCCTCACTTGCGCCGCCACGACAAGGCGGTTCTGCTCGGTGCCGTTGATTCCGGTGATTTCTTCGAGGTTGGGAGGTGTGAAGCCTTGTTGGAGAAGCGAGGGGATTAAGGGGGCGTACTCGTACCAGAGGCCGAGACGGTTGGCGAGAATCTCGAGGCGGTCATTGGCGTCTAAGGAGCGGTACTGCTCTGGGATAGGAGAAGGGGGAGGGCGGAAAGGTTGGTAGACTTGTTGGCTTTGTAGGGGTGGTTTTGATTTTGGGGAGACAGAGGGGAGGTCTTGGATGGAGGCTGAGATGGGTTTAAGGGAAGGTTTGGGGTGGAGGAGGGAAGGTGAGTGAGGGTTTAGGAAGGTGGTGGAGGTGAAGGGAGAGAAGGTGGGTTTGAGGGTGGTTGAGGTTAAGGAAAGCATGGTGGAGAATGGAAGTGAGAGGAGATGGAGAGGTTTGGTCTCTCCCTTATCTTTCTAAGAAGGAGAAGAAGATGAAGATGATGATAGCTTCACTTTCAGTTGGGGACAGTGGAACTAGTTTGGTTTGGCTCTGTTAACATCTTAGTGGACTGGACCTGAGTTTGGTAATGGACATTGGAAAGCCCAGATTATTATGTTTGACCCAACCCAATTCTGTTTACTTCGATCAATACTTCATCGCCATCACTAAACCCTAGCTGAGTGATCAGCTACAGCAACTGAATATCAGTAACTTCACAACAGTTTGTGTGTGTTGTGTAGACAAGAGTAAGATAGGATCAAACGAGCATTTCTAACATAGCATAGCAATTACATGTATCAACAATATTTTTAAATTCTATGCTTTGGAAGAACACTTACCACCGGTGCTGAAAGGTTCAAAGGCTCCGCCTCCGGTGGCATTAGCACCGTCAACAGCTGCTTGAAACAAGAAATCCATCTAAGCACCAACAGAGCTTTCATTAAGCTATCATATCAATGTGAATATGTGTGTTGTTTTGGGTGAATGTGGGGTGTCATCACTCATCACCGTACCATCGGGTTGCTAGCAAAATCCCATCTCTAATCTTACTACAATGTGAAGCTCTTAGACACTCTTAAAACTTTTATTGCTTCCCACTATTGGAAATCAGGTCTGAAGCGACCAATATTGAAACGGGAAAATCAAACTTTGTCGCCTCAACTCATTGAAACGACCAATATTGGATTTGTCGCTTCAGAAAACGAGAGCGACGACTTTTGATCAATAGTCGTCGCTCACATCTTATTGAAGCGACGAATATTGGTTTGTTGTCGCCTCCCAACAATTTTTGTAAACTGTAGCGACAAAAATTTAAAGTTCGTCGCCGACGTAAAACTCAAGCGATGAAGTTTATAACTTTCGTCAATATTCGTCGCTGACTTGTTATACGAAACGACAAGTTTTGAGCAATAGTCGTCGCTTCATGTTTTAAAATCTGGTCAACCATATTTTCATAAAACTTATCACACGAAAACGTTATTACGTACTTTTAGATGACCTTGTTTCGTCGACTCTTCCAAACATTAAACTCTCAAATAGATGAGACGTAATCAGCCATGTAAAAATTTAGTAACTTTTACCTTCCGATACTATGGTTCCCCATAGAGAGAGATACGTTTAAATAAGGTTGACCGCATCGATCGGGGCTCTAACTTTGTCGGATTTAAGTAATTTTTTTACCATAACCGTATTTCATCATAACGATCAAATGTTATTTCACAGTGTTTTTCAAAATTTGACTTATTTTATATAGTTGCTTTGAAAAGTTGTACACTTGAGTATAATCTCATAAAAATTTTATAATCTTTTAAATATTATTGAAGCGACGGATTTTGTATTACTTCGTCGCTTCAGTATAATCAATAAAAAATTTATAATCTTTTAAATAGTATTGAAGTGACGGATTTTGTATTACTTCGTCGCTTCACTTTTAAATATTATTGAAGCGACGGATTTTGTATTACTTCGTCGCTTCAGTGTTAAAAAAATAGAATCCGCGCCACATGCTGAGAACCAATTAAAACACATTGCGCGGATCGACCCTATGAACCGTCAAATTTTCCAGATCTAACGGCCATAATTCACTCCCCTTTTATATAAATCTCTTCCCCCTCTCCTCCTTCCTCTTCACTCCCTCTCCTCCTCTGCCGTCGCCTCCTCCACCGCCTCCCTCCCTCTCCTCCTCGCCGTCGCCATCCAAGTCTTCGACGCCGGCCGACCTCGCTTTCTCCATCCAAGTACTCGACGCCGATCTCGCCTTCTCCACCAGAGCTCCTCCCACCGCGCCGGCCACTGCTGCAGTACACCGCGCTGGTCCCCAACCCCGCAGCGACGGCAGAGCGCCTCCCCGCCGACCCTCCTTGACGCGGCCGTCACCGTCTCCGAGGTCCACCTCTACGGCGACATCGTTCTCCGAGGTCCACCTCTACGGCGACGTCGTTCTCCTCCTCCGTCGCCTCCTCCACCGCCTCCCCGCCAACTCCTCCTCAACTGGACAAAAATTGGACAAAATTCTTTTTGAAACGAAATCGGCGGGAATGAGGGGTTCAAACTAGACAAAAATTTGTAACAGACATGAAGCGACAAACATTGATATTCGTCGCATGAAATTTTATCATCCCATACACTCTAGCGACGACTTTTGAACCAAACTTCGTCCCCTCAAATTGGAAGCGACCACCCAAAATTCGTCCCCTAGAATTGGAAGCGACCACCCAAAATTCATCGCCTCGAATGTGAGGAGACGACCCAAACTTCGTCGCTCAGTATTTGGCGACAAACTTTGAAGTCGTCGCTTGAAATATCCAAGTGACGACTTCTGTAGCAAAAGTGGTCGCCTCGAATCGAAACGACCAAAATCGAGCGACGACATGTTTGTCTCTTCGGTGTCGAAGCGACGACTTTTTTGCTGAAACGACGACAAAAAGTCGTTGCTTCGAACCTGTTCTGGAGTAGTGTCCTGAAAGTAAGTTCTTTGCGATATGCCGATGCTTCACATCAAATAAACTGTTTAACAGAGGTTATTGACTAATGAAAAATTGAGAAGAATAGAAGTGAAATTGGAGCATTATAAGAAATCCTGTAACGAAGAGAAGGAAAAGAAATAGGGAAATATTACTCTATCATGGATCAATTTGAGTAAGCACTCCAGCACTACACAATTATTAATTATTGTTTATTATTACTTTTGTGCAAATTATGTTTCTTCTTTGGTTATTGGCTCATTGCTTTATTAGAGAAAACTACATTTAGATTGGATCTCAATCTTTCTTGGGGTCACTCATGTGATTCCACTAATTGAATCAATAGGTTAATCATAACCCTAGTACTAAATAACTCTTTTATATATATATATATATATATCGTACTTCACCAGTAGTACTGTGAAAATTTTGACCAACAAGTGAAAGAGATGGAAAGTTTGAACTGGAATCAGGAAACTACTTCATCGAAAATAAAGCTCCTAGACTTTTTTATAGCTTAGCAAATAATTTGACTCCAATAATAGCTTAACTCACAAGTGATGTCTGTCCAGATGCACTAACAAAGGAGAAGATACTATGTTATCATGACAAAGCTGGTTATGTGGTTTTTCTCAATGCACAAAAACCGGTAGGCGGTAAGCCGGCGGTGGGGGAGGAGGGCACCAAAATATTTTAGCCCCAATAACAGCTTATTTCACCGGTAGTGTCTTTTCACAAGTATCGACAAACGAGAAGAGCACGAGCATTGACTGGTGGGAATGAGTTTTTTTTTTTTCGTTCATATCATATTATAGCGCATTCGAACTTCAATTGATGAACAGAAGGAAAACACAGTTAGCAGTGACCAATTTGGGTAAGTATATCCGTCACTGACAAAGGTGGTGATGCGTTTTTGATTAATTTCTTGTTCATACTTCACCATTAGAACTCCAATTTGAGAAACAGAAGTTAGAAAACTCAGCTAGCTACAAGTACGTGACCAATTTGAGTAAGTATATCCGTCACTGGAGACTGAACTTAACTACTGCATGTAGTTCAAAATCTGAGATTTCTGTAAGCACTTTCGTCACCAAATTGCCCTTCACCACCTTAAAACTTTTGACCAGAATTCTATATTCGAAACAGTGAAAGTGAAGGTTTGAACTTCGGAAGACTTTTCAAAATACTTCTGGAAGTTCTTGCTTGATCGAAGTTTGGATATTGACCAACCTTTTAAGAAGGCATGGGACTCCCTTAGCAATCATAGCCTTCTTCCCATTCACAAACACCATAAAATATATTTGCCTGACCAAGCTTTTGAAAACACAGTCACTATATACTGAGATTAAACTATATATCTAGCTAGCTTAAATATGTGATAATTTAGTATAATAACCATGGGACATACACAGGTAAAGCTAGTTAAAAATAATATCCTTGTTCTAGTTCAGTCAAATATAAAGATTCAAAGGTTTAGATTTCTCCAAAACACTGAAACAGTAGACTTAACTACAACTCCATTATTATTTGACTCGATATATTCGTTGTCTGTTTTTTCTTTCTTCGATTTGTTTTCTGCTTCGATTGCTAATTATATTGAACATCACACTTTGGCTTGATACATTGTACCACATGCTTGATATATGTGGAGTGTGGCCTTACCAATTCAACTACTTATATATTTAGTTCATTTCTTTTCAATGAGCTTTCTGTCTGCTGGTTGGCCTAATATGTAGATATATATACATATTTATATATGTATATATATGTATATAATTTTTTTTTTTTTTTTTATGATAAAGACTTTATAATATATCTAGCTGAAGGTGTTCTAGAGTATATAGAAGCGATGCCTGAAAAGCCAACTACATGCAGGAGGGGTATTTGATAAATATATAAGACCTTTACTACGAACTGTCGGTATAATGCCCGGTCAATCAGACAATGACTTGCATAAACTGGGAGCATAAGCATTAAGAGTGATATCCAATTATATGTTTTCACCGTATAGTACCTCATTATAAACAATATACAGTATGAGCTTCTAATGTGGGTGCAGAGGGTACGTAAAATATACCTCATCTAGGGTACAAATGCCTAATATTATCTTAATTATTTACAGTTTCTATGTTAGAAACTACTTTGAAACTCACTTCGATCTTCTAGCTTATCTTCAATACATCATTCTGCAAAATATGCATATATCTAAATATAGGATAGATCCTAAATTTATGGTGGTGAAGGTACTCAATTAGATGCAAGTGGCCATGTCTCACTATATATATATGTGCATAGCTATGTGCTCAGTTGCCCACGAGGGAAATGAAGTTCCTGATCATGATAATGCCAATCACAGTGAAGGCCTAGCTGAGCTCCAATCAAATGATATGTACAGCTTTGGCTAGGTTCATGAACTTGTCATCATATATAGTACTAAAGCTACAGATATTGAAGAGCTAGCACAAGATAGAGCAGCAAGTTGTTTACTCATATGTGTACCTCTCTGTCTGTTTTCTTCCCATTTCAATGGAGTCAATTGATTATTAGCCTTGATTTGAGTTTTGGAAATTATTGGACATCGCTGTTTCTATAAGTTTACGACAACATGTTGCATTGAAATGGGATATATATGATGTAGAAATCCATTAATGGACCCCTTAGAGTAGATGCGAGCAATGGAAATTCCTCTTTGTTTTGTATATTGTCATTCTTAGGTCATGCGCGCCCAACTGACCCAACTCCCGTATTCTCGATCAAACTTCAGCTTTCGCTTTAGTGAGATATAGAGAATACCCTACAGAATAATTAAGGAACCAAGATAAAATTTGGGAGTTCATTGTTGTTAAATTCACCAATACCTTTCTTTATGTAGGTTCAGAAAAAGAAAACATTATCTTATATAGTCTGGTTATGCTTTGGTCAAAAATTTTGGCAATTGGGCGAGTTTTGGTTCCTGGGAATGCCTTAATTACTTAATACTGTGATCATATCATGTACGGTTGTGCAGTAGTGTGGTTGAAGTAATGAATCACTGCTTATCTTCAAGCTAATTCATGCATGTTGACCTACCGGCCTGATCGATCCCGCCCTGATGATCCTAGTCCAGTATTTCAGCTACAATACTTATTGCATAGACTCCTGCTTCTGTAATTTGGTAGAGTCAAGTCAACCGGCCAAAGACTTAGTCTTCTAAAACTGTTTAACTTTCTACAATCACTGTTGGCTGTGTGCTACAATCAGTACAATGTATAAGACAACTGTTTAGGTTTTCTTTCAGTTTTTTTCTGTGGTGAGTAAACATGGTATCATTGGTATCGGGATAGATAGATCATTGCATGCACTTGTTGGTCTTCAACGAAGAATTCCTAGTAACTCTTTAACCCTTTTGAGAATTGCACGTCTTCTTATACATACCTTGCACCTAGCTAGATAAAGATGTGTATGCTTTTTGGTTTTGTAATACTATGCGACGTCCTAAAAGAAATCTATGTTCTTATCTTGCTTCAAGTTTTAAAACCCGTTAACAAAACTGCGTAGTCTTATACGGAAATCAAAAACAACTTCTGATCAAACAAGAAAAGGAAAAGGATTATGTAACAAGTTTCTTTAGGATTAATATAAACTTGCATAACTGGGTTCAAAACAAGCCAGTTGCAATAGTTCGTTAGTCGTTTACGTACCACAAATACGTTGGCATGACAGATATTTTTTTTGTTAAATTTAATTTGATAAGGAAATAATTAGCACTGTTATGGACTTCAGCAGTCAAACTCCGGCATCAGAGTTTCATAAAGCAGAAAATTTATAAGAAAGAGACAACTCTGTTTGCTCCAACAGGGCCACTTGCTTGCTATCCGACGTGATACTGGTATCAATAATTTCCATTTTTCTGGACAACATAATTTTTATATAACTAATTAATCAGAAAATCGATCAGAAAATCTGAAGTGGTTGTATATCTCAAATCTCATCGATCTGCCCAGTCGTCCCGTTTGAAAAATAGTCTCTGATTCTCAATATGCATGGTTCTAAATGGACGTCATTAATTAATTAAGCCGTCTAATATGAAAGTTTTTGTAGTAAAATTTCAGACTCGATCTTATTCTCCATTGCACGATTTCAACCTGCCCTTAATCCGCAGTCACGTAGAGACGCGAACACAGATTCATACTAGATGTTATTTTTCAGGCAAGTCTCTTTCATATGAATTCGAACCACGTCAAAATTGAACTAATTATACCCCCAAGCAAATTCGAACACATCAACTACATGCAGAAGGCTTAATAATAACAAAGATTAACAAAAATGATCACTCGATCATGTCGTATATATGATGCACATATTGTTCAGATATAGAAACAATTAGTATCCTCGAATTATCTGGAAAATCAACTGCAATTAAGCATCATATTAGTCATATATATCGATCTGTACGTTGCACTAGTACTAGCTAGCTAGCTACATATATGGTACTGCGACTCTGCAAGAAGCATGAATAGGAGCATTGACGAAAACCTAAAAGATTTGTAACCGAGTTCGTAAATGCTACCATATGCCCCAAAAGAATAGATCAGTCTCTAAGAAATTATTGACGATAGAAATATCTGAACTTACATTCATGTAGGTGGAAAACAGTAATCATAAATCCTAATTCCTCTCAAATATCTTGGCTCTGAAACATTGAAATCCCATATTTGGCTCTGAAAATAAACATGCTCAAGTATTTGGTACCATTATAACTCGTTGCAAGGGAAATGTCCGGAAAATTCACTACCACATTATATATAAATGGTTCTGAGTTTTCGATATTTGAGTTGTGTGAAAAAGACACAACAGTGGGCGAAGAACTACGTATTGAAGACACATACGGGGTTGAGTGACGTTGCCCTAAGGAACTACGTCACATTGAATTGAATTGAATTCTATATAAACCTGACCGGACTTGGCCGCCATGTCCATGATCTCTTTGACCCACGTGGCTCAACTTCATTCTCGGACCCATTAACGACCATCGAGTTCTGCATCGTCCCCTTCCTTCATAAATATATTCATCTAATTCAAAACTACTTTCTATCCCTCTCACCATTATTTCCATTTCCTTAGCCTCATATTTGTTTAAACAGAGGTCCCGCTAGCTGGGTCCTTCCCTCGTTTATATGCCTCTATATAAAGTCCTAAATCCGCTCAAACGATCATTTCCAGAACACATACCGAACCAGGCCACACCACCCACTAGCCAGCTAGCTACTTCAAATTAATCACCAAGAGAAGATCAAACAAGTTCATCTATTCCGGTTTCGAGATGAACTCTTCATTCCTCCAACAACCTTATTCAGAATTCTCTTTTGATCAGTCTTGCTCTTCGTTCAGCTCTCTGGATTCTGATCTCTCCTGGGATATGTTCAATTTTGATCAGAGCTACAATCAATTACAGCAACCCACTCAGTTACCCTTCAACGAGAACGACTCTGAAGAAATGGTTCTTCATGGAATTCTTGCTCAGGCTGTCGCCGGAGACTCCTCCGACGCCACCAGTACCCCACATCATACAAAGGATCATGAAGAAGTGAACTCGAACGCTGCCACGGAAGAGGAAGAGACTATGAAGGACGAGATGTCATATAGAGGAGTCCGGCGGCGGCCGTGGGGGAAGTACGCGGCTGAGATAAGGGATTCAACACGAAACGGGGTGCGAGTTTGGTTGGGAACCTTTGATACGGCGGAGGAGGCAGCCCTAGCTTACGACCAAGCTGCATTTGCAATGAGGGGGACTTTGGCGGTACTTAATTTTCCGGCTGACACAGTTTACCAATCTCTCATAGACATGAACTACGGGTTCGACGAGGGATCATCTCCGGTTTTGGCCTTGAAGAAACGACACTCCATGAAGAGGAAGTCAGCGATGAACAGAAAGAAGAAGGTCGACGTTCAGAAGTGTGATGATGATGTTCGGGAATTGAAGCTGGAAAATATGGTGGTTTTTGAAGATCTTGGTGCTGACTATTTGGAAGAGCTTCTTGGTATATCTTCTTAATATCTGAAGTCTGAACTACTCCATCCAGTTTTGGACCTGTTTTTTCAATTTTCTTTTCTATTTTTAGTTCGTTTACGAGGGCCACTACTCCATCCAGTTTTGGACCTGTTTTTTCAATTTTCTTTTCTACTCCATCCATCACTCTTTTGCTACTTTAATGTAAATTATTCTCAAGACAGTGAATGAGTAAGCTTGATCAATAATTATCGTATGTCGACTGCTTCTAGGACAAGATCGGAGTACGTACGCACAAATAGTTCTTTCTTTAATCATGCTAATAGAGTAGTAGTTGATCGCTACCAATTTCAGCTACAGAATTGCAAGCTCGATCATAATATCTTACAGATTTTACGGGTTAAATTGTGATATACGTATGAGTGTATGACTCATATATAGTTTCTTTAGTGCATGATATTTCTCATGATATCTTCTTTTTGAAGAGAGAGTTAAAACACAAGCCATGACGATAGTTGCTAGCTAGATCATCTATTTTGATCTCTATAAACTAATCGTGAGTTGACCTAGTCACTAAATTTGGAGGATTGGATGAGGATCTTCTGTCCAAAAAGATAACGTGCTTTTTACTTAAAAATAGTGAAAGAAATAACTATTCTACATCAACGATCTGGTAACAAGATGGTGGATGGGTGAAGTAAATGAGATGAAAACAGTGTTATGTATGCATCGCATTCAATCTCAATCAGGAGGCAAGCAGTGCTTCGTATTTGTATTTCTGTGGCCAGACTAAAGCCTTGTTTTGATTGTCGGCAGACATCAAGTGGAGTGGATTGAAGCAACGCCATGTCACCATTCCTCCTTCAATATGATTTTTTAATTAGGATAACCCGGTGATTTGATTTGAGAAAGGTATTCGGTGCTTTGGAGTAAAATTGATCTCTGAGTACTGTTGATCTCTTTAAGTTTTCTCTCTTAATCAGTCTATAATTCCAGTTTGCAGATTAAATCCAACCACAGAATAAGCATAAACTAAACTATAATTACACTTAATTTTGATACAAACCCTTAATACTTATCTCATACTACACAGTGTCATATGATGAACTAATAAATTTGTTGTGTTTGGTCGTGGAGGCGAATCTATGAACATTCAATTTAAAAAAAATATTAACGTTATACTTTATATTTTTAATGCGTTATTTACTATCGTCTTCCCAAACGATTTTGTTGCTCACAATGTTATAATGTTATGTTCAAATAAACAATTGGCGACATAAACGAAATTTTTATTCAACTTCTAAAACTGCGCGTGAGCATGGAGTGGATAACCGGTGACTTGAGAAATGTATTTAGTCTTCCAGAGTACTGTTTATCTCTTTAATTTTTTCCGTTAATTAATATATAATTTCATTATAAATTAATTCAAAATCAGGCGAGAGTAGGTAGAAGGAGCCATGCAACATATGTTATAGTATTAGCTAACTCGAAAAGTTTTTTTCTTCTTCTATATATACGGAAATTAAGCTATCTGTAATGGAATCCTGTCGAATAGTCAGAGTTTACATTATCAAACAACAATGATCTAGATGCATCTACTGGATATCCATGTTGCCACACACGATCATTAGGGATCGAGTTGGTGGCTTTCATGATCATGAGTAAAAACATCTATCACAAAGTTCGCTTCTCTATAAATATGGTTAAAATAAAATGAGGAGAACAACCTTGCAATAGTTCTGATGCCTTGGATAATCTTCCGCAATCTCCATAGAGGACAAAGTTTTGCATTGATGGCATCACTAATAGCTTCGATTCACGTTCTACTTGGACATTCATGTAGCATCGATCTCTAGCTTTGACAAGACTATCTCTAAGAGTCGTGGCTTCAGCTATCGAAATACATTTTGCAGCAGCGAGAATCACGTACATTCCCTTTATTATTTTTAAAAACAAATCATCCTGTACAGGCCGTCTTTGGACGGATCCGTCAATCTTGATAACGTTGTTGCGAGGAGGTAACCACCTTATGGTGGTAGGATTGGTTTGAGAAATGCCCCCCCCCCCCCCAACAACAGCATGTAGTCATGGTAAGTACTCGATCGATCTCATATATATATATATGACACATATATATCTCATAATTAGTAGCTCTAGCTATAGTAGCTGGTCAATGGTCATCCGGCCCCTTCGAGTATATCGCAGGTAAGTTGTTTGTCTATCCTCTTGGAGTTTGCTATTTGAAATAATGAATGAAACTATTACGCGTATACACAATTTATGCCTCAAGGACAAATGTTTAAGGTAGGAAGAGGTCGAGCAACTGTGTAAAAGCTAGAAGAGAAAGTTTTGAATCCCGTTACACTTGTATACAGAGAAGATCAAGTTCAAGGGAAATAGCTAGCATGCATCGTTGATTCACTTACATTCCATGAGTATTTGTGTGGACAACAAAACGAGGACAGAGAAATCAGCATTGACAAATTGTCTATCCTAACTATCAGTAGATTAAAGCCCTCGCTAATTTTTATCTAAGAATATTTTGGTCTAATCTTTTAAGGGGTTCCTAATTATCGGAATGGTGGCAAAATGAAAATGAAATGAAAGTAATAATCTCAGCAAAGATTGGCCTCTCCCTGTCGCTTTAGAGGTATCATCGAATATCCTTTTAATAAACGTCAGTCTAATATGTCCCTTCGTAGATGTCGTTGTACGTGCTTGGATATGTGCGTAGCGGTCGACCACCTTGGCACCTTGCCACGAATACTATTATAGTTATTATCTTCCACTGCTACCATATTTTGATCAACTGACACTGACATGCAAGATCAAGGGGGAATAGGATACATAGTTGAATCACGTACATTCAAGATAGCACAAAAGTATGGAAACAGATAGACATTGACCACTAGCTAGCTCGATGGCGGTGGCAGTGGCCGGGGCACAAGCTTAACACGAGGTTTTTCTGGCGCTGGAGGGGAACGGGAACCCATACGACTAGATCGGTTGCCTGCCGGAGCGGGTCTTGTTGGTGTTCTAATTCTCCTGCTTAACTTCATTGCTTGTATCTGATGCAGAGCAGCTTCAACTTCAACCATATCTAGGTCATGTATATCATGTAAAGCTTGTACTGAGACATAGGTTCTGCTCCATATTATTTGATTCGTGTTTTCTGCAATACAAAGTAGGCCAACAATTAGTATCAGAAACAAGCAAGAAGGAGCCATAACTAAGAGCAACTACTCGAACTCTGCTCATCGTTGGAGTACTCGTACTACTCTCTCTATATATAGTGTTTTGAATTAGCTAGGTATCATATATATATATATATATATATATATATATATATATATATGTTGACAGTAGCCGCAGAGGGGCTACAGCAGGCCCACAGACTCGCAGCAAACGCACTAGGGCCCGGCCCGAAGCCCAGGACCGAACCACCAGCACCCGGCCTCGGGGTCCAGTAGTCTATCCGGCCGCCAGGGACCCTGGGACCGGGGGTGCCAGCCTCCCAAAGAGGTCACCAGAACTACCCTTCGAAGGGAACCAATCCCACATCGAAGGGTGAGGCCAGCCCTCACCCCCAGCCACCTATATAAGGGCCCCAACTACCCTCATTAATAGGTAACTTATCTACTGCTTACATACGTGCTCAAGTTATATATTCCAACTATACTGACTTAGGCATCGGAGAGGAGAAGATCGGCCTGCCCGGTATTCCCCTTAGTAAGCAGGTTTGCAGGAGATCAAGTTGGATTCATCTGTATCTACCAGGCCCCCGGGTTTAGGCAGAAACAATTGGTGCCGTCTGTGGGAATCTTGGACAAAAAACCGTGTAAGCATCACCCATGGCCGAGAGTTCGGAAGCAAGGCAAGAGAGAGGTACCACCGAGGAGGGACGTGTTGCATTAGTGCAAACGCTCACCTCCACCCCGGCCGTCACGCGGGAGCTGCGTGGCGCCCAGGGCAACGGTCAGGGAGGAGGAAGCTGTGGTAGGCCGCCCAGCATGCCGGGAACAGGACACCACGACAGCTCGCGCGGGAAAGGCCCGGCAGAGGATGAAGACGGTCCAGTGCTCCGGGGCTTCTCCTTGACGTTCTCGGATGAGCCGAGCGACCGATCTGAGAGCCCGCTCTGTGACAGCGGCCGGGACACTACGTACAACCCCCACCAGAGCGGTATGGCGGGAAAGATACGGGCAAAGACCGCAGAGGTCAATCGTCTAAGAGAGGAGGGCGACAGGGACAGAGCCAAGTCCAACGCCCGGTACGAAGAAATGGAATCGGTGAATGCTGCCCTGGTAGCCGCCTTAGAAAGAGGACAACAGCGCAGCGACGCTATGGACAGGGCGCAAGCGGCATCCACGCCAGTCCAACCTCAGCAGTACGAGGCAGGGTAGTCATCGGGCGGTCGGCCCGGTGGTACTGTGCGAGAGAGGTCACCGGGCGGTGCAGGTCCGCCGAAGAGCGCGCCAACCTTCCGCCAGCTCCACACTTCGTCTGTGGATGAAGTTGAGACCCCGACTGCACGGGCATTGCAGATGTTAGCCGACACTGTGTCAGACTTGAAGGCCCAAATGGAGGCCAACGAGAGAAGAGCCGCGCGGCCGGTGGAGGGCGCCCGGTTTAATGAGCGTATGGGCCCTTTCTCTCACCGGGTCATAGAGTCGGGAAGATCTGGCAACCAGAAGTCCCTCAAGCTCACCTATTCAGGGTCCGGCTGCCCGTACCAGCATCTGGACAGTTTCCGGTCCCAGACCTGCGCCAAGGGTTACTCTGATGCAGTATGCTACAACATCTTCTAGGAAACTCTGTCTGGAGAGGCGCTCAGCTGGTTCTACGAGCTTCTGGCGAACTCGATCGAGGCTTTCGAACAGTTAGCCGACCGGTTTGTAGGCCGCTTCATCCTCCGGGTCGAGGGAGCTCGGACGTCGACCATCCTCTTCAACTGCATGCAGGCACCCGGAGAGGAACTGAGGACCTTTGTCAACCGATGGCAGCCAGCCACTGCCGGGGTTCGGAACCTAGACAAGGGCATCGCCGAGATGGCGTTCAAGCAAGGGCTCCGGCAAGGGAAGTTTTCCTACGCCGTCCGGGTAGAACCCCCGCAGGGGTATGATGAGTTGATGGCAATGGTCATCCGGCATGCTCAGGCCGATCACGAGACATATGGGCACCACCTGCTGAAGAGGAAGCGGGATGAGCAGCGGGAAGATCATCCCCGAGAAGAGAACCCCCCGCCCAGCCGAGAGGACAAGCCCAGTCAGCGGACCGAGAACCGCGCCGCCCGGCCGAGCCGGCCCAATAGAAACTGGCCACAAAGGCAGCAGAGGCCTTATCCTGACAAGCCCCAGAGCGAACACAAGCTGGCGCCTTACCGCCAGGAACGTCCTCTGGCGATCATGCCAGCACCACCGGCCGGTCAAGAAGTCTTCACCGCTCTCACCACTTCCTACGAGGACATTTTACTTGAGAACGGGAGCGTCATCCCCCCACCGCCCAAGAGAAGGTACCCGAAGGGAAAACTTACAACTGCGCAGACGGGCAAGTACTGCTCCTATCATGATGAGGCTGCTCATCGGACGAGCCAGTGTTGTGCTCTCAAGACAGCGGTGCAGGGTTTGATTAATAACGGCCAGCTCTAGCAGTACGTAGGGGAAAGGAGAGCAGATCCCGACCGGGAGCAAGACCAGGCCTGGTAGGCTCGCCCAAGCCTCCGGTTAGTTTGGCATACATCCGGTTCAACCGTTGTAACACCACAAGAAATATATGCAAACTACTTTTGAGAAAATTTCACCGGCTCCGCCAGTTCAAGTATATTCATAATCGACCAAGTATACAAGCAGTAACCGTTCCGGAAAGATTACAAGGAGAAGAGCAAGAAAAATCATAAGGAGCCACGACTCCGCCCTCAGCAGGCAATCCGCCAGCCTCTCCTGTGGTACCCTCGTCATCGGCCTCAGTTCCGGCGCCGACTCTGGCTCTGGGGGACTTGGTATCGTTGGTAAAAGAATCCAAGTCCGAGCGAGTCACTTCTTCCGGCTGCCCCTCCACCGCCGGCTGATTGATGTCCGACAGCTCGTGGATGTCTCCTTCAGCAGCAGCGTCCGGCATCAGGGAAGTGTCTAACCACCCCTTCTCCGCCCATTCCGTGTACGCATCCGAGATGCCCTCTTCCCTGGCCTTCTCCAGGAACTCCAGGAACTCGTCGCTCTCATGGTATCGGAGAACGAACCGCTCATATTGTCCTGGGCCCTCTTCCCCGGCAGCGGCAGCGGCAGCCGCGCGCAGAGCGGTGGCTCCCACCCGGAGCTCATCTACCTTGGCTTCCAGCTCGGCCCTCTCCTTCTCCAGGCTCCGGTTCTGCTCCTCCAGCTTCTTGGCCCTCTCCTCCGATCTAGCCCTCTCCCGCTCCACCCGGGACTTCTCCACCTCCAGGCGTTCCCGGGACTCTGTTAAAGCAGCTATCTGCCTCTTCAGCTCCGGCAGCTCCTCGCTCTGGTCCGGTTGGTACAGACTGTACAACAACTGCACAACAACAGAAAGTTAGTCAAGCAGCAACAGAAAAAAAACTACAAGCGGCGCGGTGGCACCAATCAATGCTTACCCGGAGGACGGATTCCTTGCATTTTGGTCGACTCCTACCCGCCAAGACTCCGGTGACCCCGGGCCTGTCCAGACCGAGGCCAGCCAGGTCCGCCGCCACCTGCCGGACGATTGCGCTGTCTGGGCTTCCCCTTGGTGCCTCCACAGGTGCGGGGCTACTCTGCCGGACAGCGGCAGCCTTCTCCCCAGCGGAGTTAGGTTGTGCACCGCTGGTTACCCTGAACCGTTTGGCCAGACTCTCCCGTGACGACCCGCCGGTGAGCGTCACCAGCGCGGAGGGAGGAATGTCCCCGACCCTCCGTTTCTCTCCCCGGCCTTCCGGAGAAGAAGATCGTGCACCTACCCGGGCGACACGTGCCACGTAAGGCACAGGCACCAGCCGGTTGGGGATCCTGCTCACCCCACCGGGAATCCTCACTGGCCCCCCGGTAGTCTTGCCCTTTCCGGGCACCACTTTGGGCGCAGCAGGATGGCTCTTCACCCGCTTCAGGATGTAGGCGCCGTCATCAACATCCATGGCCCTCGGTTCCAGATGAGTCGTGAGCCGGCCGGACTCCTCGTCCACCGAGGTCCGCGAGACGGTCTCGCCTTTCTCCTTCAGTTTGTTAAGGAGGTCTTCTCCGTCCATTGAGAGAGTGGTTTCGGGCTTGATGACCGCCCGGGAAGATGCACCTGCAAGAAAAGCAAACAGTTAGTATTTTTCAAGAGCTAGCACCAGTATCACCGCTAAGGCTCGCTACGCACCGGGATCCCGCCCGAGACAACAGTATTCCAGCACTTCTCGCCTGATGAAGTTGTAGGAACTCCGTTCCAGATCGTCCCAACATCCGAGTACGGTCGAGATCCTCTCTTGCTCCAGCTCGGATAGCTCGAACGACTGGTCGCCAATAGCCTGGAAGGCGCCAGGAACCCGGTACATTTTCCTACTCAACTGCCACTTCCCGCCCGGCATATTGGTGATGATCAGTTGACCGTTCCGGGCGTTGAAGGACAGGCAACCCCGGGACCCTTACTTCCTTGAGTACGACAACCTATACAAGGCCCGAAATTCGTTTACCGTTGGCATACTCATCCCGGAAAACTCGTACAGGCAGCCGAGGCTCAATAGTCGCCTCCACTGGAGCCCAGGAAGCTGCGCGGGCGACACTTGCAGTGCACTGAGCATATACTGCACGAAATCTGGCAGCGGGAGCGAGAATCCATGCCGGAACTGGTCCTGATGCACGGCAACCCAACCTGCCTCCGGGTTGCAAGCTGACTCTCCAGGATTCAGGGGCCGCAGCAGAACCTCATCCGGGATACCCCACGTTTCCCGAAACGCTGCAATCTCTCCAGGGGTCATGCTACCCTCCGGTTCATCACACACCACGGCATCCTTCCCTCTGCCAATGGTGCAGCTCACGGCCGGAGCACCGGCAAGGCGCACCCCGTGCGGTATTTCAGTCTCCGAGGATTCAGCCCCGGAAGACGAAGACAAAGATGGAGACGAAGCCCTGCTCCCGGAGCAGTCAGCGACTTCGATCTCCGGGGATTCCGAACCGAGCCAGACCTCCAGCCTCTCAGCATCATCCACGATGGGACCCCTAGCAGCCGATTCGGAAGCCCGGTCAGAACTTGAAGAAGACATCTTAACCTAGGGGAAGAAAACAAAACCCTAGCGCTCACCAGCAACAGGCTACAACAGCACCTTCTACGGCCTCTCCCCAAGTTTGCCGCAGAGCAGTTCAGTCAGCGACAGAGATCCCTCCCCCTCCCCCCCCCCCCCCGGCCGCAAAATAACAAAACCAAAACAAGAACAACACCGGGGCAAAGAAATCAACAAACTTACCGATTAATATGCTCAACCGAGGACAGTCCGCCCTGCGAAAGCAGCGAGCAATGGTAGGAAGAGAGTAGGGAGCGCTCGAGAAAACGGATCTCGTGGGGCAAAGGGCTCAGAGTTTTCGCCGGATTTCTCTCTTTCTCTTAGTTTCTCCAAAGCAAGAAGCAACAGCAGAAAGAAGAGCAGAAGAGGCCTTTTTATAGAGGGGACCGGTGCCCTAGGCATTTGAAATCCCTCCAAAAACACGCAATCAGAGCAACTCAAACGCCTGCGAATTCAGGCCCTCCATCTCAAGACCGCTCCCTGCTGGCACGTGTCCCAGCATTGGTAAACTGCCCATGCCATCATAACTAACGGGACTGATGGACTTCCTCCTTAAATGCATGTCAGCCACTTGTCCCACACGCTGGCGACAGGAAGGTAGGAGCGGGAACCGAGGCGTCAGGCCCTCCCACACTTCCCCAGGCTCCACGGTCGCACGCCATTTCACTGGGGGACTCGTCTCGTCATGGCAGAACGCCCGGTCGAGGTCCGCCCTGCACCATGGCAGTTCGCGGTTATGATCATTCAACCGGCTGCATGGCTTCTTCGCTGCATATCTTGAAGACCTCTTATCGGTTATGATTTTTCAACCGCTTAGTCATCCGCCCGGCACCATGGCAGTTCGCGGTTATGATCAGTCAACCGGCTGCATGGCTTCTTCGCTGCATATCTTGAAAACCTCTTATCGGTTATGGTTTCCCAAACCGCTTCGAGAGCATCGTCCCGGGTATGAGCCATCCGCCCGGCACCATGGCAATTCAAGGTTATGATCATTCAGCCAGCTGAACGCCATCTCACTTGGGGGACTCGTCTCGATATGGCAGAACGCCCGGTCGAGGTCCACCCAGCTACATCTCTCTTAGGGGACTCGTCTCGATATGGCAGGACGCCCGGTCGAGCTCCACCCACCGGTTACGTAACATCCAACCGGCTCGAGAGCATTTCCCGAGAATGCGATCCACCCGGCCCCATGGCATTTCACTGGGGAACTCGTCTCGATATGGCAGGACGCCCGGTCGAGTCTCGCCCGGCTCCATGGCATGACCCCGGTCATGAGAACATTCGACCGGCATGGGCTTTATACACCCGGGTGAGTTTACATCTAACCCATGTACTCTTGTCCAGCAGGATAAAAACCCTGCATCGCATTGAACCGCGATCAACGTGGGGCTGCACGGCGAGCCTTGTCACCTCAACGCCACCCCCCCCCCTCCCCCCTTACCTCAACGCTTATTCAACACAAGCTTAGAAGAACTAGCAAGTGTTCACCGGCGCTTCAAACAGCCCGCAACACCAGGGTAATCTCCCCGCAGCCTAGCAATATGGACTCATCTCGATATGGCAGAACGCCCGGTCGAGGTCCTTTACTCCACCTCGTCTCGTTATGGCAGAACGCCCGGTCGAGGTCCAGTACTTAAGTTCACCTGGGACCCGTACCGATATGGCAGAACGCCCGGTAGTGGCCCAGTGAACTCCGCTCCGTACCGATATGGCAGAACGCCCGGTAGTGGCCCAGTGAACTCCGCTCCGTACCGATATGGCAGAGTGCCCGGTCGAGGTTTCATGCACACATCTATTGCATGGCGGATTTCAACGCTCCATTATCATCCCATGCACACATCTTTTGCATGGCATCATCATCTCATACACTCAGGGTTTTCACCCCACTCCATGCTCATAGCACCACAACACTTGAGCACAGTACTACTCATATTACAAACGTACTTATAAACTGTTGCTTGCCATCAGTAAACATGTACCCACTCCGGTCACCCCCAATCTTCAACGCGGACTTGGGAGACTGGGCACCGTTGGGTTGGTAACTCTGCGGGTCTGCGGGACAAGAGCAAGACAGACTTAAGTCCCCATTCAAGATTGCACTTGACCGGGAACTTGGGGGACTTGTTGACAGTAGCCGCAGAGGGGCTACAGCAGGCCCACAGACCCGCAGCAAGCGCACCAGGACCCGGCCCGAGGCCCAGGACCGAACCACCAGCACCCGGCCTCGGGGTCCAGTAGTCTATCCGGCCGCCAGGGACCCTGGGACCGGGGGCGCCAGCCTCCCAAAGAGGTCACCAGAACTACCCTTCGAAGGGAACCAATCCCACATCGAAGGGTGAGGCCAGCCCTCACCCCCAGCCACCTATATAAGGGCCCCAACTACCCTCATTAATAGGTAACTTATCTACTGCTTACATACGTGCTCAAGTTATATATTCCAACTATACTGACTTAGGCATCGGAGAGGAGAAGACCGGCCCGCCCGGTATTCCCCTTAGTAAGCAGGTTTGCAGGAGATCAAGTTGGATTCATCTGTATCTACCAGGCCCCCGGGTTTAGGCAGAAATAATATATATGGGAGCTGCCTATTAATTTGTTCTCATTTGTCTCGGAATATTTACATAAAGTATTAACATGGGAGGAACCCTAGTATGAAGGAATCGAATAATAAAGTAGATTTACTATACATTGCGCACCATCTGTGTTAGCTGTGAATTGTCTTCTAGTACATGACTTGGTTCATTTGCGATTCTATTCCGTTATTAGAGTAATGGGTTGGTGTTGCATATTTTGTTTCTAGTTTCTAGCTAGCTAGTATTTCTTTTCCGGCCGGTATAATATTGTGTAATAGACCAAGTAATGTTAGGTATGCACTACACATACGTACATTATCGTTTAACCATAACATTATCACACAAATAATACATAATCGATCGACAATAATATGTGTTGCATAATAACTTTGAAGACAAATTTGTAAGTTCATAAGATATTGAATCTTTCTACAATTTGCCGGTCTCTTGATTGAAATGAATGCTCAGAACCAAGTTATTCTGGTGTTAAGACTTTAGCTACACACCAATATGGCAATATCAACCATTGTTAGAGGCCAATTTGTTTATAATTAAAACAAACCGACATAAAATATCCGTCTATAGATTTAGTCAAGAACGCACCTCACCTTCCACGGGGTGTACGTACGTGATAATATAATAATGTTCTACATCAGAAATTTGAACATCTAAACTTCTATATATATCGTCCTAATTGGTTTTATCCTTTTGGATTGCTCATTATATCATCAAAATGTATAACAACGACTGGACGAGTATAGTTTTGTATCGTTTTATAAATAGACGAATGAAAGGCTGAACAAAGACGTCGATATGTCCGAGTGGTTAAGGAGACAGACTTGAAATCTGTTGGGCTTCTCCCGCGCAGGTTCGATCCCTGCTGTCGACGTTCTTTTTAATCTCTTCACTCTCATCATTCTTTTCATCTTTTTCCGTCCTGTCATTCCTTTATTTAATTTTTTTTTTTCTGGCAAAATGAATCATCTCTGGCTCTTTCATATGATAGGACCAAACTACATCTACTGATCGAGTTCAGCATAATTTGCTTAGTGAAAAATAAGGAGCTATTATGAATATTACTTGGCAAAATTCAAAGGTAA
Organism: Potentilla sterilis; assembly: GCA_963682095.1. NCBI lineage: Eukaryota > Viridiplantae > Streptophyta > Magnoliopsida > Rosales > Rosaceae > Potentilla > Potentilla sterilis. The sequence continues at coordinate 1,317,357 of OY821756.1, read as the reverse complement.
TGTACAAGATTTATAAAAATATGTATATAATTTTATGATATAGTACTGGGTGGAATTGCGGGCAGAGAAGGTAATGAAGAAGAGTATTATGAACTTGTGTGTGCTTAAACACCCTCGAATTTGCAGTTTTGCTTTCATAGGAAACTGCGAATAGTCACGGAATGATAATCATATTTATGTTTCTCCATTCATGTATGTATATATATATATATCAAATTGTTGGAGATGATTTTTTTATTTTTTATTTTTTTAAACCAAATGTGTTATCTTTTATATATTTGGCACTCATCCAGTGTAAAACGAAAGGGATGTGGTGTGGATTGATCTAGACATGCATGTTCATTTTGAACGAAAAGCCACAATGCAATGGTCGCCAATAAACGTAACCTAGATTACTCTTCTAAATCACAAAGGAAAATCTCACATATATGTAAAGACATGGAACATTATATATTTAAAATCTTCCGCTTAAAATTGAAAACTTCATGATGAACTGTATAAGAAGCTTAAATGAAAAGTACATCCGAGCATATAGAGATTACATATGAGGATTTCTACATGGACTGCATGTACGTAACACGTACGTATCATGAACCAGTGATGGGATATGATACTACTTATTTAAGGTCGTATAACAGCGGATGTGGTGATTACGACGGTGGTGGTGACCGTGGAGGTGGTGGAGAGAAGTGAATTGGAGGATTCGGTCGTGGAGGCGGCGGTGGAGACCTGCGGTTGACCTTGTTGGACACCACTCTTAATTTACTCATGGAATGGCCGGAAAACCCTTCAGATGCAGCTTCAACCTTGTTACCAGAGTACTGCGATAGTAGTATTAATCCACAAATCAACAACAAGGATAGCAAAGTCGGATAAGCCTTCATCGTTCTAGCCCAGTCCTGAGATTCAGTTTGAGGAGCGATACTCAGATTAGATCTTATTGCTGGTTTTATAGCCAATGTATGTTTGCTTATCTTCTATATTCAACTTAATAAGTTCATCACTAATTTGTTATTAGTGAAAGTTCTTCTCTACAAAACAAGTTGACCACTGATTAAAAATTTCGTAATCTAATGCTCTACAGCTTTATTGTAATTAACTACAAAGGTAATCATGCTTGTTCGGTGCCGATGCATAAAGTCCAGCTTGGAACCAACAACTTCCTTTTGTTTTATATAATTCAGAGCATATAGTTTATGCCCACCAGTATTTCTAACGTACGTTAGTGTTCATGCAACCTTCTTCAACCTTTTTCTATTAACTAAAATCAAACTACGAGGAAGATCACTGCAACAACTCCCCAGAGCTTATACAAATGAAACCCTGGGCACACAAAGACTTTCTTACACCTCGTATGTCAGTTAATGAACTTTTAATCACAATTGTCGCACTAATTCTCTTTTTTATACATCAACAGGAGCCTTCCAGCTGGACCGTAGTTACAAATGCAGATTAAGAGTAAAAGATATGGTATTCTATGGATCTTTGATATATAATTAGGTCGTCAATTAATTAAGAATCTACGCATGGCTGTACGTGGAGGCCTCCCTCGCTCGATCATGGAAGAGTTTGCAATAGAGGCCGGCCGCTGCGGTTGATGTGCATGGTTGGCTTTGGGAGGGAACCTCTCACCCATAATAAACTGAATACGATTGTCATTTGGTGTCAGTGGTGGAGATTCACGGCTGAGTATCGGAAAAGCTAGCCTAGGGTACGTACTGTGACAGTTTGACAGTAATCACCGGAAACTAGACAGTTAGCATATCTGTATTAGCATCCAGTTTTGTAATGTATAGTTAATTACTACAATAGGAGTTTGAACATTGTTTCTATCGCCCATACTTGTTTCTTATCTTCAACGAATCAACATGTACACAAGCTTTTCGAACCTAAAACGAAAAAAGGGAAATAGCAGATGATCGATGAAGCATTTTAGTGGCACAATATCATATTTTCCAAATGAAATGCAACTAGCTAGGAACTTGCATAATTTTATTTGAATTAATTGAAACTCAAGACATAGACATATCAACGGCGGCCTTTAAACCTTTCAAAATTAAGCAAATAATAGATAATGCACTATGAGTCCTAATGGAGTATCCCGGCGGGCTTTCTCGTGGAGCAGGGGATCTCATAACTAGCTAGTCATACGTTGCATAGCTAAAGTTCACTAATCTAGTTGAAAAGTACCTTATTTATAATCGGCTAACTAGCTAGGTGTGAAAACTGTAAAGCATGTATGCTTACATAGGGCAGCATGGGGTTGCTAGTACTCAGGGGAGAGTTACGACGGTGGAGGCGGCGGTGTTGGTTGCGGAATCGGTGGTTTTGGTGTAACCCGGCGATTGGCTTTTGGTGGCGGTGGCGCAGATCTACGCTTGGCCTTGTTTGACACCACTTCAAATCTACTAATGGCATGGTCGGAAAATCCGTCAGTGGCCCTAACCATGTAACTAGGGTACTTCGATAGTAGTAATCCAAGAACCAACAAGACAGTAATCAAACTCGGAGTGGCATCCATTTTTGTCATAGTAACTTCACCCCTTCACCACAATTTGAGTTTGGCACTGAGTTTCTAGCCAAACGTTCTCCTATCTTGTATAGAAAATTTCAGAAGCAGTTATACACAATTATCTAAGTATACACCACACATTTTTCCTCGATTGAGGTCCATATATATGAAAAGCAACAAGATCGATATAGGTTCAAAGTCAAGACAGAAGACGAAGTCTACAGCCTGACTCCCTTCTCTTTACTTAATTTCTTATAAAAAATTAAACAAGCAAATTACAAATAGTTTATGCATGGACGATGATTAACCAGATGGGATATTTTTCTATACCCAACTCTTAAGAATCTAATTAGGAGCAACGTGGTAGTGGGGAGTGCAGGCACCGGTGAATAAGGTCGTGGTGACTGCGGTAGTGAAGGCAGTGTACGTAAAATGAACTGGCCGGTATATTGCTTTTCGGTGATGGTGGCCGTGATCTTTGTGATCGACGTACGTTGGACCCTTATCCAAACATAACGTTCATGATTATCTTCAACAACGGAACCGGCCGGGCCGGAGTGCGACGGCAGAAGTAGTCCATAAATTAATCAACAACAAATTACACAGAATACAAAGATCAGTATTCATTTTCACTTTGTCGAGTAATGATATCAACGTATTTTATAGTGATAAACTGATAGTTTTCAACTTCACCACAATAGATTTATCTGGACAGGTAGCTAGGAATTAGGATCACTGCCCATTATATTGACGAATTCACCGTCGACTGCTGCTACTGCCCACTGGCTTTATATAGAGTCACATTACAGTTAAAAAATAAAACATCACACAACTTTTCTCGGTTAGAGATCCATATACATGGTTGTCAGTACGTGCAAACCTCCACTGACGGCCGGCCGCGTTTATTTGCTTTTACAACTGAAAAGTTAACATATGATCACAGGAAACTGCGATCTGAGATCATGGCTATGGTGACTGAACCGGAGAGGGAGGCAGTGGAGGTGGTGGTCGTGGCGGTGGTGATTTGAAATGAACTGGAGCACTGGGTTTCGGTGGTGGTGGTGGTGATTTACGGCTAACCCTATATGACACCACTTTTAGCTTATTGATGGAATGGCTGGAAAAATCTTCAGATGCCTTGACAATGTAACAAGAGTGCGATAGTAGTAGTCCACAAATCAACAAGAAACATAGCAAACTTGAATTGGCTTGCATGTTTGTTAGCTATTTGAACCCTAACAACGTAGCTTAGTGTTGGAGGGTAAGAGGGAGGAACCAGCTGATTGATCTGATGATCTTACTCTTTACGTCTTTATAACCAGCAATTAATTGATCATCAATTAGTCGGTGAATATAAAAATAGAGAGATGAAGACTTTGACAATGTCAAAATTTGGACCAATTACCATATTCTTTTCTTTGTATAATCTTGACCAACTATGGATATATTTACGTTGTAATTACCCAAAGTCCATATTCTTGCTGAAGGAGTACGTACTGCACATACATTCTGATGCGGAAAGCGTGAACACGATAATAGGGGGCTCCGTCAAGTGTCGGCAGCCATGTGGGATAAAACTAGAATTCACTAGCCATTAAGGCAAAACCGTAAGAAGTATAGAGAAATTTCTCTAATAATAGGGTTTTTATTGATAAAAAGATTATTCCAAGTACATAGAATGAGGGTGCTTATATAGGCACCCAAACCTAATACAATCACAATTCTAATTAAACATAAAATCTTAATAATCCAATTTGAAAAGGAAATAAATAACTCTAATTAAAATAAGAATTCTAATGAAAATCAAACTAACTTAAATGCTCCAATCCGATTATGCATAATCTTTCGCTTGAGAATTCTGATAAATCCAAAACAGTAATTTATGATTAATTTATTCATTAAGAAGCCTATTTGAATACCAATTTCCGATATTCAAATCATTCTTCTTAAGCTGACCACGCTTCTTTTTTTTTCGAGATTCTTTGTGTAGATTGACTATGATTTCGTCCTACATCACATTTCCTGCTTACTTTTTCGATTGAGCTCCTCTAAGGTTTTAAGCGAAGAAATGGTCCGAAACACGAAATTAGTATCTGCCTAACTGGTGACTGGTCCGAAACACGAAATTAGTATCTGCCTAACTGGTGACTGGTCCGAAACAAATTAGGATATATAGGAAGCGTGTAACCCTAGTAGAATGACTGGTCCAATACATGAATAATGTCCGAAAAGAAAGTTTCTGTTTATTGGCTTGGCTAGAGTCTGAGAACTGAGACCAAAGAGAAGATTAGGTAACGCTCCAAACAATAAAGTCGATAGCAAATTAAAGGGTAGATGAAAATTAAAATCAATCGATGAAACTCATAAAAGTGACAGAAACTGTGCCACTCAATCCAGCTATGCGGACAAGTTGTTGAGTTGATCATTGCATTGAAAGGCCTCCGAGAAGAGGCAGCATCAAGAAAGATAATAACAATGCCTCCATCGGCCTCACAGATTCATTGATAGATAAACAATTTATAGACTATGCTGCTATATATGAGAATTATAAGATTCAGAACGAACTAGGTAGCAAAAGTTGATATATATAGTACAAGCCTACAAGGAAACAAGTCTTGATTCTAAGTGATTAGTGAGCATAATCATGTGGATATACCGTAACCAGATAGATACTAAATAAATAAACGTATATCGATCCTTTGTCATTCACGTAATTGAGGTGGTAGGGTTGACAAAGATGGTGGTGGTGGTGGTGTTGATCAGAGGCGGTGGTTGTATTAGATATGACGGAGATGACGATTGAGGCGGCAGTGGAGACGGCAATGCTAGCTGGCGATGGTGAAGAGGGAACGGTGGCAGATGAGGTGGCGGTCGATGTGAATATGACCGTGGCAATGACTGGAATGATGGTAGGAGGTGGCGGGGGAGATCGACTTTGCCATATGAGAGGTAGCTAGCCTGAACTCAAGTAGAGAAGCAGCCTCAAATGCTTGTGCCCTAAACTCGATTATGCTAATTCCAAAATAAACACCGTACCGCAACTATATAAACACCCATTTCCATTTGATACATTTCTGCCGGAGCTCACACCTGGTAGATCACGTGCATGGTTTGGTATAAACACCATATTTGTAGTATGTAATCGCAAGTCGACCAGATATAATACGCACACCAGCTTCAATGCTTAAACAATTATTGGATTCTCATTCGAGCCACTTTCATTTTTATTCGGCAATACAAGTTCAAAAATTCACCAAAATTGAGTCTAAACTTATGATTAATATCAAGTTCAACCGAGAAAGAAATCCCAGACGCAAAAGATAAAAGAATACAGCGAAAGACACATGCAAGTATTCGTCAATCAAAGGAACTTATCAGGAGAATTGTGCATGTTGTGGCGGACATACCTTCACCAAGTCCTATGTGTTTCAGATTCTTGGTGGCAGTGGCGGAGGTGGTGATGGTGGTAGAGGTGATGGTAATGGTGGTTGAGGTGGTGGAGGTGATGAATATGGCAGTGGCAATGAAGATGATGGAGGAGGAGGAGGGATGACCAATCTGTATCTGAAATGTCGTTGTTTATTGAACACAGGAGCAGGCGGCGGAGAAGGAAACCTTTTGGCCAGCATCGTATATAGAGAAGCTGCTGCATAGGCCCTGTCTCCATCCCTGAAACCCGATACAGTTGCTAGTTCCAGAATCAACACTACTAAAGTAGTCATGAACAAAAATGAAACCATCTTAACACCCATCTCACATCTCAGTTATTCAGTTTCTTAGAACGAATTGCTCTCCCTTTTGTTATAACTAGATCGATCTTCACTATAGTGTATATAATACATTACCTATTCGACATCTGTAGTTCCATATATTCAAGACCTGCCATACTTGTATTTATGACGAGTAGTTAAGGGGATATGCATATAGAAAGATATTAAAGGGTTAGGATATGAATTAGATGGTGACATGTAGAGAAGCAGAAACATAAAGAAGGGTTTCACTCACAAGTCACAATCACCTCTCCCAAGTCCCAAGGAAAAAGAAAAGTGTTGGGACTAGTTGAACTTGTGTGCTAAGCGAGTTTATGCATAGCCTGAATATCAATTTTCAGAAAGATTTTCAAGATGCAGAAAGCAGCAGAAATTATTTGAATCAATAGACCAGCAGCTTAAACAGTACGAAGAAATGGTTTGTCCTTCTTGTTGCTTTTCAATGCTAGCTTGACGGAGATTTGAGGAATCTCAGCTGTGATAGTAACAAGTAACAAGTCCAACTGAAAATTACGGCTTCACCATCTTTCAGGGTTAACGAGATTCCCTTTGCCATAACAGTTTGGTGCTGCAATCAATTTGTAACAATATCTTCAACATGATTCCACTCTGAACTTACGATCGACAAATTGTTCATGGCAGGCAATTCACAGTCGCTGCTTACCTCCAGTTAATGCCAAGTATCATTTACAAACATCAATATTGAGTATAAAACATGTTATAAAAAGGAAAGTAGAGAGAGTATAATATAATACCACATTAAGCAAATATCATATACAGCAGCCTTCGTTCCACTTTCAAAAGCAAGCAATCTTGGTTCCGCTTAATATGCTCTACCCATGCATTTTTATCTAATGGACCAAGTTTTGCACTCTAAAGCTGAATATATTTTTATGGCCATGGTAATGGCTTTCAATTTGAAATAAGCCAACTTCAATTCAGTACTGGTTACTATATAAAGTTGAAAAAACAGGAAGACAATACTAGAAGAGGACACCTTTTGCACTACATATAATTGAACTGTGTCGCATTGGTAATATGCTACCAAGACAGACTAGGCTCTATATGAAATCTAAATACAAGGAGAAACTCTAAGGATACTCATCTGTACTGCTTCACAGGAAAGAAAAACTTGAGCTCTTTCTATAGGACTCCTCAGATGGTCAAAACTGGGCATCTCCTCTCCTCCTCCATTCATAAACGTTCTGCACTCCCATCAAAATAACATACTATATCAAATTGTACGGCATACAATATTGGCTGTGTAGAGTATTGAGTACTATCCAGCCTAGTTAACTAGAATAATCCAGGCACAAATCTAAATTCGGAAAGCTATGCGTACATAAACTTGATTCACATGTATTTATGCAATACCAAGAGAAGAAATTTCGTACCTTAGAAGGTGCGCCTGGGGGAGGTCTAAAGGCTCTAGAAGAAGGTTGATCATGGATGCTGATTTGATCTTTATGGTTTGATGACATACACTCCTGACTAGAGCTCTCACTGATATTAGTGGCCATTGCTTTACCCACTTCAGAAGATTCACTCTTCATCGCAACTGTCACTGATTTGGCTGCATCATTTAAGGAGGCAGCAGGAGAAGTTTGAGCTTTTTTGGAGAACTGTGTAGCAGCTGCTTGTGCACCAGCTATGGCTGCATTGAGACTCGACGATCTTTCTGCTTCAGATGTTCTAGATTGATCGACATTTGCAGATATAGACCCCGGCTTCAAGGAAGATGGATCTTGTGGATTTGGAAGTGAAAATTTGACTGGAAGAGGAACTTCAACAGGTGTAAGACCTCTTATAGCACCTTCATATATCTGAAACATGAAAATAAGTTGGGTCCTTTACCAAATACAGCAGTGAAAAACCGAGAAGAAGCAAAAGAAACACCTTCTTTTCCAAGTTATAAACACCCTGGTAGCCACGCATTTCAAACGGGATTAACAGTTTCTGCATAAGCCAAAACCAAGATATAGTTTATATATCCTTCAAATCAAACAAGTAGCAATAAATCGACCAATGTAGAAACACATACGTGTGGCTGCTCACAGAGCCAACACATATCAGTTTGTGCTTCTAGCCTCACCTGCATATGAAATAAAACAGTCTAAAGTTAATCAGCACAGTTTGACACCCCTGAAATCATTAGCTTAGTACATTAGGAAATTAAATGGCTTAACTATATGAGTCATTGAGCACCCACCCCTTCAGGTACCATCTCCCAACCAGCTAACTCTTCACGTCTAACACATCCAACTACTTCAACACAACCTGTGGCATACGTGAAACCATAATTTGTTGAAACAATAAAAGCAAGATGTGCCATTCTCTTTTTCATTATAGTGAGCATATACCTAAAAGTCTTGAAACCGGATAGTGTTGGGGAAATTTGATGTCAGTGATTCCATCCACCGCATATATTTCCCGATAGAAGTCTTCCATTGCTTTGATTGTAGCCTCCTCTGGAACCTTACCAGCGGCATGAATCCAAAGACGTCCTTCAAGAGTCAAACTTAAGGCATTAGAAAATTGTCCATCCCAACTCACTGAACTCAACATTTACAACTCTGCATACTATACTCATAACCACAACAGAACAGCAACAATAACAACTACATCAAATATGAGCCTAAACCGAATAACAAGTAAAAGACATTGATAACACTAGTACATATGAAAAGATCATCAACAACAAAGAAAATAGTGGATCAATGGCATCCTCCATCAGGTGAAGGTTCTTATATTGTTCATAGTTGGTGAGCTAGATGCCTAAAATCATCTTTTCCTTATACCTTCTTATAAAATTAATGTTGAATTCTAAAAGAGTTATTGACTCTGGGATTTGAGCCTTTCCTGTCAAGGACACTATAATGTTCTGGAACGGGAGTATCACTGGACGCAAAGGTTCAGTCTTTAAAGGAAAAGGGTACAGACTATCCCTTCGTTTTCCAAATGATCATCCATTCAAACCGCCCCCTCTCATCAACTTCAACTATATATCCCCTTTTCACCCCAATGTGGATTCCAGATATCAGTGCTATGGAAAAAATCTACTTTGATATTCTTCTACAGGTACTTACTAGCATGTTTTATCACTTACAAAGTTCAATGTTTCTACTTGATAATCAAGATTCAATTTTTGCAGGGACAAAAGATCAATATCCCACTAAGTACACACTTCTGTTAGACAACTGAGCTACTTGACCAATCTTCTTCCTCAAAAATCACACATTCATATTTTGCAGCTTACTAGCTAAGTTATTCAGCATACTAGTGCTCCCAATGCTAAATAATTTCACACTCAAATTCTCAAGCTTAAAACTTCAAAGCCAAATCATGAACATGAAATACTAAACAAAATGGGTAGCTGAAATTTGAACTGAAATCAAAGTTTGCAAAGCTCAAACCTCTTATGGGAGTAGGCCATGACCTGCCTTCGATGCGTTTAATACCATAGACGAGTAGAGAAGCCCAAGGCTGGTGCATAGTCAGACATGGGTTTCTGTAATTCCCAGAAGAACCACCTCCTCCTCTTCTCATTTCAGTTTTTGTTTTCTCGGGTTTTCTTGCCGCCGATTTGTTTTCCGGTGGTCGGAAATTGTGTATTATTGGAAAAAGAAAGGTAGTGTAGTTTGTTTGGTAAAAGCCAACAAAGTGGGAAGTGAGTTGTGCGGTTTGGGTATATGTTGTTGTTTTGGGTCCCTTTTGTTTTGGAGGGGGGTAATCTTGTTTGTGTCAGTCATTGATTTACAATGATTAAGGGAATGAGTGATCAGACCAAAACCAGACAAATGCATTCATTAAATTAAGAACCAAGACCAAAAATACTAAGAGAAAGAATAAAGATAGTGATTTCTTAATGGGTTTTGAGTGTAAAATAATTTTGATTTGTGTGTAAATTCAATTTCAAATTTGTTTAGAACAAACAGTTGAGGTTTAACTCCAACACTTTATTTCGTAAAACTCATAATATGTATTGATTTATAAAATTACTCAAATTTGTATGACTCAGAGTGTTAACACTCTAACGTATCAAAATTTGACTTGCGTTGTTTGTAATAATATTTTCGTTTTGATACTAATAAGATTAGAGATGAATGAGCTTAGTCATCTTGGGTCGGAGCTCGTTTGGTACATAAACGATTCGATCTTTAGTTTTAGGTAAAGAGTCCTAATCCTTTCACGTTAAAGAATATTTAGACAGAGCTTGATTAATTTGGTACTCACCTCAAGTTGGCTCACTTATACTGCAGAGAGTACTGTATGTTCTTTCACTTCCCTACGGGTGGGTTTGGTGCAGCTGAGCTTTTAATTTGGTACTCACCACAAGTTGGCTCACTGATACATCCATTCAATCTATCATATTCTTTTTTTCACGCTTTTTTCATATTCGATTTGTCGTTAAAATATACATAAATAGAGGAAGAAAAGAAAGTAAGAAAAATCTCCCCCACAATAATGAACATAAAATTTGGAGTTTGCAATGTGGATCACTCAATTTGTGTTTCCTATTTGGTCTCCTCCCCCCTCTAAAACTCAAAAAGCATCTTCCATTCTTCCCCACATTTCCTCTTCCTACTCATAAAACACAAGAAACACCAAACACCACCACATTGAAACGACACCCCTTTCCACACAAAACGACAACCTCCATTTTGCCCCCACACCAAAGACAACAAAGTCTCGTTCTTTTCTCTTACACACACTCCCTCTCTTCTCTTGCTTCCTCTTCTCCTTCTTCTTCTCCTCCCCACTTCTTCTCCTCTCTTAAAGTTTCAGTCTTTCCATCATTTTCAACACCCGTTGACTTCCCAGCGTTGACTACTGATGGACCCATCGGTTCTTGACGACATCATCAGCCGCCTTCTTGAAGTCCGAGGCCGACTCGGAAAGCAGGTCCAGCTGTCCGAGTCCGAGATCCGACAACTCTGCTCTGCCTCTAAAGACATCTTTTTGCAACAACCCAACTTGTTAGAGCTTGAAGCACCCATCAAGATTTGTGGTAAAAATCCAAGCTTTGTTCTTTGTTCTGTTTTTTATGGTCTTTGTTGTACTGGGTTTTGTTTACTTGGTTGAATTTGGAGTTCTAGGTTGGTTAATTTGGCAGCCCCATTTGTTTGATTTGATTGGGGGATTTACTCGGTTGTGTTGGTAGTTTGATATTCACCGAGATCATATTTTTATTGTGGTAAAAGATAGTAAAATACTAGAGGAACCCATGTTTAGTTTGTATATGCTGGAGTGAATAGTTTTGGTTAACTTGTAAAGGGCATGTTTTTTATGTTTTGTGAACTCTTCAACAGTTTAGGAAGTGGGAATGTTCTTGCTGTAAGGTTTGTTGAGTTTGGTGGTCATTTGCATCTGGTCAAAAGCTTTGGTGTTTTCATGTGGATGCAAGGTGCTTTTAGTCATTGTAGATCCGAAGCTTGTATGATGTGAAAACTGAATTGGGTCAAGTTTGCTTAGGAGTGTACTGTGCTATTTCGATGGCTTCTGGCTTAGTTTCCCAAGTCCACTTATTGTTGAGTCGTTTGTGATCTTAATTGGAAGTTGGAATGTAAAATTTCATTTGCATGGTTATTTTGGGTTGGTTATTATCTCTTTTTGATATGCACTTCCTACAATTATTACCAGAGTTAACAAGTGCATAATGATAGGGATACAAAAACTATTTCAACAATATTTTTGTAGTCTGTAGTTTGTATCTAGGATGAATATTAGGGTCACTAGATATAAAGTCTAAGTTTGAGCTTATCTAAGAACAGATAATAGGTACATATTTTTTTCCGCCTGAGGATATATTGAAGTTATCCCTCATCAGAGGCACCATTGAACTTGTTTGGTAGGGTCAAGTACTGGAAAGTTTCTTTTCTTTTTTGCTACTGTGAAATATATTTGATAGTTAATTGTGTTTGTATATTCAGCACAAGAGTTAAGCAGAAGATTATTAACTGCTAAGCACGCAGAAGTTAACCATAACTATGCTGAAGTGTATATTTTTTTGAGATCTAGGATCATGAATCGAGTATTTGAACCTAAACTTAATATCTTCATTTCTTAATATGTACATTCTGTTTATGTTTTTCAGGTGACATACATGGTCAATACTCGGATCTCTTAAGGCTTTTTGAGTATGGCGGATTACCTCCTAATGCCAATTACTTATTCTTGGGAGATTATGTGGACCGGGGAAAGCAAAGTCTAGAAACAATATGTCTTCTCCTTGCATATAAAATAAAGTATCCTGAGAATTTTTTCCTATTGAGAGGAAACCATGAATGTGCTTCTATAAACCGTATATATGGATTTTATGATGAGTGTAAGAGAAGATTCAATGTGAGGCTATGGAAGACATTTACGGATTGTTTTAACTGCCTACCGGTTGCAGCCCTGATTGATGAAAAGATTCTCTGCATGCATGGGGGTCTTTCTCCTGAGCTGAATAATTTGGATCAAATTAGATCTTTACTCCGGCCAACTGATGTACCAGACACAGGTTTACTCTGTGATCTCCTCTGGTCTGATCCCAGTAAAGATGTTCAAGGTTGGGGAGGGAACGACCGGGGAGTGTCCTACACATTTGGTCCTGATACAGTGACGGAGTTTCTTGAGAAGCATGATTTGGATCTTGTTTGTCGTGCACACCAGGTATTTATTGATTGTAGTTTTCTGGGCAGTGTCCATATCATCTTTACACTTGCAGGACCGTATAGAACATGTATCTGGGAGCCAAACATCATCATTTCAGGATTGTTATGGTGATATTGGGGTTCTAGTGTAGTTCTTTCTATAAAGTCTTGCAAGGACTATTGAAGATATGAATTTTCAATTGCTTTTCATGCTCACATACAAATAGTTATGTTTTTTCACTCTAATATTGGCAGGTTGTGGAGGATGGGTATGAGTTATTTGCCAACCGCCAACTTGTGACAATATTTTCAGCACCCAATTATTGTGGGGAATTTGATAATGCTGGTGCCATGATGAGTGTAGATGACACATTGATGTGCTCTTTCCAAATATTAAAACCGGCAGACAAAAAGGCGAAGTTTAACTTGGGTAGCCTAACTACAGCTAAGCCTGGAAATTCTTCAACTGGTGTTTTTGGGAGCACAACTACAACTAAGCCTAGCAATACTCCAGCTGGAGTCAAGGTAAATGCATCCTCTTACCAAAACAGAAATGAAATTAAGTTTGGTGAAGGAACCTTTTGATGGTACAATGGATATTTAAGCTAAAATATTCTACTAGCTTGTTTTTGTCATCATATTAGTGTCTGATGGTTTAAGGCTTTTTGCTTGCTAGAAAGCAATTGCTTTGCTTGCTCCTTTTCTTAGTAGGGTAAATAGTAGGAAGAAGTTTCACCTACAGTAGACTTGTGGTCTTCCTTCCATCTGTCTCAAATTACATGTAGGAAAGCATGCTTTTGCTTTCTACAGTGTGTGGGTCCAATCATTTGGTCTGATGAAGATATTTGTTTGCTTATAAACCTTTGAAGTTATCATCTTGTTTCTATGCAGTATGCATTTTATGTTCTTGAAATTGCTTCCTCTGAAGTTTGGTTTAGTGTTTTGGACATTTTATAGGAATGGGCTACAGGACCATAGTAAGCCCTCAATATAAGTTTTTTTTCAAAGTAAATATTGTTGCTTCTACTTCATTTTTCAATTGAATAATCACTCGTCATCGCTCAATATGGGTTTGATTGTTATGTTCTTCCATCAAAACGAACTTCCTTTTGGTAAGCAAATGTTGTGTAATGCAGAATCGCGTACCCATGAAACATCTCATGCTGTTGAAAATTATCTGCTTATTATCTGTTTTGTAAGTTAATGTGGCTGTAATATATTTTTGATCCTAAAAACCTCCTCTGTCTTTTTTTGCTTTCAGTCCTTGATGCAGAGGTAAAATGTCTGATTTGGCGGCTAGAGGAAGGTGATGTACTGCAGTTTGTCATGAGCACGTCATGTATCCACATCGAGGAAAACGAGGTCTAGTTCAATTACTGTAATCTGTTTAAATTGTATAATTGGGGAGGAAAAATCATTTGAAACTAATAGAAAAGATTTTTCTTGATATAAAGTGGGTCTACCAAAAATTCGGTCTGAAGGTAGAAGCCTTCTCTTCCCCTTGTACTATAGCTATGCTTGCTGCAATGACTTATTAGTCAGTCTAAGACCAAGAAAAATGTCAAAACAGTCGGATGGAGTTGGAATGAAATTTCCAAGTCTTTTTTTTTTTGTTTTTTGTTTTTAGTTGAATGAGGTTAGAATTTTAGGGTATAAACTTTTCTGCATATATTGCATCTTGTATGAAAGAATGGATACTAGACCAAAACAATTCTGCTCATTAGCAGATGGATAGGTTGCCAATAGGTGAGCTGCTTTATTTGTCTCCCTCCTAGTATGAACCAAACTTGAATTGGGAAGAAGTTCCAAATCCTCAGTAATATCATCAGTCTGCCCAGAACTGAATTGTTCTGCCTCTTACCATGACCAATTTAATGCTCCTAAACTGACAATCTGTTTCTAGAATAACTGGATGTAGAGAATAAGTAGCAAGAACATAATTAACTGCTGCCTAACATTCCTCCAACTCCGCTTATTCTGCCGAATGAACATAAGCGACGTATCTCCCTACTGAACCTAGGAACAACCCTGCTTCATCCTCTTATCAGAAAACCCAAAGCTGCGTTGTATGCACCATCAGAGTTCACTTTCAACCACCCTTGAGAAGGAGCTTTCCATTTGAGCACCCTTCTAGTCTGCTGCTCTATTCTTTGTGGTTTACAGCTATGGTAAATAAAATTGGTCAATCTTATGGAAGACATTACAGAAAATCACTTGCAGATGTAATATTATTGTCCCACATTCTAGCATTCCTTTCCTTCCGGATACCCTCCATGAGGATTAATAACAACATGCCTAGAGGCCAACCTGTCCTTTGTAGGCAAGATATCGTTTCCAATCTTCCAGGCAGTAACCTTCGCAGAGTTGGGCATTTTGGTTTGCCAAATCTTCTTCCGAACTTGTTCATTACTCACAACAGAGGAAGACAAAGTAGAAGCAGTTTTAGAGAAAAGTAAATCTGTAGGCTGATATCACTGTAAACATACCAGTTTTCTTCAAATGCCTAGACAATCTATCGATAGGTCACCTAGTACTTGAGGGAACGGACAACACAACCTCTGCCTCATCATTTGCAAAACAGCTACGCACCTGTTGTTCGTTCGATACATTAGGAGGTTCAATAAGATCAGTGCTAATCCACATCAGTACTTGGAGTCGATCATATGTTGGAGCTTGTGGGAAGGAATAGAGGGAATCTCCAGGGATCATTCCAAACAGATACAATAGCTCCATCACCAATCTGCCATAAGGAACCAGCTTGAAGAAGATCCCTAGTAGCAAAGATGCTACGCCAAGAATGGGAAGGAGGTAGTTGCGTATGCAGGTGCATTCCAAAAATTACCGTCTGGAAAATAACGAGCCTTATACACCTGTGCAATCAAGGTATCTAATTCATTTTGCGGATAGTGGAACGAGTGTTTTAGTTGTTATGTGGTATTTGGCGATTTCTCATCTGTTCACGGGGGTTGACAATTTACTCCAGTTCAACCCAAAAGCTTCAAATGTGACCTTGATTAGTGCCAGCATATTGTGAATGTGAACGATTTCTCAGCTGGAATCAGAATTGATCTTTCAAGATTTGCTTTCTAGTGTATGAAGAAAATATGGTAAACCCGAACGAACAGTGATGCTTAATTACATACAAACCATGCATGCGTAATCTGATTTTCATGCTTAATTACATACAAACCATGCGTAATCTGATTTTCATGCGGAGTTTTTCAAAGCGATTGAACCATTCTCATAGTTTGTAACAACCATTCCTACAGTTGTACAATAAGCATAGTTATTTCTAGGTAATAAGCATATATATATATTTTGCCGAACCTTGGGGAATGACATTCCAGAAAACATTCAAGAAAGTCATTTTCTAACGATTAATCCATTAGCAGAAGTTGCTCTACAATTTTAAGAATTGTTCCTTAGGCAAGATTGTTCAAGAAAAGAAAACCCTTTGCCTACAGCCTGTTTGTTACAAGGTGCTCTAGGAATACATATATAGCTGGGACTACTAAGATTACAAATCGGCAATTTCTAACCCAGGTAACTGAGGTAAGATTCTAACTTTAGCCAATTGGAATCTCTCCCGGACCTTGATTTTCATTTCTTTGTACTTCTAAAGAATATGATCCGTAACCATTTGAAAAGAAAGAAAAATAACATTTCCACTTTTGAGTAATAAGCCCGTTGACATGGTTTTTAAGCATGGTTTGCACATTGCATATATGTTATAGTGCAATGAGAATCGAGTTGGTTTCTCTTTATATATTCTGAAGTTCTTTCTGGAAGTAAACATGAGAATTAGAAGTTAAGAGTGGACACTCGAATATCCATCTAAGTATTCGAATATGGCGATATTGCTTACACTGTAGGAATCAAAATATCTAAGCCAGCTCAAGTGGAACTAACTCGCACCGCATAACATGAACTATTGCATCAGTGCACTAACCCTCATATATTTTAAATTCTCAACTAGAACCATGTGATGGCTGCCCTTAATGTGGAGGACAATGTGAATAAAATCGATTACCACCATTGTTTTCAGGTCAAGTAATGTTTTTGAGGGACAAACAGACTGGGTTTGGAGTTAGACACAATTGGGTAGCAGGTACTTGGAGAAACAAAGGAAAAAGAAAAGGAAAAACCATAAACGTATACTTAGAAGTCGACAGAGACCTACAATCCGATCTGCTTTCATCTGATTTTTCCACAAATTGGAGTAATCTAAAGGACAACAGGACAGCCTCGTGAACAATTGTCCCATTTGATAAAGACATTGCATTAAGATAATTACAAAGCTAATGATCGGACAAAACTTAGAGGACACTCTGGCCAGCGGCCTTGTGAGAGTGAGGTCATTTGTACACGTACATCACAATGGTTTTGTGTAAGAATTGCTCGAGTGTGATCGACCTAATTGAGTCCTTATCAAAGAGGGAAACTTCTTTCGTCTTTTATTTCCAGTAAGTAGTAACACAGCGATGCTACAGATTAATTAAGCAGGTGAATTGCTATAGGTTCTCCACTTATATTTTGAATCTTGAATTAAATTCTTGGCGTGCTGTTTAGTTCGGTTGGGACTTATTATATCTATGGTGACACAAACATTTTTGAATATTTTGTTTTGATCACTTAAACCTTCCCCAGAATGAATTATCTGAACTAACATATTAGCTTTAGAAGGAATAATTCACTACTGGAAAATAACATTGAAGCGACGACTTTTTGTCGTCAAAAGTCGTCGCTTCGACACCGAAGAGACAAAAAGGTCGTCGCTGGAGGTCGTCGCTTCGTTTTCGTCGTTTCGATTCGAGGCGACCACTTTTGCTACAAAAGTCGTCGCTTGGATATTTCAAGCGACGACTTCAAAGTTTGTCGCCAAATTCTGAGCGACGAAGTTTTAGTCGTCTCCTCACATTCAAGGCGATGAATTTTGGGTCGTCGCTTCCAATTCTAGGAGACGAATTTTCGTTTGTCGCTTACAATTTGAGGGGACGAAATTTGGTTCAAAAGTCGTCGCTAGAGTGTATGGGATGATAAATTTCATGCGACGAATATCAATGTTCGTCGCTTCATGTCTCCATTTTCGTTTTAAAAAAATTTCCCGCCGATTTCGTTTGAGTTTGATTTTCCAAATTTTCCAGATTTCGTTTTTGCGGGGTTGGGGAGGAGGAGAGGGAGGGAGGGAGGCGGTGGAGGAGGCGACGGCGACGGCGAGGGGGAGAGGGAGGGAGGGAGGAGAGGGGGAAGAGGAGGAGAGGGAGTGAAGATGATGGTGACGGCGAGGAGGAGCGGGAGGGAGGGAGGCAGTGGAGGAGGAGGAGAGGGAGGGAGGGAGGCAGTGGAGGAGGAGAGGGAGGGAGGGAGGCGGTGGAGGAGGCGACGACAGAGGAGGAGAGGGAGGGAGGCAGTGGAGGAGGCGACGGCAGTGAAGGAGAGGGAGGGAGGCGGTGGAAGAGGCGACGGCAGAGGAGGAGAGAGAGGGAGGCGGTGGAGGAGGCGACGGCAGTGAAGAGGAAGGAGGAGAGGGGGGAGATATATATATATAAAAGGGGATCAATTATGGCCGTTAGATCTGGAAAATCTGACGGTTCATAGGGTCGATCCGCGCAATGTGTTTTAATTGGTTCTCAGCATGTGGCGCGGATTCAACACTGAAGCGACGAAGTAAGGCTAAATCCGTCACTTCAATAATATTTAAAAGTGAAGCGACGAAGTACTACAAAATCCGTCGCTTCAATAATATTTAAAAGATTTTAAAATTTTTATTGATTATACTGAAGCGACGAAGTAATACAAAATCCGTCGCTTCAATAATATTTAAAAGATTATAAAATTTTTATGAGATTATACTCAAGTGTACAACTTTTCGAAGCAACTATATAAAAGAAGTAAAATTTTGAAAAACACTGTGAAATAACATTTGATCGTTATGATGAAATACAGTTATGGTAATAAAATCACTTAAATCCAACAAAGTTAGAGCCCCGATCGACGCGGTCAACCTTATTTAAACTTATTTCTCTCTATGGGGAACCATAGTATCGGGAGGTAAAAGTTACCAAATTTTTACATGGCTGATTACGTCTCATCTATTTGAGAATTTAATATTTGGAAGAGTCGACGAAACAATGTCATCTAAAGGTACGTAATAGGGTTTTCGTGTGATAAGTTTTATGAAAATATGGTTGATTTCGATCGAGCGTCGAACATTTACGAAACGAGCTGATTTTTATACTCTACTCATATTTAACTATAACGATCACATCAGACGGTCAAATTTTTCATTTTGTGAATTTAGCCATTATAACGACAACATGCTTACTAATACGGTATAACTTGATTATAAGATTATACTCAAGTGTACAACTTTTCGAAGCAACTATATAAAAGAAGTAAAATTTTGAAAAATACTGTGAAATAACATTTGATCGTTATGATGAAATACGGTTATGGTAAAAAAATCATTTAAATCCGACAAAGTTAGAGCCCCGAGCGATGCGGTCAACCTTATTTAAAACATATTAAACTGCCGTTTTGAGGGCCTAAACGAACTCGAAAGCCCGAAAAAGCCCACAAATCGTGGCAAAGCTACGAGTTTGACTCCTGGCGTCGTTTCCTTTCCGAAAATGTATTACAATCGTCAATCGGACACCAAATGCCAAATCTACAACTCTCCAAACTATGAAAATATGGTTGACCAGATTTCAAAACATGAAGCAACGACTATTGCTCAATACTTGTCGCTTCGTATAAGAAGTCAGCGACGAATATTGACGAAAGTTATAAAATCCGTCGCTTGAATTTTACGTCGGCGACGAATTTTGAATTTTCGTCGCTACAGTTTACAAAACATTATTAGGAGGCGACAACAACCAATATTCGTCGCTTCAATAAGATGTGAGCGACGACTATTGATCAAAAGTCGTCGCTCTTGTTTTCTAAAGCGACCAATCCAATATTGGTCGCCTCAATGTGTTGAGGCGACGAACTTTGATTTTCCCTTTCCAATCTTCGTCGCCTCAGTCCTTGTTTCCAGTAGTGATTGAGTAGTTTTTAGATCACTTAAAACTGCGCCAGAAGATATTATCTGAAGCAACATATTTTAGATATTATAGCTTTGGAAGGAACATTGAGTCAAATCACGAACAGATTAGATGATATCAGATAAAGATAAATTAAAGATGATTCGATCAGTCTATTTATTGAGTAGTTCTGTAAATGATGCTTTTCTTAAACTAGGATGTTGATCATAACCAAATTGAATCATAAATTCATTCATAATATACTTAATTACAATCACATTCTACTCTAACATGATCGAATACGTAGGACTCTGTTGCAGCTGTTGGAAACACAGGCCGATAGGTATATCGATCCTCCAATTTCTTCAACCATATATCCAAGTTTTCTGTATGATCGAGAATCTTAATATAAAAATGGGGTAGTAGAGTAACGTTTTGCTTTGGCTTTCTTATACTAAAAGCAAATTACTATTTAATTATGTTGTGGCCGATATTATATATAAGTACAGTAATATAAGTAATGCATGCAAATTATAATAACCAGAAGGCTAGGATATGCGAATACCGGGGGCGCACAACGTTTTTATTGTTGAAGCTCTGCGTGGCTTGCATCAGGTTGCATGCCCATTAACAAACATAAACCACATGTAAAGCTCTTGTGATGCATTTTTGGTTCTTTTAGTGCCCGGTTTTGCCTGCTTTCTTCCATGAAAGAGACTAGAGTGTTCGTCTGCATATGCATATGGTCGAAAAAGACTGTCAAACTAAAGAGATCGATCAATATGCCTTGAACGCCAGTGTCCGACTTATAAAGATTTGAGAACATTTCGGAGGGGTGTCGAGCTCGTTAAACTGCCCTTTCCGTTGGTCATGATCGAGATCAGTGTACGCAAATAAACTAGGGCAGGTCTAAATATGGTTGTGATCAACTTTGAAGAGCATCCGATCCCAAATATTCTTGAAATATATTCTTCTTGAAATCTTGAGGATCCGGACATATAATCTGGAGAAGGAAGATGTTAGATTAAAAATCTGTCAAGGTGATGGAGGAAGATGGGCAAGTAGGCAACTGATGTGGTCGGGGGTTTTGGAAGGAACCCTAAGAGAGAGAGAGAGAGTGCTTAAACTACTCTTGAGCATGATGAAAAGCCAAATTCCTCCACGTATCAGATGGTTTTAGAAGTGAAGGGGGCTTATCACAGTCCCATTCAGCAGGCTGGTCCAGAAGATTCCTTTTAGGACCATTTTGGTGCATGCGTACGTACATGCTGTTGATCTGCACGTCTACAGATCAACGGTCGACTCAACCATACACTCACATGTTCACACGTGCTCTGCCGCTCCGTATTGAAATTTTTATTTATTTCATTTTTTGTTTTAGGAGCCGGCAAGCGGGAACCACCACCGACAATCGGCAACAATGACTTTGTCAACAATCAACACTCTACCATTCTACTCAACAATGAGGAATATGCACAATATTCTGAAAAAAAAAAAAAAAATCAGTGTTCGAATATCAAAATTCTATTGTTTTATTTCACATGTTTATATCGAGTCTTCAAATAGCAAGTTTGTTCAATTGATCATTCGTTGGTATTTGTTAATTTAATTATAGATAATTACCAATAACTACAATTTTGTACTCATAATTACCAATAGTAAGGTCTGATTTTTGTTTACCACTAGCAGGATTTAACACTAACAGACTTTTAATCCGTCAAATGTTTAATGACATAATTAACCCTGATAATCTAAAAATTACAACATATGCCATCTATATATATATTTTAAAAAAAAAAAAAAACAAACCCACAGCCCAAACTCTCCTCTTCTCCTCTTCTTCCCGACCTGGAGCCACCGACCCGATGGAGCGATGCAGGCCGCGAGTGGGAACCAGATCGGAGGGAGCGAGACGGTGAGCAGCGCAAGGCAGTGAGCGGCGCAGCAGTGTGCCCGATCTGTGCGAGGAGGAGCGAGGCCAGAGCGAGGGGCGAGGCTCGAGGCCGGAGCTAGGGCGAGGCGCGAGGCCGGAGAGAGGAGCGAGACGGCGAGCAGCGCAAGCCAGTGAGCGGCGCGGCAGTGTGCCCGATCTGTGCGAGGAGGAGCGAGGCCAGAGCGAGGGGCGAGGCTCGAGGCTCGAGGCTCGAGGCCGGAGCTAGGGCGAGGCGCGAGGCCGGAGAGAGGAGCGAGACGGCGAGCAGCGCAAGGCAGTGAGCGGCGCGGCAGTGTGCCCGATCTGTGCGAGGAGGAGCGAGGCCAGAGCGAGGGGCGAGGCTCGAGGCTCGAGGCCGGAGCTAGGGCGAGGCGCGAGGCCGGAGAGAGGAGCGAGGAGCAAGGCGCGAGGCAGCGAAAGCCGGAGGCGCGAGGCAGCGACCTCCCTCTGCCGACGACGATGACGACAACCACTGCTCCCTACTGCCCCACCTCCGTCGACCTCCCTCTGCCGCCGCCTCTAATCTGAAGCCTCTCTCTCTTGTGTATTGTTTGATTTTTGTGTGTTGGAATTTTTGTTTGTGTGTTGGATTTTTGCTTGTGTGTTGGTTAGGGTGTGGTGGGATTTGGTGGTTGGGATTGGATCGGTGGAGGCCGGTTTGTGGAGAGGTGAGAGATCTGGAATTTTTTTGGGAGAATTAGGGTTTTGAGTGTGAGATATTGAGGGTCAATAGTATTGGAGCGCGGCGGAGGACAGCGGAGCTACTGAGGGTCAGTAGTATTGAAGCGCGGTGGAGGACGGCGGAGCTACTGAGGGTCAGTAGTATTAAGACGGCGGAGCTACTGAGGGTCAGTATATTAGGTTGAGTTCTGAGGATCAGTAGCATTAGGCTCACTGAGGGTCAGTAGTATTAAGTTGAGTTCTGAGGATCAGTAGTATTAGACTTAATGAGGGTAATTATGTAATTTAAGACTTAACTGATTCTGTTAGTTTTGGATGGAACCTTGCTAATGGTAATTTAAAAAGAAGACCTTGCTATTGGTAATTATATACCTAAAATTGTAGTTTTGGGTAAAAACCCCATTTAATTATTAGTTGCGGACACACTCACGAATATCAATTAATACAAATATAATTACAATAATACTTGCGTTTAATTTGTCATTCAATTCATAAAATAACTTGAAAGAATACTATTTAAAACATATCGTTCGAATTTATTCAGACATGGTGTTGATAAAAATAAGTATAAACTTCAATGTACTTAAATAAAATTATATATTTAGAACCAACATATTTCTCACCAACACTCATGCACATATATAATCAACAAAATTGACCCATGCCAAGGGGATGGCAAACATTGCTTTATTAAAACAGTTTCATTACCAGCAGCATAAAGCGGCTCCCTCCTCGCCTCCTTATATTTGCAATCATACAAGACTTGTTCAATTCAATACCCAAGTCCTTCATCGTGACAATACGCCATTCTAGAGCAATTAGTCAATATTGGTGTTGCTGTTGTTATTATATGCATAACCACTTATCAGTGTATTGGAATATCTCCTTTGGATCCCTTTCTTCCTTCCAATTTCAGTCTTCGTAAATAGCAATATAAGTTATAGAAAATCTGTGCTTATATATAGAATTCACATTGCTAATCTCGATAAATGAAAATGGTAGACAGACCTAGGTAATACATGCATGCACAACATTTGATGTAAGGCCACCCCGTTGTTTTCTATCTTCGACAAGGTGTCAGAATTAAGCAAGTAAATATAGTCAAACAAAGTTTGTGTTGCGGATCAAACCACATGGTATACACACATGCTTTGAATTCTTGCAAATCAAAACTGAAAATTTCAAATTACTGATAAAAGATCGATGCTTTATGTGCATGATGCTTCAATTCGAACTTGTGCGTAGAACAATTACAGTAATGGTACGTACGATCGAGATATATAAGGGAAACTATATATATGTATCTAGCTAGTAATCTAGTTTAAGTTGCATATAGCTAGAAGTCGAGAACAACTCGGTATGCACTAGCTAGTTAGTCACTCTTTGCAAACAAATAATCCTCGAAATATGAACATCGATTTTCTAATATATAGGATTATAACACTGTTTTGAGCCCAAACCGTGTAATTAAGTAATACACTTTTCAATTTCAAAAACAAAACTAACTATTAATCGAATTGGAAAATAGTATAGTTTGATAATTAATTAAACTACGTTCGTTCATTCAACTCCTCTAATTTTGACATGACTAATCACTTATTAATCTTTTTCTCTGTGGGAAGGTGGAATGGAACGATTGCTAGTTGCTACCAGAATTTTTCAAAAATGGACATTTTATGCAAAGTTGACAAACAGAAATGATGAAAGAATTTGAGAATTATTAATGGACGACTTAATAGTCTAAATAATTGAAAGTCTACAGCGTACGTATATGTTAACCGTATGCATTAATTTGTGTCAATATTAACGCCCCACGTATACGTAAGGGGTGACCATTCATTTGTGACTTCTTGGGTCATCGAGTGGCCACAGCTGACAGCCTTGTAGGTCATCCTTAACTTAATTTACTTCCAAGAAAACAAAACACGAGACAAGACTCTGTGTGTTGCTTGTGGGAGAGACCATATAAGCAGTGCCTGAGCCTACTTAGGCCACCGAGTGTTGATTCTGAGCCTCCTTAGGCCACCGAGTGTTGATTCCTCAAAAAGGATGGGATATTTATGATTATTCATTACTTGTTGTGCTACTCTTGAGTCTAGAGCGAATCTCCAGCTCCAAGTGAACAAAACTTATCAAACACTCTGGTTCGGCAGACCAGAAAGCAATAAGATTCGTGTTTAGATAGTTCCAATGGCAGTCACATGGGAAGTACTCTAGACTGTGCAGATCGAGAGCTAGCCCTATCGAGCCAAACCAACCGAACTGCTCCCCTCCAATCCACACCAAACATGTTGATATGGAGCCTCACTGATCATCTCACTGCCCAACTCATCCTCGTGATTCCAACTTCTATCTTACCTGAAACCACGTAGATACTCACTCTGCTTAAACAATCCCCCTACTTGGGATTTTAAAATCCCACCATTCTCTTCGATACTGCCTTTCCCATGTGAGCTCTGGCCCTTCCTTTCTCTATCATTGATGTCGATGCCACCATTGCCACCTGCCCCCAAAATCAAGCCTCATTCACAGTGACAACCTAATGTCCTTCTCTGCTAATTTCTTGCTTAGTGGATTATAATTATTCTTTATCAAACTTCTTTCTTGTCCTATAGGGCCAGATGGTGGGTGCCTTTAAAATCTTTGGACAGCTCACATGTTTCTGCTTCTCTCCAATAATGGTAGTTGGTTGGTCCCTGAGTCTTTAGTCGGCCGCCGGTCGGATTATCAAATCAGACAATCTAATCCGACCGAGACGTGCATAGTAAACTTTAGGCAAATAGAGAGCATGAGAGAAAATGACACCTTAAATACTTGGATGTCAAATATGGATGAGCCGGATTTGTTGTGTAATGTAATTGACGAGTCCTATTAGAATTATTGTGCATCCAAATTTTCTTTCTTGGAAGTCAAATTATCAATTTCCTAAAGTTGTATAAGCTATGGTTGCAAGAAAGTTTGCGAGTGTTTTCCAACTTCTGGGAGGGTTTATTGACCGGTAGGTTTTCAAAGCATATGCTTTGATGTACCTGTAGAAAGCCAGAGCTGCAGGGACATCTTTTTCCACAAAAACGATGTGTTGCCAAGAAAATGCACATGGATATTTTGAGGGATATGTAAAGGTATATGCCAAATCCCTTATCACAGACCACAGATCTATTCCACATCGAAGGAAAAGAAGAAAGAAAAGAAAAGAGTGCAGCAGCATTCAGATTCCGCAGCCAAAACACATTCATGTTTCCGAACTTCCATTCGCATTAACAAAACATGGTTTTACATACTGGATTTGACAAAGGACTAAAGTTGCATTGGTTCTCTACTAAGGGAGTACTTCATTTGCTCTCACTTCCTAATCTCTCTCCGACTAAAAAAACACAGAGAAGATGGGGAAGGACAGCATCAGTCCTCAACCCCATTCTATTTACAATCTCAGATTTCTCTCCAAACATTACAAAAAGTACTAAATCTACTAAGAACAACCCTTCCTCAGCTACCTAGCTTCAAAAAGGCTCTTCTTCTCTTCTCCTCTTGGATCCATCCAAGAGCTTATGCGATTCTAAGAGAGGGAAGTGGCTTTATCTCTTCTCAAACTCACATACATACATGGCTGGGAACTTATATACTTGGTTGATTCCTCTTGACTGAAGTTCTTGAAGTCAGATCAGTCCATTGGATTTGCCTCTCCACCACTCAAGATCCAAGGGTGTCCTGAATTCATAAAAAGAAAGGATCTTTGTTAGTAAAGTCCATCAAATTCTATTTCTTTACCACTAAATCCAATCCCCAAAAGGAAGAAAACCCAAAATTTGGTCAAATCCATAACAAAGAAGGAAACTTACTAAGTGCTTGCTCTGCAGATAGTCTCCTGGAAACGTCTCTACACATCATCTTCCTCAACAGATCCTTCGCCGCCGGCGAGACTCCCCGGAAAACCTTCGGCGGAAACCTTAGATTCCCCCTCAAAACCGCCTCAAAGATCTCCGTCGCTGTTTCACCATAAAACGGAGGAATCCCACCCAACATTATATACAACATGACCCCTGCACTCCACACATCCACCTTCTCATTGTACCTCCTCCCCATCAAAACCTCCGGCGCCACATAGTACGGCGTCCCCACCACACCTTCCATGGAGCCTCCCTCGCCGGACCACCACTCCGCCGATCCAAAGTCGGCCAGCTTCAGATTGTTTCTCGAGTCAAACAGAATATTCTCCGGCTTCAGGTCCCTGTGGACCACCCCCATTCTGTGGCAGTGAGCTATGGCCCCCAGGAGCTGCTTCATGAGAGTTGCGGCTTCGGGCTCCGGCAAGGTCCGGTGGGCGATCTTGTCGTAGAGAGTTTCGGAGGAGCAGAGCTCGAGGACGATGGCCATGGAGTCCTCTGTTTCGAAGACGTTGTGGATTTGGAGAATGTTGGGGTGGGGAGACAAGAGTGACATGATCTTGGGTTCTTTGTCGAGACATGCGCGGTCGGTGTCGTCAGTGAGGAGGGTCTTGTCGATGATCTTGACGGCGACGGACTCGGCGGAGACGGGACAGAAGGCGCGGAGGATGGTGCCGAAGCGGCCGCGGCCGATTTCTTCGAAGAGTTGGTAGGTGTTTTTGAGTGTGTCGTACATTTGGGGGGTTTTTGAGATTCACAAGAAAGATTGAGAGAGAGAGAGTTGTGTTGGGGAGGTTTTGGTTTGGTTGGGGCTGTTTAGGTTGGTTTGTGGGGACTTGGTTGGGTTTTATAGGGAGAAGAGGAAGAAGAAGAAGAGAGTGGAATACTACAAAGGAATATTCGGTTGGTGGGTAATGGTATTCTGGTCAGTTACCATTCAACGATTCTGACCCCAGAAAAAAAAAATATTAAAATTAAATTCTGGCACAAACTAATTAATTACCAAACTTAATAGTTTCCAAAATTTGGACCAATTATGGGAAATCGGTTTACGTTAGAGTTTAAGTGGGTTTAGGTTTGGGATCTGGTTTGGGGAACTTGTCCGATCTTCTTTGTGTGTGTATTGAGAATTTGGTTTTGTGGTTGAGAGGAAGATTTCAATTGGGAGTAAGACGGGTAGTAGGATTGGAAACCTTGTTAATTAAGAGTTTTAGTTTAAAAAGTAGTTAGTTTATTATAGCAGTTAATTAGACTAAATTACTGTTACCAACAAATAACGTGTCTTACTAAATTTACGATTCTAAAAAAAGAGCTATTACATAGTATACATTATGTAACACATTATACACGTGTAGAACAAAATAGAAATAGAATTATAGTTATGCAATGTATATATATATATATATAGACCGGAGGGAGGGTGAGTGTTTGTCACCCATGATTTTGTAGAACTTTTTCTAATTAATATTGAACTTATTTTGAGTCCACAATGTGATACGGATCAATCAGAGCCTATTTTAACCTAGTTTCGTATTTAATAAGTAAATAATGCAAGGAGGTGAAATGGAAACTAGATCAACCAATATAGATAAAAATGTCCTAATATTTATCGGGAGTTTGAGCTAAATTAAACTTATTTCCTTGAGGGATAAAATAACATGAATTCATGATCATACATAGCATACTTCCCATTCATATGATCAAATCACCCAGCCGATTAGGCAATAACTAGCTTGGGAGAAAAAGTGATTTAGAATTGGTGGTGTAACTAATTGGATTGAACCTAGGGTTAGCTAGCTTTCGATATATTAGTGAATTGGCACACCAAATAGATCATTTTCATACAAATCCACACTCACCGTATCCAGTGGTGGATGAGTTTGTTTTTACATCAAAGAAGCAATTTATGATTTTGCCGCAAGGAGCTGATTTCCTATCAAAATACAAACAAAATGCGCACTTTAGACTTTTATTTCTAGTTGATGTCCAAAACATCTTACAGTTTTCACTGTGAAAGAGTTGCAACTTGCAACAACAAACAATTTCGCATGGGATTTTTTCAAGAGGATTGTCTAGTAAGCCCATGACTGATCTCTTTTTCCTCTTCGAGTCTCAGTATCTCAATAATGTTGGCATACAAGTCTTTCTCCAGTTCCCCATTCTAACTAAAAGTACGTCCAGTTGTCCACTGAGATTACTTGACAGCGGAAACAAAAGGTTCATGATGATCGATCATTTGCATAGTATAAAGCCTATCAAAAGCAAACAGTTTCCCAGCAAAAGAAATATAACATATATGATTCACTTTCCATTAGTGCTTCTTTGAAAACATCTTTGAATATATGAATGAGTTAGAAAACGAACATGTCCGTACTCGCAGCTAGCTTACTCTAGCAAGTAATGGTAGGATACGAGTTTGAATTCGATTGGTCCAGCATTTTCTACTGGATTCATTCTTGGATATTGTCACTCGAATATGTCTGTGTCTCCATGAAGGTGGAAAGCCGCCGTGCTCCCAAGTACCATTATTGTTGCTTCTATAGCAGATGAGGATAAGCTCTCCTTTGCTTTTCTTTCAATTCCTTTCACAGTTTGTTACCCATCGATTTCCGATGATTGATGAGTAATACGATACGACCCACAAATTTTATGAACCAATTAAGATTTGCAGCATTTGCTTAATTTCTAACCAAGAAATTTGATGGCCTTGATTATGGCTCAAAATATATACGGTAATTAGGTTTTGTTTCTAGACGAGCTTGTGGAATTGTGCTGATCTCTATCCTAATGAAATGCAATGTAATATCATGCATAATGGAAATCAAATGAACGTTACATCGATTTGAAGCTGTGGAGCCGAACTCATGGAGATACTGAAATTAAATGAGCTCTTTTTAGATATGATTCTTCGATATAGGCCAAACATCAAGGTAAAGCTAAATGGAGTCACCTTTAATTAAGGAGATAATTGATTGGAGAGCCCACCAAAAACTAGGGTTGCAACTTCCAACCTAACTTTGGAATCTTCTAGTATTATATATAGTCCGTACATTATTTAACTTAAAACTTCATTAATAAAAATAATTATTTATACAATAGCTCGGTATGATAAGTATTGTATACAGGCTTCTCAACATTATATATTATTGGGTTATCATATGATCACTGTGATTAATAATTGTGAAATGTGGATGCCGTGATGTAGTAGTATACATGTATCACTCCTAGCTATGTGTCATTACTTAAATTCTAAAATAATCTTCTTTCATTGTCTAAGTTTGTGTTCTTCTACATGCTTCGCCAGCTTCGGTATGACTAATGTTACAAGCTCATCAAACCCATGCCATCTTCTGCGAGGCATTTCATTCATGTTTCAAACTCTTTTTTATAATCAAAGGACGATAAGGACCTTTAATACTTCACTATGTTGCCGATATTCTCATATCATCGAGATAATGAACAAAGAAGATCATCTTGTTAATTCTTGAGAGTTAGCAATATATATAGAGCATCCAGTGTAAAATTTAGGCACCAGATTCAGTTAAAGGGGTATCAGTCTTTTTATTTTCGAACTATACTCGAAAAGTAAGCGATCGAGTCCTGTATTGATATTCTTCCTAGCTAATTAAATGTTGAACTGGTTAATTCTTTCGAACTTATCGTGGTGTATAGTACGTGGTTGCATGTTTTCCTTTCTTGGAATATAGTTACAAGATTGCAGAATATACCCAAGGCATGCCCCAGACTTTGGATGGTTTCAGATCGTCACGCATCACGTCAAACATCTCATTATTCATGTCTTTGTTAAATCATTATTCAAACAGTCCATAATCATCCGAGGTTTCATTCATGCCCTAGCAATATTTCAACTTCAGTTCTGAAGAAAAGCACTTCACGCTACCTTATATACATCAATTATTTAGGTTCTGGGGCCAGCACAGCTTCACTCACTCTTCTTTTTATATTAGCTCGTCTTGTTTCATATATTTGTTATGTTGATCATCTGGGTCAGGAATGTAATTAAGTATGTGTTTTAGTTGTTAATTATGACTGTTTAATTATATAATCAACTGTCGTGACAGTTGGAGTCGGATGGTGTTCGACTTGACCTAAGTACACGCAGTATTGGCACAAAAACCACATGAGAGGAATTTCTCAATAAAACTCTGCGGGACTTAACTACTGTCAAAGAATGATATAACTAGAGTTTATCAAACTGCAAGTAAGGCGGCGCTGGTGATGCACCGAAGGCCTCAATTTTGGACAAGGACGGGACTGTGGTTTGAGCCAATATACACTATAGTATGGGATGGATCCTAAGATCTTGCCTGATTCTCAGTACTGAGGATGCAGAACATTATGACTATTCCCTATGAAGATCTGAAGCGTTTTGTTAAGCTGGATAGCAGGGCAAAAATCAAGGAGAACAACTAAGAACTAGCTAGTTGTAATCTTTTTTTTTTTTTTCTTTTTTTTTTTTATGCAAGTCATCATAATTTATATAGAAAATAGGACGGGAAATAAGCATTCATTAGCTAAGCTACCAAATGATCTACCATAGATGGGATGAAACATTACATACTACATATCTATTGCTCAAGTAACTACACTTTCTCAAGCTCGGTTTTGTGTCTGTCCAATTGGTCTTTCAGCTCCTTTTTCCACCCTTGGATCAATCTTTCATTCTTCTTGATAATCTCATATTTGACCTTCAACTCCTCTTCCATCACAGCAATCTCCTTTCTAAGTTTCTCAGCGTTCGTTGGTTGATCCTCACGTTGCAGACAGGTAGTTGTAATCTCTCTTTTGTGACATCCATTAGTTTGGCATTAGGGCAATGCTGCTCTTAAGTTCCAGTATGTGAGTCTAGCTAGGTTTGCTTGAGTGGTTAGTTGTTGACTTCTCTTGTATGTACTTGAAAACATAGTTGCTAGCTCATGTATTTTCACTTTGGACTGAGTTGATTTTTCTTCTTTGATTTCAATTTTGAATTCAAAACGAAATGAATCTTCTAGTATATTTCATGCTATGCCAGGGAGCTACAGAGTAAGACATGTTGCTGACTATAGAGTGAACACCAAACACAAGTAATCAAAGTAAAAGTTTCTATCAAATAAGTTTATAGAAAACTTGTAATTCAATTCAGAATTCCCAAAAAGGCTGCAAATTCAAGCCCTCGTACACCTCTAGTTGTTTAGAAGCCTCTCCATCAACAAATACACAACGTACCACCGAGGTCACTGTAAGCCTCGGAATATTTTGAACTGAGATTGTTGTGTCAGACGCATGCACTCTCTGTGCTTGGTTGATGCCGGAAAACTGTGCTGCTTGATGCTGTGGAATCTGGGGATCCTGCTGCTCTACCAGGAATATCTCAAATTGTTTCAAGACTTTTACCTGGGAAATCTTTGGTTTATTGATTCTAGGAACTGGTGTAGGCCACCATTGGAGCTCATATGTGTAGATGCTTGCCCATCTCTTGGGAGGAAACCTAGCACGTCCAATCTGGCTGATAAAGGCATAGATCGACATTAACTTTTCAACTAATATGCAATAGTTCTAGAAAACAAAAAATAACGATTGAAACAGCCACACTAAGATAATCGTAAAAATCCATTGCCAGGTACCCCTTTATTCCTGCCTAACCCCGCACAAACAGAGGAGAAGCCTTGATAACACCTGAATAACTAGCGAGCTATCATAATGAAAATAAACATTCCTACTTTGATACTTTCCCATTAATCATATGCTGACATTTAGAATCTTTCAACAAGTATGAAAGGACGAACAAAGGAAAAGCAAGGTTCAGCAACAATTAACTTCTTCCAAAATCCAGGTATCTGATGGAAACCAAAACAAAGAAACTAACCGAATCCACAATCATCACTGAATTACAAAATCAGAAGTTATCATCACAAACCAAATACCCTGCTAATAACCACAGAAATCTAAACGAGAACATAACTATAAGAAAAGAAACAGAACTTCATAAGAAGTCACTCACAATTAAATCAATCCAGCATCATAGTCCATAAGGAAGATAATAAACCAAGAAAAATTAATAAGAATTAAGGTCAAGAGACTGTGTTGCTTTCAAATCCAGTATATTACAGCCAAAAGAGTAAATGAGTTTACCTCAAATGTAATAACGTCTCCAATATCTGGCTGAACAACAGATGAATTTATGATCGAACCGATAGCGGATTGGACACATATGTTCCTGTCCCCCCTAACACGCTCGATCATTTCGAGCACATCCTGCAGTTAAAGATAAACATCTTAGCATACAAAGATCAGCTTATCACATAAGCCAAACCTATGAAATTACCTCTCCTTCATCCACAGTTAAAACTTGTGGTGTAAAGCCATGTCCAGAAATGCCTGCATAAACACATGAAACAGTAAATTGCTTCTAGAAGGCTTTACACCCAACCTTCCACCCCACAACAATCACAGATACAAAAGAACACCCTGCCGCACACACACAAAACTGTAGTCATGAGTTAATATCCATGACAGTCATACAAGTCAAGATTGTTAAAGTTTGTATATAGTTTGATGTCTCTAACTCTTATAGTTCCTTTTGAACTAGTTACCTCTTCATCTCCAACTGAGCTGCTGCTGTGATGAATGACCTCTGCTATGATGTGTTGGTCTTCAGCCCGGCACCTATGCTACTATGTATATTAGTTTACTCCCACTTGGCTGGTTACTGTAGCTAACAACCCCATAGCATATACATACTTGTTTTTCCTCTTTTTTACTTCTAATCAAGAAAGTAAGAGAAAATCTCTCCACCTCTTTGTGTGTTCTTCTGCATTCATTCTTGTTCATTATTTTTTCATGGTATAAGAGCAGGAAATCTAATTCCCTGTCTCTTGTTACTCTGATCTTATCATTCCTACTGAAAACTTTGATTCAACCCAATCATGACTGAATCCGAAGTTTCATCTCGGAATGCTTCATCCATTTCCGCTATTCTATCTACTGAAGTTGAGGGCAACACCAGCCAACGTCTCACTTCAACTTTGCTCAACGAATTCAACTATCTCTCATGGTCAAGAGCAGTCACTCTTGCCCTTGGAGGAAAGTCAAAGCTTGGCTTTGTGAATGGAGTTGTATCCATGCCTGCTCCCTTAACAGATGGCTATGATGCTTGGGTTTGCAAGGACCAACTGGTCATGACATGGCTCCTCAACTCCATGGAGCCACAAATCTCAGAGATATTCAGCTATTCTGGGTCTTCAATGGATCTTTGGAAGGGCTTGAAGGAGATGTATGGAAATCAAAATAGTGTTGCCAGAGTTTTTCAACTTAAGAAGGAAATCTCTGACCTGCAGCAAGAGGGAAATACATTTGTCAAGCATCTTGGAGCTCTTACTAGCATGTGGAATGAGCTAAACCTCTACAGGTCTCACACTGCTAATGGAGCCATCCTTTTAAAGCGTGCTAAAGAAGACAACATTTTTCAGCTACTTGCAAGTTTAAGCCCTGAATATGAGGATATGAGAAGCATCATTCTAATGAATAATGATCTTCCTTCATTCACCAGCATCTGTGCTACAATTCAGAGAAAAGAGGTTAGAAAAAGGGTGATGAACCTTGAAGCTAAGAACAACATTCCTACAGCAAGGGCATGTGCTTCTAGTCACAGGCCTGCTGAGTTTCATATTTCCAAGGAAAGGAAGGGTGATGCAAAGTGTGATCACTGTGGTTCACCTACACACTTCATCAACACGTGTTGGATCTTGCATCCAGAGCTCAAGGCCAAATTCAAAAGAGACAGAGAAATGAGGAAAGGTTCTAAAGAATTCCCAAGTAACAAATTCAAGGCTAATGTGGCAGCAACACCCTCCTCTATGATGACATACTTCTCAGCTAACCCTGCAACTCTTATCAATGAGTTTGCCAACTACTTGCATCAGAAACAAATGAGTTGTGAAGGAAGTAGCTCTTCTGACAATCACACTGCTCTGATGGGAAAATTTGCAGGGTTCTTAGCTGATTATGATCATGCAGCAGCAGCTGATATACTAAGTATCCTTCAGGCTTTCTCTATAGCTTTAGACTTGACTTGCAAGCATGATCGTTGGATAATTGATTCTAGAGCTACTGATCACATGACTAATAAGTTATATAGTCTTCAAGATTTTGAAAAACAGTCATCTAGTGTCTCAGTTGCAAATGGAAAGGGTGCAACTGTATATGGGAAGGGAAAAATCAAAATTTTGTCAAAAATGGTTGAAGCTTTGTTTGTTCCTTCGTTTCCATTCAAACTTCTTTCTGTTGGCCAAATCACTGTCTTGTTGAAATGTTTTGTTATTTTCACACCTGAAAAGGTGTTCTTTCAGGACATCATCACCAAGAGAATGATTGGTGAGGGATTTTTAAAAAATGGACTATACTATCTTTTAGTAGAGTCCACTGCCTCAAATGCTCTTTCCTCAAGCTCAGCACGTTCTCATGATCTTCAATTATGGCATAGAAGACTTGCTCATCCTTCTGTGAAAGTCCTATCAGTTTTGTTTCCATCTGTATGTAATGACAACATCTCCTGTGATGCTTGTCATTTTTCTAAATCTAGTAGACTCCCATTTTCTCTTTCCCTCTCTAGAGCCAGTTATCCATTTGAAATCATTCACTCAGACATTTGGGACCAGTTCTGAAATAATTTGATGGTTTCAAATATTTTTTAACTTTTGTTGATGATTTTACAAGGATTACTTGGATTTATGTTCTGAGATTTAAGAGTGAGCTATTTGAAATGTTCATGGATTTTCATAAGCTTGTTCCAACTCAATATTCTTCAAAAATTGCTATTCTAAGATCAGATAATGGGGGGAGTACATGTCTAACAAAATGAAAACATATTTGAACTCTCATGGAATCCTGCATCAAATAGCTGTGTGGGAACTCCACAGCAGAATGGAATAGCAGAAAGGAAGAACAGAGAGATTATTGAGAAGACAAGAGCTATCATGTTTCAGATGAACATACCAAAAGAATTCTGGTCTCAAGCTGTTCTTACTGCAACCTATTTGATTAATAGATTGCCTAGCAGGGTCTTAAAGTTCAAATCTCCTTTGGAAAAGTTGAAGGGAAGGAAAATTGATTTGTCTCACCTCAAAACTTTTGGATGTGTCTGCTTTGTGCATATTCAGTCCAATCACAGAGACAAATTAGATCCAAGGGCAGAAAAATGTTTGTTCATTGGATATTCTTTCACTTAGAAGGGATACAAATGCTACAACCTATCACTAAGAAAACTGTGATTTCTATATATGTGATATTTAAAGAACTCACACCTCTATACACAGAAAAAATAGAGTGTGATGGTAATGGGGAGCTTTACAGTGGTCTCAATCCTCTTCCTCTTACTGTTGATAATAATGACTCTTGCATTGATGTGTCATCTGTCCAGCCTGCTAATGTTCAGTCAGATAATCCTCCTGTAGAGAATCTTGATCCTGAAGCCAATGAGCATGAATCTCAGTCTTTGGAGGATCCTAATATAAATGAGCATGACATTGCACATGAAGTGTCTTCCTCGGAGGAATCCTAGTCGAAACAGGAATAGACCTGCCAGATTCAAGGACTTTGTGATGATGACATCCAAACATACTATTTCTGATTCCTATACTCACAAGAGGTTTTCTCCCTCTTCTAGAGCTTTTCTGAGTAGTCTTGACAGTACAGCAGATCCTCAAACTTTTGAATAAGCTAGTATGCATAATGAGTGAAAATCAAGCAATGTCAGATGAACTCAAGGCGCTTCATGATAACAACACTTGGTCTATTGTCAAATTACCTCATGGAAAGAAGGCAGTTGGATGCAGGTGGATATTCAAGACCAAATTCCACTATGATGGAAAGATTGAAATAAAGAAAGCTAGACTCGTAGCTCGTGGTTTCACTCAAACTTATGGAGTGGACTACAAGGAAACCTTTGCTCCTGTGGCCAAGATGAATACTGTTCTAGTGCTCCTATCAGTTGCTGTGAACAATGAGTGGAACCTTCATCAAATGGATGTTAAACATGTTTTCCTGCAGGGTGATCTAGAAGAAGAGGTTTACATGCGTTTACCTCCTGGCCATCATCAAGCTTTAAATCCAGACTTAGTATGCAAGCTTCACAAATCCATATATGGACTGAAACAATCCCCTTGAGCTTGGTATGCTAAACTCAGTTCAGTTCTGGAAGAAGTTGGTTTCAGGAGTAGCAATGCTGATTGCTCATTGTTTGTAAGGAATGGTGTGGCTGGAAAGTTGATGATACTCATTTATGTTGATCATCTAATCATCACAGGAGACAATGCTGCTGAAATTGAAGTTCTGAAAACAGCTCTCCCCACCAGATTTGCAATCAAAGATCTTGGCAGATTGAAGTATTTCCTTGGCATTGAGATGGCTTCATCTAACAAAGGTCTGTTCTTAAATCAAAGAAAATATATACTTGATCTCCTTAAGGAAGCTGATATGTTGAGTTGTAAACCAGCTCACACCTCTCTCTCAAGTAAATTTACTCTGGGAACTGAAAGCTCAACTCTTGAGAATGTTATTTCTTACCAACGATTGGTGGGAAAATTAATATACCTCACCATCACCAGACCTGATATCTCCTATAGTGTGAGCATTGTAAGCCAATATATGCATGCCCCCACTACTACCGATCATTGGAACATAGTGAAGCGCCTCCTAAGATACCTAAAGGGTTCTATTGGCAGAGGAATTTTGTTTCAGAACAATGGTGGCACTAGCATTGTGGGCTATGTTGATGCAGATTGGGCAGGCAATGCTTTGGACATAAAAAGTACTACTGGCTTCTGTACATTTGTAGGAGGAAACATGGTTTCTTGGAAGAGCAAGAAACAGACAGTTGTAGCAAGATCAAGTACAGAAGCAAAATATAGAGCAATGGCATATGCTGCTTGTGAGCTAATTTGGCTCAAGGTTCTCCTTCATGATCTTGGCTTCCCTTCCAATCAATCCATGATTCTTCACTGTGATAATCAAGCTGCCATGCACATTGCCTCAAATCCAGTGTCTCATGAAAGAACAAAACACATTGAGGTAGATTGTCATTACATTTGCTCTCAAGTTCAAAATAAGGTAATTGAGACTAGATACATTCGAAGTCAAGATCAACTAGTTGACATCTTCACCAAAACTTTTCCTACTGGCCAATTTCAGCTTCTATTATCCAAGCTTGGTTCCATTAATCCCCTGGAACCAGCTTGAGCGGGAGTGTTGAAGTTTGTATATAGTTTGTTGTCTCTAACTCTTATAGTTCATTTTGAACTAGTTGCCTCTTCAGCTCGAACTGAGCTGCTGCTGAGATGAGTGACCTCTACTGTGATGTGTTGGTCTTGAGCCCGGCACCTATGCTACTATGTATATTAGTTTACTCCCACTTGGCTGGTTACTATAGCTAACAACTCCATAGCATAGCTGTATACATACTTGTTTTTTCTCTTTTTTACTTCTAATCAAGAAAGTAAGAGAAAATCTCTCCACCTCTTTGTGTGTTCTTCAACATTCATTCTTGTTTATTATTTCTTCAAAGATATATCCTTTCCCAAGATGTAATTTATAAGAACATACATGATACATGCTAAAAGGTATGTCAAAACTCTTTCTAGTTTAAATTTTACTTTAAAATTGCATTGCTTTTCCATTTTGAAAGGTAAACAAAAGGTCCTAAAATCACATTCCCCCTGATTATATCTCTTTACATTATCAAACACCAGTAAGCAAGATCAATAATCTTTTAATTTCCCTTCTTCTATTCGCTCTTTTTCTTTTCGCAAATTTTTTTCATTCAACCAGAAATCTACATCAGCCCCATTCTATAATTGATTTTCCAATTATTCCCTTCAGAAAGGGCTATAGTAAAATTGACCACAAGAGTACCAAAAGTTGTTCATTTGAACACATGCAATGCAAAAGAAGTGCAATAAAGTATGAAGCGCAACCCTGACCTCTGCCGCCAACCCCGCCACCAACGCGACCTTGACCTCTGCCGCTAGCCCCGCCACCAGCGTGGCTATTGCTGATTTATTTCACATATTACAGCATTCGTCAGTGTGATTGATAAGGGCCCCACAACTCTGCAAATACTCATAGTTGTCTGATATCTCCCACGAATCAAGTTAAACGTGACTCCTCACCATTAGAATTAAAAAAAAAACTATTAAATTATACGACGATTGAAATTCTTTTAATTATGCTTATTATATATTTCTGATACATCTACACAAAAATACCTTGTATAACTATCCAAAACTAACCAAGTAAAAGGAAAAACATAGTCATTCAAAATCAGAGAATACAGTTTACATTGAGACAATGCTTTGATAGCATATCACAAAATGTTTAGACAATCTCAATGCCCATACAAATATCAGTTACATTAACATTCATGAACACACAATACTGATTCATTTGTGGACATTGTCTACAAGTTGTAAGATTAATAAAAAATTAAGCTAACCCTTAAAACAATAACCGCCTTCACTGCCTTGTTCAAAAACTATGCAACAATCTCCATTTCAATCTCTACCCAGTTATTGCTCAATCTGTTAAACCTAGTAGAAAGTTACATAAGTTCATAGTAACATTTTAACGAAAATCATACTTTTCTACAATTAAACACTTTCATAAGATGAGATAAAAAAGTATAAAATTTATAAAACAAAAAGTATAAGAAAGTATAAAAAGAAAAAATTCTTGAATCAAATCAGATGAGATAAAAAAGTAGAAAATTTATAAAACAAAAAGTATAAGAAAGTATAAAAAAGTATGAAGGAAAAATTCTTGAATCAAATCAGATGAGATAAAAAAGTATAAAATTTATAAAACAAAAAGTATAAGAAATTATAAAAAAATGTGAAGAAAAAATATAAGAATCTGTGCGCCAATCGTTTTGATCTTCTTACAGGAACAGTAGGCCCTTGAAGATGCACCAATCTTTTTGATCTTCTTACAGGAAAAGCAAGCCCTTGAAGACGCACTTGATCAACAGGATCAACAGCAGCAGACCATTGAAGTGACACTTAATCAACAGGATCAACAGCAACAGAAGGCCCTTGAAGAGGCACTAGATCAACATGATCAACAGCAGCAGGCCCTTAAAGTGGCACTTGATCAACAAGATCAACAACCTCGTTCAGTCCCTTCATCATTAGAAACAAATAGCCCTATTAGTACGAACAACAAAGCATAAGAGTTAAAGCCAATACTTACGCATTAATATTGGGATCATCTTGTATTAAGCCATTTATCCACTGATTAAACTCATCCACCTCGTCAGTAACAGCAGGCCCTTGAAGAGGCACTAGACCAACATGATCAATATACCCTTGAAGAGGCACTTGATCAACAGGATCAACAGTGAGACCTTGGAGCTGAACAACAGGGGGATGCAACTGCTGGTTAATGAGGAAGTTCAACCGGGTTTCCATCTACTACTAATGTCTCCCCGATTTCCGCTTGTACAATAGGTACCTTGCGTCAGACTTGGTTGATG
This sequence comes from Potentilla sterilis, assembly GCA_963682095.1. NCBI lineage: Eukaryota > Viridiplantae > Streptophyta > Magnoliopsida > Rosales > Rosaceae > Potentilla > Potentilla sterilis. The sequence goes on along the minus strand of OY821756.1, from coordinate 1,277,392 downwards.
CCGGAAAACTGTGCTGCTTGATGCTGTGGAATCTGGGGATTCTGCTGCTCTACCAGGAATATCTCAAATTCTTTCAAGACTTTTACCTGAGAAATTTTTGGTTTATTGATTCTAGGAACTGGTGTAGGCCACCGCTGGAGCTCATGTGTGTAGATACTTGCAGCTCTATCTACTCCTAACCAACCAACATATCGATGGAAATCAAAGCCAATGTCTATGGGTGGATTAATGGGACTCTTCTCTAACGTTTTTTCACGAAGATCGCACATATCTGTACATGAAACTTCAAATATATGATATCCCCATCTCTTGGGAGGAAACCTAGCACGCCCAATCTGGCTGATTTTTCTGTAGTGATCATAGGATCTTTGGAAACCATATCCACCAAAGAATCTCTTTTACATATCAACCGCCATCCCAATTCGCCTGCATGATCTCTCAGTTCCCAAATCATAAGACTCCAAATAGATGGCTTTATATAACATAGATACAATCGCAGACGCCATTCGCTCACACCTAGATGGAAGCCACCTCCTCCCGGTGCTAGGGTGAAACGAAACTTGCCAGTAATATCACCACAAGTACTACTAATATCGAATGGATCCAACTCGAAAGCAAAGCCGCCATAGATGTACCAATACAACTTGCCATTGTATGCAACACTGCCCGGTCGTCAGTCAATGAACCGATCAAAGTCTTGTGAGCTTATTAGATCAGACAAGTGATATACTCTCTCCATTCACCCATCTCAGAAGATAAAATCTCCACAAACCAGGTTTTAATTCTAGTGTTGAATTTGGAACTATTCGCACAACCGCCCACCTTTAGTCAGGATTCAGTTTGAGGATAGAGCTACCACTACTTCCACTGCTTATTTGGTCTTCTTTACCTATGGTGATCAGGTAGGGATCACAAATGAATCCCCATGCCACTGGCACTTTCTACTTATGAACTCGAGGGGTGGGAGGGAGAAGCAACCCAATGCTTGGTGAGTGCATGGATTGCAGATGTACGTAATAGTCATGTTGATAATACTTGGTTGCACAACACAAGACCCGTACCATGTCATTGAAAGTTGCTTCCACAGTTGGTCCATTACATAGTCGTTGAGGAGCTCGAAAAGGCGGGAGGAAATTCATTGACAATATGCTTGGAAGTATGGTAGAAGGTAAGGGGTACAAGTCTGCAATCTGTATAGAGGCACATAACATGAGCAGTTGCAAAAGGGTTTCTTATTTGTCTAGCATATATCTAATTAAAGATCGGCTAACAAAATAACCATCGGATATGAGAGTACACCATCGCTTGGACACGCACTTGCACCGGAATGCGTCCCTAACATAAGTTAGTTGACAAAGTATTTCGACAGCCATACATTCAGGGAGATCAGAAATCGTGGTTGTCGATTGTGGTGAATTTGTTAGGCATTTTTGACAGGAGAAAAGAGAGGTAAGGTAGTAGAACCTCTTTTGTGGCTGTTTGTGGTAGCACCAACACCATAATCACAAAGTATCACGGCGGTGAAACTTTTCAGGTCGAGCATGTAGAAAGTGAATTGAACATTCTATTGTTTCAAAATAGTTTTACGGATTTTTTTTCATGTTGAAGATCTGAGTATTTGTAGGAGTCATCGGCAACAGGATATTGGCTAGCGCATTCCCATCTATACAAGTAAATGTAGTAGTAAAACTTCTCTTGTGACGCGACGTATAAGAAAAAAAAAAACATACATTTTGTTCCCTACCAATAAGATTGAATAAAAAGGACCCAAATAGAAGATATGAAAACATGCGGTTCCCCACTTCCCATAATCCAAATTTCCAATTAAACACCAAAAAAAAAAAAACCTGCCCAACTAAACGCAATACAATACTCAATCCTATGTAACACCCAATCAATATTACTCGGAATTCATGAATATTGCAACTACTTAAGCAACCAACCTTGATAGTAAAGCTGTCTTCACCAATCACAGTTATATTGAGCTACTCTTCACGATAGTTCAGCCTTACCCTTGCTGGAACTAGTGTTGGCTAGCATGGGATCTCATACGGGAAAATCTCCCCACTCACCCAAGGTGGTCCACAAAAACTCTCAAATGGAATTATTGTATCTATTTCTAGTGTTCTTTCACGAACATTGCACATGAGTACGACTTCGATTCTTGGGTCGGTATATATATTGGTATTCCGTATATACACTATTGACAGTATCCACAGAGGGGCTACAACAGGCCCACAGACCCGCAGCTAGTGCACCATGGACCGGCCTGAGGCCCGGGACCGGATCACCAGCACCCGGCCTCGGGGTCCAGCAGTCTATCTTGCTACCAGGGGCCCGGGGACTGGGGGCGCCTGCCTGCCAAAGAGGTCACCAGAGCTGCCCTTTGGTGTGCAAACAGAAGGGAACTAGTCCCACATCGAAGGGTGAGGCCAGACTTCACGACCAGCAGCCTATATAAGGGCCTCAACTACCCTCATTAATATGTAACTGATCTCTCCTACCGCTTATATACGTACTTAAGTTATATCTATTCCAACTATACTAACTTAGGCATCGGAGATGAGAAGACCGGCCCGCCCGGTATTCCCCTTAGTAAGCAGGTTTGTAGGAGATCATACATGGATTCATCTGTCTCTACCAGGCCCCCGGGTTTGTGCAGAAACAATTGGCGCCGTCTGTGGGAATCTTGGACAAGAAACCACGTAAGCACTATTAATGGCAGAGAATTCGGAAGCAAGCCAGGGAAGAAATGCCACCGAGGAGCAGCGTGTTGCACCAGTGCAAACGCTTATCTCCACCCCGGTCGTTGTGCGAGAGCAGCGCGGCGACCAGGGCGATCAGCGGGGCCACACCACGATAGCTCGCGCGGGAAAGGCCCGGCGGAAGATGACCAGCCAACACACCGGGGCTTTTCTCTGACGTTCTCGGATGATCCGAGCGACCGAGAGGAGAGCCCGCACTGTAGCAGTGACCAAGACGCCACGTACAGCCACGAGCGAAGCGATATGGCGGGGGAGATACGGGCGATGGCAGCAGAAGTCGGTCGCCTGCGCGAGGAAGGCGACCGGGACAGAGCCAAGTCCAACGCCCGGTATGAAGAAATGGAGGCGGTGAACGCTGCCCTGGTAGTCGCCCTGGAGAGAGGACAACAGCGCAACGAAGCTATGACCAGGGCACAAGCACCCCCGCCAAGCCAGTCTCAACGGTTTGAGAAGGGGCAGTCATCAGGCAGGAGGCTCAGTGATCCCGAGCGAGCGGAGTCACCGGCCGGCACGGCCCCGCCAAAGAGCACGCCGACGCCCCACCAACCACACACTTCGTTCGAAGATGAAGTTGTGACCCCGACTGCACGGGCATTGCAGATACTCGCCGACACTGTGTCGGATTTGAAGGCCCAAATGGAGGCCAACGAGAGAAGGGCAGCACGGACGATGGAAGGCGCGCGGTTCAATGAGCGGATGGGCCCTTTCTCGCACCGGGTTTTGGAATCGGGGAGATCTGGTAACCAGAAGTCCCTCAAGCTCACCTACTCAGGGTCCGGCTGCCCGTACCAGCACCTGGACAGTTTCCGGTCCCAGACGTGCGCTAAGGGCTACTCTGATGCAGTATGCTGCAATATTTTCCAGGAAACCCTGTCTGGAGAAGCGCTCATCTGGTTCTATGAGCTTCCGGCGAACTCAATCGAAGCATTCGAACAGTTGGCCGACCAGTTTGTAGGCCGCTTCATCCTCCGGGTCGAGGGAGCCCGGACATCGACCATCCTCTTCAACTGCATGCAAGCGCCCGGAGAGGAGCTGAGGACGTTTGTTAACCGCTGGCAGACGGCGACGGCCGGGGTTCGAAACCTTGACAAGGGTATCGCCGAGATGGCGTTCAAGCAAGGGCTCCGGCCAGGAAAGTTTTCCTACGCCGTGCGGGTGGAACTCCCGCAGGGGTATGACGAGTTAATGGCAATGGCCATCCGGCATGCTCAGGCCGATCACGAGACATACGGGCAGCATTTGCTGAAGAGGAAGCGGGATGAGCAGCAGGAAGACCACCCCCGAGAGGAGCACCCCCCGCCCGTCCAAGAGGACAAGGCCAGCCAGCGGACCGAGAACCGAGTCGCCCGACCGAGCCGGCCCAACAGAAATTGGGGGCAACGGCAGCAGAGGCCCTATCATGATAGACCCCAGGGCGAGCACAAGCCAGTGCAATACCTGCAAGAACGCCCCCTGGAGATCATGCCAGCAGAACCGGCCGGTCAAGAGGTCTTCATCGCTCTCACCTCTTCATACGAGGACATTCTGCACGAGAACGGGAGCATCATCCCCCCACCGCCCAGGAGAAAGTACCCGAAGGGGAAACTTACCACGGCGCAAACGGGCAAGTACTGCTTCTATCATGATGAAGCTACTCATCGAACGAGCAAGTGCTTTGCTCTCAAGACAGCGGCGGAGGGTTTGATTAATAACGGCCATCTCCAACGGTATATAGGGGAAAAGAGAGCAGACCCCGACCGGGAGCAAGGCCAGGGCTGGTAGACTCGCCAAGCCTCCAAGCGGTTAGTTTGGCATATCACCGGTTCAACCGTTGTAACATCACAAGATATATACGCAAACTACTTTCGAGAAAAATTCCACCGGTTCCACCAATTCAAGTATATTTATAGTCCAGGAATAATACAAGCAGAAGAGCAGAAACCGTCCCAGCGGGTTTACAAAAAAGAGCAAGGCCAAAATCCTAAGGAGCCGCGCCTCCCCCCTCAGCGGGCAATCCGCCAGCTTCTCCAGATGAAGCAGCCACGCCTTCAGCAATCTGAGGTCCACCCTCCCCTTCCGGTTGCTCCTCCGCCGACTGCTCATGGATATCCGATTGCTCATGGATATCCGATTCAGCGGCCTACGGCATCCGGGAAGTGTCCATGTACCCCTTCTGCTCCCACTCCGTGTACGCTTCCGCGATGCCCGATTCCTTGGCCTTCTCCCGGAACCTAAGGAACTGATCGCTCTCATGGTATTTGAGAACAACCCGCTCATAGAGTTCCGGGTCCTCTTCCCCGGCCGCAGCGGCAGAGGCGGCGCGCACAGCGGCAGCTCCCACCTGGAGCTCATCCAGCTTGGCCTCCAGTTCGGCCTTCTCCTCCTCAGCCAGCTCCTTCTCCTTCTCCAGGCTGCGGACCTGCTCCTCCAGCTTGGCCACCTGCTTCTTGGCCCTCTCCTCCGATCTGGCCTTTTCCCGCTCCAGCCGGGACTTCTCCGCTTCCAGCCGCTCTCGGTCCTCTGTCAGAGCGGTCACCTGCCTCTTCAGCTCCGGCAGCTCCTCGCTCGGATCCGGTTGGTACAGATTGTACAGCAACTGCATAACAACAGAAAGTCAGTTAAGCAAGCAGCAAAGGTAATCAGGTACGAGCGATGTAATGGCACAAGGCAATTCTTACCCGGAGGACCGCTTCCTTGCACTTTTGGCGGTTCCCGCCCGCCAAGGCTCCGGTGACCCCAGGCCTCTCCAGCCCAAGGCCAGCCAAGTCCGCCACCAGCTGCCGGACGAACGCACTATCCTGGCTTCCCCTCGGTGCCTCCGCAGGCGCGGGGCTACTCTGCCGGGCAGCGGCAGCCTTTTCCCCAGCAGAGCTCGATGCACCGCTGGTTACCTTGAGCCGCTTGGCCAGGCTCTCACCGGACGACCCGCCGGTCAGCGTCACCAGCGTGGAGGGAGGAACGTCCATGATCCTCCGCCTCTTCTCCCCTTGCCCGTCCAGTGAAGAAGAAGATTGTGCGCCTACCCGGGTGACGAGGGGGACTGACCCCGGGCGGTACGAGATCCGGCTCACTCCACCGGGAATCTACAGTGGCCCCCCGGTAGTCTTGCCCTTACCGGGTCCCGCCTTGGGCGCAGCAGGATGGCTCTTCACGCTCCTCAGGATGTAGGCGTCGTCATCAACATCCATGGCCCTCGGTTCGGGATGAACCGTGAGCCGGCCGGACTCCTCGTCCACCGAAGTCCGCGACACGGCCTCGTCTGTCTCCTTCAGCCTCGCGAGAAGGTCTTCACTGTCCATGGATAGGGTGGTATCGGGTTTGATGATCGCCCGAGAAGATGCACCTGCAGGACAAGCAAAAGTTAGTCTTTAAAACAGTTAGCAGAAGTGTCACCGCTAAGACTTGCTACGCACCGGAATCCCGCCCGAGGCAGCAATACTCCAACACTTCCCGCCGGATGAAGTTGTAAGAGCTCCGTTCGAGATCGTCCCAACATCCGAGAATAGTCGTGATCCTCTCCTGCTCCAGCTCGGATAGCTCGAACGACTGATCGCCAGGGGGCTGGAAGGCGCCAGGAACCCGATACATCTTCCTCTTCTTCTGCCACTTACCGCCCGCCATCACCACCTTCTTCCTCCAGCTATTATCCACCCAAGAAGGCACATTGGTGATAATAGGCTGAAAGCACCGGACGTTGAAGGACAGGCAACCCCGGGACCCTCGCTTCTTCGAGTATGATAACTTGTACAAGGCCCGGAATTCGTTTACCGTTGGCATACTCATCCCGGACAACTCGTACAGGCAGCCGAGGCTCAGCAGTCGCCTCCTGACAGGACCCGCCCCGGATTTCACCCTGAAATCCGGATAAGGTCCTGCGGGGACCACCTTAAGACTAACTCTATCGATAAATCGATAAGGTCAATCTTAGGATGGACAACCCTAATACCTGCAACAACCAAAAACACTTCTAAATCCAGATTCATCCTCAACACATGGAGCCACCCGCTCCCCAAATCACAACAACCGCCACAAATAAAAACAATATAATCTAACTCAACTGGCTCACAGGTAATCAGAGCAATCTAATACAATGAACTGGAATTACAAAACAAGAAATAGAATATAAACATAAAAGAGTAAGGGATCACAGATCCCACCTAGCGGAAGCAACAAGGATGACAGCTATGCCTCGACTCCGAGTACTCTTGACCTCTGACTATTACTCTGCACACTGGGCGATTTAAATCGAATGGCCCAGGGGAAAGTAATTTAAAAACGTTAGAGTGAGTGGATAAAAATAATATGATTTAATATAGTACTTTAAATGAAAGTATTATATTACTTTCCCAGAGTTTTAGAAATAAAACCACAGTGCATACATTATAAATAAAACGTCCCACGTTTTAAGAAAATCATATTTAAAAATCATCAGCCCCGCTGATATAAAATCAAATAAATAAATAATTATTCTTTTTAATGTATTCAAAAACAATATATTTTTGAAAACCATTTGTGATGTTTCTCGACCAATCCCATTGGTCGCATAAAAAACCCAGCCCCGCTGGTTCGGGAATTTATTAAATAACAGAAAGTCTCATAGAGAAAATATTCCCGAAACCCAAATGATATAATATCCTGACCAATCCCATTGGTCATATCATATAATAAAATAGGGGAACGTCATTACCACCATTTAATAATAGCCTCCAAGACTAAGGGTCAGAGCCTCCAAGACTCTTTATAGCGTCCGCGTCCCACGCTAAACCTCTACACCACAACTCCGTCAACCACCGAGCGTGAATCTGACCTATATGGTCAAGTCGTCACCTCGCGTGGGATGAGGTCAATAAGGTAGCTAGCATCAATATATATATCTGGACCCTGATGTGGTGAAAATCCGAAAACAAAACCGAAAATACGCTTCCCCTTATATATAAATCCGTACAGTCCCCGACCGTACATCTGAGGCTCATATATATATAATCACATAAACTTGTAGCCTCAAAAGAATATATATACATCCGACATGTCCCACATGTCATAAAATAAATATAAAAAATAATATATAACTTCGACATCTCACATGTCGAAAATCACAAATAATGAAATGATAAACTCCCCGGAAATCTCATTTCCGGTCGTACAAATATAAAATACAATAAAACGATTAAGTATGATTTATCGAATCCGACTATTTCCGGAAATCTCATTTCCGGTCATTTCATTTAAATACCATTAAAACTTTTCAGTATGATCAATTATGAACAATTAAAAACATATTATTTCCGGAAATCTTGTTTCCGGATAAAATCACGTACTACTAAAATCGTAGTAAAAACATAACCCCAAAACATATATTTCTTTAAATATCATTTCATTTTAATTATATGAATTCTCATGCTTCTCAAAACATTTATTTAAAATAAACTTCATTTCATTAAAACAATTATGCATGCATTTATTCAAAATAAAAATCCACTCACAGTACTGCCGAGCGCGCCGCTAATCTGATCTCTCGTCCCGTCGAATAACCTCTCGACCTGTAACAGGGACGAAATTCTAAATATTACGAAACTCGGAATTTAATTATAAACGATAAATCTACGGACGTCCTCACTCGTCCGAAACTTCCAATTTTTCCTTTTTCACTTATCGGTATAGGAATTTCGCTTCAATACCGAATAATCTAAGTCTGAAATTACTCAGGACACCCACTCCGTGTCCGATTAATTGTTTTCCTAGTTATTCCGTCGTAAAACCCTTTTAATCAGCTTTTAACATTTTTACGGTAAGTCAACAGTAAAAACTACTGGTCAAACAGTAATTATTCCAGGTCAAACAGTAATTCTGAAAGTCAAACAGTAAATGGTTAAAATCCAATTACTATTTACCATTTACTGTTTACTATTTACTGTTTACTGTTTACCTTTTTACTTTTCACCTTTCACTATTTTACTTTTACTTTTGACTGTTTTACTATTTACCGGTTACTGTTCATCGTCTTCAACCTTACGCCGCCGGAACAGTGGCGCCGCCGCCACCGTCGCCGGAACAGCAGCGCCGCCACAGGAGGCCGAAACCACCTCCAATCGACGCCAAATTTTCACAGCAGCGTCGCCACCACCTCGGGGACTCATCCCCGTCGCCTCCGCCGCCAAAAACCCACGCAGCCACCGCGTACGGCGGCCCAAAATCCCAAACTCCAATTTCTCCAAAACTCAACCAATCGAACCCCAAATTACACTCAAACGACTCCAATCAACGTCCTAAACCCGAATTCAACCTCCAAATACACCAAAAACATCAAATACACAACCTCCACCAATTTCACAAAAACCCTAGAATTTTAAAATCCAAAATTCTCCTTACCTGTCACGAATTGGTGCAATTCCTTTTGTGGAGAAGGTGTGCGGGTCGAGACTTTCATTTCCCCTTTTGGAATCGGGCCAAACTGTGGCCGGAATAGGGAGTTCCGTCCAATCGGGGGCGGCGCTTCCCGAGCTGCGCATGGCCAAACGACGGCGAACCACGCCGTGCCGCCGCCACATGCGCGAAGAGGAGACCGAGCTGGTCCGAATAGGACCCGTGCGCCGACCCAGTTCGGCCGGACGGCGGAGATTTGGCTGGAGGCCGGGCCGAGTCGGGGGAGAGGAGAAAGAAAGGAGGGAAAAGAAAAAGTAGAAAAGAAAAAGAAAAAGAAAAAAAAATGGGGGATTTCCCTTTCGGGAAATTTCCTCCCGGCTATTTATACTCGTCCAAAATCGGACAAGTTCCGATTTTATATCGTAACTTTTTCCAGCAAACTCCAAATTAAACGTGCCACGTGTCCACGAACTCGTTTCAACGTGCTCTACCTCGTCAAGAAATAAAATCTTTGGCCGGGTCAACTTATTTAAAAGTCAACGTTTAGAACTTTCAAATCGTAAAAACAATTCCCGAGGAGTAAAAGTAGAAATAAACCAGTTAAAAGGTAATTCGAGATTCGGGTCGTAACACCTCCACTGGAGCCCGAGAAACTGCACGGGAGACACTTGCAGTGCACTGAGCATGTACTGCACGAAGTCTGGCAGCGGGAGCGAAAAAATGTGGCGAAACTGGTCTAGATGCACGGCAACCCACCCCGCCCCCGGGTTATAAGCTGACTCTCCGGGATTCAATGGCCGTAGCGCCACCTCATCCGGGATACTCCATGTTTCCCGGAACGCAGCAATCTCTCAGGGGTTCATGCTACCCTCCGGTTCGTCACACACCACAGCACCTTTCCCCCTCCCGATGGTGTAGCTCACGGGCGCAGTGCCAGCAAAGCGCACCCCGTGCGGGATTTCCTCAGATGAAGAGTACCCGGAAGACGAAGCCCCGCTCCGAGAGCGGTCAGCGGCTTCAGACTCCGGGGATTCCGAACCGAGCCAGTCCTCCAGCCTCTCCTCATCATCCACGATAGGACGCCTGGCGGCCGATTCGGAAGCCCTATCAGAACTTGAAGAATACATTTTTAACCTAAGGGGAAGAAAAACAAAACCCTAGCGCTGGTTAGCAACAGGCTAGAACAGCACCCTCTGCGGCCCCTCCCCAAGTTTGCCGCAGACGCTCCGCTTAAAACAACAGTCGGCGACAGAGATCCCCTCGCCCCACCGCAAAACACCGAAAAGAAAAAGAAGAACAACACCAAGCAAAGAAGGCAAGAACTTACCGATTAGTATGCTAAACCGAGGAAAGTCCGCCCTACAAAAGCAGTGAGCAATGGTAGGAAAAGAGTAAAAAGCACTTGAGGCAACGGATGTCGCGGGGCACTTGAGCTTTCACCGGATTTCTCTCTTTCTCTTATTCTCTCTGAGCAAGGAGCAAAACAGAATGAAGAAGGCAGAGGAGGCCTTTTTATAGAGGGGTCCGATGCCCTAGGCGCTTGTAATCCCCCAAAACACGCAATCATAGCAACTCAAACGCCCGCGAATCCAGACCCTCCATCTCAGACCGCTCCCTACTAGCACGTGTCCCAGCATTGGTAAACTTCCCACGCCATCATAACTGATGGGACTGATGGACTTCCTCCTTAAATGCATGTCAGCCACTTGTCCCGCCTGCTCGCGACAGGTAAGGGAGTTAGGAGCGGGAACCGAGGCGTCAGACCCCCCCCACTTCCCCAGGCTCCACGGCATCTCACCGATTATGATCTTTCAAACCGGCTCGAAGACCACTCACCGGCTATGATCTTTCAACCGACTCGAGAGCATTGTTCCAGGTATGAGCCATCCATCCGGCACCATGGCAGTTCACCGGTTATGTAACATTCAACCGGCTCGAGACCATCTCACCGGTTATGACTATTCAACCGGCTCGAGAGTATTTTTCCGGGTACGAGCTCCACCCGGCCCCATGGCATCTCACCGGTTAGGTATCAGACAACCGGCTCCATGGCATGACCTCGGTTATGAGAACATTCGACCGGCATGGGCTTTATACACCCGGGTGAGTTTACATCTAACACATGTACTCTTGTCCAGTAGGATAAAAACCCTGCGTCGCACTGAACTGCGATCAATGTGGGGCTCCACGGCGAGACTTGTCACCTCGTTGTGATATGGCAGAACGCCCGGTCGAGGTACCGTACTCTCCGACTCGTACCGATTTGGCAGAACGCCCGGTCGAGGTCTGGTACACAAGTTCATCCGGGGGACTCGTTCCGATATGGCAGAACGCCCGGTCGAGATCACATGCTCTCCGGCTCGCTCTGATATGGCAGAACGCGGGGTCCAGATTCCATGCACAAATCTTTTTGCATGACGGATTTCAACACCCCATTATCATTCCATGCACACATCTATTGCATGGCGGATTTCAACGCCCCACTATCATCTCATGCACTCTCCGGGTTTCACCCCGCTCCATGCTCATGGCACCACAACACTTGAGCACAGTACTACTTATATTACAAACGTACTCATAAATTGTTGCACTCCATCGGTAACAGGTACTTACCCCGCATTCTCTCGTCAAACGCCCGGTCACGCCCAATCTTCAATGCGGACTTGGGGGACTGGGCACCGTTGGGTTGGTAACCCTGCGGGTCTGCGGGACAAGAGCAAGACAGATTAAGTCCCCATTCAAGATTGCACTTGACCGGGAACTTGGGGGACTTGTTGACAGTAGCCACAGAGGGGCTACAGTAGGCCCACAGACCCGCAGCTAGTGCACCAGGGACCGGCCTGAGGCCCGGGACCGGATCACCAGCACCCGGCCTCGGGGTCCAGCAGTCTATCCTGCTACCAGGGGCCCTGGGACCGGGGGCGCCTGCCTGCCAAAGAGGTCACCAGAGCTGCCCTTTGGTGTGCAAACAGAAGGGAACCAGTCTCACATCGAAGGGTGAGGCCAGACTTCACGACCAACAGCCTATATAAGGGCCTCAACTACCCTCATTAATAGGTAATTGATCTCTCCTACCGCTTATATACGTGCTTAAGTTATATCTATTCCAACTATACTAACTTAGGCATCGAAGAGGAGAAGACCGGCCCGCCCGGTATTCCCCTTAGTAAGCAGGTTTGCAGGAGATCATACGTGGATTCATCTGTATCTACCAGGCCCCCGGGTTTGTGCAGAAACATACACTATATCCTTATGTATTGGGTGAAAACCTAATGTGTAAAACCTTGAGGTGCTGATAGGTTGTTTATGAACCATCTTAGACATATATGATATTCGATGAATTAAACACCATTCTGGTTTGTCATTCCCTTTTCCTTTCAACTCCCAAATAACCATAGGATCACTGTAACAGCCCAGCTCATACACTTGAGATATTGTCTGTTTTGGGCCCCGCCCTCACGGTTTTGTCTATGGGAGCTCCAGAGCAACTTCACAGTAGGTCACCCATCTTGGTATTGCTCTGGACTCAGCAAACTTAAGTTCGGAGTTCTCATCCCCTCTGAAGCCATTGAGATCCCAAAATGCGTCTCTATGTATTAAGCTAACTCTGCACATATAAGCACATCATCCACTCTTTCCCGGGCGATGTGAGATGCGTGACCTGCCTACCTGCTAGCTTCCCTAGCCAGGTCAGGTCAGGTCAGGTCAGAGTCATCACAATCCACCCCCCTTTGGGTCCGACGTCCGCGTCGGCACACTTCCGGCCGGGAACAGGCTCTGATACCATTTGTAACAGCTCAGCTCATACACTTGAGATATTGTCCGCTTTGGGCCCCGCCCTCACGGTTTTGTCTCTAGGAGCTCCAGAGCAACTTCACAGTAGGTCACCCATCTTGGTATTGCTCTGGACTCAGCAAGCTTAACTTCAGAGTTTTAATTCCCTTCGAAGCCATTGAGCCCCCAAAACGCGTCCTTATGTATTGAGCTAACTCTACACATATAAGCACAACATTCACTCTTTCCCGGGCGATGTGGGATGCGTGACCTGCCTACCCGCTAGCTTCCCTAGCCAGGTCAAGTCAGAGTCATCACAATCACGATCTGGACTATGAAAGGAAGACGGGCACATCTGCAAATGCCCTCCACAAAACCCCATATACCAGGAAGTATCCCCGTCTGTGGTCGGTTTATCAATGAAACGACATTTATCGATAACTCCCTCATCATCATCATCACTAGTACTGCACATATTGAACGGATCCAACTCAAAAATATAATCTTCTCGAGTCAACCAATACACCTTCCCATTGCAAGCAATGCCTCGCTTTGTTGGAAAGTTATGAAAGCCTTGTTGTTGATATACTATGTTAGCTAAAGAACACTCTCTCCATTGTCCTGTCTCAGAAGAGATGATCTCCACCAAAAAGCTCGTAGTACCTTTGGCCTTGCTAACGTGGGTGGTGAGTAATCGCACAACCTTGAACCTATACTCGGCGTCAAGCTTGGTTATAGAGCTGTTGCCATTGGTACCTTCTTCCTTAATGTTGTAGGGCTCACAAATGAATCATGTCGACTTTAGAACATCAGAATGTCTTCGAGGGGTGGGAGGAAGTCGAATACATTCCTTGGTGTAAAAATTGCATATGAAGTAATCACATTGAGATTTAGCTTGCGAGCACAAGACTAGGTCATTATAAATCTCTTCCACATAAATCAAAGGGCCTCTAAAACAAGGGCTAAAAGAATAAATGCTTAGATGGCTGGGAAGCTCTGATGACACGGTGAGGACTAAAGTCTTATGATTTCAAGACAAAACAGGAAACATAACAAACTGATTCAAATGCTGATCATGATGGATCTGTAAAAAGCGCTTAGCAAAATAAGGATCAAAGAGGAGGGTGCGCCAATGCTTGGATACGAGCTTGCATTGAAAAGCTACTTTGTTGTGAGGCAGTCCAACACTTACACATTGTTGTCATCAATGAGGAATGTGAACGAGATAACATGCACATGTATAATACATCACGTGAAACATGGTACACAAATAACAATACAAAGTTTCCTACAGATAGGAAATACCTGAACAAGAGAAACTGCTATCAAAGGTCCAGTAACAACACCCCCAGTGGTAAACCCATTTGTGTTAGTCAATGTCGCAGCAAGTGCACCAGAAGGTCTTACATCAGTATGCAAAAAAGATCATGACAATGATCTAATCTGAAAGTAACCCTGCCACGAATGAAGTTAAAACGTGAGTTGGATCTCCCACGAATCAAGTTAAACGTGACTCCTCACCATTAGAATTATATATAAAAAAAAACTATTAAACTATAAGACGATTGGAATTCTTTTAATTATGCTTATTATATATTTCTCATACATCTACACAAAAAGAGCTTGTATAACTATCCAAAACTAACCAAGTAAAAGGAAAAACATAGTCATTCAAAATCTGAGAATACAGTTTACATTGAGACAATGCTTTGATAGCATATTACAAAATGTTTAGACAATCTCAATGCCCATACAAATATCAGTTACATTAACATTCAAGAAGACACAATACTGATTCATTTGTGGACATTGTCTATAAGTTGTAAGATTAATAAAAAATCAAGCTAACCTTTAAAACAATAACCGCCTTCACTGCCTTGTTCAAAAACTATGCAACAATCTCCATTTTTAAATCTCTACCCAGTTATTGCCCAATCTGTTAAACCTAGTAGAAAGTTACATAAGTTCATAGTAACATTTTAACGAAAATCATACTTTTCTATAATTAAACACTTTCATTAGATGAGATAAAAAAAAGTATAAAATTTATAAAACAAAAAGTATAAGAAAGTATAAAAAAGTATGGAGAAAAAAATTCTTGAATCAAATCAGATGAGATAAAAAAGTATAAAATTTATAAAACAAAAAGTATAAGAAAGTATAAAAAAGTGTGAAGAAAAAAATTCTTGAATCAAATCAGATGAGATAAAAAAGTATAAAATTTATAGAACAAAAAGTATAAGAAAGTATAAAAAAGTATGAAGAAAAAATTCTAAAATCAAATAAGACTTACCGTGAAGAATGTGGAAAAAGGTTGAAAAGAAAATGGGTCGGTGACTGTGAATTGGGTATGAATCTTTATGCCTATCTGAATCTTCTCGACAAGGAAGTAAGTCGGTATGAGAAATAGTAACCCCGGCCAGTAGTGAAAGCTTATAGCCGAGTTAAGTTCGTTAAGTAATTAACTTTTAACTTTACTGTAAGAAAGATTAGGCTGAAGTACCCAGCTTACATAAACATTGACCAATTTATTGCGCTTTCTAAATGTCAGATGAAAAGTTTAGTAAACAAATACACATATTCTTCATCAAGATTCGGGAAAGCAATGAGATCTTGAAGCCCTTCCTAAATCTCGTTATCACCATCATTACCATTATGAGTATCCATCTTGGGTAAATTCACTGCAATTGTGAAATTTTTTATGAGAACCAAACCCACAAACCAAAACCTCCAAACTACTAATTGAAATCCAGAAGTTAACAAAGGGAATGAAAACTCATATGATAATTAAATAGAAGAATATGAAAGAATGGGGTTTAATCATATGAAATCATACACAACCCTTCAATTGTTACAAGCAATTATGAACCACATTCTTGCATGAGAGAACAAATACCAACAAGCCTTGAACAAAGAAGTTAACAGAGGGAATGAAAACTCATATGATAATCAAATAGAAGAATATGAAAGAATGGGGTTTAATCATATGAAATCATACACAACCCTTCAATTATTATAAGTAATCATGAATCACATTCTTGAATGATAGAACAAATACCCACAAGCCTTGAACAAAGAGTCATATGAATATCAAGAAGAAGAAAATGAAAAAACATGGGTTGAATCATGTGAAAAAAATTTCTTGAATCAAATAAGACTTACCAAAATCTGGAAGAAGGTTGAAAAGAAATGGGTATGAATTTTTTGCGTCTCTGATTCTTGAGAGGGAAGTAAGTGACTAAGTGGGCATGGAAAATAGTGAAAGCTTATATATAGCCGACTTCAGTTTGTTACTTCACTGTAAGAAGGATTACTTTATATTTGATGATCTATTTATTATATGCTTAGTAGCATTTATTATATGTTAGGCCTCCGTAAAAGTTAATATCTAACGAGATTCGGGGCACCCATCGTTTCCCATATATAATTAACTATAATAAAATGTTTAAAAAAAAAAAAAAAAAACCACATACTCAAACTCTCCTCTTCTCCTCTCCTTCCCAACCAAAAATGTCTAACCCTAATTGATCTGAGGCAGTTCCGATCTGATTGGAGGCGGCGAGCGGCGAGGCTGGGCGGCGAGCAGCGAGGGCGGAGGCACGAAGGCGGAAGGGCGGAGACGCGAGGCAGGGCGGAGGCGCATGGCAGCCCCGAGGCGCGAGGCAGCCCGGAGTGAAGCGCCAGACGCGAGGCCGGAACGAAGTTCCAACTTCTGTCACCGCTCCGTCCCCTCCTCTCTTTCCTCTCTCTCCCTCTCCGCCTTCTCCCCCGTCGACAACTACCTCCTCAACTGCGGCTCCACCGCCGCCTCCACCCTCCACGACTGCCACCGCCCAGCTCCTGACTCCCCTATCTCACCATCTCGCTCAATCCCCCTTCGAAACCCTAAGCCTAGCCCCACCTTCCCCCAATTCTACCAAACTGCTAGAATCTTCCACGCTCCTCCGCCTCCAAGCCATCGATCGGAGCCGCCGTTGCCTCTTCTCCTCCTCTGCCGCCACCTATCTGACGCCGCTGCCTCTTCTCCTCTCTCTCTCTCTCTCTCTCTCTCTCTCTCTCTCTCTGTTGGTTTGCTTTTTGTGTGTTGGGATTTTTTCTTGTGTGTTGGGATTTTGCTTGTGTGTTGGGTATGGTTGAAATCTTTATCAGATGTGGATTTTTCTTAGCCGCAGTGGCATTAGAACCTTGGCGGAGGGCGACTGAGGACGACGGAGCTTCTAAGGGTCAGTAGTATTGAAGCGCGGCGGATGACGGCGGAGTTCTGAGGGTCAGTAGCATTAGGTTGAGTTATGAGGATCAGTAGCATTAGGCTTAATGAGGGTAATTTTATAATTTAAGAGTTAACTGATTCTGTTAGTTTTGAATGAAAACTTGTTAGTGGTAATTTGAAAAAGTAATTTTACTAGTAGTAATTTGAAAAACAATTTTACTATTGGTAAATACTAATACAAAATTGTAGTTTTGGGTAAAAACCTAACTTTTAATCTTGGAGATTATATTTGTGGGACCCACGCATTTGACTTTTTAATAATAACCGAGAGGACAAAATAAAGGAATATGGTTGTAGGGATTTTGTGCTCGTGGGAAGCACACGCCTCTCTTTTGTCACTTTTTACATTTTACTTGCTCTCAAGTGCTCGGATTTCATCAAAAAGCAAAACTTTTCCTATTTTGGATTATAAACCAAGTTACCCTAAACCTTTCTAGTAGCAACTTTATGCATCATTTGAAAACTCTCTATTATAACTCATTAGTTAATTTGGAAAACATATTTAGCTTCTTGTACTAGATTATTCAAATTTGTCAACTCATAGTTAATAGTTCGTTTGAGTATGGACTTTTAAATGAAAAATTAGTCTAAAAATGAAAGAAATGAGATAATCTAATATCTCACTCCTCGTTTTTGTTTTCCTTGAATACAATATGCTTATGGAAAACAACTCCATAGTATATTTTTAAGTTTATAACTCGTGAATAAAGTGCTGGATTGGAGTGATTTAAGAGTCTAGTTGATTAATAATGTGGTTTAACTGTGAAAACTTTGGTTTTTAAAACAAAATATCATTTTTATAGGATGTATATTTTAATTTTGTAGTCATATGCAAGTGGGAAATTATTTTTGGCGCCAAAAGTGCACTCATCCGATTGGTCCAAAGTTCAAACAAATGTACCACGTGTAAGAAGAGTATAGAATCCCCTACGGCACATCCCACTGGAAAATTCGTAAGATTTGTTTCCGCCAAAAGGATCGATCTCAAGCGTTTTGTTAAGCTGGATAACCAGAGAGTGTGATGATCGAGAAGTGCATGCATAAGAGAACTGCAAAACATAACCGCTCAAGCAGTTCTCGTTGGTGAAGAAGCCTCGGTTGCTCTTATATGGATGATGGTGAGTGATGAACATAGAGGACACAGAGGACATGGTGAAGAGGTTCAGAGTTCAGACATATATACTCTGCAAATGTTATCATTCTTAATTAGTGGATGCTTTTGTGGCCGGGAAGAATTCATTCTACAGGTTACGGAGAGATCAAGGATGCCAGCTGGGATTTTGATGCGAAAATAAACCGTGCATGAATCATTAGTTGAACACATCCTCAATCAGACTCGTACATAAGTTATTTCAAAGCTGGAGCCTCTTCTGAGCTTTTGAGCGAAGGTTGCTCGAAAAAAATAATGAGATCAGTAGATTGGCTGGTGAATGAGCTTCAAAATCTGGGAGGTAAGACGGATCTGACTTCAAAAATGGTACAGGACTAAAGGCACTGATGTCGAAGTATAAATGGCGCGCATGCGCATTTCTCACGAGAATGGATTCACTCAAAGATGAAATGTGAGATGGCTTGAAAACTGTGGTGCAAGAGGCTAGGGTATCCCCAGGCCCCGATCTAAAGGGCGAATCAGACTATATGTCGAAGGGCGAATTGTCATTCACTTAACTAGAATAGCACGTACACTGATTCGGATAGAACTCATAGAACTGATAGAACGAATCAACAGCAGGATGGAAGCTGATCGAGTGGCACACCGGAAAGCACATTGCCTACTTCTACTGCAGGACTAAGGTGATGAAAAACGAAAGCCGTTACTGCTGCATTTGGGGAAAGATTGCTAGGCCTAGCCTGGTAACACTGGCATTCTTTATGCCGAGTTCAGCTCCAATTTGGTCCTAGCGAGTGTACTTTTTTTCACAATATTTTGGATTTCTGTACATTGTCTTCTATTTGAGTGGTTATCTTATAGATCCATTTCCTCTGTTGTTCCTTTGATTTGTAGCGTTTTCGGATGATGAGGCTGTACATGTATCGTGCCAAGATCATCAACAAGGTAATTATTGGTTGCTTGACTTATAGTTCGACCTTATATGTTTGCTAGTAGCTCTTCGTGCCTAGCTATATATGTATAGAGAACCTCAGGCAGATAGCATGTCTAGAAATTCAGAAATCTATGCTGTAGTCAGTTCTGGACTTAAATTACGTAATGCAAATCTGGACGTAAAAAAAACTTTGTAAGTGCTTGATTCTTCATTATAGAAGCCAGATACCTGGTTTTGCTGGTTCAATCAAATTGCCATAATAGTTTTGAGAAATCATGGTTCCAGTAGAACTCTTGAAGACAGTTTTCACACCTTTGTGTCCTTTCATGGAACATCTCTGAGATCTAGATACTAGCACACAATGTGTGACTTTCCCATTCTATAATTTCATGGTGGTGTTGGCCATCATGATGTCATAGAATCTAAACTTATGAATTATCGGCTTAAATTAACAGATATTGAGCAGCAGCAAAGATTATATCCTTAAACTACACCCTCCTTTTATATTCTTTCGCGAACAATCCAAAGAAACCATGAAGTACATAGACATGCATAATTTAGAGATCCATTGGCGGTTATGTGGTTGTTCTTGAAAGTTGTTTGTGAAGCATGTACAGTGGCATGGCTTGCAGTTTGATTTCTATATATCTCACCATTTCTAGGGTAACAAAGGAAGAGTTACATTCTACTTCTGCTATGAAAAGACAAGGTTATGTTCTCAATCGACTTGGAATTTAGATATCATGCGTGTCATGAATCACCATTTATGAACAATTTATTTGAGTAATACTGACTACTAAGCTAATTAACAACTACAGTTGTAGAGAAGTTATCAGCTTTCTTATATCCTAGACTTCGTAGAACAATTCACATCCATTAATCCTTTGGTGTAGAAACAAAGACATGAACAAAGACAATACGTAAAACCGTATGTTTACATAAACAAAGTTTTATGAAAATGACTTAAACATGAAACCAGACTAAAACGAAGATCTTGGATGGAGCTGACATGGTCATTAATCAACGATCTACTTCAGATTTTCGGGTGTGATGCGATATGTGATGAATAAAAGTAACTCAGTTACCATGGATGCGGTGTAAACCAAAGAGTTTGGTTGCTGGCTTCAAAAATAGTTGATGTTTTTTCCTGACGAAAGGCAAGCGGTTTGATTTTCCTATTTGCCCTGTTGTACACCTCAAAACCTTGGCGAAAATTGAAAGCAAAATAGATGCAGTTTCTTCCCAATGTCTCGTCACGGATCGACTTGTTACTTGTCTCGCTCAGAAACAACATCATATTACCGAGATCAACGACTCAATCCAACTATATGCCTTTTCCTTCTTGAACACTCGGAATAGTCCTTCTCTCTGATTCTGACGCTTGGTTGGAATATTGTACCAAATCGCGAACAAGTCCTTGGTTTCGGAGTCTTTTACTAGACGGTAGCCTCTCCATTCCAGCGTTTTAATTCCTGGGAACCAGTTAAACGGGCACGCTGACACTCTAATGTCTCTGGCATGTACCGCAGGGCGGATGATATATGCCTCTGGAATCTCGTAAGACCCGAATGAACTAGCTATACAGTACAATGTTTCATCAATTATTTCTACATCGCCATACTTGTATGATAAGTCTACGTTAAAGACGCTCCATGATGCATCAGTTGGCCTACAGATAACCATTAAACCGTCACAACTAACGCCTGCAACAAGACAGTGATGCGGTTGTTGAGCACCTGGGTCAGAAGATGCCACCACTTTCTTGAGGAAAGCTAGCTCGTTGCAAGAGCTGCTTTGAATTGTGGATTGTGATGGAAGCATGACTCGGGCACCCGATATCGGATTGAAGAAGAAGTTGACAACCACCCTCTCCTTGTTATTGAGGCCACGTTCAGCAGCAATGATCAGCCACCCCCCAAACGACCCAATGCAATTTACAACAGAAGATGAACCAGCCACATATCTAAATTTTTTTGGATCTCTTACAAGGGAGTAGTGGTTGTCGATGGAGAAGGCATGACGACAATCATTAGATCTGCGCAGGAGCGATGGAAGTTGAGGAGCAGGAGGGCAAGTTTTGGTGGCGATAGCATCCTTAATCGCACCTCGCCAAGAATGGCAGACATATATAGAGGAACGATTGGTAATCTGATATATATCTGTAACCGCCCTAGTATTATCTGCAAGACATGTTGTGGGAGTCTATTTGACCACCTATTGTCTCCCTCTTCCTTTGTTTTGTTCTTCTTAATTTGCGACATTGTGAGCTTACTTACACAGGGAGCGTTCACAGGAGGGGGGATATATATACAGACCTATTCATAGAGTACAAAGACTAACTAGGAAAGTAACTCTGCCATAATTACAATCCTGATTACATACGCCAATATACTCCTATTCCATATTACTAATAGATGACCACACCAACAAAGGCAACAATGACTAAATAACAGAGGCCATTTATGTTCTTTATACAATGATAAACGAAATGTTATAGTTAAACTAAAATTATTAAACACGATGACTAAAATTAGATATTTATTAAACCACATCAATAAGTTATAACACTTGACTCTAATTTTTTAAGTAGTAAACTGAAATTAATCCTTCATTAAACCACGTAAACAAACGTAGCTATTTACCGAAGGAGGTCCACAGAACCCTATTACTTATTATGAAACATTTTGTTGGGATCAGAAACAGAAAAAGGAAACATTGCAGGGAAATAAAGGAATTTAAAAGATAAACTATTTCATATTCTTCGATAGCTCTTACAATTGTAATAAGTTGCCTTATATAGCTCCATCTATCATAGAACCCTAAACCCGTATAGAGAATAACCCGACCCGATCATACAAATATGGGCCCAAGGTAGATAAGCATCTCATTTAAGTACTAAGCGTATATAATTAGTAAAGGGGTCCTAACATCCCTCCCCCCTTAAACAAAGGCATGTCCTCAGGCCTTCAATGAGATAGGGAAATGAGACCATCAGTAGACTTCAGGAGAAACCCATTCCTCGTCCTTATATCGAACTGGGAAAGTCGGAGCAATACTCAAATGCAAGGCGATGAGCCGGTGGAGATAGATAGCAGTAACTGATGCACTAACTTCAGTAACTGAGTTGCTGCTTTGGAAACCAAACACCGCTCTGGCGAAAATAGCAAGCCAACATCTTCGGGAGTCTGGCTGGACGCGCACCATGCTTACCTTTCTTCATATTCTCTGGAGAATGAGCATAATCACATTGTAGAAGTAAATCCCGAGCTCTTTCAAAGATTCCTGTCTTCTTCCTGTAAGCTTTCACTCTCAGGCTTATAGAAATTGCAACTTGAGCTGCAACACCTAAATCATGTTCCTTTGAGAATATTGCTCGAAGCAAATGGCACATTACTTTCTCGTACCCAACATGAATACCCACAGTGGTAAGGAAAGGTGGATCTTGACTGTTCAGATAATCAATGGTCAATTTGGTAGAAGCAGCCACGAACGATACAAGTTTCTTGTCACGCGGCTTCTCAAAGATCTCAATAATGAATCTCGTTCCATCCATCAAGGCCAATATAATATTCCAGTCCACCATCTGATAGCCAATATAATATGCCAAGATATGTATGCTACTTGCATCTCTTCTCTTCAACGTTGAAAAATCAATTGCAAGCACCCAAATTAAAAATGAAATTCCAGTGATATCCATCTTGACATGGAGTTTGATGAAGTCAATGCTCTGACCACATATTCCAATAACAATTGTATCCACTATAATAACATTCGAACTCAGCCACTCTTTACTATCTCTTCTTGAAAGCATTTCTGCAAGCCTATTTCTATATTCATAATAAAATTTGGCATTTCTTACCATCATAGCAAATGGGTCAGTCAAGAGAAAGGTATCAATCGTTGCCACTGATCTCAAGAATATGTGACCAATTGTAATATGAGAAGTAGTGAGCAGCCGACAATATAAATTTTTCATGTGAGACAATACCTTCAGTGTGGCTTCATTGGGATGTTGTAGGATACAACTTGATAACACACGATCTTCATGACGCAACCCAGGCTTTCGATACTCTTTCTTGTGTTTGTGAGAGTATACAACAGTCAATGGGATGAAAAAGGCATCATAGGAAGAGGCATTATTGTGTGCACAAGCATAGAACCCAAAAAGATCATACCACAACTGCTTTGTAGCATTTGTGCCTATGCATACTGAACGAATTGTTCCATACAAAACCATTTTGCTGATGCGTCCAGAAGTTGTTCCAGTAGCATTAAGGAGAAGCATTGTAGCCACAAGGAATATAATAGCAAGTGCTGCTTTCCTGTGGTCTGAAGAAGAACTCACAGAATCAAATGTGTCATCCATAGAACAACTCTGTGGTTGAGTGATGACTTTAGTTTGGCCTTGTCCAGTTAAAAAATTATTCCAAGAGTCCCAAGAGCAAGACAAGTCAATAATCCAAGCATGGAATGCAGTGGGAGCTGCCCCACGAGAGAGACCCTTGAGATTCAGAGACGACTGTGTTGGGAACATTTCAAGTGTAAGACCTGAGTTGAGGAGCTGACATACTCCTTCCAAGAGCTCATGGTGCATACAAGGACAAATCAAGCAGTTGTAGTAGGCATTTCTATCGAAAGCAGCTGTAGTTAAAAATTCTGATGCATCTTGCATGAAGTCCACAGTATTGTCCTGTGTCTCTACTAGAAAGCTTACAACACACCCAAGCTTGTTAACACCACACTCAATATTAATGCAAACATCAATGAAAAAATAGCTCTGGAAAGCAAGAAGTCTCATTAATACTGACATCACTCCAGTGAATAGACCGCACAGTGGATAAGTGAAGAACCCAAACATGCACAGGAGCTTTTTGTGAAACACTATTTCAAGTGAATTTGTGAGGGCAACAACCTTACAATTTTCTTTCCCAAGTTTTTGTAAAATTGCAGACCATGCCAGTTGATGATTGGCCACCCAAGTCGAAGAAAATATGTCCTCTGGCTGCGCTCCCACAATATATTGAGCTGGAGAAGTGAACATGACATCTGACTTGTAATAACTCCCAAGTTTTATGCAATGGCTATCCAACACCCTCACTGTTTTAAAAAGAAACTTGGTCATACCCATCAGACCATATGGGAGATAGAAACCCAAAGATTCATCAGACTTAATTACACTCCGCCGCAACTGCACACTAAAGTGTCCAGCGTCGTTTGATTGGTGCTTAACCAAGAAAACAAGAGACCAATGCATTCTCTCTAATTTGTACTCAAGAAGTAAACACAGAAAGTTATGATTCAACCATGCATTTAGAGTAGCCACAATGCATACTGCTGATATAGGACACCAGAACCAGTCAAATATTACCTTACCAGGAAGTGTAAGCCCATTGTTACCATATCCACAAGGTCGTAAGCAAGAGATATGATCAACTTCCACTAGCATAATAGCCAAATCGGTAGCATAAGCTAACACAGTAGCATCTTGGAAACAGCATAAGCTAACATAGTAGCATAAGCATAAGCTAACATAGCCAGATCGGTAGCATAAGCTAACATAATAGCCAAGTCTATTTTCACTATTCAACCCTTTATCAAACAAATTGTTGACAAGCCTTTTCATTTTCTCAATCCACTCATCATGAGGCCAATTTTCTTTTCCAACTTTATCGTTCAAGGAATTATGATAGAGCTTAAGCACACCAGACAATATACTCCCAGAAGCTTTGCTAATAGCTTGAAATTCAAAATTCAATGTGGTGAGCACCTGAGACAATGAGGTTTGACTCTGACTGGTAGTCAGCTCTACCAAAAGCTGGCTCATCAACACTTTCGCCAACTGGGACGTCGTCGACTTCACCATTTCTTCATAGCAGTTCAGCCAGTTCTCATGCCGAAAGGAAAGCTCCATTGACTGAAGCTGTTCAAATGCCCTCCTCGTTCCATTTCGAGTATGTGGGTAAATTGAAAGCACCCTTGTCGGGTCATCCTTCACATCCATCAATTGCGCTTGCTGCTTTGCAAAATGCATCACCGGAGAAAAGTTTTCCTCAGCCGACATTAATTGGGGAACGTCAGTCACAATCGCAGTTTGCTTATAGTCTGAAAGCATGTGGTCTTCAACATGAATAAGTATACAGTCTTCAAGCACCAATCTCGGCTTGCATATATTGGTAAATGTAAGTTTCAAGGTGGGCAATCCACCACTATCATCCCAAAGTCCATCCGAAGCCAATTCTCGACACTTTGATGTCGCTGTCTCATGAATATAGAATTCGTGATTCCCAGTCACAGCTGCAACTGACACAGCCAAATCATTGGGTGCCGCAGACTTAACCAAAAGAGAGCCACACCTTGTCGTCTCTGAGTTGCCCTGAATTTGGGTTTGTCGGCGTCGAGTGGCCTGAGGCAAGGGTTTACGCTTCATCTTAACTTGCGACCTTGGCTTAAGGTGTTGACGCACTCGAACCAATTTGCTCTTCGTGGCTGTAGTAGCGTCGCCGAGAACACTACCATTTGTCGAAGACGAAGTGGACTCAAAGATAACATTAGTCTCGCAGGGGCTGATATGATGTGAAACCACTGAGTTCTGTTGAGGGTTGGGATAAGGGTGGGTATGGGTTATACCGTGTTGGTCATCGGTAGTGTATGGCTGAGGGTGTAAGTGAAGAGAGTAATCTGAGGGAGTGAGGATCTGTGGAGATTGAGACGCAGGGGTTGCAGGAATTTGAAATTTGGAGAGAGATGCCTCCAACTGACCCAGAGTGAGGGTAGATTCTTGCAGCTTATCCTTAAGCTTTTGAAACTCCGCCGTGAATGTGCTATTGTAATCCATGAATGATTGATGAATCGTAGCAAAATAGTCTTGTACTGCTGGCGGAAGACCCAGGGGTTGGTATTGGGGCTGAGAGGTGTAATCAGAAGAGGGGGTAACAGGTGAGGGTGGAAATAGATCTGAAGAGTATGATGGGTAGGGATATGGGAATGGAACCCAAGGTCGCTCCACCTGAGTGGTGTTCGTCTCAGTGTTCCAATAGTAGAATCGCCCAAATCCATCGATAACCCCTTTCCATGGTGGTGGGAGGGTGGGATCTTCAGGAGCAAGCTGCGGTGGGAGGGTGGGAGTTTGCAGGTTCCACGTCGAAACCGGCTCTGGATACCAGTTGTTGGGATCAGAAACAGAAAAAGGAAACATTGCAGGGAAATAAAGGAATTTAAAAGATAAACTATTTCATATTCTTCGATAGCTCTTACAATTGTAATAAGTTGCCTTATATAGCTCCATCTATCATAGAACCCTAAACCCGTATAGAGAATAACCCGACCCGATCATACAAATATGGGCCCAAGATAGATAAGCATCTCATTTAAGTACTAAGCGTATATAATTAGTAAAGGGGTCCTAACACATTTCTCTTCTTCTTCTTCTTCAGTCTCTCTCTCTCTCCTCGTCGGAAAGTTTCACTTTGCCGATCAAATCTCCGAGGCTTGGTTTGCCGGTTCGCTCCCAAAGGCCGAACTTCTTCTCTCTTTTCTATTGCTCTAAGATCTCAACACTGACAATTTAGAACCAGTAAAACTACGAAACGTCGTCGTTTCACTGTAAAGCTTGAAACTTTGACTTCCAATTGAACCCAATCTCTGTGTTCTTAGCTTCAATTTGTTCTCGTTCTAGTGGGTCTGTAATTTGATTTGATGCTGCTCTTTGAAAAATTAGGTTGTACTTAGAAAACCTAAATTGAATGGCTGCCTTGAAACTATGCTATTGATTTTGTCAAAGAATGTCAAATTTTTGATCAGGGGTTTGATTCAGTTGAAGTTTTGGTTAAGGGTTTGATTCAGTTGAGATTGGTAGTTAGGCATTTGTGGAACTTTGATTGCTTAGTGCTTGATTGTGTGTTTAGAGATGGTTAGTTAGGTTAATGATTGAGTTGAACAACTGCTGTAGGGAAGGATAGTAGCTACAGTTATGGCTATGAGTCGCGCGAGATCGTTGAGGAGTGTTGTCAATGCCATGGAATTGGAAGCAGTTGGGGTGTTTGTGTCGGAGCAGCGAGCATTTTCCGCTAAAGCAAAGAAGGGTGGTAAAGGCGGCGCTGCTGATGCACCGAAAGTGTCAATTTTGGACAAGGAAGTCAAGTCTACGACTGTGGTTGGAGCCAATATACTCAAGGATGGGACGGATCCTAAAATCTTGCCAGATTCCGAGTACCCTGAATGGCTTTGGCATCTAGTTGATAAGCGTCCTGCGTTGAGTGAACTGAGGAGGAAGAGCATTGAAACTCTCCCCTATGAAGATCTCAAGCGTTTTGTTAAGCTGGATAACCGAGTAAGGATCAAGGAGAACAACTCGCTGAAGGCCAAGAACTAGTTGTAAGCTCATCTTTGTCACAATCGGTAGTTTGGCCGTGTGGGTAATGCTCATGAATCGTAGCATTATCTATTTTTTTCCCCTGTCTTCATAATTGCCAACATCGTGAGTAGGAAACTTGAATTATGTCATTTCCCTATAGCTCCTTTTGTTTCGAACATTTGTTAGTATTCTGAATTTTGTGTCTTTTAAACTTGATGTGAAAGCTTTGCATAACAAGTGCTTCAGAGGCTTGATGCAGCATTCGCGTCAGATTCATCCCTATTAGCTACCTAGTAATTGTTTGTGCCTGTATGTGTATATATTGAGAAGCCAGGGCAGAGAGGAGGCTTAGAATTTCTGTAATCTACTATAGTTTATGTTATGGCCAGGGAGCTATGGAATTAGAAGAAGTACTAATGACATCTTTCTGACAAAAGTGAACAGCAAAGACAAAATAATCGAGGTAATATAATGATCAGACAAATAATGGAGATCAGGATTCATAGAAACCTGAACTAGAGAATTATCATTTTTTTTCCCAACAATGTATGTACGAAAGCTTACATATAATTCCTCTTGCTACTGAAACAGTGAAACCTGTGATGTAAGTTTGCTTGGTTCCTTCATTATAAAAGCCACAGTCCTGTTTCCGCTGGTTCTATCACTTTTACTCCTTTCATACAATCATCTATGAGAACCAGAAAGTCGCACGCACTATTTTGGGCGGCAAAAATGCCATTCTCCCCTTCACCCTACTTCAAGATTGCAAGTTCGTTCTAATACAAACATTTTGCTGTTTTTTATGTAAGCTAGCCCCCAAACAAGGCTGTGCTCAGGGCTGGCCACTATGTTCAGATAGGTCTTAGAGACACACTTGACACCATCAAGTGACTTTACCGGCAGTCTCATCAGTCATAAGGATGTGGACGGTGGTGACAACTTCCGGTAGGTGCATCAATGTTCATCATCACGTCTTTTCATCGAGGGCAACGATCCTCTCTTGTCTTTTTTCTTTTTTTGCCTGAGACCTGAGCTCCATCCGACGGTGGAGAGGCCTTGTAGGGGTGGTGAGGTGGGAATTCTGAGCTGTTGGATCAGCTCAGCTCCTTTAAAAGCTCAGGAGAGGATCTTAATCCTTTCATCGACAACATATGAGCTTTTTTCAACCACCTCAACAATCATTGATGATTGCTGCATTATTTCCCCAAACTTCATGCCAAAACTTGCAGACAAGAGATTAGTTACTTAGAAATCAAACCTCGTCCTGAGTAAAATTTCATATAAGAAGTTTTGATAATAATTATATATATAAAAGAAGAGCCCTTGGGTAAAAGGGTAAAAGCTAAAACGCCCAAATCAAACTATAGAAATACCACAAGAGGTAAAACACAAACCACTCAATTTCTCCGAACTAAGATGAAGAACAGGGGAGTCCAAACCTCTCGCTTTCTCCCAAACAAGGTACACACTAGCTTTACTATACCAGAATTCTCTAATTTTGCATCTAAATTACGTCTTAATAATCAAACTAGAATAAAGATTGCATACCCAGATATCTTGTCAGTTGAAAGATTACATCTTTTTGTTTCCCAGATATCTTATCAGTTGAAAGATTACATCTTTTTGTTTCCGAGATAGCTAACTTGTTGAGAATTGGAAAATGAGTTTTGGGTTTTTGTTTGTTTGTTTGAATCGTTATTATGTTAGTGATTGTAACATAAATTTGACAAATTTACTAGAATCATACAACTTTAGAGAGAAGATTACACCCAGTAAAAATCCCAATGCTGAGTTCATTACTGATTGTTTGTCAAGTTTCTGAATTTGTGTGTTGTTTGGTCAATTAATCTATCAGAAGCATGAGAAAAGTAGCAAGCCTAAGAAAAAGGAAAACTTGGGAAAGAAACAGAAAGATAAGGGTGAGTGCAGCTCAGGGGATCAAATCAGCTATGTGGACAGAATCAGTGAGTTACCGGATGGCATTCTTGTTAGTATCTTGTCTTGCTTGCTTTTCAAGGAAGCAGCAGCTACTAGTGTCCTTTCAAGGCGGTGGCGGGATCTGTGGGTGTCTACTATGACTCTCAACTTTGAAGATGAGAAGAATTCGAGGAATTTCATGGAAGTGAAGCCAAATGTACAACACAGGCAACGCCGTAGTTTTGTCAGTTTGGTGGATCGTGCGGTGAAACAGCATACAGGCTCAATGATTGAACGGTTCAGGGCTTGCTATTTTCTAGATCGTCGCTTTGTAGGATCCATTGATGAATGGATTGAGTTTGCTATGAAAAAGAAGGTGCAGATACTTGAGCTGGAGTTTTCAGCACCTAATGTTAAAGATAACTATACATTTCCCCATGAACTACTAGGTTTTGAGAAAGGGTCTACTCAGAAGGAGTTAGATTTTGGCATCCCAAGTCTACACTCGTCTGGATGTTGTCTGGGTTTCAAGTCACTGAAAGTTCTTAATCTGCGACATGTTAATGTGGCTGGAGAAGTTCTTGAGTACTTGTTAATGAACTGTCCAATCGAAAGATTATCAGTGGTGGCAGCCAAAAATTTGGTTGAATTAAGAGTTGTTAGTCCATCAGTCACATGGAAGTATTTGGCGATAGAACATTGTCCTGACCTTAAAACCATTGAGATCGATAATGCAGACATCGTTTCATTTTCTTACGTTGGAGTTGGTATAGACCTGTTTCTGAGTAATGTACTGTTGCTGGTTGAGGTATCCATTACTGAGCTCGAGATTGAGAGCAACGACTTTTTCGATTCTATATCTATATCCGTAGAGCTTCCCCTTACCCAACTGTCATGCTATCTTTCCCAGCTTAAGTATCTCACAATGGATATCAGTAAAGCGGTAAGTATATATGTAATCATGATTTGCTGTGTTCAATGTTCTTCTTTCTGGACTATAATGTTCCATACTGTTGTTTCACTTTCAGGTTTACAATCAGGATTATGTGTTCCCTATATTAGCAAATCTCAAATATTTGGAATTAATATGTCAACCACATTATTTGTCTTCTCTTCGTTATTTGACTTCTTTCATGAAGGCATCGCCTCAATTGCAAAGACTTGTGTTGAAGGTATAATTTTCTATTGCTGCTATTCATGCTTGGTAGATTTTGTTCATCTTCTGCTCATACTAATTTTGAAGACAGATAAGTATTAACGCAAAAACAATTGGTCAACATTTCTATGTCGCAAAAACAAATGGTCAACGTTTCTATGTAATTGATAATATAGTGGTTAACTTTTCTGTACATTAATTTGTTTCCTTGATGCAGATGAATATCATCACATCATGGTTGGAGAAGATGGGAATAGGAAAACTAGAGATGGAGGAGATTGTAACAACAGAGCAAATGGAGAGTGTTGCCAAATGCCCTCATCATGAGCTGAAAGTAATAGAAATAGTTGGGTATCGTGCTTGTAGATTTGCCGCTAAACATGTCATGCTCTTGTTAAAGAATGCTGTTGCACTGGAGAAACTTGTTATTGATCCTGTCCTGCATCGGTTTAGTGGGTCGAGTATGGTGAAAGAAGATATTTGTGAGGAAATGAGGGCAAGAAATCATGCTGTGAATCATCTCAAGAATTTTGTTCCTTCAACTGTAAACTTTGTGTGCCTGTCGTAATTAGGTGCAATGTCTAGATTGTGTTTGTATTCCAAAGTAATGGTTTGGGCAAACAAGCTCGAGTTGAGAATATATGGTCTTCCATTGGAAAATAAAATGGGATCTGATCTGATCATTATGTATCTGGATCTGATCCAGTTCTTCTGCGCTTTAATTTGTTCTCTTGTGTGAGAAAGGGTAACCAGCTGCTGTATGTCAAGGGTAACCAGCTGCTATATGTCTGTAGTGTCCATCTTAAAATCAATGGTGTCCTCGTACAAATTGTCAAACCTGAGGGTGTGAGAGCTTGGGCATGCACGAAGCGTTAGAATAAGAAAGCAAGCATGGAAGGCAAATCGAAATTGAAATGGCGTTGGACAAAGTATTCAAACTTGATCCCGAATGTATGTACACAAATTTCTTTATCACTAGTTAACCCACCATGAGTAATCATTTTCCGGAATCGAATATTTATGTCGGATGCCTTGACGGACTTTGGTCATCATCTCAACATTTCGATGGTGTTTTTTAAGGTTAAACTGAACTTATAATGCTGGTTCTGCTTGTGATGCACACACTGATCAGCGTATGTAAGTTAATATTGGATCAGTCTGATCAGAATTACATCATCTTAAACAAAATGTAACTAAAAACTCACTAGAATTAACCTATATATACAGACCGGAATTGATTCATGATCACACAAGAACGACAGAACTAGGCTTTTTATTAATCTCTCTTATGAAAATCGAGCTGACTGTGTCTACGAAAGCTTATTACATGCATGATCACAATGGTCTTAAATGATACCTTACTCCTTATTCGAATAGGAAACTCTTTCCCATCAGAAAAGCTGTAGTCCTCAATATCAACAATTTCCTTACCAAATTGTGAAAGGATTCCTACACACGCTCGCACACGTATTCTTAACCTCCTTATATATTTCATCTTAAAACCGAGTTACTTTTCTTTTCCATGGATCAATGTCTACTACTCAAGAATGCATATCACTCTCCCGGCCACCGACCCCGACGTCCTGTAAGGAACCTGAACAACCCTGCGATAAGTGCACCAAGCTTATATTATATACCGTAATATGCACCCTTATTGGAGCCGGTATCTTTATTCTAGTCAAGTCTCCATTTGACCCCGTATTCAAGGTCCAGTCGGCCACCGTGTCTGAACTCAACGCCACCGCCTCCGAGTTAACCGGCAGATGGTCTATCACTCTCGTCGCCCATAACCCCGACATTAACAGCTACCGAGTCTCCCTCACCGACCTCCACGCCTCAGTCCTCTACCGAGACCACATTCGTTTCACGCTCCACAACCGTTTCATGATCGGCCAAACGCCGCTACGTCCCTTTGTTATGAACAAGAGCACCGATACACTTGTTACTATAGAACTCGCGGCGGTGAGTCTGCCGGTCAGCGATGAAGTCATGGGAAAGCAAATGTACGACGATAGGAGTCGGGGGTTTATGGTTTTCCCAGTTACAGTGAGTGGTTCTTATAGGCATGAAAAGGCCTTGTTCAGTAAATACCGGTGTTTTCTGGTGGAGTGTGATTTTGTTTATTTCGGATTTTCCCAAAACGGGACGGCCACCTTGATGGAACCAACATGGTGCGCGTTCTATAGTAGAATGATAGGATGTTAATCTTATGTAATACTATTCCATGAATCTAGAGTTGTTCTTCTAAAAGTTTCCATGGTTAATGTATATTCGTTCTTCTTCCAAATCTTTCTGAGATTAATTACCATAGTAACAATTCTTTAGATTCGACCAAAACACCTTTGTAACAATTCTTAATCCCTAAATTCATTTGATCATTTTTGGATTCACAATTCATTCTTCTTTTTTCTAGCAGAGTGTGATAATAGTTATTAAGTCACTTCTTAGATATTCATCTTCTCTAATATTAGTCCCAAAGTTTCCACTTAATCCTTCAATTTGAGGACCATTATTCACATGTTTTGGCTAATAGAACTAGTAATCATAATATCATGATCTAAGCCTCCACAACCAATTTAGTCATTCAAAAGAACAATGGCAAAAGCTCTAAACTATTTGTATAAAAAGAGGGTACTGGGGAGGAACCACAAGCAGGCCGGAGCTTTTTTACACCGAAGTTCTGCCAGCGCCGCGCCAGAGAAGCAGCTACACCCCCCTTTCGCCCCTAGAGTACTCCGCAGAGGGTTTGGACTCCCCACGAGGCCTTTTACATTCACAAGAATCGAACATTCCACTTTACTTAAGTAACTTATTCTACTTACCAATTGAACTTGACCTTGTGGGTAAAACTCTAAACTATGATAAAGCTCTATGCATGCATGTGGTTTAGTTCTTGTTTTTTTTCTTTTTTTCATCCTCCTCAGTCAAAAATATAAATAGAGAACTTGGAACCCTCAGTTTCTAGTATTTAGTATTTTGGCCCCAATAGGTTCGCGGCATTGTAATTTCCCCCTCTGTTATCCAAATAACCAAACTCCAACTCCAAACACATTCCCAATATCAAGTCTTTGATCTCAAAGCTCTAAACTTTATAAACCCTAAACCCAGTAATCCGAAACCCACCTCAATTCTCTACCAAAGCAAATGGCTTTAGCAATTTCCCATGCTCTTCTCTGCCCCAAGTTGCAGTTTTCCCAAAGGAATTTCCGCCCTAAAGCTCCACCCCTAAGTTTCTCTCCTCCCAATTTCAGGTAATCAAGTTCACTTTTTTATGTTCTGGGTTTTGTTCAAATGGTCAAAGTTTGAAGCTTTATGTAATAATGTGATTACTGTTGCAGTTTGGGTTAATGGGTTTGTGAGTTCAAGTTTACTACAATCATGCAACTAGTTTGTGAAGCTTAATTAGTTATTTATAGGTTGAATGTGTATTTATGTAGTTGGTAATGGTGAAGTTTAATCTGTATGTAAAATAAGTTGTTGGTAGAGGTAGGATTAATAGGATTTTGTGAGGTAAATTTTACTAGATTATGCGAGAGCTTTGTTCAGATTGATTGTATTGTTTATGCTTTAATGTTTTTTCCTAGAGCAATTCCAAAGGTTAGAAGGTTAGTGTTGGCCGCCGCGTCTGCAGCTGGAAGTTCTAATTCGGACAGTGGTTTGAATCCGTATGAGGTAATTAGTGTTTGTATGTTGTAGACCCTTGAAATGGCTTGGCAAGTCACTGAGGGAATTTGATTACTGTTGTGTGTTTCTGATTTCTTATGTTTATCAGGTGCTCGGTGTGAACCCGATTGAGGGGTTTGACTCGGTCAAGGCAGCATATAAGAAAAAACACAAGGAGGCTATGAGCAACGGTGATGAAGAAGCTGCTGCTATAGTAGGTTCCGACTCTCTCTCTCCCTCCCTCTCTCTCTCTCTACACACACACACATACTTATATCAAACATGTAGTTGCGAGCATCACAGTATCATATTCATTATGCAGCTGGAGAAAGCATATGACAAACTCATGATGTCACAACTATCTAACAGGAAGAAAGGCATGACATTTGGTTCTTTCGAGGTACATGCACTGAAGTCAAGTTTCCTAGTTCTAATTTTGTTGCAGTTGAAGTTCCTTATTAAGAGAGAAAGCAACTAGAAGTTTAACTTTTCATAACTGGCCTTGTATTCAGTAACAACTGACTATTTGAGTTACTTTCTAGGATTTGCTACTATAACATGTTGGGGTTTCTCTAGTTCTTCATGTTAAGATACTTGCCTTATTGAAGGTACCAGGGAATAGCTAGGGAATTGGATATGGAAGAGATATTCAATATGAATCGCTGAATAAAGATTTATAAACATTGGCAACTTTATCTTATGCAGAAACTTGTAAAACAACATATTAAATATGATGTGGATCGGTTAGAAATAAGCTATAGTGGTGATGTAAGAGCTCACTATTGTCATTATCTTCTTTTTGGTTGCTGAGATTTCAAACTAGGAAATAATTGGTTCTCATAGTACCTGAATAGTTAAGATGCACTACTAACTTTATATTGATAAAATTTTAAAAACTGCATTTTGCTTGTTTCAGTTATCTTTCTGAAAGAGCACATATTCAAATTCTTTCCATTTAATTGCTTTTAAATTGTGCTCTTTCAGATATCCATACTGTTGTAATAAATGAAAGTTGCAGTTATCATATCAGCCACAATTTATCAGATAAAAATATTTTATCTGCCTTAGATTGAATACTTCTGTTGTTTTTCTTAAAATTTGCAGGTTTCAAAGGATATAAAATATGCTGATAAGCAACCGATTGTACCATGGGGACCTAGGTTCGTCTATTCTTGATCATTTGATTGCTAATAAGTAGCATAATCAACTGTACTTCTGAATATATGGATTGTTAATGTCTGCTGATTCTTGTTCTTCTGTTAAGCTTGTATTCTATTGAATGTAGCATAGAATTAGGTGGCTTACCTTCCATCTAGTGGTAGTAGAAAGTGCATCGGCCTGGGCACACTATATCCATCTCCTAGCTTGATAGATATTCCTCTGTTAGCCATTTGCTTTGGATACTGCACCTTTTATGTGCTGTCCTCAGAGTTCGCCCAGTTCCCACTGTACGTCGATGCAGATATTTCTCTTATTAAGCAGGCCATATGAAGTTGACAAGACTGATTTGCACAGTTGCTTTTGAAAACCCATTGCCTACCTTTTCTTTGGAAAGTCTAGCACTAATGCATTGTAAATGCAGATTCGGCAATGCATGTCACTTGTTAGACACTTAAATTATGATAATGCTGGTTACCTTCCTAGACCAAACAATTAATTAATCAAAATAATGTTGATGCGCATGCTATGACAGAAAGGTTTCCTTTTCACTCTGTATTGGCTTTTGTCTAAGCATGACTGGCTGCATTCTATGTCTCAGTATATTTCTGAGTACAGTTATCTTGCATTATCTTCATCTATGATGAACTGACTGTTTTATAAGGATATATGTAGTCTTGTGGATGCTAATATTTCGATTTCTTATATGTTTACAGGTTCACCAAGTCCAGTGTAAAAGATATGCGTATCAACCTGGCAATTTCTGCAGTTTTTGTAAGTGCTCAAGGAATGTTTGTTCATCTACATCCTTTATTATCCTTTTTCTTTTTCTTGTTGGAATATTTTGTAGTAATTTTGATTGTGGAACTGCTATATGTCCTACTTTCCATAGTAAGCATAGTTCCATGTGTCGTTCAATAATCAAAATGTAATTCTGTTTAACAGAAACAGAATCATGCTTTCACTAGGTTCGACCTTTGTTTACCTTATCTCTAATAAAAAAATGTGCATTGGACAAACTTCTCTATTCATGACCAATGTAACTGTTTCAAGCTTTGATTGGCAGAAAGAGAATGTGTGGTGCATGCTTCTACAGACCATGGGTGGTTTAAAGTGTTGAATCTTTATTCCTGCTTGTTATACAATGTGTACCAATTTTATGCGGATGTGATGAAAAGTTTTGCGGAAGCTCATGAGAACTGTCATCATTGGAGTTTTCAGTTATGTGACCGTCTGACTAGGGTCATTAGTCTCCACTGTAGACTCTGAATTCATCTCCTGTGGATGGGATTTGGAGTTCATTCCAGTTAATTTGTTTAAAGACCTGTTGTGATCTTGTTATGCAACAGTATAGTTTTTGATGGGCAGAAGTATATGGTCTAAGCACAACTTATGAAATGCAATTATCTAATTGTGTTTTTCCATCATTGTGGTCATTTTACTTCAGTGTACTTTTAATTCTTGCCCTTATCTTTTACTCATTTTCTGTTTTCCAGGTAGCTTGGCTTCTTATTGTGCGCAATGCTGACTATAAACCCCTCCAATTTTTATCCTTTGCATTTGTTTATCGCCTTTTTGAGAAGTTGAAATCATTTGAGCGACCTGTAACTCCAACATATACAGTGAGTCATATTGCAATACATAGATTTGCCTTTCCCCATTTAGTTTTTTTTTTTTTTTTGACACAATAATATCTTGAAAGTTTCAAAAATTACTTTTTGATGCAGGAAGAAGGTGAGGAAGTAGGGAAGGGACTGCAAATGGGAAAACGACTGCTTCGTTCTCTTGGACTAGTCTTTGGCTGTATTGCTGTTGCTTCTCTGGTATGCTATCTTGTTTCAAGTTTTGGTGCCTTTAGAATTATGTTAATAGGTTAAATATGTCAAAAGCCTTCATATTGAATAATTGATGATGCTATTGTTATGCGAAACGAGCTATGTTATCATACAAAGCTGCTGTACGCAATTATTGGACAATCTTTAGTTATACCCAAATGAAACTGGTATATAGAAACATATAGTGCATGTTGACATACAACCTTATAGCAGCAGTCACAGTTACAAGAGGGCAAGGCCATGAGTAAAACATGGGTCCTATCCCCTGCAGTGTCCACCTGCAGAAATTGAGCCTATAATTCCACGATGCGCATGCTCAAAGATCTAAATGCCATTTGTTAATGAAAGGAAAAAAAGGGGTGGTGGAAGGGTTTGAAAACAATGACCCTCACATGACTTCTGGTTACACAACCTTTCCTCATGCCTTTTAGAAGATGACTGTATCATGTCAGTTTAGTAGGCTGGTATGAACTTTTTATGTGACTTGATGGTTACCACATATCCATATAGAAAACTATGCATGCTATGGCATTGCTCTTTTTCATATTCATAAGTAACTGGATTGATAGTTACCACTGCTTCCTGGAGAAATTCTAAAGAAGCATGCCATTGTATATGTCCTTAAGCCTACTTGATAATAGCTTCTGAAATCTTTCACTCTTCCTTATTATGATAAGGGTTAGTCTCTTCTGCTTCAAGTATCTTAGTGGTGGTCAATGTATATTAACCCATAGACTGGAACAATTGTATAGTGATTGGTGACACACACAAACACGCATACAAAAAAGTCCATTCTATTCTGTTCTTTAGTTTTCCAATCTCTTAACTTGGCTTCACATCTTGGTATTCAATAATCTTGTTATTTCACTTGTTCTTGTTTTTGTTTTCCTCCTGGCCAGGTTCTTGTATTTGTTCAATTCACCAACAGTGTTAGTTAATTTCTTGCAGGCATACACCGGATCTCTGAATGTGATTGAGTATATGGCTAGTTATGTTCCTGCTATTCTTTACAATAACCAGGTATTGACTACTAATATGTTGACATTTGTTTTTCATAGACCATCTTTCTTTCGGGCAGATTGTATATGAAAATATGTTCTTTTATCCTTACTCAAATATGCATGTTGATGCAGGAATTGATAATCACCTCAGTAACAGCAGTCATGCTTTACATTATGGCATCTTATTACAGGTGATGAAACCTGTTTATGACATGCAGTGAGTTATCATGAGCGAACTACAGATGCTATTCTCCATCAACCTAGCTGTCAAAATATTTTGAAATGAGAAATCTGGAATTTTGAGAGGCAAAAGTTTTGAATTTAATTCTATTGTATGTAAAATACCAACTGATTAGCATTGGTTGGTCTTTTGAGTTGTCAGTAACTGATGTAGAACAAAGTGAGATGCAATAATAGGCATTATATTTTCTGAGATGGCATCGTTTCATATTACCCTTGATCTTTGCTCCTTTCATAGTTTGGACCAGTAACTTGAAATGCGTCGATAGGAGGGTATTCTTCAGTTCTGAAATCTTAAATACCCAAGGCACCCATGATTAACCCATTCCTCTCTTCACCGGCTAAAGTATGTCCTTTCAACCACAACCGGTGCACATTCAAATGTTCTTAAACTTGAAATGGGTCGATAGAAAGGTGTTCTTTAGCTCTTCGGATATGGTGATACGAGAATCTAAGCAAGTTTACTTACTCGTAATTTCTGCCTAGCAAGCATAATGACCGCCTAGCGCCTGTCTAAGTCACTGCCGGGCACACCGAATGACCGCCCAGCGTCCGCCTAGCACGTCTAATAACGCTGACTATCTGCCTAGCTAGTTGATCACTGCCCAACACGCCTAATGACC
Source organism: Potentilla sterilis (assembly GCA_963682095.1). NCBI lineage: Eukaryota > Viridiplantae > Streptophyta > Magnoliopsida > Rosales > Rosaceae > Potentilla > Potentilla sterilis. The sequence goes on along the minus strand of OY821756.1, from coordinate 1,238,250 downwards.
GCATGTCATGCCTAATAACCGCCTAGTGCCCGCTTAATGACCGTCTAGTGTCTGCTTAGCTAGTCGATCACCGCCTAACACTCCTAATGACCGCCTAGCCCCCGCCTAATTACCGCCTGACATGCATGATAACTGCTAGGTTCTGTCTAGTCACCTCCTAGCACGCCTAATGATCGCATAGCACCCGTTAGAGAAACATGGAGTTGAACAAGTATGAGTTTACTTCAACAGTGAAATTTCTGGGATTAAAAATTTCTGGGATAAATTTTCAAATGTTTAATTACATAATTTGAGGGAAATAATAAACCGCATGTTCTTTGGCTCGAGCCATCCTAAAACTCACCTCCATAGTACACATACTTGTGGCAGTGTTGAGTGACAGTATATCACACATGGAAATTGTTAAAACCTTAAACATTAAGTCACACGTACACTCTAACATGACAATATCTCCACCTATTTGTGCCATTGATTAGATCTATGAGCTTTGCTATTTCCTTTGCCCCTCCTTGATTTTGTTATAGGCATAGCCGGAGGGCACTGCAAGAATGGGAAGATGCACATGACTACAGAATCAGCAGCAATGAACTCGAGCCTTTCGTATACCTTTTTAGTCCTGAAGCAGCCTCTTCAGTAATAATTCATCATTTCTCATCCACCGAGAGTCTGAATAGAAATAGTAGTAAACAAACTTGAGAACTGAGTATGCCACATATTCACCAGTACGGAGGCAGACGTCTGAAAGCTTCTTTTGCTGAAAGGGAACTTGAACTTCAGCTTGACTTGGCAGTAAGGAAGAATCAGACCCAAATTGCAGATATATATTAACCAAATTGGAGTGTGCCTGCCATAAGAAAGCATCTCTTTCAGCAGGACAGCTTAACATGAAACTCATCAGCAATTCCGCACTATGAAAATTTTGACCATATTTTCAAAATTAGAATGTCCAAATAAATCGTGCCCATCAACACACTGAAACCACCATAACATACTGAATATCTCATGACCGACATCGCCTGTATATTAATAAGACCCTTGCAATTCAGTTTATTAACCTGCTTCACTTCTTATTTATACAACAAATATCCAAACTTACTCTGCAGCGATTTCTATTATTAAGCTAATCTATTCATATAAACTCCACCATTTGGAAACGTTAGGACACAAGATGAAGTTCAATCTTCGGATAAAAAAGTTTTCATAGACCACCAATTCAAAGTCAATAAGGTCTAAAGAAAGTACTGGTTACTCTCACACATTCCTTAACTCATAGAGGGAAACCATAAATCATATAATGCAATTACTACGCTAAACTTTTTGCCCTATATTTTACCACGTGCACTTCATTTTTACTATATAGGCCTATTCCTGAAAGTACTAGAGCATCTAACCCAAAATCAATTAGCAATGGGTGGAGAAGCGGAGTACCTTAATAGTTCTTATCCTACATTTCCTATGTGATACATTGAAGTGTTTGATGACATATTTAAAGAGGTAATATTTATAGCTTTAATCGAGTATAAACAGAAAGGAATCTTTACCAATTTATCTGCATTATATTTAAACATATGAGTAAATAAACATACAGAGGAAAGAGAAATAAGTTACCTGGACTCGGTTTGCGCCTGTGTTATTACTGTTGTTTCTCCTATTGAATAAACAGTTCTCCATTCAACAGTTTGAAGCTGAGACACAAACCAAAAGGTTTTGCTACTTGGCTTGGCACTGCGGAAGAGTCATCATGTCCTGGATTTGCCCGCAAACTGCATTCATTTTATGCCTTAAGTCGCAGTGTAGAATGTCATATAGAACTAGCGTTCCTTTCAGGAATGTAAAATAGATGTAAGAACACCATTTTAACTTTAAATATCAGGATATCCAAAACAATTGTACTCATCAAAATCTCCCAGACTTACATTTGGGCCATTCTGAATCTATCATAGCCGATATGCTTTGCTTTAACCACTCAAACCGCATTTTTTGAATTTTTCCCCAATACCCTGGATTGCTGATAGAGAGATGCTATTGAATTTTAGATGCTCCTGCTAATACAATGTAGTTGTTAGCACAGAGTAATGAGAGGATAGCACAAAACATCGGAAGAGATCGACTAGAAGGTGTCACATAACTTACACTTGTTATTGCGAGTTTGGAGCTATTCCAACTTCATGTGTTACAAAGAAAAGGGTCCATGCAACCGCCTGTCTCAGAAAACTAATAAAAAAGAAGAAGTTATGGACAAGTTTTGATTTATTTAGGGATGCTTCAGAAACAAAATTCGTGGCTCTAGAAGTGACTTGACTGACTAGAGTCTAGATAGTATTTTCACAACCAACAGCAATGACTTACTAAATACCTAGTGAAAACTCAGAGTAACGTTCTCACCTAAAAAGGCTAAATTAGACTGTAGTTTGAAATCATTACTAAACTGACTGATTATACAAGGAGTAGAGATGAGAACAAGACGAGAGTGATAATTAAGAAAGAGCCAAAGCAAGCTTAGCACTGATTCAATTATAAAGTAAGAAGATAATAAATAGAGGCATACAACTTCACAATACTTGATGGAGACAAAAAAAAATAACAGAAAAAAAGAGTTACCATGAAGTCAGGGAATATGAGAAATCTTGGGCCATTCTGGGCCACTCTCCTCTCTGCATCTTTCCTTTAGAAGGGGACAATTGACGATCTGTAGGTCACCTAATTCGGTGAGGCGGTGCATAGCTTGGATGGAAGGTAGATACTTCAGATTCTTGCAATTGTGAATATATAAGGTCTGAAGAGATGCAAGGTTTCCCAACCATTCTGGAATAGCCTCCACTCCCTCAAAGGAATCTATCGACAAAGAGGTCAAAGACGTCAAGTGTTGAATTTGTTCCGGCAGCGACTTGAGCTTAGGCCACCCGTAGATATATAATGATTGAAGTTGTGGTAGAATCTGAAAAGCAGGGAATGAATCCAGCTCATTGCAGAAAGGACCCAGTGCCAAGGACTTGAGACGGGTGAATACGTGTGGGGATGCCATTGCTAACCCATTGGGTAGACATCTCAATCTCGAACAATCATGAATCTCCAATTCACGGAGTGATGTGAGCCTGTCTAAACTTGGAACACTCTCTAGATTAGGACAATCTCTTATTGTCAACACCTGAAGAGAGATGGGGAATTGAAGACCAATTGTTCTACTTTGACATCCCCAGATTACCAATCGAGAGAGGGTTGGACTGAGACTTGCAATTGGAATGGAGGTCACTTTAGGGCACTCTGTTATGCTCAAATCCACAAGAGAGGTGCAGCAGCCCAGCCCACTCGGTAGACTTAATAATTCATCACACTGCCGAAGGTCCAGTCGAGCAAGGGATGGGAGGCCCTCTGTTGGAATTGGAATGGACTTTATCTTTGGACAACTCTGTATTTCCAATGTCCCAAGAGATGTGCAGAACTGTAGCCCCTCAGGAAGACTGGATAACTCAGGACATCCACTGATTCTAAATTCGCATAGAGATGTGCAGGATTGTAGCCCATCAGGTAAACTGGAGATCAGAGGACATTTATTGATCTCTAATCGTTGAAGAGATGGGATACCACCTTGCTCAGGGATGATCGGAATGGACTCCAGAATGTCGCATTCTGCTATCTTCAAATATGAAAGATTCTCATTGTTTTCTAACAACCTTTCTGGCAGACAAGCAAGTCCCCTCACCCTCCTTATCTCTAGAGAAGTGAGAGTGGTCAGACTATTGCTTAAAATACTTGCTATCGGAGTGCCTCCGCTATTCATGCCTGTAATATCCAACTCTTTCAAGGCAGGAAAATGACTAGGAGCACTTATCAATTGGTCACAATTCCACAGGGTCAACTCCTCAAGGCAAGGAAACACCTCCACTCTTTCCTTTGGCACTTCCCTCCATTCAATTAAGTTTCCCGCTCCCCAAATATGTAATGTTTTCAAGGCAGGAAACAAAACCTTCCCATCATCACAAACGGGATCATAACCATAAAACTCATATCCCAAACACCTGAGGTTATGCATACTCTTTAACTTCACATGTACAAGATTGGGCAAACGACCAAGTTCTGGAACTTTTTCGCATTTATTGCAATCACCTAATTTGATCTCCTTTAAGTTGTTGCCTAGCGATAACCATGATGGAAAGTTAACACCAGTGAAGCCATGAATCTCCAAATATTCCAGATTAGAATGTGGTCGCAGGAATTTCAGTACGTCTTCATCACTGTCACCACTGTTGCTTGGCCGACTAAGCCCCCATTTAAGCACCAACTTGCGCAAATGTTTCTTCTCCATTAACTTTGCTTTCGCTGCTTCTTCTCCGTCTCTTACATGCTCCAGATTATAAATAGATAAGGTGTCTCTCAGATAGTTTAGGCCACCCAATTCTCCAATTTGAGGACCCGTCTCCTTACCAATCTTCATAAAAGGTAATGATCGGAGATTAGTCAATCTACCCAATACCCCAGCTGGAACTTTAACACTTTCACCAAAATAAATATGTCTCAAGTTAATCAAATTGGAAAGCTGCTTTGGAAATTCTCCAGCGTCATAAGGCATTTTAAATGTCTGAAGGTTATAAAGCTGACCCAAAGATTTAGGAAATACTTTGATCTTTGTTTCCATAACATTCAGATACCTCAAGTGTTTCAACTTTCCAATTGAGTGTGGCAACTCCTGAATATCTGCCTTGTATAAATTTAACACACGCAGAGCTTTAAATCCAGGTGAGTTGTTCTCAACGGCCACTCCATTGGAAAATAAAGAGCGCAAGTACTTTGACCTTGAAACACTTTCAGCAAGATCATGAACAAGATCATGCATCTTGCATCCGATTACATCACCATAGCCATTGCTTCTCACATCTTGAAAAAAAGAGTTTTGTAATAGAATATTGAAATATTCATTACCTTTATCCTCCATCTCAATATTATTTTGGTTGGGAGAAGGGTGAAGCCATCCTTGAGCCATCCAAAGTTGGATCAAGTCTTTCTTTTCAAATTCAAAATCTTTGATGAACATTGAGCAGTATGCAAAACATTGTTTCAACGATGGAGATCTCAATTCATCAAAACTCAATTTCAAAACTGCCGATATTCTATTTACTTCCTCGGGTAAATTCCACATTCCACTTTCCGCAATTGATTGCCATTCATCACAGTTTTTATAACGCATCATATTTCCTAACACCTACAGTGAAATACTGAATTAGAATTGTATGGAACAATAATTTAGCAAAATATACTATAATCAGAATGAAAGATAATCTTACTATCACAAATTTTTTTTATCATAATACTTCTCTATTGAATTCATTTACTGCATGCAATGTTTAACGTAGAAAGCCTAGGTTCCACCCAATTAAGGTCAAGGTTTTAGGGGTGATAGCTAGGCTATGAGAATGTGAATCCTTACAAGATGCTTCAACTGTTGTTTTTCTTCTTGATGGTGTCATGTGCGAACAAAAGAAAGAGTACTCTTGAAGGCGTTTTTCTTAGGTTCCACTAGTGGTAATCATTTTTGTTGTTGTGCATTATGAAGTTGTTATGGCAGCAAATAGTTGTGCAGTACTTGGCAATTTTTATCGTAACCTCTCTCTAATTTAATTTCTTTTTTCCAAGAGTTGGTATGCTAGGTTCTTTGATTGCAACTGTCATGTCTTCGTTGTCACAAGCTCGGTTCAAGCTCTGTCAAGTGGCTGTAATGTTGGGTATGTAGATGGCAAGAAATATAATAACTTTTGAAGAGTGTGCATATGTGCAGCCGGGGTGAAGGAACTTGGGGAGAAAAGTAAGACGATAATTAATTAGCTCGTTGGGATTTTGTTTTGGTGGTTTTGAACTTCCTAGAAGGCAAGAATGAAAGGCAGCAATAACAGAGGATTTTTCTTGTCCATAGGGTGGCTTCCTTTTGCTTTTTTATTTTATTTTGAGAAATTTTCTTTTCAATTAACTACAAGAATGAGTAGAAAGCATAAATAACTTTAAATTGATCAATGATATAATGGGCCCTGATATAATTTAGGGAATAATTTACATACCTTTGCTACCAGTGGTACACCTCCGCACTTCTTAGCGATCTCCTTCCCAATTTTCACTCGATCTTCATCTAATGGAGCACTCCCAACTGGATTTGCTCTGTCCTTCAAAATTTGCCAACATTCATCATCTGATAGTTTCTGTAAATCATGACTAGGAAGGGTCTTCACAATTTCTGCAACTGTGTGTTTTCGGGTAGTGACAAGGATGCTGCTTCCCTGTGTATCATTCACGTTTTCCAAACAACTGATCAAGTCTTCCCATTTCTGTTTATCTTCGTTCCAAACATCATCGAGCACAAGAAGATACCTTTTCCCTTTCAACTCCTCTTTGAGGATTCTACAAATTGCATCTATAGCTTGTACTGCAGCGTGTTCAGGTTTAAGAGACTCCAGTATCCCCCTCAAAATCGAGCTGACTTCAAAAGGGGTAGATACACAAACCCACATTTTTATTTGGAAGTGTTGCTGTATCTTATCATGATGAAATACTGATTTAGCCAAGGTGGTCTTCCCAAGTCCTCCCATTCCCACGATGGGCAGAACTGAAATCTGATCTCCTTGATTGTTGTTTAAGTTGGTCAACCCTTTCACTATATCTTCCAAAACATCCTCCCTTCCAATGATACTCTTTTCATCTGTTTTGAAATCAGAGTATGTTTCTCTAGCAATTCTTGTATCATGGGAACTTGTTGCCTCTTGGGGAGATCTACGGATAAACCCCAAAGCACTAGCCCTTTTACCCAAATCCTCCAAAGAACCGTTGATGTTCTTAATTTTATGTGTCATTTTAACACGAAAAACAAGAGGATTGGAGAGAGTAAAGAAGTTTAGCACCTTCTTCTTGATCTGGTGTTGCAGTTCCACTTGTCGTCGAAGACGCTCATATTCGTAGTCATCCAGCACATTGTCGGCAAGATGAGCTATTTCTTCAAGCTTCTCCAACCAGAGCTTCTCAGCATCTCCCTTATCTTGTCGCCCATCAGCGTCACGTAGCACACCTTCAAGCATGTCTAACGAGTCACGTAGCTTTGCTAATTCTCCCTGGAGTCCCCATACAAGAGTGAACTCTTTAGTGGCAAGTGAAGCCACTTTGGTCAGCAATTCCTGGGCAGCAAAAGTAAGAAACTCAGCCATGGATTTCTAGTAAAGGGTAGAGGAGAGTCGAGAAAAAGAAGAAACTCCTTGATCAGCTGAAGAAATTAGAGGAAGATGAGTCAAGGAAAACAATGAGTCCTCTATAAATGTCCAAAGACCAATACAGGTAAATGGAGTTGATACCCGACCAAGAAGATTGGTTATAGATTTTCCAGCTGTGTTGGGCCATGCTGATCCAGATGAAAGATACTTTACAGAGTGCGCGCCTTTACTTGTATTAATAAAGCATATGCTTTAAGCCTTTAACCACAAGACAAGTAAGTCCGCTCACTTGATTACATCTATGATCTTTGCTATTTCCTTGCCCTCCACAAGACAAGTAAGCCTTTAAATGGCTCATCCATTGTTAGTAAATCCACCGGCTCAAGTTGCCCTCGTTTCACTGATTGAATGACACCCCAATCCCAAGGCCCTTCTTTCTCTTTGAGGTTCTTGGGACTCGATGGTGTCCATCCTTGAGTTCTTGATTCTTGCAAACAAGGATTTCGTGGGGCTTAAGGTGTCTACCATTCGGATACTCCTTTAAGCTTTATTTGATACCGTCCACCGTTTCATCTTTTGAACGAAGCTCCACAGAGTATGCAACAGGCACATCTTTGAACTGAATGAATATGAGTTCTATTTCCCTATCCATTGTATGATCAAATGCAGATGATCGAGGACAACCGGCTCTTCGATCAGTCACTTCTCTACTCCCAACTCCAACTCGGAGGACATATATATAAGGATTACAGACTTACTCCAATTAGGAATAGGAATCCTAATCTCAACTAGGATTGTAAACTTTGTCCAACGTGAAGAGGAATGGAGTAAAACCTAATAGAGGAAGGAAACCCCCGAATCTCAACCGGTTTTACAAGACCCTCTTACATGTAGCCGGAAGGAAAACCGTTAATCAATTATCCACAGACCTTCTTACAACCCGCTATCCCATCTAATATTTCAATATTAGTTAAAATAAATAAATAAATATCGAGGGCCACTTTCAGAGATTATTTATACATTGTGATCCAGAAGAGGAGTCTGCTGTACATCCATACATGATATCAATCGATTTTCAAAGTTGAGGGAAAACTTCGATTTGGAGTATTCCATCGACCACAGTCTTCACTTTTGAATAAAAGCAAACATGTCAAGTTTAGATAATATGAATAAGAAACTTGAGCTCTAAAGAGTTTCTCGATTTGAGTCCCCTTGGTTCATCCTACCATAAAAACATGATGTTGTCTATCAAAGCTGTGAATGTGAGACAACTCCTGGAACAGCAGTCCTTTTCATCCAGTCCTTGCTCGTTTTGTGGGGAGGGCACCCGAATCAGCATCACCCAGGGGATCATGATTCACATGAGTTTCAGATTCTTGTGCCTTCTGTTTCATACTTGCATCTTGTGAACCTTCATCCATTTGAGTGCCGGTTTCTATTTCATTATGTTCATCTGAGGTAGATGATGTCGGCTTGACCCTGTTGTCTTCCATCTTCCTTTGTTGCTCAAACATCTTTTCAAGGTACTTTCCTTGTTCCTCAATTTGCAACTGCAACTTTCTTTGACTCTGCATGAATGAATATGATATCAGAACAAGAGAAGGGCCCCCACCCACCACAACTCTCCCTTTGTTTGTGCGCCTCTTCTTATCAGAATATGGATTCATCAATTGGGTATTTAAGTTTGTAACCCAAAAAAGCAGGCTGAACAAGAAGCTAATGAGAGTACGAACAAATAACCCTCAAATCACTACATATCCTTGAGTACTCTACCCAGTTCCCAACACATAACCAGTTGCACAATTGTACAGGCATAAAAACAGTGGATGGCTGCCAAATGCATACCTCAAGTTGTTCATGAAGCCGCTTCTGAAGCTCTACCTGCAACCGCAATGCTTCAGTAATCCCCATACTGCTCCTGCAAGTATGCAGAAAAAATTTCAAGTTCATTTCAAATTCAGAGCTCAAAGATAAATCATTAGCCAGACTGGTGAAATGTTATTTTAGTAGCTACTGCTATATTTTGTACTAAAAATTAAATATTCTCCAACCTTTCAAGGAAAAAATGGTAAGAAAATAACCTGCAAGAAACTTTAGCTTTTTTACAAAAAGTAGTTTGGTACGACAAGTAGGACTGTCTCTCACTGACTCATGTGACATTGAAAATTGCACTGATTTTATACATGACACCACAGACATAGAAATGGTCCCGAAGTCCAGAACATAAAAGAGCAAAAAGATACAAAGAGATAAAAGTAATATTCATGATCTTCAACTCTCCAGTTGAGATAAAGCACATACGTTTTTAAGTCTATAGAATTCATTTCTTCAACAGGAGTCAGATTCTTCTCACAAGTTCCTGAAAGAAAAACAAGACAATTTACTTGATCGTCTTTTGTATATATGGTAATTCTCTTTTGTCAGACAAGAGATTTTTACTATCTATCAGATAGTGAAATATGAAGGCTGTTTCATTGCTAAGAGTTAAAATAACAATCAAGTTTTAGAAGCGGTTCATCGTTGCCAGAAGACTGGATTTTCTCGAGCACCAGATCCTAATTCATCACATGACTATTTTGACAAGTCAAATTTTTTCAAGATGCTATTGAGGTCATAAGAAGAGCAAAAGAGGTAAGCATTACCTTCTGATGACTCTGGTTTGTATCTGGCTGTTCTATATTTCTGAAAATTAAGAAAAGAAAAAGAGTTTCAGCAGCAATATATACTAACCACCATCATGCTAGACACTGGTCAAGGATGGACATATTGATATACCTGTAAATGACTTTTTACATGATAGATTGTCAAGCTTTCAACCTTCATGACATTTAAGATACCCTTAGGAGTGGCTCCTGTTTATTAAAATTATTAGTCAATGACAAAAGAAGTTCTGTGATTTACAGACTTACTGAAATAATCGAACTATAACAAGATATAATGATGGAAAAAAGAATATGATAATTTGTACTACCCACTTTCACTACCACCGAGCTGGTTGACAGCTTCAACAAAAGCCTCATGAAGTTCTTGTGTCCAACGCATTCTTGCTTTGGTTGAAGGTGCACTGGAATCTGGGTCAGGGCTAGTCAAAGTCTCTCCAGATTGTACCAGTTGATGCTTTTGAATTGTCTCACAAGCCTAATAAAAAAGAAAAAGTTATAGACAAGTTTTGATTTATTTAGAGATGCTTCAGAAACAAAATTCGTGGCTCTAGAAGTGACTTGATTGACTAGAGTCTAGATAGTATTTTCACAACCAACACCAACAGCAATGACTTACTAAATACCTAGTGAAAACTCAGAGTAACGTTCTCACCAAAAAAATTCTAAATTAGACTGTAGTTTGAAATCATTACTAAACTAACTGATTATACAAGGAGTAGAGATGAGAACAAGACAAGAGTGATAATTAAGAAAGAGCCAAAGCAAGCTTAGCACTGATTTAATTATAAAGTAAGAAGATAATAGAGGCATACAACTTCACAATACTTGATGGAGACAAGATAAATAAGAGATAAAAGAGTTACCCCGAAGTCCGGGAATATGAGAAATCTTGGGCCATTCTGGGCCACTCTCCTCTCTGCATCTTTCCCATAGAAGGGGACAACTGAAGATCTGTAGGTCACCTAATTCGGTGAGGCGGTGCATAGCTTGGATGGAAGGTAGATACTTCAGATTCTCGCATTTGAAAATATATAAGGTCTGAAGAGATGCAAGGTTTCCCAACCATTCTGGAATAGCCTCCACTCCCTCAAAGGATTCTAGATTCAAAGTGGTCAAAGCCGTCAAGTGTTGAATTTGTTCCGGCAGCGACTTGAGCTTAGGCCACCCTTCGATAGATAATGATTGAAGTTGTGGTAGAATCTGAAAAGCAGGGAATGAATCCAGCTCATTGCAGAAACGACCAAGCCTCAAGTCCTTGAGACGGGTGAATACGTGTGGGGATGCCATTGCTAACCCACTGGGTAGACATGTCAATCTCGAACAATCACGAATCTCCAATTCACGGAGTGATGTGAGCCTGTCTAAACTTGGAACACTCTCTAGATTAGTACAATCTCCAATTGTCAATTCACAGAGTGATGTGAGCCTGTTTAAACTTGGAACACTCTCTAGATTAGGACAATCTCTTATTCTCAACACCTGAAGAGAGATGGGGAATTGAAGACCAATTGTTCTACTTTGACATCCCCGGATGTCCAATCGAGAGAGGGATGTGAAGCCGCCGTGTAAATCAGGAAGAGAGTCTACATTACTCACAGTCAACTCTCGGAGGGTTGGACTGAGACTTGCAATTGGAATGGAGGTCACTTTAGGGCACTCTGTAATGGTCAAATCCACAAGAGAGGTGCAGCAGCCCAGCCCACTCGGTAGGCTTGATAATTCATCACACTGCCGAAGGTACAGTCGAGCAAGGGATGGGAGGCCCTCTGTTGGAATTGGAATGGACTTTATCTTTGGAAAACTCTGTATTTCCAATCTCCCAAGAGATGTGCAGAACTGTAGCCCCTCAGGCAGACTGGAGATCAGAGGACATCCACTGATCTTCAAGATCTGGATAGACAGCCCACAATCAGGTAAACTCAGCTTAGGATACTCACTTATTTTTAATAGCTGAAGAGATGTGCAGCAGTATGATTGGGGAGGAGCAATACAAGCCAACTCCGGACAATTGTCTATCTTCAACTTTGAAAGATTCTGGTTGTTTTCTAACAACCTTTCCGGCAGACAAGCAAGTCGCCTCACCCTCTCTATCTTCAGAGAAGTGAGAGTGGTCAGACTATTGCTTAAAATACTTGCTATCGGAGTGCCTCCGCTATTCATGCCTGTAATATCCAACTCTTTCAAGGCAGGAAAATGACTAGGAGCACTTATCAATTGGTCACAATTCCACAGGGTCAACTCCTCAAGGCAAGGAAACACCTCCACTCTTTCCTTTGGCACTTCCCTCCATTCAATTAAGTTTCCCGCTCCCCAAATATGTAATGTTTTCAAGGCAGGAAACAAAACCTTCCCATCATCACAAACGGGATCATAACCATAAAACTCATATCCCAAACACCTGAGGTTCTCCATAAAACCCATCTTCATATGTACAAGATTGGGCAAACGACCAAGTTCTGGAACTTTTTCGCATTTATTGCAACCTGATAATTCAATCTCCTTCAAGTTGTTGCATAGCGATAACCATGATGGAAATTTAACACCCATGAATCTTTCAATCTCCAAATATTCCAGTACATCTTCCTCACTGTCACCACTGTTGCTTGGCCGATTAAGCCCCCATGTAAGCACCAACTTGCGTAAATGTTTCTTCTCTATCAACCTTGCTTTCGCTGCTTCTTCTCCATCTCTTACATGCTCCAGATTATAAATAGATAAGGTGTCTCTCAGATAGTTTAGGCCACCCAATTCCCCAATTTGAGGACCGGTCTCTTTCACAATCTTTACAAAAGGCAATGATCGGAGGTTAGTCAATTTTCCAAGTACCCCAGCTTGAACTTTAGCATATTTACCAAAATAAACATGTCGCAAGTTAATCAAATTGGAAAGCTGCTTTGGAAATTCTCCAATGTCATAAGGCATTTTAAATGTCTGAAGGTTATAAAGCTGACCCAAAGATTTAGGAAATACTTTGATCTTTGTTTTCATAACATTCAGATACCTCAAGTGTTTCAACTTTCCAATAAAATATGGCAACTCCTGAATATCTGCCTTGTATAAATTTAAAACACGCAAAGCTTTAAATCCAGGTGAGTTGTTCTCAACGGCCACTCCATTGGAAAATAAAGAGCGCAAGTACTTTGACCTTGAAACACTTTCAGCAAGATCATGAACAAGATCATGCATCTTGCATCCGATTACATCACCATAGTGATCCAGACTCACATCTTGAAAAAAAGAGTTTTGTAATAGAATGTTAAAATATTCATTACCTTTATCCTCCATCTCAAGATTATTTTGGTTGGGAGAAGGGTGAAGCCATCCTTGAGCCATCCAAAGTTGGATCAAGTCTTCCTTTTCAAATTCAAAATCTTTGATGAACATTGAGCAGTATGCAAAACATTGTTTCAACGATGGAGATCTCAATTCATCAAAACTCAATTTCAAAACTGCCGATATTCTATTTACTTCCTCGGGTAAATTCCATATTCCACTTTCCGCAATTGATTGCCATTCATCACAGTTTTTAGAACGCATCATATTTCCTAACACCTACAGTGAAATACTGAATTAGAATTGTATGGAACAGTAATGTAGCAAAATATACTATAAGCAGAATGGAAGATAACCTTACTATCACAAAATTTTGGATCACAATACTTCTCTATTGAATTCATCTACTGCATGCAATGTTTAACGTAGAATGCCTAGGTTACACCCAATTACGGTCAAGGTTTTAGGGTGATAGCTAGGCTATGAGAATGTGAATCCTTACAAGTTGCTTCAACTGTTGTTTTTCTTCTTGATGGTGTCATGTGCGAACAAAAGAAAGAGTACTCTTGAAGGCGTTTTTCTTAGGTTCCACTAGTGGCAATCATTTTTGTTGTTGTGCATTATGAAGTTGTTATGGCAGCAAATAGTTGGCAATTTTTATCGTAACCTCTCTCTAATTTAATTTCTTTTTTCCAAGAGTTAGTATGCTAGGTTTTTTGCACAAGCTTGGTTCAAGCTCTGTCAAATGGCTGTAATGTTGGGTATGTAGATGGCAAGTAATATAATAACTTTTGAAGAGTGTGCATATGTGCAGCCGGGGTGAAGGAACTTGGGGAGAAAAGTAAGACTATAATTAATTAGCTCGTTGGGATTTTGTTTTGGTGGTTTTGAACTTCCTAGAAGGCAAGAATGAAAGGCAGCAATAACAGAGGATTTTTCTTGCGCACAGGGTGGCTTCCTTTTGCTTTTTTATTTTATTTTGAGAAATTTCATTTTCAATTAACTACAAGAATGAGTAGAAAGCATAAATAACTTTAAATTGATCAATGATATAATGGGCCCTGATATAATTTAGGGAATAATTTACATACCTTTGCTACCAGTGGTACACCTCCGCACTTTTTAGCAATCTCCTTTCCAATTTTCACTTGATCTTCATCTACTGGAGCACTCCCAACAGGTTTTGCTCTGTCCTTTAAAATTTGCCAACATTCATCATCTGATAGTTTCTGTAAATCATGACTAGGAAGGGTCTCCACAATTTTTGCAACTGTGTGTTTGCGGGTAGTGACAAGGATGCTGCTTCCCAGTGTATCATTCACGTTTTCCAAACAACTGATCAATTCTTCCCATTTCTGTTCATCTTCGTTCCAAACATCATCGAGCACAAGAAGATACCTTTTCCCTTTCAACTCATTTTTAAGGATTCTACATATTGCCTCTATAGTTTGTAGTGCAGCCTGTTCAGGTTTCAGAGACTCCAGTATCCCCCTCAAAATCGAGCCGACTTCAAAAGTGGTAGACACACAAACCCACATTTTTTCTTGGAAGTGTTGCTGTATCTTATCATGATGAAATACTGATTTAGCCAAGGTGGTCTTCCCAAGACCTCCCATTCCCACGATGGCTAGAACTGAAAGATTATTTCCCTGATTGTTGCTTGGGTTAGTCAAGGCTTTCACTATATCCTTCACGACATTCTTCCTTCCAATAATATTGTTTTCATCTTTTTTGAAATCAGAGTAGGTTTCCCGACCAATTCTTCTATCATGGAAAATTGTTGACTCTAATGAAGGCTTAGCAACTAACCCAATAGTACTTGCATCTTTTTTCAGCTCATCCAGGGACGTGTTGATCTTCTTAATTTTACGTGCCATTTTAACACGAAACACAAAGGGATTGGAGAGAGAGAAGAAGTTTAGCACCTTTTTATTGATTTGGTTTCGCAGTTCCACCTTACGCCGAAGAAGCTCATATCCATAGTCATCCAACACATGATCTGCAAGATGAGCAATGTCTGCAAGCTTCTCCAACCAGTCCTTCAGAGCCTCGCCTGGATCTTGTCGTGGATGTTCAGCATCTCGTAGCACAGCTTCAAGCGTGTTTAGCGACCCACGCAGCTTTGTCAATTCTTCTTTATATCCCCATACAAGAGTAAACTCTTGAGCGGCAAGTGAAGCCACTTTGGTCAGCAACTCCTGGGTACCAAAAGTAAGAAATTCAGCCATGGATTTCTACTCAAGCGAGTCAAGAGAAGAAATCGAACAGGTTGTTGGAGTATAGATGGGGATAGGATTGTAGATAGACTTTCCAGCTGTTATGGTCACCCCGAAGGAGCCTACAACAGGTTGTGGTCAAAGACTGTATTGGTGGTTAAAATTTTAAGTCAAAGACAGGCCATGTGGTCGGGTTTTAACTTTTAGATAATTACCCAAAACTACAATTTTGTACTCATAATTACCAATTGCAAGATCTGATTTTTTTATACCACTCGCAGGATTTAACTCTAACAGACTTTTAATCCGTCCAATATTAAATGACATAATTGACCCTGAAAATGTAAAAATTACAATATATGCCATCTATATATATTTAAAAAAAAACTCACAGATCTCTCTCTCTCGTCCTCAAACCCACAAACCCACCCAGACCCAAACCCTAGATCTGAGATTGGAGGCGCCGAGGGGAGGTGGGCGGTGGAGCAGATCGAGGCGCGAGGCCGGAGAGACGCGAGGCGGAATGGCACGAGGCAGAAGCGAGGCCGGAGAGGCGCGAGGCAGAAGCGAGGCCGGAGCGAGGCGAGGAGCAAGCTGCGAGCTCGGAGACGTGACGACGACGACGACGAAGAGCGAACGCGAGGCCGGAACTGGAGTAAATCGAGGTAGCAGAGGCGGAGCCAGGGGAACCGAGCACGACGGCGGAGACAGGGGGACTGAGGAGCGGCGGAGCCGGGGGGACCGAGGGTGACGACACTCTCTCTCTCGTCTCTCCCTCTCTACCTCTCCCTCTCTTGCTCTCTCTCTGTCTCTCCCTCTCTACCTCTCCCTCTCTGGCTCTCTCTCTTTCTGCCTCTCTCTCCCTCTCTCTGTCTCTCCCTCTCTGCCTCCCTCTTTGGCTCTCTCGCGTTTCTCCCTCTCTACCTCTCCCTCTCTTTGTCCTTGGTGTGGTGTTTGTTGTTTGATTTGGTGTGGTGTGGTGGGATTGAGATTGGAGGCGCCGAGGGGAGGTGGGCGGTGGAGCAGATCGAGGCGCGAGGCCGGAGAGACGCGAGGCGGAATGGCACGAGGCAGAAGCGAGGCCGGAGAGACGCGAGGCCGGAGAGGCGCGAGGCAGAAGCGAGGCCGGAGCGAGGCGAGGAGCAAGCTGCGAGCTCGGAGACGTGACGACGACGAGGAGCGAACGCGAGGCCGGAACCGGAGCAAATCGAGGTAGCAGAGGCGGAGCCAGGGGAACCGAGCACGACGGCGGAGACAGGGGGACTGAGGAGCGGCGGAGCCGGGGGGACCGAGGGTGACGACACTCTCTCTCTCGTCTCTCCCTCTCTACCTCTCCCTCTCTTGCTCTCTCTCTGTCTCTCCCTCTCTACCTCTCCCTCTCTGGCTCTCTCTCTTTCTGCCTCTCTCTCCCTCTCTCTGTCTCTCCCTCTCTGCCTCCCTCTTTGGCTCTCTCGCGTTTCTCCCTCTCTACCTCTCCCTCTCTTTGTCCTTGGTGTGGTGTTTGTTGTTTGATTTGGTGTGGTGTGGTGGGATTGGGATTTGGTGGTTGGAATTGGATCGGTGGAGGCCGGTTTGTGGAGGAGTGAGGGATCTGGATTTTTTTTGGGAGAATTAGGGTTTTGAGTAGGAGATACTGAGGCTCAGTATTATTGAAGTGCGGCGGAGTGCGGCGGAGGACGGCGGAGATACTGAGGATCAGTATTATTGAAGTGCGGCGGAGGACGGCGGAGATACTGAGCCTCAGTATTATTGAAGTGCGGCGGAGGACGGCGGAGCTACTGAGCCTCAGTATTATTGAAGTGCGGCGGAGGACGGCGGAAATACTGAGGGTCAGTAGTATTAAAGCACGGCGGAGGACGGCGGAGCTACTGAGGGTCAGTAGTATTAAGTTGAGTTCTGAGGATCAGTAGCATTAGGCTTAATGAGAGTAATTATGTAATTTAAGACTTAACTGATTCTGTTAGTTTTGGATGGAACCTTGCTAATAGTAATTTAAAAAGAGAACCTTGCTATTGGTAATTATGTATCCAAAATTGTAGTTTTGGGTAAAAACCCCTTTAACTTTTAACACAAAAACACCAATTGGTTCTAATGCAGAGTTGATTAAGATGAATAAAACTCAACAAGGGGTAACACCGACATTTCATATTCATCGGCAAGAATCAGATCACTGACTCAAAATCCAAAACGCCGCCGTATTATTACGACGCGATCAATCACCGCCACCAAAACCTAATTCCAAGAACAATTCCGACGAGCAAGAAACAATTAGAGACTCACCGATCTTTCTAGAGTTGGACTGTGTGAAGAGATACATGAGAAGATGAACAGTCCTCATGCTGAAGCTCTGATTATACGACGACAGCGCCTTCTGCAACTCCTTGTCGTCGATCAACCCACTCCCGTCCTGATCGGCGATCTGAAAGCACGCCACCACGTTCGGGTCCGTCCCCGGTGCCGGGTATCCTCCTCCGCCTCCGCTGTGTGGTGGAGCCGCGTAGGGAGCACCGTAGCCGGAGGAGGCGCCAATGTGCACTAATACGATGGGATTATGATTGAATACATGCATCAGATACAAATACACAAGATTGAAGTAAATTGAGGCATCATCTTTCAGTGAACTTAAAACGAAAATTATTTTGCTAACAAAATGGGGGTTGCTTGTTTTTCTTCTTCTCAAATTTGTATTTTGTAGTTGAATCCCTTGAACTTCATTGTATCACTTCAGTATATGAACTTGAATATCATAGTTTCACCACAACCTACTATTCCAAAACTGCATAATACAATATGCTCGGTTTTGAACCACGTACATAATTGCTTATGCAATTGGTGACTCGTTTAGAATAGATTCCAAACTCCTGAGCAGCCTCTACAGCTTCTCAATCCAGTGTTCTACATTTTATTAGATCTATAAGATATGACTAGTGACACCATGAGTAAGATTAAGACGAGGTTGATTAAGACGAGGTTGATTGACATACTACATAGCTTAATATATGAAAACACAGAGCTTAATTTGGTTTTTAGGGATGAGACTCGATTAGCTATGAATTGTGGGTGTATGAGTATGACTCCAAACTTGGGAAGAAGATTTTGACGCACAAGATAGACTTTGTTAGGCATTTGATTTTAAAGGCTTTTTACAGCTCTGCTTGCTTCGTCCGCCATTTTCAATGGATTATCAACTCTCCTTCTAGTCAAAGTTTATTCTTAATAATTTATGTGTGTTTTGCATGATTGAAGGCCAAATACAGTATTAGCTTGAGTGACATAGGAAGAGATGGATGCATTAGTCATGGATTTGATCAGGTTAAAGAGTTTCTCAAAAAAAAAAAATTCAAGTTAAAGAGTACATAGGCACCTATGATCAAATAAGAGTTCAAATGACAAAAGCCATTTTAGGTGGTAAAGCAGTAGATGTATATAGATTAATTTGCCTCCTACATAGGTTGGCTTACTGTTCGTCTGAGATTTTAGAACATTGTTTTTCTGGTTTCTTCACCCGGTATATGTGCAATAGGTAGCAGCTTGATTTAGTATTTACATGTACATATTTGTGCTTTCTGATTCATAAACCATTATATGTGTTAGCTTTTTGGAATCTGGTTAGCTTTTCATACATACTGATCAAACGGGTAGAACTAAACATGGGTACCTGAAAACTTTGAGCTGTATAGTTTTCTGGGTTTATAACTATTGTATGATTGCTACTGTCAATTTTTGATTGAAACCAAAAACTCTTTTTCATCCAATCTTCTGGCTGATGCAACTATTATATAGTTTTTGTTCATCTGGGCTTTCTATTTCAAAACTGTGTCCTTAATATTGCTATGACTTTGGTTCTCTCTTTGTAATTTGATTCTGCATACCATGCTCTCATTACCTGAACATGTAACTTTTATAAGTGTGATATAGTTAGAAGTTTAATGACCCAAAACTCCATTATAAGACTTTGATTTCTTTGAACTGTTTGGTCACATTGGTCATAATATAATCAAACTTTGATTTCACAGCAGGGTTTCCTGAGTAGATTTTCTTTGGAAGCAAGACTGAATCGTCATTTTGTTTGTCCTGATTTGTAAATATCACTAGACACAGAGCTGAATCGTTCCCTTGCTTTTAAGCTCTAGCGCCTCTTTGTGTTTCCATTTTGGGAAGATTTAGACCAATCTACTTAACTTGTATAAGTATCATGAACTGTTTTGGGAATTTGGCATTTGGGCGCATGAATATCCAGAGTCGATGCAATCTGAACTCTACTCTTGTATATTCTAAACTGTCTTTTAATTTTTAATTTTTTTTTATATGCTATGGGGTATTCCATTACACTATAGAAACATATAGTGCATGCTGACATACAACCTTATAGCAGCAGTCACAATTACAAGACGGCAAGGCCATGAGTAAAACATGGGTCCTATCCCCTGCAGTGTCCACCTGCAGAAATTGAGCCTATAATTCCACGATGCACATGCTTAAAGATTTAAATGCCGTTTGTTAATAAAAGGAAAAAAAGGGGTGGTGGAAGGGTTTGAAAACAATGACCCTCACATGACTTCTGGTTACACATTCGGATATGGTGATACGAAAATCTAAGCAAGTTTACTTACTCGTAATTTCCTGCCCAGCAAACATAATGACCGCCTAGCGCCCGTCTAATCACTGCCGGGCACACCTAATGACCGCCCAGCATCCGCCTAGCACATCTAATAGCCGCTGACTGTTTGCCTAGCTAGTTGATCACTGCCCAACACGCCTAATGACCGCATGTCATGCCTAATAACCGCCTAGTGCCCGCTTAATGACCGTCGAGTGTCTGCCTAGCTAGTCGATCACCGCCTAGCACGCCTAATGACCGCCTAGCGCCCGCCTAATTACCGACATGCATGATGACCGTTAGGTCCTGCCTAGTCACCTCCTAGCACGCCTAATGATCGCATAGCGCCCGTTAGAGAAACATGGAGTCGAACAAGTATGAGTTTACTTCAACACTGAAATTTCTGGGAATAAAAATGTATCGATACTCCTTCTAAGTTCTAATTACCCTAAACCCAAGTCACCCAAAGTTAACCCCATCTCCAAGGTATCTTTTACTATAAAACTGTTAACATCTTTGAAACTACAAACAAGACGGTGAAAATACCATACCTATGCATTTACTCACTCATAACATTTTTTTCACATGTCGATCAAGTCTGATAAACTCATTCCTAAACAGCTGAGAGTTCAAAATCTACAGGGTCGACGATACCACCGTTAAAAAGTAAAATTTGTTAATTCTACTATAAAACAAATTTACCAAATAGTTTCCGAGAACATGTCGGGTCGGGTCGGGTCGGTGGGTCAAATAACCCATGTAATAAAACGAATACCAAATTATAGTTGCAGGCAGCTATTTGAGTCAGATTGGCTCTCTCTCTCTCTCCTCTCTCTCTCTCTCTCTCAAATTATTCAGAGAGTTCAATTTAGGGTTTATCTAAATCCCAATCCCTCCTTCCGCGATTCCCCTAAACCCTAACCCTAACCCTAATTTTGAAGTTCGGCGAAGATGAGGATAATGATAAAGGGCGGCGTGTGGAAGAACACGGAGGATGAGATCCTCAAGGCCGCCGTGATGAAGTACGGCAAGAACCAGTGGGCTCGTATCTCATCGCTTCTCGTTCGCAAGTCGGCGAAGCAGTGCAAGGCTCGCTGGTACGAGTGGCTCGATCCCTCCATCAAAAAGGTACCTCCTTTGCTTTTTCATCTTCTTCTTGTTCGTTTTCGATTGCAATGTGTGGCTTGTTTGGGCCTGGGCCGTGGTTCATTGTTGCTTTCGGTTGAGATTGTGTAGAAATTTCGACCGATTTTCGCTGTTTTTTGGTTAGTTTTGGTGTGGAATTGGTGTTGATTAATCGAGTGAATTGATACTGTGGTTGTTACTTTCGACTGAGGATTTTGAGTAGAAATTGCATGTTCGTTGCTGCTTTCGGTTGAGATTGATTTGAAATTTCGTACATTTTCGCTGTTTTTGGTTAGTTTTGGTGTGGAATTGGTGGTGATTAATCGAGTAAATTGATACTGTGATTGTTACTTTCGACTGAGGATTTTGTGTAGAAATTGCATGTTATGAGTCTGATTACCTTTTTCATGTTAGTTGATTTGTTATTTTCTGTACTAATATTCTCAATTTGTTTAGTTAAGTATGGTTGCCGGAGAAAAATAGAGTTAATAATGAGAAGTTCCAATCCTTATTAGGCTCTAGGCTGAAATTGAGAACTTAGAATGAGAAAACAAGTGACTAAGATGAAAGGAGCAATGAAGAATTTTTTAGTTTATAGTGGTTAATTAGCTCAGGTCGACTGAGGATTTGATTATAGATTGAACGTTTGGATGTGATTGCCAATTTTCTCAAAAACAGTAGTAAACAATGAAAAATTATGGTGTACATTAGTGTCGAGTTATCGAGTAAATCCAATCTATGATTGTTATTTAGGCTCTGGCTGGTGCCGTAGTTTTGACGGAGGGTTTTCATTAGGAATTGAATGTGGTTGGTGTGTTGATATTCTCAGTTTTGTTTAGATGTATGGTTACTGGAGAAAATCAACGAGAATTTTCAGTCTCTGGTTTTATTAGACTCTAGGCACTGGTTATTTAGTATGAAGGGTGGAAATTGATGTTTGAATCCAGTAGGTGCTAGTTGATTTGACTAGAGATTGAATGTTTTTGAATTTGATTGCCTCTTTTCGTTTCAGTTGATTTGCTATTTCTGTTTTAATAGTGTCAAGTTTGTTAAGTTAATGTGTGGTTACCGGAATAAATAGAGGTAACAATGAAAAGCTTCAATCCGTACATTATTAAGCTGTAGGCAGTGCCTGTCAGTTTTAAGGGTAGAAATTGACTATTTGAATTGAGCAGGTGCTTTTGTTTTAGTAATTTAGTTAATCAGTTATTCTTCATATACTATGTGAAAACTTTTTTTTCTTCTATAGCACAGAAACTAGGTCTGATTCTCATTTTTGGAGTTAACTTGATTTATAGGATTTTTACTTCCTAATGGTGATTTGTGTACTAGTTAGTTAATCTAGGTAACCGTGAAATTTTTGAGTCCCTGATTGGTTAGGCTGTAGGCAGTGCTTGTTCAGTACTAAGTGTAGAAATTTTAAATCGTGTAAGTTCCTTTGTTTCTATCATTTTGGTATTTGATTGTTCTTCATATACTTACCGTTGTGATGGATAAGTAGTATGCATGTAGTTGGGTTTTGCCTCCCCTTATTCGGGTCTCTTTCTCATTCTTGGAGTTTTCTTAATTTATAGGATTTTACTTGATGGATTTCTAATGGTGATTCGGTGACTTTGGTTCTTGCAGACCGAGTGGACTAGAGAAGAGGATGAGAAACTTCTTCATCTTGCTAAGCTCATGCCTACGCAGTGGAGGACAATTGCCCCAATCGTTGGTCGTACTCCATCTCAATGCCTTGAAAGGTATGAGAAGCTCCTGGATGCAGCCTGTGTCAAGGATGAGAATTATGAACCAGGTGATGATCCCCGAAAGTTGCGTCCTGGAGAGATTGATCCCAATCCTGAGTCTAAACCCGCTCGTCCGGATCCTGTTGATATGGATGAGGATGAGAAGGAAATGCTTTCTGAGGCACGAGCTAGGTTAGCCAACACCAGGGGAAAGAAGGCCAAAAGAAAGGCTAGAGAGAAACAGCTGGAAGAGGCCAGAAGGCTTGCTTCATTACAAAAACGGAGAGAATTGAAGGCTGCTGGGATTGATAATAGGCAGCGGAAGAGGAAAAGGAAGGGGATTGACTACAATGCTGAAATTCCCTTTGAGAAGAAGCCTCCTCCAGGCTTTTATGATGTCGCCGAGGAAGATAGACCAGTTGAGCAGCCTCAGTTCCCTACAACTATTGAGGAGCTTGAAGGGAAGAGAAGGGTTGATGTGGAAGCTCAGTTGAGGAAACAAGATATCGCAAAGAATAAAATTGCTCAGAGGCAGGATGCTCCATCAGCGATATTGCAAGCCAACAAGTTGAATGATCCAGAAACCGTCAGGAAGAGATCAAAGCTTATGCTTCCTGCACCTCAGATTTCGGATCATGAGTTGGAGGAAATTGCGAAGATGGGTTATGCAAATGATCTTGCTGTGACTGAACTCACAGAAGGAAGTGGTGCAACTCGAGCCCTTCTTGCAAATTATGCCCAGACACCAAGGCTGGGAATGACACCCTTACGTACGCCCCAAAGAACACCTGCCGGCAAAGGTGATGCTATCATGATGGAAGCTTCAAACTTGGCCATGTTGAGAGAGTCTCAGACACCATTGTTAGGAGGAGAGAATCCACAGTTGCACCCATCAGATTTTTCTGGTGTCACTCCTAGGAAAAAGGAAATCCAGACGCCAAATCTGATGCTCACTCCTTCAACTCCTGGAGGTGCGGGTCTTACTCCTAGGATTGGCTTGACACCATCAAGGGATTCTTTTGGCTTGACACCAAAGGGGACTCCAATGAGGGATGAGCTTCGCATCAATGAAGATGTTGATATGCATGATAGTGCAAAGATGGAGCATCGGCGACAGGCTGAGTTAAGGAAAAACTTGCAGATGGGTTTAAGCAAGTTACCACAGCCCAAAAATGAGTACCAGATAGTCATGCAGCCAGTGCCAGAAGATAATGAAGAACCTGAGGAGAAAATTGAAGAAGACATGTCTGATAGGATTGCCAGAGAAAGGGCGGAGGAAGAAGCACGGCAGCAGGCATTACTTAGAAAGAGATCAAAAGTACTTCAAAGGGAGCTCCCTAGGCCTCCTGCTCCTTCAGTGGAATCTCTGAGAAAGTCCTTGTTGAGAGCAGATGAAGATAAGAGTAAAGTAGTTCCTCCTACTCCAATTGAGCAGGCAAACGAAATGATTACAAAGGAGCTTCTTAGTTTGTTAGAGCATGATAATGCAACATACCCACTTGATGAGAAAGTAGATAAGCGGAAAAAGAAAGGTACCAAGCGCAGTACAACCGGCTCTACTTTTGCTGTCCCTGAGATAGATGATTTTGAAGAAGATGAACTGAAGGAGGTATTATAAATTTCTTGTATGTTTTTTTTTTTAATTGCCTATTTCCTGTTGTCTTGAAGCTTTCATATTCATGCACACACATCGGTGTTCATTACTGAGTTTAGAGAAGTAGAGATTGTCACACACTTGTACTGTTTCTTTGCTCGGGTCTGAGTATATTTCGTATTCAAGCTTACTTCATGCAACTCATACAAATCATAATTGGTGATCTAGGTCTTGGAAGGATTGTGCTATGATGATATTTTTGTGTGTGTTTTTTTTGTTGGGGGGGGGGGGGGGGGGGGGCGCGGCATATCTGTTTGCCAGATAGGCATAAACAGGGGCCATATCTGTTTGCCAGAATTCCAACCCCGCCAAACAATTATCATGTTTGGCGGGGTTGGAATTCTGTTTGTAGATGTTTTTCATTGAATGTTGCTATATATATAATGTTCCTGTTATAATCACCATCTATATTATAAAAGAAGTTAAGTGATAACAATTATCATGTTTGGCGGGGTTGGAATTCTGGCAAACAGATATGGCCCCTGTTTATGCCTATCTGCTTTCCTGTTTTTGTAGATGTTTTTCATTGAATGTTGCTATATATATAATGTTCCTGTTTTTGTAGATGTTTGAATGTTGCTATATATATAATGTTCCTGTTTTTGTAGATGTTTGAATGTTGCTATATATATAATGTTTGGGACTTTGAACTCCTCATTGTGTTGACTTCGTACACTTGGGATATGTATCTTCAATATTCTGATACTGGCATTTAGTATGTATAATGATTTGGAACTTATCAATAACCATTTTGTGAGCAGGCTGATTCGATTATAAACGAAGAGGTTCAATATCTTCGTGTTGCAATGGGACATGAAGATAAATCCCTTGATGAATTTGTTGAAGCACACAAGACATGCATGAATGAGTTCATGTTTTTTCCCAAGCGCAATGCTTATGGTGAATCAAGTGTTGCTGGAAGCGAGGAGAAAATTGAGGCCCTGCGAAATGAGTTTGAGAATGTGAAAAAGAAGTTGGAGGATGATCTTGGTAAGGCAGCGAGCCTTGAGAAAAAGGTTAAAGTCCGAACACATGGTTATGAGGTATGGTCCTGTCTTTTTTTTATTTTTACTTTTTCAATTGTTGGACAATACAAATGATTATTCTCTTGCTCATTCCTCTCCCCTCCCCTTTGCCCAGTTATTCTATGTCATGTTCTTCTGCCATCATAATTAGCGTAAATATTATTGCCTTTGTAGGCACACAAAAGTGTTTAGGTTAATGATTTCTGTTGGCAATGATAATGAGTTGCTCTGTAAAACTAATTATTAAAATATTCTTGGAATCGTTAGCATTCGTCTTCAGCTTTGTGTCTTATCTGTTGCACCCTGCTAAACCTTACGATAGCTTTCAGAAATGGAAGATATAAAATTAATATATTGCATCTCAATAATCCCTAGGTTATTGTAATATTCTGGATAAATTTCTGCTTTAACCCTTGGATTTCAACATCTCTTTGATATATGAAAGGTCCATTGCTCTTTAGTTTTGAAAGTAATTTGGCATCAAATGCATATGATCTATCTGAACCCGTTTTCTCTCTAAATTTTCCAGATGCGAGCTAAAGACACTCATTGGCCAAAAATTGAGGAAACTTTCAAGCAGTTGGACACTGCTGAGAAAGAACTTGAATGCTTCCGTGCTTTGCAGAAGCAAGAACAACTAGCAGCCTCCCACCGGATAAACAATCTCTGGGAAGAAGTTCAGAAACAAAAGGAGCTAGAGCGCACTTTACAAAAGCGGTATGGGGGTCTTATAGGGGAGGTGGAAAGGGTACAACACCTTAGGGAGAAATACATAGCGCAAGAACAAGAAGTTGCAGCCAGAAATGATCTCGAGTTGGCTGATGCTGCAGCAGATGTGACTGTTGCACCGTCAACTGTTAATCTTAATCCTACAGGTGCCTCGGATGAGCTTGCTGCACCTCATGGTGTGGATGGTATGGATGTTGAAAAGAAGGATAGTATGACAGTTACCACGGTTGTAGATGTACCTAACAACACGACTTCTGCTGCAGAGGGTGAGAATGACATATCATTACAAGCTACGAGGGGTGAAGGTTCTGATGCCCACCTTTCTACCTCTGACGGTGTTGCAGCTCAAGACTCAGTTAGCAATGGAGACGCTGTTTCAGGCATTGTGGGTACAGCTGTAACCAATGACCAAGTCGTGAGGGCAGAAGTAGCTGCAGATGATGGTCCTGTCAGTGCAGATGCCACGACTGCTGATGTGGTCGATTTGGCTGAAGATGTACCAACCCAAATATGAACTTAAGAGCCTTGTTTTGGGTATCAACTTTTGCTATGAAATATGCGAAGTTCCAACTTTATATTGTTGAGTTGATCTTATTGTATCTCTTTGAATCCATTACCTTCGTGCAATGTTCGAAGCTTTATGGGACTTTAAAATTTCTCTAGTGCTGAAACATTTTTTGCTCATTGAAGATAGCCAACTAAGCAGATAGGATGTGCCATTTCGTTTCATCCTTTGCTTATGCTACATTGAATTTGGATGATATGGGCTACTTTCATGGATAACTTTTCCAACTAAGCAGAAGGCTAGATAGACCTTTCTTCTTATTTTTTTCGATGGGAAGACGGACCTTCTTTCTTGCTGGAGGGATAAGCTTGACTGCTTGAGCAACCACTAAGGCTGGCCTAACATGTAGGACTATAAAAGCAGGTTGCTGCAAACCAAATAAGTCGAACTCCATCAAAACTCTGTTCTCTGTTATAGAGTAGAGGCTTGCCGGTGTTAAGGTAACCCGAAAACCATTCCATCTAATGGGTGCTTTACTTTTCTTGTGATAGTTTTCTTAGAAATCCACGTCATGTCATATATCTACATATGCTAACTCTAGTTTCTGCATCAAACAGAAGAGGCTTTCATGTGTTGTCATTTTCATATATGGTAGTGGGAATCTTCCTTGACATAGAAAAATCTGTTTCTTCTTTTTTCTCCTGTAAAGGGGTTTCTGTTTTTGTCAACTCTAGTCTCTAGTGGCAGCCAAACTTCGATTACTTGGCTCAAGTGGCACCCAGAATATAGTTTAATGTCCCAATCAAATAGGATGCAAACTTGCGAACTAGCATTTGGTCCAGTATTTAAGACCTTTTTCTCTACCAAAAAAATGTTGATTTCTTTAGGAAGACATTAGAAAGTAGAAAGCCAAATTTGATTTTGTTGTGGAAAAGTATAGTCCCTTTCTTTAGGAAAAATAACAAACTAGCATTGCCCCACTTAGGTTCCATAACAAACCTGAGTGCAATAGGTTAACTTTGTAATAAGAACTAGGGTAAATGGAAACTATGATTCATTGAAAGTGAGTTGTCAATATTGGAAGGCACATCAGTTGTACGTGTTCTTAGTCCATTGTCATCTTGTTAGATGTATGTGTCACTCCCTCACTCCCCCACCACTATATTGTTTCTGGTGTGTGAATCCTGTGATCCATTTGAACTCTTTCTAGAGTGTCTGCGAAGAACTACGACCCTTCATTCACATTAGGTCTTGGTCCTTTTGGAATCTTATTCAATAATTTGTAGCTTCTTCTGGGTCTTATTGTATTGTTCATTCAACAACTTTGAGTATTTTAAAAAGATTATTTTCAGTGCTTTTTATAGCTGATGTTTGATCATTCTGGTTCATAGGTTGCTGAGATCAAAGTTGGGACTGATACTACATTGGCCTTAGCATCATCTGTAATTGGTATGCGCATATCTCTCTCTCTGTTTCTCGCATGCATGGTCATTTACTGTATGTAAGATTAGGTGTCTTAAATTCCCTAAAGACTAGTTCTTGGTGTGTTGGAATGGTCTAGTTGGATCGTCACTAATTCTATGCTGTTTCAACAAAGCAACTCTGAATCCAGATACCCTTGAACTTAGGATCAACAAAAAAGGGAAATACATGGTCAAAATTGAACTCTAAATGCTTTTTACTTTTTGCCCAGATTCAAGAGATTCCTATTATTTGGAATATTCTTGGGAATCTCTGTCACATTTGCAAAAGGCACAAACCCTCAGATTCTTTCATACTACTAATTGATCGTTTTGGTTAAGTACCCCAACCATGGTTGCTGAAAGGCAATTCTGTAAGCATCTGTTATCTGTATTTAGTGATTAGACTTCCTGATTTGATTCTAGTTGTAGGAGACTCTTAACTCATTCCCTTTGTTTTTGTTTTAATTTGTTGGTACTAGTTTCTTGTTCAGAAAAAATGGTGTCTCAGACAGTTGATCTCCGTTCCGACACTGTCACCAAACCGACCCAGACAATGCGGGCTGCCATGGCAGCTGCTGAGGTTGATGATGATGTACTTGGCTGTGATCCCACAGCATTCCGCTTGGAATCAGAAATGGCAAAGATCATGGGAAAGGAAGCAGCACTTTTTGTACCATCAGGTACAATGGGAAACCTCATTAGTGTGCTTGTTCATTGTGACATTAGAGGAAGTGAAGTCATTCTTGGTCATAATTCCCACATTCATATCTATGAGAATGGAGGCATCTCAACAATTGGAGGTGTACATCCGAGGACAGTGAAGAATAACAGCGATGGAACAATGGACCTCGATTTAATTGAAGCCACCATTAGGGATCCAAGAGGAGAGCTTGTGTTTCCAACCACCAGGCTTATCTGCTTAGAGAACTCACATGCAAAGTAAGGATTATCTTATTTCCATATACAGTAGCATAACCTTGTGTTGTTTCTTTAATAGATTATGATATGGAAGCCACTTGATTAAGAATTTTATATAATATCTAGTAGACGCTCAGTCTTTCCACTTTGTTTTTAGTACTGCCGGTTGTTGGTCTGAGAAAAGTTTGTCATCAGCTTGTATTATAATGCTATTGGCTTCACTCTTCTCTAAAGAATCTATTGCTAATTATTTTAAATTAGCATGTTGTTGTTAACTAAAATCCAAGGCTTGAATTGATTTTCTTAGTTTCTTATATTATTAGAGGCCATCTTTCTCATAACTGAGAGAAGGGAGAAGGGGGCTCTTCTGTTGAACTGCACAAGTGAAGCCTCTTTGCTTTCGATATGGAGAAAAAAATGACTTGTAGCTGTGTGTTTTCAGTCTTATAATTGGGACTGTTATTTGTGTTTCCTGAATTGCAGCTGCGGTGGTAGATGCTTAACTGTGGAGTACACAGACAGAGTTGGAGAGATAGCCAAGAATCATGGCTTAAAGCTTCATATTGATGGTGCTCGCATTTTCAATGCATCAATTGTAAGTATATCTAATTTAATTGCTTTTAGTTATGACCTCTACTGAACTTGTAACAGTCTGCATAACAATTTATAACAATGATTTGCAATTGGTAATTAGATGGTTTGAAGCTTAGACAGCAAATGAACTAGATATACTTTTTCAAGTAAAATCTTGAACTTAGATGCTGACCAGGAGACACACGCACACAGATGTGTGTGTGTGTGTGTGTGTGTGTGTGTGATTGTTTTGCTATCTGTTCCAACACTAGCATTGGAAGGAGGAGCAGAATATTGCAACATGTGGTGAAAAGTAGGTTTCCAATCATTCGGATCTGCAATACCAAAATTATATAATGTCAATTTTTCTGAACTACCATTAAATGCATAAATTCCTCTGGTCTGTGCTACTGAGATCATATTTGTGCCGATACATGACGTCATGCCTACTACTCTTATAGAGCAATTTGGGTCTTGTCTCTGCTACGAAGCTTAGGATTTGTCCTAATTTGAATATCTACGGTATATCTTCAGTATCTAATTCAACATATGTATTGGTTTACAGGCACTTGGTGTTCCAGTTGATAGACTCGTGCAAGCCGCTGATTCAGTTTCAGTATGGTTCCTGTCATTGGCACTTTTAGTTTTCATATCTCATTATGTGTGCCTTTATTAACTATACTACAGTTCACAGTGGAAAATAATAATCCCATCTTTGGGCAATTTATCTCAATGTTTCCTTTAGAATGCGGCACAGTATATTACTTAATCACCCTCTCTTTCAAAATAATGGACTAGGTTTGTCTCTCAAAAGGTGTTGGTGCTCCTGTTGGATCTGTCATTGTTGGATCCGAAAACTTCATTACCAAGGTACTGTGGAGATTTTAATTGTGGTATATCAGAGGCAAACCTATCTTTTTCTTAATTTCATCAATATTTTTGCTTCATAGGCTAGAAGGCTCAGGAAAACTCTAGGTGGTGGAATGAGGCAGGTCGGTATCCTTTGTGCAGGAGCTTTGGTGGCTTTACATGAAAATGTCCCAAAGCTTGAGGGTGATCACAAGAAAGCTAAAACTTTAGCAGGTATATTCTCAATCTAGTCTTGGTTTACTATACCGATCTCTCATTTGAATTTTGAAGGAGAACCATCACATCTATTCTGAAGCAATTGATCATTTTTTATGTTTCTTACCTGCCAATATATTGTACATTCAGAGGGGCTAAATCAAATAAAAGGAATAAGCGTCGATATTGAGACAGTTGAGACAAATATTGTGAGTATTTTAGTTATACCAATGTTCAAAACCTATTATACGTACTCAAGTTAATTTTGATTACAATGCCAATCATCTTCAATTTGATCACGATCTGCAATTGTAAGTTGCTTTGAATTTGTTTCTGTCACAAGATATACTTTTATTACATAGTTGAAATGTTAGTGAGTACTGTTCTTAAACTGTGATAACCCTCGAACATTTTCTCTGTGACAGCTATACGTGCATGTTCTTGGGGGATCAACGATCACTGCAGAAAAGTTGTATAAGAAATTGGAAGAGTATGGTATACTTGCGATGAAAGAAAGCTCATCAAGGTATGTTTCACCTCTCAAACTTCTCCGTACTCCATACATCTGTATTTGAAACGCAATATAATATTGTTCAGTACGTTCATCGGCCAAATTTCTTTTTCTTTTGCCTTACAAGAAAACTTGAACACATTGTGTTTATTGACATTTCTATGGTTTGCCATTGCATCAGCTAGACATTTTTTTATATATCTGGATTATAACAGTGAATACAACATACAGATGTGAGGCTAATCTTCAAAGTTTAATTTTCTTCAGCATTAGGATTGTACTCCACCATCAAATTTCAGCAAGTGATGTGCAGTACACTCTGTCCTGCTTTCAGGTAAATTAGATCACATTGATCTCCCACTACTATTTTCTTCTTGCCCAAATTTATGTTTCTTTTATGTGAATGTTGCAGAAAGCTCTGACCGGAGCTCCTGAAGAAAATGGACACCAATGAGAGAAACTTCACCAATGAACTTGCCTCCTTGGTAGAAAATGTTGTTTAACATCTGGGATAGTAATAAGTTGGATCTATCTGGATCTGGAAGTCATGAATGTGTACATAAGAAAAACTTTTATGAAAGTTATTTGTGTAAACTTGTTGTGTTGGCACTTCATTTGGATGTTTTGACTGCTCAATTTGTATGAAATCTGTAACTCTCTGATGGGTTCCATGCTCCTCCTCCTACCTTATTTTCTTCTTGAGACCTTTCGGCAGATCTATTAGGAACATGATATACAAGAAAATGGGGATTACAAATTTGGTGTAGAAGCTCACTATACAGGTCCTACAGAAACAAGTCAACAACGTATGTCGCCCCATATTTTCAAAAACACCAGTGTCAAGTTTTATGGGACCTAAAATATTCACACTGTTCTATGATCTCATTCTTCTCAATCGAGGAGATATTGATAGGCAACACATTGAAGCAAACACACCTCCAATTACGAACAAAAATACCTAGGGCCAAGTAAGCAAACATATGCCTTAAGACCTCAGGTCATTTCCAGAGGGATTTTGCCTACAGCAACTATACTAGCTAGTAGATTTGTTTTGCTCAAGTGACCCCTTCCATAGCGATTTAAGCGAAATATCACATCCAAACAGCTTCACACATCCAACAACTTACATACAGATATTGATTTGAAGCTAATGTTAAAATTTTATTTTCAGTATTAGGATTGTCCAGCATATGTCCACCACCAGATCCCAGCTACTAATGCTCAACACGCCATCTCATTAAGCTAGCTGCATACTGATCTCTGATGACTTCTCTTTTCCCAAGTTTATGTTCATGCAGCGAGGTGGATTCCTAGGCAAATGTGGAAACTGAAGGGAAAAATCACATGCGCCCTTCTATATGTCTTATATTGATTTCTATCTACTCTATTAAGATGCATAAACAATGGGACAGCAGTAATATGTCCCAAAAGAAACTCTGAATGCAAGTGTGTGTCCAAGCAATGGTTTAATCTCATCTCTGATGGTTATTTTGTCAGCCGGGTTTTTACTTAAAAGAGCCCTAGCGTTCTTCCGAATTCTGAACTGAACTAAAGAATACCATCTTTTCCCCCAACGTTTACTATAAAATCACGATCTCCATTACTTATTTGATAGAAACTTTTACTTTGATTATTTGTTTTTGGTGTTCACTCTTGTCAGCAAGATGTATTACTGTGTAGCTGATCCCCGGCTATATCATAAACTATACTAGATTACTGAATTTGAATCTTAGGAACATGACATCCAAGAAAATGGGGATTGCAAATTTGGTATTCCTTTGTTTTTGCCTTTTTGGTGTTCCATCTTGAGACCTTTCGGCAGATCGATAGGAACATGACATACAGGAAAATGGGGATTATAAATTTGGTGAAGAAGCTCACGTACTATACATCTCTTATAGAAAGAGGTCAACAGCGTATAGGGCTCCAGTGTCGAATGTTATGTGACCAATAGTATTCAAACTGTCTTATGATCTTATTATTCTTCATCGAGGAGATATTGATAGGCAACACATTGAAGCAAACATGATGAAGCGGAACTATTCCGTTGAAATCCACCAACGACAGCCTTGAATCTACAAGACTAGGTTTCTCGAATCCACGAGAAGATCTGGAATCCACCGGAGAAATTGAGTAAACTCAAAGTTTATTAATATCAAAGATCCCTAATACAAAGAAAAATGATGTTTATATAGGCATCAATGACCTAAACAGAATTAAAGTCATAGTCTAATATTGAAACCTAAAAGAATCCAAATTAAAAAGAAAACAAATAACCTAAATAAAAGAGTTTTAGAAAGAAAATAAAACTAGTCTAAAAATACTAAATGCCGAATCATATCATTAAGGCGATATTTTCTGGCTTAAATCTGATCGGGCTCACTATAGTGAGTCTTGTAGATATCGTCGTTCCCAAACGGATGTTCCGGCCAAAATCTGCTCCAAACTGATTCACAAATCAGAATCTGCATTTTCGTGACCTGAAAAGTTCAAAAGATCATCTTCTTAAATAGTTCAGCTGCTAACAACCTCATTGTACGAGAATTACCTATCTTCACATCAATCTTCTTGATTATTCGCCGCTTCCTTACCTTTACAGTTTTCTGTCTAAATTTGTCTTATTCTTGTCCTACATCAAAACACATCTCAAGTCGAACGAGGAAACACAATCCAATCACGAATAAAAATACCTAATCAAATTAGCAACATATCTAGATACATATATAGATGCCTCAAATCATTTCCTTTGCCATGTTGGTTGGTTTTCAAAACTTGAAGCTCCAACCGAATCGAACAACCCTGTTGTGATATGCCAACAAGAGGACAGGAGAAGAACGTCTTTCAGCGCACGAGAGGTTTGTCTCGACCAAAATCCTCTTTTTTTTTTCAGGTTAACTAGTCAGTATGTACCAAGGTAATCCGCCGCGTTTCCGGACAACGAGTCTTGTATGTTCAACAGTAGACTGGAGAAGAGTGTTGCTGATACAAAGTTGGGAATGATGCCAAGTTACCAAGGTGCTTCTAGGTCCAATGAAGAAGCGCAAGTGAGAAATTTTCACGTCAGAGAGTTACTTTTGGTCATCTTTCTTCCCTAGTTTGCCGTCGGGGGACTGGGAACGGAAGTCAAACCTAGAATCAATAATTTTAACTTCTTTCCGGACAAAGCAATTAGTCCGTGAGTGAGTGAGGCCTTGTCAATGTGATATTGTGATCTGATAGTCATCTAGGTTTCTTTGATTCGGCGAATCGTTATTAAGCACAGCCTTAGACTCTTTGTTAGAAAATACGATAAAAGAAGATAGTAAAATCTAAACTCTCCATACTACGTTGAGTGAATTCATTGAGCTACAGCCTACAGAGCACGATTAACTCCTAGTGAGAATAATTTTAGCCCTAGGTTAGCATAGGAAATGTGTTAAATTGATGCAGATAGGATCACGGATTGGCAGTATCGCTTGGAAAGATCTAGTGTGTCTGATAAAACTTGTGTATTTTGATAAGTAAAGCATTTCCCATCGCTCAAATTTATATAAAAAGCAAACCAAATCTTTCTGGTTGTTTGCCAAAAGAAGGAGAAAATATTCGTTGGTGACCTCTCTCTATTGGCGATCGAGTTGTCAATTCTTACGGGACATGAGCACCATATTTTGGATGAAAGAATAAGGAATTTTCTACGAAGGTTCATCATTAATCGATTTGTTGCTTTCTTTTGCATCTTTGTTGTTTGATCAGTATCTCTTCGACTTGTAAGCACTTGCTGAAGGCATACAGTAGAGTCTCATCTAGTACAATCTCAACTAGGAATGCTAATTACGTAGTTTTTGAGTAACTGTGATAAATCAGGATTAAAAGAGTATTAGAGTACCAGTAAATATGGTTTTTGAGTACAACTATATTATACCCGTTCTGCTCCCTAATATGTAGCATATCTAAGGCCAAGGGGAATTAAAGAAATGTCTTGAATACTTGTTTAATGTGTCTTCCTTCCTTCAACACACTCTAGAATGCTAGCTTACAAACCCTAAGCAGTTAATATATTATGGTTGTGAAATGTGCAACTTGTTTTTCTGTTGGGTTTGGGATTCCAGATGCAGGAAGTATGTTTCTTACCTTAACTGGAAAGCATATATACTAGATAGAGTTTCCATTTAAGATTTACTACTGTGATGTATTTATTGTATATGATGGCTGCTATGATCCTTGTGCAGCAACGGTATAAGGTTCGAGCACTCTAAATAATTGTAGTCTGGTATTTTCTTTTTATTTTTTTATTCTAATTTCGTAGAAATTTGTTTCTTAGTCACTGTTTTTAGTGCTTAATCACTGTTGAGTGTCAATCCATCAATCAATCAATCAAGTGCTATGTTGGACGAGTCTACAAAAGCAACCTCCCTACTGGCCCCAACCAAAATAATCACTCTTCTAGCGTCGTCTCCATTTTTGAATTCCTCTGCTGTACGTTGTTGCTTTTGTTACGAATATAATGTCACAAGAAAGTTTTTTGTTTTTTAAATAATTCGAGACCCTTTTTTCTTCCCTCAAGAGGCCTCTGAATTTGCATTACTTATTTTAGAGCCAAGATTAGGGTAGGTTTGGTTATAGCTAGCATATTGAAGTGTTGACCATAATCGACCTGAAACTAACAAACCAAAGTGGTCATTGCAGGGAAACCAGATCGAAATTAAGACTAACAACTGACTAGTCCTACTTCAACTGTGCTTCTATATGCTCTCAATAACTTGTGCACCACACCAGTAGTCTCCTACTCTCCACAATCACATTCACGACACCAACTACTGTTGAGAAGAAATAGAACTATTGGAACGGCTGTGGCATTTCAATCATCACGTACAGTTCCTTGAGTTTTGCAGAACAAATAAATGATTTGCTGAATTGAAACAAGAACCGGCAATGAGGTGTGTGAGGTTGGAAGCTATTAGCTATATATTTGGTTATAGTTTTGGCGACCAGGATGTCATCCTAGCTTACCTGAGACAAAGTAAAGTCGAGACACTTCAAAATGTTGTCTAAAAAACTTCAGAAAATGAAGGATCACACACTTACACTATGGTACTTCGAGAGTGATATTTTTGTCATGTCAATTGATTGTTTGGGACTTTACGGGCATCTCATAGTCATCGAAAATGTATAGATTACAATAATGGCAATCCACAATCCGTAATCAAGCATCATATATAACGACTTATAGGGAAGCTGCTAGTGCTGCGCTTAACTAGGTGAACTAAGAGTGCATTTTGCCGCAGCAATCCAGATCAAGAATAAAGGATGGTACAAAATTTTGGATGAGATTGTAAACTAGGTAATTGCTTTGAAGTTTCCTGCATTTGTTGCACTGTATTTATAATCTTGCTAATAAATTAACAACCTAGCTGTTGAATGCATTTTACATTTCCATAACGCACCGACTAATCAGTTTAACAACCGAATTAAGGTTGCTTCTGCTTGCGCTCTATCTCTCAATGAATGAGTCCCTGAGGTGTGTAATCATTATCGCCAGCTACATTGTGTCCCATATTACTTCATAGTTGTATAACACTGCTACCATCACCATGGCAGAAATGGATAACCGGTTTCATGGATTTTTTACTAAAACAGACAATGCTTGGGTAATTATCAATCTGTGAGCTAATTTCATCAATAACGTAGTGTATAATAGAACAACGTAATGTCTTGTCATATTTAAATTATATGAAACAATGACCATCCTTTTGTGAAGAGCTAGTCTCCTGGTAGCAGGAAGAGTGAACACATGTACGTACGTACTCCTTTTCATTGACGGGTTGTGGACTTCAAGCTGAAGCTGCCCAAGATATATATATATCTTGAGAAAATGATCATGTCTAATCATAAATCATGTACTGAATTACTAATTTTATATCTATTATTAACCAAACAAATATTACGTACTGTATGTGTCTAAAAATATGGGAAACATATGAGAAACCTAAATACAATGAAAAACTAAAAACTCTAATGCAAATGATCGTTGGTGTGACGAGATAATAATCAACTTATTGACGTGCACTTTCGTAAAAATTATGGTTAAACTTAGAAATATTTAGGTATTTACTAAAACTTAGAAGCAATAATAAAAATCATAACAATTTATAAATTGTGTGTTTCACTTGCGGTGGAGAGGAGTTGGTGGTTTAATTTATATCAATGTCATGTATGTCAGTGTCTGTGTGGCAATGGTCACCATCAACTCTGCCCCCTGCCTAACTTGTCCTATTAAGGCAAAATACTTTTCCTCCAACTTTACTTCTTCTCCTTCTGTTAACTTTATTTCAACTCCCAGTCCCTCTTAACACAGGGTAGTACTGCACAGAGACACTTCTCTCTTCCCTCTCTTCACTCCTCCACCCTTGACCACTCTCTCTCTCTCCCCTTCTATCTTTCTCTAACTTCTTCAGACCCCAATGTCACATAACTCTCTGAGAGTCTCAGGTGCTTCCCTTTTTCCTCAAAGATAAAAAGATGGATCATCGTCATCATCATAATGATCTGAGAACTGAGACTCTCCTTTCTCAAAAATTAATTTCCCACCCTCATAAATTATCCAACTGCAGTCTGCCCAAGGTTTCCTGCAGAGTACTAGTTTCGTCACTCGAACCAGCTCATTAAGTTGGCTAGTTTCCTCAACTAGATTCCCAAACCTCGATTCAGTTCCTTTTTCTTCCATTTCTGACATTTTTACTTATGGAAACCATGCACCGTCTCACCTTTATCTTCTTTGGGCCAATGTTAACTTCACTCTTACAAGCATAAGATTTTCAGATTCTCTCTCTCGTTTCCCCCACAAAGAGACAACACCCCCCAGAAAGAGGAAAACCCTAGAAATTAAAACCAAGGAGGATAAGAAGCAGTAGAAGATCCTCTTCTTCAACCTCATCAACAGCACCAGCTATGGACTTGGTTTCTTCAGCTCCGACCAACAATCCCAGCAGCGCCTTTGATGCCCCATCTGCCTTAGCCATGGGTACTAGCAATGGTACAGGGACAAACAGTACTAACAGTACTACTGGTCTCATCACTTCTCCTAGCCGATACGAGAACCAGAAGAGGAGAGACTGGAACACCTTCTGCCAGTACCTCCGCAACCACCGCCCTCCGCTGTCCCTCCCCATGTGTAGCGGGGCCCACGTGCTCGAGTTCCTCCGGTACCTGGATCAGTTCGGGAAGACCAAGATCCACAACCACAGCTGCCCCTATTTCGGGGTGCCAAACCCTCCAGCGCCTTGCCCCTGCCCGCTTCGGCAAGCATGGGGCAGCTTGGACGCCCTCATTGGACGCCTACGGGCAGCCTATGAGGAGCATGGAGGGCGGCCGGAGGCGAACCCTTTTGGGGCAAGAGCGGTGAGGCTGTACCTCCGCGAGGTTCGTGATTTCCAGTCAAAGGCTAGAGGAGTGAGCTATGACAAGAAGAGGAAGAGGCCCAAGCCAAGGCCAACACCAACACCGGTACCAACAACTAGTGCTTCCACTACTAGTGGTACCTCGTCTGCAACTCTCTCATGAATGGGTATCTTTCTCCTTGATCTCTATTTCCTTTAAAGGAAACGGTGTTATGATTGATGATTTTGGTTCTGATGCTCTTGAATATCCTAGGTTTTTTGGGGTTGGAGGCCATGAGTTGGCCCTAATTAGGATCTGGGGGTAACTCTGAAATTACTCTTTCAATCTCTAGCAAGTATAGCTAGTAGTAGTACTTAGGAAAGGCTAGCAGCTAAAACGTGATTTGATTATTGTACTGGAAGCTCAGTTAATATCAGATATTTTAATTAGCAGTTAATTTGATCTAGTTTATTTGCCTAACCTGCTATATTAACTGTTAAATCAATCACACCCTCATATATACATGCATCTAGTTAACAAGTGGCCATCAGATATTAATTGATGATTATGTGTGACATAATGTGCTGATCTCATAATGTTAAGTTTTCGCCTTCCATTTTGGCTCATAGTTAATCCAACTTGAAACATAGAATTATCAAGAGCATTATTCAATAAAATGTTATTTCCAATTTGCATCCCCATTGGGGAAAAACAATGAGGATGGATCATATATATTCATGTATGATAAATAATTAGAGAAGAGAAAGCTCTAGAGATTATACATAGTCAAATCTGGGTTAGGTATCATTGTTGAGATAATATCTTATTAGGTCTATAATTAGGCAAAAGGACAAACCTTAGATTATCTTTGCTGTTATTGATTCTGGCAAGAAGACAAGCCTTAAATAGATAAACCGTACCATCTAGGCAATAAAAGATTGAAATTTTGGAGATTTTTAGACTTTATATCTAATCATATTTTGGAGATTTTTAGACTTTATATCTAATCATCCTTTTCAAAGTAAATCTTGCATGGATGGTAGGATGGTATTGGACAGCCCTTTTTGGATTAGATCTGATTGAATGTCTCCCTTGAAGGGTTTATGACTAGATTAATTTCACGGGTTGAAAACCAGAAGTGGAAATTTTGCATGTTTTTTTTTCTGTGTGCTTGTGCATATTTAAAGTTAAACTACTCCCTCTAAATTATTTGTGCTACTGTGCTTGCTATAGATACTCTTTCTTGGGTTGATTCTATTGAGATTTGAGAGGGTTATTTGTTAACAGGAAATTTGAGAGGGTTGAAGTTGAGTCCTATGCTCTGAATGATAAAAACTGAGACTAATAGTTAATTTTTGAATAGACTGAGTTGTTTTTTTACCAATTAAAAGTGTGCAGTGAACTACGCGGTTATTATTCTTTAGCTTGGAATTAGTTTGCTTGAGATAATAAGACATGAGTTGAGATGCCGAAGGAAAGCTGAACTATAAGATGTGATGGGTATAGTGAGTTACTTTCCAAAGCTGCGCTAACCGTTCTGTGAACATAATTCCTGAAATATTGATCTTCCGAGTATCAAGGCTATCTTGTATTATGAAATTGGTTAGTTGAAAGATTTGGAGTGAGCATTCATGCACTGTAACTTTAGGAACTCTTATCAAATTTTCTTTGTTTTTTTATTGAAAGAACTCTGCATAAACTCTAGTAATTACCTACGTTTGATTTCATCCCAATTGAGAATGTATTCATAGGTAGGTTTATTTTACCATATCCTTGTGTTCCACACTTCTTGATGAAAGTTGGAGTTGTGAGACTTTTGATGTTTCAACTTATTTTCAATGTTCCATAGATGCATGCTTGTGGTGTGGTAATTGCGAATGTATCTGTCATGCTTGTAGTTCACAATTGATGTTTTTTGATTCAATGAGATCGGGATTTTTCATCATTTTGATTTGTTGTGTTTACTTTGCTTAATTACCAAAGGATGTGGGATATGGCTTTTAGTTTTGGAAATGTGTCTTTCCCGCAGTTTAATTAATTAGCTTTACACAAGAATGCAGGACTACTAAAATCTCATATGGAGTCATTTCAAGTAGATAATCGATCCTCATACTAGTTAATATCTTCTTTGTGTCTCAAGTTTGGAGTTTGGTTCGACTGTTATGAGAGTTGAGAGAAGCTTTCTATTATGTTCAACCAAACTGATAAATCTATTGCGACCACATAATTTTAGAGTTGGTCTTCGGAGGCTCGGAGCATATGCCACATTTTGATATTTTACGGGTTATACGCTCCAAGATCAATATAATTGTCATGGACTCCCGACTTTTAAGTGTTGAGCTAGTGCACATTTTGATTAGATATGGTGATCGAGTCGTGTGGCATGGCAATCCATCGATTTAATCTTAATATTCTCAAAATTTATATGGTTATATAGAGTTTCTAAATCCGACCTCCGATCCACATGAATCGGATATCTCCATAACTCATTACGCCCTCACAGATCGATTGGCTTTGGTATACCTCAATCATCGGCATGAGTGAGAACAAGATTATTCGGAAACAAAATGATCGAGCACCTAATTAAAACTTGTTGCTACAATCTCAAGCTATACAGTTGACAAATAGTCATGCTCGAATTATCTTAAAACTTCTAGTAGTTTGGAATCACAAGAACCAATAATGCAAAAGACTCGTCAATAATTTATATAGCGGAATTTGACAATCAGATAAGTCTCGCGAGTTGTTCAATCGTTGTTATATAATACGTAACTTGTTAGTTGTCGCGTTGCTAGTGAAATAGACGGCTAGAAGTTTTCCAGCGTGCTAACACTACAATTTGAATCCTTACTACTCTCTCCTTCCACAATCATTCTATGTAAAACAAACATGCGTTCTAAGACTCGAGTTGCGCTATAATATCCATACATAATGTCTATCTAGTAAGCCAGAGAAGCCTTGGCCCGCCGGGGACAACAATCTATAGGCACCGTACAGGGAATCAAAGATCCCGCAATCCACGGGGTCAGGTGGGTCGGCACGTGCGTGCGGCATCTCCCGGTGGTCCCCACCACATCCCTGAAATCTTCTGTTCACACGTGGACACCTGCTGGTGCGTGTCGGCTACAGTGTCTGAGTCTCAGAGAGGGATGACGTCACCGCAATTATGCCGCAACGTGGGAGAAACCCCCCACGTGGGCCGTCTTCACCCGTCGGATAGGGTTGCGTTGACTGTTCCGTACGAGCCAACGGAGTAGGGTCTGTGCGTTTTTTTTTAGTTTTTACCATATTTGGATGTGAGCTTTGGTTTGCCGCTCCAGCCGACCACCCCGACCTTCCTTAGAACTTGTGGGAGCTTCTCTCAACTGTGGGGACCGATTTCTTCATCTTCTTCTTCTTCTTCTTCTTCTTCTTCCTTCGTTCTTCTACTGCTTCTGCATCTTGATCGATCATCATCCAATTGGGTTCTGCATCTTTAGTCGTGTGGAGGAATGGGAATTTGAACAGAACCACTTAGAACTTTGAGATGCTCGATCATGCAATATAAAAGTGGTTGCTCCCTTGCTTATGTCTCCATGCATGAGACTTTGAGCTTGTGGGTACGCGCACGAGGATAAATTTTCATTCTTTTACCAATCACCAAACCTAGCTAGATATATACACACTCCAAGAGAAGGGGTACGTACTACTTGAATTGATAGGGATTATAGTACGTAGAAAGCATATATATATATGGTGGCAAATGCATTGGCATTTTATGGAGGGTAGCTAGTTGGCATGGGTTCGCTCCCATCGTTCCTACGCAGCTCAGCTCCCAACCTGTCTATATAAGATTGTTCTTTTTTCTTGTGGTGGTGCCGTGGTGATCGATCAGTTTGGGGATGTATGAGTTGTTCTTTAACGAGGTTGGAAATTAAAGGATGAGTATGAAAGGATATGTACGTGATAGCATCCGCCGTTGCAATTGAGCCAAGGTTTTACAGTCGCATGGAACGTTGCAAGCCAACACTTTCATGTCAATATGTTGCATTTGCGCAAATCAAACCTTAGGGACTTCAAGGGGTTATGGCGAATTGCCAGAAGAAACGAAAGAACCCTAGCATAAACAGATGCTATGACATCAAAGAACCCTAGAAAGGAAAGAGATATCTATCAAGTAGAGGTGATGGTATATATACTGGTTGGGGCTACGACATCACAGACTCGCTTAATCAAACTAGAATAGAAACAATACTAAAAGAATAGCAAGGTTTTATATTGATTCCAAATTGGTACGCGCGAATGCACAAAAACTAAACCAAGTAATTAATGCTTTATATCAAAGAAAATTGCCTTATAATCAGATAATGTTTTCACCTAAAACATAATCGTTTTCCTATTTCGGTTCAGCGTATGCATGATTAATAAATAACTACGTACAAATTAACATGGAGAATTGAGTTTATATAAAGTTGCTCTGAGATAGCTTCTCAGTTAACTATTTCTTTCTTCTGTACATTACTTTGCGCATGCATATACAGATATTCTCACCTCGTGCATCGAACGATCAATGTAGTTTGATTATTAACAAGGGCTTCGTATTCTATTTCTAATTGCAATTGGGATATTATTGCCTTATATCAAACTACAATCTTTCCATACCAAATATATTTGAGTGACTTAAATTTATTCCCTCCTATTTCTAATGCATGGTAGCTAGCTAGATGGAATAGGTCTCCTCTAAATCAAATATAAAAACCTTATCGGGGAGGAGGAGGAGGACACGAATTGATTTGAGAGAGAAATTCATCACGGTCGCAATGAATGCTTTTCCCTTGTCGTCAGATTGGGAAAGTTTGCCTGAGCACCTACTGGATTCAGTTTCAGAAAGATTATTATCATCATCCGATTATCTACGATTCAGTGCGGTTTGTATGCCATGGTTTGGTGTGGCGAAACATAATCAGAGCCAACAATGCTTCTCTTTTTCAATGGCAAAGAAGACGCTTGGAGTTTATACGATGTCATAAAAAATCAGGTCATTGATTTGCAATTTCGATTTCCAAACAGATGATTTTGCGGGTCTTAATATGTCTGGTTGGTTCTTGTGGAACAAGATTGTGCTGTAACATTAATAAAGCCATTCCCTAACTCAAAGAATAGGGCAGGAAGAGAAAATTTAGTCATTGTCTTCCCCAACTAAACCCTCCAGAGCTATCTAAAGAAGAACTCAGAAGGGAATGGGTTAGAGATCGTGATTATTATGTCGTAAAGGCTATCATTACGGCGAATCCGATGTTAAACCCAGATGAGTGCATTGTTGTTCTAATATACATGGACAAATGTCAAATGGCATTCATTAGACCTGGTAAAGACACAACCTGGACTTATCTACCTACACAAAAGGATGGGATTGCAGATATTATTCAACGGGGAGATGGTAAATTTTATGCTGTTGGGATTCATGACAATCATCTAGCATTCGATATTACGTCTGAATCCAACTCGGATGTAAAATCTTTGGACCTGTAAATTGCTTTATCAGGAAATATCTTGTCGACTCAAATGGAAAGATTTGTTGATGGTTGACAGGGCATGTTATTGGGAAGATCCTGTCAAGCCAACG
Source organism: Potentilla sterilis (assembly GCA_963682095.1). Lineage (NCBI taxonomy): Eukaryota > Viridiplantae > Streptophyta > Magnoliopsida > Rosales > Rosaceae > Potentilla > Potentilla sterilis. The sequence goes on along the minus strand of OY821756.1, from coordinate 1,194,055 downwards.
ATGCGTTTAGCAACAGAGTTTCAGCTTCAAATTTTCCTGGATGCAAGCAAAATTGAATTTTATGGTAGGTATACTGAAACTAGTCAACATAAAGGGTCATTTGCTGTGTCATTTACTATGTTTCTTGGGGAGCATGGCATTAAAGTACAGTATACAACTCCACATAATCCCTAACAAAATGGAGTGGCAGAAATAAAGAATAGAACTCTTTAATATATGGTTAGGAGCATGATGTGTACATTTGGTTTGCCTTTAAATCTTTAGGGAGAATGTTTAAAAACTGCAAATTATATTTGCAATAGAGCCCCAAGCAAATCAGTAGATAAAACACCCTATGAACTTTGGCATGGAAAGCAGTCAAGTCTACATCATATGCATGTTTGGGGCTGCAATACAAAAGCTAGGATTTATAATCCTAATTTAGAAAAACTTGAGTCAAGGTCTGTTAGTTGTTATTTTGTAAGTTACTGTGAAAAATCAAAGGGGTATAAACTCTACTCGAGTAAACATACTCTAAGAATATTTGAGACTTATCAAGTTAAATTTTTAAGAGAGTCTTCATGCAATACAGAATATGTAGATTTTGAAGAAATTGTAGAAAATTCAGAAAATTCACTTAACTTACAGAGTAATGTTACTCCAAAATTATCTTCAGTTTTAGCTAAATCAAACCTAAATTCATCTAAAACTTCAGTTTTGGGGGAACAATTAATCAGTGAGCAAATAAATGAAAATTTTTCAGAAAATATGGAAATTGATCAACTTGTCGAAGATACAGAACCTCAAGAAAACATAATTCCACTAGAGCCTCAAGAAGAACCTGAACCAAGTGTTAAACGTAGGAAATCACAGAGGGAAATAATTCCCACTTTTGGGAGTAACAGTAAATATCTAGTGTTTTCTCAAGAAATTGATAATGCATTAGATGAAGACACTGATCCAGTCACTTTTACTGCAGCTATTAAAAGTGAAGACTCAACTAAATGGCAAGAAGCCATGGATGCAGAAATTGAGTCTATGAAGAATAGTAAAGTCTGAGATTTGGTTAAGGCAGATGAGAATCAAAAGGCAATAGGCTGTAAGTGGGTTTATAAAACTAAAAGAGATGCTAATGAAAATATAGAGAGGTTTAAAGCTAGGTTAGTTGCTAAACGCTTCACTCAACAAGAAGGGATTGATTTTACTGAAACTTTTTCTCCCGTGTCTACAAAAGACTCTTTTAGAATAATTATGGCATTAGTAGGTCATTTTGATATGGAGTTACATCATATGGATGTCAAAACAGCTTTCCTCAATGGTGAGCCTGAAGAAACAATTTTTATGAAACAACCTGAAGGTTTTGTTGTTCCAGGGAAAGAGAAAATTGTTTGTAAACTTAAGAAATCAATTTATGGATTAAAACAAGCATCTAGGCAGTGGTATAAAAAATTTGATTCAGTAATATCAACTTTTAGTTTTACAGAAAAAATTGTTAATGAATGTATTTATCTCAAAACTGTGGGAAATAATTTTATTTTTCTCATTTTATATGTTGATGACATTCTCCTAGCAAGCAGTAATGGAAATATTCTTTCTATCACAGAGAGAGAGAGAGAGAGAGAGAGAGAGAGAGAGGTCCTAACAAAAGAAACCACAACTTTTATTTTGAAGCATCTCTTAAGAAATCAAAAGAGTAATGAAAAACAGTATTGCAAGAAACTTGCTATGTATATGATGAAAGACTAGTTATTTTCGAAGTCATTGTTTTTGTGAAAGTAGTAAAACATTAAACTCTATTCAGTCACTTATGAAACCACAATTTAAGAATGAGAGTGATAGAGATATAGAGAGATAAAGAGGTAGTAAGGTAGAGATAAACTTAGGGCATCTCCAACAAGGGTCCCTAAACCCATACCCAAACCCATACCCAAAAAAAATTCATCTCCAACAATCAAAACCCATACCCAAATTTGGGTTACTCCCCCAAACTTGACCCAAATCTAGAAGGAAACGAAGGAGGAAACCCATTACTATGCTGGTGGGACCCGCATCACAGCTGACAGCAGGCAGCAGCAGCAGCGACGCGCCTCAGCCTTGCCGAGCAACCCACGCGCGCTAGACGACTAACCGGAGCGGGAGTTGACGACGCGCCAGTGACGTCAGCGTGCTGGCGTCAGCGCAACAGGTGTAGCCGTTGTGGGCTGCCTTCATCCGACGGCCCAGATTCTTCTGGGTTTGAATTCCAACAGTTGGATAACAAGAAAAAAAAAAAAAGGGGGGGGGGGGGGGGAAGAAAAATAGGTTAAAAACAGAAAATAAATAGAAAAAAAGACTGAAAAATATATGAAAAATAATTTGCCCGTTGGAACAGTAAAATTGTAAAAATCTATAAATACCTCTCATCTTCTTCATAGTTTTACACTCCAAATCTTCTCTCATCTCCTTCAAAGTCTTTATTTTCACAATTGTTCTTCATCTAGCTAGTTTTTCAATTTTTTTTTCTTTCAAAAATGGCCACCACCAAAGTTAGAGGAGAAGCTTGGTAAAAGCCCGAAGCTTGGAAAAAACCCGAAGATGTTGTAATTTCACTAGCCTGTCACGCGACGACACGTGGAGCTAAAGTCTATAACAACATCGAGATCCGAAATGTTATCGCATATAGGAATTATTGTGAAGATGAGGTCGGTCATGAGATTGTGAAAATCTAATCACCATCCTATCCATATTTGACACGTGCCAAAGACATGTTAAATTAGACTTTCGGTGAAAAAATAACAACTTATTAATTTTTAAATTTTTTTAAAAATTAATTATTTTTTTAAATTTGGTCCAACACATATTAAAATATATTATATAATTCATTTGTTGTTAAATAATTATATAAAATTATTAAAATTTGGGTATGGGTATGGGTTTTGACAAAATGGTTGGAGATGAAATATGAGTTTGAATAGTAATGGGTTTGGGTGAGTCAAAAAATGAGTTTGAGTATGGGTTTTGAGTAGGGTTGTTGGAGATGCTCTTACGGTTGTGATGACTTGGGGAAGTTCCTGACCCTGATCAGAGCATCATCTTTGCTACGTTCAAAGACTTCGTACCTACACAACATTAATAGTTTAAAATTGGAGAACCCGCCCTACATAAAAAACACCTGCAGTTTGGATATTTTCCCAGCCTTTTTTAATTCAAGTTAGAAAGAAAGAAAAACGTCTATTGTGTTTCAAAGTATAAAATTTGTCATTCACTAGAGGTGTACAAGTTTACATAAGTGCATGAGACCTAACACTATCCATACTGGAAAATTAACAAAACACAAAACCTAAACCCTAGACCACACTAATCATACAGTAAAAGTTACTTCAACTAGGTGTCATGGTTGGCCTGACGCTGATAATCCTCACCCTTGAACCCCAAAAAAAAAAGGGCTACAAGGAATCTAATTAGTTCATACTGCCTGATAAACAGTTTTGGAAAGAAACACACCTACAAAATAACTGTGATTTACAAGATTACATCAGAGCCTTTGGTCTCATGGTTTTCAGATAGTTCAACCCTGCACAACAATGAGTAATCATGTCATGTACTCCCTCAACCAAGCTTATTAAGGAAAGAACATATATAGGTGCTGAAAATTTATTAAACTAACTCTAGAACTACAGGTCATCACTTGATATGTCGAACAATACAAATATATGATGAGAAGTCTTTAGTTATTTACGAACTCACTGTTGTTGTGACAGTAGTATAACTTTAAACTCTCGTTAGTCACTTCGGAAACCACGAATTTTGTTTTGAAGCATCTCTTAAGAAATCAAAAGAGCAATAAAAAATAGTAATACAAGAAGCTTGGTATGTCGAACAATACAAATATATGATGAGAAGTCTTTAGTTATTTACGAGCTCATTGTTGTTGTGACAGTAGTATAACTTTAAACTCTAGTTAGTCACTTCAGAAACTGCAACTTCTGTTTTGAAGCATCTCTTAAGAAAGCAAAAGAGCAATAAAAAATAGTAATACAAGAAGCTTGGTATGTATGTCGAACAATACAAATATATGATGAGAAGTCTTTAGGTATTTACGAACTCACTGTTGTTGTGACAGTAGTATAACTTTAAACTCTCGTTAGTCACTTCGGAAACTACAACTTTTGTTTTGAAGCATCTCTTAAGAAAGCAAAAGAGCAATAAAAAATAGTAATACAAGAAGCTTGGTATGTCGAACAATACAAATATATGATGAGAAGTCTATAGTTATTTTAAATAAAAAAAAAATATTTCCACAACTAATTTTTTTTTAAATGCCTAAATATTTTACTCAATGATCATTGTCAACCCTAGAGCTGGGCGTTTGGACTCGAAAACCCGAAACCCAGTATGAAAACCCGAAAATAGCCTGAAACGAGCTTAACCGTAAAATTGTAAACGACCGGCCAAAAACTGTAAAACTCGGTCTGAGCTCGGGATATTTTTTTTTTTTAACCGAAAGCCCGACCCGGCCCGAGGATTTTATTTATAGCCACATGTCAGCTTTTTATTGGTCATAAATATTTGTTAAAAATAAAATATAAAAACCCTAAATCACTAAAATCAGTACCAGTCGATCGGTCCACGGCCGTCTAGCATCCTTACAGAATCCAGAGTGCCCGTGACATCCAGGAATTCCAGCCAACTGGACATAAACTGAAGTATAACAGTGGTTTTGAATTGTTAGGTGTACGCCTAGGACAATTAATAAATTTGCAGCTAAAGCTTCAATATGAAGCGATGAAGACTATGTTATGTGGATATATAATTGATCCAGGGGCAAAGACTCAAACAAAACTCATTTAGTGATTGAAATCTGTAATAGAATTCCAAACTCAGCGAGCCTTACTCCTTTCGTAATTGAAATACCTTAATCTTATATGTTAGATTTTGCTCCGTAACTTAAATTTTTTATTTTTTTTTAAGAATGTCGTACTTATCAATTTTCATATATAATTAATGATCGGAAGCTTTAAACTCTCAAACCCTTTAACTAATATAAGTGGAGGAGTTTCAAGCTTTAGTTTTACTTTTTCACCATTTTTCCACACAAGCTCCTTGTAACCAACTAACCAAAATACGTACGTCTACCATAAATCTTTGATCACTCGGTTCTGAGATTGAATTAGGACTTAGCAGCCAAGTCTGTGGCAGGCCTGCGAAATCCACATTTTATAATTTGGTACAAGTTGAAACGAACTTTACTCGAAGAACAATGTACTTTAGCTCTGAGAAAGCAAGAGGCACCAAAATCTGATCACTTTGCACATAATTAGGTCGTTTCTTTGGTTTTTCCTCTTCTTTTTTCTTCGATAGATCATATTTTCGGACAGGTACCTAAACTACATACTATACATAGCATAGTTTATAATATCAGAGTTATCTGGCAAACAGAGTAAATGAAAAGTAGGAAATGAAGTTCAATTAATATCCAATAAAACATTGTTTCATGAAGAAAGTCTAACTCCACTAAACAATTTTACAAATGAAGCACCAAACTTCTGTAGAATTGAAACAACTAAAACCAGAGCAGAAATTAAAAGGGAGCCTCAAGCGATTCATCCCAAACTTCTGCACTTCCATTGGATGCATCTTCAACATCTTCTTCCATTGAAAGCCTGATATATTCTCTATGTGCAAATCGATCCCACTCTGTCAAGGTTGGATTCTCACGTTCCTGTACACATTGATACCAACAAAACTGTCACAAATAATAGCAATGCAATCCACTTCTACACCACCAAATAGAAATCTAGAAATTTCAAGTTATAAAATGCTTCACTTGCTTTATATACCTGACGAATGAGAAATGGATCACGAGTTTCAAAGGCCATGAACTTGTTAAGGTTGAAAAGAATATTGAACACGCTTCCTGAAAGCTTACAACCTTTCAGGTCACGAAGTGTGATGTAGCTCTCATTCTGCAAGAACAAACTGCAAATCAACCACCCAAAACCATATCTAGCTCGTGTGTGAGGAAAAGATACATGACAGATTGCCCACAAGTGCATTTTCCTGTGCCATTTACATGAAGCACGAATTTGCTATACAACTATGAAACAGAAAACCTTAGAGGACTCTTGTTTATATATATATATATATATATATGTGTGTGTGTGTGTGTTGTGTGGCAGCAATGCAGTAACACAATCACCAACTAAGAAGGAAGGGAGTCGCTACTAGAAAACAGAAAGTCAACTGGCACAAATGGAAAACATTTGGTGCTCAGGTCAGAGCCATGAAGCAACTTGTTCATATACACAGAAAATACAGAAGGAAAAAGACAATTTTTTAGCAAAGCAGAACAGAGGAAAAGTCTAACCTCTGGGTAAATCATGTCAATAATCTGACACAATATATCTTCAAAGAGAACAGGTTCTTGGGCCATACACTCCATTCTATGCAATTGCTCTTCATAAAAGAATTGTAATTCATTCCGCGTCAAAATTCCATTTCCATCCAAGTCGATGCACTTGAACCTAACCAGGAAAATATAGTATCAGAGACTCATTTTCCACACTGCCAATAACATTAACTCCATAAACAGATCAAAAGACTTCTAAGTGATTTGATAAAGAAAAGATGAAAACAATGATTACAGAATACCCCAACTCCACAGAAGAACTAAAAATAATTCAGCACACATGTTAATATTCAATGTATTTTGAGGCATTGCCTGTGAAACAGGGTTAAGTGCAAAGGTCTAGTGAAGCAAACAAACTGATGACCAAAGATAAGAGGTACATGATTACCAGAACTCAAGACTGGGCTCAGAAGATTTGTCCTCCTCTGACAGAATGAAGTAGACAAAATCTTGATACCCCATCTTCCCCTCAACCTTACTAGTGAACTTCCTTGCCACCTGAGGAATTAAATCATAAATAATCAATCTAAACTTGCAGAGCTAGATTTGGTAGAGAAATTTTAGTCGAAGAGAAATTGTTCTTGTCTCAAACTTTACGACACAAACCTGAGAAAATATTCTATCAACTATCCGATAGGTAAGTGCATGGTTACCATATCTGATCAGGTTCTCTTTGTCGATCAAGAAGTCATGATCTGTATCCAGTTCCCAGAACTTGCAGTATATGACATAAAAATGCTCATAAGAGAAGTACCTGTAACAGTTCATACAAGACAGAAAAGGAGTTTAACACATTATTATATATAACCACGACTAAAGTACAAATTAGGTCTGTATCTGAAATCTCTACCTCAAAACTTTGTTGATGTCCTCTTCTTCATCTGCATGTTGCATTGCGTCGATTAAGTTTCCACGTTTTAGCTCCCTGAGGGTAAGGTGGCCATTCCCAGATCTATTTATGTAGTAGAAGATTCTGTATATTACAGTTTCAGCTGGTCCATTGCAATCATATCTCATGTTAAAGTGTGTATCATACTGAAGGAATTGAATCAATGACCAGAGTGAAAATGTGTGTGTGTGTGTGAGAGAGAGAGAGAGAGAGAATGTAGATCCTTTTAAACTTCTAAGATGCTATGAAATAGAAGTTAATCAATTGGTTGAGAACAAACCATATCTTTCCTGAAACTCGGGTGTGCTCTGTAAGAACTCCAGTCCAGGATGAGTTGCCAAAAGTTCTCGAAGGACAGGTTTAAAGTCATCCTGTTATAAATAAGAGTATGAATTAGACAGTAGTTCATGCAACATCAATTACATCATACAAATATAGGTGGCAGGCTGCACACAAATTTGTAACAAAAAGATGAAAGGAGAAGAAATATAAAACAAAGGAAGTACCTGAGTTAGGTATTTGAGATCTGGTTGCTTTAAAATGGAATATAATTGAGTAGCTAAATCCAATGTCAACATGTTTCCATTGACCCAATAATCAACAAATAAATCCCTGAAAGAAATTTTTTTTTGAAAATAAGAGAATGATTTGCAAAGATACAGTACTCAAACTTCAGCACCAAGGAAAACCTAAAGTAGCTTAAAGTCCCACCTTGAAACCTGTGGGCAACTTTTCTTCTCAGTAAAGAATGAATTGCGAAATTGAAATGAAATAAATGATGCACTGGCTAATCATAGTACTACATTACTTAAAAGGTAAATGAACCATGTGACACCAAAATAATCTTGGACAAAATACTAGCTTTAATTAATGTCACAACATGGATACAGCTACTTGATGCGTTTCTCTCCAATCAACTTTAGTAAGGAGACTGTATATACAAGGATATAAAGGAAATATAGGGTTTGTTGTCATTTTTCAAGACTTGAGAGGTAGTCTATCGAAACAAAGCAATCGAAGTAGTAGCCATCAACAGAGCAATATAGAAAATAGTTACGGCAGAGATGATTAACCCCAGTGAGAAATTGGTGGGGAAGGCACACGATGAAACGTCTGTTCACTTACAATGAGGAAAAGTGAATAATACCTTGTTACAAATCCAGTGCTATTAACATCAATCTTTCTGAATAATGATGTAGAGAAGAATGAAGGGAGCTTGCAGATGTCCTTAGCAACTGACTTGAATTCTGATATACCAGAGAAGCAGTTAAAGCTCCGTTAGTATATGCTACACAAAACATATCGTAACTATATCTCACCATTCATCTGGAGCCCATCAGCATGGCCATAGAAAAACTGATCGATTCTCAGTAAACATTGTTCTTTTATTTCACTTGGAGGTGGACGACCATTTAGAAAATAAAACTGCAAGTAGTACAAGAACCATGTCAAAAGCAATTACCTACATTTTTCTTGAAAAAGAAAACGGCCATCAAATTCCAGAAAGTTTCTCATACCTGAGGTATTAACTCTTTAACCGGCTCACTAACTACTTTCAGGGGAGAACCTAAATGAGAAGGACCAACCCTCTGCTTCATTATGCGTGGGGAGCCAGTCGAACTTCTTGGTGACAGTGGAGGTGCACTGCCAGCCGGAAACATGGAAGGCAAAGCATTGTTGGCAGACGAATGCGGACTAGACGAGTTCCCATGGACATTCAAGGGCACGCCTGCCTTTGCTTCATTGAGCAATTGCATCACCTGCACCCATACGGTTCACAAAACATCGAAATTAATAACCATACACCACGCATAACACATTACCAAACAATAAAAAAAAAACAAATAGCACCAAACATGCAGTCGCATTTCTATCCTAATTATAACTGATTTCGCAGCATTCACAACAAACTAACAACATTCAAACTAACTAAATCCCATCTTATCTTTTCGCAACCACAATGTGCTCTAATTATCCCTATTCTGCTCTCCTTTTTCAGATACAACACAGTTTCGAAACAAATCCAACACCATCCTTACGCAAATGACTATACATTATAACAAAGTATTCAAATTTCATGTATTTCTACTATAAATTGCATTGTTCCATCGAAAAAAATAAAAATAAAACACAATTTCGAAACAAATCCAACACCATCCTTAGGCAAATTACTATACATTACAACAAATTATTCAAATTTCATGTATTTCTACTATAAATCGCATTGTTCGATCGAAAAAAAAATAAAACTAAGCAAACCTAAATTCAGATTCACAATCCAATCCAATACATTTCGAAACATCAATCCACAAAATTCAAACTTGCTTGCTTTTTTAAGTACCAGGCGATTGGTTTCAGGGAGAGAGAGCCACTGCTCGAAGAGCGACTCGACGAAGCTCGGATTCGCTTTGATGGCGAGCGGCGACACCTCATTGAGCTGCAGCAAGTCGGCGTCGAACGCCGCCACGTCGGTCACGATCTCCATACTCATCGGAAACACATATAAAAGATCGACCGGAACCCTAGATTCGCAATTCGAGCCTCCTCCGAGCTTCGCTTTCGCTTTTTTTTTTTTTTTTTTTTTTTGGTGATAACAAATTGCGCGAGGATTTGAATGCCGAGATTTGAAGTTGGAAAACGAAACCAGATCTCTTCGGCGAATTGAAGTGAGAGAAAATGGAGGTAGAGAGAGAGAGAGATTTCTTCAGGGATCGATGCACTTTTAGCTCAAGAGGAATGAAGGAGAAGGAGAAGGGAAAAGAGAAGGTTTGTATTTCAGATCAATTACTTTATATATATATATATATATATATATATTCTATTTAGAGCGAACTTTCACTCGGAAATTAACGTGTGAAGTTTTTTTTGACACACTTTTTGGTATGTTCAACCTGAACTGTTCGTGTAAATCACCATAATGAAAGGGCAAACAATAAGTTAGATGAAATTTTGTATGAATGATATATACATTAGATGTGAAAATATGACAAAAAAGTGTGTTAAAAAAAGAACTTCGCACGTTAATTTCCAAACGAAGGTTCGCTCTGCATAGAATCTATATATATATATATATAAATTATGATAATAAATGGAGAAAATTAGAAAAAGGAAACATTTTACAAAAGTGGGATTGGTTTCATTAGCATTAAAGTCTCGAATCGAGTTTGATTCGAGGTAACGAGTAGTTTTGTGTAAATAAACTACGGAATTCCATATCGATAGACTATATAAATCGGTACATGTTCACACGTCAGTCGTTTAGAATTGAGATTGTAAATTTCTTATAGAGTGAAAGTGTATTATAACTATTAAGAGATTATTTTTTTTAATTTTTTGTTTTTATTAAAGGTGAGGTACGTATTAGCCACGTGGCTTACGTTAGCGAGTAGTAACAAACCTAACCAGTTATTATTTGAACTAGGGTTCATAGGGTATTGTGGTAAAGCGAAATTAATCCTAGCTACAGCAGGTGTATGAATCCAAATGTCCCTTAAACTTGTTGACCACAAACCGTTGGATTTGAAAATCAAGCTTTATGAGGTTTCCATGTTAGGCCGCTTGACCAATTTTATGATACATAGGCTACATATAAGACATCAATTGAGATTTTTCACTAAATACAGTCAAAATTAAGAGAAAAATAAAAATAACACTCCATGCAAGAAGATGTACAAAAGCTCTTTCTAAATAGAAAAAATAAATAATGTTCATCACTTCATCAGTAATAATTTATCAAGAACTGCATCTCCCTGAAAAAGCAAGTAGAATATCCCACGCAAGTCAGTGATCGAGTTATATATAAGTAAGAGGGACGTTGCACTCTGGGAAAAGTCATTCTTATTCCCTCTACCTATCCCAAGCAGTACTATCGTTTCCTCATTCAGAAACTTCGAATTCCTCTGCTAGCTTTAATTTGTGTTTGGCCAATTGAAGCATAGACAGGGAAGGGTACGTGATTAGTTCTGATGAAGAAGAGGGAGGGAGGGAGGGAGGTCAGGTGAGATTGAAGAGACATGAAGTCAGGCAGGTGATGGAGCAGTTGCTCAAGATTTAATATACTGATGAGTGATGAGTAATGAGGGTAGATATGAGCTAGCATATATACAAGTTTTCTGCAATAGAAAGGGACCTTCCGGCCTTTAATGTACTCTTATGTAACTTCTGGTCCATGCTGATGACTAGCATAGATTTGGAGGAACTGCATTCATGTAACTATTGAAGAAGATGTGGTTGTACTGATCGAGTTGGTGGAGCTGTGTCACCCTGTGTGAGAAGTATACAAGCTAGGCTAACCAGAGAGGGTTTTTCAATTTTCATCAATGCCTGATCTGGAGCAGATTTACACATGAGAGTAATACCAAAACCAACGTCCCTCTTACTTACTTACATTACTCACTCACTTCAAAAATGTAATCAGTGTTTCAGTACCGGCCATGTCAAGCAGAACACCACAAACACACAAACAACATTTATTTCTACTGATATACCTGCATCTGGTTTCCAGAAACAAAGGTAAAACAATTACTTCCACAACTCATATGGTCTAACGAGTACAGTGGTGACCATTACTGGCTGACAAGTATCCCACCATGCGCAACATTGATATAGATGCTTTTGAGGACATGCACCGAGGTCCAGAAGAGCGACTGAGATTGGACTAAGCAAAAAACACACCTGAGTTATGCAATTTGGAAGTTCTAATTAAGCAATTACGACTAGCTTTGAATCGAATATTGGTTCGATTTCTTTATTAAAACAGTGATGAGGTCATCCATTTCATTGTAGTCATGCATATATACATCAATCAAACACTAATAATACTACGCTACCATTGCTACCAGAAAGCCATCAATTGTCCCTTTATTGTTAGTTCTTCATTGTAGTTATGCATGAACAAAACTGGATGCTAATTCATGATTTTGATGCTATTAAATGGTTCTTGTAACTTAACCTCAGTTAATTAAGTAGGAAAATATATAGATACACAATTCACAGTACGTACGTATGTCCTATGTATCAAGTAGTAAGACAAGAAAAATGTTGGAGGTGTGGTCAGCATCTTCAAGAAAATAGTACAGTAGTAGCTAGTAAGAGCTCTTGGGAGTCTTTAATGGTACTTGATCGAGTAGATCTGAACTCATGATCGAGCTCATATATATATGAGACAAATTTCAGCAGTAAAAGCTCCCAACACTGCAGCATGTCCAGGAAACATAAATGAAAGCGGCCTTCTACTCTATACCCTCGGCGGCATCTCCAAATTGCCGTCACTTTCCCTTTCAAGTTTCTTCCAAGTTTGATATGAACCCTCTGTGTATCTGTCTAGACAAATATATATGGTTCGACAGAGTGAGGGAGAAAGAAATTAGATGAAGGCGAAGCGCACCAGTCACACTTGGACCGGTGCATATATAAAAGCTAAAGATAGACCTTGATTTAGCGTTGAAAGATGAGTCTTGGTGAAGGTCACTAAAGAACAGGGCTCAACCTTCTGGAGTTGAAGATTGACGATACAGTGAGTGTACACCATCTTCCTTTCTCTGCTCCCTTCCTAGATCTACTAAGGAAAGTAAAAGGGACATTGTAAGAGGCCGGAGGTGGTACCACGGTTTGAGTATGACTTTACTTCGTCGGAGACTTTAAAAAATTTAAGTAGTATGATCATACTATGAGTGTTACGCTCGAATTTAGTTGATTGTTATTATTTTCAAATTTTTTGATTATACTCTAATTACATTCTTTGTTTAAGGTAAATTTAAATTAATGAGTGGCTGAACGTTTGTGTACCAAATGTATCGTATCATTACTTAGATACGGTTCCAAACATTTTGTTTTTGTCTTTCTTTTTCTAACAAAATAAGGTTTATACTAGTGTTCGTATCTCTGCAGCACGGACACGGCAAAACAGAGGCGTATTGCGTATCGGATACTGACACGGATACGATACGGTAAAATACCGCCAAATACGTCCGGACACTTGACTGATTTGGACACGTGTATATTTGTGTTGGACACGTGCGTGTCTGGGTGGACACGAAAATAAGCAGGACACGAGGCGTATATTTAGCAAAAAACTCCCAAATTCCCAATTAAGTCGCCGGCTGCTGCGTTCTCCTACGCTGCCAATTTGTCGCTGCGTTCTTCCTTCGCTTCGCATCGCGCCATCGCCGTCGCCATCGCATCGGGTATGTTCCCTTACTGGAGTAGGCCTTTGTAAACTCTTATACTATCTGAATGATCATAGGCCTCATAGGCCTCTTGATAAAACTTTACGACTGAAATCAGATTGTTGATTAGGTTGGAGGTGATGAATTTGATTTCAGATTGTTGAGGGGATTCAAGGAATTGGTGCTGGCTTCATCCCTGTAGTTTTAGGTGTCAACCTAATTGATGAAGTTATCCAAGTAAGCCTTATAACTTGTACTTGGCATTGAATAGCTTATACACTTCTGCAAGACTGAAACATGTCTTGCTGTGGGAATTATGTATTGTCAGTATTGAACTTTGAACATGCCTTTCAGTCAATATCACGCCATGCATTCTGTTACTAATGCCAGATTCTTTGACAATGAAAAGTTAGTGATGTATCTATGAATATAAATTAGCCAAAAACCATCTTTCATTAGATATACCCCAAGGAGAATATCACAAAAGATTGACTTTCAGTAAAGGAGATGTAATTGATACCTCCATTGGATTTTAAGCGCACTAAGAGTCTTTTGGTTTGCTTTGATTTATTTCCTTGCAGGCATAAAGGAAATCACAGCAACCAATTTCCTATTTTGTGAAAGATATTCCCCTCTCTCTGCTTTCAGACTCCAACTTCAGTCAGGTAATTGATGTGTTGGAAGTCTTTACTTTTCCAAATTTCAAGCTGACTTTACTAAAGTTAATGTCTACATGATCTCCATAGAAAGCTGGGAGTGTAAACTTTAAAGCTTCAATATGTTAGTCATTTGGTCCTTGATATGAAATTCTTAGAGCTCTTGTGAAGAATGCAAAAATATGTCGAGTAAGGGTTAACCTTAAAAACATCTAGTGAGTGATTATGTATACCTGGACGTGTATGTGGGTCTTTTATCGCACTTTAGTTGCAATTTCATGTACACTTTCTCACCACCTGCTCCCTGCATCTATATAAATTACCTACTCAAAGATTGAGAGACGGTTAATATTTCGTACTATTCCCATATTGTCTTGTGCTTGTGTGCTGTACTTACATTACTACTTAGGTATAAATATCTTATCATTTATGGAATCATTAACGTGTCCACCACGTGTCCGTATTAAAAAAAAAAAAAAAAAATGGCGTGTCCGCATATCGTATTGTGTCAAATACGGACACACATACTCGTATCCGTGCTTCATAGGTTCGTATACTAGTGTTCGTTAGTGTTAGTGTTAGTGTTCAGATGAGGTCGGTCTCATTACAATTATTTACAACCTATCCCAACAGCAAATGAAAAGTCCCCAGCACTCGAGCTCCCTCGCTGAAATGACTATTTTGTCCCTGATCAGCTGGTATATATATGAAGCACTGATTCACACATTCTGTGATTCACTGCGATTGAAGTAATAAAACTTTCTCCGACGATTTTCCGGCCAAAGATGAACGGAGAAGCAGACGCCGGCAACATTCTCTGGAAATTCGAGCAAATTTTGGAGTCCGATCCTGCAATGTAAGTGGCTCATTCTTTTGGTATATAGAAAAATAGAATCAAAGATTGCAGCTTTGTGCTTCTCTGTTCACACACTTTGTAAACCTCAAATTCTACCCAGTACAAGTTTTACGATTAGGGTTTATTATTTTTGGGTTGACATAGTGAAAAAGGTTCAATCTTTGAGCTCATTCATTACTTAATTACTGTGGGCTATAATGGGCTCTAAACCAACTGTGCCTCATTGGTTAAAGCTGAGTTGGGAGCATTATGATAATTTGTAGAGTTTAGGGTTTAGGGTTTTGTGATTAATGTTTTTGGAGTGTTTAATTGTTATGGAAGTGGCTTATGGTTTTGTGTTTTTTGCACTTGAACCCAGTGATGAGATTGGATTTGTTCATCCATCCCAGTTTGTCAACTTGAATGACGAGGCACCCTCATCATCTGATTGTGTTAGTAATGTGGTGTGCTCGGAAGATGGGAGTGCAGTGTTTTGGAATAGGGATCATAAGTTGGGAATTTCGACGGATGTTCTTATTACTTTGTATAAGGAAGCTAAGCGCGCGCTGATGACATCAATTCGACAGTATAAGGGACTAAATAGCACATCTGATGTATCTGTGGTTAAGAGTTCTGTATGTGCGTCGTTGT
Source organism: Potentilla sterilis (assembly GCA_963682095.1). NCBI lineage: Eukaryota > Viridiplantae > Streptophyta > Magnoliopsida > Rosales > Rosaceae > Potentilla > Potentilla sterilis. Next base: position 1,178,490 of record OY821756.1, on the reverse strand, counting down.
CTTTGGATGACGGTGTTGAAAGTGAAGTCATGAAGCATAGTAGGGCTGTTTTGTTAGTTAGTTCTGATTATGGCACTGCTTGGAATTCCAGGTATTTCCCCCGTTACAAATTTGCTCTCAAGTCTTTTTTCTCTGTTATCCCTTTGGATCATGTTAGCACTGTTTCAAGAGAGTGATGTTGTATGTGTGACGCAGGAAGATGTTGTTGTTAAAGAAGCAAGAGCTCTCGATGTTATTGGATGAACTTTCATTCTCAGCGCTTGTTCTTTCATACGCACCTAAATCTGAGCATGCATGGTGCCACAGGTAATGTGTTTGACAATGTCTAATTATATACAATCACATCATTCACCAGCATGTGTGGTTATGTATTATGGCTACCACCTACCGTCAATACAATCATATTATCGACTTGAAGAAGACATGTAGGGCGGATATTATGTTCTTAACGACCTGCATTACTTCACTTACACATCCACACACGTGATTACCAGTATGTACTTATAGTTTCTTATTAAAGATTGTTCAGATTTGGTGTTAAGCAAGTCCCTTATTATGGTTATGCATATATCCTCTTTTCTTCTATGGGGATGTACTATGGTCTGATTTATGAGCATATTAATCATTGGCAGGCGATGGGTCATCAAGTCAATTGCTGGAAAGTGTTCAACTCTGCAAGAGATTGTCATCAAAGAGTCTGAGCTGGTGGAGAAAATAGCTGAGGTTTATATTGATTTCAGGAATTGCGTACTTTTAATTTGCAAAGGTTTATATAAACTTTGAAGTCAAATTTTGTTTCCCACATATGTTGTTTGTCATTTTCTTTGTTTCTTGCCTAGAGAAAACAATAGATTTCACTCCAGTTACTGTAGCTACTAGCTGATAATAACTGTGATTCACTTCTTCATAATGCTCAGTGCCTATGATTTTGATGTTTTCAGTTATAAGTTTTAATGAGGTTCCTTTACAATGCATAATAAAAATATATGACTTATAGTATTTAAAAATTCCATATGGCACTCTACGCATACCATGATATCTTGAGCTATTTTGGGGTGGTAACTGACAAATTTCCTTGCTGCGGCTTTCTTTGTTATAACTCAAAATATTTCTGTACAGAGGTCAAAAATGAATTACCGCGCATGGTATCATCGTTGCTGGTTGGTGTCCTATATGACAACAGAGCAGGTTAGACTTATTTCCTCAATCCTCTTGTATTTGATGGGGAGTCCTCAGGTTACCTTTTAGGACTTTGGATATCCATTTTGAATTCTCCTGTATTTATTATGTCCTTGGTGAATTTATCGCAGTCTCTACATGAATTACAGAGATTGAAAAAGTGGGCAGGCTTGCACGTTGCTGACCATAGTTGCTTCCATTATCGCAGAGTGGGTCTTTGTTTTTCGTTTCAATATGATATCAAGATTTCCTCACACCAAAAATAGAGGGCAATCATGGGTCAAGTGTTTTTCTTATTCCCTCACAATCAGTGTTTATATGATTTTGCAGCAGCTAATGCTTAGGACGCTAGAGGACAGATGCTGGAAACAAGAAAATGTGTCTCCTAGTTTTAGTGTTACGATAAATCAACTGTGGAAGGTATAGATCTTCTTCCATCTGCAATAATACTTTATGACATTGTTACATTCTGCATGCAAGCAATTTTTATATACCTGGCAAGTGTTCGAGCCAGTATGCATCCATTCTTATTGTTACCAAGTACTAGTGAAACCATCGGACCTTTAACTTGTCATTACCTTCAAATGAAATTAGGCAACTTTTAAATGGTTCATACACATTGTCGTGAGAACTTCAGTTTTGTTGAACTTGGGTAGATCCTATCATCTCTTTATATTCTGGTTTACATTCAACATTATTAGCTCTAACTAATCAGGGGCATGTTCGGGTGTTCTATATCTAAACCTGTTCACCTTCTTTCTCTGAGAAAGATGGGAGATTACATGTTCAGCATTACTCGGAATGACAAATTGACAATACAATGAACCCCGTAGTCTAACATAAAGCAGAAAAGTAGTACCAGTCAATCTATGTCATACCTTTTGTCTGAAATTACATTTATTTTCCCTGCCTTACAATGTGGACATCATGACAGGAGGAGCTTGATTGGGATGAAATGTTGATAAAACGCTACATAGGAAGAGAGGTGAATGCCCTTCCATAACTGAGTTCTTGTTTCATATGCTGTAAACTGAGCGATAATAACTGACTCTACTGGTTTTCTTTGTTAACAGGCCCTATGGCTTCATCGGCGCTTCCTATCCTTATTTTGGATAAAGCATTTTTTAACTTGTCATACTGGTCTGCCTGGGGATTGGAAGCACAAAGCCAGCGTGAATAATGACTTTGGTATCTTTCTGGATCATGAGTTTCATCTCCTGCAGTCGTGCTCCATCATTCCAGATGATAATTTTGATGATTACCAAGCACAGGCCACACATTCTGCTACTTACATGTTATGGTTAATTAAGGTAGAAATTATGCAATATAGAGTATCTTCAAACCAATTCTCATTTATCAAATTGTCCGGTTGCTTATGTTACTCTTTCCTGCATCACCAGCAAATCCCTGATTCTGGTGGCGTTGAATTTCTGGAGAAGGTAAGAACCAAAAACCTGCAAGCCCTGCTGAACAAGGCGTGCCCTGAAAGGTCCTCAACTTGGGATTCTATACTTGCCTACGTCGAAACATCCGACCATTTTACAAACAAAAGTTAAGACCCCATCACCCAGCAACTATATTATCTACATGACTACATGTTGCAACAATTACAAATTGCAAAAGATATGTGACATGACGTTATAGGATTCGTATCTAGCAAGGTGTATACACAAACCAGAATTCGATGTATTATATGTGATTGAAGAAATTCAAGTAAGCCTAATATAGTCTTTTGCATTTAATTTGACTGATTTTCAGCAGCCTGAAAAAATTGTTGTTTTCGATTAAGACTGAAAAACTTGTTAGATAGTGGGAATCTTGAGCAAAGTTGCATGGGAATATTTTTTTAATTTTTTTTAGCCACTGTCTTTGTCGGGTCTTTAGTTTCTTCAAGTAGTCCGACCCGAAATCTGACCTTATCCTATCCTGAAATCCAACTATAGTCTTCATGGGGTAACAAGAACACCAACCCAATACTTTCAACTACCAACTTCCACACATTTTGGTCACTTTCTCCATGCAATCTTTCTGCAGAACAATTGCCATTCATCAATGGCAATAGTTTCCATTGAGTTATTGCCTCATAGTTTCCACACTACCTCCCAACTCAAACCCACTTCCCATTCCCACTACCCCACTGCTTTGAGTTGCATAGCTTCTTCTGCTTCTTCTTCAATCTCAAATGGCAGAAACAACAGCTCCAGAAACCTCACAAGGGTGTCAGTTTCTACTGAACCAAAACCAACACACTTGCAAAACTATGATTTCAAAGAAACCCACCTGATGAAAGTCCTCAACAGGTCTTGCAAAGCAGGGCAGTTCAATGAAGCAATCTACTTTCTTGAGCTGATGGTCAACAAGGGCTACAAGCCTGATGTGATTCTCTGCACCAAGCTCATTAAAGGGTTCTTCAACTCGAGAAATATCGATAAGGCCATTCGGGTTATGCAAATCTTGGAACAATATGGGGAGCCTGATTTGTTTGCATACAATGCTTTGATCAGTGGGTTCTGTAAGGCCAATCGGATTGAGTCAGCAAACAAAGTTCTTGATAGAATGAAGAGTCAGGGGTTCAAGCCTGATGTTGTTACATATAATATAATGATTGGGAGTCTTTGTAGTAGAGGGAAGCTTGGGTTAGCTTTGAAGGTTATGGATCGTTTAGTGAAAGATAATTGCAAGCCTACTGTGATTACATACACAATATTGATAGAAGCTACTATTCTTGACGGTGGGATTGATGAAGCTATGAATCTTCTGAATGAGATGGTGTCAAGAGGGCTTAAACCTGATATGTATACTTATAATGCCATTGTTAGAGGAATGTGCAGGGAAGGAATGCTGGATAGAGCTTTCGAGTTTGTTAGGTGCTTCGATGCCAAGGGCTGTGAGCCAAATGTGATCTCATACAACATTTTGCTGCGTGCGCTCTTGAACCGTGGGAAATGGGAGGAAGGAGAGAATCTAGTGACCCATATGTGTGAAAGAGGTTATCAGCCTAATGTGGTGACTTATAGCATCTTGATTAGCACGCTGTGCCGCGATGGGAAGGTTGAAGATGCAGTGAATGTGTTGAAGATTATGAAGGAAAAGGGGTTAACTCCGGATGCATACAGTTATGATCCATTGATATCTTCTTTCTGCAAAGAAGGGAGGTTAGACTTAGCAATAGATCTTTTGGATTGTATGATATCTGATGGTTGCTTGCCAGATATTGTGAACTACAATACAATCTTGGCTGCTTTGTGCAAGAATGGGAGTGCTGATCAAGCTTTACAAATCTTTGAGAACTTGGGGGAAGTCGGTTGTCCGCCAAATGTGAGTTCCTACAACACAATGTTCAGTGCCTTGTGGAACAGTGGAGATAAAGTAAGAGCTTTGGGAATGGTATCAGACATGGTAAGCAAAGGAATTGAGCCTGATGAGATTACATACAATTCGCTTATATCGTGTTTATGCAGAGATGGGATGGTAAATGAGGCCATTGGGTTGTTGGTAGACATGGAAGCTGGTGGTTTTCAGCCTACAGTTATCACTTACAATATTGTTCTTCTTGGGTTGAGCAAGGCTAAGACGATTATTGATGCCATTGAAGTGTTCACAGCAATGGTTGAGAAGGGTTGCCAGCCTAACGAAACTACTTACATTCTGCTGATTGAAGGAATTGGATTTGCTGGATGGCGAGCTGAGGCTATGGAGCTTGCAAAATCTGTTTATAGTTTAAGGGCTATTTCCGAAGATTCTTTCAAACGCTTGAACAGAACCTTTCCCATGCTTGACGTTTACAAAGAGCTTACTCTGTCTGAGATTAAGAACTAGAGTTTGTTGACAAAGCTTCAATGCATCAAACCATCTGCCGAGATTCAGAGATGAGATTACATATCCTGCTTGAGAAGGATTTTGGTGGCTGTAAATCACGAGTAAGTTGCTTTGTAGGGTTTGGGAATATCCAGAGATAACATTGCAAACTTTGTTTTTTTCAAGTCCTGTATTTACTGATATGAACATTTGCATACTGATATGTACATTTGCATATCCTTTCTTTACACCGACAAAAAAATGTTCTCTCCTGTAACTTATTTTGGTACCATTTTCATCCAAATTCAAGTTCCAATACAGAAAGAACAGTTGGCCTCTAGGTTCAACAAGTTTGAGATATTCTGTATCAGTCACTAATTATTAGTATAACACCAAAGCAAATAAAAGACTGGTGCAAATAACTAACCTATATCTGAAAGCCAAATAGGGTTTCCCAGAACCAAAAGTTACAACAAACTGCAACTGTGCAATAGCTACCAAATAAAGTAGCAAATGGACAGAGTAGCAAATGAAGTAGCAACTGTGCCATAGCTACCGAATGGAGTAGCAAATGAACAAAGATATGATCAAAGAACAGATTGCGGAAGTAGAAACCAAATCAGTATACAAAGATAAGGAGAAGATAAGGAGATTATCAAGCAAAAATGACTTCTGATAATAACATTACAAGAGTTCAACCATAGGATATTGCATGTCTATACATAACTTCTACCAAGAAACAGCTGTCTAAATGTTCAGTAATAAGTACCAGAGTAAGTCAAAATTTTGCAAAAGCCTCATCTAGTTTTATATGGTACCTTCTCGTACAACTTTCCACTCAATCAACTTCTGACGCAACTGATCAGCCTCTTTTGTCATTCCAGCAGCAGTTACACCTCTAAGTATAGTTGAATAAATTGCCTCATCTGGCATGCACTGATTTGATATCATCATTTCTAAAACCTGTATTGCAATATCCACTTTATTGTTTCTACATAAACCATGGATCACATACTTGAAAGAGCTTGTTCGGATCTGATGGCCTCGTTTATGCATCTCCTTCAGTATGGCAGCAGCTTCCTCAACTAGATTTTCCCGGCAAAACCCACCAACCAAAGAACGATGGGTAATTTCATCCGGAATGATATCATTCTGTACCATTTGACCATAGAGTTTCATGGCTTTGTCCATAGACCCCGATTTAGCCAATCCATCAATCACAGTGTTGTAAGTGATCAGACCTGGTGTGCAACTGGTACCACTTAAAAGTTCAAGTAACTGGATAGCCTGATCAATCAGTCCCTCCCTACAAAGAGCTCCCAGCAGTGTGTTATAGGTTATGATATCTGGGGAACACTGTTGTGAGATCATTTGAGTAAAGAAGTTGATTGCACGCTCTAACATCCCATATCTACACAAACCGTTGATCAATATATTGTAAGTAACAACTGTAGGGGACACAGAAGTCTCATTCATGATTGTGAAGATTTCATCTGCTTCATCCCAACACCCATGGCCACAAAGAGAATGGAGAATAGTGTTGTAAGTAACAACATTGGGATTCAACCCAAGAGAGAGAAGATTACGGATAACCAGAGTAGTATCTTCAAGTTTATTCTGTCTACAAGTAAAATTAACCAGAGAGTTGTAGGTAATAACATCCGGATAACATCCCTCCACTACCATATCATCCAAAACTTCCACAGCCCGCATGATTCCACAGTGTCTGCAGATTAGATCAATGAGAACAGTGTACGTAACTATATAAGGAGGGCACCCCTTTCTCAGTTCCTCCTTCCAAAATGCAATAGCCTGCTCAAAATTTCCCATAGCAAACATGCCGCGGATTATTGTATTGTATGTAATCACATCTGGAGGGCAACCGCTCAAGCTCATGTCTTCCACAAGATCAATAGCAGATCTTAATTGTCCTTTCTTACAGAAACCACCCACCACCATGTTGTATGTGATAATATCTGGAACCCCACCAGACATGACCATGATCTTTAGAATCTTCGCAGCTTTATCTATTCGATCTATTCTCACAAGTCCTCGGATCAGATTTCTGCAGGAAGGGAAGTCCGGGATTTGATTTCGACGTGCCATGATATCAATCAGTCTGGATGCATTAACTAACTTCCCACGGCTGCAGAAATTTCGAAGAGCAACATTATTTTTGTCCTCACCATTTCCAACAAAGCGCCCATCTAAATCCAATGGTGAAGACCTATGAGGCCTCTTCTCATACATTTCTTCTCCAGATTTTCTCCCAATATCCATCTCATCAGTATTGACGCTCCACTCATCCAGGTCCACTTCATGGACTCTATCAACACAAACACTTCTCTGAACACCCCTATGCTGTAAACAATGTAGGTCACTTTTGGAACCAACACCTCCTCCCCATCGTAAACAACACTGAGATTCACGACTATACTTGCTTAAGAACCTTGATATTGGTAAATGGCCAATGCCAGAAGAGGGGCTAACTTCTTTGGCACACACATGCAAACATCGAAAATCAACTGTACTATGCTGTTGGGCAATGGTATGCGCCATTTATCTCCTTCCGCTTGAACAAATGAAGTAAAAGCTAGACAGTAGACACAACCACCTGAAGTAAGCAAACGGGTAAATTCCAACTACCTCAGCTCTTCACAATTATCAATACAAGATACCAAGTTTCAGGTTCTCAAATAAAGTCATCGCCTTTCAATAAACACGAAAAAGCATCTCTCCACTTCCCTATTCTCCTACTTCTGACTGAGAACCACAACTCTGAAAAAGTCCAAAGTCCAAACCATAACATCAACAACAATCATCAAATGAAAAGTGGAATGAATTAAACCAACAAAATCACTGAGAAAGAAAAAAAGATTGAATCTTTTACAGTCCCAACAGACCACATGAATTGGTAAGTTTTCAATTCCTTGGTGATTATACATAAAGTTACAATCTTTTACCAGAATTCAAACACCCAACTCCCTCTTTTCTTGTTTTCAATTCAACAACCCATTTGGCCATATTCACATAGCACATAAACCAAACCATTTCAGCTTCAACTTTTACTATTTCATCACTACAACAAATACATAAACACTTCTGAAACTTACAACAGACATGTATGTACAGACTACAGAGAGAGAAGCTTACTGTGGAGCTGGGTTTGAGTCTTGGTCAGTGTAGCGGTGATAGAAGGAAGAAGGCTCTGTTGGGTTTCTGTGTTTTGTGAGTGAAGAAAAGGAGGTGTGTTTGAGCTGCTGATAATGTCAAAGTGTGTTAAACTAGTAGAGGGCTTTAAGCGGACGTTAGTACCTAGGAGAACAGTACTAGGGTTGTCATCTATGAAATTGCAATCAGAGGTCAAATTATAGTTTTTCATGAATTACATCAACCTCCCCTCAAGTTTATAACTTTTCACATTCTACCCATAACCAGTTATTTAGATAATATATGAAAGAAATGTGAAACGTACGAAATCTAATACTCTAACTATCTAACAGAGACTTTATTCTTAGTCATTTACTCTTTCACATAAAAATCTTTATAATTGGTTAGACTTTTAATCAAACATTTCAGTACTTATGTATTGATGTCCTGAATAAACAGAAGTAAAACAAGTTATTTCTCGATTCTCCTCTTAGATTTCATTATACTTATACTCGGTAGAGATACTGCAGTTGGTTAGTTCAAATTTAATGTCATATTTGAATCAAAGTGTGCATCTCAATACTTTCTAAAGTTGTTTGGTGTTTTTCATAGTTAGAATTTTGATCCGTTATTTTAGTAAATAGAACATATGAGATATTAATATATTAGTCTTAAACGTTATGTGTGGCTACTAATTTTTTTTATTCAGAAAATACTTATATTCATACCAGTATGGACGCACAGGTCCATATTCTCTCTAATTTGCATATATTTGGCAATGTTATTAACGATTTTAACCGTTCAAAAGTTGAATTAATCAACAAAAATCATTTATATAAAAATTCGGAATAAACCAAAATCGTTTGCTCATTCGATTGTATTTGATTTCATCAAACAAATGAACAGTTCTAGTGAAAGTTGAGAGTCTCATGATCAGCCGTCCATTTGTTTGATACAATCGAATACAATCGAATGAACAAACGATTTTGGTTTATTCCGAATTTTTACAGAGATGATCTTTATTGATTAATTCAACTTTTAAACGGTTAAAATTGTTGATAACATTGCCCAAGATATGTAAATTAAATAGAGTATGGACGCACACGTATATACTGGTATGGACACAAATATTTTTCCTTTCTAGTAGATCATAAACATGCGAGTTTTACTAAAATGCAATACACTTATCGCGTCTCATGCTCATTTTTACTATTAAAATTTTATAATTTTATAATTATCGAAATATAAATGATCACGCGTTTGTGCTCAAAATGAACATATCAGCTCTCTAAAAAAAAATCACACAAAAAATGTGACAGGGCAATACTAAACTATCTTAGAATCTTGGAGGGTCATAGACCACAACATTTGAAGATATAGGGGCCAATTCTGATAAAAGTTGAGAAAAATTGCAATTAGTGATGGTATAAAAGAAAAACCCTTGTAAAATAAATCACACCTCGTTAGTTTAATACCTCCTCTCTCTTTCTCAGATACAACTTCCTCTCTTGAACCCAAAGCCTCACACTCTCTTTCTCTCCTCTCTCTTTCTATGATCTAATCTCCTTTTGCTTCTCAGGTACTTCCAATTTCCCACTATATCAATCCCTCACCTCATTCCCTATCTCATCTGCTTTTTTATTATTGAATCGAAACCAATGTTAAAGTGACCATTTTTCCATTGTTGTTTTGAATTTTCAGAGGAGCAAGTATGCAAGGTTTTACGGACAGAGGTAATTCTGGGGACATGGCCCAGCTCCAGTCCACCATGCATGCCATTGAGCTGGCCTGTACTTCTATCCAGGTAAAGCTCTGTTCTTTTGAAGTTTCTGTTTTAAAAAATCAGAGTTGATTGGATAGTTGAAGTGAATTATTATTTTTTTGATGGGTTTAATATGAAAATGGAAAAGAATGATGGGTTTGGTTAAAGCTTTGTTCTTTTGGAGTTTTCTGTTTTCGAAATTGATGATAGTGAGGAAACCACATTGCCTACTTGATTGGAGAGTTGAACTGGGACTTGTTTGGGGTTGGTTTTGATGGGATTGATGTGAAAATGGAACAAGAAAGATGGGTTTAGTTAAAGTTTTGTTTTTTCCCGAGTTTTCTGTTTTGAGGTTGATGATGGTGAGGCCTCCACATTGCTAAGTTGATTGGAGAGTTGGAGTGAACTTGTTTGGGATTGGTGTTGATGGGTTTTATGTGAAAGTGGAAAAGGAAGATGGGTTTGGTTAAAGCTTTGTTCTTTTGGAGTTCTCTGTTTTCGAGATTGATATTAGAGAGTTGAAGTGGGCTTGTTTGGGATTAGTGTTGATGAGTTTGATGTGGAAATGGAAAAAGAAAGATGGCTTTGGAGGGAAATAGAGGAAAGGAGTGTAGAACTTTAAGAAGTAGAGTCTTTGTTTTGGAGAGTTGACGGTGAAAAGGAGGATGATTCAAGTTATTTGATCATCAGATTTTTTTAACTTGACATCAGCTAAGTTCTATGATAGTTGTGTGTGTGTGTGTGTCTGTCTGATATGCATAGAACATCCTCTTACATATGCTTTTTCCTTGAGCAGATGCAGATGAATTTAGGTGCGGCCGAAGCAACTATTTTGTCACTTTCCCAGGCTCCTCAACCATATCAGACATGTAAATTCATTCTTGGTAAGTCGAAAACGTTTTCTGCTTGCCGGACACTTCTCTATTATACTATGCTTTCTCCACATGCCATACAGAATTTAGTTAAATAACAATACATGGGCGAAATTTTTGCTAAGCATCTTTGGTTATTTGGCTGTCCTGTCTATTTGCCATGCTGATAAAGAATTCATTGTTTCAGAGAACTCTCAGGTGGCAAATGCAAGATTTCAGGCTGCAGCTGCAATTCGTGATGCAGCTATTAGAGAATGGGGTTTTCTTAGCTCAGATGAAAAGAGAAGAATGATTAGGTTATCTCGCACTCCTTGATCTTATCGCTTGTTGTTTCTAGCAGAAATATTAGTAATACCAGTCCATCACTATCATAGTTTGCTTTCCTTAAATAAAGACAAGAAAGTAAGCTCAATTCACTGCCACATATCTTTCTTACATACTTAAAGTTGTCTTTCTACGATCAAACATATCTACTCATGCTTATAATTGGGCATAGCTCCTATCATTAATAATGATATAATATAATTCAATGATTAGTGATCAATCCTTGTATTTGATTATTTTTATTATTATTATTTTTTTTTGCAGTTTTTGTCTTTGTTATGTTATGCAACATGCTAATTCACCTGAGGGTTATGTCCAAGCAAAAGTGTCCTCTGTGGCTGCTCAATTGATGAAAAGGGGTTGGTAAGTGGTACTTGATTTTATATGTAAATGCCGAACAGATTACATGTATATGTAAAAACTCTCCTTTATATGTTGCAACACATAATCTTAACAGGAATTATCGAGCATAATATATTCATGTGGGAACTAGAGCACTCCAATTTGAAAGACATGAGTCTTGACTTGGAGAGGAATATTTAATTTTCTTTTTTATTTTGATCAGAACAAAACTATAATGAAGAGGACTAGAAATAAAACAACTCAGTATCTGATTCATCGCAGAGCTTTAGTTTCTACTTTTACCTCTTTAGTGACATAGTATTGAATAATAAGATACTGGGCTGTCTACTTCTCTTGTAGTTGATCATCAGTTCATTATGGGATTTAACGTAGTTTGCGCTTTCTCTGATTTTGGAACACAATAAAGTTATTTCAATTCATGAAGCTAAAACCAAATTGACTTAAGAGCTTGCAAAGTTTATGTTAGAAAATGCGTTATTTTAACTTTCTTGAGTTGAGCATTATAAGTCTAGGCATTCACTTCTTGATTTTATATGGTTAACCTATGTATCTGTTATAATGGGTCCCAATTGTTATATTCTGCAAGCTCTGTTTCCACTTTTGTATTTTATCAAGCCAGTTTTTGGTATCTGAAGTCATGATAGGAGAGAATCTATGAAGGAAACGATACTTTGGAAATTTATGTTGCCATTTTTTTTTTGTAGGCTTGATTTCTCAGCTGCTGAGAAGGAGGAATTTTTCTATCAGGTGTGTGATTAATATATATATAAGAAATCTGACTTCCTTAGTTAAGAATTTACTGTGAACTTCATTCTTCAGTCTACAAGTTTAGGAACAAGAAACCAGTTATGTTTATTCTATCATATAATCAAGTTGCTACCCATTGATGCATTATCAAAAACAATTCTTGAGATTTCTTTTGATATTCAGGCGATGTCATGTATAACAGGTAAACCAGGCTGTTTATGGTATTCACGGTGTAGATGTGCAGTTTGCTGGAGTTAACTTCCTGGAATCTCTGGTATACCTGTCTTTAAACTTACTATATCTTTTATATCTTTTGGTTTCTGACTGGTTTTTGCTTCAGCATTTAGGATGTTATCTGATGTAAGACTAAAGGATTTCTCTTGTCTTAGGTGTCCGAATTTTCTCCATCTACTTCTAGTGCAATGGGTCTACCTAGAGAGTTTCATGAGCATTGCAGGAAGTCATTAGAGCTAGACCACTTGAAGGTATAACTACTGCCATTTTCATCATGCCTACAAATACGTTTGGTTTTTTTTTTAGATGAGGGGAGTTTTCATTTAAGATTATGAAAATGGCTTTCCTTTGGTCTTGCCTAATCTGCTCTAGTTGCTCTGATGCCGATGTTATGCTAATTTCAATGGATAGACTTTCTATTGCTGGGCACGAGATGCTGCATTAAGTGTTACGAATAGAATAGTTGAGTCTGACTCCGCTGTACCAGAGGTTAAAGTCTGTACTGCTGCACTGCGTCTCATGCTTCAAATCCTGAACTGGGAGTTCAGTCCAATTGCAGCCCCTCTTGGAGTCAGGATGGGTACTGATTCACCGAAAAAATCTGAGTGTAACCTTGTGCAGGTAATTGCTTCTTTAAGTTTTAAGTTCATAGCATTAACATGTCTTGTTATGAAGAAATGATCTGTGCATAACATACTGACTGAAGCAGTCATGTAAATGTGTTGCCAACTGCCACTATTTATATGTTGGTGCATGGTTAGTGAAATAGAACATCAGCTGTCCAAAAGTCCGTAATTAATAAATTTGTGATGCTTAAGAAGTGGGGTTTTATTTTTCCATAAAAATGGAATAAAATAATAATGAGTATAATATTAACCATAATTATAATAATTAAAATCTTCTTGTTCATATGCTCCTGATTTTGGCTAAAAATACATACATGCCTTCCAATCTTCATGTAAACTTCAGATTTAATATGTTATAGTAAATTAAATCATTGACAAGGTTTCTGGATATGCTGTGCTTGTAGCCCGGACCTGCTTGGCGTGATGTTTTGGTTACTAGTGGCCATATCAATTGGCTCCTGAGCTTATATGCGGCACTGAGACAAAAGTTTTCTTGTGAAGGGTATTGGCTCGACTGCCCTGTTGCTGTCTCTGCTAGAAAGTTAATAGTACAGTTCTGCTCCTTGACAGGAACCATATTTTCATCTGGTAAGATTCTTTCCTTAATTCGATATTTAGTATTAAAGGATTCATCAAGTTGGGTAAAAAAATGTAATGCGGCGAACTTTTTCAATGATAGTACAAATGCATGAACACCATCTTCTCCAAATTCTTTCTGGAGTAATACAGTGGATTGATCCTCCTGATGCTATTTCTAGAGCGATTGAATGTGGAAAAAGTGAAAGGTTATCCCTGAGAAATATTAGTTTCCCCTGCTGTTATTATATCTTTTCTGCATATACAATTTCTCACTCTCATTTTTTTTCTTTAGCGAGATGCTTGATGGTTGTCGTGTTTTGTTGTCAACTGCAACTGTTACAACTCCCTCCACATTTGACCAACTCTTAAAATCAACAAGGTACCCGATGACCATCTTCTTGTCAACTACAATATCATCTTATGAAGGTGATATAGGGTTTAATTGCTTTTATGCATTGAATCTGTATTTGAATTGGGGAAATTTTTGGCCTGGGAATGCAGGTCCTATGGCACTCTTACCTTGTTATGCATATTGATGTCTGAAGTTGTCAAGAACCTAATGACTAACAACTCAGAAGAAGAGACTTGGAGCTGGGAGGCACGCGATATCTTCCTAGATACTTGGACTGCACTCCTTGTGGTATAACTTTAAATCCACAATGATATGCTTTAGTTACTTTGTGGATATACTGTAGTTTTGGCATATTTTTCATAATGCTAAGACATTCTAATTTTGTCATTTTTACTCTAAACTTTGGTTTTCTTTTTGTTTTTTGTATTTTAATTCCATTCAGCAAGTAAATAGTAATGGTGTGAATGCATCCCTTCCACCTGAAGTGAAAAATGCTACAGCCAGTTTATTTGCCTTGATTGTACAGGCTGAACTGAAAGGTAATTCCAAAAATGATACTTTCTTGATTCTTTGGTTCCAGAACCATCTGTTTTTCTTTTTTAATTATCAGTACTTAATGGTTAATTCTTTGTTTTACAGCTGCTTCTGCATCAGCATTTAAAGATGATGACTCCGACTACCTTCAGGCTTCTATTTCTGGTATGGAAGAAAGCTATCAGAATTTATTCACAATAGTTCCTTTTTATAGATTGATTACTGCTGAAACAAGAAAAGTGATAAGCCACATCTTAATCATGATATTTTGTTCACGTATATAATGTATGGTTAATGCAGCCTTGGATGAGAGGTTAAGCTCCTATGCTCTTATTGGTAGAACTGCAATTGAGGTCACAATACCTTTTCTCACAAGACTGTTTTCGGAGCGCTTTGAACGGCTTAATCAGGTGAAAGCCAACGTCTCTCTCTGACTACCAGTTTGCCTGTTAAAACATAATATTACCAGATAAATTTTCTTTTGTTTGGTCGTCATTCCTTTTTTCTTTATGCTCTTTTTCTGTTCCCTTTTGATATATTTTGCTGAAAATAAAACTGATTGTGCAAAATGTCTTGTTTTTCATTCCGTTGCTTATACCTTAAGTTATGTTTTATCTTATAGGGTAGGGGCATTATTGACCCAACTGAAACTTTAGAGGAACTTTACTCATTGCTACTTATTACTGGGCACGTAATCGCAGATGAAGGGGAGGGAGAAACACCTCTGGTAAGTATGCTGTGCAGTAACTACTGCTTATGTGATTTCTCTTTAGTGTTGGTCCATCAGTGTTCATTTATGGAAGAATTTTTATTAACAAAGGCGCACACACACACCCAAGAACAGCAAACATCTGATGGAAAGATATTGTATTGCAAAAGCTTTTTTTTTATATAAGATAATTTCCTAATTCATCAGTGGTTTATTGTTTATCTTTAGAGGTCTAAAGACTCTGCTAATTGTCATAACTTCAGGATATCTTTAGGGTGCCTCTGAACTTTTACCTTTAATTTGAAATTTTAACTCTTGAAAAATTTCATCCCTGTAGTTTCTGTGGATTTTTACGTTCTTTAATTTCATTTTACTTAAGTTTTTACTTGTTGTGAACATGGTGACAATCATTGTGTGACTTTGAGGTATGATTCTCCGTTACTGTTTTGTTTAGATTCCAAATGCTATACGATTTCACCTTCCACACAATCTGGAAGCAGACAAGCATCCTATTGTCATCCTTTGTGGGTAAGTTCCTCTAAATAAGGTTTCCTATGTATATCTTTTTCTTCTTTAGATTTTTGTATTTTCCCAACTATATGAATGATAAATTCAGTCATACTGAGTGAAATTGAGTACTGTTATTTTAGAAATCTTGTTTATACTGTTTAATGTTTTTTTTTTTAATTATCATTTGAGCACAGCTCAATCATAAAATTTGCAGAGGAAAGTTTAAAACCGGAAATGAGAGCCTCAGTTTTCAGTCCCCGACTCATGGAGGTAGCATTCAGTTCCTCTCTGCTGTCCCATATCACCCAACTGTGAATGCATAAACTCATATTTATCATGCGTCTTTTTTTTTTAGAATGATATATTTATCATGTGTGTTGAATGCATAACTACTATGAAACTATACCTCTGACAGAGCATATAGATGCCCACATGTCCTCAGCATCCAACCAACCTGTAGAGTTCGGGTGTCTGCAAAACTTCAATTCCCTTTTATATTAGTTTTTCGCAAGTCTTGTTACATTGTATAATGAATCAATCATTCTATTGTGGCTAAATAATAGGAAGCTGCAACTGTGAGAAGTTCTGTTTGTTTTAAAGCGATTGACAATTGGATTAAGTCACAATTGAAGATGTTATAGATGGCTAACATTCATGGGTAGGGAGTAATAATAGGAAGCTGCAACTGTGATTTCTGTTTGTTTTGAAAAGATCGAGAATCGGAGTAAGTTACATTTTAAGATGTTATAGATGGTTTACTTTCATGGCTAGGGAGTTTTCACTTGTTTACAGTTCAGAGCTCTATGAGTGAGGCATTGTAATTTCTTGAAAGATAGTTGGCTTCCGTACGTATCATCTCTGATATGCTTTGATTGATATTTCTTTTTTCAAACAAATCAGATCAATTATTTCAAGCTTATGGTTTGTGCAGGCTGTCATATGGTTCCTTGCTAGATGGTCTTGTACGTACCTGATGTCTCCTGAAGAAAGTCGAGACTCCACAACCGTCCTGCTTAAGTTTTTTGGACAACAAGGTCAAGGAAAATTGGTGCTGGACATAATTGTTCGCATATCCTTGACAACACTGGTGTCGTATCCAGGAGAAAAGTATCTGCAGGTCTGTGCTACAAAACCTATCTGATTGTGGCTGTTTGAATTTTTTCCCAAATTTACTGCTATCTTTTTGTTTTATTTTTTTATAATGATTGGGCTGCTAAAATTTATTGATTTGATGCTTTTTGGTTTTGTTTGCAGGGGCTTACTTGTTTCCAGCTACTTCATGCACTCGTTCAGCAAAAACATATTTGCATTCATCTTGTTGCTTTGGTGGGTGAGATCATTTCATGCCGTTTTTGAATGCATAAAATACGTTTTGTTATTTCATAATAAAATACATTATTATGTTATTCCATAATACGTTACATTTCATCTCTATTATATGTGTTTGTCCTTTTTGGTCAATTTTACTGGATGAACGATCCTAAATTTGTTGGGCAGGATTCATGGCGTGAGCTAGCAAATGCTTTTGCTAATGAAAAAACTTTGTTCTTGCTAAATACAGCTCATCAGGTGAGAATTTATTATGCTATAATTGAGAGTTACTTAACAGTTTATCTTTGTTAGTTATGTCTTTTTTTTCTTTTCTTTTTTTGTATTCTAGCGCTCCCTTGCTCAAACACTTGTTCGGTCAGCGTCTGGTATGAGAAATTCAGAGGCATCAAACCAGTAGGTCTTCGATTCAAATTTTCTTTTATAAAAACATTTATCTTCTGGTAGTTTTAATTAGACATGTCAGAGAGAATAATTTGTGTGTACCATCTTAATAAAGGTACGTAAGGGATCTCATGGGTCATATGGTAACATATCTTGTTGAAATCACAAGCAAGAATGACTTTAGAAATGTTGCCCAACAACCAGACATCATCTTGCCGGTAAGGACATAAACTCATAGAAGAAACCTAATTATTTTTTTAATTTTTTCTATAAGCACAATTAACATCATAGTATCTTGTAGGTCAGTTGCTTGTTGGAGAGGCTTCGTGGGGCTGCCAGTGCGTCAGAACCTCGTTTGCAGAAAGCAATTTATGAGCTGGGATTCTCTGCGATGAATCCTGTCTTGGTTCTTCTTGAGGCTTACAAACACGAGGTATTATTCTTATCTTTTTAAAATTAAACATTCATCTATAGTTTATGCTGATCTTTGATTATTGCTTAGTCTGCAGTTATATATCTGATACTCAAGTTTGTAGTTGATTGGGTGGATGGACAAATAAGCTATCTAGAGGCTCAGGAAACTGCTGTTGTTGTCAATTTCTGCATGAGTTTGCTTCGACTTTATTCATCAAACAATATTGGAAAGGTATTTTCTCAAACAGTATGCTTGTTTAGGTGTGATACTGATTTTTTAATGTATGGTATTGTCGTGGATGTATTGGATATATTGGAATAAAATGTTTACCGTAACATTTTAGTTATATTACGACTTGCAAAACAAGATGCAACTTGCGAGGTAATTATGGACCTTTCTTATGAGAAAACTGTCAGTCTGTTAGCCAAAACTTCACATATTGTTATTTGGTGCAGTCCCTGTACAATAGTTTATATCAGAACTTTATTTTAGAAACCATGGAGTTTTCTGTAACATATAGATGTAGTGTTAATAATATTTTCTCAGTGTTGTACCTTTTGGTTGGAGCAAGGTATATTGCGTAGTGATTCTAGCTGTTGATTTTGCTTAAAAAACTGTTACTTCTAGCCATGCGCCCCTGCCCACTAAATTTTTTTAACTAGTTCTGTTCCAAGTTGTCATGTTCTTACTTCTTCATTGCTTTCAAGATATCAATTAGTCTTTCAAGCAGCTTATGCACTGAAGCAAAGACTGAGAAGTACAAGGATTTGCGTGCTCTACTCCAGCTCCTTTCAAGCCTTTGTTCCAAAGATTTGGTATAGCCTCTTAGTGTATCAAATTGTTTCTGTTCATTACTATTAAAGTATTGAGCATTGGATGAACCTATTATGAAATACCTAATTGCAGGTTGATTTTTCATCAGATTCCACTGAGACAGAGAGCACAAACATATCGCAGGTAGTTCATAATTTTGTGTAATATTCTCATACCAAAATTTTAGTGTCTTACGCATCACTTTTGCAGGTTGTTTACTTCGGTCTTCATATTGTTACTCCTCTAATATCATTGGAGCTGCTGAAATACCCAAAGTTTTGTTTTGATGTGAGCTCTTCTGCCCTTAATGAAGGAAAAGCCTTGGTGTTGTTTCTTTTCAACTAATATATGACATTATCGTGCAGTACTTCTCATTGCTCTCCCATATGTTGGAGGTCTATCCTGAAACAGTTGCACAACTAAGCAAAGAAGCCTTTTCTCATGTCCTAGGAACTCTTGATTTTGGTCTTCACCATCAGGTATTTACTGTTTAGATTGTGAGCTTCATTTTTAATTTAGATGAAAATATATGTATGTACTTCTCTATAATTTATGTTCATATATCTATAGCGTGATGGACTAACCAGAGATGGATAATTCAGCAAAAAGAAAAAAGAAAAAAAAAATGCATAATCTGTTCTTTGCTTTTCTTGTTTGAGGATTCTTTGATTTTATAGAATTGTATTCCCTAAAATTGTCATAATTTCTAATCTGTGACTTGTATGCTTTGTGTTTGTTGTTAGGATGCCGAAGTTGTTGATATGTGTCTCAAGGCGTTAAGAGCTCTTGCTTGTTATCACCATATGGAAACAAGTGCTGGTAAAGTTGGCTTGGGCTCACATGCTGCAGGCCTCAAGGATCCTAGTGGAAATGTTCAGGAAGGCATTTTGAGCCGGTTCCTTCGTTCAGTACTGCAATTACTCTTTTTTGGGGATTATAGGTAAGATTCAGTTATATTGACATGCTGGGTTTCTTCTATTGCTTTTGATGCATGTTATTAAACACTTCTCTTTGTATGATTTCAGTCCTGACCTGGTTAGCAGTGCAGCCGATGCTCTTCTACCTTTGATACTTTGTGAGCAAAGCCTATACCAGGTAGTTTCCTGATCACTTCTTCTGTTACATATTAGTTGCAGTGTATGGCTTGTTTATGCCTGGTTAGAGTTAAGCACTTGTTCAATAATATGAAGTGTCTATTACTTCAGCCTATCTTGCATTGTTTCAAGACTACGTTACCATATTAACGACCATGGACACAGATTTTCTACAGTTTTATATTATAACCTGTCTCCTGGCCTTTATTCGACATCGCTAAATGAATAGCATGCTTCAGTTTGCCTAAATCTTTCCTGGGTCTTATTAATCTCTGCTCTCTTGTTTCATTGTGTGTACAGAAATTAGGGAATGAGTTGATAGAGAGGCAGGCAAATGAAACATTGAAATCAAGACTATCAAATGCATTGCGATCTCTCACAAGTGCCAATCAGCTTTCATCTACCATTGATCGTAAGAATTGTCAAATATTTCGGAAAAATCTGAGTAACTTCTTGGTTGATGTTCGAGGATTCTTGCGAACAATGTGATTGCATGTATATAAACATTTTTGTAATATATTAGGGAAAGTAGACTGTTCATTTTTTCTACAATTAGTGGAACATTTTTATACAGATGTCCCAGATTTGCCTGGGAAGAAAGCTCAACCCTAAAATAACAGTTGCAAACCCTCTCAAGTCCTTTATGTGTTTGTCACTTTCATTAAATTTATTTGTGGGTTTTTTTTTCTTTTCTGTTTGGGGAAGTGATTTTCACTCGCCTCTCACTCTTGTTTCATGATTTATAACTGAATTTCATTTTATCACAGCACATAGCATAAGCAGGTTAAACAAGATTAACATGAATCCATGTGTTGGAATAGTTGTAGGCTTATCGGAAATTTCTAAATGAATCAATAACTCACACATTCAAATTGTCACAAGCAAACGAACATGAAACTCCCTGGTGGCTACAAATTGGTGGGAGTTGAGACTCGAACAAGTAATTATTTAAGCCATATTTGGTTATGAAGAATTTCATGCTCTGTAATGGTTTGAGATGACACTTGGTGTATATAGCTTAGTTTCCTTCCAATGATTTATCAGGTGGATGGTGCGACTTGAAGCTTATGGAATGTATTGTTCCCTTTTGAGGTCGCATGCATTTAGTATGGTCTGTGTTGAGATTGAAATTGTTATTACTGAGTTTCGACATGAAAGATGCCTCCTGTTCATGTTTTTGGCAAGCTATGCTAATGCTTGACCTGAATTTTTGAGCTTAAATTGCCTTACCAGAGCTCATATCAATTACTTAAAGACTTAATTGTACAATTGTGCCAGTTCCCTGATTCTGTTAGCAAATTGGACGTTGTTCTAGTACAATTTCCCAAGTCCAAACAATAAATTAGAGGAGAAGAACATTTTAGAATTATTTATAGAATTCCAGTCTTCTATTGTTTTTTTTTTTTTGAGTGTTTGTCATTAGACCTGTGCATGCTAACTGGTTAGAAAGGGGTTTGGCTTACACTAAATTTGCGCTCCCAAAACGAAAAATGATGCCTTCACAATCCCTCCTCATCTACGTACGACTCCAAAACCATCTAACGATCTTCACCTCACTGACCACCTCACCAGCAACTCCAGAATTTTGTCAACGTTTAAATCTACTTGTGTTTCTCCCAGAAACTGGCAATACATTCATTTTAAATTTGTACACAGGCTTTTCTTTTCCCACAAATTGAAGGTTTTCTTTGTGATGTCTTTCCCACAGATTGATGAACAAAGAACCATCAACTTGCTTAAATTTATACTAAATTACTAATCAGCAATTAATTAATTAAAGCCAACCATCATAAACGACGTAGGGTAGCAGGTATACATAGGCTCACACGCAAGAGTAGTATTCATAGGCGGACACACCAAGAGACCAGTAGGGCACACCAAGGGACCAGTGGGGGCACTAAGGGGGTGTTTGGTTCATGAGACTGTGATAGGTGGGGCTAATTCTTATAGAAGAACTGGACTCCTCTAGCTTAGCTTATTCTAACTTAATTCCTAGCTCATGTTTGGTACTATTTGGGACTAAAATAACTTCAATTTTTCAGCTAAGTGTTCTTCAATTTTTTACGTAAAACCCATCCTGCCAGGTGATGTGCAGCTGCATTTTTCTCCCTATGTATATGCTTGAAGCTACTCCCCCTTGAATTATTCAAAACCAAAATGTAAATTCATAAATAATAACCTCAGCGCAGGAGCAGAATTTTGTGGGGAAGAATTGCAGTCACCAGCTGAGAGCAATTTATTTCAAGAAACATTCTCTACCCCCAACTGGGAAGCAAGCAATAAACCCTCAAACCAGCCATCAATTCCACTTGCAACGCTGAACTAACTACCCACAAAAATGCAACGCCAATTAAACTCCCATCATACCAAAACCAGAAACCAAATACTGCAAGTCGAATTAATTCCAAATCCTCAAATTTTACCTTCAAAATCCCAAATTGCAGGAGCTTCTCTAATGAACTTAGAAATATCAAGCCAAAACGAGCCAGAACAGTTGTCGGCACCAAAGAACGACAAAGAACAATACAACCCAGAAACCAAAAATCGAAAATTGTCAAAACCCAATCGAATTGAAAGATTGAATTCACCAAAACAGAGAAGACGACGAAAGGAAGAATTCCCATACCACAAACACTGAAGAAATTGTATGAATCGCAGAGGCTCCACCCAAAAGCTCGAAGCTTCTCACCACAAATCATCATTCTACAGTAGTTAACAGGAGAAACGAAGGCTAGGGGTGTGTCCGCGACGTCGAGCTGATCCAAACGAAGGTAGCCCGGCGTCAGGAGGTGGCCGGACGGAGAGATTCTGTTTTGGTCTTCCTCTGTGCTTCAGCCGAGGTAGAGAGCGAGCAGCGTTAGAGAGTCCCATGAATTGGGGCGTCTCTGTGTAAGACCACGGAAACGAGGGTTTTGGGCTTGCACAGTCCATTAAAAATAGTCCATGGCTGAGCCAAACATGGGACAAGTCTTATTTTCTTGAGGAAGACAGTCCAATCCCATCCAATCCCACGAAACAAACACCCCCTAATAGTAGTATTCATAGGCGGACACACCAAGAGACATCCCCACTCAATTTTTGACATTTGGTTTTTTATTAATTTTTTTTAATTTTTAATTGTTAAATATATAATATAATTGAATAGAAAATGGAGAAATAGCTTTAGACATAACCCCTATTAGAGCTATGACCCAAGAAAATTTACATAAAAACTTATTGACGTATGTGTGTATATTAGACTAACTGATAATATATACAAAATTATACAAGTCTTTATTCAGTAGTCTTCTTGAGTTGTTGTCTTTAAATTAATCTCATACTCTAATCGTCTAATCTTACTACCACTCTTACTGTTGTGAGTACTCCAATCAACCTCCCGCTTTCCGACTCCCTAAGAACCTCAAGAACTTGACATCGCATTCATTTGCACAACTTTTAATGACAAATCTCAACACGTACACATATTTTAAGAAAAGTAGAGACTTAATTATATTGAAATACACAAAAAAAAAAAAAAAAATTGCGCGCCACTAGTGGTATAGGTTTGAAATTAAAATAATCTCAGGAACAAGTTGTGTAATTTCATAAATGAAAGTGCAGTAGATATGATCAAAGGTGATAAAACTAATAAGGTCAACGGACGATTCCACATCATTTACAAGCCATGCGGTTATATATGAAGCACTAGAACAAGCTTCGTCTTCGTATATATAATTCGTACATCTCGCAGTTCATAGTGAATTGCCAATGGCTGCTTCTCCTTCCTCTCACAGATGCCGCTATCATGTCTTCTTGAGTTTTAGGGGTGAAGATACACGCAAGGGCTTTACTGATAATCTCTATAGAGCTTTGGACTCGGCAGGAATTCACCCGTTCAGAGATGATGATGAAATTGAGAGAGGAGCAGAGATAGCAGTAGAGTTGCACAAGGCTATCGAGGAATCACTTGTATATCTAATCGTGTTTTCCGAGAATTATGCTTCCTCAAGATGGTGTTTGGATGAGCTTGCCAAGATCATGAAACGTAAAAGAGATGATGGACACAGGGTGGTGCCTGTGTTCTACAAGGTGGATCCATCTGTTGTTCGGTGGCAGAGTGGGAGTTTTTCCAAAGCATTTGCTAAACATGAAGAGCGCTTCAAGGAGGAGACGGGCAAGGTGGACGAGTGGAGAAAAGCTCTTAAGGATGTGGCCGATCTAGGAGGGATGGTATTAGGAGATAAGTAAGTAATCTCAACCTATTTTCTGTTTTTGTTGTTGTTGTTGTTGTTTAGATGGGTTTGTATTGAGCTTTCCTCTACATGAATTAATCATGCACTAATTAATCTCTCTCAGGGCACGGGATACATTTTTATTTTGTTATTGTGCTTTATAAGTTTCTAATTTGACATAATTATTCAATAGGTATGAATCACAGCTGATCCAAGACATTGTTGAGGAGATTGGAAATAAAGTGGAACCCAAAGTATTACATGTTGCTCCCGATGCGGTTGGAATAGATGTTCGTCTGAGAGATATAAACATGTGGTTAAGAGATGGGTCGAGTGATGTTGGTGTAGCTGGGATTTATGGAATGGGTGGGATTGGCAAGACCACCATTGCAAAAGCTGCTTATAACATGAACTTGGATAGTTTTCAAGGAAGTAGCTTTCTAGCAGATTTTAGAGAAACTTCAAAACAACCTAATGGCTTGGTTCGCTTGCAGATGAAACTTTTATCTGATATCCAAAAGAAGAAGCCAAAGAAGATATACGATGTCGATGAGGGAATGAGCCGGATCAAGAAAGTTGTATGTTGCAGAAGAGTTCTTATTGTTCTTGATGATGTGGACGATTCAGACCAATTTAGTGCAATTCTTGTAATGCGAGAATGGTTTCATCCGGGAAGTAAGATTATCATTACAACTAGAGACTTACAGTTATTGAAAGCTAATGACGTCTCTAAAATGTTCAAGGTTAGAGAACTTGATGAGCATGAATCACTTGTTCTTTTAAGTTGGCATGCTTTTAAACGAGGTCATCCCATCGAAAGCTACATGGAGGTTTCTACAGATGTACTACAACACTGTGGAGGGCTCCCGTTAGCTATTAAAGTTTTGGGGTCTTCTCTGTTTGGAAAAAGTGTGGAGTCTTGGAAAAATGCAATTGAGAAGTTGGCCAATATTCCTGACGGAAAAGTTCAGAAGGTTCTTAGAATAAGCTTTGATACTCTACAAGATGACCGTGCCAAAAGTTTATTCCTTCATATAGCATGTTTCTTCGTGGGAAAAGAGAAATCTTTTGCACTTACAGTACTGGACAACCATGAATTTTTCCCAATAATTGGGATTGAAAATCTAGTCGACAGATGTTTATTGCAAATTTATCGTAACAGGTTGAAGATGCATCAATTACTTATTGACATGGCGAGGGGAATTATTCGTGAAGAGTCACCTGAGAATCCTGGAAAACGTAGTAGAGTGTGGCATAGGGATGCTGTTAGAATGAAATTGAATACTTTAACATATAAACATATATATATATATAGAGATTTTTTCAGATGCGGACGTCCGCACCATGCGGATGCCGCGTTTCCGGCGACCGGCGAGGCGGCGATGCCGTATCCGGCGACTGAGCCGTGCTCCCCACACGCCGGCAACCCCGTCTGTGCCGGCCGGAAGTGGCAAAATGCAGAAAATGAACAGTAAAATGTCCTTTTTCGGCATTTTTGCCATTTCCGACCGGCTGCCGGCCGGAGATAGAGCTCGGGCCGGCACAGACGGGGTCGCCGGCGTGTGGGGAGCACGGCTCAGTCGCCGGATACGGCGTCGCCGCCTCGCCGGTCGCCGGAAACGCCGCATCCGCACCTACTGTTCATGGTGCGGACGTCCGCAGCTGAGAAGGCCTGTATATATAATGTATATTATGTCAGATATTAGATTGCATGTATATCAGTCAGAAATACTAACTGGTGTTCTTGATTCCAGTATCCATATTGACCTTCTCCTAGATTCACTTCTGTATATACTCAGTTTGTTTGATGGGACAAATTTATGAGAATGTTGCGTAATGCTCTAGGAGGGATCAATCGGCATATATAAGTTTTCTGTCATGAAAAACTGTTGCAGACAGTTTCATGACAGTTATTCAACAGTTTCTTCCATCAAGAAACTGTTAAACAACTTGTCCTGATCCAATTTGTTTCCTAATGACTTCACCAATTTGAATTTCGAATTCAAACAGATAATACACTGCTATTTATCTTCTCATCCGATTATTATCAATATAGATAAATTAGCTCATAGCTCTTTTATGAAACTTCAAATCCATTTTACAATTATAAAATATAACCTTAGTTCCAGTTATTCAGTAGAACTGCATTCTGATATTTTACAATCTCCCACTGAACTAGGATTATATTTTAAATGTAATTAGATTTACTTTAGGTGCGCACTTGAAATTTCATTCCGATATGTATCTATTTCAAAACCCTGTCAATTAAAACAAATATAATGAACTGTAGAAGATCATGACAATTTAGCAAATCATCTGTCTTTTACAATCACATTATAAAAGTATTTAATCACATGGATTACCTCTAGTGAAATCTTTGTTTGACTGAATATAATCGATTTAAACAAATGATCCTGATGGCTAAAATGTTGCTGCAAACTTTCATTACAAAATTATAATGAACTGTATGCATACATGTAGTAGTTTATGCAGCAACTATGAAAACTTAAAGTAAGTTTCTGAATGTAAAGATTTCATAACAAATTTGAACAATCAATACATCAAGGGTTATATATATATGCTGTATTAAAATTGTCTTACATCAATTTTGCAGCATTAATCATCAAACTTGCTTAGAACTCCCATATTTTTCACATGATCTGTGAAAATTTCAACTGGCAATGCTTTAGTCAATGGATCTGCTAACTGCTCTTTAGTTCCAATCTTGACAACTTTAATTTCATTTTCTTCGACACTTTCTCTTACTGAAAAATACTTCACATCTATATTCCTTGAGGCTGAAGTTCTTTTGTTGTTCTTTGAGAAAAATACTGCTGCAGCATTATCACAGTAGATCACTAAAGGTTTTTCAATAGAATCAACAACTTTCATTCTTGATATAAAATTCCTCAACCATATGGCATGTGCAGTAGCTTCAAAAATGGCAATATATTCTGCTTGAAATGTTGAAGTTGTTGTTAGACTTTGCTTGCTAGTTTTCCAGGAAATTGCTCCTCCTGCTAACATAAAAATATAACCAGAAGTGGATTTCAGATCATCCATATCTGCTTTGTATGAAGCATCTGCATAACACTCTACTTCCAATTCCTCATCTTCTATTTTCCTGTACACAAGCATATGATCTCTAGTGCTTCTCAAATACCTCAGCACTTTCTTTCCTGCAATCCAATGTTCTTCACCTGCATCTGCTTGATATCTTGAAAGCATGTTCACTGCAAAACTTATGTCTGGTCTTGTACATACTTGTGCATACATGAGACTGCCCACCAAGGCTGCATAAGGAACATTTTCCATGGATTTCTTTTCCAATAAATTTCTAGGACACTGCCCTTTATGAAGTTTATCACCTTTAGAAATAGGTGTTTTTCCAGATCTGCACTTCTCCATTCCAAATCTCTTCACTATCTTATCAATGTAATTCTTTTGTGACAGTCCCAACACATTTCTCTCTCTGTCTCTGCTGATTTCTATGCCAAGCACATAATGTGCTTCACCCATGTCCTTCATATCAAAGTTTTCCTTCAAGAACTTCTTGGTGGCTTTGAGTAATCCAATATCACTGCTTGCTAGTAGAATATCATCCACATATAATACTAAAAATATGAAATGACTCCCACTGATCTTGCAGTACACACATTCATCTAATTTATTCTCTTCAAAACCAAAACTTGTAATCACAGCATCAAATTTTAAGTATCATTGTCTAGATGCTTGCTTCAGACCATAGATTGACTTCTGCAACTTGCAAACTATCTTTTCATCTTCCACAAAGCCATCTGGTTGCAACATGTAAATATCTTCCAATAAATCTCCATTTAGAAAAGCTGTTTTAACATCCATTTGGTGCAATTCAAGATTAAAATGTGCCACCAATGCCATCATGACTCTGAAAGCATCTTTTGTAGAAACAGGAGAGAAGGTCTCATTGTAATCAATACCTTCCTTCTGATTGTATCCTTTGGCTACGAGTCTTGCTTTGTACCTTTCAACTTTGCCATCTGCATCTCTTTTAGTTTTATAAACCCATTTGCATCCAATAGGCTTCATTTCTGCAGTTCTTTCAACTAGAGACCAAACACCATTTTGTGACATACTTGAAAGTTCATCATACATTGCAAGCTTCCATTTATTACTATTCTTTGATTGCATTGCTTCTTTAACAGTAGTTGGATCAATTTCTTCCCCCAAATCAAATTCAACTTCATAAATGTGATAATCTGCAGAGGAAATTGCAGGCCTTCTTATTCTTTCTGATCTTCTTAAAACTGGAACTGCATCAGCATTTGCAACTTCCTGTTGAACTTCCTGTCGAATTTCAGCAGGTTCCATTTGTTGAACAACTTCATTTTCAACTGCTGAATTGTCAATCTCTTGTAACTCATTTTGAGCAGCATCATTTTGCTGTAGAATTTGATTTCCCACAACTACAGCTGTAAATTCTTCTTCTCTAATAGGATTTCCTATCTGCTGTAAATTGTCTCTATACACAAACCACTCATCCATGTTGAAAAAATTTTCTTGTGCAGTATCATTCACCACCATATCAACTTCTGGTTCAAAGAATTCATCAATAAAAGTGGCTCTATGAGTCTCAAAAATTCTGACATTTCTCCCAGTGCAATAGAACTTGTAGCCTTTAGACTTTTCTGAGTAACCAATAAAATAGGCTGAAATTGATCTTGACTCTAGCTTGTCATTCTCCTTATTGTACACTTTTGCTTCAGCTTTACATCCCCACACATGCAAATGATTTATGCTAGGCTGATAGCCATTCCATATTTCAAAAAGGGTTTTATTAATGGACTTGCTAGGAGTCCTATTACATATATAATTGGCTGTTTTTAAAGCCTCTCCCCATAGAAACCTTGGTAATCTGGATCTGGAAAACATGCTTCTAACCATATTCATGAGAGTTCTGTTTCTCCTCTCACAAACTCCATTTTGCTGTGGTGTATATGGAGTTGTGTATTGAGCAACAATACCACATTGTTCTAAATATTTGGCAAAAGCACCTTTATGTTGCCCTTTCTCTGAATATTTTCCATAATACTCTCCACCACGATCTGATCTAACTGTCTTAATTAACTTTTCTGTTTGTCTCTCAACTTCAGTTTTAAAAATAATGAACATGTCTAAAACAGATGATTTTTCAGAAAGCAAATATATGTAACAAAACCTAGAAAAATCATCTATAAATGTCACAAAATAGTATTTGCCACATATTGTTTGAATTGGGAATGGGCCACAAACATCTGTATGAATGAGTTCCAGTAATTCAGTAGCCCTTTTTGAATCAAACTTTCTTTTGTTTGTCATCTTTCCTTTCAAACAATCTATGCAAGTTTCAAAATCTGTAAAATCTAATGCTGGTAAAATGCCTTGTTTAACCATTTCATGTAATCTAGTCTTTGAAATATGCCCCAATCTTTTATGCCATAGAAAAGATGAAACTGTGGAGGTATGTTTTCTTTTAACTCCTATTGTTTTTGAAATATGCAGTACCTCATTAGCTTTAGCTATATTGACACAATTGACATGCCAATAGCCATCAATCATATCAGCAGTACCAAAACAGATAGAATCTTTATATAAACACATAGATTTATCATTATTACTTGAAAAACTACATGCATTATCTAGTACAAATTGAGAACCAGAAATAAGGTTTCTCTTTATTGAAGGAATGCAATAAACATTGTTTAGTACTAATATATAATTATTCCTAAATACAAGCTTCACAATCCCTATGGCTTGAACTGTTACTTGTTGCCCATTTGCTGCACAAATTCTGGTTTCATTCTTTCTTGGAATTGTTTGTCTGTATAATCCCTGCTTAGAATTCACAATATGAATAGGCGAACCAGTATCAAACCACCATGAATTTGTATTAATACATGCATGAGATTCTAATGAGAAAACATTTTTCAACAGAAAAGTACCTTTCTTGTTAAGCCAGTTCTTAAAGCCATCACAGTCTTTCTTAAAATGACCAGACTTCTTGCAAAAGAAGCATTTTATTGCTCCATGATTCTTCATGAACTTTCCTTTTTTCAGATCATGCTTGATGCCAGAACTTGATGCACCATTTTTATTTCCAGAATATTTATTTCCAAAGTTCTTCTTAGGCTTGTTAATGTAGTTCACAGTCACAGCTTTTCCCCTCTTGATTATGTCCTCCTCCTCTTGCACACAAATAGAAATCAATTTGTTAAGACTCCAGTTTTCTTCTTGTGTGTTGTAGAGACTTTTGAGGTGACTATATGCATCAGGGAATGAATTCAGAACCAGAGTAACCAAAAAGGATTCATCAATGTTCATCTTCAGCCCTCTCAGCTTTTCAGCAATATTTGCTGCATTCATTATGTATTCTCTTATGCTTCCAGTCCCATTGTACCTCATTTCAGTCAATTTATTCATCAGCCTCCCTTGCTCAGCCTTGTCAGAAGTCTTATATTTCTCAGCAATTGAATTGTAGTATACTTTGGCAAATTCAGAATCTGGTATACCACCTTTCACAGCATCATTCATGCTTTTCTTAATACAAATCAGTGCCATCTTGTTATGCTTCACCCAAGCTGTGTATTTTTCTTTATCTTCCTTGGATGCATTGTCAGAAGGTACAGTAGGTGGTTCTTGTTTCAGCACTTGATCAATATCCAACATTGCCAAATTGAGTTCTATATCTGCCTTCCATTTCTGATAGTTCTGACCATTAAGCAGTTGATACTGATTAATGTTCAGAGGGAAGTTCATGGCTGAAATGAATTTTAAACTAAAATCAGTCATGCAGGAAATCTTTATATACACATGTATTTTTAGATTTGCTAAATTCCAAATATACACATGTTAATCCCAAAAGTTATATCATTCTGATACATATAATGAAGTGTTATAGCACAGATGAAACTGCATAAACATTTTCAAGATATTGGCATCATGTGTGATACACTCATGCATCTCTGATGTAATGCATGAATGAGTATCTGATACATACAACTAAAACAAGAATTTTAGTTCAGAAATTCAACCGCTGTGGAGATTAAATTTCATTCTAAATTTTCATGTTTTTCTGTGATTCTTCTTATCTGTCAACTTAATATATATTTCGGCTAATGTGTTAGCATAGAAAAATACATCAGTTTCAGATCATTTGATGGAAGAAAATGACTTAATTTCAATACATCTATCATTTATGTACAGCTACTGTGGCAGCATGATACATTTAATGAAAATATGTATGATGCATAGCTACTGTGGCAGCATTTTGCATATGAGTAAGAATTGTTTCATAAATTTTAATACAGAATCATTGATCAATCATTAGTAATCATATCAATATGCATATATATTTATGTAGACAATCTAATAGGAGAAAAACATTATGAAAGAGTTCACAAAACTGCAGATATGTAAATTATAGTCCCAGGAAAACATAATATAATGTCAAGAACACAAACACCAATTTAATATCTGAGCATAATGGCTCTGATACCAATTGTTAGAATGAAATTGAATACTTTAACATATAAACATATATATATATATAATGTATATTATGTCAGATATTAGATTGCATGTATATCAGTCAGAAATACTAACTGGTGTTCTTGATTCCAGTATCCATATTGACCTTCTCCTAGATTCACTTCTGTATATACTCAGTTTGTTTGATGGGACAAATTTATGAGAATGTTGCGTAATGCTCTAGGAGGGATCAATCGGCATATATAAGTTTTCTGTCATGAAAAACTGTTGCAGACAGTTTCATGACAGTTATTCAACAGTTTCTTCCATCAAGAAACTGTTAAACAACTTGTCCTGATCCAATTTGTGTCCTAATGACTTCACCAATTTGAATTTCGAATTCAAACAGATAATACACTGCTATTTATCTTCTCATCTAATTATTATCAATATAGATAAATTAACTCATAGCTCTTTTATGATACTTCAAATCCATTTTACAATTATAAAATATAACCTTAGTTCCAGTTATTCAGTAGAACTGCATTCTGATATTTTACAGATGCATCTAATGTTTTGGAGAACATATCTGTAAGAATCGATCTTCGTGGAATTGTGTTGTTTGCTGCACTAATCACTTAACCAACTCTTCTTATTTGTTTGCAGGGCACAGAAACAATTAAGGGTCTCATGGTGAACCTCCCAAAGAAAAATACACTTTCCAAGACTATCTCCCGAAGTAAGAATCAACGGTGCCATGAAGAGTATGATGAAACTTGTTCAAAACGGCGTAAGCTTTGTTTCTTCTCATGGAAATCAGACAACTCTTTCTCATCAGAATCAGATTCATATCAAGCAAAGGCCTTTAAAGGGATGAACAATCTTCAACTTCTTCTGCTCAATAATGTGAAAGTCCGTGGTTGTTATGACGACTTTCCTAAGAAGATATCATGGTTGTCTTGGCAAGGGTTTCTCTTGCAATCTCTGCCAAAGGAGTTTCCTTTGAGAAATGTAGTTGTTCTTGAGTTGCAGAATAGCAACCTGCAACTTGTTTGGGAGGGAAAAAAGGTACACTCTCTCTCTCGATCGATGGCGCATATATGTTCTCAGTTTCAAATTTGACCACTTAATTTTATCATGCATTTTGATCAAAGCCAAGCACGAATTCTCTAGTCTGATATTGCCATATGAATCCGCGACAACAAATTTAGCCAAATAGGACATCATATAGCTATTTGATTAATGATTTTGTTTATTCTAATTCCCATTGAATTACATTTTTAGACGACCGAACGATTATGGAATGGAACGCTTCTTCTAAAATAAACACACATTTTGGAATGAGCTGGTGTTGTTTTGCAGAACATAAATTTACCCAAATTTAAAATTTGAAGGGAGTCCTCTCTAGATTAAAGGGCTATATGTATATGCCTGCAGATTACATGTGTGTATATGTGAAGTGATGATGTGCATCTATGTATATAAGAAACACAATTCATTGAAACTAACAAAGTTCTTCTTTTTCAATTCAAAACAGAATCTGCCGAAATTGAAAATCCTTGATCTTAGTCACTCAGTTGGTCTCGTCACAACCCCATACTTTTCAGGACTCTCTAATCTTGAGAGATTAATCCTTAAAGGCTGCACAAACATCAAAGAGATTGATGAATCCATTGGTGACCTTGAAAAGCTTGTTCTCTTGGATCTTGAAGACTGCATATATCTCAAGCATCTCCCAGAAACAATTGTCAGGGTGAAATCTCTTCAGGAGCTCAACATTTCCGGTTGTTCAAACCTTGCCTTTCTTGCTAATACAGCTACTGATATGAAGAAGTTTTTCAGCCGGTTATCATTTGGATCATGGCAATCAATTTGGTCTCGTGTATCACCAAGAAAGAGTATTGAATCAACTGGTTTATCGTTGGTAAGTTTGCTACATCCTTTAGTACACTTACGTCTGGGTTCGTGCAATCTAACAGAGATTCCCAATGATCTTAGTATCCTTACCTCATTAAAGCATCTAGATCTACGTGATAATCCATTTATCAGACTCCCTGAAAACATCAGGAATCTTATAGTGCTCAAGTCTCTTTTTTTATGTGATTGTCGAGACCTAATAATGCTTCCGGAGCTCCCACCAAGTTTAAATATGTTAGACGCACGCAGATGTGCATCACTGAAGGAAGTAACAAATTTACCAAATAAATTCACTGCATTGCTCCTCCGACTTTATCAATGTGAAGAATTAGTTCAAGTTCAAGGCTTACTCTGTATGAAGCCATTGACTACCGAGCTTTGATGCGGAATTGATAAGAAAGATGGGCCTGTACAATTTGGAAAGTGTTGAACGCAATGAGGATTATAAAATGATCAATTGCCTAACATTATCCCTGACGACATGTCCCCTCCAGGTTCTCACTGTTCATCAACTATTTATTTATATACAATTAGATGTTTGAATAATTACCTTTATACTGTCCTAACATGTGATCGAAACAGGGACTTTATGAATGTGGTATATTCAGCATTTTCCTTCATGGAAGCAAGATTCCTGATTGGTACTCTTACAGGGGTGAAACTGCATTGTTTATCATTGTTCCTTCCCATCCCAAACTCAAGATTATAGGCTTAAATGTCTGTGTTGTGTACACTGGAGTTGCAGATCCGTTTACAATAGCCATTCTAAAAGTCAGTAACGAAGCCAGGGTCTTATGTGGTCGTACTCCCCTGTCAGTTTCGGTCTTGCAGGGCGGGATGAGGAGATGTCATGGCTAAGCCATTGGCAGTTTGAGAAAGATGAGTTAGAGGGTGGAGAAGAACTACGTTTTTCTGTGGATGGTCAATCATTAAAGATTTTTGGAGACAAGGAACCCGCATGGGTTGAGGAGGGCATGATAAAGGGGCTTGGAGTCCAACTTGTGTACGAGCATGAAAATGAGGGCAATGCCTCTAATGATATCCCATTATCAAATCCAGAAGATGTTACAACCCAACATGAGGAGGCGCCTTATTCGAGCCAGTATATCCCCACTGGATACGTATCGGATCCAAATTATCAATTTTGGCCGGGTAAATACTTTCTTTGCCATCATTTATTTAGTCTTCCTTATAATTCTTTTGCAATTTCCGGAGAGTTGTTGGGATTTAAGTGTGAACACCAAGTTTTCGAACAACGTGTCTCAGGACAAAAAAAGTCTTTAGCTGATGAACGATTTTTGTTAAATTGAATTCATTTGTGATATAATGATGTATAATTTTTTTTGGAAGACTCGAGTACTTGCAAAGGTGACTTGTATGATGCATAAACGCTTACTCTTGAAAATGAGCGAAATAAATAAATAAATAAGTCGATGGCGGGAAAATCAGAAAAGCCAATCTACATGATCAGTAAGTTTCACTGCAAGAATTGATGAAACTGGTAAAAGGGTTCGTCGATATACTGATTCTGCTTTCTGGGTACTAATCCTCCGGTCGTCTCGCTCACTGGGACTCCCAGAATGTCAAGAAGGCCTTCCAGTGGGGCCTCTTCTTTGAAAATGTGGGTTATTCACTACTCCCCCAATTCATAATTTAGTTTCAATTTCAAGGGAAGTTCTGGATTCTTGTTGTTTATTACAAAGTTTTGATCTTTGGTTTTGTATGATTAGCTTCTCGGGAGCTTTAGCAGCTCTGATGATTATGTGGAATCTGTGATGGAACTTGATGGGGCTTTTTCTGAAATGACATCTGCTCCTTCTTGTTCGTGGCGGGTTCAGCACCCGGCGAACAGTCAGCACGGCTGTTTGGTTTGTGGTTGGTTGCTGTGTCTCTGTGTTGTGCTTAGGCGTGCCAGCACCCTTGGAGCGGTGCCACTCGATTGCGCGCGACCCCCTGAGCGAGTCGCTTCGTCTGCTCCCAATTCGACTCTGACTTCCTGGTCAAGCGACTGTTACGCGGGCGCTGACTAAGCCGGCGTACAGGGCTCGAACAAGACCTGAATAGAACTCTCTACCAGGATTTTCTTCCCAACCCCTTGAGGATTGAGGATCTTACTCTGATCCGGAGAAGCAAAGCAGAGCTGTTCCAAGACCACGGGTGTGTCACCGGAGTGACGACTCGATTGCCACCAGGGGTAGCGGACTGACAGACTCGATTGCCACCGGGGGTGGCGGACTGACTCGATAGACTCAGCAAACGCTCGGCACAAGTACGAGAGCGGATCAATCGTAGGAGGGCGGAGGAGGGTTGCGTGAGGCTCAGCAAATGCTCGGCGCAAGTACGAGATTAGATCGATCGTAAGAGGGCGGAGGAGGGTTGCGTGAGGCTCAGCAAATGCTCGGCGCAAGTACGAGGTTGAATCCGTCGTAGGGCGGAGGCGAGTTGCGTGAGTAGACCCAGCAAAGCGCTCGGCACAAGCACGAGATTAGATCGATCGTGGGGCGGAGGCGGGTTGCGTGAGTTGCTCCGGAGAGGCTTTGGCAAGTTAGCGTTGCGCTAGAACTTGTGGTTGTTTGTTTTTGGTTGAGAACGTCTTTCCAGATGCCGGCAGATTCATATTTATATGACTCAAGGACCCCTAGGGCTGTCAACTCCAGCCTGGCGGATCCTTGAGATTCATTAGGAATGTCCTCCCCTACCCTGCTTCCCATCAAATCAGCGAAGATATTATCAGAGGTATAGTTGGTATTGAAGCTTCGAAGATCGGAGCAACACGTCTTGACCTTGCTTGTTATGCTGCTGTTACTGTTCATCACTCATCATTGCGCAGTATGGCCGGTTCCTCTAACAACCTCCCTAAAGCATGGTGCAGCGTGGCTTATAGTTGTTAGTGATTGATAGCCCAGCGTAGGTAGTGAAATCATTGCTACATTGCTTCTCAATCTTAACAAATATTTTCACTGATGGATTGTTACGAAACAACCCCAATCGGATTAGGAAGCAACCACGATCTCCCTCGAACTCAACCTCTTTGGTTGAAGCGGGAAAGCCCGATTTCCAAGGGTTTGAATCTGATCAAAACCCCTACTGGGCCTTGGGGCGGAAGCCCAATTGAAATAAATTCAATTGTGGTCCAAACATTGCCCCCCAGTCTCCGATATTGAGGTATAGCGAGATAGAAGAGAGACTGAACCTCAATCGCCATTAAATAAATAACTGGACTGTTGCGCGGTTTCCTCGCCAATCACGATTCCCCAATTCGAAACGGTAACACTGTTCACCTAAAACCCTTGGTTGCTGCGAAACCCAGCGCCTCACGAAACAAGAACCCCTTGCGTCTCTAACTATGAGCTCAAACAGATACCTACATAACGTAGATATCCCATCTCTATCCCTCCCTGCAGATACTTCAGAGGAAGCGTTCCTCATCCGCCGCCGCCACCAGCCGAGCTCCTGCGGTAATAGAGCTCTCCTCTGGTGAGTCCTCTAACCCTTCCGAAGAACCAGGTTCCTCTAGTTCCGACGATTACTATCTGGACTTCTGTATTCGTGAGCTTTGCGGCGATAGTCTTCCTCAACCTGTTCCTCTGCGCTGTCTTGCTGCAGGTACTTCCTCCAGCCTAGCCCTCGCAGTTAATCAAAGTTCTATCCAACCCGTCTTGACTCTCCGTGCTGCTGCAGAAGCTGGACCGGAGGCGGAGGAAAACCCAGATGCTACCATGGCGGAGGCCCCAACCGATAGGCCTCTGCTCATGCTATGTGGCGCTCCTGGCAGTTCTTCAACTCCACATCCGCTGACCTCAGATTCGACTCGGGAGGAAGAGCACGGGGCCGAAGAGGACGTAGAAGAAGGAGAAGAAGAGGAGGAGCCGATTCGGGGCGCAGACCAACCAGCTGCTGACGAGCCATCCTCCCCTGCAGATGACCTATCTCCGGCAGAGGAAGAGGCTCTAGCCGGTGCGGAGTCTCTGGCCGGTGCTGAGTCTCTGGCCGGTGCTGCCCCCCAGGTTGAACAAGATTCAACCCCTGCTGACTCTTGTATTGAAGCCGATCGGCCATCGCCAGCAAGGTGGCCCGGATCTCCTCTGCCCGAAGAGACCCCGTTGACGGAGGTATATATCCCTTATGCTCTAAATTGGTACCTCCCTTGGTCTGAATTGCTTCCAATCCTCCTCGATTATGAGCAGGTGGAAGAAGAGATAGTGGCAACCGAGAATGCCACCCCGCTGGTGGTGGATGCTGCCCCCCAGGTTGAACCAACTCCAACCCCTGCCGCTGCTCCCGTTGATACAGCTCAGCAAGGAAAAGCAGGGCTGCAGGGCTCTCCTCTGAGTCAGCCAGAGGAAATCCCCTTTTCAGCGGCTGTTGAGGTATGTGGTGTAAAATCCACTTGAAGAGCGATTTTTCTTAGTTAGAACCATTCCTAACCCCTTTTTATAAACAGGTGGATGATAGTGATGATGATGTGGAGACCCTCGGTTCCGCCCCGCAGGCAACGGACTCTGGTTCCGCGGAACCTGTGGGACTTGTAACTGCACAAGTTTCCCTGCCGCAGGCCCCAACCCCCGAAGGTCTGGTCGCGGCGTCTCCATTGAATCAGCCATCCGCGACCCCTGGCGGATCGGGTTCAGCGGTTCCGGAGCAAGTTGACTCTGCTTCCCTCTTGGCCGAAGACCCTTTCCTTTCTCCTCGAAGCCCAGAAGAGGAACCTGAAGAGGTACAGAAGGCGTGGGGATTCTTGGAACGCTTAGGAGAGAGGGACCCTGCCGATGTTCAAGTGGCGGACGAGCTCTCCTCTGCCCTTGAGATCCTCAAAGGCCACTTCCAGCAACTGCCTCCCGAGGTCCAAGCTGAAGCTAACGCTTCTCTCCTCCGGCTGCCCGCGGAGCTAAGGAGCCTACACGAGCGTTTGCCTGTCCGGTCTACTCAGCATGCTAAGCTTGAGGGAGCTGAGACCGCTTTCGCGGATGCTGCTCGTGCCTACAAAGATTTGGTTGCCCTGGCT
Source organism: Potentilla sterilis (assembly GCA_963682095.1). Classification (NCBI taxonomy): domain Eukaryota; kingdom Viridiplantae; phylum Streptophyta; class Magnoliopsida; order Rosales; family Rosaceae; genus Potentilla; species Potentilla sterilis. The sequence goes on along the minus strand of OY821756.1, from coordinate 1,140,098 downwards.
ATTAGCAACCCCGAAGCGGCTGAGATAGCTAGACTTGAAGAGCAAATTTCCCTCCTCCGCCAGAAACAAATCCAGCGCGCCAATGAAATAACTCAACAGAAAGCCCTGGGGAGTAAGCTACAAGAGGAGCGGACGCGAGCAAAGAGGGAAACAGCTGAGTTTGATCGTGGGGTAGGCAAGACCAAGGCCACCATCAAACGGTTGGGCCTGCATCTATATGAGTTTCGGCCTTAGCCCGTAAAAACTGGCTTGATGTATTTCATTTACTAAGTTTAATGATATGAGCCCATTTACCAAGCCCTATTCAGTTTGATTCGCAAACCAAACCCTGCGCATCAGTCTTATCATGCAGTCAGAAAACTGCAGAACTTTTTCCCATGAATTTGCATTTGAATTTTAAAACGGGAAACTGTTTCAACCTCCAACTGCCCAATAATTGCGCAAGTTCATCTCAGCCCTTGGATTGCTTCTAAGTAAGGCTATAAAAGCAACACCCCCTGGCTAGACCCGAGAACCCCAAAAAACTGCCTTAGAATGTTATTCAGCGTTTCTTCCTTTAGGTTCTGCTACCAGCCGTTATGGCCTCCTCGATCCTTGCCACCCGATCTAGTTCGGATGTTCCGCTGAACACCCCAAATCATAACACCCCATGTTAAACAAATCTCGAACCATAACACTCCATGTTATGTTCCGGGCGGATGTGATTATAGATTGGTAGCTGTCGATTTGGCACCCCTCTAGCGCATCGGCCGGAAGTCCAGCATGGATGCGGTTCGGGGTACCTTCCTCTCCGGAGAGAGGCGCAATGAGCTTCAATAGGCCAGTTGTCCACCTCCACATGAAGGGTATTGGATAACCGTGGACAACGCTGGGCTATTGAACTCATTGCATGATCGAGAGATTATGGGTGGCGAACGTCTATATGCCACTCTGCTTCGGCCTCAAGACAGTCTCTGCCACCCCTATCTCTACGCTTCATCCGCTGATCTCTCAGGATCTTACTCTACAACCCCTGTTCGGCCCGCGTTCGGATCGAAGGAGGTGGCGAGGATCCCCATATACCAAGATGGTATCAGAGCTAGTTGGCGGATATGTATTACTAGTTTCTTGCCTTTGTAATCGCCATGGCCGCAAAGCCCCCTTTACTTTTGTAAATGAAACAAAAATTTTAGAATCAAGGCTTGCATCGCACAATTCTTACCAACGGCAAAGGTTTTAGGGCACACCCCAACACGGATGTTCCTAAAAACCCCTATTCAAAGGACGACCAGGCTTGGCCCGAAAAATTCAGCGCGAAAGATAAGTCGGATATTGCCCTTATGTTGCCCCCTTAGTTTGCTGGGCTGCGCGGATGGGCAAAGCCAGAACCAAGCCGAGTAAACTAGATAGGATTCACAAGTGGTTTCCCCATGATGGGCTAGGTTCGACGAAAAGGTGAAAGCCCGTTCGTCGTCGAACCCCTGTCCGGCCCACGAAGCCCCCACGCCAGGTAGCCCTAAGCAGATGCTTGGGAAACACAAACTGGTATAAATGCAGGATTTGACAGTTACCGAAACGGTGGGGAGAACCGAGAAGGCGCCAGTCAAACCCTATTGATCACGCATCGATTCCCAGGCGAGCAGGCGCCGAAAACGGATAGATGCATACAGATGGGTAGATCGAAGCATTAAAGCTTGCGTGACCCCCAACCGTTGGATCCTCTCGCATATGTAGTATAAAAGGAACCCCCTGGTTGCAGCAAAAACCTCACCAGATCACCCTGCTTAGAACAAATATGGCAATCGTAGAGTGGTTAGCGATTGGCGTAGCCCTCTGGCTGCCACAAGCCTTTCCACCAGAGAAACCGCAATCCTGGTTAAATGCCCCAGTAACCTCGGTCACCCAGCGTTAAGTAAATCCTAACCCCGGTCACCTAGCGTTAGGCGGCCTGAAGCCGTGCTTCCTGGTGCTTAAACAACACCCGGCCCGTCTAACGCTAGTGCCCCGGTTAGGTGCTTGGATGAATGTCATCAACACGGCCGATGACCTTCACCCCTAGCAACCCATCCACACGTTCCCTCAGCGGAACTGTGTGTTTTTCCTCAAGCGCCGCCACTGCATCCTCATCTTTCCCTTTTTTCCAACTCCTTTTCCCCTCCTGGAATTAGTAGAGCTCCGAAGAAGAAGAGGATTTGGGCAAGAAGATCAAGCAGCAGCACGAGGAATCCGCCAGTCCCCCAAGACTAAGAGAGACGTAGGATGGTATCAGAGCTAGCTAGTAGCTCTCGTTGTATTTTCTTTTCCTTGTAATGCCCTTGGCCGCAAAGCCTGCGTAAGAATAAAGCAATTTGCAATTTTCGTACTTAACACTTACCAAGATATGAATTTGATTGTTAATGAAAAGTATAAGGACATCAACACCCCTGGCGGATGTTGAAATAAGACAAGGTAAAAGAAGAACAAAACCCCCACGGTTTCGCAATGAAAAAGACGAACACTTCGAACACGGCGGGAACACCCCAGGCGGATGTACCGTCTTAACTTACTGCCGTCTGAGCGCACTGCCGGAGGGCTAAGAATTCTGTCCAGCCCCGTCGTCTACCGGAGGGACCTCGAACTCCCAAACACTTGGGAAGTATTTCTTAAGATATCGCCCATTAATGGGATTTCTATGAACTTCACCTTCCAAGTCTCGGAGCTGGTATGCCCCCTTTCCCATGATTCGGTCGATGACAAATGGACCCTCCCAGCGAGGACTCCATTTACCACGACCCGGTTCGTCTAGGGGCAGAGCTACCTTCCAGACCAAGTCTCCCTCGCCATATGTTTTACCCTTGGTCCGCTTGTCATATGCCTTGGCGATCCGCTGCTTTTCCTGGATGATAGTGTCCAAGGCCTCAAGTCGTTTTTCGTCGAGGTCTTCATGTTCCTGGAACATGGCTTGGACATAGTCTTCACCCAGGAGTTGATGTTGCTCGCGAACCCGTAAAGAAGCCACATTGATCTCCATTGGCAGGACAGCCTCATGGCCATACATCAACGAATACGGGGTAGTACCTGTAGGCGTCCGCTTAGAGGTCCTATAGGCCCAAAGCGTGTTGTCAAGTTGAGTGTGCCATGATCTCGGGCTATCCACTAGCATCTTCTTTAGAATGGATATGATCACCTTGTTAGTAGCTTCCGCTTGGCCATTGGATTGAGCATAATAAGGAGAAGAATGGAGGAACTGGACACCATAATCTGCTAGCCAAGTTTGGGTCTTCTCAGCCATGAAGGCTGCCCCCCTGTCCGCTACTATACACTCTGGAATGCCGTAGCGGCAGATTATGTTTTGGAAAACAAAGCGGATGACCGTATCTGCATCGCAGTTCCTGGTTGGTATAGCTTCAACCCACTTAGTAAAGAAATCGGTACCCAGCAAAAGAAACTTATGCTGCGCAGATGAGTGTGGATTGATCTCCCCTATGAAATCCAATGCCCAGCCCCTAGCAGGCCAAGGCTTGATGATGGGCTGCAAAGGAATGTTAGGAACCCGCTGCACTGGCCCGTGTCGCTGGCATTCCTGACAACCCTGAGCGAAACTATGACAATCTTTCAAAATGGATGGCCAATGATATCCATATCTACGAATCAGCCATCTCATTTTGGGTCCGGACTGATGTGAACCACAGACCCCTAGGTGTACCTCTCTCATGATCCGCTTGGCTTCGACGCCAAAGATACACCTCAATAGGACTCCATCCTCCCCCCTACGGAAGAGTTCGTCTCCCCTGAGAAGATAACTTGTTGCGAGATGTCGAGTTCTCCTCTCGGATGGTGCAGATGGGTCCTGCAAATACGCTATGATTGGTATCCGCCAGTCAGTGTCGACAGGCTCAACTGTAGCGACCGACCAACCTCCGCGCTCTCTCTGGCGGATAACAAAGGATGGTAGAGTTCTGCGCTCCAACCTAAGGCTTCGTTCCTTCACTCCCTGGGCTAGGCTGATTCCAGTGGCCAATTGTGCCAGCTCGTTGGCTGCTGAGTTCAATTCCCTCGGAACATAGTCTAAGGAAACATCAATAAATCGATCCAGTAGCTCAATAGCCCGCTCGTAGTAGTGTACTAAATGGAAGGAAACGCACTTGTAGATCCCCAACAGTTGATTAATAACTAACATGGAATCTCCAAGTACCTCAATTTCTTGTGCCCCCAGGTCGAGTAACAGCTCCAAACCAATGAGTAGGGCTTCGTACTCTGCCTGGTTGTTGGTGCATGTCCACTCCAGCTGAAAAGAGTACAAATACTTGACCCCTGCTGGAGTCTGGATACAAACCCCTGCGCCCGCCAACTTACTGGTACTGCTACCATCGAAGTATAGGACCCAAGGCTGGTATCGGATCACGTTAACGAACTCTGGCGGTTCTGCGAATTCCCCTTCAATAGGATGGTGCAATAGGAAATCCGCGATGGCCTGACCCGTCATGGCCTTGAGTGGCGCATATTGTAGGGAAAACTCTGACAGGGCTAAGACCCACTTGCCAATCCTACCCCTTAGGATAGGTCTCGTTAGCATATATTTCACCAAATCAGTCTGTGCCACCACTATTGTTGTGAATGAAAGCATGTAATGGCGGAGCTTAATGCCCGCGCAGTACAGGGCTAGACACAGCCTCTCGACTGGCGAATATCTGGTCTCTGCATCCAACAACGTCCTGCTGACGTAGGCTACTGCATATTCAACTTTCTTTCCATCGGCCAGGGTTTCATCCTGGGCTAGCAGCCCTGCGACAGAGATATCAGAGGCAGAAATATACAGTTTGAGAGGGATACCCGGTGTCGGCGGTCGAAGGACCGGCGGACTAGCCAAATATTCCTTGATCCTGTCAAAGGCAGCTTGGTGCTCAGGACCCCACTCAAAGATTTCTCCTGGTTTGAGCTTGAGTAGAGACGAGAAAGGTGCTACCTTGCCTGCTGAGTTGGATATAAACCTTCTGAGGAAGTTGATTTTTCCAAGCAAGCTCTGCAGCTCCCTCTTGTTTCTCGGTGCTGGCACGTCCAACACAGCTTGCACTTTGTCGCCCGACACCTCGATGCCTCTCTCATGTACCACAAACCCTAGAAAGTCACCAGCACAAACCCCAAAGACACACTTGGCCGGATTCATTTTAAGCTGATGCTTTCGCATGATTGTGAACACCCTTCGGAGATGATCAATGTGATCTTCCCTCTTTTTGGACTTTACTACTACATCATCAATGTAGACTTCAAGGATGTCCCCCAATATTCTGCTGAAAATTACGTTCATTGCACGCTGGTATGTAGCCCCTGCATTGGTTAAACCGAATGGCATACTGAGATACTCAAACGCTCCTGTGAACCCTGGGCAGCGGAAGGCGGTTTTAGGAATGTCTGGCACGTCTATTGGAATCTGGTGATACCCTGCCGTCCCATCCATAAATGAGAGCAACTCGTGCCCCGCTACTGCATCCACCAGCATATCCGCTATGGGCATAGGATAAACATCCTTAGGAGATGCAGCGTTTAAATCCCTGTAGTCCACACATATTCTGATTTTGCCATTCTTCTTCCGAACAGGGACGACGTTGGATAACCATTCCGGATAAAGGGCTGGTCTGATTATCCCAGCGTCCAGCATGCTTTGAACTTCTTTCTTGACCGCCATTGCCGTGTCAGCGTTCATCCGCCGCTGCTCTTGCTTAACTGGCCTACACCCTTCCTTGATAGGGATGCGATGGCAAGCCAGCTCTCTTGATAACCCCGGCATGTCTTGATACTTCTCGGCAAAGCAGTCCTTATAATCATGCAGCAACCCTATCAGTTGCTGCCTCAACTTTGGTCTAAGGTACTGGCTGATCCCCACTTCCATGGGTTCCGTTTCTGTCCCCAGGTTGATCTTTTCGACAGGATCGCGTACCTTGGGCGGAGTATCATCTAGCGCTGCTGGAGCAGGCTGAATTACTTCCACCCCTGTTGAAACTTCGAACTCCTCTTCCTCAATACACTCCACCAGTGCCACCTCCTCCCAAGCCATTCGCTCTAATCGATAAATCGCCAATCGCTGCAGAAAGCTAGCAAAGGCCTCCGACTCCTCTTGCGAGAAGGCGTCACTCATTGGAAGTATTGGGACGGAGCTCAATGGAAATTGGCCGACTACAATCCGCCATAGCCTGGGCAATTCCCCACTGAGACAGCTCATTCTGGGTCACCCCGAGTGGATGCCCCCTATGGTCGACTCCCCCAATCCGGAGGGGTCTCATGTCTCTGTTGTAATAGCTGGCTTCCAACTGGATGGCCGCTATCGAATACGGGCGCTCATCCGCCTTGATGAGCACTGGCAACTCTGTGACTGGATCCCACATGATCATCTCTTGGTGGAGAGATGAAGGCACTGCCAGCGCTTTATGAATCCAATCCCTCCCTAGGATCATATGGTAGGGAGCGTTTGCGTTGGCCACGTAAAATGCGTGATGGGCATCAGAGGGTCCTATCTTGACTCGGAGCACAGCCACCCCAGCGGTTGGAGTTACCTCCCCCGAAAACCCCTTCACCCTGGAGACAGTCTGGATGACTTTGTCCTTCGGGATCTTCAGTTGTTCCACAAGAGTAGTGGTGACGACGTTTACCGCAGCCCCTGTATCTATCAAGATCTTGCGGACCTTCATGCCCTGCACCTCTGCTGTCACGTATAGAGGCTTCAGATGCTGGGACATGTCAAACGTAGGCTTGGCAAACATCACGCATTATTTCAGAAGGTCTCCGGCCCCCTCCGGATACCGATGACCGGACCGAAAAACCCCGGGCTCAGCTTCCGCTTGAGCCCCCTTTTCAGGCTCCTGTACTGAGTAAACAGGATGAGAAGCCTCTTCGTCGGTGATGAAGTGAGCAGTGGGCAAAGGCTCTGGCAGAGCATAAGCAGATGACAGAATGAAGACCATGTTGCAATGATGCGTCATGGCCTCATCCCCGGTCTGCTCCTCGTCCATTGGCACCTCACCCTCGTCTACCGCCTCAGGCTCATCTTCGTAGTCGACCACATCTTCTTCCTTATCCAGGGCTAGGTCTCCTAAGTCGGAGTCAGCTCGTATACTGGGGGCGACCGAGGACGTCCGAGTTGGCACCGTCATCTGCAGCTTCTTAGCCGCGTACTCCACGAAGTTGGTTGGCGCCTTAGGCCCTTTTGGCCTCGCCCGCGATGTGGTAGCGGACGGCCCGCTCGTTTCCACCGGAACTGATCTGGATTCCTTGGGAACAACCTCCCTCTCAGAAACCCCCACGTTGCTCGTGCTCGCCGCCAATGACGCGCTGTTTTCCTTTGGTATCCACCGCATAACGGTGGAACCCTTGCTGGTGTCAATCACCATCACATCTTCCTGGGCCTCCAAAGCCCCCTGCTTCCCGGCAGCTTCCGGTTGTGGCTTCTTTGGAGGGGACTTCCTCGTCTCCGAAGGCTCAGGAGGGAAAACCAGCTTTCTCCTTGGCCTGGACTGGGGTGCCCCAGCGGATCTCGGCAGATCAGCTATCCTATCGTGCACACTCTTTCGAGGTGCCGGTGGAGCGTCCGTGGTTCGCTGTCGCCTAGAGTCCATGTATGATTTGGTTCTCACCTTGTAGCGCTTATGGATCTCCTCCACCCGCTCCACGGGTACTGACAGCTCTTCCTCGGTTACCCTTCCCGATGCCAGATCCGCCAAGGTTCTTTTTGCCTTGCCAAAGCGTCTCCGCTCGTTCCGGGTAGTCACCGCTGCAAGCTCAACAGCCTTGCCGGCCCGCTGGGTATACCATGTGTCCGCCTTCGGATCGTTCCTAGATGCTGGCGGAACATAGACCCTCGCGGATGGCTCTGGATTCGCAGCCTTCTGCGAACCCCCAGCCGTGGCTGACTTGATTTCGGACGGTCCTGGACCTTGCCTAGGCCTTGCCCTGCTGGCGCAACTGTCCTCGGACCCGTGATGGTACTTCATCCGCTTGTAACCCTCCCTGCTTGACTTCTCGGGCGGCGGACGCTCTAACTTGGCCTTCTCGAGGGCTCTCCTTTCAGCCTTCTGCTCCGCTTCCCTCAAGGCTGCCTGAAACTCCTCATAAGTAATCGGCTGCCCTGTCGTTAGTCTGCACGTGAGGCAGAGCTTGGAGCGTGGGACCATCACCATGTCCTCTTCTTCAATCGCCCCAACCCAAAATTCTGGGCAGGGCCTAGGTTCGCTGGCGTCGAACCCCAGCTTGCCCTCGTTCAGCCACTCCTGCAACTGATCCTTCAGACCTACACATTCAGAACTAGAGTGGTCAAAGGACCTATGGAAGAGACACGTAAACCCGCCGTTCCCACTGATAGGATGGTTTCCCAGATCTCCTCCGCCCTGTTTGCGTCGTAAGTATACTCCTGAAACCTGGAAACCCGCTTCCTACCCTGCTGCGGCAGACTCGGACCAACACTGATCTCGATAGCATTCACCTGCGGTGCACCCCTAGCCTTTGTCCACTGAGGCTCCTTAGGATTCTCCAATTGCAGGACGTTGTCATTGATCCATATCTGCAACTGGTCCTTCAGCTTCACACAATCCTTAGTATTGTGATTGTTCATATTGTGATAGCTGCAGTATGTCTTCCCCGCCACATAATCAGGCTTGGGGGTAAATCCGTCATGATGCAGACGCCCCTGGTTGAACAACTCTTGCAAAATCTCGTGAGCTCTATGGGCGTTATAGGTGTATGCATCAAAGGCTGATTTGGTTGGAAGAGGAGTAACTAGCTTAATAGGTTCCCTGACCGGCTTCGCTACCTGGGACTGCAAAGGCTTCTGATCAGTCCTCTCGATGGCTGCGACCTCGACCCCTACTTTCTCCTCATCAACCCATGTCAGGATTGGCCTAGGAATTGCATCCGCCTGAACGGCTGCCACGGTCTGAGCCGCGGTCGGAATTGGAGTTTTGGGCTTCAGAGTCCCCGGATAGTAGGACATCGGAATCCCCTTCCTTCTTTCGTTCCTCTCCCTGGACCGATCCACATAGTGCTGCTCCTGACCCAGACGATTAGTCAGATCCGCCATCGTGGTTACATGAACCTGCCTGAACCCCTGGCGGATCTCGTCTATCAAGCCGTCAATCGCCATCCGCACGGCGTGCTCCTCTGGGATTTCCATCTCACAGCGAGTTAGCTCCAGCTTGAAGCGTCGCAGATAATCAGTGGCGGACTCGTCAGGCCTCTGTTCAGTCTCTGCCAGGTCCTTAAGTCCGATTTTTGCTTCCACGACCCCAAACATGGTCCTGAACATGACCTCCATGGTCTTCCAGTCTGGAATTGACCCAGGCCTTAAACGCTTATACCAGATAGCTGCTTCCCCTGCCAGGGATGTAGGAAAGAGCTTCAACTTCATGATCGGGTTCTCAGCATATTGACCTGATTCGTTGGTGAAACGCATGATGTGCGTCTCAGCATCCTCGGATGTCTGGCCAGTAAACGGCGTAAAACGGATTGGCTTGAAACCGACCGGGAAGGGCACCGCATTGATCTCGGGAGTCAACGGATTCTCGTACGTCTTGTCGACGTCGGGCAACCCCTGCAGCTCCCTGAGCTTGTCAGCGAAGATCCTGCCAATGTCCTCCAGGGTTATCTGAGCCACGGCGTTCGCTTGAGGTACCGACTGATCGTTGTTAACCGGCTCTGTAGGAGGAACCTGACCTCCCCTTTGACTATTAGTGGGCCTGTTGTTAGATCCGCCAATAGTACCACGACCGGCGTCGCGCTTGCGCTGGTCCTTCAACTGAGCTGGATCCGTAACTGTACGGCCGGACCCCTCGGGGTGGTCACCCCGTTCCAGCAACTGATTCATCAAGGCACTCAGGTTGGCGAGCGCGGTATTGGTTTCCGCCAGCTGCTCCTGCTGCTGTTGCCAGCTGCCCTCGGAGTTCCTGGCATAGGTGGTCAAGCTGCTCCCCAGCCGATCCTGCTGTTCGGCGAGGTACTTGAAATTGGCAGTGAACCCCCGTTGCTCCGTCTGCATACGCCTGACGGATTCACTTAGATCAATGACCACCTCATTGGCTCTTTTCAATGCCTCGTCCGTGTGACAAGACTTTTCGATCAACATCTTCAAAGTATCCGTCACCTCCGTGGGAGTTGCAGACTCCCCAGTAAATTGTACCACAGGTGACGCACTTGGATCAGCGGATTCGTCCGCGGACCCCTTTTCCAAAAAACCAGATGTAGCTTCCCGGTTAACAAAACCGATAGCGCGGTCGTCATCCTGGGAAGCGGCAGTGATTTCAGTGGTCTCTTCCTCGATCTCCGAAATAGACGGCTCGGAAACCGGATTCAGACCCTTTTTGCTTCGCAGGGCTTTAAGGGCAGTAGCAATAGCTTTTGCGTCGGCCAAAGTCCCGCCAAACACTTCCTTAACTTCAGCGTCAGTTAATCCCCTACACTCAGCTGTTCCATGCTGGATCAGCCCTTTGTGGGAAATCTTCAAACAAGACATGGTCACCCTTACGTAAGGATTACCCCTTGTGGATCCCGCAATCCTTGACACCTGTCCCACTGGGCGTGCCAAAATGTTCGTGGCGGGTTCAGCACCCGGCGAACAGTCAGCACGGCTGTTTGGTTTGTGGTTGGTTGCTGTGTCTCTGTGTTGTGCTTAGGCGTGCCAGCACCCTTGGAGCGGTGCCACTCGATTGCGCGCGACCCCCTGAGCGAGTCGCTTCGTCTGCTCCCAATTCGACTCTGACTTCCTGGTCAAGCGACTGTTACGCGGGCGCTGACTAAGCCGGCGTACAGGGCTCGAACAAGACCTGAATAGAACTCTCTACCAGGATTTTCTTCCCAACCCCTTGAGGATTGAGGATCTTACTCTGATCCGGAGAAGCAAAGCAGAGCTGTTCCAAGACCACGGGTGTGTCACCGGAGTGACGACTCGATTGCCACCAGGGGTAGCGGACTGACAGACTCGATTGCCACCGGGGGTGGCGGACTGACTCGATAGACTCAGCAAACGCTCGGCACAAGTACGAGAGCGGATCAATCGTAGGAGGGCGGAGGAGGGTTGCGTGAGGCTCAGCAAATGCTCGGCGCAAGTACGAGATTAGATCGATCGTAAGAGGGCGGAGGAGGGTTGCGTGAGGCTCAGCAAATGCTCGGCGCAAGTACGAGGTTGAATCCGTCGTAGGGCGGAGGCGAGTTGCGTGAGTAGACCCAGCAAAGCGCTCGGCACAAGCACGAGATTAGATCGATCGTGGGGCGGAGGCGGGTTGCGTGAGTTGCTCCGGAGAGGCTTTGGCAAGTTAGCGTTGCGCTAGAACTTGTGGTTGTTTGTTTTTGGTTGAGAACGTCTTTCCAGATGCCGGCAGATTCATATTTATATGACTCAAGGACCCCTAGGGCTGTCAACTCCAGCCTGGCGGATCCTTGAGATTCATTAGGAATGTCCTCCCCTACCCTGCTTCCCATCAAATCAGCGAAGATATTATCAGAGGTATAGTTGGTATTGAAGCTTCGAAGATCGGAGCAACACGTCTTGACCTTGCTTGTTATGCTGCTGTTACTGTTCATCACTCATCATTGCGCAGTATGGCCGGTTCCTCTAACAACCTCCCTAAAGCATGGTGCAGCGTGGCTTATAGTTGTTAGTGATTGATAGCCCAGCGTAGGTAGTGAAATCATTGCTACATTGCTTCTCAATCTTAACAAATATTTTCACTGATGGATTGTTACGAAACAACCCCAATCGGATTAGGAAGCAACCACGATCTCCCTCGAACTCAACCTCTTTGGTTGAAGCGGGAAAGCCCGATTTCCAAGGGTTTGAATCTGATCAAAACCCCTACTGGGCCTTGGGGCGGAAGCCCAATTGAAATAAATTCAATTGTGGTCCAAACACTTCTTTTCCCAAGGTTAAGGATTTCTAGAATTGAATGTTTCGGTTTGTGTTTATTGGTTTTTTTTTTTTTTTTAATATTTATTTTTCTTTAAGTTTAGTGTTCTTAGTTTAGTTGTTTTACGTACTTCAGGGTCTTGCACATATGTCAAGTGTGACTCTTGCTAAAGCCAGGCGATTTGTGTTGGAGCATCTCATCCATAGTTTGCCTTTGAGAGATGCACATTTGAGAGCTTTGTTGACGGCGACTGTGGAGATGGATCTTGAGGAGCTATCGGAAAGTGTGAGTGATTTTCTGAATGTGTATCTCAACAAGTTGAGGCTGCAGGATACACCAATTCAGGAAGGCATTGAGCCGGCTAGAAAGTTTGGAGACTGCAGTGGTGATGGTTTGACTGAGTATGCGGTTCAAGAGATCTTGACGAGGTGGTCTGTGGTTTCTTTGATGGAAACGGTTGAGACAGGCTTAGATGTTGTTTCTCAAAGTGTCGGACATAGCAGTTGGAGTGAGGTTGATGATAACTTATTGAAAGAGCAGCTGAAGTGTGAAAACTTTCCAGTGTAAGTGGAAGTGTGTGTCTGTGTACACGTATTTGTATCTTAGAAGAGTGAGTTATTGAGTTGGTGAAGTGAGTTCTATCCTATGCACAATATTTTGGTGCGAGTAGTATTACTTAGACAGTGTATTATCTCTTGTTTTCTTTGTCTTGGTTGAAGGTGTCTAGTCTGTTTGTGTCTTTGTGATGAAGGTTCCTGTATAGCATGCTTCAGTTTACCTGAGTCTTTCATGGGTCTTATTAATCTCTGCTCTCTTGTTTCATTGTGTGTACAGAAATTAGGGAATGAGTTGATAGAGAGGCAGGCAAATGCAACATTGAAATCAAGACTATCAAATGCATTGCGATCTCTCACAAGTGCCAATCAGCTTTCATCTACCATTGATCGTAAAAATTGTCAAGAAAAATCTTAGTAACTTCTTGGTTGATGTTCGAGGATTTTTGCGAACAATGTGATGTCATGTATACAAACATTTTTGTAATATACGAGGGAGAGTAGTCTTGTAGTCTTGTTTCATGATTTATAAATTATAACTGAATTTCATTTTTTCACAGCACATAGCATGAGCAGTTTGAACAAGATAAACATGAATGAGTCATTCTTAACTTAGGAGAACATCATTGTAGAACCAGACTATTTAGCCTCCAAAGGGGAACACAAAACCCATGTAATTTTAATTTGAGGAGTTAAAAGACTCAGAAACGGTATACAAAAACAATAATATATGGTCATTCTGGTGACAAACGTGGTCCGTGGATCTCCATTGTATCGAGTCAGGTATTATCGATTTACTTATAAATTATAAACAGTATACAAAAATAATAATATATGGGCATTCTGACGACAAACGTAGTCCGTAGATTTCCATTGTATCGAATTAAGTATTATTGATTTACTTATAAATTATGTTTTATTTGTCACTTTTATCAATTTATTTATAAATTATATTTTATTTGTCAGAAATTTTTAACAATTTTTTTTATTAAAATTGGAAAAATTATGTTAGTTAAATACGTGTCGAATATTATTGGTTGAGTAATTTAACTTGGCGGTGAAATACCGTTAAGGCCATCGACTCTCTCTCTCTCTCTCCAAAATCTCAGTCTTTTTCTTCTTCAAAACCTTAGATTCGAATTCGATTCGATTCGATTCACCTTCTCTCTCTCTCATGGCGACTCCACCGTCATCCACAGCTCCGCCCTCCGCCTCCTCCCAATTCACTTACTCCAACGCCGCCGCCGCTTCCTCGTCGTCCTCCTACTTCCCCATGCCCTTTCACCTCCAGCAACCCCAATACCCCGCCCCTTACGCCGCCGCGCCGCCTCCTTCCACCGCGGTCGTCTACCCCGCTCCGGCGCCCGCCCCCGTCTACTCTCTCCCCCAGCAGTATCAACAGGTTTCGATTTCCTAATCGTTCAACTTTAATTAGGGTTTTGAAATCAGTTGAATTCTGGTTGTTGATTTGATATAGTGGTGGTGGAATGTGAAACAGGCGCAGCAGTTGTTTCAGAGAGACGCGCAGACGATCACGCCGGAAGCGTTGGAGAGTGTGAAGGCTGCGCTTGCGAATAGTGAGATTGAGCACAAGGCTGAAGCCAAGAAGAAGGCCATTCCTCGAAAGGCCGCCGGGCAGTCTTGGGAGGACCCCACCCTCGCAGAGTGGCCCGAAAGTAAGCGTCTTTTCGCGTATTTGAATTCTTCAGTGTTTTGAATTCGTATTGTTTTCGTTGCTTATGTGATCACATACACACATTTGCGTTGATTCGGTACTTTATTTGTGCAAATTTAGCATCTTTTCGCGTATTTGAATTCTTCGGTGTTTGAATTAGTATTGTTTCTGTTGCATATGTGATCACATACACACGTTTGCGTTTGATTCGGTACTTTATTTGTGCAAATTTGGCATCAGAACTGTGTTTATTAATTGTTGCGACAGCTGCATTGTAAGCTTTTTTATATCTACACGATTAGTTTTGAGTGTTGCCTCACTAGCCTTAGGTTTACTGTTAGAACAGAAGTGCGAGCTTCGAAATTCACTCCTCTTAGGTTTTGGTCATCCGCTACTTTCTTAGCTACGAGTACTGTGTTTACGACATGAGTAGCATAGGTTTGGTTTTCCTACTAGGTTTTTCAATTTTGAGCACTATGTTCATTCACAAGATTAGCATGCCGATTCGATCTGATTTTCTCTAAAGTTATGAGCATTGTTTTGACTGGATGTTCTGCTGACTTTTGCAGATGATTATCGCCTGTTTTGTGGTGATCTCGGTAATGAGGTGAACGATGATGTTCTTTCGAAAGCTTTTTCACGATTTCCTTCCTTTAACATGGCCAGAGTAAGTAACTTTCTTTCCTGATGTTTTTTTTTTCCAGTTTTTCCTTTGAAATTCTTTTACTACTAGCTATTGTTTGCTTGGTATGAACACTTTACATGTCTTCTTCAGATTTCTATTTGAAGAGCACAGAGAACTTAATGATATTGTATTATAAGGTAGGTCTTATCTACAGTTTGCATTTCGGCTAGATGTCTGACCTTGTGGATAGATGTCAAGTTAAAATCTTGGAACAGACAATTTTTTTTTGCCTGAAATCATGCACCTCTTACCATTTGGCCATTAGGAGTCTAGTTATGTAATTTTCAAGCACTTTTTGATTTTGAGATCTCAAAGTTAGTTAAAGTCAGGTTGATAATTTAATATAGGTCGAACAGCTGAATCAGCAGGTGGAGCCTGAGCTGATTGAATTTGACCTGACTCATGCACTGGCATGAGTCATGTTGTCAGGTTAGTAAACTGCCTGAATGTTAAAGCGTGTTATAATTTCTACTGTTTTGAACATCAGGTCTGGGTATTTTAGTTTGTGTTATAGCCGTGGGAGAATGGCTCTCTTATATTCGTCTCCTTTTTTGTTGATCATGGTTGTTTTCAAGCTGGTCATAACGATACTAATTTTTACGCTAGGTCTGGATCTTTAGATTGGTTTAGCCTTGTGGATAATGGTTCTCTTCTATTCCTTTACCTTTTCCTTTTGTTGGTCATGATTGATTTGACATTTTGCGTCTGGACATGAACACAACAAGGATTATAGTGTTAGTGATTCGAGTTCAGAACTATTTGGCCAAGAGTTCCTTGGAATCCTTGACTTCCAAAGTCGTACAACACTTTGCTCCATCCAGAGTAGCAGTCAGCCCCTAGATAAGTGTATTTGAAATTGAAATTCAATACATGGTCAATGTCTCTCCCGATTGCATCAAAGCTTGTTATAGTCTTTAGTAAAGAAAAACATTATCTTTAGTAAAGAAAAACATTGTCTTTTGCGATCTACTTTTTTGAGACGATGGAATCGAGGGGTTGGAGGGAATCCGTTGCAAAGCAATAAGTGTCGTGACATGATATAGAGGAATGAGGCTTATATGATTATATGATCAAGATACTATAATGACATATTACATGAAATTGTAGTTATAATCTAAAATGGTACACACAATGGTGTTTTAAGGACTGTTTTTCTTCCTTGGTCAGTGTCAAGGAGGGCAAACCGCTTCTTTCCACTTATTTTGGCTACTACTGCATGCGTGCCCTTTGTATAGATTGGTGTTTTAGAATCTAATATCCGGATTGGTTAATGAAATCTATTTTCATTGGAGTTCAGTTTTACATGGGGAAGTGTACCTTAAATGTTTTGTTCTCTCTGTGGAACTGTCCAGAAATCCAATTGTTTCCCCTAGCGCTAATACACAGATTTATAGCTCCTGCATTCAGTTCTTGTAATTTTTGTGTGCTGTTCCTAGCTTCTACGTTGTGCTTAATGTACTTTTTCTCATGAATTTCTTCTTGTGTGGCTTGAAGCTAATAACTTGTATTTACCTGTCTTATTTCTGTATCTAGGTTGTCAGAGACAAGAGGACTGGCAAAACTAAGGGATTTGGATTTGTTAGCTTTGCTAACCCTTCAGACCTGGCTGGAGCACTCAAGGAAATGAATGGTAATGAAACTTTTTTTTTTCTTTAAGTACATGACCATAAATGTATTTTTTTTGTTAGATTGTATGCTTTTACTACTCTACGCATAGCATGTAGATAAATGTACCCTAACAGTGTAGGGATCTTTGCAAACAAACTAGCGAAACCCCAACAGTCGGATGCAAATGTGATATTTGAACATAGTGATGTGACCTAGAATAGACTATTAGGAACCAAAATTAGTCTTCAGAAGGATATGGTATCCCTCTGTGGTCCAGCATGACTGCTTACTGACTAGTAAACGTTAAAGGGTATATGGGTTTCCTTTCACTTTTTGGTTTTTGATATTCGGCGAACATATTGAATGCTTCTTATTTGGTTCGGCTTGTAATATAGTTAGTGTATTTGTAGCCTCTTTAGGTTGAAATCGTTTCAATATATTAACTGCAGGCAAGTATGTGGGGAATCGGCCTATTAAACTGCGGAAAAGTAACTGGAGAGAGAGGATAGACTATGATGCATTGGAGAAACAAAAGGTATCATTTCCACTCATTTCTTTGTTTTCAATTACCATTTTTCCTTGCTTTTGTTCTTACTTTCTCAGTCTATTATACAATGTAGAACTTCTCTCACAAGAAGCCGAAGCTTTCAAAGAAGAGTGTACTACACAAATGAGCCCGGATAATTTTTATAAAACATGACGGTGAATATGGGAGATCTATGATCTGTTTCTTCTATTCTTCATTCCTCTACTCCAACTTTCCCCTCCTGTTAATCAAGTTGCTGTAGGGAGATTTGAAACTTAAATGATGTTTGAAACAAAGAATGGCTAGAGTGCGCCACAATATTGAATTGTGCAGTTTTTTAGTTGTTCTGTATTCTTAGTCTACTACTGTCTCAGCTGTTGTCCAAACAAGAGAGAACTTATCGGATTGTGCCCAACCAACTGTTCAATGTGTACATCACTAACTTTAGATTCTTTATGTGAGTTTTTGCGATTCATTAAAAATAAGCCTGATTGATGATTGACAAGAGGCAAACTTGAGAGGCAAATTTGTAGTGTGTTATTTGCGAGTGGTTGTCAATTGCAGTTAGGGGGCAAACCTGAAGCAACTACTAATGTTCTTCCAAACGATGCTATTGGACTAAACTACACATATGCAATTACTCAAAATGTCCAATACGGGGGGCTTTGGGACCATTTTAGTAAGCAAATATATATATTTTTTTTTTAAAAAAGGGACCACTCTTGCAGGTTGTTGAAGTGGTCTCACTCTCAAATTTTACCTCTGCGGAACTTTCACTTCTTTACAATAGTAATTCGTAACTGACTGAATCGTTTCTATACTAGTCTTTTTGACGTCGATATATTAATTATTTGTGGAGGTACTCATATTAACACTATACACCCATTAGCCTACGAATGAATGAAGATTCTAATGTATACCACCATATGTGGAGTATATAATGTCTAATACAAGGACAGGAATAGTGAAATAACTAGTTTATACTATCGAATGCAAGGGTATGAGCACTCAAATAACTAGGTAAATTTACAAGGGGAAGAGCCCATGGTATAGTCCCTCGGGGGTGGGGTGGGGTGGTCCTTCTCATTATTATGTACACGCAATTTCCAAAGCAGAGCCAACCAACCAAACTCACCTAAAGACCAACACCAACTCCCTCCCCATTGGCACATTTCCCATTTTCAGCCTCAAAATCTCGTCAATTTCTCGTTCCTTAATTCTTTAGAAAATTAAATATAACTCCAATTCCGCCAACTTATATCTATCTATCTCCCAATTTCATCACCCACATCTCAGAAAAATTCAATTTTCTCTCCCCCAAAAAAAAAAAAAAAAAAAATTACAGAACCAGGAGAGGACACAGCTCTATAGTCCCAAAAGCAGACCATTATTATCTTAAAAAAAAAAGGTAACTCAATTTAGACACATATAACAAACTGGGGCACACACCCAAGTCAATTCTTCAAGAAGCAGCTCAATTAGGGTTAGGGTTTCCCTATTGCTCTTCTTCTGGGATTGGACTTTATTTCACCCCCAGATTTTTTCCAAGATTGAATTTTTCAATATTTATTTTCCGAATTTGCCCTTGCCCAGTATTGATATTCTGTTATATTGAAATCCCAGATCGTTTTCTAGTCGCCTTTGAAAGTCTGGTCTTGTTTGTCATTTTCAATTTTTGTGGGGTTAAACCCATAAACAAAGCTTCTCTTTTTCTCTCTCTCTCTGGTCTGCTCTGGTCTTCTGGGTTATAGAAAGAAGCAGCTAGGGTTAGGGTTTGGATCTCTCGTCAGATTTACCAATTTAGCCTTTTAGGGATTTGGGAGTTCTGCTGATTTATTCCGATCAATTTTGAATTTTTTTTTTTATTGAATTGATTTGGGTTTTTGGGCGTAGTGAGCGGAGCTTGAGGTGGATTGAGCTCGGTGGCAGTTTCAGAGTGTCAATCCAACAACATGTAAGCCCTAAAGTTTGGATTTTTATTATTTTCATTCTATTTAATTCTGAGCAATTTTAATTTTGAAATGTCATGAGATTGTTATGATGTAATTTGATCATGTGTTGGTGGAATTTGATGTGGGATCTTGTGGAGTTAGGATCATAGATATGATCAGTAGAATAAGGGAGATTAGGAAGAATGAGGAATTGTAATGTGCTTGATATGTCTTGATCCTAGCAGCTGGATCAATAGATGTGTTGAATTACGATCTGGGTTTGAGTAGATAATTTGATAAAATGTGTGTTCAGCTGTTGGTTCAAAAAGCCTATTAGTTCCGGAAGAGAAAAGAGTAAACTTTTGTGCTTTTCAGTCCCTGAGGTATATATAGACTATGGGACTGCATGCCTTAACAGAAGATAAACAAGTTTTCGGTCATAAAAAGCTTAATCTTACAAATGTATGTTCATATCATGCATATGTTAAATGAAGTAGATTACGGTGAGTATGCTATCTACTCATTTTACATTACTTTGTATACTGGCCTTTTATTGTATTTTTTTTCTTTGCAGAACGCTGTTTCCCTGGAGCTTTGTAATAGTGTCTCCCAGTTGAGCTTCTAGCAATAAGGTTCTTCGTAAGGTTGTTGGACGTAAAGTAAGGGATTAGCTTACGTCTTCCTTTCTGCCTTAGATTGATTATATCCACATATACGGAAACATTTTGGAGGCTTCTATCTGTTATTGGTAGCTCAAGATACTATGGGGACAGAACTCATGAGAGTTTGCATAAAGGAAGACAACGATGATTATCCATCAGTTCCACCTGGATTTGAGTCATTCACATCTTTCAGCTTAAAAAGGGTGAATGAAAGTGAGAAGCAAGATGGTGAAAATCTAATCAGTTGCTGTGCCACTACTAGTACTTTTGAATCACAGTCTGTTCAGATGGAAACTGGTAATGATGTTGCTGAAGTTGCAAAGAGGTCTCAGCGGCGGAGGCCATGGGTAAACAATAGACGTTATAATAACTATGCTGAGGATGAGTCTGATTTTGAGACCCTTGATCAAGTGAGTGTTGCAGTCCTACTCTATTATTTGCATTCTATTATATAGTACGGATTTCTTCAGAAAGTCTTATACTTCTTTGATTGTGTCTCATATACGACCCGTTATTGCAGAGTTTTCTATTAAGGTCACTTCTTCCTAAGGGAGTCATACGCGGATGTCCTGAGTGTAATACCTGTCAAAAGGTGATTTGTTAACATTCTTGCTTCGTATTATGGCTTGGTGTCAAGTATGCCCAACCACCCCCCCCCCCCCCCCCCCCCCGGTTACTCTATTGAGTTGAAAAATTGTCTTGTCACCAATGTCATAAATCTAATTATTGAAATCTTGGAACAGGTATCTGCAAGATGGCATCCAGATGATGGTCAAAGGCCTGACATCCAGGATGCTCCAGTATTCAGACCAACTGAAGAGGTGTTCATACTGATCTTACTTGTTCACTGGTTCATATTCCCTTTTCTTCCAATGTAGAGTTAATTACTTAGGGCCGTTCATAGAGGCTCTTCAATTTTGGACGTTCAGATCTCTGAATTATTTTGGTAACTAATTTCAGGAGTTCAAAGATACTTTGAAATACATAGCGAGCATACGCCCAAAAGCTGAACCATATGGTATTTGTCGCATTGTTCCTCCCTCGTCATGGAGGCCTCCTTGTCCTCTCAAGGAAAAGAATGTTTGGGAGTCTTCTAAGTTTTCTACTCGCGTCCAAAGAGTTGACAAACTTCAGAATCGAAAGTCAATGAGAAAGGTTCCTAAAAGTCAAAATCATATGAGGAAGAAAAGGAGAAGATGCACACGAATGGGGGCTGATTGTCCTGGTGGTGGTAGAGGATTTGGGGATGATGGAAACTGTGAGGCAGAAAGGTTTGGGTTTGAACCTGGGCCAGAGTTTACTTTAGGAACGTTTGAAAAATATGCTGATGACTTCAAGAACCAATACTTTAGCAAGAATGAACATGTTACCGATATAGGAGGTCACTTGAGTGAAATCAAAGAGCGCTGGGAGCCATCTGTGGAAAATATTGAGGGTGAATATTGGCGGATGGTGGAGAAACCTACAGAAGAAATTGAGGTATGTCTTCAGATTTTGATACAAATACCATCTTTATGTGCTGAAATTGATGCATTTTCTTGTTTGTACTGTCTTTTGCTTTGTGCAAGGATCCTTTGGTGTAAAAGCACATTGTACCTTAGATATTTCCTTGAAAATGTTTCTCCTAAAAAGTAAAAAGAAGTTGGTTAGACATTCACCAACTGAAGATAAATTAGCCTAACCCATGTGCTCATAATCTTCTCTAGGTTCTATATGGGGCTGATTTGGAAACAGGAGTTTTCGGAAGTGGTTTTCCAAAGATCGGTCAGGACGGTTTTACTTCAGAGGAGCAGTATATAACATCTGGCTGGAACTTGAACAACTTTCCTAGACTGCCTGGATCTGTCCTTTCATACGAAAGCAGTGATATATCTGGTGTTCTGGTGCCATGGTTATATATAGGGATGTGCTTTTCTTCCTTTTGCTGGGTAAGACAACTTCTTTGCCTTCTTTTTCTTTTGTGAATCTTCATTACACCTCCTGTATAGATGTCTTTGGTTGTTGACTCTTTCCTTTTGTTTTTTGTTCTGAGAGCAGCATGTTGAAGATCATCACTTGTACTCTTTAAATTATATGCATTGGGGTGCTCCGAAGTTGTGGTATGGTATCCCCGGTAGCGATGCCTGTAAATTTGAAGAGGTTATGAGAAAGCACCTCCCTGACCTATTTGAAGAACAACCTGACTTGCTTCATAAGCTGGTGAGTTTATGCTACTTAGTAACTTGGTGTTCACATATATGAATCCCGCCAAAATTCTGAAGCCAAATATGTTCTTCATTCAAAAGTAATAATTTGCTTTGTTTTTTTCTTCCTATGTACAAGCTGTTCTCAGCATTCTGTATATCTGTTCCTCATAATGGCCATTTTTCATATTATCAGTAAATGTATGACAGTTTTTCTTCATTTTGTCATTCAGGTAACACAGCTATCCCCATCCATACTGAAATCTGATGGGATACCGGTGTACAGATGTTGTCAGAATCCTGGAGAATTTATCCTGACCTTTCCACGAGCGTACCACTCAGGGTTCAACTGTGGTTTCAATTGTGCAGAGGCAGTTAATGTTGCTCCTGTCGATTGGTTGCCACATGGACAGGTTGCTATAGAGCTATACCAAGAGCAGGGACGAAAGACATCCATTTCCCACGATAAATTGTTGCTTGGCGCTGCAAGGGAGGCGGTGAGAGCACATTGGGAACTCAATTTACTAAAGAAGAACACTTTCGATAACTTAAGGTGGAAAAATTTCTGTGGAAAGGATGGGATCTTAGCCAAAGTTCTCAAGGTAAATTCTGCTTTCACATCATTAATTTGGATGAGTTTCGCAGTTGAGTATAATTAAACTAATACTTCAGTGCAATTGAAATTCCCAATTGTTTGGCTCTGAAAGTTAAGTATAGATAATAAAATTTATAAATATGATAAATTAATTTCAAAACCAAATTATGCAGGTAAGTTTTTGGTTGGGCGGGTGTGGGCGGGAAGGATTATTGCTCCTGCTTAACATTTGTGTTAATAATTCATTGTAAAGAGTTCACTTGGGTCTGGCTAGCTCGTTTGTACTGTGTGTGTGCGTGTGTGTGTTTGATATACAGTTGCTAAGATGTTTCCTTCTTAACCATAATTGTCTTGTCTAGGCACGTGTTGAAATGGAGCGTTTGAGGAGGGAATTTCTTTGCAATTCTTCCCAGGCATTGAAGATGGAGAGCAATTTTGATGCCACGAGTGAGAGGGAATGCAGTATATGCTTTTTTGATTTGCATCTGTCAGCGGCTGGCTGTCATCAATGTTCCCCAGATAGATATGCATGCTTGAATCATGCAAAGCAATTTTGTTCGTGTGCTTGGAGCTCTAAGTTTTTCCTCTTTCGTTATGACATTGATGAATTAAACATCCTTCTTCAGGCTTTGGAAGGAAAGTTGAGTGCAGTATACAGATGGGCCAGACTAGATCTTGGGTTGGCCTTGAGTTCTTATATTGGCAAAGAGAACATGAAAGTTGATAAACTATCGTATGCCTCCAAGAGTACTATACTTGAAGCAGTGAGCTCACAGCCAAAAAACAATTGCTTTAAAGATCCACTGGGGAAAGAAATCTCTAAAGATGATCCTGGAAGGTCAACTGGGGGAGAAGAATCTTTTATTAGCACTGCCAACTCTCTGCAGGTTTGCCAGTTGTCACGAGAAGACACATCCTATGCTTTGAACTCAATTGAAAGGGAATCTGTGATGAAGATGACTTTGGATGAGAATATTATACTTCTTAGTGATGATGAGAGTGATGAGCCAAAGAAGGTTGATGAATGTGATGAGCCAAAGAAGCAACATTCAGACGGTACTACTGCAATATCTTCTGTTAATCAGTTAGAGATTTCTAATAGATTGGTGGCATCTGATGGAAAAGTGAGCTCCTGTAATGCTGAGAAAGTTGCAGTCTTAAATATTCCCATGACAGACGCAGATGTGATGGTTGAAAAAGTAGTTAGTCCGTTGGCTAGTGGAGATGAAAAATATCATATTATGAGTGTGAAAGATGAACAGGAGAATGATGGTCAATCACGATCCAATTCACCAAACCTTCCTTCTACATTTGATTCTGTTGGGGCCGAACATGGGCCAGACACTTGCCATGTTGGTGAGCCCAAGGTTACTATCTCCATAAGTGAACCGAAAGATTCACAACCGTGTGACAGTATAAAACCTGAGAACGAGGACAGACATGAAAAGATGGGAAGAATTGCCGATGCAAATATAGTGGATAATGTGAGAACTGCAACAGGAAACCCATCATCCAGCCAAAACAATATAGACAGATATTATCGCCAGAAGGGTCCCCGTATAGCAAAGGTAGTGCGGAGGATCACCTGCATTGTTGAGCCTCTAGAATTTGGAGTCGTGCTCTCTGGAAAGTCATGGTGTAACAGCCAAGCCATTTTTCCTAAAGGTATGCGGCAATTGAATCTCAAGTGACTTGTGACACTAAACATTTGTTTCCTTGTCTCAACATTCTGATTAATGTTTATTCTGCTTGGTGCAGGATTTAGGAGCCGGGTTAAGTACATAAGTGTTCTTGATCCTACTGTTAGGTGTTATTACGTCTCAGAAGTACTTGATGCAAGACAGGCCGGACCTCTGTTCATGGTATGCAGATTTTCTTTAACTCACACGATACATTTGTTCTTGTTGGTCTATGTTGGAATCTTGAAATTACTTCTTAGACAGTTGGAAGTGGGCATAATAGAGGAATTGATAGAAAGATATGAAATGAATTAGCTCTGAAAATATACCTGGGTATTAGGAAAGTTGAGTACTCTTTTTTTGGATTTGGGTAATAGCAACAATTTCCAGAAGACACTGTGTAGCTGCTGTCTTATATATGGAGTTTGATGATGGAAGGCAAAACTATATTGCGCTCCTTGGATGTTGTAATAAAAATCATGGGCAACTAATTTTGGCCAGAAATAGTGAAATAATGTGTCATAGTGGTAGCTTTTCAAAGTGGAATTTGAATTTTCAGTGGCCGTCATATTTAGGTTTTTTTTTAAATTGATAGTCATCCGTGATTATTTATTTGATCAGTTAAAATATCCTTTTCCTTTAGGTTTCTTTGGAGCAGTGTCCAGGCGAGGTCTTCATTCATAATTCGGTTGGCAGATGCTGGGAAATGGTGAGAGACAGAGTCAATCAAGAAATCACGAGGCACCATAAGTTGGGAAAACCAAACCTTCCTCCTTTGCAGCCACCTGGGAGTCTTGATGGCTTTGAAATGTTTGGGTTTACTTCGCCAGTTATTGTACAGGTAATTCTACCTGAGAAACTATATCTAATTATTGCTGAAACCCCTTCACAAGGATGCGACTCCTGTGGAACATGACTTCTTTGGCTTCTGTACCTTGAACTTGCCTTAATTTACGTACTCATGTCATTTTTCTTGCATAACCCAACTGCCATTTGGGGATGTTTAATATTAGAAGCTTTAATGCTTGGCCATGAACTGGCTTCTTGTTATTTTAGGCCTTAGTAATAGTAAACTCCCTCCCTTTCATACTAGGTAAAAATATATTCATGGCTAATCTTTGGTGTTCGTTCTTGTTCTTATTCATACAGGCCATTGAGGCAATGGACAGGAATCGCGTTTGTTCTGAGTACTGGGACTCTCGTCCGTACTCCCGGCCTCAAGTACAGATGCCACAAAAAGCTCAATCTGAAGAAACTAGAGAATACTTAAATAGGAGCGATCAAGAGGCTGCCGGCATTAATCTCTTGTCTAGTGGGGTTGATATGATACTTGGAGGCCTGTTCAAGAAGGCTAACCTAGAAGAATTAAACTCACTGTACAGCATCTTAAGTGACAATCAGCAAACTGTCGGACGAGGCCTAGTGACGCGACTTCTTAACGAAGAGATTCAAACTCGTCGGCCAACATGACTATAAGCCATTGCTTGGTTCTATTTAGGATTAGACTCCAAACTTACT
This sequence comes from Potentilla sterilis, assembly GCA_963682095.1. Classification (NCBI taxonomy): domain Eukaryota; kingdom Viridiplantae; phylum Streptophyta; class Magnoliopsida; order Rosales; family Rosaceae; genus Potentilla; species Potentilla sterilis. Next base: position 1,114,639 of record OY821756.1, on the reverse strand, counting down.
CAATCTGCCAGTTTTGGACTTGTGTAAATTCTGCGTCCCTGATTTCAGGTTGCATGTACATCTCACTCAACCTGCTCATTCATTTATACTAGGAAAAAGGGGGCGGGCGAACCAGGGGAGAAGAAAAGGCTCTTCTTCTGTAGCTAGTGTTGTTTTCTGTGTAGCAGTAGGAAACAAACTTGAGCTATTTGTACTCACCAAAAATCATAGTGGATACCCAGTAACATGATTTCTCTTCCTAAATCCTAACCTTCCAGTTCTTCTATTTAAAATAATTTATTAAAAGAAATATAAAAGTCTCTTTAGAAAAGGATTTCAGATTTTCAAATAAAATCATTGCAATTCGCAATAAGTGTTGATTTTTTGTTAATTATATTTCAATTAGGAATCTAATAGTCTTTTTTCTATTATCCGAAATAAAATTGCACATATATATACTACTTAAAAGCGAGCAGCGAAGATATCTGCTCTGCTTAGACCACACGGAAATCCAAACCCAATGAAGAGAAGAGCTGCCATTCAATCTGTGGTACACCAGGTAAAACCTTTTACTCCATTGAATTTGAACTTGAACTTGAATATGTTTTGATTTGTGATTTACTAAAACTATTTAAATTTTAGTTTCCACATACGAAAGTTAGCATCTTTGTTAGTGCTCGGATTGAAATATACTAATCAGATTATGTTTCCAGATGAAGTTTTGCATCTTTATTACTGCCCAGATTGAAATTGCATGCATAAAAGTGAACAACTCTTGTTTCATTCGAAGGATTGAAGATTGTACGTTTTTATCATCAAAAGTATGTTAATTAAGTAGAATGTAGTTTTGCAAAAAAAGCAACTGCATTGGCTTTAGACTGAAAACTTCACTTCTGTATCTCTCGGGTATTTAAGAGCAGATCTTGTGGTGCATTTTGATGTTCTTACAGTTTGATGGTTTGATTTATTAGGTTGACAGGAAGAGTAAGAGAAGAAGAAAATGTAGAGAGGAATACGATGTGTTGGACAGGTTAAGTGCATTGCCTGATGACATTCTTGTTTATCTAGTGTCCCGCTTGCAGCTAAAAGAAGCAGTAGCTACCAGTGTCCTTTCTAGGCGTTGGCAGAATGTGGGACTGTCTACTACCACCCTTAGGTTTGATGCTGTTGACTTCTCAATTCATAGTAATTTTCGGCGCTTCTGGCCAGACCGACCAAAAGAATTTATAGAGCAGGATGGCTGGAAATACATCAATTGGGTGAATCATGTGCTGCGGCAGCATAGAGGCCAACATGTAAAACTATTCAGAGTTAGCTTCTATTTAGATAGTCGCTTCTCAAGTTTCATTAATGGATGGATTCAGTTTGCAATGGAGAACAGGGTCGAAATGCTTGAATTGGATTTTTATCCAGAAGCTTTTATGAGATATGGATCTAAAGACTATAAGTTTCTCCACCAACTTTTGGAGCCCGGCATTCCAAGTCTGGGCTCTTCTGGATACAATAATGGTTTCAAGTCCCTCAGAGTTCTTCAGATCCGACATATTGGTGTGACTGAAGAACTTATCGAGTATTTCCTCTCCAGCTGTCCATTACTCGAGAGATTATCAGTGAATCATGCAGATGATTTGGTTAATTTAAGAGTTGTTGGTCCGTCAATCGCATTGAAGTATTTGGTGATACAAAATTGTGTTAAACTGAAAAGCATTGAAATCAGAGATGTAAACATCGTCTCATTTATTTATGGTGGATATTGTTCGACAAACCTGGTTATCAGTAATGCACCATTGCTTTCTGAGGTAACCTTTTTGAAGAAGGCTTTGCGAAAGGATTTCATTAGGGAATTTTTCACCCAATGCTGTATTTGTAACATAGAGAATCTGAAGCTGCATATCCACGGAGCGGTTAGTACATATTGTTATATTATGTGTCAGTCTTTATCCACTTTGGGTTACGTAATTTCTCACTCTTTTTTTGTTTGATTTTCAGGCCTACAACGAGAATCCTGCATTGCCTCTATTAGGAAATCTGAAGCATTTGGAATTACAAGTTGTAGCAGATTATTATAGGGCACTTCATCATTTATATTACTTCCTGAAGGCATCTCCTCACCTGCTGACACTTATATTGAAGGTGTGTCGAATACTTGGTAGATTTTGCAGTGAAAGTTGGTAGTTGTAGTTTTCTGCTCTTTCCAAGCTGATTTTGAAGATAGAAAATAGAAGTTCAATTTTCTGTGCTATTGATCAACTATGCTGATAGAATTCATATATGTTCTTGTGCAGTTGGAGCAGTATGAGACGGTTTCTTTACATTCAAGGCTTGAAGTTGGAGAAATTGAGAAAGCACCTGATTGCTCCCATAATCACCTCAAGGTAGTAGAAATAGTTGGCTATCGAGCTCATACATCTGTTGTCGAACATGTCATGTACATAATAAAGAATGTTCTTGCACTGGAGAAAATTGTTGTTGATCCTGTACGAAGATGGAGATATCCTCTTGGAGTGCATAGGCGCGATACAGAACTCCATAAAGAAGTCAAGGCTAGAGATCATGCTGAGCAATACCTTAAACCAAAAATCCCTGCAACTGTAGAATTTGTGTGCCTGTAATATCATCCTTGTGATGCAAAATTGGTTTTGTATGTATGATGAATAATCAGACATGTCATTTACTTCAATAAGATGAATTGTTTGGCCGCAGAGTTCTGCCCTTCTGTAAAATAGACATGGCTTAGACATGGCATTTACTTCAATTAGACATGGCATCCTTTAAAATATGTTTCTTCGGCATCCTTTAAAATATGTCCCCCTTCTAATATACTTTTGTTTCTTTTCACTTCCAATAGTAAATAGAGTAGTCTAAAACTATAAGTACACCTCACTTCAAATAGTTTACTGTTTTATTATTCCAGTTGAAGGTGTAAACTCAGTTCAAACATCAAAGTATCATAAAAAAAAAATTAAAAAAAAAACTCAATTCAAAGTGTTGTGAAAAACTATATTGTGACTCTTCTTGCCTAGCCAAATCCATGCATTACAACTTCAAGAACCAAGATCCATGTAGTGGTGAGGAAGATATGAGTGTTTTTAATGAACATTTCAAGTGATTGTTGTGGCAATCCTTATGCACTAAGATCGAATAAATTTTTTATCGAAATTGGGTTGCAAAAGAACGTTAAAAATCATTTAAAATATTATATATAGATCTCATATTAGATGGTAAATACGAAGAAATTCATTCTAATGTTTTTATTTTGTTACATCTTAGGATGGTGATGTAACAACATGAAATTGATTATAGAGTTTTCAGTGCACAACGAGTATATACATAAACCATTGTGGATAAAACTTTAATATAGATGAACGGTTGTCAAAACATATAGATGACTAATATATATTGTGTCGTGTACATACACGGCCGTGCATAGAAATTTGATCAACTTTTTTTTTTATCACTGTACCCATTCTACTCTTAATGTAATTACACGATACACAAAATTTATAAAAAAAAAAAAAAATGATCATTCTAAAATTTTTGCAACACATGGAGCAACGTTGTTCACTGAATTATTCTCCTTTTATATTTTTGTGAAATCTTGAACTGTGGTTTACCTTCAATCAACTAATACATTAATTTGAATAAATGTGTAATGCAATAATTGTGTAATAGAATGTTGTCATGCATTAAAACTAACTTGCAAAACATAGAACTTGGTCTCAAGGAATTCAGTGCTCATGAATATGTCCATCCACTCCCAAATGACAATATTGGAGATCCTTATCAACAAATTTTCTGCACTTATCACATGTGTCGCCACAAAAGAGTTTAGCTACTCTCAGAAAACAAAAAATAATGGTGACAAACAAGGCCGAGAGAATGGTGGCACCGGAACCCAGGGGCGTGGGGAGGAAACTTCATCGACTGAGAACGGCGAGGACGACAATGAAACGCAAACCCCACGCAAAGGTCGGTGAAGAAACGCAAGGTCAAATTAAGGTGTAAACGGAATGTCATCCTTCTCGATTTCTGGTCTGTGTGGCGCTCTACTCACATGGGTCCCCCGCCTCGACTCGATGGCCTAATGAGTTGGTTGACAAGGCGATGACCCTCTTCGAAAGGTATGGGAACGGGTCTGACTCCGAATTTTGTTATGACAGTAAATGTTATCGGGCGCTGTCGTGCTTCCGACTCTCTAAAGCCGATCCGACATGGTCTAATTTGGTTTGTGAACAGTTAATAAGGGTTTAACCGTATATAATTTTATATATGTGTTCTTATTTCTGTAACATTGTGTGCCATCATAATTTTTTGTTTTCTAAGAGTAGCTATCCTCTTTTGTGGCGACACAGGTGATAAATGCAGAAAATTTGTTGATAAGGATCTCCAATATTGTCATTTGGGAGTGGATGGACATATTCATGAGCACTGAATTCCTCGAGACCAAGTTCTATGTTTTGCAGGTCAGTTTTAATGCATGACAACAATCTATTACACAGTTATTGCATTACACAGTTATTTAAATTAATGTATTAGTCGATTGAAGGTAAACCACAGTTCAAGATTTCACAAAAATATAAAAGGAGAATAATTTAGTAAACAACATTGCTACATGTGTTGTGAAGTTCTTAAGATGATCATTTCTTTTTATATCTACAAATTTTGTGCATCGTGTAATTACATTAAGAGTTGAATGGGTACACTAATAAAAAAAAAAGTGGATCAAATTTGTATGAACGGCTGTGTATGTACACGACACAATATCAGTCATCTATATGTCTTGACAACCGTGCATCTATATTGAAGTTTCATCCACACTAATTTATGTATATACTTGTTGTGCACTGAAATCTGTATGATCAATTTCATGTTTTGTTACATCACCATCTTAAGATGTAACAAAATAAAAACATTAGAATGAATTTCTTTGTATTTACCATCTAATATATATGATATCTATGTATAATATTTTGAATGATTTTTAACGTTCTTTTGCAACCCAATTTCGATAAAAAATTTCTCCGATCTTAGTGCATAAGAATTGCCACAAAAATCACTTGAAATGTTCATTAAAAACACTCATACCTTCCTCACAACTACATGTGAGAATATCAAAGTCTTCAAACATGACTAAAAACAATGATGGTCGTGAATCTCTTGCCAATGAAGGTATTAATTAACGATCATACATTATAACCCACAACCTTGTGGTCATCCACCATTTAATTTAAGGGCAAATATTATAAAAGGTCTTTGTGGTTTGAGATCATGTCTATGTTTACCCTTGTGGTTTAAAAATGTCTAATTTTGGTTCTTGTGTTTCATAAATCACTTAATTTTGGTCATATTTTAACATGAACCCTAATATAAATTTAGCCTTAGGTTGTAGTACTAATGCATGTGTTGATTGGTTATGCAAAAAAAAAAAAAAATTATTAGTTCTGATGTATATATAGTTGTATACAAATTAAAGGTTTTTTAAAAGAATTGTTTATCACAACCTTATGTATTGTATATTCAAACTAAAGGTAATTATACACTGATTCATCTCAATGATGAGATTCCTGATGATTTGTTCTCTCAAATTCCAGATGAATTGTTAAACTAAGTGTTAAAATCCTAGACTTCTTATGAATTTGAACATAAATTGAATGAAGAAAAGAAAATAAGGACAAAAAATAGGTGATTTATGAAACACAAGGACTAAATTCGAACATTTTTAAACGACAATGGCAAACATAACCATGACCCCAAACCACAAGGACCATATATGACATTTGCCCTTAATTTAGTATCAAATTCAAACAGTTGAAATTCTTTTTTTTTTTAAATCTTAATTAACTTCTGATATTAAATCACTATTATGGGTGAGCACAAAACCTTTGTCACTAAGTGACAATCCGTAAATGGTATCTACTTAATCAATTAAAAGTTCATTGAACTGTGATTCCTTAAATTCAATATATTAATAAAATTATTTAAAGACTTATAATGAAACAAATATTTTTATAATTTTATATCAGTTAAATATTGTGATTCATGAATTTGACCTTTCATTAACGTTTAAATATTGGATTATTAATGAATACCATAAGTGCATTATTACATTATAAGTTATACTATTAATAATAAATAATTTGATCTAAAGAGTCTCCACAGAGAACTATATAAGGATTCCACCATGTTTACAAATCTCTAAAACTCTAAACTAACATGGCTTTGTTTATTGGAAAGGTACTGCTACTCATGCTTGTTCTATGTCTGACAACAACGAAAATTTCTAGTCTAGACATTGGACGCAAGACAAGACATATCAAAATTTCAAATGATTTGGACGGAAATCCTCCTTTAATTGTTCACTGTGAGTCCGCGGATGATGATATTGGTGAAAAAACTCTCCACCACGGTGATGTTTATGAGTTCAGTTTTCAACCAAAGGTTCTTCCGAGGACTACACTATTCCATTGCAGTTTTCAGTGGAATAACATACTTCATCATTTCAATGTGTATTATGAGGGAGTTGATTGTAGTCAGTGTTGGTACACTGTGAAGAAAGATGGCAAAAATATATGCCGATATGATTTTGCCGATGGGCAATATGATTTATGTTATGTTTGGAATGAGTGAAGTGTATCATCATCATGAATAATAAAAATAATAACAAGATACTTTGTTTTATATTGTTTCTAGAGGTTAATAGCTTCATAAAATTATTGGTTTTGAAATCGACAAGGGATAGGCATGAAGTGAGAAAGGACTTACCGCTTACGTCTTTTAGTATTTCTTATTGATTTCACTATACAACATTATAATAAGAATGGAAAGATATTAAATAAGAATGGAAAGATATTAATTCACCTATAAACCCAAAATTTAAAAGTAATTGGATTATTAGCTCTATTTTTTGTTTACTAGCCTCGTACCTGTGCGATGCGTGTTGTTGGTGATAGAAGAAAAACGTGGAATTTAATTTGTTTTTGTTGTAGGAGAAATAGATATATACAAATCGATATTTTATTACAAAATTGCCATAAACTACATATTTGAGTCCATCATTACCACCAACAAGTCATGTATTGATATGTTAGAGGTATAGAGGTATGTGTTGATCCATGTGGTGTTCTAAGTGAGTTGAGATCAGCATTGGAGAAGGAAGCAGTCCCTCTGCCTCCCAAGTTCAGTTTTTTTAACCTTTCTCATACCAGGTTGGATGAAAATCTAACCTTGTATGAGAATGGAATCAAAGATGGTGATTCTGTTGTGCTGTGTTGGGAGAGGGAATGGAAAATCAAGGTACTAATTTTAAATGGAGAGCCATCTGATGGATGAAAGTATGATCGCTCTCCAGTTTTCTCTTTTCGTTCTCTCTTAAAATTGAGCAGCCTGATCAATGATATCTCACTCCCAAACACCACCACCTCCACCTCTATCTCCGCCGCCGCACTCACCATACCACTTTCAACACCTTCGCCATTCCACCACTTGAGGACGAACCACACTTACCATATTCCAAGCCACCGTGAACCTTCTTCAATCACACCAGGTTGACCTCCATACTTTAATCAATGACATCGCTAGGAGTCAACAGGAAGACATCTACTCATGTCTCGGAAGCGGAAGTACTTGATGCAAGACAAGCCACTTAGGCTTCGTTTGTTTCGCGGAAAGTAAACCTCAGGAAAGGAAAGTCGTTCCTTTCATGCGTTTAGGATGCTACAAGGAACGGAAACACTTTCTTAATACAAGGGAAAATAGGGAGGAAAGTGGTTCCTCCCAAAATCTAATGGAATCATTTTCCCACCTCATTTCCTTACATTTATTACTCACAACTATTATTTTATTACATTAATTACATTTGTTTTTTACAATTTTCCTGCTAACTTTCATTATGTTACCAAACACAAGAAAGGAAAGCTCACTTCCCCCTCAAGTTCCCTTTCCATGGGAAAGGAGGAGGAACTACTTTCCTTTCTGAAAACTAAACGAGGGCCTTATGGCATGCATGTTTTTATTTTTAAGCTACATTTATTCTTGTAAACAGTTGGAAGTGGGCGTAATAGAGGAATTAATAGAAAGACATGAAATGAAATAGCTTGGAAAATTATATCCCAGCTCAATCATTAACATTTTTGATGAATTTTTTTTTCCGCTTACCTTACTATCGATCTAGATATAGAACGATGGTTTGGAGATATCCAATGATCCCGAATGTTAAATTTGTGCAGTACATATAGGCATTCAATTAACATTGTACTTCTTATTTAAAACTGCAGATTTTGTCAATTTCGGGGTACATATGGTTTTCATATTTACACACAAATCATCACTAATAAATCCAACATCAATTGAGGAATCTAACACAAATCAACACTAAATATATTCTATTAACACTAAATCTAACACTAAACATATTCTATTAACTCTAAATCTAACTCTAAACATAATCTAACACATATACGGTGAAAAAAAAAACCCAAAATCAATATTAAATACATTATATATTGAAGAACCGAACACTAAAAACAACACAAAATACATCATACACAAAATACAACACAAGATTTCCAACACTAAATTCAACCTATTAACACAAATTATGGTGATTACAATGAAGAGAAGAAATTATACTAACCTACAAAACAATTGGAAGAAAATACCTAAGCCATTGGACCCCGAAATTGACAAAATCTGCAGTTTCTTCAGAATTCGGCAGCAGAGGCAGTTTTTGTTTCTTCAACTCAACTAATGTGTTCTGTTTAAGATGAGCCTTTTAAATTAATTTAAAAACATTTAAGCGACGGACATACTCTTACTCCGTCGCTTAAAATGTACTTAAGCAACGGACATTTGTCGTCGCTTGCATTCCGTTGCAATAGAGTTTCTTAAGTGACTAAATTTATTCAACGTATAAGAGCAGCATAAGAGTTTCTTAAGCGATGGACATGGTTTTTTAAGCGGCTATTATTTATTCGTCACTTAAACGCGTGTTGTGCGACAGACTTTGACAGTCATTTTCAAAATCCGTCGCTTCAGGGAATTTATGGCGTAGTACGTAAACTCTATGCAAATATAACCAGAAATAGAAAATCTGCTTTTTCCTTTTGATTTTTTTACCATTCATATTTATTGAAGCTCTTGCATGTTCTCTTCCTAATTAATATGTTTTTATTTTATTTTTTGTTTACTTTTCAGTTTGGATCTTAATTAATTGAAATCCGAACGATTTCTCCGGTGAAGACTTGGTCATCCACATGAGTAAAAAGGTCTGTGTTTGCTTGAAACGTTTGCTATGCTACAAAAAGTTGCCACAGCTCTAAAAGACTATTTTTTACCTAATCTACAAAACGACCTGTCGCTTTATTGATTCTGTTTTTGATTCTTTACAAGATCTGTTGCACGATTTGAGAAATTTTTAAATACGACGGGAAGACCTCTTGGCAATGCTTAGTGATCTTTTCTCCTAATTAAATTTCAACATATGAAATTTTATCACAGAAATTATAAATTTATGTATTTTACTTTTTTTTTAAAATGACTTTAGGGTTTAGAGTTTAGGGTTTTAGGGTTTTAAGGTTAGAGTTTAGGGTTTAGGGTTTTAGGATTTAGGGTGTAGGGTTTAGAAAAACAATAATAAATCTAAAATGATATTTGAAAAAATAATTGAAATAATTTTCAGTCATAAAATTTCACGTGTCAAAATTACATTGGTAGGGAAGACCACTAAACACGGCCACGTAGTATTGAAAAATTCATCGCAGGATTTGAGCACAGTGAAACTTCTAAGTGAAAATCAAGGAGGTTGCTGAGGTGGCGTATGCCTACGACGTTAATGGCCGTGTATCTTCACTGAGGCGCTGCTTATCGCCGCCGCAGAGAAGGTCAACAATTCTGTGTTTGAGGTGCGTGATTCCGAATTGGTGAGCAAGGAGAAGACGACTATCTACGAATGTGTGATAAGGGAGGCTTTGGCCCTCGGCGGCCGTACAACGCTGAGAGGAGGAAGCTATTGCTTCGAGAGATAGAGCTGCTTCAGATGCTCGGAGCTGTAGCTCAGAGCTGTGGTAAGGACAAGAAGGTGACTTCTCCTCTCATCCGTGTAGCTTAGGTGAGCCTCCGTTTTCCTGTTCAGTTTTGAGAGGGAGATTTTGTTACTGTTTGAAAAAGACAAAATTTGAAGAGAGAAAAACGATAATTTGATCATGATTTCCATATGTTTTGTGTTAAAAATCTCATTTTGGCATTTTTTTTCTGATTGGGATGGTCCAATTGAATCATAGGCATTGATGCTAGTAGAATATAAAACAAATATAAACAAAACATGTGTTGCAGTTATTTATAAAATCCACAAATTATTCATAAAATGATCCATCCTGAGCTAACAATTATTAGAAAATTTGCAGTTGCTGAGTTTGCGCGGGTGATTAGAAGAACCAGCTAGTGAGGCTCCACGATATTTATAAGGTTTCACTCTTTCCAACAGCATAATATTGGAGCTGTCCTTGATTCCATAATCCGTAAGCCACTTGTCATTATCATCTAAAACTCTTCCATCAAAGTGCAGTTCATGACAAAACAGCCGACGCCCTCTCTTTTCTTCAAGCTCTTGTTTCAATTGCTTAAGAGTACTTAATGTACCTGCCTTGAGAGTAAAGATGTCTACACCGATCACAGTGATATTGAGGTACTCCTCCCGAAAGTTCAGTTTTGTTGGAACTGGTGTTGGCCACCATGGGATTACATAGGCGAAAATCTGGTCAGCGAACCAAGATACTGGAGAACTATTCTCAGATGGAATTTTCGTAACTATCTCTAAAGTTTTTTCACGAACATTGCACATGACTATGTATCTAATTGGCTCAGTGACGATATGTTGTAGATACAGTATATCCTTATCAATTGGGTGAAAACCTACCATGCGAAAATGTGAGATGATGAAAGGTTGTTTACAAACCATCTCTGACAAAGACATTCGATGAAGTAAACGCCATTCTGGTTTGCCGATCACTTCATTCTCTTTCAACTCCCAAATGAACATAGGATCGTCGTCGTAACACGGGCAGATCTGCAAACGCCCTCGACAAACACCTATATGCCAAAGGGGACGCCTGTCTGGGTTCGGTGATTCAATGAAACGACAATTATCAATAACATCATCATCACTAGTACTACACATATTATTGAACGGATCCAACTCAAACATAGAACCTTGGTAAGTCAACCAATACAACTTCCCATTGCAAGCAATTCCTCGACTCTCTGTAAAGCGAGGAAAGCGTGGTTGTTGATATAATATCCTAGATAAAGAATACTCTCTCCATTTACCTGTCTCAGAAGAGAAGATCTCCACAGACGGAGTACCATTGACATGGGTGGTAATTAATCGCACAACCCTGAACCTATACTCGGCATGAAGCTTGATTTTAGAGCTGTTGCTACTAGTACCTTCCGATCTTCTTCTTCTTTAATATTGTAGTAGGGCTCACAAATGAATCCCGTTGTATTTATTATATGACGAGATCATCTTCGAGCGGTGGGAGGAAGACGAATCCATTTCTTGGTGTAACAATTGCATATGTAGTAAACACGTTGAGAAAGACCTTGCGTGCACAAGACTAGGTCATTATAAGTCCCTACCACATAAAGGGTATGGCCATTGTGATAATGGCCTTCAAGACGAGGGATAGCTGGAAAAATGCTTGATATGCTGCTAGCTTCTACAGCAGGAAGATTAGGCTCTGATGATATGTTGAGGACTAAAGTCTTATGATTTACGAGCATGGGAATCATAACATACCGATTCAGAAAGCGTTTTTGCTGACTATGTTGGATGCGTAAAAAGCGGATAACAAAATAAGGATCGGAGAGGAGGGTGCGCCAACGCTTGGATACCAGCTTGCATTGATAAACAACTCTATTGTCAGGGAGTCGACAAAGGATATCGACCAAGACAGGGTCAGGGAGATCATTGATCGTCGATTTTGATGCTGGCGATGGTTGGTCACTGCGGCTTCTCTTGGAAGCAAGGATCATGGCATCGGAATCTTTTTGTTATACACTGTGGATATTAGGGTTTCTGATCGAGGATACAGAATCCCTCTGCTTTGTTTTATATACATATACATATACATATACAAAGATCCTTGTAGTGATGGGAATCCAAGTCTGATTGGGAAATGCCGTAGATTGCGTTCCGTATCGTTTCCAAATCCTGTTTTCTGTAATTCAAATACTATAACAGGCGTAGATTACGTTCAGCCCAGTGGATTCCTACAATACCGTTAAGATCGGGAAACCAAGACTCTTTCGGTAAAGAAACTGAAGCCTGATAGATCATGAATAGGCTAATCCTAGGGAAAGAAGTCTCTAAAGATGATCCTGGAAGATCAACTGGGAGAGGAGAATCATTTCTTAGCACTGCCACTTCTCTACAGGTTTGCCAGTTGTCATGAGAAAAAGACACATCCGATGCTTTGAACTCGGCTGAAAAGGAATCTGGGATAAAGAAGACTTTAGTGATGATGAAAGTGATGAGCCAAAGAAGCAACATTTAGACAGTACTACTGCGATGTCTTCTGTTAACCAGTTAGAAATTTCTAATAGATTGGTGGTTCCTGATGGAAAAGTGAGCTCCTGTAATGTTGAGAAAGTTGCAGTCTTAATATGCCCGTGACAGACACAGATGTGATGGTTGAAAAAGTTATTAGTCCGTTGGCTAGTGGAGATGAAAAGTCTCATATTATAAATGTGAAAGTTGAACAGGAGAATGATGGTCAATCACGATCCAATTCACCAAACCAGCCTTCCACATTTGAATCTGTTGGAACAGAACATGGACCAGACACTTGCCATGTTGGTGAAAACAATTTGGACAGATATTATCGCCAGAAGGGTCCCCGTATAGCAAAGGTAGTGCGGCGGATCACCTGCATTGTTGAGCCTCTAGAATCTGGAGGTGTGCTCTCTGGAAAGTCATGGTGTAACAGCCAAGCCATTTTTCCAAAAGGTATGCGGCAATTGAATCTCCAGTGACTTGTGACATTATACATTTGTTTCCTTGTCTCCACATTCTGATTAATAATGTACTCTGCTTGGTTCACGATTTAGGAGCCGGGTTAAGTACATTAGTGTTCTTGATCCTACATCAGAAGTACTTAATACAGGACGGGCCGGACCTCTGTTCATGGTATGCAGATTTCGTTTATCTCACAAGATACTTTTGCTCGTGATGGTCTATGCTCTAATCTTGAAATTACATCTTAGACAGTTGGAAGTGTGCATAGTAGAGGTATAAATTGAAAGACATGAAATGAAATAGCTCTGAAAACATACCTGGGAATTAGAAAAGTTGAGTACCTATTTTTTTGGATTTGCAACAATTTCCAGAAAGCACTGTATAACTGCTGTCTCATATATTGAGTTTGATGATACAATGAAACACTATATTGCATTCTGTGGATACTCTTGTTCTAATGAAAATCACTGGAAACTTATTTTGGCCAAAAATAGTGAAATAATGTGTTATAGTGAATACCTCTATTATGCACAATAAGTTGTAGCAGCTTATAATAGGGCACTTCATCATGTAATTAACTTCCTGAAGGCATCTCCATACTTGCTGACACTTGTATTGAAGGTATGTAGAATACTTGATAGATTTTGAAGTAAAACTTGGTAGTTGTAATTTTCTGCTCTTTCCAAGCCTATGTTAAAGAAGAAGAAAAAAGTAAAAATAGAAAATAGAAGTTAAATTTTCTATGCTAATAGAACTGATGTATGTTCTCGTGCAGTTGGAGCAGTATGAGGGTGGTCGATCACATTCAAGCCTGGAAGTTGGAGAAATTGAGAAAGCACCTGATTGCCCGCATAATCACCTCAAGGTAGTAAAAGTAGTTGGCTATCGAGCTCAAACATCTGGTGTCGAGAACATGTCATGTACTTAGTAAAGAATGCTCTTTCACTGGAAAGAAAATTGTTACTGATCCTGTATGGACATGGGAATATCCTCATGGAGTGAATAGGCCAGATACAGAACTCGATAGAGAAACAAAGGCTAGAGATCATGCTAATTAACACCTTGAAGCAAAAATCCCTTGAACTGTAGAATTTGTGTGTGCTGTAGTATCGTCCTTGTGATGTAGAATTGAATAATCAGACATATAATGTACTTGGATAAGATGTGAGTTGTTTCAGCAAAGAGTTCTGCCCTTCTGTTTTTATTCATTATAACACCTGTTTGTTGTTTTTTTTTTTTTTTTTTAACTTTTACACCATATGATGAGTTCTTTTTAGCACTGAAATTGTTACACCTCTCTCCCATCTGTATTGCAGTTTACTGCTAAACTTGTAAAAAGGAATTGGTCTCTTAATCAGAAAAGAAATTGCCAGAACTATACTTGGTTCCATATATTCTCCCATTTGAAACTTCAAAACTCTGAAACCATTTCTTGGTACTTGATGCTTTTGCTCTTCAGTAGCGGCAATATTGCCGTCAAAGTGGCCTTGGTGATCGTGTCTTCAATGCCTGCAGTAGTGGCCTAATCAGCAATAGATTATCACAACGTCTAGATTGAACGAGGAGTCCCTGACTAGCTAGGGGTTGAAGAAAACTTCAAAATGATGCTAATTTGGATTTGTGTTCCATCGTCTCTAAGGAATTCATTTAGGCATGAGGCCAAGCCAAGATGCTTATCAGTTAACACTCATGCTCAGTGCCCCGGTCTATGTAGAAGATTCATAGGTTATAAGTTGCTTCATTATTTTCTATGCTTGTGTCAATATGAAATGAACATGTGAAAATTGTCATGTTACTAATGTTAGTGACTTATGAAGACAACTCATATCTACTATCACAAATTACCCAAGCTATAAGCACACAAGAATGTAGCCTCTATGCCTCTATGGTATTCAATCATCAATTGACCTCAAGCAAGTACAGTACTTGTCTTAGAATTAAAAACAATTAACTCAGCCTTACATTGTATTAAACTTTTTTTTTTTTGGCAAATAAATTTAAAGATATTCTGTAAATACTGAAGTGTCAGATATAAAATAAAAAATGTAAACATTAGGGTAACAAAATAAAATATAAAACATTAGAGGAGTTATTTGAAGTCCAAATCAGTAGTCAACCCTGTGGAAGCTTGGAAAGGTAACCAAACTAAAACCCTATAAAACCCTCTGGCCATCCAAAACCCAGAAAAAGCTTAAAGCTTTTAGGTTCTTCGCTGTTGCTGTGGAGATGAAGGTGGTGGCTTTAGTAAGCGGCGGTAAGGACAGCTGCTATGCCATGATGAAGTGCCTCCAGTATGGCCACCAGGTTTCTTACCACTTTCTCTTTGCTTTGATTTAGTTGAAATTGAAAATGGCTCAAAAGTCAAATAAAGATTGAATTTTTTGGATTGTGCTCTACTGTTTTTCACATGTTGGATTCTGGGTTTTGAGTGAAAAGTGAAGAAACCCAACTCGAGTTTGAGCTAAATTTGTATGATGGGATTGGAATTTGATGAATGCTGGGATTTTGTGTCATTTTGTCTGGTCTATTTGGTTCCTGTGAAAAGTAGGAGAATTGAATGAAGGAGCATAGAGTTTGTTCCTTTTCCGGTTTTGGTAACTGGTTTGTAACTTTCTTGTATCTTGGGTTCAGTTTTGTTGGGTGACTATTGGTTAAGTATAAGTAAGTGGAAGATATGGGTTAGCCAAGCTGTTTGAGTCTGAAATGGATGGAGAATTTTGATTCAAGTGATACTAGGGGTTGAAATGTGTTCTACTTTGCTGTGACAGCTTAAGTGAGAATTCCTTTTCCAGAATTGGATTAAGCCATTGGCAGTAAGGTTTTCATGACATGTAAAAGCAGCTGTCATGTCAGCCAAATGGTGTTTAAACTCTTTCTACATTCAGCATTTTCATTGAGTTTCCATGGGTTAGCAACATAGCAAAAACCTTTTGATGGTATGCGAGCAGAATGTGTGCATGAGTATTGACTAGTAAACGATTTTGTTTGGTTTTGTCATATGTATCCAAAAGAAACATTAACAATAGTACCACTGTCTACTACTTCTGCACTTGTTTCTTCACATATCTCTGCAGAAGATGAAAAGGGAAGTCTTTGTAATTTAGTTTTTCAATGCTTGAAGATTGACATGTGTGTGCTATTACCCAGATTGTTGCTGTGGCAAATTTGATGCCAGCTGATGATGCGGTGGACGAGCTTGATAGCTACATGTACCAAACTGTAAGTCTCCTTCCTCTTGTCTATATTTCACCTTATCAGAATGTTTCTTATTTCAAAAACAGATTAAGTTCTGTATGTATGTATGTATATATGTATGTTATTGCTTAATAGTCATCAACCGATTATACACAAAACTAGGAGACTGAGAGAAATGAGAAACATGCATCCTTACTCGGGGGTTGGTTATGTGTGAATTTCACTTGTGTGAATGGCCATGTTTCTCAGGTTAATTCGAATAATAAGAATAATCAATCAAATATTGTACTTTAAAACTTTATATTCTTTATGTCATTTGGAGATCTCAAACAACTCCATTAGAAAAACATGTGTGCATTAGATGTTGCTTTTTCGCATTTAATTAAGATCTAGCAGTATCTTGTTTAGTGTAATTGTTGTTTAAGTAAAAGTGAAGCTGGGGATGGTGTTCATGCAATGGCATTAATTTGTCTACTACGTTTTTATCACTTCTCTCAGGTTGGGCACCAGATAGTTATCAGCTATGCAGAATGCATGGGGGTGCCATTGTTCAGAAGGCGAATACAAGGATCCACAAGGCAAGACTTCTGAGAAGGGTATTTTGGTATATCCTATGTTGGCAAAGTTGATATTTCTTTTCTTGTTGGTCGCCAATTCTTTCCTGCAAAAGATTTCTATATCTGGTTTATCTACTACATTAATTGTTTAGGGTTAAACATATTTTTATTTTCTTATGGCTCATGCATATTGTATAGGCATCAGAAGCTTAGCTATAGAATGACTCCTGGCGATGAAGTTGAAGATATGTTTATTTTGTTAAATGAAGTGAAACGACAGATTCCTTCTGTCACTGCTGTATCTTCTGGTGCTATTGCATCAGACTACCAGAGGCTGCGGGTGGAAAGTGTCTGTTCAAGGTTAGGGCTTGTTTCTTTAGCATACTTGTGGAAACAAGATCAGTCATTGCTCCTTCAAGAAATGGTAATATGTGTTTGCAAATCAGCAATATAAATTTGTTCAAGTACATATAAGCCTATTTTAACTTTGGTACCTTTTCTGCCATTCAGATAACTAGTGGGATTGTGGCTATCACAGTGAAGGTAATTTAGTCTTTTAACTTTCATAATGAATCCCTTTTAATTGAAGCTTCAAATTTTATGCTCCTAGCTTTACCTAGTTTTGCATTCCTCTCATCTTCTTTGGGAGTCATGTGTAACCTTTGTTTTAAAAAAGGTCAAGCTTGAAAAAGTGTCAATAAGCATCACCTTGTAGGAAAATAATTACAGTTCGAGTCTATTAATCATCTTACTCTTGTCAATAGATTTCAATTAATCCATGCATTAGTTTCAAAAATCTTAATATCATGTTTTTGCAATGAAAACCAGTTTTAGCTTTCCACAAGACTTGGATGTGAGAGTGAAGATCAGTCAAATCATGTCTGACCTTATACCATTGTCTTACTACAAATTAAAAGAAATAACATCATATTATTTGAATGGTTTTATGGATTGGACGTTAATATTCTCACTGTTATAGGTTGCTGCCATGGGGTTGGATCCGTCAAAGCACTTGGGAAAAGAATTGTCAGTATTACAGCCATATCTGCACAAGCTGAAAGAGTATGCCATATCCATCAGAGCTAAATTCATTTGTCACCTCCTTGTTAGTAGTTTGAGCATAATTCATAAACTGCTATCTTGACATTAAATTCCTTGGCAGTTTATACGGTATTAATGTATGTGGTGAAGGAGGGGAATATGAAACATTGACACTGGATTGCCCTCTCTTTGTTGTAAGTTTATATCATTCCTCATCCTAGGACTAAAATTACAAATTGGAATTAGTTATGGTCATTGTAGCTTTGTTTTTTGAATAGTGATACTTTTGCCTTTTACACAAAATTCAAATCCCCAGAATGCTCAAATCATGCTTGATGAGTCTCAAGTAATACTGCACTCTTCTGATTCCATAGCGCCAGTTGGGGTGCTTCATCCGGTGGCTTTTCATTTGCAAAGTAAGGCAGAGTCCCATTCTTTGGAGAGCAGCGACAATTTCCATGAGATCTGTGAGGAGAAGGTGGGATTTCTATATGAAGTGCAAGGAGACACAGAAGCAGGTGATGTCATTTTCCAGGCGGATGCTGCAGTTGATGACCTGGTTAAACTTCCTGAGCATAAAATTCACATTTCAAGAACACAAAAGGGTGATACATTCTCTATTTGTTGCTGGTTGCAAGATTCTTCCACAATTTCTGCTGGTATACATCTGCACTTGCATTCTTTGAAAGTGAATTTCTTCATCCAACTTAGGTTATTGCATTTTTTGTCCTTCGGACAGAATGATTTACTTCTAGGTTTGAATTACAGGTTTGCAAGAAGACCTGGAGGTTGTTCTGAAGAAAATTGAATCGCTACTCGTGGAATATGGTTTTGGTTGGGAATATGTACTCTACATTCATCTTTATATTGCTGATATGGGTGGGTTTTCTACCGCAAATGATACATATGTGAGACATATAACCCAGGAGAAGTGCCCGTTTGGTGTTCCATCTCGCAGTACAGTCGAACTGCCTTTGTTGCAAGTGGGTTTAGGTAATGCATACATGGAAGTTCTGGTTGCGAATGACCACACCAAAAGAGTGCTGCATGTACAAAGTATATCTTGTTGGGCACCCAGTTGTATTGGACCATATAGCCAGGTAAAACCCATCTTCAACAAATACTGAATTCTATATTGGGTTGAATGTTATGCTTGCCTTGCTGAGCAATTCTCTTTTGGCACCTTTGCTTCCTTTTGTTCCTGCAGAACAGTATTGTTGGAATCTTTAATTAATTAATGTGGTTGATCTATAGTTCCAGTTGATCTGTTTGCAGGCAACTCTACATAAGGAGATACTTCACATGGCTGGTCAATTAGGGCTCAACCCTCCCACAATGACTTTATGTGATGGAGGTGTCATGGATGAGCTGGCAACAGCACTGGAGAATAGTGAAGCAGTGGCAAATTGCTTTAACTGCTCAATATTCACTTCCGCTATCATCTTTGTCAACTACTGTTCAACTAAAATTCCACTGGATGATAGATTAAACATCCATGACAAGCATAAAGCTATCCTTAAACAAAGAAGGATGTTCAATTCAGATAAAGGAAATAATTCTGAAGCATTGGACCCCATTTTTTTATTTGTCCTTCTCCCAGATCTGCCAAAGGGGTAATTAACTATCTAAGTTGGCCTTTGTTTTTCTTTTCTTTCATGTTATGCCTGAGGAGTAGTATATGTTCTTATTGGTATAATTATAATTCATTATCACTACCTGTCAACTCTCATTACACTAGTGGTGAATTGCTTTAGTGTACTAAATGTATCTGAAACAGTAGTTTAGAATAAATGTATAAGTTCCTTGTTTTAGTATACTATCTGAAACATAACTTTAATATTTGAAAACACTGGAGAAGTTAATCGCTTGATGCTTGATTGTTTCTATGATTAGTGTATTATAAATTTATAGGCTCAGATGTCAGATATTATGGTAATAGAAATATAACTCGCGAACGTCTAAGGTTAGGACTTTATGCAAAGCCTAAATTTTTCAAGATAGTTGGAAGTGACTCTTTCTGGTAGTCCTTGGTTGAGTACAAGTGTGCATTTCGGTAAGCTTAAGTTGATGTAGTATTGTTTCTTTGCCTATGCTTTTATGTATATTTATATATCAAACATTGCACCTTAATGCATTAAAACTGGATGAACTAGGAACCATAATCAGGTGCCCTTTTGTTTTGGCATTGCAGGGCGCTTGTAGAAGTTAAGCCTGTTCTATTTGTTGCAGAAGAAGAGTTTGAAGCAACATTTAGGGATGTGAAAGACCAGTCTTACTCAATGTCAACTGATTACTGGGGGGGTTTTCAGCATGCAGATTGGCATGGATCATGTGTTCAGAAGTGCATTGTTCCCGGAAAGTTATGTGCAGTTGTTTTGTCTGTGAGTAGTGAACTTGCTGCCATGGTCTGCGACAGTGACAAAGGGGATCATCAAAGTTCTGTCATTGGAAGGCAGATGGATAGAGTATTAAGATTCTGCTTATATCTTCTTGACAAGATTATCACGGAGAACGATTTTGGTTGGGAAGACACAGTGGTATGTCTCTTGATTAACACACTAGTTAAGGTTCCCTCTAGGATTCTGTTCACAATGTTACGTTTTGTTTACCTGTTAATAAGTCTCAACTTTAGTGCCTCTGCTCTAATATCTTGATTCTATTTATATGTTTAGAATGATGTTTCTCTTACTCGCCGTCTTTTCCTTGTATAGTATTTAAGGTTCTACTTTCCAACAAGTCTTCAAGTGACTCTGGATGCACTCTCTCTCATGTTGACCAATGCATTCAGCGAATTTGCTGAGATGAATGGGAATATCAAGATTGGCAAGGACCCCATCTTCAACCTAGTTCCTGTAATGGGTGCTGGGAAGTCTTCAGCATCCATGAATGATATCATCACCTGTGAATTATTGGCTCGGAAGTGAGCTTCAAACCGATGCTTGGTTAAGTTGCCTCCGAGATGACTAAGTCCCATTAGAAGACCTTTATACTGAATTTTTTTTGTAATGTTACCTTACAATCATATCATGTATCTGATGCTTGTGGCATAAATTGTAATCAAATTTCATGAAACTCTATACAACCAACTATTCCACGATCATTACAGTTGAATCGAGTTGTGTGTGGTATGCAAACAAGTTGGATTATTCCTCATCTGAGAAATATGCCATCTTCTGTTCTTGCTTTGGCTTATATCAAATGACATAGCCTCGAGAGTCGAGACTGAAGTGTTGCAGTAGTACAACCTTAAGGATAAGAGCAATGCTTTATGGCTTTGTTGCCATACGTACAAGCGTGGTCGCCATCATTACATCATTTCAAATCATTGTTCCTAATTCCTGACAGACAAATAATGAATGAATAACGCAGTGTTTAACAAATCGATTCAACAATCATTTCACCAAATGATTATCATCATGAACATTTCAGTGGTTATCGACTATACATGTCTTTCTTTCTTGTTCACAAACTCCTTATAGATTGGTTTTCATGGAAGTTAAAAGATTATTTGTCATGGCTTATCAAGAACCAAGTATTCGACTATTGGTTTTGCACAGTTAGATGATTAAATGGTTTCCAACTCGATATTCTTTTTTTTTTCTTCGTCTTTTTTTTTTTTTTTTTTTTGCATAGATGATCTTTAAAGATGAAAACCATTAGGAACCTTTGGAAAATATTGTGTAAGTGGCTCGACAATGCAGCATCGCAAATGGTACTTTGAAAAGACCCCTCTTCCTCAGCATTCGTTCAAATTTATTATGAAACACAGAGGCAGTTGCCTCACTTGCCTGTGTATAACTATATGTACCAGTAAGTACATGCAGCTAGGTGGTGCTTCTGTTGATGAGCCAAACTCTTACGGTAAGGTGACCCTTTATTGTAAGAACCTGTCTGTCTACGCAAGCAAGGCTCCCTCCCAAGGTCCCAAAGTCTCAGAGGATCTTAAATGAATTTGAAAGCCATGCCATCAAAGTTCAAAGCCATGTTGCAGAGGTGGTCTCAGAACACAGAGAACCATGCAAAGCAATGAAGTGCTAGCTTCTTTGTTGCCATGACCAAAGTGTGGGGGCTTTCACTCTGAAAAAGCAAAAACAAAAGGTTACAATTTTAGTTGTGAGCCAATGAGCCATGGCCTGGAAACCACATGCTGGAGGGACCATAGGAATCATTATACAAGTCTCATCCTTCCATTGCTGGTTTTAGAGGGCAAGAAATGTACTGACTACTGAGCAAAGAAAAACCCCACAGACCAGTCACAGTGGTGAAGTACGTAGACAACGTAGTAGCAGCAGTAGTAGTAGTAGTAGTTGAGAAGCTTCAAGGCACATATAAATTCACTAGCAATGAAATCCTTGGGAGCCAGCCTCAGATCCGGCTATATGGACCGACTCCATATCCACTCCATATAAGTTGAAAATCTTACATATCTTGTGCTAGATGGTCGATCATGGATGTTGTTTCTTATACAACTTTGCTGACTCGATCAAATACTCTTGCTTCAACTCCATATGTTTCTCTCGCAATAAACTTCTTTCACAACTTTCTTGATACTTGTTGCCATGACAACCACGTTGGTCTTTATGTAAGACTCTCATGTGAGGCTTAGATGGATCCAAGTAGTCCCAATACTAAGTGGGTGACACAAATCCTTTAGATCAATTTAAGGCAAAGTTTATTTTGGCAACTTAGCTAACTGCCGGTTGTCCAAATTGATCCGAGTCTAATAAGCCAGCTACTCAAATCTTATTTTTAATCAATGGGGATTGCCCTTTACATAGTTGCAGACTCTACCAGCCTATGTAGTGAAATATGAGAGGGACATGAACAATAATAGGGTACAATATCAGATAATCCTTAAGGAAGCATAAACATATGTCAAGTTGTCGTAGATGATGAAGCTCACCAAGCTCTCGTTAGTTTAATTGTTAAGCTTTTCTTGAACAAGTCTATTGCTTCTCATCTGAGTTGCTATTGTATACTACGACAATCGTCTTCATTTACAATGATGAATGATCTACCATAGTTCTGTTCAATGATATAATTCACTCCATTTCTACTCATCTTTCATTTTAAACGAGATACTCTGAAAAAAAAATATATATAACAATTTATCTTATTTCAAAGTATTATAGAATTTTGAGTGACAACATATTGCTAAAATATTGTCCTAAAACTATCAGTATAGTGTTTGGTGCATACATCATTAATTAATTGCATTAGAAAGTTCATTTCTACGCTATATGTGTGTTGTGTGTTGTTTAAGCATTAGAAGTTAGAATCATACATATATTTCACACTTAAAATTATACAAAACTAAAATTATAATTTCTTACTTAAATTAATTGAAATTTCGAGAACCATCACTCTTAACTCTAATCATAACCTCACTAAATAAAATAAAATAAAAAGAAAATGATCGTCATGTTTGAAACATTGAACATCCCTCCCTATTTATCAAAGCTAAACATGTTCCCAACTCTAGTCATTTCACATGAAATGAGCTAGTAGAGTACTAGTTCTAGAAATCACACATATTTTCTTAGGAAGTGAGCCATCTTTCATTCCTAACTAGACGCCTCATTCACTCTTGGCATTCACGTTTCGATTTACATCTCAAAATACATGATAAATTAACTGAAAACTTATAAATATTTTCCTTTCCCACTTCTTACATTAGATTGTTGGTTGTACGGTAGTTGAAACCGTACCTTAAAACGACCTAACCGGCTAGCCTTAACCTACGTCTCAACAGTACATCCTCCACAGCTAAAAACAAAATAACTGTCATTCAACTTTAGCAATAACGTCCCTTACCAAAATGGAAAGTCCTTGTTTCACCGTGTCCCTTTGTGTAAAAACAAATTAATTAAGAAAATACTTTTGTCTATATCAGTATAGATGGTGTGTGTCCATATTTTCTCTAATTTACATATTTTGGACAATGTAATTAATGATTTTAACCGTTCAAAAATTGAATTAATCAATAAAGATCATCTCTGTACAAATTCGAATGGTTAAAAATCAATGAAGGTTAAAAATCAATGAAAGTTAAAAATCTCATGATCAACCGTCCATTTACTTGATACAATCAGTTAAGCAAATGATATTTTTTATGGTTAATTTTTTTTACAGAGATAATATTTATTGATTAATTTAACTTTTTAACTTTTAAAATCATTGATTATATTGTCTAATATATATAAATTGTGGACACAAGTATTTTCTAATTAATTACCCTCGGAATGGCAGAGGTAAGTAATTCACCCCACAAAGCTAGGCAAAGCTATAGTCTTTACTCTAAAGCTGCGAAACAGAGCAAAAGCAAAAGTGAGAAGAGACTCTTCAACCTGGAAAAACAGAGAGAGAGAGATCTGAGGTGGGAAGAGAACTACACACTGAGTCAGGAACCGAGTTGGGTCTTGTCATCTACATTAGTTGTGAGAGTGTACCAAGGATTGGAACCCAAGATCCTGGACCGTTGGATCCCTCCCTATCTGACACCAACCGTGGGATCAAGCCCACACCCCATCATCATTTATCTCTCTCTCCTCTCTGACTGATTCAACTGTTGAATTAGGAGAGTGCCCACCAGAGGTGTAGAGGCAAGGTGAAAGAACTCAACTTTGAGCTTTCACTCCAAAACCCAATCCAAAGGTTCGTGCTTTATTTGGCTCAGGTGAGTTTTTAGGGAGAAAGTTATGCTGTAGAGGTTTTGGGAGATGGGATTTCAAAATGTAGGCATATTATGGTAGCTATGTGAATCAATTTTGGTTTTGTAGTAGAAAGTTTTGATTTTGATTATTGGGTTTTGATGGGTTTGTTGTTGTGTGGTGATTTGAGCTAGAAAGATTGAATCTTTTGTGTTCATTTACAGATTTGGAGCTTCGTGGTGGCTTTGGTGGAGCTGAAGATCAGGAGATTGAGCTGCAAAAGTGGTTAAAGCTTTTGCTATGGTGAGGAAACTAAGTTTGATTTGAATTTGAATTGAATTATTCGTAGTGGTTTTGTGTTGGATTATATGGGTTTTGGGAATTGTTGGGTTGAACTGTGGTGAGAAAACCCCAAGTGATTGTTTGTGATTTTTGGGATTCTGAACTATAGTGTATGAGTACAACCGGTTTAGATTTGAGTTCCAAAGCTTAAGTTCACCAAAAATGGAAGGAGCATTAGCTTAGGAACTGAGAGAATAGTTAAGCAATATATAAGCAATGGAAGATTATTCCAAATACTCCCATAGTCCAGCTCATTTGGCGGTTGCACGACATGACTATGCTGCCCTTAAGCGCATTATCTCTACCCTCCCTCGGCTTGCCAAGGCAAGTGAAGTAAGCACTGAAGCTGAATCTCTTGAGGCTGAGCTCCGAGCTGATTCTGTGTCAGCTGTCATTGATCGTCGTGATGTTCCTGGTCGTGAGACCCCACTGCATCTTGCAGTGCGTCTCCGGGATCCAGTGTCAGCGGAGATTTTGATGGCTGCTGGTGCTGATTGGAGTCTTCAAAATGAGAATGGTTGGAGTGCTCTCCAAGAAGCAGTGTGCACTAGAGAGGAAGCAATTGCTATGATTATTGCACGGCACTACCAACCACTTGCTTGGGCCAAATGGTGCCGTAGACTTCCTCGTATTGTTGCCTCTGCAGGCCGTATTCGTGATTTTTACATGGAGATAACTTTTCATTTTGAAAGCTCAGTCATCCCATTTATTGGCCGAATAGCCCCCTCAGATACTTACCGCATTTGGAAGCGTGGCTCTAATCTACGTGCTGATATGACTCTTGCTGGTTTTGATGGGTTTCGCATTCAAAGATCTGATCAAACATTTCTTTTTCTTGGAGAGGGCTACTCTTCAGAGGATGGTAATGTGAATTTGGCCCCTGGTTCTTTGATTGTTCTAGCACATAAGGAGAAAGAAATTACAAATGCTTTGGAAGGAGCTGGTGCCCAACCAACCGAAGCTGAAGTTGCCCATGAAGTGGCCTTGATGTCACAAACGAATATGTATAGGCCAGGCATTGATGTTACTCAGGCGGAGCTTGTTCCCCACTTAAATTGGAGGCGACAGGAGAGGACTGAGATGGTTGGAAATTGGAAGGCCAAAGTTTTTGATATGCTTCATGTGATGGTGAGTGTTAAGTCTAGGCGGGTTCCTGGGGCTATGACAGATGAGGAGCTATTTGCAGTGGATGATGAAGAAAGGGTCGCAAATGGTGGTGACAATGATGAATATGATGATGTATTAACCGCTGAGGAGAAGATCCAGTTGGATTCTGCACTCTGTATGGGGAACTCTGATGTTGTTTGTGATGACGAAGATAGTGGGGTAACTGGGAGCCATGAAAGTGGTTCAGGTACCTATGAGAATGGTGAATCAAATGGTGTTGGTAAGGACAAGAAGAGTTGGTTCGGTTGGAAGAAAGGTGCAAAGGGAAATGATGATTCTGAAGATCCAAAGCTTTTGAAGAAGTTTTCAAAGTTGGCCCCAGAAGGTGGCAACCAGAAATCACTTGATCATCAAAAACCATCATCTGAAATAACGAAAGATGATATGACAGATGCCAAGAAGGGAAAAGACAAAAGCGGTAAGAAAAAGAAGAAGAAAGGGTCTAGTGAACCTAAGCATGAGAGTGAGTACAAAAAGGGTTTGAGACCTGTCTTATGGTTGACACCGGATTTCCCTTTGAAAACAGATGAGCTTCTTCCCTTACTAGACATCTTAGCAAACAAGGTCAAGGCAATAAGGAGACTCAGGGAACTTTTGACTACTAAATTACCCCATGGCACTTTTCCTGTCAAGGTAACCCAAAATCTCCAGCTTGATTGATTTTTCTTTTTCAATATTTTCTTCTGCTTGGTTGTTTGTGCAATTTTACTGTTGATTAGGCTTTGGGTACTTCTCCCAGATTCAGCATAGCTCACCTTTCAATATATTAGGTACAATGTACAAATTGACAGAATATTCTATATGAAGTCTACTTGGTGATTGATGAAACAAAGAATATCTATATTTGTATCTGCTTAGGATATGGTAACTTTTAGTGATTACATTGCCTATTGAATGTTGTTTTGTGCATTTTGGGTTGCTAAATTGTCCATCTATGAGTCAGTTCAAAGCTATATAAGGTTCCTTTGGTCAACTAATATGTTTTGTGACGGTAACATGCTTTATAACAACATAACAAACCTTTCCTCTCACAAGTGGTCAGACTGATTGTCTGACTAACATTTAGTTGTAACAGACTCACAGTTGGTCTGTATGTTTTCTATTCAGTTGTTGAGTCATTGTTCTTATTGGATATAATCTTGTAATTATTGTGTTTACCATATAGAGTTCTTCAGCTTCTGCTTTTGGATGTCAACATAATGTTGCATTTCTCTACTGCAGGTTGCCATCCCTATTGTTCCAACCATACGAGTTCTCGTAACTTTTACAAAATTTGAAGAGCTTCAGCCAGTGGAGGAATTTTCAACTCCTCTCTCCAGTCCAGCGCATTTTCAGGAAGCAAAGTCAAAGGAATCAGAGGGATCCTCATCATGGATTTCATGGATGAGAGGGGGCCGTAGTGGACAGTCAGGTGACGGAGATAGTCACAGATATAAGGAAGAGGTTGACCCTTTCCTCATACCTCCTGACTATACATGGGTTGATGTCAATGAGAAGAAACGCCGCATGAAAGCCAAGAAAGCTAGGAGCAAGAAGCACAGGAAACATGCAACTGCAAAGAGTAGTGATGCGACACATCAGGCAAACGAGGATGTTGAAGAATAGTTTTCACTTGAGTCAATCCTACTCTGCCTGCTGAAGGACTCGGTGGGATAAAAAAAATGTGGTAAGCCCTCATTCCTGTGCAGTCCTGATCTTTATTCGTCCCTTTGAATACAATTTAGGCTATCAATTGTTATTTTAGAAGATATCTTCTTCAGTTGTTGTATTGTTATGTGATGTGAAATCGGAAAGGAACCCCACTTGCTTTTTTCCAATACCTCTCCTTTCCTATTTATCTCCCAGTAGTCTATGTATCTAAGGGTTCCTTTTATCAAATTCGCATTTTTTGTGTATGGTATACCATTTGTTTCACTTCTGTTTGGTACTCTTAACTACTGTACGACTAAATTTGAGAATACTTTTGTAAGCCATAGTTATGATGATTATCCTCCAACCAGGCCCTGTTTCGTTTTCTTCTTCAAAAACCAAGAATTAAAGAAGAGATAGTTAGGAATCCTTCTTGAGTCCTTAGTTGAAGCATCTAAATGGTTGAACACTATAGCAAGTATGACTATGTAGTTGCTTATGGCTTTGAAGACGTGTCGTAGCAGAAGCCAAGAGGCCAAGACAAATCAAACCCAAGCATCAAGGATAGAGCTTAAGATTCCATATCAATAAATGGAAGGATTTATAGTCTCATAGTCCTAGAGTAGAGATGAGACTCGTGAGAGACTCATTATTACGCTTGGTTTCCACGTCCGTGTTAACAAACCATGCAATACCCTAACCCTAGCCACCATGACATCCACCACCACCACCATTAAAGATCTCCTCAGATTGCTTGGTCGAAATCCTGTGTAGACTTTCTCACTAAAAAGAAAAGATCTCCCAGTTTTCGTTGTACACAACAGGTTAATGGCCTGTTGTTTGTGAAAGCTTTGAATCATCTCGGAAGTTATGCAATGGAAGAGGCACATACACCAGTTACTAAATCAACTATTTTCTTATGTCAGATTATAAAGCAACTCAATGTTACGCATCCCAACTTTAACAGGTATTTATGATGGAAAAATGTTCCTGAACAACCTAATTCTGTAGGGTCTGCATTATATGTATACTTCCCAAAAGTTTCCATCGCATATATTTGCTCCACACTGCTCATTCCAAGTTCCTACATGAAGGAGATGGGTAAAATGCAAATAGTTTTTGTTTATCCATTGACGCATTTGCATATACAGAAGAAGTTGAAGGCTAATATGAATAGGTGATGCCCTCCATTCGTGTTCCTAACCTGAAACATTCTCATCAGATTTGCCAAGCCTAGCTATAGTGAGTTGGTGACTATTGAGACAAGAGGGAGACACTACAATGGGGCACCTGATCAGTATGTATCTTCCTTTTTGTTTTCAACCCAAAAAGGGTCACCAAATGAAAGTTTTTCATCTTTTCCAGCTTTGTATTCTATGGTAACTTGGTAGTTTTCCTTCTCATATGTCTGAAGATGAATATCGTTGGTGACACTATTACTCTAGAAACCTTTGGAGCTGTAACTGAAGCCTTGTACTTGGCACTTGGCAGCACCATCTCCCACATTTGTTATAGTCCTCTGAAATCTTTGAACCCTTTGTTCATTTGTATGATGCTGCTCGCGCCAATAAAGGACGGATAGTTCAGATCCGAAAATTGTTTAGACCAATCATTATTTTTAGAAATGGTTGTGAGTTTAAAGGACGGATATCTTCTGCCGGGCCCTTTCCGCTCGCGCCGCTGTCGTGCCGCTCGGTCCCTGATTGGTGATCCCGGTTTGATCATCAGGGATGGGGGAATGCTCCCGTGTCGCCACTGGGGTAGCGTTGAGCACTGGGTCCATTAGGATTCGTTGATCCTCTTTCGTATTTCCTTTTCCCGCTTCCGAACTTCCAGTCATGCCAATTGTAAATCCCCCTCTCCCTTTTTTTTTTTTTTTTTTGAAACCGGTCTTCTATCCACCGGTAGTGCAACACAACTTTTTGTAAAAATTTCCACAGACGGCGCCAATTGTTTCTGTCTGAATCCGTAGACTCACAAAAGAACAATAAAGATAGAATGACACAAGGACTGGTGGAGCTGGTAGTGGTTTCCTCTTGCAATTCCTGCTAACTAATGGAACACCGGGCGGACCGGTTTTCACCTCTCTAATGTCTAAGTCAGTACCGTTGGTATAAATGGATAACTTAAGCGGGAATGAGTGATTGAAGAATTAGTTACCTATGAGGGTAGTTGGAGTCCTTATATAGGCTACCGAGCGAGAGGTCTGGTCTTACTCTTCGATGTATGACTTGTTTCCCTTCTGTACATGTTTCGGGCAGCATTGCTGGCCTGTTTGGCGGGCTGGCGCCTCCGGTTCCAGGGCCTTCTGCCACAAGACAGGCTGCTGGGTCCCGGGCCCGAGTGTTCATGATCCTTCCCCGGCCCAAGGACCGGAGCCGGGTGTGGTAGCTGCGGGTCTGTGGGCCTGAGTAGCCCCTCTATGGCTACCGTCAACAGACCTGAACTTAAACTGAGTGACATATTACAAGAACAAAGCGAAAAACGTTAAAGGAAAGAAATTCAATCAAATCATTAATTTCGATCCAATTTAGACCGGTTGCTTGATTACAAACATTCGTCTCCAGTTCCCGGTGCAATTCAACAACGGCCGAACATCGAGGACATTTGAGGACATGCTTTGTGAAGACCAATATTTTTTTTTTTTCCTTTGTGAGCACCATAGTTTTGCCCTTAAAATTAGATTACCTTCAACCATAACAAAGAAAAGAAGAAAACAAAAACAAAGAGATTGGGATAGCGAGTGTGAATGAAAAACCACCAACATTAGCAAGTGACAAAACTGAGCCATTTTCCTAGTCACTCTAAAACCTTACTTACATTAGCACCCCGTTTACTATACTTGGCCAAAACTCATAAAATATCCCTCTTGTCGTTTTACAAAAACAAACTAAAATATCCACAATCCATTTCTGAGTTTTCTAAATTATCCACTACTCAAAAGAAAAGAAAAAGAAAAAAAAATAAAAAAGAAAAAAAGAAAAAATAGGTGACAGTCTTATCCACAAGTCCATGTCAATAGACCCGCTGGATCTAAAGTCTTAGTTTATTAAACATATGATTTATGAGATAGGGAAAATGGCTGATTTGATCACTAAAGTATGCCCCATTCTAAACTTTGCTCACTGAAGTTTGTCCAATATCACTTTGCTCACTATCGAATTACACTTGTGTTTACTTTGATCACTCCGTCTAAATCAGCCGTTAAAATTTTGTTTATGCCGTTAAAAACAATGACACGTGCCATTCATGTGCAAATCTTAAGGACATTTTGAGAATTTCACCAAACTGACATTTCTTTTCTTCTTATTCATTTTCATTTTTACCCTTTTCATTTTTATTTTACAATTAATCTCCAACCACAAGAACCCTAGCAAAAACCCTAATCCCCAATCCTCCACAATCTCCAAAATGGCCAAAAAGAAAGTGACCCATCAACCCAAAGACACCACTAAACCAGAAGAACCACCAACCCACCACACCCAGAAACCCAACTCCGCCGCCACCGCCGTGGACGACGGCTCGTCGGAGAAGGTCGCCAATCTGAAGTCGCTGAACTCTCTGCTGCTGAAGGAGACCCACGACCGGAGGCAGCAAGTGGAGGCTTTGGTGAAGGCCAAGAAGGGTTTGGAATCTGAGCTGAGTAGGTTTGGGGAGGAGAAGAAGGTTCTGGAGACTGAGCGAATGAGTACTTGAACACTGTGGAGGAGACAAGGCAGCTGAGGGTCAGTAGGGTGTCTTCTTTCTTCATCTTTGACAGGACTTGTTCTTTTTCCTCCAATCTCTTTTGGGTTCCCACTACAATTGCTGCAAGTATTCTATGGTGTTCTGTATTGGGTCTCTACCATTTTCAATATAGATTATTGAGTGGAATCAAAAGTATTGATTTTTGGGTTTGTGCCAGCAAAGAGGGTAGGTTTGTTTTTTGCTTAGCTGATTTGGGAAAGTAGGGAGCTTTTGGGTGGATTGCCAGAGTGTTTTGAAGTGTAGCCTTATTGGGTTTATGTTCATTTTGGATATGGGGGATTGTAAACCTGAAAACCCTGAAGTGGAGGTTGGGGAGGATTTGATTGTTGCTGCCAAAAGCATAGCAAGGGCATTGGGTTCGAAGAAGAATCTTACAGACGGTGAGAGGAAGATTTTGGCTGATCTTGGCACCAAATTGTCATCCCTGATGACTAATAGGAGCACACTGAGTGAGATAAAGGTGGAGGACTTTGGTGATATTGAAAATCGTGTTATTTTGATTCATGATAAGGTCATGGGGTGGGAGGCAGATCAGACCATGATATGGGATTCCTGACCTCAGAGGCATTGCAAATATGATGTTCAATTGCAATTATGAGAGGGAGTGTACTCAAGCTTATACCACCCTCCGAAGGGATGCCTTGGATGAGTGTCTCTCCTATCTTGAAATTCAGAAACTGAGCATCGAAGATGTGAGGAAAATGGAATGGGTGTCTTTGAATTCCAAAATCAGAAGATGGGTTTGGGTTATGAAGATTTTTGTGCGGACTTATCTTGCTAGCGAGAAGTGGCTCAGTGAACAGATTTTTGAGGAGCTTGGACCAGTTCGGCTAGATTGTTTTGTTGAGGCATCAAAGGCTTCAATACTGCAGCTTCTCAATTTCGCTGAAGCCATGTCCATTGGCCCTCATCAGCCAGAAAAGCTGGTTCGCATTCTTGACATGTATGAGGTGCTAGCAGATGTTCTTCCTGATATAGATGATTTATACTTTGGTGAGGCTGGTTCTTCTATAAGTATGGAGTGTCATGATGTCCTGCTGAGATTGGGTGATTCTGTGAAGGCAACAGTCATTGAATTTGAAAATGCCATTGCATCAAACCCTTCCACAAGCCCTGTTACTGGTGGGGGTATACATCCACTGACTAGATATGTGATGAATTACATGAGGACTCTTACAGACTATGGTCCGACTCTTGATTTGCTTCTCAAGGACTGTGATCAAACTAAACAGTGATGCCAACCATAGAACCTTCTCCCAGCACTATGCTTCCTCCAAGAACATTGAAGAAGAGCCACTCTTCCACAATAACAGTAGTGGTGTCCATAGTGGTGTCCCAGAAATTCATCCATATTTCAGATCCTCTCTTGTTCCCAGCTTCCACGAATTTTCTCTTTAATATTTCAGATCCTCTCTTCCACAAATATTATGTGACTAAAATACCCCTACTGCTAACGATCGTTTACAAAGTTTTTTGAATTTTAACGGCTGATTTAGACGGATAGTGATCAAAGTGAACACAAGTGTAATTCGATAGTGAGCAAAGTGATATTGGACAAACTTCAGTGAGCAAAATTTAGAATGGGACATACTTTAGTGATCAATATGAGTCCACCGATCAGCTAGAAGACCCACCCATCCCTAATTATCCAAAACATCCCCGCGTGCGCCCCACGTGACCGCAACACGACAAGCCAGCCGACTCGTATTCGCCGTCGACGGTACAGAGTAGTTACGTAAATCCCACGTGGACGGATCACAGCGCGTGCGCGTCTCTTTCTCTCTGCTGTCTTTTTCTTCGGTTAGATAAGAGAGGAAGAGCAGCCCCAATCGGCGGTTGTTTTCGTTGACGCGAATCTTGTACGATTTGGAAGAAGGACGCTGAGTCAACTCGGTGCCCGAGTTTGGAGGGCTTTGCTTGCTTGCTTGCTTTTGTGTTGCCGAGTTGGATAAGATGGTTCAGAACATGACTTCGAGGAAGGTGACGGTGAAGCTCGATGTCGACGACGAGTCGTTTCCGGTTCACAAACGGCCCAAACTCGACGCGTCGTCTCCGCCGGTAATTTGATTTCGATTTTCAAATTGAGTTCATCGAGTTCATCGCTAATTTTTTCCGGCAACGAAACGCAGTCGTTTTACGGTTTTGATTGTGGTTTGTGGAGCAGCGAGTAGGTGACACGTGGGCGGTGGGATGTGATCCACTGGAGGAGCCGAGCCCGCTGGGGTTGCAGCTGAGGAAGAGTCCGTCGCTGTTGGATTTGATACAGATGAGGCTGACT
This sequence comes from Potentilla sterilis, assembly GCA_963682095.1. Lineage (NCBI taxonomy): Eukaryota > Viridiplantae > Streptophyta > Magnoliopsida > Rosales > Rosaceae > Potentilla > Potentilla sterilis. The sequence continues at coordinate 1,081,042 of OY821756.1, read as the reverse complement.
CAGCAGAAGGCCAAGAGAAACCACAAGGGAGCTGCTGCGGCTACTTCTGGTGCGACTGAGAAGCTCAAGGCCATGAACTTTCCGGCTTCGCTGTTAAAGATTGGGACTTGGGAGGTATATAATGCTCGATTTTGCTCGTAATTTGCGGTAATTTTATGTTGTATGGTGTTTGTGTGGAGATATCAACTTGGAATTGTTAATTGTTGCAGTATAAGTCGAAACATGAAGGAGATTTAGTGGCGAAATGTTATTTCGCAAAGCATAAGCTTGTGTGGGAAGTTCTTGATGGTAGTTTGAAGAACAAGATGGAACTTCAGTGGTCTGATGTTGTGGCTATTAAGGCTAACTATCCGGATGATGGAATGGCCACTTTGGATGTAGTGGTAATTTACTCGTTCGCATTAGTATAGTGTTTTTTTTTTCTTTCTTGAATTGAACTGCAGTATTTGCTTTTGGGGATAATTTGATTGAATTGATAGATTGTGGTGTTTCTTGGTGCAGCTTGCTAGACCGCCGCTTTTCTTTAGGGAGACGAATCCGCAACCTAGGAAACATACTTTGTGGCAGGCAACGACGGATTTTACTGATGGGCAAGCCAGCATAAACAGGTTAGATATGTTAACCTTGTAGCTTTGTTTCTTTTCAAGTAATGGTTGTTCATGATGTTGTTGGGGAAGTGTTTAAACAGTTCTTTGTACTGAAAGCCAGTGGTGTGGGGCATGGCCTAGGAATGACAACAGTTTAAGCATAAGAAACATGTAGCAAAATAAAAGGTCATTGACTACCTGAAGGATGAGGTCAGAGTGTTACTTATGTTACAAAATGAGACTGTAAAATAATCTCCTGGATTTTTTTCTTCCCATAATGCAACTGCTAGGAGTTTTGGCTATATCTTAGAAATCGGTGCAAGTATGGTGTCCTCCCAGCCAATGCACATTACATTCTGGAAACAACCCTCTTAAGTCTGCCTATGCAAGGGTATGCAGTGTACTCTGTTCACTAGGAATTTGCTGAAACCTCTTTTAGAGAAGTTCACGTCATATGTAGTTTAATGTTTGGCCGTATAAAGTTATACAGACCTGGTCTAGGAGTTGAAACTCATATTTCATGCTGTTGCTCAGTTCTCGTTTTTTTTTTTTTTTTCTTCTTTATATTGTAAACTTTTATTCTAATTTTTCTCTCTTGTTCTGTTCTAGGAGACACTTTCTGCAGTGCCCACACGGGTTGCTTTTCGGCAAGCATTTTGAAAAGCTTATTCAATGTGATCCTCGTCTCAACTTTTTGAGCCAACAGCCGGAGATTGTGTTGGAATCTCCATTCTTTGAAGCCAGAATTTCAGGAACAAGCGACACTGATGAATATAGACATCAATTTAGTTCTAAGCATGAAGACGGGCCCATATTTGGGTTGCAAGGTTCTGCATCTCCTTCTGGAACTTATTCGTCCTCATCTAGAAATGAAGATTTTGGTGGTAAAGCTTCTGAAAATTATTCCCGGGAAATTTCTTCGACAATTTTAGGTGACTATATAGGCCTTAAACTGCTATTTATTACCACATGATTTATCCATCTTTCTTCACTGTCGAAATGGGCGTTATGGCAAAGAATAAGAAGAAAACTAAAGGAGAAATTTGTCCAGCACTTATCAGTGTAAAATTAACAACTCTTTATCATTCTTATCATTCTATATAACAAATTAGAATATATTCTATTTATCATAGAATGATAAGAATGATAGTCGTTATATCCTCTTTCTTCAATGTCAATTCGCATCCTGTTTCTGCTATTTATTATTCTATTTGATTTCTTTATTATTGCAGATATTTATCGTTGTTGGTTTAATTTTGTTGTGGATGGTACATTGCTTCAATTATGGGTCTAATCAGTGTTTTCTATGCAGTAATGGACGCCCCTGCAAAGGCAGAGAAGGGGAATTTTGGAGCCGGAATCTCAAAGATGCCTAGCAACTTTGATCAAATCAGAGTTCCTGGACTTAGCTCGTCGATGTCAGTGAGCGACTTGGTGACCCACATTGGACATTGCATAACGGAAAAAATGTCTGGCACTCCCGTGTTTGCTGGCAAGGACCAGCCTAGCAGCGACATTTTAGAGGAGATTACTCACTACTTGTTTAATGACTCTCAACTCACCTTACCATCCGATGAGCAGTCGCTCATGTCAAGGGTCAACTCTCTTTGTTGTCTTCTGCAGAAGGATCCTAATACTGTACAAAATTTGCATGCCAGGAGTGACTGTGGGAGAATGGTTGAAACCAACTCCACTTCTGTGTCAGGTTACCAGAGTAAGATTGGAGAAGGGTTTGCGACACCCAAGGTTGAGAGTACTGATGTTTCGGACAATCAGCAGCTAGGACTCCCAAGACGGGATTCATTTGGGGAGTTTCTTCTTAATATGCCTAGGATAGCCTCTCTTCCGCAGTTTCTTTTTAATTTGTCGTAAAATGAAGGTTATCAGAGGAACATAGTGATCCCTACCATGCTAGACTACTCTTGTAAAGAAGCATAGTGGTCCGTCTATAGTTTACTACTTCACCACCTGTTAATATAGTAGTTGGAGGTTACTAAAACGCAGGCGGCTGAGGGATTCGGAGATGTATGTTGATGAAGTGTCCTGATAGTCGATTGGGCTTAGCTTGTACCTGGTTCCACTTTTGTAGGCTTGGTCTTTGTGGTGCGTTTTGTCCTACCTCTCTGTACAGTAGAATAAGTTTGAGAGCCAACAATAGTATGTTTTCTTCCAAAAAAAATAAAAAATGAATTGCAGTGCCGGCATTATGTTGGTTGCTTTGTTTATATAATACTGTTACCTGCTTAAGATGATTTATCCAATTTATAACTTGAATATATATGAAATATTCTCGCGAGGACAAACAATTCATCTGTAATTTCAAGAACAGGTGACAAAAACTACCAAACCACACCAATATATGTATATGCCTCTACGGTAGTCGTAAGAGAAAATGTACAAAAAGAGTAAAGAAACAAGCACATATACATTGCCATCTTCGTGCAACATGTCCATAAGCATGGTAATCTGGTCTTGCAGCATTGCATTCTCTCTCTCTATCTCTCTCTCTACTTCTCCACATTTGCTTCGCTCTTGCAGGAGCTGCAGTTGCAAGTGTTCTAGGCACTTTGCATCTTCCTCCAATTGCTCGTTTAGCCCATCAATTTCCCTATCCTGGAAAACAAAACAAATACGGGTTCTATTTGTCGCCATCTAATCTATTGGAGATGAAGCGAGTAAGGTGTTTGGAAATGACACCTTTCTGTTCATTTCCTGAATGGCAATATGCCTCATTTTCTCAACCACATCAACATTAACCAGCTTTCGCTTTTTTCCAATCAGCCACCCTTTAGGATAGTTAGCGGAGTCAAAGTCAGGAGGAGGAAGTAAGGACTCAGCTGATGGTCGTTTCCCATTGCTATTCATCATAGGTTCTAAGGGTTCAAACAAAGCCTTCCGACGCTCTGACAGCTCAGGAGCTGCACTAGAGTCCTGAAGCATATCCTCATCTGGCTCGGTGTAACCTTCGGATGATCGGCTCCCATCTGTGGTGGAGGAGTCGCTACATCAGTTGGCTAGATTAGGTTTATATAGTTTAGGTGTATTGGAGACGAACTATGAAATCACCCATTTAGATATACAGAAGAAGTATAAGGTTATCTTACATGAATAACATGGAAACTACTATCCTTCATTCATGTGCTCAGAACAACAAATTATTTAATCTAATCACTAACTAGCTATTTACATTTTCATGCAACCCTCTATTCCCAGCTTAGATGAAGCAGAAATTCCTACCAGAAACGGTCCTTGTTGACACTCAAGTATCCAGCCATAACTTTCCCTCCAGTGTTTCTCATTCCATCTATAAGAAAGCACCAAGTAGAACCCAGTGCTCCAATGAAATAGTCAGCCTCGGTTGCCATCAAGAAATTGACAAGCGGGTAGTTCGTGCTTGTTTCTCTGCCGAGACTTGTTTCATAAGTAGCCATCGTCATGTTTCCGACCTGACGCGTCACATTTGTGTAGTAGAAGTTCCAATGAGGGTAACCTTTAGATTTATCGATCACTTCCTGGTTAAATTTTTTAGCATAATCCATGAGTTCTATAGCTATGGACATTAATTTTAATGAAAAATTTGACATGCAAGAATAATGGACCTGCATTTCAGTGGATAGCCAAACACTATTGAGCTGTGGAAATCGCTTTCTAATGCGGTCAGCAAGACTCATGTAATCTTCAAATTCAACAACCTTCATTTCACATGCCTTGTCTCCCATTCTTACATGCATGCTCAGTACTGGCCTAGGCATCCATGGCTTGTGATTAGACCAAACAAACTCTTCAATATCAGACCTTTCATTCACTGTAACATCCTGTAACAAAAGACTCAGAAAATGAATAGGAAAGCTTTAAGAATCATGATACCAATATATAAGATTCCAATCTTTGACCCATCTTGCAAGGAAAACAGGGCAGACTTAAACTATGAAAGTAATGAACAACCTTAGACCATTCCCCCTTGAAATTTCTGACTACCATATTGGCAGCTTGCTTTCCAAATGCCGCATGACGAGCAATATTCAATAAGTCACATGTGTACTCGGTTCGAAATCGCATCAAGTATCGTACTGCCTACATTGTGAGACAATGCACAAGTCAGTATGGAGAACTAAAGGGATATTCCTCCGATGTCTAACAAAATTAAAGAGATTACCTGTGCTCGCCACCACCTTCGATCCATTTTGCGATGATAAGTAATCAAAGTCCCATTTATTTCTGTTGTTGGTTGCATAAAACTCCAAGGTTCACCCCATATTCTGCATCAAATATTTAGCAAAAACTGAAAGGAGAATTGAGCTGAAAATGAAATTGTAAGTTGGGAAATTTTGATACCTAGGTGTTCGTCCAGCCCATATTTGCTTTGAAGTATAATTTTCTTTTGCCTTGATGTTGCCATTTTTCCATGCATCTTCATTTTCCATAAGCTCCAATGCCCGATTTCGACATTCTAGGGATGTTTCTGGGAAAAAGTAGCAGGACCAACTGGAGCGGGATGAACCTAAGAGTATATGGAACTTATCAACAATACTTGAACAGTTGTTCTAATATTGTTCCAAAAGAAGTGAGATGAAAACCTTTATAGCTATGTTATACCTTTGCAACCATCATGGTCAGCTCGATTATAGTAGTTGGCAACAAGGACCCTTTTTTCCTTCATTGCAATAGCAAGAAGTCCACACATTCCAGCAATCTGGGCTCCAATACCAAATCCAGGTAATCTCTCCCAGTCAGCTACAAGAAACTTTACACTATGATCCCTGCAGTTCAAAGGATGCTGATGCATCCATATGTCCTGTTGCACTTTTCGCGTCGAGGGGTAATTTTCTTCGTCAGACCCTGAAATCTACAGAAACATTCTTAGTTATAATAAGACTCGAGAAAAATATCATCTTAGCTCACTAAAACAAGGTCATGAAATTGAGGGCTCAGAATGTTAATTTCATTCATTACTTTCATGTTACATTCTATTAAAAATAATAATAATAATAATACATGCTACGTCCAGATATCCAGTATATAGAATAGAATAAAATGTGTGTATATTGGCGAAAATCGAGTGACGTATATGCATGTGTTCAAATCATAAATAACGAAGTTGATTGACATATATATTGACACAATTTATTAATTGGATTTTGAATGCTATCTAGGAACATACCCAACCAGCATAAGTGGCTTCAGACATAGCTTGATTCGTAAAATAGCTAGAGTGCTCATTTGCTGCAGTTCGACGACTCTGATTCTCAGGATGCTTATCGAGGCGCTTGTATACTTGTTCTTTCAACTTGCAGTTTTCCAAATGAGGGGCATTTGGCACATTGGTTTTGATTAGTCCATGTCTCAGCAAGTAATCACGTTCTCCAGGATCTGATTCATTTAGCAAAGCACTCCAAGCTGAATACAATAATGAGGCCCTCTCACTATTGACGGTTTCTTCACTTCTAAGCAAATCGACTACCACTTTCTCTGTTACCTTTGGTTTAGAACTGCAGTCTGTACAGTAAACATCTTTAATTCAGCACCACAAACTCAATTTTCGCAAATGAACTTCGTTTTTGGATTAGACTACCAAAGACTGAAAACTGATTACTTGTTTTCGATTTTTACTACCTGAACTGGTTCTGTTTGAGGCATAACACAACAAATCATACAACTACCTAGTAACTTACAATTGAAATGAACCAAATGCTAATCTAGAAGTTAATCCTCAACTTTTGAATGCGCTTTCTAATAATTCAATTTTATTTCTCTCCTCATTAAAGTGTTTTTGAACTAGGTAATTCATTAAGTTTATTAGTTTAACAAGTAGTATACTTCCCTCCCTCAATCTACGATTGCTTCATTCCATTCTCAAGTTTCCATTGATTTAAAGCAAAGGCAGGTAGGGAAAACAAAAGCAGAAATGATCAGTCCATAGACAGAAAATTTCACTCACTGATGAACTCTGAGCTAGAATTCCCGGCAGAAGCAATGGTTGAAAACCCGCCAAAAAACTCGAAAGTACCAAATGAAGTAAGGGCGGCCATAAACAAAGAAGTAAGACAGATTCCACAGAGCAAACCCACCACACAAATTTGACATGGAAATGAACTCCCCATTTGCAATGCCTTCTGTGAAACCACTCTCTCTATAGACTTCTGATTTAGTGGTTCCATAATAACAACAACAATCTTGCTTCTCCTCTTTACTGTCTCCAAAATCAAAGAACCCAAGAGATCAGATACACTGAACACTTTTATCACCAAAATTCCATGACACCTCACCTAACTCATAACTTTCATCACATGAAGCAATTCAACTTCCTTTTTCAAAGCTTTCTACTTTTGTTCAAGTGATTTTCACAAGCAGGAAAGCGTGAGATATAGGCTTACTTGTTCCAAACCACCAAAATAAGAAACTAGATCACAAAATGTTCTCCATCTCAACCGTCGATTTCACCTTCAAACTCTACTGGGCCAACTCCATCTTCCTTCCAACTACAAAAGTAAATGAACTTACCTTTCAGAAAACATGTAAAACTCATGCCCCATAAACAATACTACTCAAAAATACCAACTTTTCACCAGAAAACCTTCAAATTGTTCAACTTTCTTGTAAAACAATGAAACAAACACAGACCCTAATCACCCTATCACCATAATTGATTTACAGAAAGAAATTCAAGACCTTTGAGATATAGATATGCAAGAACCAAACTTTACAGACACCCAATTTGCAATGTGAGGTAAAAAATTCAAAATAGAAATAATTCAATTAAGATGAGATAGTAAAGAAGCAAAAGAACAAGAACACTAAACAGAGCTCAGAAGAGAGTCCCATGCAGAGAGACACATACCACAAAAGAACAAAGCAAACCCCAAAAATAAGAAACTATATGATTACCTTCAAGAACATTGAAAACCAATCTCAGCAAATCCAAGAAAGGACCATACTTTCATTGCTCACGGGTTTTAGAGACAGAGAAGAGAGAGAGTTTGTGGGGGTTTAGTTAGTGGAACTCAAGTTTTATATGCTCAAGAAGAAACAAACATTTCAACCTGTTCAGATAAACCGCAGCCATTCACTCATATTTGTTAAAGATTTCTTCTTTGTGTTACATCAATATCAGTTTACCATCAATCACTATCTGTCAGTGTCAGTTCACAGTGAAACGTGGCACAAACCCAATAGAAAACAAAGTGGTGGCTCATTTGGTGAAAGTGGAGTTAACTTTTTGTCACCACTTCAGTGGTCCTGTCTGGTTAATCAAGTATAGTGATAATCACTTGCATTATGATAAACAATGCTTACAGTACAAGATTGGGCAAGCTCTAAAACTTATAAAGATAAGATCTTTATATCATATATATAAGAATTTGATTATCGGGCTAATCATTTTAGCTTGCTGTAGACTTGAAACTTACGTTCACGTCCTTTAGCCACTTGGTTGGTGTTCACTCACTTTCTTTTGGTCCCCCGTGATGAAAGAGGTAACATCAATTGGGTATCTCTAACGAGGAAGTAAACAAAGACATATTTACCGGTGTAACTTTCTTGTCATGAAAAAAGAAAGTCTAACTTGGCAAGCAATCAATAAATGTCCCTTGCTATTTTTTTTTTTTAGAATTGGAGTGTCAAATTTAATAATGTGAAAAAAAAATAAATTACATTACCATCAGAAAAGATCTGGTTACGTCAAAAGTAAGTTTTAAAAGACAAACTTAAGTATCAAAACCTAACTTCACCTAAAGTAATACAATCTTCCGCCGCACTTCTAATGCTACTTAGCCTCAGAAAATCTACTTCCGCCGCACTTCCAATACCACTGAGCCTCAATAATCAAAGTTTGTTGTCCTATGCCGCGCTTCCAATGCTACTAAGGCTCAAAAATCAATCTTCGTTGTCTTTCGTCGTGCTTTCAATACAACTGAACCTCAGAAATTAAAAGGAATAACTATGTTTGTTTAGTTATTCCCCAGGTTGACGACACCATGCCGCCCCATCGACCCGACCCAGCACCTCGTCGACTTCAACCCGACCTACAACCAGCTCTAGGCACCGACGACGATGAGGAAACTGCCGCCGATGTGGACGCGAAGGAGGTGGCGAATCCATTAGTTATTCCTCTCGCCTTCAATCGAGAGGAATAACTAAAACAATACCGTAGTCTTGAGATCTGAGAAATATGTTGATATATATATAGATGACATAAGTTGTAATTTATGAATTTTCAGGGTTAATTATGTCATTAAGTCATACACGTATTAGCAGCCCGTTACTGTTAATCCTACTATACTGATGGTATAAAAAAATTAGGTCTTATAATTAATAAATATCACCACAAAGTTATAGTTATTGGTAATTTTTTATTAATTTAACTTAAAAGACAAAAAAAATGTACTAGATATTTATTGTCAATACTCAGTAGTGCACATGCCCAGAAGGCCAGAACAGCTAGAACTCTAGAAGCCTAGAACTGACTTCCCTTGAATAAAGCCACGCACATCCTCAACGGTCATAATTTTCAAGCTTCAGATTCCTTCAAACTTTTCTCGACCCTTTCACTGCCTCTCTTCCTCTAAAACCCGTCTCCATCTTTTCTGAATCAAAAGGTCTCATCATAAACAAAGTCAGCTTCCAAAGAAAGTAGCTATAATGGGTTGCTTTCCAGCTTGTTTCACTTCTTCTAATCGCAGAAAGCACCGAAAATCTGTAGCTGTAACTCCCTCTATACATCCCCAACACCAAGTAAGCTCATACTTTCTCTTCCTCTGATCTCACTACTGTCCGTTTTCACTTAGATTTTACTCAACTTTGGTTTCTTGTAGATACTTGAAGCTACTGAAGAAGGTGATGGAGTTGAACCCACAAAGCTAGATGATGACATTATCAAACCCCTTTCTCCCATTATAGAATCCAAGTAAGCAATGCATTCAAGTTGTGGTTTTCGGTTATTATGTTAATGTTCTACATGGTATTGATGTTCCCATTTAGAGTCTAAGTTGTAATTATGTCTATGTTTGTTCATATATAAGTGTGCTCAGAGAGGTTACTGAAGAACAAACCAAGAACGATGCTGAAAAGAAGGAGGAAGAGAGAATTGATGAGAAACAGAAGGAGGATACACCAAATGAGATTGAACCAATTTTGGGTTATATTGGTGCAAGTGTAGCTACTGTGGTACCAGCTCATCCATTGAGTTATAGGTATGAGAATTGCTCAAACAGTGAGGATGAAGATGAAGGTGTGACAAACTTATCAGGAAGTGATTTGAATGGAGATGATATTGGTGAGAGTGTTGATGATGAGGTTGAGAGCATTAAGCAAAATGTGATTCAGGAACAAGAGTCTTCAGAATCTTTGTTTTCGATATCACTTGGTTCGAGGAAGCAAGTTTGTGATGCTGAAGAAGATGAGAAGGAGGTAAATAGTCCAATGCCAAAGCCAATTGAGTCAGAAGAAAGTGGTAGAGTTAATAGTAATAGGAGTCAGCGTTGCGATTCAGTGTTGATCCCACTTGAGAATCTTAGTCAATTGAAGGAGCTAAAAGCGAAAGCTAGCCCTTTTGCTTCGAAGAACCAAGAGAAGGAGAACATGAATGGTGAGCAAGATTTCAACATACCCATTAGTCAAGAGCCTACACTGAAGCTGCCAAAACTTTTCACAAGAAAACCACTCAAGTCCAATGAGCTAAGACATGTTGAACAAGAAACTGGGGTTGACACTAGCCTTTCGAGCTGGTTGGTTGAATGTGAAACCACACCCAAGTCGAATGCTAGTGACAGTTCTGTGGGGAGCTTGATGTGTGAGGAAGTGAGTTCATCAAAACGTCTTGGAGATAGACCAATTTTGGGAGCATGGACTAGTGAAGAGCTTAAGCAGTTGTCTGATTTCTCTACTTCAAACCAATCGCAAACCCCGAGTTCTGATCAAATAACCATCAGAGGGACTGTAGGGAGCTACTGGAATCACACTGGGCAGGCCACAGATTCAGACTCAAACTCTTCCGGCAGAGGAAAGGAAAATACAGCGGGGAGTAGCAAAGAGGTACGAGTGAATTCATTAAAAGGTTTTGCTTGTTTTTTAGTATGAAATTATCGGTGTGGGATTTGATGGTTGTGTTTAATTCTGCAGGATGAGAAAGTGAAACGGAAGGCCATACCATTCGAGGCAACACTGGAGACAGTTTTAGATTTGGGCATACTTGGAGCTTAGCACATCTTCTGTATATGTGACCGTGATTCCATTTGTATGAACTTCGAATGGTGAAGTCAGTTTGCTACTTGCTAATAATGTTCAATAATAAGGATATTTCCTTCTCTAAGACATTATTTCCAAAGCAACTTATTTCATTGCACTAACTAATTAGATTCGATATATTAATATAAACTGTGACTCCAAGTCTCCAACAACAAAAGGAATGCAAATACCTGAACATCTCTTTTAAATTGCACCAATTAGCGCTGCAGTTTGTCTATCTGTGAATTTACCTAAACATCAGAAATACATAATACCGAAAGTGACTAAAACGAGGGAATTCTCCTTATTCTTTCTTTTTCCTCATACTAAATCCTAGCATCAGCTTCATGTCTGACTCGATTACAAACAAAAAGGAGCTATATTGTCTCTCCTTTGATATATTACCAATTTGGGTTTTCTACACATCATGAAAGAGCCTTCTTATCTGTTCGACGTTAGCAGGAATCAATGTGACTGGACAACGCTTATACTGTATGAACAAAAAATGGATTTAGTTACTGATAGTACCAGTGATGAAAATTATCAAGCTTGACACTCAGAAAACATGACTGAAGCAGTGAGGTCCAAGGATACATATCATAGACTAAATTTTTCAGATTGACAGCTTCAGGAAACCTCACCTGAGACACATACTTGAAAACGCACGCATAGCAAAAGACAAACCCGGAAACTGTAATTACAGACGGATTCGCGCGTTTCTGTGAACAGAGAGGACAAAGAGTTCTATCGGAAGGCAGTGGAATCCCCTCTTTGGCAACCTGTTCATAATGATGGATTAGACTATGTAAAACAGTAAGAGATTGAGCATCTTGAAGTGCTAATATGCCCAAGGAAATGAAAGATTCAAGCTAGTAACTATAGGTGTTTCAGGAAATCAACACTACTGCAATTTCTATGCAGATAAATTAGCAAGTACTCAAATGTCATTAAAATCTAGGAGGATTATCAACTTTATGTCTCATTATATCTGCGATCTGATCACTAGATACTTCAATGCCGCTTAATATCTGGGACTTGTTCTGGGAGAACAAAAGCTAAGATTGATTGAATAATACTTCACCTGAGGAGAAGGAGGTGGGGGAGGTGGCGGGTATATGATTGGAGCTGACATTCTCTCTTCAGCAGATTGGTACCACCATTCCATCATCTACAAGTTTAAATCAATTCAAAAGAAGATAGCAGAAATTGTCCACAAAAGAGAGAGAGCAATCAAAAATAAAAATGGAAGATCAGATTCTTCTTTCAAAGTAAGTACATGATAAAAAAAATAAAAAATAAAAAATAAAAAATAAAAAATAAAAAGATGCCAAGTAAATTTGCATGCTTAAACTTTCCAATCCAGGGAAACAGGGCAAAGACTTCCCGTTTGCAAGCTACTTTCATTGCTCTGAAGATGAACCACTTACATATCAGCCAAGTTCTAATCCAACATTCCATTATCCACAACCAGGTGTAAGTGTAACTAACGAATTCTGACCAAATTTGTCCGATTGAATGTCCTTTATTCTTTTCTTTTTCTAATTCGATTCTGTGACTATCAACATACAAGTGATAATAAAGGACGAGCAACTTAAAGACCTGATACCACTTTTTCTTTCTCTTTTCCCAATATAACAAAGGACATGATATCATAAGTAAGTCATACTCACTTTAAAAAAGAATACTGCTGCAATTAAACCAGTCTGCGCATAATCCAGGACTGTGTATGTACCACTGAGCAATGCTCCTTGTATTGTCTGTGTATGAAAAATGATGACACACAACAAGAAATGAGAAATCAGAGTAATTGAGTCGGTGCTCATTTCCCAAATGAAATATTACCTATGATATAGAACCAGAGTAGCTGATCACTTATGAATTTATGATTCAAATCCAGATTACTATAAATAAACTAAAATACTATAGACTAAAGCCTTGTTCTTATTGTTTTTAACAAATAATTATAGTACAGAATAAAGTTTGGTTAGAGCTGATGAAGTTATACCTTCAACCATGGAGGACCACGAAGTCTCTCACGTTCATGGCTTCTTGTTTTTGAAATTCTAGAAGAAGTATCCATCTACCTTGACACCAAAATATTGTATTTTAACTATTGCACTATATAATCAGAAATAAGTCATGAGCAATTCACTCTCATAACAAAATCCAACAGATAAAAACATATGGTAACAACTAGTTTGCCACTGATGACACGATCAATATAGAAAAACACAATAGAACCAAAATAAATTCTTGCTACACTATACCAGCTCTTGCCCGGTAGCTCGACAAACTTGAATCCCGAGCACATGTAATCCTAAAGAATAAAATCCCGTCGCATCCAACAAGTATAACATCTGGTAAGCAAATGAAAATCCTGTATCAACAGTACTAGGTTAGAATGGATTATCTCATCCAGTATGTGACAGTTAACATGGATATTTTTTTGTAAACAGATTTCATCAGATTGATTCACTGCAAACAATTTGCCTCAATGGCTTTTTATTTTGTCTTTTTTTTTTTTTCATTGAGATTATGAAGGGTTAAGTGTGCCTTAGCACAATATCAAAATTAATGATTTGGATGAAGGGAAGAATCAACAATGAAAGTGTGATGAGAGTTCTTAACTTGAAAATGCTACAACGTTAGGTCACTCCATATCCATATAGCAGCTAAGGGAAGCAAATCATCTAACCAAGTACTAAACTCATGTCAATGATTTTTCTTCCATTCAGTGGAATCATCCGATATTGACTATCAGCTCATATATAAGATGAAGAAATAACAAGTCTAGACCAGAGATGAAAGCCTAAAGAGCTTAAGATAACAATAAGAAAAAGAAATGCAAGTACTTGCTATAAACATAAAGCTTGCATAATGACACAGACTAAGTAGCTTTTTCTGCAGTTACTAGCTTAAGTGTCGTTTCATATCCTTGTATTTGCAATACGAAAAGTTAAGGTAGCAAGTAAAGGTCCAACTAGAAGATGCGTATACCTTCACTACTAGCATGCACCCATGGGTAGCAAGCACCTAACAATTTCTGGATCTTCTTTGCCAAACGTGTTCTAACTGATGCATCCACATCCAAACCTCCTCTTGGAACACCAGAACCTTCACCTCTATCAATTATGTCAACATCGTCAAATCTTTCACCACTATCTCCCCATAAAGTTGCTTGTAGTCTAGCTTCCCTTTCTCTATTATAGATTGCGTGCAATTTTGACTTGAAGTAGGGCAATACAACCTGGTACACATCATTTGAAAAATTATTACTCCTTTCTTACAGCTGTAGAAGTTTCTACTACTCATCAACCCAAGGCTAGCATAAGAAAAATCACACTAGCATCATCCACACAAAGTTCTATGTTTGAGGAAAAGGTCTAGAATGGGTATCCAAAGTTCCAAACTTTTTAAGGTAACTTAACAACCATCCTAAAAGTAATTAATCACACGCCACACATTAAAGCTATGTGAAATCTACATCTACTGCACCCTAAACATTATTTAGTTACCAAACCTAAGAGACCAGCATTTCCAAAAGAAATAACTTGTCACTTCAAAAAAACAACCAATAGCATCGAAAACAATCACACATTCTCACCAAAAACACAACTGAGAGAACTTTCTGCCTCTTGTCCAACCCAGAATGCTGAAACTCATCACCTAAGCTCATCCTCGCATCGTCGTCCTTCTGCACCTTTATCTTCACAGCCCTCCTCCTCAGCCCATACAAGGACTCCGAAAACGAAGCATCTGCACACAAAAAAGAAGCAAACTTTCAACCCCAAATTCCACACATTCAACACTCAATCCAATCCCAAAACTCCCAATTCTCCGAATCAAATTCCACACATTCAACACTCAATCCAATCCCAATTTTCTCCTAATCAAAACAGGAAAAGGCTCAAACCTGTGGTCCTCAAGCTATGAGTCTCCAGAATGAGCATCAGGAAGGCAAAGAACTCGTCTTCATAGTCCAGAACCCTATGCAGAAACGGCCTCCGCAGAGCCAACACCTGAGAGAGAAACAATTCAAGGAAACCCTAAGAAACCCAGAAAGGGAAAGGGGGTGTGAAATTACGGAAGAGTCCTTGAGGGGAAATGGAGAGAGAGACTTACGCCGACGGAGTAGGTGAGGGCGGCGCGGAGGCTGGCCGGGAGCTGCTGCGCGGCGACCATCTCGAAGAAGGTGGGACGAGTCCCTTGACCTCCCACCTGAAAAAGCATCGTGCTTTGGTCTCTGTGAGAGCTCAACTCAGGGGGTTTCTGAAGAAGAAGAAGAAGCAGAGGGATTGGAGTCTGTTGGTTTCAGCATAAAAGTGAGTGACAAGCTCCAACAGGATATATATTTCTAATATATATATCATCTCCACCGTGAACTTTCGCTTTGAATTTACCGGGTGAAATTCAGTTTTTGACACACTTTTCGGTCATATTTTAACATCTCTACCAGTGTTAAAACCTAATGTATAGATCGTCTCTGCCAAATTTCACTCAATTTGGTGATCGTTAAGGTATCGAAACTATATTAAATCAATGAACAAACTGAATTTGTCCATAATGAAAGACCAAACGATTATCAAGTTTGATGATATTTTACAGAAACGATCTATACATTAAGTTCAAATATCTGAACGATAGGAATGTTAAAATATGACCCAAAAGTCTGCACTCAAATCTAGTGAAATAAGCTAACTATGTTCACATATACACAAATTCGAAAACGTCTCAAATCTGTTAGTTACAAAATAAGGGAAATTGGAGACTCGAATTGTAGATGTGGTCTGGAGATTATATGTTAACTAACGATTGAACATGACTAATTTAAGTTGAAATATTACCCGGTACAATTTTGTTATGGCGAGATAAACTAGGTAAACTATATAATCAAAAGAGAAGTTGTGGTGAGTTTGAGACTGTAGAGTCTCAATCTCAATTCATCACGATCTACTTTGAAATCATATATTTCGTACTAATCCAACTTCCAAATCAGGCAAACATTTGTTAATCTCCAACCTTTCTATTGTCATTGATCATAAATTTCACCACTACAAGGTTAAACATGTATCAATATAGAACAACTTAATTTCCACATGCTTGCATGCAGGTTCCTTATATTACAACGTTGCACTTAGGTCAGTCTTCACAAAAACAATAAGAGAGAATGAATGTGCATAGAAGAAGACTAATCATACACACGTACAGTATGAAACTAATCCTACAAGAAGATATTAATGCCTATAGCCATTGTTGGTGTGGCCATGCCATCGACCACTTCTCTTTGAGTACAAAACCTTGTGACTACAAAGACCAACAGCAGCGACAGTATTCTATTACCTCCAACCACGTACACTGGTCTTAAGCAAGTCCCCCTCAACAGAGGTCTTCTTATTTGTGCTTCCTACAGGCCGACCCCTCTTCTTGGCGACCCCTGCAGATGCCCGCGGCGAGAACTCGCTTGTTACTAGGTCGATGACATGGGAACTTACAGCATTATGTGGGGGGCACATATGAGCTCTCTTGTCACAAACCCTAGTCCTCTCATCCTCGACTATCATTTTTCGACGCACACCACTGAGATTCGGAGAAGGGGTACAATTTGGGTTGATGTACATCACTTTAGGCCTGATAAAAGGGTTTTTGTAAAATGGCTCATCCATTGTTAGTAAATCCACCGGCTCAAGTTGCCCTTGTTTCACTGATTGAATGACACCCAAATCCCAAGGCCCTTCTTGAAAGCTGAGAGAGAAAACTTGAGGAAGAAGAAAGCTTCTATTTGATATAACAGAATTGGTTACAGCAATAGGCAAAGCCAGAGTTTATATAGAACAAGAGAAAGCTGAGACCAACACGTGTCCAGCTGTAATAACAGAAAAACTAGCTGTAAGAGCTGTAATTATTTCATCTGAAACAGGATTTAATCCTAACACCCCTCCTCAACTTGATGGGAGGTGACAAGCATCAAGTTGTTGCATACGTATGAATGTTGAGGATAGCACAATCCTTTTGTAAATAGATCTGCAAGTTGTTCCTTAGAAGTGATGAATTGAAGAAGAAGATGACCTGCCTTAACTTGATTTCTTGTAAAATGAACATCAACTTCAACATGTTTTAATTTGGAGTGATATACTGGATTTGTTGCAAGTGCCAATGCTGAGATATTGTCACAGATAAGAGTTGGAACCTGAGCAAGGTTCACCTTAAGATCTGATAAGAGATGCATAATCCATAAAATTTCAGAGGTAGTGTCTGCCATACTTCTGTATTCTGCCTCAGTTGAAGAACGAGAAACAGTAGATTGTTTCTTTGAACACCATGACACAGGAAAATTATTCAACAGAATAACAAAGCCAGTAGTTGACTTTCGATCATTAGGATCCCCTGCCCAATCTGCATCACAGTAGGCATGTAGATGAATAAAAGAGGATAAGTCATTACCCTTCTGATTCTTCAGACTGGTACATCTCCTGAAGAAAATACCTTGATTCACTGTGCCTTTGACATAACTAATAATTCTTCTTGCAGCCAGAAGGTGAGTGGAGGTTGGTGAGTGCAGAAATTGACATACAGAATTTGTGGCATAAGCAATATCTGGACGAGTAAAAGTCAGATATTGAAGACAACCAACCATGCTTCTGAAGAAGGTCACATTATGAGCTTCGAGTGGTTCTCCATCATTTATCAGAAGTTTCAGGCCTGATTTACAAGGAGTAGAATGAGTGTAACAATCATCCATTCCAGATTTGTGAACAAGATCTGTAGCATATTTTCTTTGAGAGACAAAAATGCCATCTGTTTTATATTCAATTTCAAGGCCTAGAAAGAAATGTAATTTTCCCAAATCCTTCATATCAAACTCTTGTTGAAGAGCAGTTTTGACCTCTTGAATAAGAAACTCACAACTCCCAGTAATGATAATATCATCCACATATAGGAGAAGAAATACACAACCTGTTTCAGTATGTTTCACAAATAGGCTAGGATCAGCATATGATGTGGAAAATCCAATGGCAGGCAGAAAATTTGTGAATCTTTCATTCCAAGCTCGAGGAGCCTGTTTAAGTCCATATAAAGACTTGTTAAGCTTGCAGACAAAGTTTGGAAAACATTGGTTCACATATCCCCCAGGCTGTGTCATGTAAACTTCTTCATTAAGCAGACCATGCAAAAATGCATTTTTTACATCCATTTGATGCAGATTCCAGTTATAGAAGGCAGCAAGAGCAATGATCAGTCTTACTGTGGTATGTCTGACTACAGGAGAGAAGGTTTCTTCATAGTCAACTCCATATTCTTGACTGAAACCTCTTGCAACTAATCTAGCTTTATGCCGAGCAATACTCCCATCTGCATTTCTTTTAACTTTGAAAAGCCATTTGCAAGAGACCAAATTTTTGCCATCTGGTAGAGGAACAAGAGACCATGTGTTTTGATTCATAAGGGCATTATACTCTTCATCCATAGCATTTTTCCATTCTGGAACTTTAATTGCATCCTTAAAATTAGCTGGTTCAGTTGCTTGTGGATCAAGGCTTATATGGCTGAGTAAAGACATAAAACACTTCTTCTTTTGAATCCCCCTTTTTGACCTGGTAAGCATACCATGCTCATTTTGAGTTAAGGAGGATATACCTTGAACCGGATGAAGGATATTGGCATTTGAAATGCTAGAAGAAGGTTTCTTACTGTTACTATTTACAGTAACAGATATAGTGCCTCCCCCAGGTTGAGATGACAAGGATAAAGACCCTTCCTGATCATTGAACTGAATATATGTATCACTTTGTGGAGAAAATAGATCAGGAGAGGATGTAGCAACAGTTTCTGATATTGATGGTTGAGATATAACAATGTCTGGATCATTATTCATATAGTTGCATTCAGTGCTCACATGAGTGGAATCAGGCACTACATCATTAGAATTGGCATCTTGACTGGGGAACACAGTTGTTTGAACAGTAGAAGATAAAGGTTCAGAATGAGACTGAGTGACTGAGATGTTTGGTTGATGAATGGGAGAAACTTCAGTTTGAGGTCTGCTGAGAGCATTTTTATGTGCAGAAACAGCATAGGGAAATGAACTCTCATAAAAAAAGACATGCCTTGAGATAATGTACTTCCTGTTAGTTGGACTGTAGCAGACAAATCCCTTATATCCAGCAGCAAAACCAATGAAAACACACTTGATGGTTTTTGGTTGTAATTTATTATTCCTGTATGGAGTCATTAAAGGATAGCAGGAGCAGCCAAAGATTCTTAGCATGTCAACCCTTGGAATCTTATGATATAGGATCTCATAGGGAGATTTCATCTGCAGAATTTGAGAGGGCATTCTGTTGATCAGGAAGGTTGCAGTAGCACATGCATGATACCAGAAAAAATTTGGAAGAGAGGCCTGTTGGAGAAGAGTGACAGCAGTTTCTCTTATATGCCTATTTTTCCTTTCTGAAACTCCATTCTGCTCTGGAGTATAAGGACAAGACACCTGATGCACAATTCCAGACTGAGAAACAAAATCTTTGAAACTGTTGTTTATGTATTCCCCACCACCATCACTTCTGAAAACCTTAATTCCTGTCTTGAATTGAGTAACAACAAAGGCACAGAGAGACTTGAAGTAGGATAAAACTTCATTTTTATTTTTCATAGGAAACATCCAAGTAAACCGAGTACAATCATCAATGAAAAGAACAAAATATCTATAGCCATCAATTGATATGTGAGGAGAGGGTCCCCATACATCTGAATGAACAAGATCAAAAGGAGCAGCACTCTTTGAAGTAGAGTTAGGAAAAGGAAGTTTATGAAATTTGCCTAACAAGCATGGTTCACAGATGGAATTATCACTATCACTGTTTGTATCACTGTTGATGCTCAAATTGCATTTTTCCAGCATTATTTTGACAATGTCACTTGCTGGATGGCCAAGTCTCTTGTGCCACAGTGAGTTTCTGACTTTCTGTCCAATATAAGCTGAGTGATCTTGAGGTGAGTGACCCTTATTTGCTGAAGATGAAGACTGATTAGCTTTCTGAATAGGTGAAGAAGAAGTCTGAAATTGAGGCAGCTGGAATGGAATTGGATACAGACCATTTTCACTCAGGCCCTTGAACAGTATTTTGCCCTGCACCTTGTCCTGTATTACACACATAAACTCATCAAACCAGACTAGGAAATTATTTTGCTTGCACAGTTGATAGATAGAGAGGAGATGAGCAGCAAGATCAGGGATTAATAATACTTGATCAAGTTTTAGTGTTCCTAACATAGTATCACCAATGTGTGAGATTTTCAATTTATTACCATCACCAATTTGAACACCATCTGTTGTAGGATAGGATGTGAGATTGTTCAGAAACTGCATGTTGTTGGTCATGTGATTGGTAGCACCTGTATCAGCCAACCAGAATTGAGGAGCCATAGATGTAGTAGCAACCATAGCAGTTGGTTGTTCCTGTTCATTGCGTTGACTGGGAAAGCCAATGATGAAAAAGCATCCATCAGCTGTGTGACCTTTTCCATTGCAGTACTGACAGATAATGGCTCCACCTTGTTGATTGCCATTGTTGTTGGAGGACTGAGCATTGGGAAGAGATCTGCAAGTTTTTGCACTATGTCCAACCTTATTGCACCACTGGCAGGAGATATTCTGACCAGTATTGTTATTGTTGTTCCTGAACCCTCCCCCATTATTCTGCCAGCCTCCCCCATTGTTCTGCCCTCTGCCTCTGCCAAAATTATTAAAGCCTCCACCATTATTCTGCCAGCCTCCCCCATTGTTCTGCCCTCTACCTCTGCCAAAGTTCATACCTGCATAGTATCCAGTGGCTCCAATCTGACCATTGACCATTGGGGCAAATCCATAAGGAATGGGAGAGAATGAATTATAGGGGTTTTGAGGAGCAAATGGATATGAGTAACCAGGAGGAACAATTGGTGTAGGTAGAATTGGTAGATTTGCTGCAGAAGAGGACTGAGTTGCAGTTGTGGAGTGAGTAGGGTTTGAACTTGATGCTTGACTGATGGAAGAATTGCTATTGATAGGAGGATTGGTCATATTAGGCTGAGTTCCAACTTTGGAAGTTGATGCAGTCATATTGCAGTTAGCAAGCATTGCTGTAAGTAGACTTTGTATGGACTGACTTTCCTGTCCAATATCCATTTCTGCTGATTTTAACAAGGTCTTCAGCTGACTTAGAGGAGCACATGTATACTGAGCACGAATCACTGTTTTGATGGCTGCAAAGTCATTAGGCAGACCATTCAATACTGTTATGACTACATCTTCATTATCAAGAAAAACCCCTACAGTTTCAAGAGCATCCTTGGCTGTCTTGATTCTGTCCAAATAGGTTTCTATGGTGTCACTCCCTTTCTTGATATTCTGAAAATTGGACTTAAGTTGCAGAATATTCTGTTTAGTTGCATCAGCAAATTTCAACTTGAGACGAGTCCAAAGGTCATAAGCAGATGTACTTCCAACAGCACAATTTGTAGCTACTGAGCTTAATGTTTGGCCAATCATGTTCACAATGCTTTGATCTTGAATTTTCCAGGAAATGAATTCACTAGAGATAGAACTAGTAGAAGATTCTGTTGCTGAAGTAAATTGAGCTGGACATGGATTAGATCCATCCACAAAATGATAGAGATTTTGGCCCCTAAGAAATGACTCCATCCTAAATAACCAGGTAGGATAGTTTGACTCGTCAAGCATGACATTAGGGAGATACACAGTAGTGTGAGTGACAATCTGAGGTCCAACTGATTCGGATGAAGGCATGATGAACAAGCTAGGGTTTTGATTAAGGAAAAATTGGAAGAGACTAGCACAAGTCTGTAAAGTTCTTCAATTTCACTCACAGAAGTAAAGGAATCTTATATCAGAGTCAAATTATGCTGAGAATTATCACTATCAACATTAATAACCAGTAGAATCCAGCTTAAGGTTTATAGAAGCAGGGAATTGAAGAACAAGCTCAATTTTAACGTAGATGCTTCTAATTTCAACAAGAACAAGCTCAGAGAGAAGAACCTCAGCTTCGATTGTGGTTTTCAGGCACAAAATTACAGTCTAAAAAATCAAGATCTGAATCTGAGAAGCTTCGACGAAGGAGAGAGAGACTTATCTTGATAGAGTGAAGAGGACGATAGCAGCGGAGAGAGTAGAAGAGAGAGAGAACGAAGCTCCGAGCAAGAGAATTAGGGCTCCAGAATCACCACCATTGGCTCTGATGCCATGAAAGCTGAGAGAGAAAACTTGAGGAAGAAGAAAGCTTCTATTTGATATAACAGAATTGGTTACAGCAATAGGCAAAGCCAGAGTTTATATAGAACAAGAGAAAGCTGAGACCAACACGTGTCCAGCTGTAATAACAGAAAAACTAGCTGTAACAGCTGTAATTATTTCATCTGAAACAGGATTTAATCCTAACACTTCTTTCTCTTTGAGGTTCTTGGGACTCGATGGTGTAGGGTTCCTCTCAAATACGTGAAGGAGAATGTTCTTGGGGAGATGATATAGGTGTCCATCCTTGAGTTCTTGATTCTTGCAAACAAGGATTTCGTGGGGCTTAAGGTGTCTACCATTCGGATACTCCTTCTTTAAGCTTTCTTTGTACCGTCCACCGTTTCATCTTTTGAACGAAGCTCAACAGAGTATGCAACAGGCACATCTTTGAACTGAATGAATATGAGTTCTATTTCCCTATCCATTGTATGATCAAATGCAGATGATCGAGGACAACCGGCTCTTCGATCAGTCACTTCTCTACTCCAACTCCAACTCGGAGGACATATATATAAGGATTACAGACTTACTCCAATTAGGAATAGGAATCCTAATCTCAACTAGGATTTTAAACTTTGTCCAACGTGGAAGAGGAATGGAGTAAAACCTAATAGAGAAAGAAAACCCCCTAATCTCAACCGGTTTTACAAGACCTTCTTACAACCGGCTATCCCATCTAATATTTCAATATTAGTTAAAATAAATAAATAAATAAATATCGAGGGCCACTTTCAGAGATTATTTATACATTGTGATCCAGAAGAGGAGTCTGCTGTACATATCCATACATGATATCAATTGATTTTCAAAGTTGAGGGAAAACTTCGATTTGGAGTATTCCATCGACCAATAAGAATTCTCACCTAGTCAGACAATACTATCAGGAAACTGAGGAACTAAAGTCTAAGTCACAGTCTTCACTTTTGAATAAAAGCAAACATGTCAAGTTTAGATAATATGAACAAGAAACTTGAACTCTAAAGAGTTTCTCGATTTGAGTCCCCTTGGTTCATCCTACCATAAATACATGATGTTGTCTATCAAAGCTGTGAATGCGAGACAACTCCTGGAGCAGCAGTCCTTTTCATCCAGTCCTTGCTCGTTTTGTGGGGAGGGCACCCGAATCATCATCACCCAGGGGATCATGATTCACATGAGTTTCGGATTCTGGTGCCTTCTGTTTCATACTTGCATCTTGTGAACCTTCATCCATTTGAGTGCCGGTTCCTATTTGATTATGTTCATCTGAGGTAGATGATGTCGGCTTGACCCTGTTGTCTTCCATCTTCCTTTGTTGCTCAAACATCTTTTCAAGGTACTTTCCTTGTTCCTCAATTTGCAACTAAAACTTTCTTTGACTCTGCATGAATGAATATGATATCAGAACAAGTGAAGGGCCCCCACCCACCACAACTCTCCCTTTGTTTGTGCGCCTCTTCTTATCAGAATATGGATTCATCAATTGGGTATTTAAGTTTGTAACCCAAAAAAGCAGGCTGAACAAGAAGCTAATGAGAGTATGAACAAAAAACCCTCACATCACTACATATCCTTGAGTACTCTACCCAGTTCCCAACACGTAACCAGTTGCACAATTGTATACAGGCATAAAAACAGTGGATGGCTGCCAAATGCATACCTCAAGTTGTTCATGAAGCCGCTTCTGAAGTTTTACCTGCAACCGCAATGCTTCAGTAATCCCCATACTGCTCCTGCAAGTACACAGAAAAAATTTCAAGTTCATTTCAAATTCATAGCTCAAAGATAAATCATTAGCCAGACTGGTGAAATGTTATTTTAGTAGCTACTGCTATATTTTGTACTAAAAATTAAATATTCTCCAACCTTTCAAGGAAAAAATGGTAAGAAAATAACCTGCAAGAAACTTTAGCTTTTTTACAAAAAGTAGTTTGGTACGACAAGTAGGACAATCTCTCACCGACTCATGTGACATTGAAAATTGCACTGATTTTATACATGACACCACAGACATAGAAATGGTCCCGAAATCCAGAACATAAAAGAGCAAAAAGATACAAAGAGATAAAAGTAATATTCATGATCTTCAACTCTCCAGTTGAGATAAAGCACATACGTTTTTAAGTCTATAGAATTCATTTCTTCAACAGGAGTCAGATTCTTCTCACAAGTTCCTGAAAGAAAAAACAAGACAATTTACTTGATCGTCTTTTGTATATATGGTAATTCTCTTTTGTCGGACAAGAGATTTTTACTATCTATCACATAGTGAAATATGCAAGGCTGCTTCATTGCTAAGAGTTAAAATAACAATCAAGTTTTAGAAGCAGTTCATCATTGCCAGAAGACTGGATTTTCTCGAGCACCAGATCCTAATTCATCACATGACTATTTTGACAAGTCAAATTTTTTCAAGATGCTATTGAGGTCATAAGAAGAGCAAAAGAGGGCAAGCATTACCTTCTGATGACTCTGGTTTGTATCTGGCTGTTCTATATTTCTGAAAATTAAGAAAAGAAAAAGAGTTTCAGCAGCAATATGTACTAACCACCATCATGCTAGACACTGGTCAAGGATGGACATATTGATATACCTGTAAATGACTTTTTACATGATAGATTGTCAAGCTTTCAACCTTCATGACATTTAAGATACCCTTAGGAGTGGCTCCTGTTTATTAAAATTATTAGTCAATGACAAAAGAAGTTCTGTGATTTACAGACTTACTGAAATAATCGAACTATAACAAGATATAATGAAGGAAAAAAGAATATGATCATTTGTACTACCCACTTTCACTACCACCGAGCTGGTTGACAGCTTCAACAAAAGCCTCATGAAGTTCTTGTGTCCAACGCATTCTTGCTTTGGTTGAAGGTGCACTGGACTCTGGGTCAGGGCAAGTCAAAGTCTCTCCAGATTGTACTGGTTGATGCTGTTGAATTGTTGGCTGCTGCATCAGGATATCAGAAGAATAATTCAACACCTGGAACTTCATTGAGTAAATTCAAACAGAATAAAGAATATTGATTAAGATTCATGAGCCAGAAGAAAATTGCTATATGCCTTACACTAAGGTGACAAAACTACTGCCTGGAACCAGAATATAATACTGCGGTTTACTCTGTAGATTAGAGAGAACCTATAAAATATCCAAAGTTTTTAGCTATACTGCAAATCCTGCCTTTAATAAGACAACAGGCACCACAAAAGTATGAAACACGCACCTCCGGTTTAGGATCCACCACAGCAACATCATCAACCGAAAGCTCCCAATATGGATCCACAGCACCATCAAAAGAAATTAATGGATACAAGTCAGACCAATCAGTTTGTTCTGCATGATCATCAGATATTATTGCACCAGTACTAGTATCTACCAAGCCATTCTGATCAGGGACATTTTCAGGAAAATGCAGAAACTCCTCAATTGAATCTGGGCACCAGGAAATATCATTATTTTCTTCAGGGTAACTGGCCACTGGTGTTGAATGTAACTCAGAACGGGTAAGTGACAATGATCTTCCACTACTTGGTAACTTACTGATTGGAGAATTTCGGGAATGTCTTTCATGAGAGTAAACTGAAGAAATCTGATTCTCAAAGGGAAGCATGGACGATGATGAAAATGAGTTCCCAAGTGAAGAAGGCTGTGGTAACATTGAATGTATAGGCTTTTCTCTTTGTGTGGAACCCTGAAAAGAATCTGGCAGTCTGGAGTAATTGACATCGAGGGGGGTAGGGAGATTTGGAAATGCTGAAGACATAGGTTTGGAAGCCCTCAAGTTACTCATCTATTTGTTTCTGATCAGAAAATAAATAAGGGTATGTCAATAGCGTCTGTATGGCAAATGTGCAAACTAGCATCTTCTCAGCCACCTCACACAAACTTATTCTTCATTGCTAACATAGGAGAAGCACAATCAGGAGATTATAACACCGCTTGCTACAAGTCACATGATAACCACTCACAGAGGTCTTCTGCAATCTGTGAGAAAGAAAATGTCAAAGAATAGTTTATGTTAGTAAGAGTGAAGTTTTACCATTTCTACACGCCCAACATGCCTAAAACTAGTGTCATCTTTCCATCACCTAGAGCTGCTTAGTCGGTAGAAACGCTCTCAATCAAAACTTAAAGTTCTAGAGAGCACACCAATTGGTTTACTTCTACTTGTACAAGATCACAAACATAACAATCTGATCACCTCAACAACTATGCAGTCTTCCAATAAAGGGACAATAAACGAGGAAAAAAGAACGTTCGAAGAAGTGCGTACTTGTTGATTTCAGACAAACCTAACAATCTGTAAAAGCATCTGCAACTTGGTTGTATAAGATCTGAACTGTCAAGCCGTCTGGAGATAAGGACCGGAAATTTAATGATGAACCAGCATCCCAGCCTGTTTTCAAATATCTCTCCAAAAGCTAAATCCAGTGACTTTTTGAAACCATAATGTCATCTTCCTTCAAACCAGAATATTTAAATGGGTAGAGAAATGCCTAAGAAAAGATACATAGCACTGATAGCAGAATGATAAAAGTACAACAGAACTGGCCAAATGCTCCATGTTGTAAGTCCCCAGTGCCAAGATGGTGAAAATGCAGTCCCATAGTCTTGCCGAAAAAACAACAAGGACCAGTTTTGGGCACATATTTGATGCTGCCTACAGTCTTTACAAAGACATCACAGTAATAAAAAAATTTAGGCAGAACTTTAATCTGAAAAAGCCATAAAAAGTTCTCTATTCAACATTTTTGAAGACAAAAACCAAAAGGTTTCACTGCTTGGCTTGGCACTACGGAAGAGTCATCATGTCCTGGATTTGCCCACAAACTGCATTCATTTTATCTCATAAGTCGCAGTGTGGAATGTCATATAGAACTAGCGTTCCTTTCAGGAATGTAAAATTGATGTAAGAACACCATTTTACCTTTAAATATCAGGATATCCAAAACAATTGTACTCATCAAAATCTCCCAACCTTACATTTGGGTCATTCTGAATCTATCATAGCCGATATGCTTTGCTTTAACCACTCCTGCACAGAAATATGAGCAAGCACGTCAATTTAATGACCTGCTCGCTTACTTTTCATCTGTAGTGACTAGTGACATGCAAGACAATCCCACAAACATACTATGTTTGTGCTTTAAATAAATTTAGCCAGTAATGTGTGACAACATACACTTCATCAACATATACTTATTCCACTGTTTAATCTCTCACTGATTTAAATTTGCAGCAGAGAATCACTTAAAAATTGTACTGGAAATGTTAAGATGGCCAACCTTAACCTACCTTGCTTCATAGAGAAACTTCAAATGCTCAGTAAATTCCACTAGTGAGTTATGTCCAGAACCAAACCTTGTCATCACCTATCTCAGGAAACAAATTAAAAGAACTTTGGTCATTATAAAAAAGAAAGAAACGGATGGTGGTCAAGGCTGGTAAAAGAAAAAGATGGTTTATTCTGTTTAGAGTTTAGAGATTCATTAGAAGGAATAAAACATAGATCTGGAAGGGTGAGTTGAGTTAATAGATTTCTCAACAAGCAATGGCACAAAATTTTGAACTATTTTGCATTTGTAGGATTACTGATTAGGGGTTCGAATCCAGTTGATAATATGTCCTCTCTGTTAATCCAAACAGATTTTCCCTTGAGATATCGGTTTCAAACCTAAGTATTCAAAAGTAACCTATCATCTCTGTATCCTCCAATCAAAAAGTATGATCCATAAAAGAATGTATATATATATATATATATATATATATATATAATCGAAGCAAAAAAATAATATATATATATATATATCATTATATTGTGTATGTATAAAAATGTTATTACAGCAGTTTAAGTGCTAAATCAAAATGTCTGCAAGTCAACAGAAAGGTCAAGAAAGGCAAGGAGTGGAGAGAATTTTTCTTCTGAATTTAATAGAGAGGAATCAATACCTGTAGCAATTGGAGTGCCTCTTGAACTTATAACAGCAACACAAGAGCATCATCAAACCGCCTTTTTTTAATTTTTCCCCAATACCCTGGATTGCTGATAGAGAGAGATGCTATTGAATTTTAGATGCTCCTGCTAATACAATGTAGTTGTTAGCACAGAGTAATGAGAGGATAGCGCAAAACATCGGAAGAGATTGACTAGAAGGTGTCACATAACTTACACTTGTTATTGCGAGTTTGAAGCAATTCCAACTTCATGTGTTACAAAGAACAGGGTCCATGCATGCCCCAGTCTCATCGAACTAATAAAAAAGAAGAAGTTATGGACAAGTTTTGATTTATTTAGAGATGCTTCAGAAACTAAACTTGTGGCTTTAGAAGTGACTGACTAGAGTCTAGATAGTATTTTCACAACCAAGAGCAATGACTTACTAAATACCTAGTGAAAACTCAGAGTAACGTTCTCACCTAAAAAGGCTAAATTAGACTGTAGTTTGAAATCATTACTAAACTAACTGATTATACAAGGAGCAGAGATGAGAGGAAGACGAGAGTGATAATTAAGAAAGAGCCAAAGCAAGCTTAGCACTGATTCAATTATAAAGTAAGAAGATAATAGAGGCATACAACTTCACAATACTTGATGGAGACAAAAAAAAATAACAGAAAAAAAGAGTTACCATGAAGTCCGGGAATATGAGAAATCTTGGGCCATTCTGGGCCACTCTCCTCTCTGCATCTTTCCTTTAGAAGGGGACAATTGACGATACATAGCTCACCTAATTCGCTGAGGCCGTGCATAGCTTGGATGGAAGGTAGATACTTCAGATTCTCGCAATTGAAAATACGTAAGGTCTGAAGAGATGCAAGGTTTCCCAACCATTCTGGAATAGCCTCCACTCCCTCAAAGGAGTATACACCCAAAGAGGTCAAAGACGTCAAGTGTTGAATTTGTTCCGGCAGCGACTTGAGCTTAGGCCACCCGTAGATCCTTAATGATTCAAGTTGTGGTAGAATCTGAAAAGCAGGGAATGAATCCAGCTCATTGCAGAAAGGACCAAGTGCCAAGGACTTGAGACGGGTGAATACGTGTGGGGATGCCATTGCTAACCCATTGGGTAGACATCTCAATCTCGAACAATCATGAATCTCCAATTCACGGAGTGATGTGAGCCTGTCTAAACTTGGAACACTCTCTAGATTAGGACAATCTCTTATTGTCAACACCTGAAGAGAGATGGGGAATTGAAGACCAATTGTTCTACTTTGACATCCCCAGATTACCAATCGAGAGAGGGTTGGACTGAGACTTGCAATTGGAATGGAGGTCACTTTAGGGCACTCTGTTATGCTCAAATCCACAAGAGAGGTGCAGCAGCCCAGCCCACTCGGTAGACTTAATAATTCATCACACCGCCAAAGGTACAGTCGAGCAAGGGATGGGAGGCCCTCTGTTGGAATTGGAATGGACTTTATCTTTGGACACCTCCATATTTCAAATGTCCCAAGAGATGTGCAGAACTGTAGCCCCTCAGGCAGACTGGATAACTCAGGACATCCACTGATCTTCACTTCGCATAGAGATGGGAGACCACCTTGCTCAGGGATGATCGGAATGGACTCCAGAATGTCGCATTCTGCTATTTTTAAGATATGGATAGACAGCCCACAATCAGGTAAACACCTCAGCTTAGGACAGCTCACAATACGCAGTTCCCGAAGAGATGCGCAGCAGTGTGATTGGGGAGGAGCAATACAAGCCAACTCTGAACAATGATCAATTGTCAAAGCTTCAAGATTCTGGTTGTTTTCTAACAACCTTTCCGGCAGACAAGCAAGTCCTCTCACATTCCTTATCTTCAGAGAAGTGAGAGTGGTCAGACTATTGCTTAGAATACTTGCTATTGGAATGCCTCCGCTATTCATGACATCAATCGCCAACTCTTTCAGACATGGAAAATGACTGGGAGCACTTGTCAATTGGTCACAACCCCGCAGGGTCAACTCCTCAAGGCAAGGAAACACCTCCACTCTTTCCTTTGGCACTTCCCTCCATTCAATTAAGTTTCTCACTCGCCCAACATATAATGTTTTCAAGGCAGGAAACAAAACCTTCCCATCATCAAATACGGGATCATAACCATAAAACTCATATCCCAAACACTTGAGGTTCTCCATACCCACCATCTTCACATGTACAAGATTGGGCAAACGACCAAGTTCTGGAACTTTTTCGCATTTATTGCAACCTCCTAATTCAATCTCCTTTAAGTTGTTGCATAGCGATAACCATGATGGAAAGTTAACACCAGTGAAGCCATGAATCTCCAAATATTCCAGATTAGAATGTGGTCGCAGGAATTTCAGTACATCTTCGTCATTGTCTCCACTGTTGATTGGCTGACTACGCTCCCATGTAAGCACCAACCTGCGTAAATGTTTCTTCTCCATTAACTTTGCTTTCGCTGCTTCTTCTCCGTCTCTTACATGCTCCAGATTATAAATAGATAAGGTGTCTCTCAGATAGTTTAGGCCACCCAATTCCCCAATTTGAGGACCGGCCTCTTTCGCAATCTTTACAAAAGACAATGATCGGAGATTAGTCAATCTTCCCAGTACCCCAGCTGGAACTTTAACACTTCCACCAAAATAAACATGACGCAAGTTAATCAAATTGGAAAGCTGCTTTGGAAATTCTCCAATGTCATAAGGCATTTTAAATGTCTGAAGGTTATAAAGCTGACCCAAAGATTTAGGAAATACTTTGATCTTTGTTTCCATAACATTCAGATACCTCAAGTGTTTCAACTTTCCAATAGAACATGGCAACTCCTCAATATCTGCCTCGTATAAATTTAACACACGCAGAGCTTTAAATCCAGGTGAGTTGTTCTCAACGGCCACTCCATTGGAAAATAAAGAGCGCAAGTACTTTGACCTTGAAACACTTTCAGCAAGATCATGAACAAGATCATGCATCTTGCATTCGATTACATCACCATAGCGATCCCTTCTCACATCTTGAAAAAAAGAGTTTTGTAATAGAATATTGAAATATTCATTACCTTTATCCTCCATCTCAAGATTATTTTGGTTGGCAGAAGGGGCAAGCCATCCTTGAGCCATCCAAAGTTGGATCAAGTCTTTCTTTTCAAATTCAAAATCTTTGATGAACATTGAGCAGTATGCAAAACATTGTTTCAACGATGGAGATCTCAATTCATCAAAACTCAATTTCAAAACTGCCGATATTCTATTTACTTCCTCGGGTAAATTCCATATTCCACTTTCCGCAATTGATTGCCATTCATCACAGTTTTTATAACGCATCATATTTCCTAACACCTACAGTGAAATACTGAGTTAGAATTGTATGGAACAGTAATTTAGCAAAATATACTATAAGCATAATAAAAGATAACCTTACTATCACAATTTTTTTTTATCGTAATACTTCTCTATTGAATTCATTTACTGCATGCAATACTTAACGTAGAATGTCTAGGTTCCACCCAATTAAGGTCAAGGTTTTAGGGTGATAGCTAGGCTATGAGAATGTGAATCCTTACAAGATGCTTCAACTGTAGTTTTTCTTCTTGATGGTGTCATGTGCGAACAAAAGAAAGAGTACTCTTGAAGGCGTTTTTCTTAGGTTCCACTAGTGGCAATCATTTTTGTTGTTGTGCATTATGAAGTTGTTATGGCAGCAAATAGTAGTGCAGTACTTGGCAATTTTCGTCGTAACCTCTCTCTAATTTAATTTATTTTTTCCAAGTATGCTAGGTTCTTTGATTGCAACTGTCATGTCTTCGTAGTCACAAGCTCGGTTCAAGCTCTGTCAAGTGGCTGTAATGTTGGGTATGTAGATGGCAAGAAATAGAATAACTTTTGAAGAGTGTGCATATGTGCAGCCGGGGTGAAGGAACTTGGGGAGAAAAGTAAGACTATAATTAATTAGCTCGTTGGGGTTTTGTTTTGGTGGTTTTGAACTTCCTAGAAGGCAAGAATGAAAGGCAGCAATAACAGAGGATTTTTCTTGTGCATAGGGTACGTGGCTTCCTTTTGGTTTTTTTTTTTTTGTTTAATTTTGAGAAATTTTCTTTTCAATTAACTACAAGAATGAGTAGAAAGCATAAATAACTTTAAATTGATTAATGATATAATGGGCCCTGATATAATTTAGGGAATAATTTACATACCTTTGCTACCAGTGGTACACCTCCGCACTTTTTAGCGATCTCCTTCCCAATTTTCACTCGATCTTCATCTAATGGAGCACTCCCAACTGGATTTGCTCTGTCCTTCAAAATTTGCCAACATTGATCATCTGATAGTTTCTGTAAATCATGACTAGGAAGGGTCTTCACAATTTCTGCAACTGTGTGTTTTCGGGTAGTGACAAGGATGCTGCTTCCCTGTGTATCATTCACGTTTTCCAAACAACTGATCAAGTCTTCCCATTTCTGTTTATCTTCGTTCCAAACATCATCGAGCACAAGAAGATACCTTTTCCCTTTCAACTCCTCTTTGAGGATTCTACAAATTGCATCTATAGCTTGTACTGCAGCGTGTTCAGGTTTAAGAGACTCCAGTATCCCCCTCAAAATCGAGCTGACTTCAAAAGTGGTAGATACACAAATCCACATTTTTTCTTGGAAGTGTTGCTGTATCTTATCATGATGAAATACTGATTTAGCCAAGGTGGTCTTCCCAAGTCCTCCCATTCCCACGATGGGCAGAACTGAAATTTGATCTCCTTGGTTGTTGTTTAAGTTGGTCAACCCTTTCACTATACCTTCCAAAACATCCGTCCTTCCAATGATACTCTTTTCATCTGTTTTGAAATCAGAGTATGTTTCTCTAGCAGTTCTTGTATCATGGGAACTTGTTGCCTCTTGGGGAGATCTACGGATAAACCCCAAAGCACTAGCCCTTTTACCCAAATCCTCCAAAGAACCGTTGATGTTCTTAATTTTATGTGTCATTTTAACACGAAAAACAAGAGGATTGGAGAGAGTAAAGAAGTTTAGCACCTTCTTCTTGATCTGGTTTTGCAGTTCCACTTGTCGTCGAAGACGCTCATATTCGTAGTCATCCAGCACATCGTCAGCAAGATGAGCTATTTCTTCAAGCTTCTCCAACCAGAGCTTCTCAGCATCTCCCTTATCTTGTCGCCCATCAGCGTCACGTAGCACACCTTCAAGCATGTCTAACGAGTCACGTAGCTTTGCTAATTCTCCCTGGAGTCCCCATACAAGAGTGAACTCTTTAGTGGCAAGTGAAGCCAATTTGGTCAGCAATTCCTGGGCAGCAAAAGTAAGAAACTCAGCCATGGATTTCTAGTAAAGGGTAGAGGAGAGTCGAGAAAAAGAAGAAACTCCTTGATCAGCTGAAGAAATTAGAGGAAGATGAGTCAAGGAAAACAATGAGTCCTCTATAAATGACCAAAGACCAATACAGGTAAATGGAGTTGATACCCGACCAAGAAGATTGGTTATAGATTTTCCAGCTGTGTTGGGCCATGCTGATCCAGATGAAAGATACTTTACAGAGTGCGCGCCTTTACTTGTATTAATAAAGCATATGCTTTAAGCCTTTAACCACAAGACAAGTAAGTCCGCTCACTTGATTACATCTATGATCTTTGCTATTTCCTTGCCCTCCACAAGACAAGTAAGCCTTTAAATGGCTCATCCATTGTTAGTAAATCCACCGGCTCAAGTTGCCCTCGTTTCACTGATTGAATGACACCCAAATCCCAAGGCGCTTCTTTCTCTTTGAGGTTCTTGGGACTCGATGGTGTAGGGTTCCTCTCAAATACGTGAAGGAGAATGTTCTTGGGGAGATGATATAGGTGTCCATCCTTGAGTTCTTGATTCTTGCAAACAAGGATTTCGTGGGGCTTAAGGTGTCTACCATTCGGATACTCCTTTAAGCTTTATTTGATACCGTCCACCGTTTCATCTTTTGAACGAAGCTCCACAGAGTATGCAACAGGCACATCTTTGAACTGAATGAATATGAGTTCTATTTCCCTATCCATTGTATGATCAAATGCAGATGATCGAGGACAACCGGCTCTTCGATCAGTCACTTCTCTACTCCCAACTCCAACTCGGAGGACATATATATAAGGATTACAGACTTACTCCAATTAGGAATAGGAATCCTAATCTCAACTAGGATTGTAAACTTTGTCCAACGTGGAAGAGGAATGGAGTAAAACCTAATAAAGGAAACCCCCGAATCTCAACCGGTTTTACAAGACCCTCTTACATATAGCCGAAAGGAAACCCGTTAATCGATTATCCAGACCTTCTTACAACCCGCTATCCCATGATTCCCATCTAATATTTCAATATTAGTTAAAATAAATAAATAAATAAATATCGAGGGCCACTTTCAGAGATTATTTATACATTGTGATCCAGAAGAGGAGTCTCCTGTACATCCATACATCATACCAATTGATTTTCAAAGTTGAGGGAAAACTTCGATTTGGAGTATTCCATCGACCACCTAGTCAGACAGTACAATCAGGAAACTGAGGAACTAAAGTCTAAGTCACAGTCTTCACTTTTAAATAAAAGCAAACATGTCAAGTTTAGATAATATGAATAAGAAACTTGAACTCTAAAGAGTTTCTCGATTTGAGTCCCCTTGGTTCATCCTACCATAAAAACATGATGTTGTCTATCAAAGCTGTGAATGCGAGACAACTCCTGGAACAGCAGTCCTTTTCATCCAGTCCTTGCTCGTTTTGTGGGGAGGGCACCCGAATCAGCATCACCCAGGGGATCATGATTCACATGAGTTTCGGATTCTTGTGCCTTCTGTTTCATACTTGCATCTTGTGAACCTTCATCCATTTGAGTGCCGGTTCCTATTTGATTATGTTCATCTGAGGTAGATGATGTCGACTTGACCCTGTTGTCTTCCATCTTCCTTTGTTGCTCAAACATCTTTTCAAGGTACTTTCCTTGTTCCTCAATTTGCAACTGCAACTTTCTTTGACTCTGCATGAATGGATATGATATCAGAACAAGTGAAGGGCCCCCACCCACCACAACTCTCCCTTTGTTTGTGCACCTCTTCTTATCAGAATATGGATTCATCAATTGGGTATTTAAGTTTGTAACCCAAAAAAGCAGGCTGAACAAGAAGCTAATGAGAGTATGAACAAATAACCCTCACATCACTACATATCCTTGAGTACTCTACCCAGTTCCCAACACGTAACCAGTTGCACAATTGTATACAGGCATAAAAACAGTGGATGGCTGCCAAATGCATACCTCAAGTTGTTCATGAAGCCGCTTCTGGAGTTCTACCTGCAATCGCAATGCTTCAGTAATCCCCATACTGCTCCTGCAAGTACACAGAAAAAATTTCAAGTTCATTTCAAATTCATAGCTCAAAGATAAATCATTAGCCAGACTGGTGAAATGTTATTTTAGTAGCTACTGCTATATTTTGTACTAAAAATTAAATATTCTCCAACCTTTCAAGGAAAAAATGGTAAGAAAATAACCTGCAAGAAACTTTAGCTTTTTTACAAAAAGTAGTTTGGTACGACAAGTAGGACAGTCTCTCACTGACTCATGTGACATTGAAAATTGCACTGATTTATACATGACACCACAGACATAGAAATGGTCCCGAAGTCCAGAACATAAAAGAGCAAAAAGATCCAAAGAGATAAAAGTAATATTCATGATCTTCAACTCTCCAGTTGAGATAAAGCACATACGTTTTTAAGTCTATAGAATTCATTTCTTCAACAGGAGTCAGATTCTTCTCACAAGTTCCTGAAAGAAAAACAAGACAATTTACTTGATCGTCTTTTGTATATATGGTAATTCTCTTTTGTCAGACAAGAGATTTTTACTATCTATCAGATAGTGAAATATGAAGGCTGTTTCATTGCTAAGAGTTAAAATAACAATCAAGTTTTAGAAGCAGTTCATCGTTGCCAGAAGACTGGATTTTCTCGAGCAGCAGATCCTAATTCATCACATGACTATTTTGACAAGTCAAATTTTTTCAAGATACTATTGAGGTCATACGAAGAGCAAAAGAGGTAAGCATTACCTTCTGATGACTCTGGTTTGTATCTGGCTGTTCTATATTTCTGAAAATTAAGAAAAGAAAAAGAGTTTCAGCAGCAATATATACTAACCACCATCATGCTAGACACTGGTCAAGGATGGACATATTGATATACCTGTAAATGACTTTTTACATGATAGATTGTCAAGCTTTCAACCTTCATGACATTTAAGATACCCTTAGGAGTGGCTCCTGTTTATTAAAATTATTAGTCAATGACAAAAGAAGTTCTGTGATTTACAGACTTACTGAAATGATCGAACTATAACAAGATATAATGATGGAAAAAAGAATATGATCATTTGTACTACCCACTTTCACTACCACCGAGCTGGTTGACAGCTTCAACAAAAGCCTCATGAAGTTCTTGTGTCCAACGCATTCTTGCTTTGGTTGAAGGTGCACTGGACTCTGGGTCAGGGCTAGTCAAAGTCTCTCCAGATTGTACCAGTTGATGCTGTTGAATTGTTGGCTGCTGCAGCAGGATATCAGAAGAATGATTCAACACCTGGAACTTCATTGAGTAAATTCAAACAGAATAAAGAATATTGACTAAGATTCATGAGCCAGAAGAAAATTGCTATATGCCTTATACTAAGGTGACAAAACTACTGCCTGGAAACAGAATATAATACTGCAGTTTACTCTGTAGATTACAGAGAACCTATAAAATATCCAAAGTTTTTAGCTATACTGCAAATCCAGCCTTTAATAAGACAACAGGCACCACAAAAGTATGAAACACGCACCTCCGGTTTAGGATCCACCACAGCAACATCATCAACCGAAAGCTCCCAAT
This sequence comes from Potentilla sterilis, assembly GCA_963682095.1. Taxonomy (NCBI): domain Eukaryota; kingdom Viridiplantae; phylum Streptophyta; class Magnoliopsida; order Rosales; family Rosaceae; genus Potentilla; species Potentilla sterilis. The sequence goes on along the minus strand of OY821756.1, from coordinate 1,044,101 downwards.
ATGGATCCACAGCACCATCAAAAGAAATTAATGGATACAAGTCAGACCAATCAGTTTGTTCAGCATGATCATCAGATATTATTGCACCAGTACTAGTATCTACCAAGCCATTCTGATCAGGGACATTTTCAGGAAAATGCAGAAACTCCTCAATTGAATCTGGGCACCAGGAAATATCTTTATTTTCTTCAGGGTAACTGGCCACTGGTGTAGAATGTAACTCAGAATGGGTAAGTGACAATGATCTTCCACTACTTGGTAACTTACTGATTGGAGAATTTCGGGAATGTCTTTCATGAGAGTAAACTGAAGAAATCTGATTCTCAAAGGGAAGCATGGACGATGATGAAAATGAGTTCCCAAGTGAAGAAGGCTGTGGTAACATTGAATGTATGAGATTTTCTCTTTGTGTGGAACTCTGAAAAGAATCTGGCACTCTGGAGTAATTCACATCAAGGGGGGTAGGGAGATTTGGAAATGCTGAGGACATAGGTTTGGAAGCCCTCAAGTTACTCATCTATTTGTTTCTGAGCCACCTCACACAAACTTATTCTTCATTGCTAACATAGGAGAAGCACAATCAGGAGATTATAACCACCCTCGCTACAAGTCACATGACAACCACTCACAGGGGTCTTCTGCAATCTGTGAGAAAAAAATGTCAAAGAATTGTTTATGTTAGTAAGAGTGAAGTTTTACCATTTCTACACGCCCAACATTCCTAAAATTAGTGTCATCTTTCCATCACCTAGAGCTGCTTAGTCGGTAGAAATGCTGTCAATCAAAACTTAAAGTTCTAGAGAGCACACCAATTGGTTTACTTGTACTTGTACAAGATCACAAACATAACAATCTGATCACCCCAACAACTCTGCAGTCTTTACTATAATACATAGGTGAATATTTTCGGCAACTATATAAGCATCACACCAATATACACTCGGGTTTAAAATTTCTTATCGAAGTAGCTTGTGCAAAGTTTATACACAGCATTAAGCTACCTCATCAGTAAAACAAACATGCAACTAAACCAACAGTGTAATTTGATCACCAAATAAAAACAGATTAGAGTTACAAAACAAAGTCAAAGTCACAAAAATTTATAACTTCCACATCAAAATTCCAACCCCATTAATCTTCCTTAAACAACTAAAGTCAATGAACTAATTCACATAAACCAGTAAGACCAAATCAACCAAACCAAACTATCAAGTTCCAAGTTCAAAAATTACCGTGAAAAAATATTGAATTGGGTACTAAGATTCCAGATTTCTAATGATTGAATTGGGTACAAAAAACTAAGAACTGGGTAGTGAGAAAATCTTACCCAAAGTGAAAAAGACAGAAACTTGAACCCAGAAAGCTCAAAGCTTTGTAGCAGAAACAGCTGTTGTGGGAGATTCAGATACAACGTACGACGGCTGAGCAAGAAAGAGAGAAGAACAACGTAGCCGTGTTTGTTTTGTTTTGTCTCTCTCGTGCTCTCTCTGATTCTGATGACTCGGAAAAAAATGTTTAAAGCTGCGACCAATAAAATTTGATCTTGGATATCTGGCCGTTCGTTGACATTAATTGCTAAGATTAAGTCATAATTTCATGATTAATTAACAGAGCAGTAAGAAGCAATTTTTTAAAAACAAAATTTGTGTGTTTTATGACTTTTATTATCTGAATTAGGTCAATTTGACGTTTTTAAGTTCTATGCTCCTTAGCCACAATAATTTCTATCTTCTTTTGCTTACTGCCATTTAAAACAGCATTTTCTGGACTTTTGTGTGAATATTCTTTCAAAAACAAGTTTCTAATGTCCTTTTCTCAAAATGAATAGATACTTTCTCTCGAAAACAAAATTTTGAGACTAAAGAAACTCTTGTACCGTTTTTAGCTTTCATTTCATTTTTATTAGGTCTTTTGTAGATTCTGTGTTCGGGAGTACGCTAAGAAAATCATTTGTCTGAATTAAATTACGATTTTTGTAGTTATATATACGAGAATTTAAATTAGTGTATTTTAGAGAAAGGGACCATCTAGCTTTGTAAATTAGAAAAAAAGCCCATTGTTTTTCACTTCATAAAAAAGGACATGCCTTTAATATGTTTATCATAACAAACTCCATTTAATTTTACTAAATTATAAAAAAGGGCTGTTTTTAGTTTTATTTGTGACCATAATACCCTTTTTTTGTTTTTTTTTCTTAATGATCATAATACTATTTCTCTCTTAATCAAAACTCTCTCTTTGTCAAAAGTTCAAAACTCTCTCTTTCTCTCTGCTTCGTCCTCACCAGCTCCACCTCTTCACCAACGCCATGCTCCTCGCCGTCGCGCTGCTGCTCCTCGCCGTCGCGCTGCTGCTCCTCGCCGTCGCGCTGCTGCTCCTCGCCGTCGAGTTCGACACCGGTCGCAACCCCGAGTTCAACGACCCCGAAAGAACCACATCGGAATCAACCTCAACAACATACAGTGGGGCGATCACGATCGCTACAGCACGACGAGCTCGTCGGAGAACGAAGACGACGACGACGATCGCGATTCGAGATCCGAGATCGAGTTTTGAGTCGTAGATCCGACGACCACGGCCATCGACGCCGAGATCGAGTTATGAGTTGTAGATCCGACGCCGACAATTCTGCCAGGAGGGATCCGAGACTGACTCTTAGTCTTCGTTTCTGTGAGGCAACCGCGATTCAGATGACGACGAGCTCAAGCTATGAGTCCGACGCCGACGAGCAGGTCTTCAAGAAATTCGACGTCAACGGTGACAGATTCCGATTCCGATGATCATGTTGAATTACTACTGCTTTATGCTATCTTGTTGGCATTAACAGTATGACTTTGTTATGTCAATATGGTGTCAATGACTTCAGTTCTTCCATGCTCATGACTAATGGTATTTCTGTGCTTAATTGAGTTTGTAGTTACTAATACAGTTGGGTACATGATTGATTGGTCCTTTATGCAATCCCACTAAACAAGACTGAATCAGTTACTTTAGGAGCATAAAACTCATCATTCCTTGTGGCCTTGGTTTTACATTATCATTTCCTTATAAGCTGGTTCATCTGGGAGCATAAAACTCATTCTCTGACTGTTTTTGAGTACCAGGTTACTAATCAATACTCTGTGTGCTATTTGATTGTTTAGCACAGTAGACTGTATCTCTAGCATTGCACCCGCTAAGTTGGGACTCGTTTTAGAGAAGAAACGATCACCCGCTATGTTGATTGTATAGCTATGTTGATTGTTTAGCTATGTTGATTGTTTAGTTAGATAGTTAGTAAGATAGTTACTAATTAAAATGTTAGTTAGTAAGATAATTACTAAGATGATAGTTACTTAGATAGTTAGTAAGTTGATAGTTACTAAGATGATAATTACTTAGATAGTTAGTAACTATATAGATAGCTAGTAAGATCATAGTTACTTAGATGGTTAGTAAGATAGTTACTAAAATGATAGTTATTTAGATAATTAGTAAGATAGTTAGTAAGATAGTTACTCCGATAGTAACTAGTTATTTCGATAGTTACTCTGATAGTTACTGGAATACTGGGATAGTTACTCCGATAGTTACTTTGATAGTTACTCCGATAGTTACCGAGATAGTTAGTAACATAGTTAGTAAGATAATTACTCAAATGATAGTTACTTAGATAGTTATTAAGATAGTTAGTAATATAGTTATTGAGATAGTTAGTAAGATAGTTATTGAGATGATAGTTAGTAAGATATATAGTTAGTTTGATAGTTAGTAAGATAGTTACTAAGATAATAGTTATTATAATAGTTAGTAAGATAGTTACTAAAATGATAGTTACTTAGATAATTGGTAAGATAGTTAGTAACATAGTTACGAAAATGATAGTTACTTAGATAATTGGTAAGATAGTTAGTAAGATAGTTACTAAAATGATAGTTACTTAGATAATTGGTAAGATAGTTATTTCGATAGTTACTCCGATAGTTACTTTGATAGTTACTCATATAGTTAAAGGGATAGTTACTTCGATTGTTAGTAAGATAGTTACTAAGATGATATTTACTTAGATAGTTAGTTACTTAGATAGTTAGTAGCTATATAGATAGTTAGTAATTATATAGATAGTTAGTAGGATGATAGTTACTTAGATAGTTAGTAAGACAGTTACTAAGATGATAGTTACTCCGATAGTTAGTAAGATAGTTACTTTGATAGTAACTAGTTATTTCGATAGTTACTCCGATAGTTAAAGGGATAGTTACTCCGATTGTTAGTAAGATAGTTAGTAAGATGATAGTTAGTTAGATAGTTCGTAAGATAGTTACTAAGATGATAGTTACTTAGATCGTCAGTAAAATAGTTACTAGGATGATAGTTACTTAGATAATTAATGATAGATAGTTAGATAGTTTGTAACTATATGTGTAACTATGTTAGTAACTATCAATTTTGTAACTATTCTGTGTAACTATGTTAGTAACTATCTTAGTAACTGTCAATTTTGTAACTATTATATGGCGGTTCTGGAAGTTGCAGATTGGGTTTTCGGTGTCTGATTTTCGATTGTAATACCTTTCCGGAAAGGGAACGACGCCAGGAATCAAACTCGTCGCTTTGCTACGACGTGTGGGCTTTTTCGGGCTTTCGAGTTCGTTTAAGGCCTCAAAACAGCAGTTTAATATGTTTTCAGAATTTATGTTTTCTAATTCGTTTTGGATTTGGTTTGTTTATTTCTTTGGGCTTTAGGGTTTTGTTGTTAGTTGCCCTAGGTTTGGTTTAGTAGTATTTAAACATCCTTAAACGGGTGTAGACGGTTTATCTTATTATTTTTCAATCAAACAAGAGTTTTCTCTTATTCTCTGGTGGATTCCAGAATTTACCTTTAGGGTTCTTCGCTTGAGAACCTTTGTTACCAATTAGGTTTAACGCTTGTAAACCTACCACCCTTCACTACGTCAGTAATTATCTTAGTAACTATCATCTGAGTAAATTATTATGTGTAACCACCTTAGTAACTATCTTAGTAACTATCAATTTATAACTATCTGTATTACTACCTTAGTAACTATCATTTAAGTAGTAACTATCAATTTGTAACTATCTGTATAACTATCTTAGTAACTATCATTTGAGTAGTAACTATCAATTTTGTAACTATATATGTAACTATTCTACTAACTATCTGTGTAACTATCATTTGAGTAAACTATTTTGTGAAACTATCTTAGTAACTATCATCTGAGTAAACTATTCAGTGTAACTATTTTAGTAACTATCAATTTTGTAACTATTATATCTTAGTAACTGTCTGAATAACTACCTTAGTTACTATCTTAGTAACTATCATTTGAGTAAACTATTCTGTGTAACTATGTTAATAACTATCTTATTAACTATCAATTTTCAGAGTGAGCCTGAGGCCAAGTCTCTTCTCCACCACCACCTTCATGCTTTCAACGTGAACCGCTTACCCTTAGTTTACCATTTTTAACTTCACCGCCAAATTTTTTTTTTTCATCTTTCAATTTCAGTTCAGCTTCAATTTCAGAGCCACAAGCTCTCTCTCTCTCTCTCTCACTCAATTTCTAATCTCCGATGGACTCCGCGGTGATGGTGATGGGACCAGGTCTTGGATCGGACTAAATACAACAGTAAAGCCTTTGAATCCAAATCAACGAATCAGAGTCGCCGAGTCTTTTTCCTCCTGTGGAACCAGGTCTTGGATCAGAAAACAAGCGCGCCTAACATTTTGGGGCGCAGCCAAAGAACCTTACAGGGAAAAAGGTTATCGGAAACCAGAGACCTCGCCGGAGGAGCAAGCTAAGGTTCCAAAGTACATCAAACAGAAAAAGAGACGAGAGAGATATAAAGGCTTGTGACTAGCCTCAGCTTCACGCTCCTTCAATACCTCGGGTACTCTTTCATGGCCCTGCTCGAGGCCAACCCGACCCGAAGTTGAGGCACCGGTGGTGCTTGACGGTGGCGGTGACGGTGGGTGACGACCGGTGGACGATTTCTTCGTGGGTCCAGGGGATTGGCTGGGGCCTCCTGACGACGGTGACGGTGGCGGCGGGTGAGGACCGGTGGATGGTTAGTGCACGGCGGTTCATGGCTGAGATAGTGAGAGAGAGGGGAGAGAGAGATTGGAGTTTTTATTATATAGAGAGAGAGAGAGGTGGTGTTAAATGGCTGGGTGGCACATTTGTAATTTATTGATATGTTGATGGCAGAAGTTTAATAGTGTCCTTTTTTATAAGGCCTTTAAAGTTAAGGCCTTTTTTATAATTTTGGGCATTCAAATGCCCTTTTTTATAATTAGCCCTTTAAATAATGATACTTCTTATAAACAAAAAGTATACGTATTAGCTACAAAAGGTTGGAAAATTAATCAGAAACTAGTCCTATAAACTTGACACATAATTTCAAAATAACCCTTCATATCACATACAATAAAATATGAGTTTTTCCTGGATTCCTCATGACCAAGTTGTATTCTAGCTTCTCCGCCAAGTCAACATTCTCTGTTTCCTTCACAACGCTGCTTTTAATCTAAGCCAGAAGCCGCTCTTGGACAATTGGATGCTTGACAATGTTGACCATGATCCATTGCGCGTGATAAAAGTAGTACATGCAGCTGGATTGAGTACAGTGTCGATGGGTGTCGACGGGGGATGTGGTAGCTCTTGCTTACTCTCTTGCTAATGTTCATATTTTCATTTGATCGGATTTTGTATGGTTTAGAAGAAGTAAAATAAATGAAACTCGAGCTCGCTTAACGCCTTTTTAACACCCGTCTAGCTCCCGACTAACTAGCCGCCACCTAGTGCCCTTTTAGCACCCACCTAGATCCGCTTAGCTGTATAATTTTTTTTCATAAGAACGCCACTAACTCATGTTTCTATTTTTCACTTGATAAAAAAAAAATGGGTGGTATTCTTTCGGAACGCAATGCCTTATCCATATAGATGCGTTGAAGGCGCAATTTTACGGTTAGGCCTTGTCTTCTCCTTAGTAGAACACCTCAGGATTTCAAGAACTTCTCATACACTCGACACTTCAAAGTTGGTATGTGGTCACTGTTTGGGAGCTTTGGAGCATATATATATTCTCGACTCACACCATAATTGGGTCATTTGCGTGTCTTCCTAAATAAACCTATAGTCTTTGTTGTATCAGTTTTGGTTATACTTGTATGATGATGATGTCTCTGAGAACCTATGATGGGTGTTAGTTTCTATTTACTCATATATAGTGTTTTATATTTTTATATATATACACACACTATCGCGAAACGATGACTAGCATACAATTACTTCTTCGAATGCTGAAAAAGTATAACCATTTTCTTGGAGAATATTGGAAGAATGGAAAGTTTATCTCCCATGCTCTTTGGTAAGAGTTTTGGTGGCCAATGTTTGCAACTGCATCAGCAATGAAGTTGTGTAGTACTAGCGATATACTCCTTATACGTAGAATCTGACATACGTATTTTTGTCTTCGTGTATATATGAGCAGAGCGTTTATTGTTTACCGTAGAATCTGACATATGATGTATGGTACTTCTGTTCTATTCTTCTTCTTTTTTCTTTCAAAAAATCAAAACTGAATTCGAAAAATTGAAAGCTGTTCTCAAGAAGAGTGTAAGTAGCTCTGAACTCACCTACGGTGTGTGGAAATCCATAGCTGCTACAGACTATATCACACGAAATCATCTTCAACACTACCTGCAAAAGAAGAGTATGAGTAGCTCTGAAGCAGTAAATGTAGTAGGTAAACTGATGATTGAACCATGCAGGGTGATCAATCATCAATGCCTCAATGGTGACTGTGCTGATCAAATCATTTTCACCAAACCTACCTGATGAAATCATCACTCATCAGCACCATTATATGGCAATTGATTGCTTCTGCAAACAATGTAGTCCACAGTTTATATGACTAGAGGGAATAAGGTAGAGTTGGCTTAAAGATGGATGCAAGAAATAGATCCCACTAGAGCTACTATACATCTGTGAATTGTTGAAGAGTCACTTTCTGCTGAGTAAATACACAACTCCATAGTTTCTTAGTTCTCATTCAGTCATATGAATTGCATGGTAGCATCTTCTGCTAGTCATTCTTATAGAACGAGATCGAAGGAAGTGAATATATACCTTTTAGTTTTATTTGTAAACAATAAAACTTAGCACATGGAAGATAAGAGAAAGCGCCCACCTAGCGTCCGCCTAGCTTGCCTAATAACCACCTAGAACCCACCTAGCGTCCGCTTAGAACCACTTATTATGCCTAGAGTCCGCCTACCTCCTGCCTAGCTCGGCAATTTGAAAATGTTAGGTAACACTATGTCACTTTTGTTTGGAATTCAAGATACTCAAGCAATATATAAGGTCATCGGGAGCTTGGAAACACTACATCTGGTGTGATTATCTTCTTCTCATTCAACTTTGTGATACATGGCAACACTTCCCGGTTGCTATCATGGTAAAAATCGGCATTCACAGTAGCCGGATTGGTCGATCAGTGCCTTTCAGCATTCACAGTGGACTTGTCATGATTAAAATTGCTACATGCCCTATATACCAAGGTCACAATCAGCATTGTATCAAAAAAAAAAAAAAAGGTTACAATTAGCATATACGGACAGCACCAGTATATTACACGTGTGGTGGCACTTCTGCATTGCCTTCACAGAACATTATCATTCTATATCAATGTAAGTTTGTAACGACTCAAATAACTTAGGCCTCATCAGGCACCAATTTGAAAATATGTTGCTGGTTAGATGAACACTTGTTTCTTAAGGCTCGCTTGTACTTGTAGCGGCACGTAATTCTCAGAAGTTATATTTTGATATGCATGAACAAAGTGTGGAGATCAATAAGAATGCAACGCTTACTTTTCTCGCAGGTATTCCAACCCTTTTATTCGATCTGTTGCTTTGGTTTCTGCAGTGATAGATTTAGTTCATGTATGCAGCTGGTTACATCATGAACCATGGATTCTGAATCAAGGATTATGAGGGAAGTAATGGTTGAGACTTCAACGAAGCTTTCGCACTTTGTAAACAGCAAACCTCAGCACATTGAAAAGAAGAGAAAGCGCCCACCTAGTCCTCAAGTCACCTGCGTAGCGTCCGCCTAGCTCCCGTCTAATATCCGCTTAACACCCGTCTAGCACCGCCTAGAGTCCATTTATCTCCCGCCTAACCCGCAAAAGACCGCCTAGCGCCCGCCTAGCCCCACTATTTGAAAATGTTAGGTAACACTATATCTGTTTTGGTACGAAACAACAAAGGTGGTAACCGATTATGCGCACACTCTTCCTCGTTGAATCCCTATATGTTGAAACAAACTCGTGCATATCACAAAAACCCGTGCGGTGATCACAAAGCCATGGCCAAAATAAGCACCATCACTATATATGACCATATATGGGTTCTTGGTCAAACATATTGTCTGCAGCGGAGGATTTTGGTCCAAAATCATCATGGTCAAGAGTAGACAAAGGATACGAATACACATATAACATATAGCATTAAACATTATTATTAGCGGAGACGAATCATATAATGCTCCAGCACCCTCCAATGCTTCAAATGACCAGTGACACACCTCCAGTGTATCAACATGTTTAAACCAATGGCTCTAAAAAGCTGAGGCTAAGCTATATATGATAATTATAACCATACTGTTATGGTGATTGACCATAACTTGCTAACTTAGATACATAAAACTCTATGGTAATTACTTGATGATGATGCTGCGAATGTCCTACCCGAGTCGAGTCTTCACCTCCCACGCTGTATAAGTATGGCACGAGCTGATGAACTTCTCATGAAATAACAATGCAAAGTAATACAATCAACTGCATATTGATCAAATGGTCTCTAAAAAAAATCGTTTGAGAAGCACAGAATATTCAGAAAATTACTTTTGCAGTAAGCAGCATGCATCTCACATGTCCACTAATTGAACAAGAGGGGATACTCCGCAATCTTCATCCACGATTTGAGAGTTGTATCTCTGTAGTTAATTTTGTACAACGCGAGTCGAGTTATTGGAAAGGTCAGACTAGTAATGCCTTCATCCATAATACCGACTTTCGCTCGAGCTAATTTCCTCTCTTCTCCTGGCAGATTACCGCAAAGCAGGCTCAAGCGTGGCCTATTAACTGCAAAGCGAAACAGATAAGTTTTTATGTTTAGTTCTGAAACAATCTAGTATTTTCTGTCCAAAGACTCAACCACAGATCCATAACAAGAGTTTGCTTCTAAGATGTTACACAGCAACTTTGTTTGGCTAGTTAACCTGGTTTTTACTTCATGGCAACTAAAATAAATATGAAAAATCATGCTCCTTTGTTGATTTAGTTTTCTCCTAATTAATAACAGATAGATGAAGAAAAACTAATTGATTCTAGTTTTAGTTTCACTGTGTTCATCATGGATCTCTAGTTCTTTAATCATTAAAGCCAACAAAGAAACATGTAGAAATATTAACCCAAATATTTATGTACAATGTAAAGAAGTACTAGTTACCTGTGTGGAAATCAAAATGTCTACCGCACTTTGTAGTTGCATCTTGTAACTGCAAAAAAGAAAAGAAAAAACTGCTTCAAATGATTTGAAAAAATTGGCGATAGTTTTAGGCGTACAGATCAATGGATAATAAATTAATGACCAAATAAGAATAAGACTAATTCTACTATTAGAACAGGGACATTGTAGAACAGATGAGGAATACAAGAATTCCTTCAAGGTTTTGTGTCTTAATTAGTAGCTAGCTGATTTTTCAAGAAGTTTGCCGGCCTGAAAGTTTGAAAATAACATACCTCTGGAGAAACCTCAAAAGATGAATCAATGAGGAGGGAAACACACTGGTAGTAGAACTTCCTAGTAACCACCTGATCAACTTTAGCCTTGTAGGAGTAAACAATTTGAGATTGAAGAGATCTAAACTTGCTCAGCACTTCCTCTTGCGTAATACGAATGGATCCTACAACGGGGATGTGAGGCTCTACCTCCGGTCCACCAAACTCTGCCTGGAGGCCGTCCATTACATTTTTGATTCTCAGAGACACATCTTTTGGTGGGATTGCCCATATTGAATACATGTATCGTTCGTTGTCTGCAATCGGATGACTAATTTGAGAACACTTCACAAGAGAAAATTCAGCCTGCAAAATAGTACGAAGCATCTATAATTTTAGCATAAGGCATTTGAAACAAATTAAAACTATATATTATGAAGCATAGTGAGGAAGTATACGTACACTGGTAGAATCATCTCCGGTGGTCTCGAGTTTGTTTCCTCTCAAGAGGGGAACGATACTATCTACATAAACAACAGCTGCAGAATCACTTGAAACTGTTCGGACTGTAAGATACTTCCGATTTTCGGTAACAAGGTTATAGGAGAACAAAACTCCATTTGCGTCAGCCATAAGAATCTCATCACTCTTAAAAAATGCCAATGGCTTCGCTATAAACTCCAAAGTAAACTGTTTGGTCCAATTACCCTTATCCATGATCCAAATTCCGAAAGAAAAACTATTGCATTCAGTGAAATCTGTTCCAAAAAAAGCAATAGATTCATTCCACACTAGAAGGCGTCCTTCATTGTTCCAATCATGTAATCTAACCGGAAGTAGCATAGAATCACATAACTCATTGCCCATATCAAATAAAATGATCACTTCCCTGATGTGTCGCTCCTCCAGCCTATCATATACATCTATTTCCTTGTGTTTCTCATGTCCAAACCAATAGCACAATCCCTGGAAGTAGATCTGGAACTTCATAGGGTGAAGGAGAGTGGTCTGTGTTTCTAAAGAATAGCTCTTATTGGCCTTTCTCCAAGAATCAGTACTGAGGGTGTATACCGCTACCCTGGGACGAAAACAAATTACGAGACCATCAGCGTCACATTGTTCATAATTTCCACTGTAGACGTTGACAACTTTGTAATCGTTAGACTTAGGATCATAGCCAAATCCCAGCGCATCCCTCACCACACACCAACTTTGATTCGGAGAGTCTGGAAGGTGTGGCGGGATGGGAAGAAGCTTGTATTCCTCAGTAGCTGGGTTCCATAAAAGCACCTCGCCAAAATTAGCCATAGCTAGACAAATGATCCCATTACAATGGCCTATAATGCAAAGTGACTCGCCCCTAGTCTCTAAACTCATACGAAGAGGAATCTTGACGTCTTCACAACCACCAAGAGTTCCGTGCTTATCACCGCCATGAATGCAAAAATTAAGCAGTGAGAAGATTTCATCAGTCTCGTCAGTGTCTTTTTGGATTGAAAGCTTCAAAAGAACCCTAGTAGTAGAAGTTGCGAGCTTTTTGTGCATGGAATTGGAGAGGTGCTTAGCCACGACCCTGGGACTGATGATCAGGGCATGCCACTTTTTAGAGACGCACTTGAATCGCATCAGAGTTTTGGGTGGCAGAATTAATGGATAGGATTTCCTCCACCACATCTTCATCAATGTTTTTGCCAAACTCTGCCATTTTCTACGTACTACCCTAGACAAGCAGATAAAATCAACACCGTTGATTCAATTTCTTCAGATAAATCCAAGACATAGAGAGATTAGGGTTTTTAAAATTACAAACGCAAAACAATGAGAGCTAGAACGATTCAAAAGTTACCAGAGTGCTTCTGGGAAAGGAATACTCCAAGAGTCCAAGAGTCCAAGAGATTGATACTGACGATATTGCTTCAGGATTTTGGGATATTTGAGGAAAAATTGGGATTCAATTCCTTATTAGGTTTTGTGTTAATGCTAAACTAGATTGGCGTGCAATCAAATTTATTTTGCGGTAGGGGAATTGCGTTGCCGAGCAAGAAAGGAATTTGGTGTTGCAGGATTGATGTGTTGGTTGTGTTGGTTGTTTTCGCTGGTGTTGGTTTGAAGAGGGTAGAGAGTGCAGTTGACTGTAATTTTATATATCACCCCTTTAAATTGTTCAGCTTCCTGTGTGAATCTTTATCATTAAGGTTCCCCCGTTCACCTTGAATTCCTTTATTCATGAGAAATCCTAAAGCTATATACAGTAAATTTGCTTCCCACCCTTATTTCCCCACGACCTCCTCACCGACCTAGACGAGACATGTCTATGCTATTTAATTTATCTAACCTTGACGAACAATTTAAAGTTTAGATCGAATTTAGGGTTTTAGAGTTTAGAATTTAGAATTTAAAATTTAGAGTTTAGAGTTTATAAAGACGGTTTGAAATTTAGGGTTTATGGTTCAAGTGCAATCTATCTTAGGATTTAAGATGGGGAGGAAATTTGCTTTCATAACCTAGAGTTATAATGGAGTTATGGACTAGAAGAATTATTCTATGGTCCCGGAACACCACGTGTCAGACTGACATGGTGGCCCGGAGCAATAGACATGCGATGCTTGTATAGCTTAAAACTGACATAGGAGTTATGTTTTCTCTCCGTTATTGAACTGCCTCAGAACAAGAAACACAGTTGCAGTTGGGAAAGAACTCCGTTTTCTGTAAAATCCTTCCTCTTCTCTTTGACAAATCTAAAATGATTAATTGAAATTTCTTCGGACTATCAAAATCTGATTATAAATCTATCATCCCAAAAGCCCATAAACTTATAAACTGCAATATTCTTAGTTCCGAACTCTTTACTTGTCATCATCACTTTCTTCTTCTAAGTTTCATTATTCTTATTCACATTTAGCTATTCAGATGGGGTGATGTGAACCCTAAACTCCATAATCAACATTGAGAAACCCTACTCCAAGGACGTTATCTTTGGACTTTACCGATGTGGGGTGACGTGTTAACAAGTACCCACGTGTTAAAGACTTATTGGTCGGGACCACCACCTCAGCAATAGTCCGGGACCCTAGACTAATTCCTCGACTAGGGTAATATTTTGATTGATGAATTAATTGAAGCTAACCGGCCAAATTTCAAAGTTAAAAATAAAGCTAATATTTTGATATAACTTTAAAATGTACAGTACTTGTCATTTTTCTGCATTTCTGCAGATTCCGGCCAGCTGGCGATGGAGCTCGGGCTGGCACAGACGGGGTGGCTGGAGTGGGGCAAGCAAAGCCCAGTGGTCGGATACGCCGTCGCCGCCTCGTCAGTCGCCGGAAACGCCGAATCCGCACCGTGCGAACGTCCGTAGCAGAGACGGACTATATATATACACACATTAAGTTTACAAATTAGCGTATACGGACAAGACCAGTATATATCATGGATATTTGGCTTTTGAATTTTGGAACATAGTCAATTTGTTATTTAAGTTGTGTTGTATTACAAGAATGTAACAGTGGGTTTAATCACACGTGTTGTCTAGTTTAAGATCCATATTGTGTGTAGCTATAAGCACTGCTAGTCACCTGGAGTTTGTTGTGCTTCAATCTAATTAATAGTAATAGTCAGTACTTAGCAAAGTTGATTAGCAGCACTAAATTCAGCAAATTCAGACTATAGCTAGATCGAGAGAGAAAAAGAGAGAGAAATGGCGACAGTCGAGCAGCCGCAACAGCCACAACCGGAGGAGGTATCAAAGGAAGCCATGGCCACGGTGGCCGAGTATGCACCGGTCACGGCGGAGAGGAAGGTCCGCAATGACTTGGAGACCAAGCTCCCGAAGCCTTGTAATCTTCATTCTTACATTGGTGTTCTATTCAGTTCACTAATGCATCAGTATGATAACGTAGATATATCTTGTTCACAAAATTATAGACGAACTCGATTTCCTTAAGTGAGCTAGTGAGATATCATTGATCTAAGTTTCTTTTATCACAATTAGATCAATGCGTTCTTCATCTCTTCTAGTGGAAATATTTGATTTGGGTTGTTTGTTTCAATGATCTAAGACATGCCTCGAGCTATGGTTGCACCTGATATGGACAACATCAATGGGACTTGGGGTCATAAACATCAGAATATGTCTGTGCTTCAACAGCATGTAGCTTTTTTCGACCAAGACAATGATGGTATCATCTTCCCTTCCGAGACATTCAGAGGTATGTATATTGATACGTATTCTTGTACGTGTGTTGGCTTATGATCGCCAGCATACTATTTAACTCACCAAAATGAAATGTTAAGTCACATGAACTAGTTGAATTTGCATGGTCACAGTTCATAGATCTTAATTGTTGGTTGAAATATTCTTATTGTAGGGTTTCGTGCACTTGGGTTTAATCCGGTTGCTTCTTTTATTTTCATGATTCTTGTTCATGGGGCAATGAGTTATGCTACTCTGCCTGTAAGTTGTAAATTTGTAATGTTTCAGTACCCAATTCCTACCTTTTGCTTATTCATATCCCAATTTTACCAGTTAGAACTTCTTATCTTAAATGTCGATCGATCTTCTCTAATTGCAGACATGGATTCCTTCACCCTACTTCGCAATTCACATTCGAAACATACATAAGACAAAGCATGGAAGTGATTCCGGGATTTATGATACAGAGGGAAGGTGAGACCAATTTGTTGAAGTTTCCGGTTGAGTTATTCTTGATCAAAGCTGAATATTTCCATGCTTGATGACTATGATGTAGGTATATCCCGGCACACCTTGAGGATCTGTTCAGCAAGTATGCTCGAACGGTACCTGATAAGCTTAGTTTCAAGGAGCTGTGGCACATGACTCAAGCTAACCGTGACGCCTTTGATTTCTTTGGCTGGTTTCTCTCCTTCCTCTTGAACACACATATCCATGAATGCATACTCATACAAACAGCTAATCTCTCACTTTGTTGCAGGGTTGCAGCCAAATTGGAATGGGGAGTTCTATATGTTCTGGCAAAAGATGAACAAGGTTTCTTGGCAAAGGAAGCCGTCAGGCGCTGTTTTGACGGAAGCTTGTTCGAATACTGTGCTAAGCTGCAAAAGGGTGCTGCGGGTAAAATGAAATGATGCCATCATTCGTCATCAAGTTTAGGGTTATTGTTTGTATTAGTTCGGTTCAGCTTGTTAGACTGATGAGAGTGACAGTAGAAAAGGCTATAATAATCTGACTTGAAGGAGTTGAATGAATAACTCCTAAACTATTCACTTAAAGCCCGAGATCTTTTGGTTGATGCCATACGAGGCTTCAGAATTCCATACAACTTTGCTCAAAACGAATCCATAACTTTGTACTGTGTTTGAAACTATCCATTCATGAATGAAAACTAAGGAGTCAGGTAGATGCAAAAGAGAATCGAACAACCGAAAGTAAAGAAGAAGAAAAAACACCAAAAGGGTGCAGATACACAACCAAGAATGATGGCCACACGAATGCGACCAAATGCCAGAAGGCACAGACCAGTCCACTGTGAGTGCCAATTGTAACCGTGACAGTAACACAACAATACCAGTGCGGAAATAGAGTTTCAACATTGTAAGGTGGTGATCTAGTCCTAACACAAGAGGGATGTTAGTTGCAAACTAAAGGGTTGAGAGGAAGGACAGCTTGAAGTTCATTTTTAAATTGATTTGGAGTAAACATTTGAATGGAGCAAATTCTAACAAAACATTATCAATATAACAAGTCTATTAGAAAAACGCTAAGATTAGCCTTGGTCTTAAGAAAGAACTAGAGCCAAACAGCAAAGTCATTCATGACAAGTTTTCAAAGACAATCTAATAATCCCAACTCTTGTCTTGGTTGAGATTGGAAGAGTCTACGGTTGTTAGAGAGGCAACAAAGCACATATTTTTAACCCAACTCCAAACTAATCCCATCTCTAACAAAAAGTCAAAGGCGCAGCACATTAGATGGTGAAATGGACCTAAACAAAAAGCTTAGCAATTGGACCAAAAGCTCTCTTTAACTATCAGAGTCTACATGATATTAGGATAGTTTGAAAACACCACATGGGTAAAAATCCAGGAAAATTTCATACTCTTCTAGAGTTAAACAACTTACTAAACCAAGCAATATCCAGATTCAAGAACATCATAAATTACCAATCTAAACTGAGGCTTGAAGCATTTAAACTATGGCATTAGCTGCACTTGCAATTCTTGGCCACAGATCAGCGCACTCCTTTCCAATAGGCCCAGTGATAGCAGATCCTGCACACACCAGCAAAATTTGATTTAGAATTCAAAACTCAGGTTCATGAGAAATAACATTTTCAAGATAATTCTGTTACGCTTATATATAAGTGAATATTGATGTATGTGGTCCTTACCTTTCATTTCACCCTTTGGATTCACAATGACACCAGCATTATCTGCATCAAATAAGAACCATGATCAGAACCAAGAAATTCGGAATGCTCGCTTAACTGAATTTATAGCAACAGATACAGTAAAGTAGGTCTAATAAGGGAAAGAACATATGCATATTATCCTATCAAAAACCAAACCATAATGATGAACATAGTTGAGTTTTGTAGTTGAGTAGTACTGCAGTGCACAACATAGTGCAAAACCAAGATGGAAAAAACTCAATTAACATATTCACAACAATTTAACCACACCTTATTTGTAAACCTCAATCACATTCGAACCAGTGATCCCAAAGAACCATTTATTAAAACCAAATGCATATAGCTGGTACCCCAAATAAAATGCACAAGACCCTGCGATGGCAGCAATGCCATAATCCTCAAAACATATCAACTGAACTACCTCATTTCATTTCGTAACCAAGCAAAACACCATATTAATCCCTATTCGTTCCCACGGTTCTCCCAAGCAAAAGACTTTATCTAACATTTACACTACACTAGCATAACTTCCACAATCCTACAATGCAAGCACTCTTTATTCATCCTTTCACCAATTAAACACTCTAATCCATCGAAACACAGCTCCAAAATACAGCATCAAAACATGCTATAACTAGTTAAACACTATCAAAACACTACAACAACTCACACAATCGAACCACATTTCACCCTTTAACCAATTAAACACTACCATTTCCTTCTTCTAAACACATAATTCATCGAAAACAAACACAATGTACTACCTTCAAAGCATGCTAACTAGTTAAACACTATCAAAACACTACACCAACTCATACACGAATCACACAATCGAACCATATTTCACCCTTTAACCAATTAAACACTACCATTTCCTTCTTCTAAACACATAATTCATCGTCAAAAACAAACACAATGTACTACCACCTTCAAAGTACATAAAAACACCATCCTTTCGGCGCCACGGCTTCCTCTGCCTTACAATGACAGCTGGCAGCACCTTCTTCCTCAGGTCCGGCTTCCCTTTCTTCACAGTGGCCATCACCATGTCGCCGACGCAAGCCGACGGCAGCCGGTTCAGCCGCCCCTTGATTCCCTTCACCGAGATGATGTACAGATTCTTCGCTCCGGTGTTGTCGGCGCAGTTCACCGTCGCCGCCACCGGCAGACCCAGCGACATCCGGAACTTGTTCCCGGCCGAGCCTCCGCGCCCTGAAACCAAAAAAAAAATCAACCAAAATTAGGGTTCGTCGGAATTGAAAACCAGAAAAACAGAGATTTGGGGGAGAAAGGTTCGAGCTTTGGTTCAGATTTCGAAGGAATTGAAGCCCTACCTCGCTTCGACATGACTAGAGAGTCTCCTTCAGAGTAGCAAAGAGCTTTGGGTTTTTGGATACTCCATTGAAGAAGGGTTTTAGGGCTTATATACGCCAGGAAATTCTAGTTTTGCAATTTAGCCCTTGTATTTTTAAGTATTTCAAATTATGCCGCAATTGTCGAAATTGAATATAGTTTGGAAAAATTAGGAAAATACTTGTGGCCATATTAATATGAATGTGTGCGTTCATACTCTCTCTAATTTGCAAATCTTGAGCAATGTTATCAACGATTTTAACCGTTCAAAAGTTGAATTAATAAAAAAAAGATCATCTCTGTAAAAATTCGAAATAAATCAAACTCGTTTGCTCATTCAATTATATTCGATTGCATCAAACAAATGAACAGTTCTACTGAAAGTTTGGAGTCTCATGATCAGCCGTCCATTTGTTTGATATAATCGAATACAATCAAATGAGCAAATGATTTTGGTTTATTCCGAATTTTTACAGAGATGATGTTTATTGATTAATTCAATTTTTGAACAGTTAAAATCGTTGATAATATTGTCTAAAATATGACACACACATTCATACTAGTATGAACACAAATATTTTCCGAAAAAGTATGAGTTAGGGATTGAAAATATTTAGTCGGAGGCTAAATTGGTATCTCCGTCCATATGTATGTTTGCATTTACCATTTTTAGAGATATAAGGCGTCTCATCGAGAACTGTGATTGTGTGTCTGTCTACGTTAAAGGACTGTAAATCATAGACAATGCCCTTACTGTGATGTACAAAATATGTCCGATCTCTTTTAGACTATCAGTGATACTGATAACTCAGAAATTGTATGATCGCTGTCTCAAATTTCAATAACATTGGTGTTGGAGTGAGGGAACTCAAAGAACAGTAACCCTTGTACAACACTTCGTACAAAATCTCAAAGAAGAAGCACATTTGTATCCTTATCTATGATATCTGTCTAAATTTCTCTAGCAATGCTAATCTCAACTGAACAAACAACAATACAAGACTAACACAAAAATTATGTAGTTCTGCGGCGAATGTGGCATAAGCCACGCTATGCGCTTCAAAAGTTAACAATGTGAACCTAACTTGAGCAAGTTTACGTACAAAAACTAGTCATTGGTCATCCAAGATTCACCACTTTTTTCCCTGCACATAGAAACACATCATGTGATAATCAGAAGCTGTAGGAGGAGCTAAGACATAGTGCTGAACTATATAATTTTCAAAACTACAGCATAATGCACATGACCGTGCTCATCTCTTGTGACAGTGTATTTTTCATTGTCTTTCCAGAAGAAGATACCGGTCACAGTTGTCTCGGAAAATGAAAAAGAGAGGACGGTGTACACCAACCTTTCCGGTTTGTGTCTCGGCAGTACTGACTGCCACAAATGCACTGAAATGCCTCAACAGGATGATCATCATCGTCAAAATCAAGCCCATAATCCTGGAGAATAATTTCACAGATCATAAATCGAAGATATTTGACCTTTGCATAAGAACATCATCCAAATTGACTGATTCAAAACTGGAATCAGTAAATGGGTTCACAATAGATAGATATGGATAAAATATTCAACAATTTGCATCGCACCAGTACCGCATCTAATAATATAGAGAATAAGTAACTCAAGTAGTAGATAAGAAACAAGCTCACTCACCCACGTCAACTCTTCAAAGGCATTCACTTTCCTGGTAGTGAAAAAGGCAACCTGCATACAATGAGCAGATTCTTCACACAATCAAATTAAACAAAATGACCATTCAAAATGTTTCATTGGCATCTAGAAACGAAGCGGCAAAATTCATACATGATAATAATGGCGGTCAGGAGTCTCCACTTGAACTGGAATATCAACCAAGTTCCCATCAGAGCATCTGAAATTGTCAAGGGAATTAAATATAAAGTAAGACAAAGAAACAGAGAGAACTCCTGCAATCTAAGTTCTAAACAGAGAGGACTCCTGTTATTACAACGAGGCCAGGAATAGAGAGGAACTTGCTAGAACTCCTGCAATCTAAGTTCTAAACCACATGCACCAATATGACTGGTGTAAAAATGGATTTTTATGTAGATCTGAATCTGGGAAGTAAGATCTGCTTAACCAAAAACACAAGGCTAAGGAATCAACAAACTCGGAAAAATAAAGTTCACATGAACAAGAAAATGTTACCTATGATTGATAAACCTAGCAACATTTCCGTGAAACGTCGCATCCAGACAGAGTGCATCGTCATCGCTCAGACCCTGTTCTGATCCCCAGTCTGCATCCAGTGTGACTGGGTACGTGTGTCTTCCAGTACCCTTGCTTTCCATATTCCGATTATATAACTCTGTATTGGTCAGTATCTCCCCCACATATTCACAGACAAAGGATCCTTTCTCCAAGACCTCTAAAGTTCTCACTCCCCAGCCTTTTCCTTGAGTAGTCCGAAACACCTGAAGTATAGTTTGTTAGGACGCGTAATTGTCTTCATACAACAGATATTATGACCTAAACAACATCATTGTTAGTATAAAATTAACTGTACAAGGGGTATTAAGCTGAATTATTATTTATGTAGTCGAGCAGTTGAAGCTTTAAGAAGAAACTACATGATTAATAACGCACAATCTAGTGCATTTCATATAGAATCTCATTAAAATATATTTTTCAAATATTAATGTTGAGACAGTATGGAAGTATCAAACACAAAGATAAAAAAAAATTAAAAAAAAAAAGGAAGAAACAGGAGGTAATTTGAATACATTTTGTTAAAGCAGCTTTCAAGCCTTCCATGCATTTCAGATGCTACTTGCTTAGCCAGATATTTATTAGAGAGTTAATGTGAAACTGACCTGCAACTTGCATGAAATCCCCCTTTGTACTACTCTGTTTCCACATTGCATGTCACATCCGCATTTTGACCAGCATTCTTTAATGAACTTCCGGACAGGATGTCCTTTGCAACTTTCCGGCATGTCTTCATTCTTACACCTCTCACGGGGGCAATCTAGACAGTAAAACTGCTCTTGTTTCTCCACAGACAGACGCTTACTTAGAAATTCTTCTTTCAGTAGACCTTCTGGTGTGTAAACAAACTCTCCACCAGTTTCGTGAGCACATGCACACGGTAATGGTGATGAAAGACAATCTCCAGAACAATTCACACAGCAATCCTCATCCGCAATGCGGGACAGTGAAATATTTAGATGGGCATTTTCATATATAATGTTTTGTGGGATGTAATTGAACTTTGGCAAGCTCTCACTTCCCACTTCATCTACCAAGGATATTGCCACCTTTTCAGTTGATTTTGTTATGTCTGATATATATTTTGGTAGCTTCTTATCCTCAAAAGTGATTGATGCGCCATTTGAGTCTGGCTTGGGTCGTTGTATTCTAGCAGCTCCATTCACTGGTCCTGCAACACAAAGGTAAAAGTGAAGGCTTATTCAATAGGATAAGTAAT
This sequence comes from Potentilla sterilis, assembly GCA_963682095.1. NCBI lineage: Eukaryota > Viridiplantae > Streptophyta > Magnoliopsida > Rosales > Rosaceae > Potentilla > Potentilla sterilis. Next base: position 1,022,119 of record OY821756.1, on the reverse strand, counting down.
GGAAAAATATATCATATATTTAAAGTCCCCCGTTGTCTTCATTATTCATGCATCCAAGTATCTAACCAGAACATTTGCAGCCCATGAAATAGCCCAGCAAAAGATGCAGCCAAGAAATAGTAGGAAGACATTTATGATGCTTATGTAAAGGAAACTAATATCATGCAGAGGAAAGAAATATATACCTGGACGTCTGGTTGAGGTTCGTTCTGCAGAAACTGTAGCATCATCTGTGGACAACTTGTCCTTTGGCTTCTTGAAGTTGTTCGTGTGATTACTACTCGCGACAGCAGAAGCTAATGCCCTCTCATGATGTACTGATCCGTCTCCAGAGGCCAATTTACAGGTAGGTCGGTCATTTCCATTACTACTGGAATGTCTGAGGCATGGTGCAGAACTTGGTCCACTTCTGGGAGATGCCAGGTCTTCCTCATCAGCCAAATGACGTCTTTTTCGCAGTTTTTGATCTCTCTGCTCCGACTGCTCGTTATCCCCCTGTTTAGGGAAAAGGTAACATGTCAACCTTAACTGGTACCATTCTACTGTTTCTTGTACATACTAGCTACACTAGTTACACCACTACTTACATCTTCCACAAATTAGTTATTCTCTAGTAATTTAAACTGGAGTTAAAGTTCTTGTCTAACACTTAAACTACTATCGGAAACATAGTCTTATAATTCCTACCAAAGAGAGACATAAATGCCAAACACACACATAAAAATCTAAAGAACTACCTTCCCCTTCAACTCAAAGTATGTTTCGATTAGAATCCTGTAGTCGTCTGGCTCAATATCTTCCCATCTCCCGTCAACAGCCTTATATAAGCTCTTGAGGACAGGTTTGATTTCTTCTCTACTAATGCCCCAGACCTTTGCGGCTTTATAAGCATTGGCAAGGTGTTCTTTAGCCTCTCTAGTGGGAGCCATTGCCAATCTAAAAGTTGATGAGCGGTTGATCCAATACTAATTCAAAGGTCCCTTTCTCTTTATGCTCCAGACTCCAGAGCATTGAAGTGCTGCTACCTGCAAAAGTATGTGCGGGTTGTGAGATAACACATATTTTTAACATTTTACTCGAAACAAGTTTATCTTGGATGCGTTATTAAGTAATAAATCGATGGAGTCGTTGAAGCAATGCAAACACAGGAAGATCACATATACTTTAAATTTCTAGCAAGTGCCCTCATAATCCTTAACTTTGTTGGATTTGAGGTTCAGGGGCTGAGATATCAGCCTCTTCTGCTCATCCAACACTATGATTTTCCCATATTTGAATACCAAAGACATATCAAGATGAAAGACAAAAACCTTTTTATTTTGTTCATTCTTCATATGTTATGTCAGCTATCAACAATACATGGCAATAGAGAAACCACTCAAAACTTAATCTAAAAAGAAAAAGAAAAAATTACTCTAAACTGTCACCAGCTGCAAACTCACAACACCAGACCCATTTTATTGGGTTCTTGTTGGTTCCCAGATAACCAAGCAAGATTCAAACCATAACCAAAAGACACTTGCATGCAATGTCATTCCAATATTCATCAAAACCAGAACAAAAACCCAGAAAATGCAAGAGATCATAGAAACCCAGGGCTCCTCTTCCACTGCCACAAGGATTCCCACTAACCAAACAAGAAGTAAAAACACTGTACCATATTTTCGAGTCTAATAAAAAATCATTGATCAAGCTACACAAACTTTCACACACAACACACACATAGAGCTAAAAACCCAGAAAACAAGACCCATTTATATTCATTACCTTTCTTTTTCCTTCCCCAGAAAAAGCAACAAATTTGGGTATCCCAAGTCATCACCTTTATTGCATTCCATAACAAACCCACTATTACATGCATCACAAATCCACCACCCACCATAATTCTCACACTCCATCTGGGTTCCCCAAAAAATGCAGCAGAAAACAGAACCCAACTTCTCTCTTCCACTACCACAACCCAAACAAGAAGCAATTCAAAACCATACCCACACATTATCAAGCCTTCAAAATCTTCACCAAGGTTAAAACCCCTCTCTGGTTCTCAGAAAAACCAAAAACTCATAACCAAAAACAACAACCCAAGAACCCATCTTTAACACAGTAACCAAGTTGAAAGATAGTATATAAATAGAGGTCAATTCAGATTGTACGTCAAAACCCATATAGTATTTGACTGTAAAAAGTATAAACAAAGATAAAAAATAAATAAAAAAATTCAGTGAACTACATGAGCTAGAACAGTCTTGGACACTAATGGGTACCAAAATTCAAGCGATTTCAACAACAAAATCAAGCAAAACACAAGCAATGAAGAACCACAAAAAACTCTATATGATCAAAAGAGATACCTTTTCAATTAATAACTCGATTTCAGAATTCGAGAATATCACTTCTTGACGGTGAAAAAAGACTAAATTTATAAGAGAATGTTAGCAACTTTCTCTCCTATTTTTATAGGGCATGAAGTTATGGCTCCCACCACATTGAGGCCGTGCTGGTCACGTGACTGTCCACGTCAGCTATAGGTCGTTTTCTCGAAATTACTGAGCTTGAGGTGGGACTGGGAGGACTGTCCTCAGTAAATTTAGCTTTGGTAAACTGTATTGACTTGATCTCAACTGGTCTAAAAAATTTAATTGCAATTTGTGTTATAATTCGATAGCTAGATCGATATGTTTGCAAATACTCTCTTCAGTCTCTTGTGATTAATTAATAGACATGCAGATACTTGGTCTCAATTTGTTCAATTGAGATGAAGAATTGCAAACTCAAATCGATTAAAATCCAAAGACAAGATAATCAATCACAAACATTTTGTGTTAATAAGTTGGAACACACGTACAACACAGACACACGAATACTATAATAATTTATAAAAGGAAAAAAATTTGGCTAACCAAGGCTTGTTAACTAGAGCTAACACTAGCCAGTAACGAGACGACACGTGACCTTTAAAATGAATTAAATAATAATGTAAATACCCACTCAGTCTCTATAAATGTCATGTATGTCTCTGTAAATGTCACATGTCATCTCGTTACTGACTAGTGTTGGCTATAGCTAACGAGCTTTGATTAACCAAGTTATTTCTTTTATAAAATAAGAATCATAAAATAATAGGATCTTGTAATTCATATCGCACGTATCTTCTCGTTCTTCTTTAGCTTCAATTCAAGCTGGTTGAAATTGCAGAAGGGTGGTCGAGCAAGACAAGACTTTCTACAAAAGGCTGCACAAATAAGTGTTGAAAGAACTTGCCCCCTGCGGCTTGAAAATCACCAATGTCATCGCTATCCGGGTTCAACAATTTATGCTCACGTGCTTGGCCACGGGCACATCTGATCACGGCTTCACCACTGTTTCTAAATCCAATCGGTAGACAGAATGTTCCATTTGGCAGTTGAATCGTGAACAATTTAGTCCAAGATTCGACCACACCATACTCTTTCATTACCCACATGTCAACAACAGACTCCACTCCGATGATATCCCACTGCAAAGTTGTTAAGGAGTAGTTCCTGTAATTTGAAAATTTTATATTGGGTTTACTCCTCATGACTTCAGGCATCATTATCTCACCAAATACTTCATTGGAGATATCATGGAACCCTTTCCAAACAACAAGGCTTAGACTTATGGGTCCAAGTGCAAGTCACCCAATGAACAGTACCACAAACAAAGATGGTGGCTCTGCATATAGGATAAAAGTAGTCTACGGGAGGAAGAACACTAAGACCCCTCCAAGAGGGGTGCTTTAGAGACCAAATCTCGAATGAAGTTTTCCATATATATATATATATATATAGAAAATGAGTCAAACAGTGTCTCACCTTTTTTGTTTTCTAATTTCTAGTGTCTCACCTTTCAAAAATATCATAATCATGTCTCACGTTTCATTTCTTGCCTATCTTTAGTACCTAAATCCGTTAATTTCTTAACGGAGTTTATTCTGTTGTTATTTTAAACTTTTACTGACTAATTTACCCTTTCAAAATTTAATTAATTATAAAATAAAAAAAAATTATAAAAATTTAATTTATAAAAACTCTATTATACTCACCAATCCAAGAATTAGCCTTCAACATGCAAATTTCACCTAACGACCTCTTGTCTAAGCAGTTACTATCTCTGTCTACTTCTAGAAAGTCTTTCTCGATAGCCTTTTAATTTTCTCAATTTTTCTTTTTTATCTTTTAATTTTTTTTCAGTAATTCTAATATTTTCTAAATAACTCAAACGCATAGAAGAAATTATTTAATGATTTAAAATTAATTGTTTAACTTTGAATATAGAGGATAAATTATATATATACAGTATGCTAAATAAATTAATTCATGGGACCACCACGCTCCGTTAAAATGTAAAAAAAAAAAAATTACAAAAAATAAGGGTATTTTAGTATTTTGATAATAACAACGGAATATTCTAAAGGAATATTCTGTACTAGACACCAATCTGACAGTTGTATAAGAAGTTGAGACACAGTTTTAAAGTTTTAGAAACGTGAGACATCAAAAGTTAGAAAATTGAAAAGGTGAGACACTGTTGAGTCTATTTTCCCATATATATATATACCTATTCCCCCAATGTCTCAACCATGTTATCTCTTTCCTCCTCCTTCTCCAGAAGTCTCTCCTAGAAGTCAGATCAATTGTTGGAGTTGTTCTGATTGAATAAGATGATGTAATTGAATTAAGGAAGATTTTGTTCATCTTTCTTGGTCTAATTACATTATTTTTGTTCAATTTTGATGATTTGTTCAGATCTCTGTTGTTTAATTGTTGCAAGAAAGATTCATACTCAATAAATTGACGAGAGGGTATTGGATGGAGAAAGGGTTTGCTCTGTTAATTCACAAAGATGATGTAATTGAACGAATGAAAGGTTTTGTTCATCTTTCTTGGTCTAATTACATTATCTTTATTCAATTTTGATGATTTGTTCAGATATCTGTTGTTCAATTGTTGCAAGAAAGATTCATACTTGAGTACTTCTTATTGTACAACAGGGTATTGGATGGAGAAAGGGTTTGTTTTGTCTAATCCCTCCTCTTTGTTAAATTTTGATGATTTGTTTAAAGATCTGTTCTTCAATTGTTGCAAGAAAGATTTCATACTTGTGTACTTCTTATTGTACAAGAGGGTATTGGATGGAGAAAGGGTTTGTTTTGTCCAATCCCTTCTCTTTGTTCAATTTTGATGATTTGTTTAAAGATCTCTTCAATTGTTGCAAGAAAGATTTCATACTTTTGTACTTCTTATTGTACAAGAGGGTATTGGATGGAGAAAGGGTTTGTTTTGTCCAATCCCTTCTCTTTGTTCAATTTTGATGATTTGTTCAAAGATCTGTTCTTTTTCAATTTTTGTAAGAAAGATTTCATACTTGTGTACTTCTTATTGTACAATAGGGTATATTGGATGGAGAAAGGGTTTGTTGTGTTAAATCTACAAAACCTTTGTTTGTCCAATCCCTTCTCTTAGAGGGGATATTAGTCTAATGGAAGATTTAGCCTAATGGAAGATTTAGACTATTATCGTACAAGAGGGTATATATCGGATGAAAAAAAATTAATCTCTAAACAAAATTGGATAAACGGCGCGTGTACAAAACATTAGTCCCCTTTATTCTCCTACTCTCGTCTTTTCATATTCACAAACTTTCAAACCCCCAAATCCTAGCGGCGCGGCGCCATGTCGATGTCGATCTCCGAATCCGATTCCCATGCCGCCGATTCCGATTCCGATGTCGATTCTTGTCCTCTGATCGCTCCACTGCTGCTCACCAGTGCCCCTATGATGAAGAAAAGTGTGATCCAGATCAGACCCGTCTCAACTGTAAGCTCTACTGACTGCTCACCCGCGCGATCTGCCTCCTCATGAGTTCCTCTGTGATTATGCAATTGCTCCACTGCTTGCTCACTAGCGTGATGATCTTAAGTGCCTCTGTGATGATGAAATTGTCACCATCTGTTGTTGGCTCCCACCGCCCGCCTACTACAATGCCAAGCTACTAGGAAAGTATTACAATCTCTGTATGTCGCAGCCTCATATGATGAAGGGTCTTCCTCATTGTCTTCCAAGGGAGAGATCTTTTTTTATGGGGTGGATTCAAGCCCGTCTTCAGAAGGCCCGTATTCAGCTAAGTTAGACAGTTGGTTCAAGTTTAAACCTTCAAGGTTGGAGTTGATGTTGCCTGCTGTCGAGGTAGTTGGAGTGGCTAATGGATTGGCTTGTTTGAAGATGGCAAGGGATTATATTGTGTGTATAATCCCACAACAGGTGAGACTTTGACCCTACCTGGTCCACCTGATCTCCAACCTGATCGTGATGAAGTTGTTGTTAGTGGATTTGGACATGCTAAGGGAGTGTCTAAGGTGACACTTTTCACTCGAGCTGCGTATGCTGTCCTAACTGTTGGTGAACCTTATTGGAGTCCAGTAGAGCAAACACCCAGTGATATCTTCAAGAGAAGAGGGGAAGGGGGTGCGAAGAATGCCATAATTCTTGAGCCAAATCTGTATTGGCTTGTTCGGCGCGGCCTAACCGTTTCCAAATTTGACCTTGAAAGGGAAATGTTTGGTGAGTGGTTCAAGACTCCTCCCCATCTCGGTGCGAAGGTTTTATCTAATGGACATACGGGAAGAAGATTTCAGTTATTGTCCAGAAAACCTTCGAAGCGGACGTATACGCCATCTCTCCGTCTGCTTGTGATGTGCAGCCTATAGTTTGGGAGCCTGTGGAAACTGTGGTTTAGATTAACTCTATAGGACTCTTGAATAAAGAGTTAATCTAAACCATAAAGTTTCCTCGCCTAAAAAAATATTTTCGTCGCCTAAGAACACTCTTAGGTGATGAAAAAAAAAATTCTTCGTCTAAGGAAAAAAACTACCGACGAAAAAAAATTTGTCATCTATGTATTTTCTTAGACCACGAAAAAAAAATTCGTAACCTAAAATCTTTACTTAGGAGACGAAAATTTGAATTTCATCGCCTAAGTAAAGATCTTAGGCGACGAATTTTTTTTTCGTCGGTAGTTTTTTTTTCTTAGACGGCGAAACTTTTTTTTCGTTGCCTAAGCTGTACACTTAGGCGAGGGAATATTAGGTTCGTCGCCTAAGTGTGTATCTTAGGCGATGAAAGTATTATTTCTTCGCCTAAGTAAATCATGCGGTCAACCTTATTTAAACTTATCTCTCTCTATGGGGAGCCATAGTATCGGGAGGTAAAAGTTTCTAAATTTTTACATGGATAATTACGTCTCATCTATATGAGAGTTTAATGTTTGGAAGAGTCGACCAAGCAAGGTCTTCTAAAGGTACGTAATAGCGTTTTCGTGTGATAAGTATTATGAAAATATGGTTGACCGATTCGATCGAGCATCGAACGTTCACGAAACGAGTTAATTTTTATACTCTACTCATGTTGACAGTAGCCGCAGAGGGGCTACAGCAAGCCCACAGACCCGCGGCAAGTACACCAGGGCCCGGCCCAGGACTCAGGATCGGAGCACCAGCACCAGGCCTCGGGGCCCAGCGGTCTATCCTGCCTCCAAGGGTCCTGGGACCAGGGGCGCCTGCCTGCCAAAGAGGGCACCAGAATATCCAAACAGAAGGGAACCAGTCCCACATCGAAGGGCAAGGCCAGCCCTCACCCTCAACCACCTATATATGGGCCTCGACTACCACCATAAATAGGTAACTTGTCTCCCTCCCTGCTTACATACGTGCCCAGGTTATATATATTCCAACTATACTAACTTAAGCATCGGAGAGGTGAAGGCCGGCCCGCCCGGTGTTCCCCTTAGTAAGCAGGATTGCAGGAGATCGAGTCGGATTCATCAAGTATCTACCAAGACCCCCGGGTTTAGGCAGAAACAATTGGCGCCGTCTGTGGGAACTCGTTCAAAAAGTCAGTGTCGCTGTGCCGGAAAGCAGGGCCCTGGGGACCCATTAAAGAGATCGCTAAAACCACAGTCCGGAAGCCATGGAAAGAAGAGAGATAGAGACAAGCACGGAAGGATCGAAAGGACGAATTCAGTTCCCCGACCGGGCCCCACACGCAGGGGCCGCGATCGGTGCGAGGTTCGTTCTTTCCCCCGACCGCAAAAAAAGTCCGGAAGCGCGAATTCAGTTCCCCGGCCCGGCCCGTAGCATAAAGGCCGAGGTCGGTGCGAGGTTCGCACTTCCTCCTATTCAGAACAAGGCTCACGATCGTCAAGTCTCAGAGAATCCCGACCCAGTGGGAGCAGGGGAAATAAGAAAGATGAAGGCAGAAATTGAGCGATTGCGAAAGGAGGGCGATCAGGATCGGTTAAAAGCAGAGGCCCGAAGTCGGGAACTGAAGGCAGTAACCACCGCCCTGTTAGCGACCCTAGAGCGAGAAGGCCAGCTGGGTACTCCTCGGGCGGCCTCGCACACGGCGAGCAAGGCTAGCGAATTCCCGCATCTCGAGATAGGGCTGCCTACGGGCAGGAGGAAGACCGTCCATATGCCCGTACCCCTCTTCTCAGAGGCTCTGAAAGATTCCGGCCCAGTCAAGCTCCCGTACCGCGCAGATCAGGCTTCAGATGAGCAGGATAGCTCCACCGCGCGAACGATCGAGGCACTTTCCGCTTCGGTATCGGACATAAAAAGCCGCATGGAGACCAGCGAGCGGAAGGCGGGACGACCGCAGGACGACGCGCGGTTTACCGAGCGCACTGGACCCTTCCCACGCCGGATCCGGGAAACGGGGGGATCTGGCGACCAGAGGCCTCTGAAGTTGACATACTCGGGAACAAGCTGCCCGTACCGGCACTTGGATAGCTTCAAGTCGAAGACAAGCGCTAGGGCCTATTCGGATGCCGTGAGCTGCAACATGTTCCGAGAAACGCTCGTAGGGGAGGCACTGGGTTGGTTCTACGAGCTACCGATGGACTCGGTCGAAACTTTCGCACAGTTGGCCGATAGGTTCGTCGGCCGGTTCGTCCTTAAAGCCACGACAGCCCGGCCATCGACGGTCCTCTTCGATTGCATGCAGGCTAGCCACGAACCATTACGCGCCTTCGTTAACCGGTGGCAGGTCGCCACGTCCGGGGTAAGAAACTTGGATAAGAGGATTGCGGGGATGGCCTTCAAGCAAGGATTAAGAGCTGGGGAACTTTCATACGACTTACAAGCGCAGGGGCCGCTGGCGTACGACGAGCTGATGACCGTGGCCGTTAGGCATGCTCAGGCAGAACAAGAGACATATGGGAACAAGGCGCCCAAGCGGATCTCAGATGGCATACCGCCATCCACTCACGGAGGCAAAGCCGGGCGGCTACATATCGGCCGGGTACCTGTAGCCGCCAGGGGGATAGAAGCGCGAAAGGAGTGGCAACCCCGGCGAAGCAGCGACAATGATCCCCGACCAGGAAGAGGACCACCTTTTGGGCACCCAGCTCGGATCCAGGTAGCTGTGTCAGCAGAGCGGACACCACGGGCCCCGGTTCCATCGCCAGCAAGAAAACCCTATGAACCGGACCTTCGGATCCCAGATCGGAAGACGGTCGTACAAGACCAAGCCCGCCCCGGCAGCCCCAGGGCGGACCGACCGCGAGCTCGGCCGATAGGGACCATATGCACGCGAACCCCCGGGTGGATCGAGGTACACGGGAGCATTAACATGATCCACGGCGGGGACCATATCGGTCAGCTCACCCGGAGCTCAAAGAAGCGGTGCCTAAGATCAATCCGGGGGAGGGAGATTTACGCCTTCAGAGAACGAAGCGTCCAAGCCGCTAAAACCGGATGGAATTCGGTCACCTTCTATGAGGATGAAGAGCCGGAGGATGTGATCCAACCGCACACCGACCCCTTCCTTATCACGGTCCAAATAGACCACTGGATAACCAGTCGTATGCTGATCGATACCGGAGCCTCTGTCAACGTAATGTTCCGAGACGCGTACCGAGGATTGCAAAGAGGGAGGAACAAGTTATCCCAGGATAACGAGCAGCTGATAAGCTTCTCCGGTGAGGTAGTCCAGCCTCTAGGATCCGATTACCTACCAATCATTTTCGGCAAGGGAGACAGAACGAAAACAGAGCATTTGGAATTCATCATCGTCGACTGCCTGTCGTCGTACAATGGTATAATCGGTCGGCCAGGGTTATGGAGGCTCAAAACGTTCATTGCCGGCCACATGCTGATGTTGAAAATGCCTTCACCAGCCGGAGTTATAACTATACGCGGGGACCAGAGAATCGCCCGTAAGTACTACGCAGAAGCCCTGACCCACGGGAGGAAGCGGGCCGAGGTCTTTACAACCGCTCAGCGAGTACCAGCGCCGGATCTGAGTCTTGACCCCCGTGATGACATCGCTCCAGGTAGAGTTAGGCGATTCACGTTCACCGAGAAACCAGAGCGACCTTCGGCCGTGGAGGAAACCGAAGTCATCTGTATTTCCAAAGACCACCCGGACCGAAGCATAGTGATAGGGACACAACTCGACCCGGTCGTCAGGGAAGAACTCATCGCCTTTCTCCGGGCCCACAGTTCGGTTTTCGCATGGTCCTACGAAGACATGCCGGGCATATCCCCAGAGATAGCCGTTCACCGGCTAAACTCATTACCCAGCGTCCCCCCGACGAGGCAAAAGAGGAGGTCTTTCAGCCCGGCAAAGTATGAGGCGATTAGAGAAGAAGTGCAGAAACTCATGGGCATAGGTTTCATCCGGGAAGTCCAGTACCCGCGCTGGCTCGCCAACGTGGTCATGGTACCGAAGAAGGCAGCCGGTCAGTGGCGTATGTGCGTGGACTTCACTAATCTAAACCGGGCATGCCCAAAGGACAGCTTCCCGCTCCCTCGGATTGATCAGCTCATTGACTCCACATCTGGCTTCAAGCTGCTCAGCTTCATGGACGCCTACGCCGGGTACAACCAGATACGGATGCACCCGGATGATGAAGAACACACGTCATTCACAACCGACCGAGGCACCTACTGCTATAAGAGGATGCCGTACGGTCTAAAAAACGCCGGCGCCACCTACCAACGGATGGTGAACCAAATGCTGGAACAAGAGATGGGCAAAACCGTGGAAGTTTACGTTGATGACATGTTGGTCAAAAGCTTAACTGCGGGGGCCCACGTCCGGGATTTGGCCGTGGTCATCGGTAAAATGCTCAAATTCGGAATGCGCTTGAACCCGAAGAAGTGTCTTTTCGGGATTTCAGAGGGTCTTTTTCTAGGGCACATCATCAGCCAGCGAGGGATAGAAGCCAACCCGCTGAAGGTCCAGGCAATCCTTGATATGGAAACACCAGGAGAGAGAAACCAGGTCCAGATCTTGACCGGCCGGTTGGCCGCCCTGGCCAGATTCATCTCCCGTTTAACCGATAAGTGCGTCCCGTTCTTTAAACTGCTCAAGGCACAGCAAACCAGGAAGATACTCTGGGCTGCGGAGCATGAGGCAGCGTTCCAGTCCATCAAAGCATACCTGGCTGCAGTTCCTCTCCTATCCAAACCACTGCCGGGAGAAATGTTGTACCTTTACATAGCCGCATCCGCAGCCGCCGTCTCCGCCGCTCTCGTCAGAAAGGAGGGCACGCTCGAACTTCCGGTATACTACGCGGGAAAGGGACTTACAGGAGCCGAGGGCCGGTACCCCGATATAGAGAGATTGGCTCTAGCCTTGATTGTTAGCGCCAGGAAGCTCCGGCACTATTTCCAGGCTCATTCCATCACCTTATATACCAACCACCCCCTGCGGCAGATCCTGCAAAAGCCAGACACCAGCGGGAGGCTCGTGCGATGGGCAGTCGAATTAGGGGAATTCGACATCACCTATGCCCCACGAACAGCCATCAAGGGACAGGCTGCTGCGGACTTCATATGTGAGCTCACCCCAATGGCGGTAGAAGACCATCCCGCCCCGCTCGAGAACGCAGGGGCAGAACAAACCGCCAAGATCGAACCAGACCTGCCAACCGGCTGGAAACTTTACGTGGATGGCTCCGTAACCGCCAAACGGAGTGGGGCCGGGGTCCTGATAATCTCGCCCGACGGCCAATCGTACGAGTATGCACTACGGTTCCTTTTTACCACCTCCAATAACGCTGCCGAGTACGAGGCCCTCATAGCCGGTATGCAACTGGCCAAGGAGCTGGGAATCTCATCCATGGACATATACAGCGACTCTAGCTTGGTAGTCAACCAGATGAACGGGGTGTTCGAGGTTAAAGATCCTCAGCTATCCTCCTACCAGGCTTTGGCCAAAACACTGATCGGGTTCTTCCGCGGCACCAAGATCCAACATATTCCCCGGGATGCAAATAGGCATGCAGACGCCCTTGCGAGGCTAGCAACCGGAAACTACCCCCCAGAGTACCGGAGAGCTAAAATCGAGACCCTCCAAAAGCCAAGTATAAGCAAGACCATCTCCGAAATATTCGCGGTAGAGCAGGTACCACCGAGCTGGATGGACCCAATAGTCAAGTATCTGACCGATAAAACCAGCCCCCAGGATGCGGTGGAAGCCAGGAGGCTGCACCTCCGGTGTGCCCGGTATGGCCTCATTAACGGCCAATTATACCGAAGGGGCCACAGCTTCCCCCAGCTGAGGTGTGTGACTAAGGAGGCAGGAGAAGCAATCATGCGAGAGATCCACGAAGGGGTATGCGGTAATCACTCCGGCGCAAGGTCATTATCCCACAAATCACTCCGAGCGGGATATTTCTGGCCCGATATGGCGGCAGCATCCAGGAAAATATCACGCGGCTGCCACAAATGCCACATGTACGCCTCGGTACCTCGTGCCCCGGCAGTCGCATTATCAATCCTGTTGGCACCTTGGCCTTTCGCACAATGGGGATTAGACATCATCGGCCCTTTCCCCGTGGCAGTAGGACAATACAAGTACGCCATTGTGGCAGTGGATTACCAAACTAAATGGGTCGAGGCAGAACCGTTGATAAAGATCACTGAGGAACGGGTTAAGAAATTCCTGTGGAAAAACATCTACTGTAGGTTTGGGGTGCCGCAGACTATTATCACGGATAATGGGACGCAATTCAACAACGCAGATCTCATCCAGTACACAGCCTCCCTGGGGACCCGGATGCTATTTGCCTCGGTAGCACACCCGCAGACTAACGGCCAGGCAGAAGCGGTCAATAAGATCATCAAAACTCTTCTTAAAAAGAAGCTGGATGCCAAAAAGGGATGCTGGGCCGAGGAACTCCCCGCGGTATTATGGGCCATCCGGACAACAGCAGCAGAGGCAACAGGAGAGACCCCGTTCTGCTTGGCATTCGGGAGTGAAGCAGTGCTCCCTGTGGAGACTGAGATACCCAGCGGCAGGGTCGAGAATTACGACGCCGACACAAACGCCGACGGCTTACTACTCAACCTGGACCTCATCGAGGAGCGGCGCGACCGAGCGCACCTGCGAAACCAAACCTACAAGCAGCGGGTCGCCCGGTACTACGATAGAAGGGTCCGGGAGAGAAAGCTGCAAGTCGGCGACTGGGTCATGAGGAAGGTCCAGAAAAAGCCATTGGCCTTGCAGCCAACATGGGAGGGACCCTACCAGATCACCGCGGCCGTAGGCCCGGCAACATTCCACATCATAGACGCAACGGGCATCTATTCTACCAGGCCGTGGAATATCGAACACCTACGCTTTTACCCTAAATAGTAGCAATCGTAAAGGAACGAAAGTGTAATTGGCAAGCATTGCAATGTGCAGTTATGACATTAAAGAGACTACACCAATTACAGGATATATATACAGAACACACCCCTAGCTAGCACTCCCGGAACCCACAACCCCCGACCCGCCACCTTTTAGCTCCCGCTCCTGCTCCCTCATCACGATCAGGGCTATGTCAGCCTCCATCCGCTCGGCGTCGAGCCACCCTTTCTCCCGCCACTCCAGATAGGCGTCACTTATACCCTCCGTACGAGCCTTTTCCAGCATCTCCTCAAAATCTGACGACTCCCGAAACTCGTCAACGGCCTTATCAGCCACTTCAGCAAGTTCGGATTCCACCAGCCTCTCCCGTCCCCGAACGACCGCCGTCATTTGGGCCTGCAGCTCCAAAACTTTTGCCTCCAACTCAACAATCCTCCCATCACGGGCGGCAAGCAGTCGGCTGGCTTCCTCTCTCTCCCGCACGAGTTCCGCGCTCAGCCGGCCGCCTTCCTCCCTTTCCTTCGCAAGCTCGGCTTCCGCCACACCCACCTTAACACCCAGCTCCTCCACCCGCTTCTCCAGGATAGCGGCAGCCTCCATTCTGGGGCCGGCGACATAAAACCTCTGAGCCAGCTGCCAAAAAAAGAAAGCAAAAGGAGCATCAGCTCATGTCACATCACGGAAGAGGACTCACAGAAACACATTTACCTGTAGAGCCAGTCCCACGGGCTCCGCCATACTCTCACCCGGATTTTCAGTCCAGGACCCCTCCCGGTCGAGCCCCAAGGTTTCGATTATACCAGCCACAAGCCTGCTAAATCCACCACCAGAGCTACGAACGGATTCCGGTTCCTGAGTCCTACGACCACCCGCCTCCACAGTCGGGACTATGGCTCGCCCCGTCGGCCCAGCTGAGCTTGACGCCCCCGCATCAAATACCCTCGCTCTTTTTGCCGGACTTTCACTGTAGCTGCTTCGACGGTTCTCGGGCAAAACCACCGATTCCCTCTCCCGCGAGGTACGCACTGCCATTTGCCGCGCCACAGGGTCTGGCCCCGGGAGGCCCTCCGCCCGCACTTCCCGAATGCGGAGTGGAGAATTGTTCTCACCGCCCGGCCGCCTCCCATAATGCGCGTCCGAGAACACTAGCGGCACCGGCCTTGCATGCTCCGTACGCTTCTGGGTAGCCACGTCAAGAACGACTTTTGCGGCCTCCTCCCCTATCTCCATCAACCGCGCTGCTATCAGCTCCTCATCCGGCTCGATAGTCTCCTCAACTTTAAGCGCGGGCCGAGGACCGTTAGTAGGTTTTCTCCCCATCCCCAGCACCTCCAGCACGTTCCACCGAGTGAAATTATAGGTGCTCCGGCTATCATGGTCCCAGCCATAAAACAAACGGAATAACCGTTGCTTCTCCAGGTTCTCCAATTCATAGGTCTGGTCCCCGATCGGTTGATATGCCCCGGGCACTTGATAACCCCTCCAGGTCCGCTGCCACTTACCACCGGCCAGCACCACCGACCTCCTCCAGCCATCCAAAACCGTCGCCGGCAGATGTGTAATGGCAGCACCATGCTCCCGCGTGGCAAAATTCACGCAACCACGGCACTGGCCCTTTCTGCAGTAAGAAATCCGGTACAGCGCCCGAAATTCATTAACTGTGGGCCAGTCCATATAACTCAAACAGAACAGGCACCCAAGCCCAAGCAACTGCCTCCACTGATTGCTCGGAAGCTGGGCTGGGGAAAGATTCAGTGAGCTCAGCATGTACTGGACAAATCCCGGCAACGGCAGCGATAGCCCGTTGCGGAACTGGTCATCAAAAACGGCGACCCAGCCCGGCTCCGGATTACAGGCCAGCTCGCCGGGATGCAAGCCTCGAAGTTTAACGGAAGAGTTGATATCCCACCTCGACCGAAACTCCCTAATCTCCCTCTCGTCCATACTTCTGACTGCTTCGTCGCAGACAATCGTCCCATCACCATCCCGCAGCTCGTGCCTCCTAGGCCCACGAACGCCACTGCCATAATGCGCAGACCTCCCAGACGC
Organism: Potentilla sterilis; assembly: GCA_963682095.1. Lineage (NCBI taxonomy): Eukaryota > Viridiplantae > Streptophyta > Magnoliopsida > Rosales > Rosaceae > Potentilla > Potentilla sterilis. The sequence continues at coordinate 1,006,412 of OY821756.1, read as the reverse complement.
CATTAAACCTCAAAACAAAAGTTCAGTTCTGCCGAAAGATGGAAGAGGAGAGCAGAAAGCAAAGTGCGGCAGGAAGAAAGCAGATGAGACGATAAATAGGGCAACAACAAAGGTCAGGCAACCCCAGCCGTCGATCCCCTCCATCTCAGTCCGCCCCCTGCCGACACGTGTCCACGGCATCAATAAAAGACCCCATGCCATCATAAACTGATGGAACTGATGGGCTCCCCCTTCATTGCATGTCAGCCACATGCCCCACCCACAAAAAAAAACAGTTAGTAAACAAGGAGCACGCAACGAGGCGTCCCCTCTCCTCGCTCCACAAAGGTCAAAATTCGAATCAACCCGACACCATGACGTGTCACGGTTACTTACACCGGCTGAATGCCAGTTCACTGGAGGACTTACCCCGATATGGCAGCCCGCCCGATCGAGATCCGCCCAGCACTATGGCATTCCACCGGGCATGTGACATTCAACCAGCTCCAAAATATTCTACCGAATGTCATTCCCTACGCCTACGGGCAGGGACGAGCCAGCAACAACGCAAGGCTTCCAAACGCATGGGCTTTATAAACCCGGGCGAGCTTACATCTAACCAATGTACTCTTGTCCAGCAGGATAAAAACCCTGCATCACACTGAACTGTGATACCCTTGGGGATACATGGCGAGACTCGTTATCTCAACGCCACTCCACTGGGCAGATTGTCTCTCTAACACAGAGCAAGTCTCCCCGCAGGCTAACAAACCTGCACATTACCTCAACGCTTAAACAACAAAAGCAGAGAAGAGCTAGCAAGTGTTAAAACAAACGCCTCAGCGCGACCATAACACCCTTCGGGCACCTGTTGGCCTATTCCACGCACCAACAGGCCTCCCCGAAGGCTAGTCTGCAAGTCCATCCGGGACTCGTTCCGATACGGCAGGACGCCCGTCGAGCTCCCATGAACTCCGCCCCGCACCAATATGGTTCATCCGGGACTCGTTTCGATACTTTAGGAACGCCCATTCAAAGATCCAGATACTCACCTCGGTCACGCCCAATCTTTAACGCGGACTTGGGGGACTGAGCACCGGTAGGTTGGTAACCCCGCGGGTCTGCGGGACAAGAGCAAGACAGATAAGTCCCCATTCAAGATTGCACTTGACCGGGAACTTGGGGGACTTGTTGACAGTAGCCGCAGAGGGGCTACAGCAAGCCCACAGACCCGCGGCAAGTACACCAGGGCCCGGCCCAGGACTCAGGATCGGAGCACCAGCACCAGGCCTCGGGGCCCAGCGGTCTATCCTGCCTCCAAGGGTCCTGGGACCAGGGGCGCCTGCCTGCCAAAGAGGGCACCAGAATATCCAAACAGAAGGGAACCAGTCCCACATCGAAGGGCAAGGCCAGCCCTCACCCTCAACCACCTATATATGGGCCTCGACTACCACCATAAATAGGTAACTTGTCTCCCTCCCTGCTTACATACGTGCCCAGGTTATATATATTCCAACTATACTAACTTAAGCATCGGAGAGGTGAAGGCCGGCCCGCCCGGTGTTCCCCTTAGTAAGCAGGATTGCAGGAGATCGAGTCGGATTCATCAAGTATCTACCAAGACCCCCGGGTTTAGGCAGAAACAACTCATATTTAACTATAACGATCAAATCAGACGGTCAAAATTTTCATTTTGTGAATTTAGCCATTATAATGACAACATGTTTACTGATGCGATATAACTTAATTAGTAGATTATACTCATGTGTACAACTTTTCGAAACAACTATATAGAAGAAGTCAAATTTTGAAAAACGCTGTGAAATAGCAATTAATCATTATGATGAAATACGGTGATGTTAAAAAAATCACTTAAACCCAACAAAGTTAGAGCCCCGATCGATGCGGTCAACCTTATTTAAACGTATCTCTCTCTATGGGGAGCCATAGTATCGGGAGACAAAAGTTTCCAAATTTTTACATGGATAATTACGTCTCATCTATATGAGCGTTTAATGTTTGGAAGAGTCGACCAAACAAGGTCTTCTAAAGGTACGTAATAGCGTTTTCGTGTGATAAGTTTTATTAAAATATGGTTGACCGATTCGATCGAGCATCGAACGTTCACGGAACGAGTTAATTTTTATACTCTACTCATATTTAACTATAACGATCAAATCCGACGGTCAAAATTTTTCATTTTGTGAATTTAGTCATTATAATGATAATATGTTTACTAATGCGGTATAACTTTATTAGTAGATTATACTTAAGTGTACAACTTTTCGAAACAACTATATAAAAGAAGTCAAATTTTGAAAAACGCTATGGAATAGCAATTAATCATTATGATGAAATACGGTGATGGTAAAAAAATCACTTAAATCCAACAAAGTTAGAGCTCCGATCGATGCGGTCAACCTTATTTAAACTTATCTCTCTCTATGGGGAGCCATAGTATCGGGAGGTAAAAGTTTCCAAATTTTTACATGGATAATTACGTCTCATCTATATAAGAGTTTAATGTTTGGAAGAGTCGACCAAACAAGATCTTCTAAAGGTACGTAATAGCGTTTTCGTGTGATAAGTTTCATTAAAATATGGTTGGCCGATTCGATCGAGCATCGAACGTTCACGGAACGAGTTAATTTTTATGCTCTACTCATATTTAACTATAACGATCAAATCAGACGGTCAAAATTTTTCATTTTGTGAATTTAGTCATTATAATGACAACATGTTTACTAATGCGATATAACTTGATTAGTAAATTATACTCAAGTGTACAACTTTTCGAAACAACTATATAGAAGAAGTCAAATTTTGAAAAACGCTATGGAATAGCAATTAATCATTATGATGAAATACGGTGATGGTAAAAAAATCACTTAAATCCAACAAAGTTAGAGCTCCGATCGATGCGGTCAACCTTATATAAACTTATCTCTCTCTATGGGGAGCCATAGTATCGGAAGGTAAAAGTTTCCAAATTTTTACATGGATAATTACGTCTCATCTATATGAGAGTTTAATGTTTGGAAGGGTCGACCAAACAAGGTCTTCTAAAGGTACGTAATAGCGTTTTCGTGTGATAAGTTTTATGAAAATATGGTTAACCGATTCGATCGAGCATCGAACGTTCACGAAACGAGTTAATTTTTATACTCTACTCATATTTAACTATAACGATCAAATTCGACGGTAAATTTTTTTCATTTTGTGAATTTAGCCATTATAATGACAACATGTTTACTAATGCGATATAACTTGATTAGTAAATTATACTCAAGTGTACAACTTTTCGAAACAACTATATAGAAGAAGTAAAATTTTGAAAAATGCTGTGGAATAGAAATTAATCATTATGATGAAATACGGTGATGGTAAAAAAATCACTTAAATCCAACAAAGTTAGAGCCCCGATCGATGCGGTCAACCTTATTTAAACTTATCTCTCTATGTGAAGCCATAGTCTCAGGAGGTAAACGTTCGGTCACTCATACAACTGTAAACTTCCAAAGATTAATAGCATTACATTTATGATTTTTGAGTATTTGAAATCTAAAAAGAATACTCAGCAAATATGTACACGAAATTAATTCAATCTAAAACTACTTACACTTAGTAAACTATTAAGTATCAACCCTGAATAAGATAATAACCCCGAACTCACAAACTATTGACCCTCAGTAGGTTTTCCTTTGCCTTATCAATTCCAATACTATTAGTGAAACATCATAACTATATATTCATGGCATAATCGTAAGCATGAGTCACATACAAAGTATAATCCTCAAACACATCCACCAAATAAGCCTCTGCCGCCACCTAAAGCGCAACAATGTACGGTTCTTTTATGGAACGTAGATCGAAGATCAGTCTTATTATCTCGATCCCTTAACTAATAACTAGCAATCTCCCTCATAAGCCTTATCCGAATTGGGCGAAGTTGTTATGCTATGAAGGACTTGGCGACGAGGTCGATCTCGCGACGGAGGTCAGAGAGGTGGAGTTTTGTGGCGTCGAAGAAGGAGGAGGTTGGAGGTGTGAAGAGGATCGGGTGTGAGTGTGGTCCGTTAGCGCACGGAAAAGAAAGATTAAGACCCTATTATTGATAATTATAGTTAAAAAAGTGTAATTATTGGCCAAAACCTCATTAATATTTGACCAGCGTCACACCCTCAATTCATCTAACTCTAAGCACCAAATCGGTCTCCACCCAAGCGACTCCATAATGTTCAACCCCAACACAGTTGATCATGTGATTATAAAGCACACCAAAGTTGTGATATTAACATTTGATTTAGCCTCCAGGAAGAAATGTTCAAGGTGTGTTATCCTACGTACGATGATGAATCGTAAGTAAGTTCAGATGGGCTAAGATGAACTTTGCCACTACTCCTCTTCTTAGGCTTACCTTTTCCACCACAAGATATGGAAATCTCACAACCTAATGCAAAGCAAGAGAACAACCCTGCCCTGTTGCTCCGGCTCCTCCGCTTCGGCCTCGGGCGGATAATGCTCCTGTGAGTCGATGGCATCAACTTCATATTCTGACTCGAACTCTTGGTGTCGTACACAGGGGGCAGCTCGGTGCGCCACCTCTCGATCTTGGTCTTCAACCCTTCCACACTGTCTTCGTCCTCCCACTCATCCATCAACGAGCTCCCTGACTCCGGGTTAGATGCTCCATGAGGCAAAGGGTAGATTCCCTTAGCAATGGCAGCCGCCACCACAGAAGGTGATGGCCCTACGTCGGAGCACAAGGACCCGTTCACAATCGAACTACCATTTACCAGGGAGCCATTGCCATTAGGGTTGCTAATGGTATTGGTACCACTTTTAGGGGTTCCACCTTTCTTAGGAGTCCCTCCTTTCTTAGGGGTTGCACCCTTCTTAGGGGTCTCATCTTTCGTGGCATAAGTAAGCTCCGAACCATTTACAATAGAACTTCCAATGCAGATTGAGCCCGGACCCTTCTTTGTGTAATTGTTACCCGCATTGCATATAGAGCTCGCCGGCTTGCTCATTGAAAAGCTGAAATCACTGGTCGTCCGTTCACTCTGGGATCTATACAAGGCTTGAAGTTTATCGTCCATTTTTGAGCCATTGTTGTTGTAAGACTTTTTGTTGCTTTTAGCGTCCATGATATCACGATATCCAACGGCGGAGGTACTGAGCTCGCTATAGAGCGGCATGCTACGCATGGTGTTGTCCAACAGGCCCAGGCCAACGTTGAGAATCCCCTGAGGTCGGCCGGATGGACGCCGGAGCTGAATGGCCATGAACCGCATCTTGGAGTTGTTTTGAATATTACTGACGACGATCGCGGCAGTGCCGATGAGGACATCCCGGAGCCACGCCGAGGCGTAGATCTCGATCATGATCTTGGAGGTGTCGTCTTTGAGGAAGTCCTCGCCGACGCGGAAGACGAACTTCTCGTTCCACGTAGGGTTGGTGTGGCCATTCTGGTCCACACGTGTTGTTAGCTTCCGCTTAGGGTTCACCCACGCGACGGCGAAAGTCCGCATGGATTTAGACGCCGCCACGAGGTCCTGCGCCGAGATCAGGTTAATCTCGAGGAGCTGGAACGACGACATATGCGGTGGCTTCGGCATTGTGGTGGCGGTGGCGGTGGGGGGTGAGTGGGAGTATATAATTGCCGCAACAAGCACAACAATTAGGAACGAAAGCAATTGCTGCATGCAATTAATTGTGGTACATATTGGTTTTAACGACAATGAGCAATGAAACCATGAACGAAATCACATATGCTAGTACGGATTATAGATCTAGATTGAAAAACTGAATACTTAGGCGGTCACGACAACGACTACTACGGTGTAGATGACCGGCAATAGTCGTGATCGGGCCGCCGTTAACGGGTGCTGAGATGAATTGAGGATGTGCCGCACATGGAAATGGTTTGTGGAAAGAGGCTTATATTGAAGCCGTGGTGTTAGGGAAGGTTGTTACACATCAAGTTTTTAGCACCGCTCGTAACCTTTCATAACAAATTGGGTTGGCAAGGAAAGAGGAGAAAGGGTCTGTCTGGCTTCTAATGACTCGCTGCAGTCAGATCTATGTAAATTTGGTTGTTAAAAGAAAATTTACCTTATTGGTTAATTATAATGCGAATTAGGCGAAAGTCTTAACAAAATATATAGGTTATAACTCTCAGCCCCATTTCTCTTGGTCATTATTGGTCATTAGGGGAAACAAAATTATAAGCTAACTAAAATTCCTCCTTGAACAGTCAAGAGTCAACACGTTCACAGCAACTAATTACAAGAACTAGTAATTATATATGTTCACCATTACATCTTGTTTTAACCGCATGAAATTCTTTTAGTTTTATTTCCCGTCTTTTTTAAATTAGAAAGTTCTAGATTTTCATTTGATTTGTACTCCAGAGCTTTCTAAGTCGTTGAAGATGGAGAAGTCGAATTGAATATATAGTTGAAGAAGCAAGAAGCAGCATGGAGTAGACATGCATGCTGCTCTACTCCATGCATGCTGCTCGATCAAATCACACTCTTAATTTCTTGCTAAACTTCATACCCATACATCATTATCTCGAGTTGGCTGATGCTGCAGCAGATGTGACCGTTGCGCAGTCAACTATTGATCTTGTTATTCTTACAAGTGCCTCAGATGAGTTTGCATCTCATGGTGAAACTACTGATCCGCAAGAGGTGAAGGTTCTGAGACTCACCTTTCTGCCTCAGGTGGGATCTACTCCAGTGGTGTACGTTGCAGCTTAAGAGTCTGTTAGCAATTGAGACGCTATTTCAAGCAGTGTGGCTATGTGCGACCTAGTTGTTGGGGCAGAAGTAGCCGGAGATGATGGTCTTGTCGGTGCAGATGCCACCACTGTTTCTGTTGGAGGTACTCGATTTGGCTGAAAATGCAATAAACCCAAATATGAACTGAAGACCTAAGTTTAGGTGATTAAGTTTTGCTGTCAAATATATGAAGTCCCAACTTTACAGTGTCAGATACAGTATTTATATTTGATTTAGAGGAGACCTATTCCAACTAGGAATACTATATTGAATTAAACCACTCTTAATTATTACTGTTATGAAATAAAATATGAATCGGAAATTCGAAAACTCGTTCGTAAAATTAAAGAAAGTAAATACTAAGAGTGGACCGTGTATGCAAGCCCAAACAGAAAATTAAAGTATGAAACAAAGAAACAGGTGAGACAAAAGCTATCTCATAGCAAACTGAACCATGCATACAGAATGAAAATCCAAACTTTTAAATTTTAAAAATTTGGAAAAGATCGTTCAAACCCACTTTGCAACTACCCTCGTAATTCAAGTTTAGTTGCAATCTAAAGGAAAAAGATCTTCCCATACAAAGAATAGTGCATGAGCATGACTTGTGCCACCAGCATACTGCATACATATTTTAAAATGGTAAATTCCTAAATTCCTAAATTCCTAACCATATGACAATCTTTAGGAAAATTCTCCTTGTTTAAGTAAATTTTGAGTCTAATTCAAAGCAGTTGCACCGCCTTACTTCTCGGTTGTTTAGGCAAATAACTTTGCGCACACTTTGTTAAGAAAGAAATTTTATACAAGATGCTAGTTACCTCCAAGTTAGATACAGTTGGGTGGGAAAAAATAACAATAGGATTTGTAAATGCAGAGACTAATCGGAAAAGGCACTTTGTTGTTTAACTTTGCCTCAACTTATTATCATGCATCGCCTTCAGACCCCAACAAAATGAAACCCAAATGGATTCAACCTCTGCGGTGTTTCTCTGTTTTGCGACCCTATTTCTCTCATCTGTGATATCAATCTCCGATCACAGCTCATTAGTCTACAAAAACTGTGCAAACCAAACATTCACAACCACAGCTCCGACTAGTCGACCTCACACACAAACCCTCACATCTCTTTTCCAAGAGCTCACCGCCCACTCAAACCAGTCCAAGTTCTTCAAACACACCGAATCAACAGAGGACGATGAGATCTCCGGTGTCTACCAATGCCGGGGAGACATCACCAACCAAGAGTGTCACAGCTGCGTGAGCACGATTCCAGTCATCTCCAACACCATGTGCAGAGAATCTGTGGCAGCTAGGGTTCAGCTCCACGGGTGCTACATGCACTACAAGCTCGAAGGGACTGACTCGGACTACTCTGGTAAGGAAAGGTTGCTGCACAAGAGCTGCCGCGAGGGCGGTGGATCCATCAGTGGGGGTGTGGGCGGGTTCGAGGAGATGCGTAGAGCAGCGTTTGGTGTTCTGGAGAGTGGTGTGGTGAGTGGTGAAGGGTTTTGCAAGACGAGGTATGAGCTCATTGACGTGATGGCTCAGTGTGAAGGAGGGTTGGGGGGTTGTGAGTGTGGAGAGTGTGTGAGTGGAGCGGTGCAGATTGCCGAGGAAGAGTGTGGTGATTCGATTTCCGGTGAGATTTATATGGCGGAGTGCTTCTTGAGCTTTGCCTATCATCCAGATGATGAGTCACACCCAGGTAATATATTCTTGTTTAAAAGCGATGAGGTGACGTACACATTTCGAGTAATGTATGTTTAATCAACCCGATATGATGAACTAAATGATATGAAATGTGATTCATTAACGTCATGATATGGAGCTGCATGCTCCAATAGGTTAATTGATTAATGACTTGTTATCTTATTTCGATCATGCTCCATGCTATACATTGGGATTTCTAATGTGAGGTACGCTATTGTTTTGGCATATATGCAGATGAAGACCGGAGAGATAGGAAAGGTGGCAACGGGAAAACGTTAGCGATTGTTGTGGGAGGGGCAGCAGCTTTGGGTTTTGGGTTCATCTTTTTGTTGTTCCTCAAATCTTGGGGCAAGAAAGATGATTACTAGGTTAACTTATTGATCGATTTGTAACATATATGCATCTATAATATATACAGACGTCCTTTAGTTTGTTAATTTGCTCTCGATCGAGTTTATTGGAGTAGACATGCATGCTGCTCGATCCGATCACACTCTTAATTTCTTGCCAAACTTCATTCTCATACTAGCTAGCACCCTTTGTTGGTCCACTAATAGATACTTCCACACATGACAATCTAACATCGGATGGTCCGACAAATCCAATGATCAAACGGCGGTAGTACGTTTATTTGTCCATCCTCTAACTTGATTACGTTTCTAGAGTAGTTTGATTACTTTTTGGATGTATATTATTTATAACAACAAACGTTTGTTTAGCTCTTGTATTTTTGTTCAATTATATATTTAGTTCGTGAAGTTTCCGTTTTATCTAAATAATTTTTAAAGTCTCAACTTTTAATTTGAAATGTCTATTCCGTCAATTCATCTGTTAGTGTGATGAGATGACAGTTAAAAACTTTCTAAAAATATGTCAAAATCACCAAAATACCCTTTTATTAAATTTTCCTTTTTATTTTCTTCAATATTTTCTTTTTTTATTGTTTTTATTTTATTTTAAGGAGAAGTGAGTGCTCTACTCACTAAAATTCATTTCTTTATGTCTACACCTGTTTCTGCCTAAACCCGGGGGTCTAGTAGATACAGGACAATAAAGATAGAATATGAACACAAGGGTTTATAGTGGTTCACCGTGCCATCGGAGGGCACGGCTACGTCCACTTGGAATTCACTATAGCCGGCTATTAAGCCATCGGTGGTACAAGGGTGGAATGCCTTGGAACCAAGATCCTTAATACTAAGGGGGAAGCCTCCTATTTATAGAGAAGGAAGGCTTCCTCCTACACCATGTTTCCAATGTGGGACACAAGCCCACATTACTACACATTTGCCTACCCACGAAGCTACTTCGGGAGCCCGGTGCCACGCCCTCCGGGTGCGGCACCGGTGATCTCTGACATTGGGAACATAGCCGGGGTTGCGGTCTACCCGCCGGATGCCGGAACTCGGACCCATGACACCGGTTGCACGGTCCACGAGGTCGCCGAACATGCTTGGCGGTGTACCATATATGCCACCAACAAGTCCCCCAAGTTCCCGAGTAAGAGTGCAATCTTACTTGGGGAGTTAATCATCATGCGCTTCCAAGCATAGGCGGTGACCGAGTCACCCCTACTACCTCCCCTACTACCTCCAGTCCCCCAAGTCCCTAAGTGAGATTGGGCTCTTCTCGAGGTGATCGCCTTTTGCCTCTGGATGATATGTACCTAATAAAACAAGAATAGAAATAAACAAATGATCAGAATTTAAGCCACATACTGGAATCAAGCACCGGGTAGCTACTTGTTACCGCTCGGTGATACGAATACTGCCCGGGGTTACCAATGATATGCCCACAAATATCAATGGAACACATAAATCATGATCACGTATAAAATGAAGGCATGTGTAGCTTGAAGATGGCATGCAAAGTCTTTCGTTAGTGTTGGCTTAGCCGTTGGAATGCCCCAGAGCCGGTTGAATGGTACATAACCGGTAGAATGCCTCAGCCGTTGTTACTGGCTTACCGTTTCCCGGAGGAAAAGATCCCGGAGGATAGAACTCGGCCAGCCACACATGAAAGACTATGCCATGCACAACAAAGCTAAATATTACCGATGTAGCAGGTAAGCATGCACATTCATTATCATGCGGGAAAAACAATTCACATGCTCGCCAAATATATAGCACAGTACTCGCATAAAAGTGGAGTAAATATAATTGTAAGGATCAAAGAACTTAGCTTTGCTGGAGATTGCTGCAGGTTGATTTGCTGTTTGAAGCAGTGGGTGCCCAGAGAAAATTTCTGGGTGTCCAAGCTGCTGAAAACTGCTGACCAGGATTGCTGACCAGATGGGAAGGCCCAGGGCTGGAAGCTGCCCAAACCTGGACTGCTGCTGGATGAACCGGATGCTGCTGAAAACCCGGCCCAGCCCAAGATGCGGATCGGTTGACTTTGACCGGGCAGGACTGATTTGAACCTACTTACTTTCCCGCCATTTTTCTCTCTTCTCTGCTCCTCTCTCTGCTTCGGGCTTACTTCTGCTTCTTGCTTCTCGACCGGGGACTCTCCTGCTCGGCACCACCGCTCGACCGGCACCTCCCTTGGCCGGCATCTCCACCCGGCCGGCATCCTCCTCGGCCGGTGGCTCCACCCGGCATCACATACAGCTCGGGGACTCTCTGCTCTCGTCCGGCGCTCTCCCGTTCTCCCGGCCGGGGAATCCCGTCCGGCCCATCTCTCCCGGGGACCCCATCCGGCTAACTCGTCCAGGTAACACTCGTCCGGTGGCTCTCGTCCGGGGACGAACTGCACCGCATCGCACCGGGCCGGACTCTGCTGGAAGCTGCCGCACCGGGACGAGCTGCACCGGGGCCGACGAACCGCACCGGAGCTGCTGACCTGAGACGTGCCGCCCCGGGGTCGACGATCCGCACCGGGGTTCTTGCACCGCAGGACGAAACCGGGACCCGCTGCACGAAGCCGGGACCTGCTGTACCGGAAGACTTGCTCGGGAAACGGGGCTGCATGCCGGGAGACGCCGCACCGGAGGGGTGCTCGGGGATGCTGGCCGGCGGACTTGCCGCACCGGAGACGCTGGCCGGGAGAAATAATTGGCGCCAAGTCCGAAACCGCACCGGAGCTCGCGCGTGGATCACTGCAGGGTTGACTCCTGCTGACCGGGCTGGGGGATCGGGCTGACTCGCCAACCGGGCCTGATGACTGCCCCGGACTGCCTAAACCCGGGCCTGCTATCCACTTGGAACTGCTAACCGGGCCTGCTGACTTGAACTGGGCTGCAGCAGCAGGGCTCGCCACTCTTCTTCACTTTTTCTTCTTCTTCTTCCCGATAGAATAAATAAGAGCATGACTAACCGATCTCTACCCAGCTGGTAGAGCAACACAACTTTTTGAACTGGTTCCCACAGACGGCGCCAATTGTTTCTGCCTAAACCCGGGGGTCTAGTAGATACAGGACAATAAAGATAGAATATGAACACAAGGGTTTATAGTGGTTCACCGTGCCATCGGAGGGCACGGCTACGTCCACTTGGAATTCACTATAGCCGGCTATTAAGCCATCGGTGGTACAAGGGTGGAATGCCTTGGAACCAAGATCCTTAATACTAAGGGGGAAGCCTCCTATTTATAGAGAAGGAAGGCTTCCTCCTACACCATGTTTCCAATGTGGGACACAAGCCCACATTACTACACATTTGCCTACCCACGAAGCTACTTCGGGAGCCCGGTGCCACGCCCTCCGGGTGCGGCACCGGTGATCTCTGACATTGGGAACATAGCCGGGGTTGCGGTCTACCCGCCGGATGCCGGAACTCGGACCCATGACACCGGTTGCACGGTCCACGAGGTCGCCGAACATGCTTGGCGGTGTACCATATATGCCACCAACAACACCAGATTAATTTAACTTATAATAACAATGATAAATAAATAAAAAATAATAAATAGAATATTATTTTAAGAGTATTTTGGTCATTTTAAAATTTTTTAAAGGGTTTTTAATGGAGGAATTGATGGAATAGAATTTTCATATTAAAAATTGAAATTTTAAGGACTATTTAGATAAAACTAAAACTTCAAAAACTGAATAAACAACCGACCAAACTACAAAGACTAAACAAATATTAGCCTTATTTGTAATTTGATGGTTTAGTAACTTGTTAACGTGTTAGCGAGTAGTTCCTTATATATCTATCTTGATTCATCTTATGGTGAGTCAGTGCAATCTGTTTGTTATTTTAAGATGTCATGTTTGTTTAACGACCGCATCCATAGCAAATTTGGAACATCGGCCGATCCAAGCAAACTCTTTTTTAAACTTCTAAACGAGTATTAAGGGTGTTTTTAGTCTGCAAAACATAAAAACACCTTTAGTACTCGTTTACGCTGACCAAATATAACTCAACCGGAAATAAACGTACTGGTCGAACCGTCCTAAGTCAAAAACCTCTACTCCTAGAACCAATGGTGCATGACCAAGATAGAAAGAAGGTAAAACACAACCCATGAAAACCCGGACTCTTCACCAAATTGCCTCATTCAATTAGCCTCGGTTTTCACGTAATTTCAAATAGTCTTTAATTTTTTTGAGCTTTTTTCTGCTCTCTCTCATAGTCTCATTCAATTCAAACCCAACAATAGAAAATAGAAAAAAGCAAAAGAGACTCCCCCAAATACCGAAAGAGGGGAATTTTCCCTCTCTCTCCCTATTCCGGTAAGGCACTCCCCCACTCTCCTTATTCTCCGATCACTCCAACGACGCCGTTTTAGTCCTCTTATTAAACCCTATTCACTTGCCCACCTAATAAAGACGTGAGCTTTTTATTTGAGTCTTGCTCATAATGAATTCGGATTGAAATATATGCCTGTTCTTCCTTAAAGCTTTAATCTTTGAATTTGGGTTCGAGTTTCTCCATTGATAATCATCGAAAGGTTGCAACTTTAGCCTAAATTTCATAGAAAGTTTAGAACTTTAGCTAAATTTAGATATTAGATATTGAAGCATTGTATAGAACTTTAGCCTAATTTGATTTCAGTGTGTTCACATTTGGTTTGCTCCTAATTTTGGGTGTTGCATTTGTTGTGTTGATGGTTTGAGGCTTACTCTTTTCGGTTTTTGTTTTGTTTTGTTTGTGTTGGTGTAGAAAATGGAGGAAACCAATGACATGGTGGAAGATGTGGATAGTGGTTCTAGTGGTGGTAGTGATATGGATTCTTTTATAGATGATTTGGAGGCCGATGAAGGACAGGACGAGGGGTTGCACCTCGAGGCATGTTGTGAATCTTGATAGATGTTTTTGGCTGTATGAATTAAGTTGGGGACTGTTCTTAGTTTTTGTTGTACGATTGCATGATGTTGTTTGGTCATTGTTGTGCAGGAACCCTTATCTGATAAAGACATTGAGGAGCTGATTGCTGAATTTTTGGAGGTTGAGAGTAAGGTATCAATTGTTTTGTTTTTAGTAATTGTTGACATTGATTTCCACTTACCATGTATTTTTACAAACAGATATGGTAAAAGAAGTGTATATGTTTGTAATTTAGTTTTATGTCCAATTTAGGCCGCAGAGGCTCAGGAAGCGCTTGAAAAGGAGTCCCTTGCCAAAGTGGAGACTGAAGTTAGAGAGGAGCTGGCACAAACTCTTCACGGGAGTGATGTTAGTGCTGCTCTATTTGAATTTCCTCAATGTGGAGTGCGTTATCTTATTTATCTATATCTTGCCTAACAAATTGTACCTGTCTACAGTTGGAGACAGCTGTTGCGGATGAAATGACTACTTTAATAGATGACTGGAAAACAGAGCTCGACAAGCTTGAGACTGAGAGTGCTCATTTGTTGGTCTGCTTCTTTCTTCACTTCTAAGTAATTTTTGCTTCTTGATACATTTCAGTGTCGTGTACTTTGACGTGATATAATTTTTATTAAAAGTACAAATCGGGGAGAAAGAAGTATTATTAATTCTCATACATTATAATATAAGCCGGATATCAGTTATGGTCAGTCTGCCCTCACTTTTGATTTCTAATGTTTGGTGAGGTTAAAACTTGTTAGACTTTGTGGAGCACTACAGCATGTCAAAATTGTTTTTACTCAGTGAGGCCACTAAATAAAGATTTAGAACCTCCAACTACGTGGGGTATTTACTAACCATGTTTACGTGAAAGCCGTGGAAATGTCAAGTTGTGAATATGTACTTTTTTTGTAAAACTCTTTGGTTGAACTGGATTGGCTTGTTTGCGAACTTAAAACATCTGAAACCTGAAAATGTGTTTTAACACTTGTTGATTTCTACTTTGATACATAAGCACTAGAGGAACATCTATTGTGGTAGGTAGTACTAGTCTTTGATAATGTAAGATTTTTTCTGTTTGGCTGATGTGCTCTATTTTCCATGTTATGTTTGACGACTTCAGTATACTCCTATATGTTTTTAAACCTCTAATAAAACGAAGAACATGTTTTTATTTATTTATTACTATTTTTTTTTTACTCACTTTCATCTATATGTTTTTCTGATCAGGAACAACTTGATGGGGCTTGCATTGAGTTACCAAGCCTGTATAAGTGGATTGAAAGTCAGGCCCCTAATGGTTGCAGCACCGAAGCTTGGAAAACACGAATACACTGGGTAGGAAGTCAGGTGAGTGGAGAATTTACTGAATCAAGGGCTGATGCTGAGAAGTATCTCCAAACGCACAGACCTGTAAGAAGGTATAGTTATCACTCATGCCCGTTTAGCATTATTGATCTCCGCAATGTATGAACGGTGAAGTTGATCTGTATCCCTGGACTTAGGAAACACGGGAAGCTATTGGAGGATGGTGCTAGTGGATTTCTGCAGAAAAAGCTATCTGAAGAGGGGAACAAGGATGTTTTGACAACTGAGGTGGATTGGTGTTCTGTCAACAAATTATTTTCTGACGGTGCAACTAAGGATAGTGCCTCATTTGGCAGCAAGCACTGGGCTTCTGTTTACTTGGCTAGCACACCGCACCAAGCTGCGGAGATGGGACTTGAATTCCCTGGAGTCAATGAGGTGACTAATATTTCTTTTCATCTATAGGGAATTCTTTGTTTACTATTCTTTTGCCTCTAGTTCATTTGGTTTAATCAATCCGTACACCTTTTTTCTCTTTCTCTTACCCTAATGTTCATTTCCTATTCCAAGTGTACTCGTGTTGATGATGTTTTAGGTGGTGATGCGCTATTGTAGATTTTATTATGGAATCTGTATTGAAACATGCATCTTATTTAAACAAGTTAGTTAATCATATTGCATGACTAGGCCTGTTCTTGACTATATATGTAATATTCTTAGAGTTTGTATTCAGTTTATGGTACCCTATCCTTTTGTTCTGACAAAACATATAGTAAGAGGAGCAGCCATCTCTTCCTCTTTCCTCTTTTTCCTAGGCAGGTTAAATTACGCTGAATTCATGTTTTAAAAACTGGGATAGTATTTTTGTAACGTGCTAAAGATATATACATCACTAGAAAAAGGGAATACTTAGGTGACGTAACCTACAGGAAAGGCCTATAGTGATGCCTGCCAAGTCTCCAAGTCACTGAAGTGAATGTGCTCTACATCTGGCTGGCACAATGACTTCATATTGAACACAATACACATTCTAAGTCATACTAAGAATCATAGTCTGAAGGTCACTACTAAGTGGATCCTTTTTTATGGTTTTAATCGTTTCGAGTTTGATGCTTTTGTCGCATAATACTAGTTCCTCCAGAAGCCTACCCGCTGCTACAAAGAAAGCATCAGACTCAGTTTATTCTGTCAATGAGTTTTTGCGAATATTTTTGCAGGTGGAGGAGATTGACGACATTGATGGCAATTCTAGTGATCCATTTGTTGCAGCTGCTGTTGCAAATGAAAGAGAACTGAATCTCTCTGAAGAACAAAAAAGAAGTTATAGAAAGGTAAACAAGTCTTGTTCGTAATTGATAATAATAACATCCTTGCTTACTTTTGCCCACCTTTTACCTCAAAGAAACTTTTTCTTTTTAAGATATATACTTATAAATGTGTATGTCTACCGGAGCCCTTCCACTGTGGGATATGCATCATCCCACACTGTTAGTTGACATTCTAAACACTGCCACTTTAAGTCTCATACAAGGATTATTTTAGCAGAAATATCTGCCAATGAGATCCTTTAGTGAAAAGTTTCTGTATATGTAAAGCATTAGACCATTATATAATTACTTCTATACTTAGTCCTCTACATTTTTCCTCATCCACCACAAATATTCTAGTTATACCTGCTGAATTTTACTTGGACTTTATACCATGTAATTGTCCGTTATAGGTTAAGGAAGAAGATGACGTGAACATTGATAGGAAGCTTCAAATTCATTTGAAACGAAGGAGACATCAAAAAAGATGTAAACAGGTATACTGCACATGTGTGACACTCATCACTTCTGGTATATTGACTTGCAGTTTAGATCTCTCTCTCTCTCTCTCTCTCTCTAACACCCCCCCCCCCCCCCCCCCCCTCCTTTCTCCTTTAAGAAAGTCCATTTTTTAATCAAGGTCTTTTATAAAACTGTGCCGCATACAATTGTACACATGTCATTTATATTCTATATGTAGCCAGAAAATACTTGCACCGTTGATTGAGTCATAGATAGTTCCTGCATGTTGGCATACACTTCACAGGCAGTAATGCTAATTATTTTCTTGTGGCTGAATCAGGATGTTAGTCAGAAAATTGATGAAGATGGTGAAAACTCTTGTCTAAAAGATACTGGGGCTGAAGACCAAAATTTGAAGTCTGCTATGCTTGAAGGTTTGGGAATTTCTAATGGTACTGACAATGAAAGAATAATGAGTAATGGTGCTCCATCAGTCCCTGATTCCAATGAAGCCAGAGGATCTAAGCGTCCGAATGAGAGTGACGAACTAAACATTGATAATAAGAAGAGTCGAACTATAATTTTAGACAGTGATGACGAAGCTTCAATGGAAGATACTTTTGACTGTGATATGATTAAATCTGAGGATCCTTCTGATGGTAAAGAGAATATCTCCATATCTGGAGATGATGGTCTCACATCACATAGTTTGAACAAGAAGCTCCATTGCACAGCTTGTAATAAACATTCTGCTGAAGTGAGGTCACATCCACTTATGGAAGTGATTATTTGTGCGAATTGCAAGTGCTTATTGGAAGAAAAGATGCATATTAAGGTATGGTCATCAGCAACTATTATATTTTCTGTGAATTATATGTGAACATTTTGTGTAACTTTGTGTGTGTTAATACAGAATGCATGAAACTAATTACTGATTGTTTTCTTTATGACTAAGACCTGATTACTGGCAACCAATACTGTCATTTCCAATGACCGTATATCTTATATTAGCTCTCTCTCTACACACACACACACATATACATATATGTACATATACATGCTAATGCATATATATATATATATATATATTCATACGTATATATTTTTTGCGTGTCTACCTATTTGTATGCCTGCATGGTGTGTGGTAAAAGGTGCTCAAGGGTGAAATAACTTATTGCTCATTGTTGGCTCTTGTCTTGTTATATGAAACTATTAATTCATGATAGATTATTGCTTCAGACTTTGTGACTGTACTCATTAGAGGAGGTTTGTGTGTGAGTTATGGCTTTCTGTGAACTCTTATTTCTTATGTTTCAACTAAAAAAGAGAAAAGAAATCCTCCTCTTGTATTTTAAATTGATTTATTTACTTCTGAAAAGTAAAAATGCTGGACCTTTATTGATGTAGAAAGGTGTGCAGGATCCTGATTTCACTGTGGGTTATTGTGGGTGGTGTGGGCAAAGCAAAGATTTATTGAGTTGTCAATCTTGCACGATGCTATTTTGTACAAACTGTATAAGAAGGAATATTGGCGAGGAATGCTTATCCAAGGCCCGGACTGATGGCTGGCAGTGTTGTTCCTGTTGCCCAACTCTCCTACAGACATTGATGTTACAACATAAGGAAGCAATGGGATCTGGAGATTTGATAAGTTCTAGCTCTGATAGTGATTCAGACGATTCAGATGCAGGCTTGGATGTTGCTATCAGGTATAACTATAATGATGTCTAATGCAATCAATATACTCCTGCTCTAGAGATTCTTTGAGATTAACACTCATGATATATAATTTTTTGTCAATGCATGTAGCTACTGAATTGACAGTTGGGACCTAATCAGTTGAAAATGCCATCTTCTTGTTCATCATACTTCAGACTTTAAGTTTGATGTTTGCATTTCAAACGAATGTGGTGTGCTGTCTGTCTTAAGCATTGTTACTTTTGCTTTATAGCAGTTCTAAAATTTGTGATATCAGTTCTAGGAGGAAGAGAAAGAAAAAGATACGGAGGATAATTGATGATGCCGAATTGGGAGAAGAAACCAAAAAGAAAATTGCAATTGAAAAGGTACTTTCATTTGTTGATTTTGTCATATCTGGCATAGGGCTAACTTTTTTATGGCTGCCTTCTCAGGAGCGTCAAGAGCGTTTGAAGTCCTTGCAAGTACAGTTTTCTGTTAGATCTAACATGAAGTGCTCTGCTAGCCATAAGGGGAATATATCTGAAGGTGTCAGTGCTGAAGTCGTGGGTGATGCATCAGCTGGTTATATAGTGAATGTTATGAGAGAGGAAGGTGAAGAACCTGTGAGAATTCCTCCAAGCCTTTCATCAAAATTGAAGGCTCATCAGGTTTACTTTCCTCAATATTTGAATACATAATGGTTTTCCTTACTGGAATCTTTTGTTTTGTGCTTAAGTTGATATCACACATTCTTCATTCCACTGGTTTTGCAACATTACGTTTGATCTTGAAAATTCTACCTTTTACAAATCATTTGCTACTTTAAAGCTCCCTCATCCACACGCTCTAAGTGGAGAAATGAGAAGTTTGTTTTTTTGTTTTGTTTTTTTGTTTTTTTTTCTGGAAATTTCCAACAGCTCCCTTCCTTGCTCTATATCAACCTATATGCTACCACATCCTTGTAGGCTTGTATTCTTGCCTATATATATCTATAGAGCATCTTGATCGCGAGCTCGGATGTGTTTTCTGTTATTGCTTCAAATGTAGCAAGTCTACATGGAATTTTGTCTGATGTATCTCGGCCTTGTTACTCTTTGTAACGTCAAGTAAAGATTTGGTTTGTATCACAGATTATGGGCGTAAGATTTATGTGGGAGAACATCATACAGTCTATCAGAGAAGTGAAGTCTGGGAATAAAGGGCTTGGTTGTATTCTAGCTCACATGATGGGCCTTGGTAAAACGCTTCAGGTATTATGTCAATCTTATAGCCAAGAGATGATATTGTTGTTCTAGGTGGTACCATTTAGATAAGTTATAGTACATTTGTTAATGCTCTTGCAGCCTGCGTAGCCATTTCGAAAATGCAAGGAGAGGCCTCATATGCTTTTGCAGGTTTTAGCCTTTCAATGGGTTGATGCATAACTTATAGAGTTCTTTTTTTCAGGTTATTACTTTTCTGTATACTGCAATGAGAAGTATTGATTTGGGATTAAAAACCGCACTTATTGTCACTCCTGTTAATGTGCTGCATAATTGGCGGCAAGAGTTCTTGAAGTGGAAACCATCAGAAGTAAAGCCTCTTCGAGTCTTCATGCTAGAAGACGTGTCAAGGTTTAGTTTATATACCTATACTTTTATCTTTATAGAAACAAAGAAATTGTATATAAAAAGATGAAAGTTACTATTTGGTTAGCTGTTGACAAGAGATGCAGCAACTAGGTAAACCAAATATACCGAACCTTACTTCTCTCTAACCACTTGGTTCCTTGCTATGTTTTCCAGGGAGAGGAGACTAGAGTTGCTTGCAAAGTGGAGAGCTAAGGGCGGTGTTTTCTTGATTGGCTACTCTACTTTCAGGAATCTATCTTCAACTAAGTATGTGAAGGATCAGCACATGGCTACAGAAATTTGTCATGCCTTACGGGTATGTTGATGTTCACCACTAATGTTTTATTCAGTAATTTTTGGCATTTAATCATCTAGCATATAAGTTGTTTGAATACATATAAGTCATTTCCAGGCAATTTTCTCATTGTTCTATTTCCAATTTTCAGGATGGACCTGATATACTAGTTTGTGATGAGGCCCATATTATTAAGAATACCAAGGCTGAAATAACCCAGGCCTTGAATAAAGTTAGATGCCAAAGAAGGATAGCGTTAACTGGATCACCTCTTCAGAACAATCTCATGGAATATTATTGTGTGCGTTCACCTAGCAGCTGTTTATTTTACCATTTCTATTAAATTACCTTTTAACTTGATTGCTTTGAACTTTTTAATTGATTACAGATGGTTGATTTTGTAAGGGAAGGTTTTCTTGGAAGTAGCCACGAGTTTAGAAACCGGCAAGACTTCTTCACTTATATATCTTTTTTTTTTTTTTTTTCTCTTTTCTTTTTTGTTCTTTTTTCGGTGTATGACACATCTTAACTGTGCATAACCTAATGTGCAGCTTCAAGAACCCCATAGAGAATGGCCAACATACTAATTCAACTGTGGAAGATGTGAAAATCATGAATGAGAGATCACGTTTTCTGTCTGAACAGTTGGAAGGATTTGTTCAAAGAATGGACATGAGCGTGGTCAAGAAGGACTTGCCACCTAAGACCGTCTTTGTGATAACTGTGAGGCTTTCACCCATTCAAAAGAAGTTATACAAGAGATTCCTTGATGTCAATGGATTCAGTACTGACAAAAGTTATAATGAAAAGATGACAAAAGGTTTTTTTGCTGGCTACTCAGCCTTAGCTCAGGTATATTATTTCTGTTAAGTTCCCAATGTGTCATTATCTACAGATAACTAGCGCACACTGGTGCTCAATTGCATGCATTTATGTATGGGAGGCATCCACCCTAGGCATTTGGAAGTAGGGTTTCAAAATTTAAACAAAATTGTGTCAGCTGTGTAGTTAATCTCTACCAGAAAGAGTTGAACAGAATTCTCTTCAAAAGTGTGTATAATTTGGCACTGTTAATTAAAAGGATCAGTCATGACCTACGACTTGGGAATAAAATATGATTTGAAATTTGGTAGGTGAGATGATTGGTTCTAAGATTTATTACCAATAACCTTCGTCTAAATGGGTGCAATCAGACAAAACGGA
Organism: Potentilla sterilis; assembly: GCA_963682095.1. Taxonomy (NCBI): domain Eukaryota; kingdom Viridiplantae; phylum Streptophyta; class Magnoliopsida; order Rosales; family Rosaceae; genus Potentilla; species Potentilla sterilis. The sequence goes on along the minus strand of OY821756.1, from coordinate 984,818 downwards.
TATGGTTTGTATTCAACAAAAATACCTTACTTATCTTGTTTTTCACTTTTCCAAGAAATGTTTGTTGGGTTATTAGGTAGTGCTGGAATTCTTTATAGCCGTCACTTACTGGGCATGCTCTAAAATCTACTAGAATTTGCAGGGAAAAGGTGAATGCAATTTGTATGCAAAGTTCGATGTCTGGCAGGAAGGCCTGTATATGTGATATCTTATATCTATTGGACTAGCTCATCATGCTTCTTTCTTCATGCAAAATGTTATGTATTGAAACATGCTTTTGGTCTGTGGTAGATATGGAACCATCCTGGGATATTGCAATTGAGAAAAGATGACAAAGACTATGTGAGGCATGAAGATGGTGTTGAGAGTATTCTTGCTGATTACAGCTCTAGTGATGAAAACGCTAACTCTATAGGCGGTACGGTTTTTCAATTTTGTTTCTAGATGTTCATGGTACTGTTTTGATAGTAATGGATATATCAGGTCAAGTACACTGAGACTGCAGGGCATGGCATTTATAGTTCCCTTTTTGTTTTGATAGTGTGCGCCGAATCACACACACCACATATACTGATATACCTGACTATATTCCCAACAGTGTCTAATATGGTGGCATATTTTTTTTTTTTTTGGACAGAGAAGCAAGGGAATGTCAATCAAATATTGCCAGGAAAAAAAGATGATGTTTACTTTCAAAAGGTATAGGTTTGGACAAACCATACTGATACTCAGATGAGTCCGATATACTCTTTTGCACTTTAACTCTCTTTTCATTTTCTATCCATTTGACTTTACATACGTTAAATAGAAAGTGAATAAACGGTTTACTTAGACAAATGGGTATTTTCAGAAAAGTATCCTCAGGGATTAGTAGCCAAAGATATTCTGCATTATTAATTTTTTTTTTTTATACTTTAATTATCCAGATCCTCTAGAGTAACACTTTTCTACTAGCTATGGAAACTAGCTATTTACATAAACTTTTAGCTTGAGGTAATCCACTCTTGGAGCCATTTTGGTCCTGCATCGGCTAGTTTCTGTGAAAACCAATTGTAATACTTACGGTACTTTGTCCCTAGAAGAATATGTTAGGAATGGATCCAGAAATGGAAGCCTGTTAAAGACATTATGATATGCTGTGTCTTTTGATTAGCATGGTCAAAATCTGTAAACTGTCGATTGAGAAGAGTCGGAAGAGTTGCAGTTACCTTATTTGCTGTAATTTTTCTTTATTGTAGAGTTAAACGCAATGCTCATGATGTATGCCTTTTCAGGATTGGTGGAATGATCTCATCCATGAAAATAATTATAAGGAGCTTGATTACAGTGGCAAAATGGTATTGCTGCTTGACATTCTAGCCATGTGCTCTGATGTGGGTGATAAGGCATTGGTATTTAGTCAAAGCATACCAACTCTTGATCTGATAGAAGTTTACCTTGCAAGATTACCTAGGCCTGGGAAGGTATCGAAGTGTTGGAAGAAAGGAAAAGATTGGTTTAGGTTGGTATATATCACTCTTGCATTTTCCTTTCGATATAGTGGGACATTACTCATTATCTATCTATTGTCACTCTAATTGATACAAATCTAAATGGAAGAACAGACTATATGCATATTTTACTTATTTCTTTTGTTATTGTTCAGGCTAGATGGAAGAACAGAGAGCTCAGAAAGGCAAAAATTGGTTGAGCGGTTTAATGATCCTGTAAATAAGAGGGTGCAATGCGTCCTAATTTCCACCAGAGCTGGAGCGTTAGGGATAAATCTTTATGCTGCTAATCGTGTAATCATAGTTGATGGGTCTTGGAATCCGACTTATGATCTTCAGGCTATCTATCGTGCTTGGAGGTGCGATACATTTCAAGATTTTTCTGTCATTTTCCTGGTTGTCTTGTATAAATAGTATCATATTGTGTGAATATTCTCAGTAACATTAAGAAAAGGTACTATGTTAAATTAGAGGGTATGGGTATGTTGCACGACAGCAAAAGACTAGAGGCTTTTAGGTTTTCATTTAATGTGTAGTGGGTGGCTCAAGCTCACTATTCAATTGTAATGAAAATGCAGGGCTACGAATGGTGTTGTGTAATTTGGTAAAGGTAGATTTGGGATTTCTTGGTTACAAATTGGCAGGCTATGGTTTTCCGTCCCGCAGGGATAGAAATCTTTCCAACATAATGTGGCATATTATAAAAGATTTATTTATTCCTTTATTTCAGGTATGGCCAAACAAAGCCAGTATTTGCTTACAGATTGATGGCACATGGAACTATGGAAGAAAAAATTTATAAGCGTCAGGTAACAAAGGAGGGCCTGTCTGCAAGGGTAGTCGACAGACAACAGGTACGTAGGACAATATCTAAAGAAGAGATGCTACATCTTTTTGAGTTTGGAGACGATGAAAATCATGATGGGGCTGAGCAAGTTAACGGAGCCATTCAAAATATGTCTGGTTCAGTTGAAATTTTGCCTAGGCATGAACCACATCTTTCTAATGAAAACAGCGGTGACAAATTGATGGAAAGTTTACTTGGCAAGCATTATCCGAGGTATGTTCCTATGTTCTTATCAGCATCTATTGATATACATTGGTTGCTCATTTACGCTTTCGGTAATTGGGACACCTCCCTTTGTTTTCAGATGGATTGCCAAATTTCACTTACATGAGATGCTATTACAAGAGAATGAAGAGGAAATGCTATCAAACGAGGAGCAAGACATGACTCTGAAAGTATGTCGGAAATCATTTGAATGGGAGGAAGTGCAGCAAGTTCCTCTCAATGAAGCTGCAGTTGATCGAAAGCCGGCTGCTCCTATTGTGAACTCACCTGCAACACAGATGAGCAGCCTTGCGGAATCTAAGGTGAGCGATACTTATGTGCAGCGAACATGCACAAAGACTTCACATTTACTGACCCTTAGAAGTCAAGGTACAAAACGTTATTGCACCACTGTGTGTGGGGAATGTGCTCGTGAGATAAGCTGGGATGATTTCTAACAAAGAAGGCAAGAATGCAAAATGAACTGCAGTGCCCTTTACTTTGTCTAATATGAATTCTCGGGTCCACGTCGCTGTCGCTGCTGCTGTGAATATATTTTTTGGTCAGACGGCGGCTACAAGTCCAATGTCTTTTGAGCACTCCTTGAACATTACTGTTATTTATGCCTCAGTTACTTTGCCATCTAAGAAAAGAGTTTTTTTTCCTTGATTTTGATAAACAAAGAAATAGGGTTGTATAAATCACTTTTGAGAATGAATGAGCAATGTAAATCCTCCGACCTCATACTGTTGAGAATGTCTTTCTGTCTTTTGAGGTGGCTTTCAAGATTTCATGCGTGCCAAGTTTGGGTTGAGGTTAGGCCATGATGACTCATACATTCCAGTATTCGCAACACTTTCAGGTCTACATTTTTTAGTTCTCGACTTCTTCGCCATGTTGTCTCGTTTGCATGAGTGTCAATAGTTTCACTTGTATAGACATGGACGAGGGGCGTCCGAACAGCTTCCTCTATCGAGTGTACGACGTATTCAACTGGAGGTGATGATGGGAGGCAGTGTTTGGTGCAAAGTTGACAAGAATGAGTGTTAAATTCAGATTCCACTTCAGCTTTCTCCTTTGTTTTCTGTTAGATCATAGATTCATAATCAGTAGTTCCAGCTTTCATTAGCGCAACAAAGACAATGAGTAACAAGAATTCCATAATAGAAAATAGTGATTCTGGCCTGTAAAGTTGTACTCCTCACCTCCTCAGTCTTCACCCTTTATTTTCATTCTCCTCTTTCCCTCTCTCAAAATCACCTTTAGTTCGGTAAAAATTACCACCACTCGCATCACAACAATAAATAAAATCAACAGAAAATTGAAAACTTTTATATTTTTTACCATTTTCATATCTGATACAGTTGCTATACTAATTACATAACTGGGGACCATCAGTGAAAACCCAGACAAGCCATCTCCTATTGAAACAAGGACATGAGAGCAGACTCTTTGCTTGTAAACTTTCAAAGACAATTTCAGTTTCTTTAATGGTACATATACTTCAAAATCCAGAGACTTCTGAAACACAAAGCATTTGACAAATTGTGGAAACGAGCTCAAGTTCCTACCAAATTGCTTTGGCACTGGCATCTACAGCAAGAAATCACCTATTTTGTGAAAACTTGACATAGATTTGAGACCATACATTTCACCTTTCATCTCCCAACCAATTATCCTTCTCCTTGGGGCCAGTAGGCCCTTCCTCACCGTAGAGCTCAGTTGGAAACAATTCGAACAGATTCTCCACAGAGAATCGAACAAAGAATGGAAGACGATCAATTATCTTATCTAGTTCTGATCGCGAATCATACACAACGGTTGGACCCCAATCTCTCATATATTGCAACCAACAGGGTTCTTCAATAACACCCTCACCAAGGTACTCGGCTGCAACAATCTCATACTTGGTGCTCGAATCAATGAACATCTTGCTTTGGGCAACTTCGTTCTTTAATCCTATTCCAAGCTTTGAAGACCCCTGAAGATAGATTCCCGAATGAGGATAGCTACTATGACCATGTTTTGAAGAATATACAATTGACTTATTCCCTTCAATGAACTCCAAGTCAAAAGCATCCACCCATCTACCACCACTGTGTTCTGAGAAGTACACTTGCCAAAGTTCTCCGGTGAAATTGCTCACTCGCAGAGTGTAGTGCTCCCAATCACCAACATGTTCTCCTATCTTGTTCATTGCAATACTTACTAAACCAACTTTAATGGTGGCTGGTCCATTGAAGGGACAGAATATCCACATGGCCACGTCGGTGAAAGTTCCTCCTAATGCTGGTTTTACATGAACATATAGCTTCGCACTCTCCATGTCTCCGCCTTTGATATAATGTCTAGCATCATGATCATTCGGCAAATCTATCCAATAATCATGCTCATTTTCCCCTCCACTAGGCAAATTTGAGCCTCTACGATCAATTGGTTCACCTGTTTCAGAGGTATCACAGCACAAAACTGCCCCATTTTTGAAAAACCATTGTACTGACGACGGTAAATAAGCCTCATCAGGATGGAAGTATACAGTGGGCCCATAGTGCTCAATGAGTGTATGGACCTGCTGTAGATTTGGCATTGCGTGTAGGGATGAACTAATATTCTTTAAGCACGCAACTTCTAGTTCTTCGTCAGAATCCAAGTAGGCACTAGTGCAAAAGAATGTGCCAACTGAAACACTCCTACAGAACATACCTCGTTCGCAAGGTCTTGTACTCCAAACCTGAAATTGGTTCTCTGGAGACCTCGAATCCACTGCAAGTATCCGATCACAGGCTTCACAATTCTCTGTAAGATCTTCTCGAACACATCGAACAACATCAAGGCTCGGCTCCTCACAATCCTCAGTGACCACAAAACCCATGGCCTTATAACCCGCAGGTGGGTTTGGCTTCCAAATATAACCACACCCACCATTAGTTGAATCTGCATTCCACACCAACGAGTAGTTAAGGGGCTTTATTAAAGCTGGTAACTTTGGTTCCAAGTCTTGGACAAAACCATCTTCCAAATCCGTCCTGGTAGCAACCGTGTCATGAGCAGCAAGTAGAAAACCTCTTAATGGCTGGTCATTGGGTTGGCAGTAGTGGCCAAGGCAAAAGAAGTCATCGGGAATCCCAGCAGGTCTATAAAATGTGACTGCTTTGGATTTTCCACGCAACAGGTTGCAACTCCAAACACTCTCAAACTTGGTGATTTGAATAACTTCAATTTCCCCGAGGCATATTCTTCCAGTCGCAAAACCTTGGCCTAAGGATAAGTGTATACACAATGACCTCAAAATGTTTGACAGGGTACTTATAAAATTTTACTGAAAATCTACCATGTAATTCAGCATTATATATCTATATGCAAGAGAAAAATTGTGTTCACACAAACATCGTTTTGAACCGATTTCTAAGGAACTTTGAATTGAGCTACTACTAGGCAGTTAAGACACAAAGCTTGCAACTGTTTTTTAAGAGTAAGAGGAAAAGGCTTCTCACATTGATTGGGAACCACCAGAGCAATTCAATCTATCAATTCAATCTATCAATTCCAAGAGTTTTAAACTTCCTCCAAGGCATTAAGAAACTCCAAGTTTCCAAAATTGACCAAGTTTATGAATCCGTTGACCAAGTTCATTGGTTCACCAATTGATTAATCTATTAGTAACCTCCCAATATAAAATCATAAATCAGCAAAACTAAGAGGAAAAGTTCAACCTAATCATCTGGGAAGCCTCTGGAAATTGATCAACATCCCATTAAAACCAAACCATATAAACTCACTTTAGATTAATGAAAACAAAAATAACTGATCAAAATTCATGGACACCAATATAGAAACCTTCAAATCAACCACGACACCAAAAAAGAAAGAAACATTGATTGCATACCTTGAGGCCATTTCTGAAGAGGAGCAGGCAAAGAGTATGGCTTTGGCTCATCAGACTGATGATCATATAGCTCCTCATATTCACTGCTCCAGCACCAACACTCACACCCAAACATCTTCTAAGCTTTTCAAAGGAAAACCCCAGAAACCTAAAGCTCTCACAAATTCAGAAACCCACAAAGAGTAGCTTCAAGAATTTAAGATGGACAAAGTTGAGAAAAAGAGAGAGAGACCCTCAAGGCTCAAACTCTCTCCCTCTATCCAAAAAGAACCAAACTTTGGGTTTGGAGCTCTAGTGGGTTAATAAAGGTCAGACCTTTTGGTGTTGTAGTTGAGGAAAGAGAGAGACTTTAACTCTTTTAAGGAAGAAGAGGGTTGAGTGAGTTTGGAGGAAGCTTGATGATTCTTGTTTGCTTTTGCGTAAGTTGTTTCTATTCAACTCTCTGCTGCCTTTCTCCCTCCAATTATATGAAGCGGTGAACAGTGTACAACTGCAGATGATGTCTTTGATGAGTCATGAGTCTGACCTTTTTCTAGTTTTTTGATTAGAGAAGAGAGCATGTTCTTTAATTTAATCTTCGTTTAGTTCCACGAGGCTAAGGAATTTAGAAGGTAAATTCAGTCTGACATTGGAATTAGAAAGTTTGTTGGAGTATGTTAGCTATGTTGATTACCTAATTATATATGGTAAAAAAAAAAAAAAAAAAAAAGTGGGAAGATATTCTGCCTATTGGAGAATATTCTAGCTATATTGATAAGGTTTCATCACAAATGGTCGGTTCACTCAAATTACTTTGATATATATATTTTTGAAGAGATACTCATCACTACAAGTGATAGTGATTCGTATGAACAATTAACAAAAATAAAAAGTAGGAACACTTAACCAGCCATGACTATAAGAAAGGATATTTAATGAGCAAAATGCATCTAAGAAATACGGTGAGAATAATTTTGTTGCACATGCTAAGTCATCTAAGCACTAAAGAGTGAAAGTAGAGAGCGAATTAACTCAATAAAGTTTGCTAAATTCAAATTCCACTTCCGGACCGAAATATGCTTTTCACTCTCCAACCCAATACATAACAACCATCACTTTAATGACATAATGGTCATAAATTCGATTAGCTAGTATTTGTTAAGTCATGTAAAATGAGATATATATAAATGAAAACAACTCCAATATATTCATAGTAATTAGTTACCCCTTATAACGTTACTGTACGTCCAATGTCTTTGGACTTTCCCCTAAATAGGTTGGCTATGGGCATCAGATTGAATTATATAGCCGCCTGAATGGACTTGGAAAGTTCGTTATAGATTCCCTATCTCTGTTAAAAAGGAAAGTTCGTTAGCAGTTTTGTTCCTACACAGTTAAAAGCCAAGCAATAAGGTGTTGAAAAATGGCCGGAGAAATTCGGTCTTACCGAACCACAGCGGTGCCTGCGAGGCGAGAACAAGGTATTGCTCATAGAGTTCAGAAAAGTGGTCAGAGGCTGCCGCCGGGATGGGAATTACGAGAATATTGATACTACACTAATGGGGAGGAGAAGAAATATGTTGTTGAATCTGAACCAAGACAATGCTATAACAAGCTTGAGATTAGGCATACAAGAACGAACGGGCTAGGGGATTACTTGCATACACTTTACACCATGGAAGTCGATCCTGTAGATTTGTCTGGCAGGATAGATACCTCTTCAATATCCGCCGTGTTTGGACCACAATTGAATTTATTTCAATTGGGCTTTCGCCCCAAGGCCCAGTAGGGGTTTTGATCAGATTCAAACCCATGGAAATCGGGTTTTCCCGCTTCAACCAAAGAGGTTGAGTTCGAGGGAGAACGTGGTTGCTTCCTAATCCGATTGGGGTTGTTTCGTAACAATCCATCAGTGAAAATATTTGTTAAGATTGAGAAGCAATGTAGCAATGATTTCACTACCTACGCTGGGCTATCAATCACTAACAGCTATAAGCCACGCTGCACCATGCTTTAGGGAGGTTGTTAGAGGAACCGGCCATACTGCGCAATGATGAGTGATGAACAGCAACAGCAGCATAACAAGCAAGGTCAAGACGTGTTGCTCCGATCTTCGAAGCTGCAATACCAACTATGCCTCTGATAATATCTTCGCTGATTTGATGGGAAGCATGGTAGGGGAGGACATTCCTAATGAGTCTCAAGGATCCGCCATACTGGAGTTGACAGCCCCAGGGGTCCTTGAGTCATATAAATATGAACCTGCCGGCATCTGGAAAAAAGGTTCTCAACCAAAAACAACCACAAGTCCTAGCGCAACGCTAACTTGCCAAAGCCTCTCCGGAGCAACTCACGCAACCCGCCTCCGCCTCACGATCGATCTAATCTCGTGCTTGTGCCGAGCGCTTTGCTGGGTCTACTCACGCAACTCGCCTCCGCCCTACGACGGGTTCAACCTCGTACTTGCGCCGAGCATTTGCTGAGCCTCACGCAACCCTCCTCCGCCCTCTTACGATCGATCTAATCTCGTACTTGCGCCGAGCATTTGCTGAGCCTCACGCAACCCTCCTCCGCCCTCCTACGATTGATCCGCTCTCGTACTTGTGCCGAGCGTTTGCTGAGTCTATCGAGTCAGTCCGCCACCCCCGGTGGCAATCGAGTCTGTCAGTCCGCTACCCCTGGTGGCAATCGAGTCGTCACTCCGGTGACACACCCGTGGTCTTGGAACAGCTCTGCTTTGCTTCTCCGGATCAGAGTAAGATCCTCAATCCTCAAGGGGTTGGGAAGAAAATCCTGGTAGAGAGTTCTATTCAGGTCTTGTTCGAGCCCTGTACGCCGGCTTAGTCAGCGCCCGCGTAACAGTCGCTTGACCAGGAAGTCAGAGTCGAATTGGGAGCAGACGAAGCGACTCGCTCAGGGGGTCGCGCGCAATCGAGTGGCACCGCTCCAAGGGTGCTGGCACGCCTAAGCACAATACAGAGACACACAAACCATCTGACAACAGTGCTGACTGTTCGCCGGGTGCTGAACCCGCCACGAACATTTTGGCACGCCCAGTGGGACCCGCCTACGTAAGAGGGCGGAGGAGGGTTGCGTGAGGCTCAGCAAATACCCGCCTCCGCCTCACGATCGATCTAATCTCGTGCTTGTGCCGAGCGCTTTGCTGGGTCTACTCACGCAACTCGCCTCCGCCCTACGACGGGTTCAACCTCGTACTTGCGCCGAGCATTTGCTGAGCCTCACGCAACCCTCCTCCGCCCTCTTACGATCGATCTAATCTCGTACTTGCGCCGAGCATTTGCTGAGCCTCACGCAACCCTCCTCCGCCCTCCTACGATTGATCCGCTCTCGTACTTGTGCCGAGCGTTTGCTGAGTCTATCGAGTCAGTCCGCCACCCCCGGTGGCAATCGAGTCTGTCAGTCCGCTACCCCTGGTGGCAATCGAGTCGTCACTCCGGTGACACACCCGTGGTCTTGGAACAGCTCTGCTTTGCTTCTCCGGATCAGAGTAAGATCCTCAATCCTCAAGGGGTTGGGAAGAAAATCCTGGTAGAGAGTTCTATTCAGGTCTTGTTCGAGCCCTGTACGCCGGCTTAGTCAGCGCCCGCGTAACAGTCGCTTGACCAGGAAGTCAGAGTCGAATTGGGAGCAGACGAAGCGACTCGCTCAGGGGGTCGCGCGCAATCGAGTGGCACCGCTCCAAGGGTGCTGGCACGCCTAAGCACAACACAGAGACACACAAACCATCAAACAACTACCGTGCTGACTGTTCGCCGGGTGCTGAACCCGCCACGAACATTTTGGCACGCCCAGTGGGACAGAATGTTCGTGCCAAAATGTGGAGGTGGACAACTGGCCTATTGAACTCATTGCGCCTCTCTCCGGAGAGGAAGGTACCCCGAACCGCATCCATGCTGAACTTCCGGCCGATGCGCTAGAGGGGTGCCAAATCGACAGCTACCAATCTATAATCACATCCGCCCGGAACATAACATGGAGTGTTATGGTTCGAGATTTGTTTAACATGGGGTGTTATGATTTGGGGTGTTCAGCGGAACATCCGAACTAGATCGGGTGGCAAGGATCGAGGAGGCCATAACGGCTGGTAGCAGAACCTAAAGGAAGAAACGCTGAATAACATTCTAAGGCAGTTTTTTGAGGTTCTCGGGTCTAGCCAAGGGGTGTTGCTTTTATAGCCTTACTTAGAAGCAATCCAAGGGCTGAGATGAACTTGCGCATTTATTGGGCAGTTGGAGGTTGAAACAGTTTCCCGTTTTAAAATTCAAATGCAAATTCATGGGAAAAAGTTTTGCAGTTTTCTGACTGCATGATAAGACTGATGCGCAGGGTTTGGTTTGCGAATCAAACTGAATAGGGCTTGGTAAATGGGCTCATTTCATTAAACTTAGTAAATGAAATACATCAAGCCAGTTTTTACGGGCTAAGGCCGAAACTCATATAGATGCAGGCCCAACCGTTTGATGGTGGCCTTGGTCTTGCTTACCCCACGATCAAACTCAGCTGTTTCCCTCTTTGCTCGCGTCCGCTCCTCTTGTAGCTTACTCCCCAGGGCTTTCTGTTGAGTTATTTCATTGGCGCGCTGGATTTGTTTCTGGCGGAGGAGGGAAATTTGCTCTTCAAGTCTAGCTATCTCAGCCGCTTCGGGGTTGCTAGTAGCCAGGGCAACCAAATCTTTGTAGGCACGAGCAGCATCCGCGAAAGCGGTCTCAGCTCCCTCAAGCTTAGCATGCTGAGTAGACTGGACAGGCAAACGCTCGTGCAGGCTCCTTAGCTCCGCGGGCAGCCGGAGGAGAGAAGCGTTAGCTTCAGCTTGGACCTCGGGAGGCAGTTGCTGGAAGTGGCCTTTGAGGATCTCGAGGGCAGAGGAGAGCTCGTCCGCCACTTGAACATCGGCAGGGTCCCTCTCTCCTAAGCGTTCCAAGAATCCCCACGCCTTCTGTACCTCTTCAGGTTCCTCTTCTGGGCTTCGAGGAGAAAGGAAAGGGTCTTCGGCCAAGAGGGAAGCAGAGTCAACTTGCTCCGGAACCGCTGAACCCGATCCGCCAGGGGTCGCGGATGGCTGATTCAATGGAGACGCCGCGACCAGACCTTCGGGGGTTGGGGCCTGCGGCGGGGAAACTTGTGCAGTTACAAGTCCCACAGGTTCCGAGGAACCAGAGTCCGTTGCCTGCGGGGCGGAACCGAGGGTCTCCACATCATCATCACTATCATCCACCTGTTTATAAAAAGGGGTTAGGAATGGTTCTAACTAAGAAAAATCGCTCTTCAAGTGGATTTTACACCACATACCTCAACAGCCGCTGAAAAGGGGATTTCCTCTGGCTGACTCAGAGGAGAGCCCTGCTGCCCTGCTTTTCCTTGCTGGGCTGTATCAACGGGAGCAGCGGCAGGGGTTGGAGTTGGTTCAACCTGGGGGGCAGCATCCACCACCAGCGGGGTGGCATTCTCGGTTGCCACTATCTCTTCTTCCACCTGCTCATAATCGAGGAGGATTGGAAGTAATTCAGACCAAGGGAGGTACCAATTTAGAGCATAAGGGATATATACCTCCGTCAACGGGGTCTCTTCGGGCAGAGGAGATCCGGGCCACCTTGCTGGTGATGGCCGATCGGCTTCAATACGAGAGTCAGCAGGGGTTGAATCTTGTTCAACCTGGGGGGCAGCACCGGCCAGAGACTCCGCACCGGCTAGAGCCTCTTCCTCTGCAGGAGATAGGTCATCCGCAGGGGAGGATGGCTCGTCAGCAGCTGGTTGGTTCGCGCCCTGAATCGGTTCCTCCTCTTCTTCTCCTTCTTCTACGTCCTCCTCGGCCCCATGCTCTTCCTCCCGAGTCGAATCTGAGGTCAGCGGATGTGGAGTTGAAGAGCTGCCAGGAGCGCCACATAGCATTAGCAGAGGCCTATCGGTTGGGGCCTCCGCCATGGTAGCATCTGGGTTTTCCTCCGCCTCCGGCCCAGCTTCTGCAGCAGCACGGAGAGTCAAGACGGGTTGGATAGAACTCTGATTAACTGCGAGGGCTAGGCTGGAGGAAGTACCTGCAGCAAGACAGCGCAGAGGAACGGGTTGAGGAAGACTATCGCCGCAAAGCTCACGAATGCAGAAGTCCAGATAGTAATCGTCGGAACTAGAGGAACCTGGTTCTTCGGAAGGGTTAGAGGACTCACCAGAGGAGAGCTCTATTACCGCAGGAGCTCGGCTGGTGGCGGCGGCGGACGAGGAGCGCTTCCTCTGAAGTATCTGCAGGGAGGGATAGAGATGGGATATCTACGTTATGTAGGTATCTGTTTGAGATCATAGTTAGAGACGCAAGAGGAAAATGGAGCTTTAATGAGTACTTACGGGTATGTCCTCCTCCTCATCTGATTCCTCATCCGCCTCAACAATAGTTTTGCTCTTCTTGGAGGGCGGAAGAGCTTTGCATTCGGCCTTCCGTTTTCCTTTGTCCATTGGGGTTTGCTCAATAGCCTAGTTTATTAAACAATCGAGATTACGCGAGAATCATGGGCAAACCGAAACAGTAGTTTCAAATGGGGGCATGTTACCTTTCTTAGGGGCGGGTCGACGTACAGGGGACCGCCGTGTAGCACCTCTTGGTCAGCTGGGGTAAGTTGCCCACCCCGAAGGTAAAAGAATCTTCGGAAGTAGAAAACGGGTGGTTGGCGGAAGAGCGGGCTTCGCATGCGCGACCACCAAACGCGATAGGGGCCAGTTGCGTCCGTGGAGGCCTGCAGGTTTGGGTAGCAATCTTCGTTGTGTATGATGAGAAGCTGCAGGCATGAATTGTCACTGGCACTGGAGGGTCTTTTGGACTTTCGGCTATTCCTCCAAGCTGAGAAAAGATTCAGACTTCTCAGCGGCGGATAGGGCAAAGTTTGAATAAGACCAAACTGCCGTGCAAAGAAGTGAGGCGCGTAGAGCTCATGGCTCGGATAGCCTTTCTCACTACAGAGGAGGGGCAGGTCCGCCATGGAGACGCAATGGATGAAAATCCCTCGGCCTTTAGCTGCCTGAAGACGGTTAGGGAGAAAGCCTCGGGCTAGTCCGCGGGGATACTTCACGTGGATCAGCTGCTGTGCCTCTGTAAAAAATTCCCGAGCGGATGTGTTGAAAAAGATGTCGAGGCAGATGGCATAGCTGAGTTCGGGATCAGCGGCACAGCCGGCATACTCTTGCCCCACAACTCGGTCGGGCCTAGGAGCTCTCTTCGTGGCCGGAGAAAGTTGGGGAAAGTGCATCTGGCACCAGATATCCAAGATCCAGAGCGGACCAGATTGTGCACAATTCATGGGCACGGCGGATATCTGGTGCAGACAGCGGTAGAGGTGTGCTAGAACGCATTGGGCAAGACCAATCTCTTGGCCGGAATAGATCACCTCCGCCATACGGTGGTAGTGCTTGGTCATTTTGTTGGTGGTGGAGCAGAACACGAATTTGTTTAGCCAAAAGGCCAGAAAGGCTATCCCGCCGAGCCTGTCGTCACCCACCTGGGAGGTTTCGTTCCTCCACTTTTCAAACCCACTGGGCTCGAATCCCCAAACAAGGCTAGAGGGAGATGTCCTTTCGGGGTAGTAGCCCTCGTCGAAAGCTACAGGGCCGAGAGGGAACCCGAAGCCGGCGTAGAGGTCTAGCAGGGTCACGGAGGCGTGACCGAATTGGAACTCGAAGGCATTAACCGTGGGGTTCCAAAGGCTGATCAGCGGAACTAGGGCGCACCTGTTGCCTCCTTTTGGGCTAAGGCTGAAGCAAAGCTGGATTGCATCAGCGACCCCGGCTTTCTTCCAAATTGCTCCGTCGAGAGGAAGCCGTTCTTCATACCAGGTGGTCATGTAGGACCTAACCAGAGGCCAAGCGGAGTGGTTTACGGTGCATTGGTGAGCGTCTTTTTGAAAATTTGGGCACTCCGCCGGTTCTTCAGAGCGGAAGAGCGCCGGCAGCGGGCGCGCCGGGCTGTCGAGCATCTGGTGGGCTCCGTTGTTATCATCAGGATGATAGGCCACCACGAAGGGACCTAGGGTAGCACATTCCTCATGGGGAAGGCTAAGATGGGTCCGATTCTCCTCTGCTTCAGAACATTTGAGGAGGGGGAGAAGTTGAGTCTGGGCTTGTTCCGCCAGGGGATAGCGGATATCAAAGTTCTTTTTGGGAGCCATCAGTCTCAGATCTGGGTTTCTTCTGATTTCGGGCTAGGAAAGAGGAAAGCAAGGTAGTACGAAGGGGAAACCGAGGGGTCTCTGTTGGAATTTATAGGAATCCGAAAGGGGTTCTTGTTTCGTGAGGCGCTGGGTTTCGCAGCAACCAAGGGTTTTAGGTGAACAGTGTTACCGTTTCGAATTGGGGAATCGTGATTGGCGAGGAAACCGCGCAACAGTCCAGTTATTTATTTAATGGTGATTGAGGGTCAGTCTCTCTTCTATCTCGCTATACCTCAATATCGGAGACTGGGGGGCAATGTTTGGACCACAATTGAATTTATTTCAATTGGGCTTTCGCCCCAAGGCCCAGTAGGGGTTTTGATCAGATTCAAACCCATGGAAATCGGGTTTTCCCGCTTCAACCAAAGAGGTTGAGTTCGAGGGAGAACGTGGTTGCTTCCTAATCCGATTGGGGTTGTTTCGTAACAATCCATCAGTGAAAATATTTGTTAAGATTGAGAAGCAATGTAGCAATGATTTCACTACCTACGCTGGGCTATCAATCACTAACAGCTATAAGCCACGCTGCACCATGCTTTAGGGAGGTTGTTAGAGGAACCGGCCATACTGCGCAATGATGAGTGATGAACAGCAACAGCAGCATAACAAGCAAGGTCAAGACGTGTTGCTCCGATCTTCGAAGCTGCAATACCAACTATGCCTCTGATAATATCTTCGCTGATTTGATGGGAAGCATGGTAGGGGAGGACATTCCTAATGAGTCTCAAGGATCCGCCATACTGGAGTTGACAGCCCCAGGGGTCCTTGAGTCATATAAATATGAACCTGCCGGCATCTGGAAAAAAGGTTCTCAACCAAAAACAACCACAAGTCCTAGCGCAACGCTAACTTGCCAAAGCCTCTCCGGAGCAACTCACGCAACCCGCCTCCGCCTCACGATCGATCTAATCTCGTGCTTGTGCCGAGCGCTTTGCTGGGTCTACTCACGCAACTCGCCTCCGCCCTACGACGGGTTCAACCTCGTACTTGCGCCGAGCATTTGCTGAGCCTCACGCAACCCTCCTCCGCCCTCTTACGATCGATCTAATCTCGTACTTGCGCCGAGCATTTGCTGAGCCTCACGCAACCCTCCTCCGCCCTCCTACGATTGATCCGCTCTCGTACTTGTGCCGAGCGTTTGCTGAGTCTATCGAGTCAGTCCGCCACCCCCGGTGGCAATCGAGTCTGTCAGTCCGCTACCCCTGGTGGCAATCGAGTCGTCACTCCGGTGACACACCCGTGGTCTTGGAACAGCTCTGCTTTGCTTCTCCGGATCAGAGTAAGATCCTCAATCCTCAAGGGGTTGGGAAGAAAATCCTGGTAGAGAGTTCTATTCAGGTCTTGTTCGAGCCCTGTACGCCGGCTTAGTCAGCGCCCGCGTAACAGTCGCTTGACCAGGAAGTCAGAGTCGAATTGGGAGCAGACGAAGCGACTCGCTCAGGGGGTCGCGCGCAATCGAGTGGCACCGCTCCAAGGGTGCTGGCACGCCTAAGCACAATACAGAGACACACAAACCATCTGACAACAGTGCTGACTGTTCGCCGGGTGCTGAACCCGCCACGAACACGCCGTCTCATCAATGTCATCAGGTAGATCCTCATTTGGCATCTGCTGTAGACAAAAGAAAGGTTTAGGAGGCATTTGCAAGACTTCATCTTCAGCTTAAAGCATCTTTAAAACCTTGGTCATCGAACTACCACACGTGGTCGAGTTGGTAAGAGACTTTGTGTGAGAATTCCTCATACTCAGGTTCGAATCCCGCTGACGCCCACGAGCATCTTCTCGGCTCTTCTCTAGGCATACTTCACTGGCATCCTCAATTTCAATGGTCAATCCCTTTTCCAGTTGATCATATATCCACGAAAGTAAATATATTTGGCTTGAATGTTCTGCATGTGCATTCAAGTTTTTCCTCCTCCCTGCCATTTCCAGTAAAAACATTCCGAAGCTCTAAACATCGTACAAGAAATATGTACTGAAGAAGTGGATCATTTTGGCATCTATAAACATTAATTATGCTTAGCGATAATAGCCAGCAATATGTGTCAATCTAGTATTTCAACTTGGAAAGTGTACATATGTATAGTTGTAGAGGACTTATCAGTGAGACCCTGGCAACTCTTTTGAGACCTGTATGAATTAAGCAGTCAAGGAAGAAGTGATTTAGGTTCAAGGATAGTGAATAGATACAGCATAAAGCCCAAAACATTTGGAAATCAAAACTAAATCAAAACAGAGAGTACTGACAATAATAGTCGTCAAACTTACTAGATATCATGTACTAAAGAAAACCTGCAAATTAAGGCATTAGTCCATTGTTAATAATATACGGAACAACACAAAATCATCATCCCCTCAAAACCATCTAAAAAATATGGATTCGGATCATTTTCTAAACTTTTTTTGTACCTTATTTTCCTAACCTTCCATCTAATGGCTCACAATCTCAAAGCACAGAAGTAAGAGTGTAGAAGAAAACAATAAGAGATTGTGAGTCATTATATAGAATGTTAGGAAGGTAACGTGAAAGGAAAAGTTAGGAGATTATCCGAATTAAAAAAATATTTACGTCAAACAAACAGACTAAATCATTGACATAAAAAAAAAGGGGTAAAGTTATTATTATTATTATTTTTTTATTTTTTATTTTTTATCTTAAAATAAAAAACTCCAAACTCGACCATGAGGTGTGGTGTGGTGTGGTAGTATCTCATCTCGTCCCTTAACCATGACTTCAAGAGTTCGATTCCTGCCCATGGGAATGAAACGCATCTCATACCCAGCCATTACCTCTTCACAGAGCTCCCGTGGCGAAGGGATTAGTCACTGCTGGCGACACCCGATACACCGGTTGCGACCGAAAAAAAAAAGGACAAACTACAAATTAGTACATGACAACAATTTGTTTTACAAATAACTCACTTACATATTTAATTGAACAAATTAGGACAAAAATTTACAAATAAATACCATGTGCATAACAAGCTGCCACATGTTATTAACTAATTTACTCTTTTGTCCTTAATATTTACAAGCATGTATTTAGTCCTAATTGCTGCTACTGTCTATTACAAAACTAGTTGCTACTGTCTATTACAAATCTAGCTGCTACTGTCTATTGCAAAACTAGCTGCTACTGTCGACTAGGAAACTAACTGCTACTGTCGACTTGGAAGACACCTGCTACTGTCGACTTGGAAGACACCTGCTACTGTCGACTTGGAATGTACCTGCTACTGTCGAGCATGAAAGTAACTGCTACTGTCGATTTGAAAGGTGCTACTGTTGGCTGGGAAGGTCTCTGCTACTGTCGATTATGTATCTAACTGCTAGTGTGGGAAGGCACTTGCTACTATTGACTATAAATCTAGCTGCTACTGTCGACTGAGATACTAACTGCTACTGTGGTTTTTGGTGAGCAAAATTCGAAATTTCAAAATTTCTCAAAACATATGCAATATGGTACTTAAATGAAAGTCCATGACATAAGGAACAACTTTATATATTGGCTCACCTCCAAATTACTGGTAATTTAGCCGGAAAATTTAAATTTGCTTGAAAAAAACTAAAAAAAGGAGGAGAGAGAAACTTGTTAGATCTGGGTGGCAGTTGGTAATTTTCACGAAAATAAGGGTATTTTAGATATTTTTACATTAATTACTTAATCAATTTTGGTCTACTTATTTTTTGGGCTTGGGCTTATGTCCTAATTTGTATAAGAAATATGGAAAGTGAGTTTTTAGTTAATTCAAATGTGGTCAGGTACTATTAAGTAATTCTCCAAAAAAAAAAATACATATATATATATATATATATATAAAAAAGCTCCAACCCCAAAAGCTTCTCAGCTCACTTCACTCCTGCTGGAGCTAACACACTCTGTAGTCTCTGCTAATTTCATAACCAACAATGTCCACCGCTCCAATTCCATAGTCTCTCTCTCTCTCTCTCTCTCAGATGGACTCAATTCTCGCTCTTCATCCACTACCTAATCCCTTCACTCCTCACCGCAATCCTCCCTCCTCAATTTTCACGCCCAACCGCCGCCTCACAGTCCTCACCAAATCCCCCAAACCGCCTCAAACCACAACCCTAATTCGTCACATTCCCAAAGCCTTCGTCTTTCCAGAACCTTCCGCCACCTCAGACACCTCTTCAAGGCCGCCGCTCCTCCTCCTCGCCGTCGCAAAGCAGTTAGTGCTGTCCTTGGTCTGCGTCGGAATAGGATTTTCTCCGTTCCGGTCTCCGCCGGCGCTCGCGGCGGCGACTACGGTGGTGGAGAAGAAGGAGGAGGTGAGTTATGAGAGCGAGGGGTACTCGGCGGTGACGAGGAGGCTGCTGGAGACGGCGGCGGTGCTGGTGAGGAGCGTGGAGGAGGCGGAGGAGGAGGGGAGGGATGTGAAGGCGGTGGAGGAGGCGTGGCGTGCGGTGAGGGCGAAGAAGGAGAAGCTTCAAGTGGAGATATTGGAAGGAGTGCAGGTGGAGCTGAGGAGGCTGAGGAGGACCAAGGAGGGGCTGGTGCGGCGGTGCGATGAGATTGTGGAGGAGGTGGAGAAGGTGAGGAGGGAAGTTGAGAAGGCGGCGGAGGCAAAGGAGGTGGAGGAGGTGGAGGAGAGGGTGAGGAGGTTGGAGGAGGAGTATGGTCAGGTTTGGGAGAGTGTGGGGGAGATTGAGGATGAGATTGCGAGGAGGGAGACGGTGGCGTTGAGCTATGGAGTGAGGGAGCTTTGTTTTATTGAGAGGGAGTGTGAGCAGTTGGTGCAGAGTTTTACGAGGCGAATGAGGAGGAGGAGCAAGAGGAGTGGTGAAAGGTACTGCATTTGTTGTTGTGTGTTTATGTTTATGAATTTTGAATTGGAGCGCGAAAATGATATCGAAGGTTATGGCTTTCTAATGCTTTAGTTGGATTGGCTGCATTTCTACCAATGTTGCATGCTTGCATTGCATTTGATTTGTTTTTATGAATTCAAATTGGAGCGAAAATTATATGAAGATTATAGCTTTCCAATGCTTTAGATTTTGGAAGAAGAGAATTTGGTATGAATTCGCTGAGTGAGTATTATCAGTTGTTATGTGGTTGCAGTGTGCCGAAAAAATCCGTTACCAAGCTTTCTAAATCTGATATACAGAAAGATTTGGAGAATACGCAAAGAAGTCTTATGGAGCAGCTGATTCTGCCGAATGTTGTGGAAGTCGATGAGGTGGGACCTTTGTTTACTTCAACTGAGTTTGCTCAGAATATAAAGCAAGGTCTTGAAGAGTCAAGGAAGCTGCAGACAGAGGCTGAATCTCAGATAAGGAAGAAAGTGAAGAGATTTGGTGAGGAAAAGCGGTATATTGTACAAACACCGGAAGAGGAGGTGGTGAAGGGCTTTCCAGAAGTTGAATTGAAGTGGATGTTTGGAGAGAAGGAGGTTGTTGTTCCTAAAGCTGCTAGCCTCCGTTTGTTTCATGGGTGGAAGAAGTGGCGTGAAGAAGCTAAGGCAGACCTGAAAAGAAATCTCTTAGAAGACGTTGATTTTGGTAAACAGTACGTGGCCAAAAGACAGGTAGCTATTGCTTAATCATCCTCACTCTTCTTATTATTATTTTGTGAAGTAAGTTAAATGATTTTGTTCGGTAGACTTAATTCTTTGCCATATAACAAAATCATGATTCTCAGGAACTTATACTTCTGGACCGAGATAGGCTGGTGTCAAAGACTTGGTACAATGAGGAAAAGAATAGGTGGGAAATGGACCCAGTGGCTGTTCCTTTTGCAGTCTCAAAGAAACTGGTGGAATGTGCTCGTGTTAGGCATGATTGGGCTGCCATGTACATTGCACTCAAGGGTGATGAGAAGGAATATTATGTTGACATTAAGGTAACACATTAGTATACTTCCTCAATCAATTACTTGGGAAATAAAATACATGTATTTTTCTTAAGCAAAAATAGAAACTGTTGCTATTTGTTATTTTCACTGCTCTTTCTAATTGTGTAATACTCATTCAGGAATATGAAATGCTCTTTGAAGAGTTTGGAGGGTTTGATGGGTTGTACATGAAAATGCTTGCCTGTGGTATTCCAACTGCTGTTCACCTGATGTGGATCCCTTTGTCTGAGTTGGATTTACGCCAACAGTTTCTCTTGACTGTCAGGCTGTCTCACCAATGTTTCAATGCGTTGTGGAAGACAACAATAGTATCATATGCAAGAGATTGGGTTATGCAGAAGTTTAAAAATATAAATGACGACATAATGATGACAATAGTGTTTCCTGTTGTGGAGCTTATACTCCCCTACTATGTATGCTCCCAATTCCTAACTCACTAGTTATATGCCTAGTTGTCTTTTAATTGTAATGTGTATTTGTTTTGTTGTTCTAAGTTCTGAAATTTATTCCCACGACAGGTAAGGATACAGTTGGGGATGGCATGGCCTGAGGAAATTGATCAAGCTGTTGACTCAACATGGTACTTGAAATGGCAATCTGAGGCAGAAATGAATTACAAAAAAAGAAAAACGGATGATCTCCAATGGTACATTTGGTTTCTCATGAGAAGCGTTGCGTATGGATACGTCTTAATTCATGTTTTTGGTTTCCTGAAGAGAGAAGTTCCGAGTGTTCTTGGTTATGGGCCAATACGCACAGATCCAAACAGGGAAAAGTTGAGAAGAGTGGTACTGCTCTTTACCTTTAGTGCCAATTTTAAAAATAAAGCTTATACAAAATGTTGCAGTTACTTTGGGGGCATAGTAGCATTGAGTAGTTGTATCTTCTATATTTGCTGTTTCCGCCTTAATTATGAAAGAATTGGGCTTTACTGGAACATAGATGACTATTCATAATAACTCTTTTGTTCACTCAGAAGTGGTCTTATTTTTTTGTTTGCATTGAAGTGATGTATTAGGGTTGGGTCATAACATGATCATTTGCCATAAATTTCTCTACAACATCTTTGAATCAATACTCTCTTCTTCTGTAATCTTGCAGAAATACTATCTCAATTATCGAGTGAGGAAAGTTAAACAGAACAAAAAGGCTGGTGTCGATCCTATAACACGTGCTTTTGACGAAATGAAGGTTCATAGTTGGAACTTGGGCATTCCCAGTGGTTTTCGTGTATTTTAATAACTAATTGAATTTCAAGAAATTTACCTGTTAGATCTGTGGCTGGTTTGCAGAGGGTAAAGAATCCACCAATACCATTGAAGGACTTTGCAAGTATTGAATCCATGAAAGAGGAAATTAATGAAGTTGTGGCATTTCTTAAAAATCCTGGAGCGTTTCAAGAAATGGGTGCCCGTGCACCTCGGGTAGGTTATGCAGCCCATGCCCAATTTAAGTTATAGATAGATATCCCAGTATTTTCTTCAGTGTAGTCCAAATTTAGGTTCCAAACTATTATAGGTAATTGATTTTTTAAAATTCGTGTGAGAGTTTTTTTTCCCCCTGCAAACAATATACATGATACTCCAATGCTATCTCATGCTAGGAGAATATATTAACATCATTCTATCCTTTTCTTTTCTTTTCTTTTTAATGTAATTTTTATTTATATGCAAGAATTTAGAGGGTCCATAACAATGGCATACAATCACACTTCTGTTAGTTGCCAGGGGGTGTACTGATCTATGAGGTTGGTAAGCTTCTGAATTCATTTATTTCATGTTCCAGGGAGTTCTGATTGTGGGTGAGAGGGGAACAGGAAAGACATCTCTAGCACTGGCTATAGCTGCTCAAGCTAGGGTGCCTGTTGTTAACATTAAAGCTCAAGAGTTGGAGGCTGGACTATGGGTTGGGCAAAGTGCATCTAATGTTAGAGAGCTGTTTCAAACAGCCAGAGAACTGGTACATTTTATAATAATTTCCTCTCTTTATTTACTTGAGGTTCCTTGACTTTTCTGTTTTGTGCTGAGTGACTTCTATATCATGTTTAGGCACCTGTTATCATATTTGTGGAGGACTTTGACCTCTTTGCTGGTGTCCGAGGCAAATTCATTCACACTAAAAATCAGGATCATGAAGCTTTTATCAATCAACTGCTTGTGGAACTTGATGGGTAACTTTCGTTTCTTGTTTTGTTCATTGGGCCTAACAAACCTTGAAGTAATTCTTTTATGGGCTTATTGTGTGATCATCGATGGCTTGTACTTGAAATGATTTTAGCTAATAGTCACATTACATATCCTGAGGTGTAAAAAGTAGTTCATGTGAACTAGGAAGGAAACAAAATGAACTCCAATAAAACACTAGGCATTATTCTGTTTGAAATCTTACCCTTAAGAAATGCAAATTCATACTTGGACACAGGCGCATGCTCTCTACGTTTCAAACTCCTCTCAGTTTTTACTTATTTTGCTTTTCTGATTCTTTTACGTTGGCAATTTCTTTGTGTTCTTCCTGTGCTCTTCTCTGTTTATGTAGTTATTAATCTTTAAGTCAAATTATGTTACTCATCACGACATGATCCGTGTGTTTCTGGTTCCCATTTAATTTTACACTTTCTGCAGGTTTGAGAAACAAGATGGGGTTGTATTGATGGCTACTACTGGAAATCTCAAGCAAATTGATGATGCCTTACAGAGGCCTGGTCGCATGGATAGAGTATTTCATCTTCAAAGGCCAACTCAAGCAGAAAGGGAGAAGATACTACATATAGCTGCAAAAGAAACAATGGATAATGAGCTCATTGATTTTGTAGACTGGAAAAAGGTAATTGCTGAATCAGTTTTACTTCTTAGCCTATTAGTTTCTGCTCTAACACTGTTATTGAGGTTCATGAGGATTTTGACTTTATTGTTGATTAAGTAGTGTGCTCATCTGTGAGTATGGCTACATCAGTTGTCAGTTTTCTCATTGCATTATGATTGTTATGTATGTTATCTGAGAGTTTATGTGAATGTCACACCATTGTCTATATATAGTCTTCGATCAAATAATCTGTTTTGGTGACTTGTGGCTTGTAGGGTTTGATTACTCTTAACAGCTATCACCTCTGTTATTATTTCTTGAAATATGCTTCTATATATGACCATTCTAGGACCATTTTCATATATTATTATATAGATCTTTGAAATCTTTTGTTATAATAACATGGCAACATTCTCTTTGTTCAGGTTGCTGAAAAGACTGCTCTTTTAAGACCAATAGAACTAAAGCTGGTACCTGCATCATTAGAAGGTAGCGCATTTAGGAGCAAGTTTCTCGATGCAGATGAGCTTATGAGCTACAGTAGTTGGTTTGCGGTGAGTCATAATTGATGCTATTCTCTTCACATCTCCTTGTTTAAGGATTTATGTTTATATTTTATTAAGTCCTGGTGCATTTCCCAACACATTATGGGTAATCCTTACTGCTTTTTGCAGACTTTCAGCACCATTATTCCGGAATGGGTGCGGACAACCCAAATTGTGAAGAAGCTAAGCAAAATGCTGGTAAATCATCTGGGGTTAACATTGACTAAACAAGACCTACAGAGTGTGGTTGATCTAATGGAACCATATGGTCAGATAAGCAACGGAATGGAACTTCTAAATCCTCCTCTTGAGGTAATAAGTTGTCTTGTGCATTTTGTAGATGAACATTGCTTTACTTGTGCACAGTCTCATACTGCATCGATTTCTCATCTCATGTGTAAATTAACATCGGTGCAACTGATTTAATTGAAAGTTAACTAGTTGTTTCAAGATACTTGCTTGGTGAAGTATAATTTTCTCGTCCAAAGTGTCAAATGATTTCTCTTATTTATCAGTTTTAATCCCAACAGTGAGCAGCTCAGACTGGATGCTCAATTTATTGAGATTTTTAAAAAAAAAAAAAAAATATTTCTAAAAACTTGCTCGATTTATTTGTTTCACTGGTGACCTCTGTTATTATCCAAGAATATAAATTTTCAGTTTATTTGAACGCTTAGGTTCCTTTTGTTTCTTAAAACAGAATTAACATAATTTCATCAATTTTCCAGTGGACGAATGAGACAAAGTTCCCTCATGCTGTCTGGGCTGCTGGTCGCGGTCTCATTGCCCTTCTGTTGCCAAACTTTGATGTTGTAGACAATATATGGCTGGAGCCATTGTCTTGGCAGGTTTGCCGCCTCTATATCATCATCATCCTATACTATCTCTATAAGTATCTTTTTGGATATATATCAACTCTTTTATCTTCATTTTCCAGTTGTCTTCCTCAAAAATGCTGAAATTGGCTATTTGTTTTCCTCTGATTCTGATAACATGGCTTTAATCATATGATATAGATGCATTATAAGTTACACCAATATGCTCTTACTGTTTTTATTCATCTATAAAAATGTTAAAAGTTTGTGCCTCTCAGCCAATGGAAAGTAGAAGTAGGAGAACTAGATGAAAACTAGGCTAGACTTCTGCATTGCAAAGAAAATTAGGAAGTCTGTTGTCCAACTGAATTGATTATATTCTGCAGCCTTCTCCATAGATGGTGAATTTAATTTCTGTAGCTTGAGTTTTCTTCTCTTGGTCTCGAATAAATCATGAGACCTTGAAAGGTGTCCCATTTATATGTTTGTGGGAGGGGATACTGTTAAGAGTGATGTTTTTTTATGGAACTAAACTAAGTAAACACCAGTAATAAAGCCTTCTTCCACAGGGAATCGGATGTACAAAAATAACCAAGGCGAGGAATGAAGGTTCTGTGACTGGAAATGCTGAATCAAGATCATACCTGGAAAAGAAGCTTGTATTTTGTTTCAGTTCGCACATTGCGGCACAAATGCTACTCCCTTTTGGGGAAGAAAACTTGCTTTCTTCTTCAGAGTTAACGCAGGCACAAGAGGTTGATTACATTCGTTTGCTTTGTGCTTTTCAAGGGTATTAATGTATAGAAAATAATAAACGGTACTGAATACGCAATGTGCAATCATTTCTCTAATTTCTTTCACTCTCATCTCAATCTGCAACAGATAGCTACACGGATGGTTCTTCAGTATGGTTGGGGACCTGATGATAGTCCTGCAATATATTATCACAGCAATGCGGTATTCTTCTATCTTTGATTCTATTTTCTCTTGTTCATTTTGTAAATATAGTGATCTTATATATATAGTTAATATGAGCTTCTTTAGACTCGTTGTCTGCCTCCTTGTACATTGGTTTTTGTTTCAATAAAAAACTGTTTCTTTTCAAAAATAAAATTAAAATATGTGCCTGTTTAGCTCTCCATACCTCTGTTTGTTCTTTTTAGTTCAAATATTGTATTTTTTGTCTAGAGTTGCTTGTGTTCATTGTACTGTAGTATACTCTTTTCAGTTTGGTTGATTGCTCTTAAATATTTGTGTTAAATTATGGTGCTCTTGAAAAATCATCAATTATGTTTATCCCAGAAATTTAGAATGAGGTTATCCCCATAAAGGATCAATGCTGAAGTTCATAACATGATCTCTTTGATACAGTCCACTGCTTTAAGCATGGGGAATAACCATGAGTATGATATGGCAGTTAAAGTTGAAAAGGTATGATTACTGTGACTAGTATTTTGTAATAAGGAATTACTCTATGTTGATTGAACTTTCCCCAGTAATGCTTTCTTATTTTGTAGATCCATGATTTAGCATATTACAAAGCTAAACAAATGCTCAATCAAAATCGTCGAGTTCTTGAAAAGATAGTTGAGGAGTTGCTGGAGTTTGAAATCTTAACAGCAAAGGTAAAATGCTATGTTCATTTTGGTTGCTACCTTTTCAAAACTCCTTTTCATCCGGTCCACTAATATTCTGATCACATGACGGATGATATTTGGAACCTACAGATTACATTTATTTTATATATTATATTATCATCATCTCTTTTTAAATGGACTCTTCTTTCTATTGGCAGGATTTAGGCAGAATTTTTGATGAAAATGGTGGGGTTCGGGAAAAAGAGCCTTTCTTCCTTTCTGGAGCTCTTGATAGAGAGGTATTCTCTAATCTCTGAGTACTTATCTGATACTAATGGTATAAAGTTCATAATTTCTTTAAGTTAATTGTGGGTATATTGTGCTCGTCAGAAATTTTAGTATCTCCTTATTGAACGATTAGTGTGTTTAGGGAAAGTTATTCAGTTTTTGTTTTCTTTTTGCTTGTTGAATTGCTTGCTTGCTTGCTAGCATTTTCCCAGAGTCAGACTCATAGGGTAAGAAAGGAAAAACAGAAACTTTTGACATCTATCTGAACTAGCTGTTATAAAACTCCGTCTTTTGCAATTTATGGGCTTTCTCTTGTACCCTCTGAACTAGATAGATCCCGGTCTTTTCTGAACACATTTGATGTTTAGATCTCAAATAATTAAGGAGTTTTCTGGTAGGTTGAGTGGGTTGAGATGTTTCATGCTAACTAGTACCTCAAACGTAAACTGCACATATTTCTCATTTCGTCTGTAACCTGTTCACTGCTCATGAAGTACTTTTGAACGAACTCATTATTTATTTGGTATTCCTCCTTTGTAGACATTGTCTGGCAGCTTTCTTGAAGGTGGAGATGTATCAGCCACTGTGCTTTTAGCTTGAGCAGCATAGATTATGAGGAATAGGCAGCTTGTAGAACCAATACCTATTTTGACACAATGATAGGTTCCGCTTTCCAACGACATTCCATTACACTCTGTAAGGTTCAATTTGATCTTTGTTATCATCATGTCACATTCTTTGTGTATTTAAAATTCTTTTGGCATAGGAGATATAGCCGGTTATAGAGGGAATAGTGGTGGCTTGAGAAGAGGCAACAGTTTTCCTTCTCAGCCCTTCATCACTGTCCGAGTAGAAATCTTTACTGTCAATACTGCTATTGAAATTGTCAATAGAATGATACGTGTCAATAGAGAGATATTTCTAAACTGCTCTTCTCATCTTACGATGCTCATCTTTCAGAAACCCGAGTTAACATGTTCATGTATGAGCTCCTATGAGGCTATGACCGTATCATTTCCTCTACTAAAGAACTTACCATTTCAGTAAAAAATAAAGCTTTTGATTAGCACAACTAGAATGTGACGATGGTGATGAGGGTTTACTTTCGATCTCTGAGTTCAAGAGGACATTAGGATTTTTGTGAAGTAATTCTGTAGTTTTATAGCTAGTCAGCAGTCTGTTGATGCATGGGAGATGGACTCATATTTCTTCCTACGAGACAATGCAAATCCTGACCTTTATAATTCAAATTATGGGGGGACAGAATTTCAATTAAACTATTGTAGGTTTTCTTTCTCTATGCAAACTTTAAAGGAAAATGTACACGGTAAGGTAAAACGGTACTCATAAGCAATAAAATGAAGCTTGAGAACAATTGTCCTAAATTAGTCCTATGACTGGTGAGGTTCTAAAGATTGGCTTCTCCTTGCGAGTCTTTTGGTCCCAATTCTCAGAGATGCTTTTCCTCCTTGGCTTTGCCTCTCCCAGCATTGTGATTATATCTCTCATTGATGGCCTGTCTTTGGGTAGCTTTGCGGTACAGAGTAGTGCTATTCTGAGAACAAGAAGCATTTCTTCCTGGACATGCTTGCATTCGCCGGCTATGCAGGCGTCGAGTGCTTCCTCAGCCTTTTTGTTCCTCATCTTCTTGCGAACGAATTCCACAACATCCACAGATTCCCCAAAAGCAGGGTCTACCGGCATTTTACCAGTTAGAAGCTCTAAAAGAACTACACCATAGCTATATATATCAGTCTTTTCATCAACCTTCATGGCATATCCATATTCTGCAGAAGGCAAACAGACTTCAAGTTAGTACCGCTGATTAGTATAACAGTACGGTTTTCGTTAGTGCAATCAAATACTTGAGAACTTACCCGGTGCAATGTAACCATATGACCCTGCCACCATTGTAACTGTCTCATTCTTGTGCATCATCATCCTTGCCAACCCGAAATCTGCTATTCTGGCGTCGAGATTCTTATCGAGCAGAATGTTGTTTGCTTTGATATCTCGGTGAATGACTGGTGGCTGACAGTCGTGGTGGAGGTAATGTAGACCTTGTGCCACCCCAACTGCTATGTTGTACCTTGAAACCCAATCAACCAGCAATTTTCCTGCTTGATCTCCATGCAATGCAGTACCCAAGTTCCCATTTGGCATGTACTCATATACCATGATGACATCAGTTTCGTTGTGGAGGTACCCTAGTAGCCGGACAATGTTCCTATGCCGGAGCCTGCCAAGGAGATTCACTTCAGCAAATAGGTCCTCCCCATTTTCAATGTCAGTCCCTGGCCTCCACAGCTTCTTAACTGCCACAACTGAATGCGGCCGATGGACTTCAGCCTTGTAAACAATACCAGCTCCACCCATGCCAATGACATTTGATTCCTTTATGCAACCAAGAATGTCACTACTGGTGAAGTTGATTCTCTGGAATGCTACTAGCCTCCAAGGCCATTCTTGACTGCTCTGCTTGATCCAACTGTCGGAGCTGCTATACAAATACCACTTCATATATACCCATCTCCCAGTAAAAAGTGTGACGCCGAGAGTTGAAATGACTCCGATTCCGATAATGAATCCGGTAATGATGTGTTTGATGTGCATGTTCTGACGCCGGCCTGCTGTGGCAGCTAAACTATGACCACATGGTGGAAGTATGCCTCCACAAAGACCAGCATTGCCTACAAGATCATTGGGATTTATGGTCATTAAGATACCATTTGCCGGCACTGGACCCTCGAGTCTGTTGAAAGACAAGTTGAGCGTCTCCAAGGCTGGTGAACTTCCAAAGCTTTCAGGGATTCTACCTATCAAAGAATTGTTGGACAGATCAAGAATGGATAATGTAGGCATTGTCGCGATAGCTCTAGGGATCTCTCCACTGAACTGGTTACTTCTCAGGATCAGACTCACCAGCTTCTCGCAAGAAGCTATACTCTCTGGAATATTTCCAGAGAAATGGTTGCTTGATATATCAAGCACCGACAGCGACGGACAATCTTGGAACTGATCTGGGAGTTTGCCTTGCAAGTCGTTGTTGGAAGCCATGAAGGTTTGGAGATTTGGAATGGAGAGAATGCTAGAAGGAATAGAAGATTCAATGTGGTTCCAAGAGACATCAATGAAAGAAAGTGATGTTGACAAAGAAATGTCCTGAGGAATATGGCCAATAAGATTGTTTTTGGCCAACTCTAGCCTCTGAAGACTAGGAAGTGTTCCCAGACCAACTGGGATAGTTCCTGAAATGAGATTGTTTTGAATCCGAACGCGGACCAATGACAAACAAGTTGAAAGGCCTAGTGGAATAGGACCAGAAAAGGAGTTGTTGAACAGAATGAGCTTAGTGAGATTGCCAGAATCACACAAACCTGGTGGGATATCGCCGGACAAGGAATTTGAAGACACATCTAGCCATTGCAATGGAGAATTCTTGCCAAGGTTCATTGGCAATAGGCCTGTCAGAGAATTCTTCCATAGCTCAAGTATAGCTAACTTGGTTAAATTGCCAAGCTTGGCAGGTACCAGACCTGTTAGCCTATTGCACATTAAGTTCAGAAGCTCCAAGTTTGTCAACCATGCAAGCTCAGCTGGAATCTCACCCGAAATCTGATTATCGGAGAGATCCAGGTACACTAGAGATGTAATGTTACCAATCTCTGGTGGGATTTTTCCTGTGAAGTTGTTTTTGTACAAATAAACTGTTGATAGTTTTTGTAGCCTACCTAATTCAGGTGGGATTTGACCACTGAGGCTGCCAACTGCCAAGTCAAGATACTGAAGATTGGTGAGATTGCCAAACTCCGGGGGGATTTCACCAACAAACTCATTGTATCCAAGAATAATAGTCTCCAAAGAAGAGAGCTCCCCAAGTTCTTTTGGAATGTTTCCGGTGAGATTGTTCCCAGAAAGGCCTAGAAACTTCAGCTTCTGCAAGTTCTTATATGATGTTGGAACTGAACCTTCAAAGTAACTCCCTCTGAAGTCCAGGCTCTCAAGGGAGGTAGCATTGCCAAGATCTTCTAGAAGAAACCCCGAAAAGTTGTTGCTCGACGCGTTGACTGAAGTCAACCCTGAAGCTCTTCCTAGGCCTATTGGGAACTCACCGACAAAGTAATTGTCACTCACATCAATGATGCTCAGTGAGGTGAGATTGGATAGGGACTTTGGCAGTGGTGTTGCAAAGCCATTGCAAGAAATGTTGATAACAGAAAGACTAGTTAAGGCTTGAATGTGATCTGATACCAGGCCGCTGATGTTCATGTTGGAGATGTCCAGCTTCTGTACGTAGCCTCTGGAGTTGCACATAACTCCAGTCCAGTTACAGTGGACTGAACTAACTTCCCTGATCGCATTACTCGGCATCTTCCAATCCTTCAGGGCATCCATTGGATCAACTAGACCAGCTTTGAATGATAGCAAGGTTGATAGTTCATCATTAGGTACAGTTTGAGCTCCCTCAGCAAAAATAAGAGAGAGGCCAAAGGTACAGAAGAAGAACACCAAAAGGGTTGACATTGTGTTGTTCTTCTGGAATGTTTTCTGTTAACAAAAGGGTGGCATTTTCTGGGTTTTGTGGATCAAAGTGTGAGAGGAAGAGACAGATTGATATAATGGGTTGGATTTTGAGAAGGAAATAGCAAACTAAGGATTAAGTTATTGTGAATACGTGGGTTCTTGGGATATGAAGCAGCAGCTAATTATATGCAACTAATGACTGTCAGGGTTTGGACTTATTGGAAATCTCCTAGACAGCAAAACATGGAGAGAATGTGTTTCCAGTGGCTGAAGATCATACACTTCTTCCTTATTCTCATAATTCATCATGGTCAACTTGAGTGGTGCTTAACTATTAACTAATAATGGTACTAACTACATTTATAGTGCAAGACTGCACTTTCATCTTCTGATTTTACTGAGCAGGATTTGCTTTGTTCACCATTTTGTTCACAATGAATTGTGTACTATCCTTACCTTTTACTTTCAAAATCACTTATGACGGTATAATTTGGACAAGAAAGTGAGAAAAACGAACCAAACGAGGCACAAGAGTGTCAATTCCATTAGTTTGATGCATCCTATTTACATAACTTGTATTGATCCGACAAGGTAAGAAACTTTTCTATTTCAATTTTTAAACATATATCTACTAACCAAATACCTAATTTCTAATAGTATTCAATTCCATATCTGTCTAGGCTGCTTGTGCACATAAGCAGTGAATCTAGGATTGATTTAATCTGCTTTTTGGGTTATAAAATAAGAGAGGATTGAGTTGTTTATGGAGCCACATTGTACTAGACATGATTAATTGAGGTGATTAGAATCTCTCCATGTTATAAGGTGGAAATAGATTAGAAAAATAACTTGGAACTTTCTCTGAGACTATGAAATGATGGGTCCCTAAGATAAAAATGTGTCCGGAACAATCACATTCAAAATTCCAGTCCCTTCCCACATTAACAATTGCAGACCCTCCACAACTTCACATGAACACTCTGGCTGCTTAGCCAAATTATTTATGAATCTAAAACATATATTTGCATTTGTGAAACACAGAGAGATAGAAGGAAGGGAGGAGATAATAATTGAGAAGCATGAAAAGATGGGAGAGGCTGGAAACCATGTGAAATGGCAGCTTCCTAGGGAAAGAACTCAAGTGCATGATTATTGGCATAGAATATATATGTATATCATCACCAGAATAATTACTACTTCATCATTGCATATATATATGACCCTTTTGCATATACAGGATATAGAATATTACACCTTTGATTTGTGCTCATTTGAGAATCAATGAGAGTGTGCATTATTAGTTAGGTACCTTCTTTCACATGGCTATGTTAAAGCCAGTAAGCCAGCACCACCATTTTATCAGAAAAGAGAGAGAGATGTCTTTTCCAGAAAACTAGAACAAAATAGAAAGGTGGAGGAATCTGAATGTGGGCAGCATATGAAATATGTATGATTCTTGTTTTCGGATCACATGGGTATATAGACATGTTTTGATCCAGCATAACTAAGGTTTAGATGGATTAATGGCCATTAGCCTAATCCTAAACTAGGGTTTCTACTCACCCGAACGACTAATTCGGGTCGGAGACAGTTTGATAACGACCCGAGCTAGGAAACCATAACATGCACATTTGGCTCGAAATGTCTTTGCATAGTGTAAATATGATTGAAAAGTTAAGGTTTATGGCAATGTTTGGAAATACATGCATGCAATTGCTGATATATATCGACTAGTATGGTAATGTTCGGGTTTCAAGAGGTATTTGAGTCGACAGTATCCAATTTTCCCCTAATACTCACCCAACGCATTAGAACTCATCACTCAAACGTAAGAATGCCCATGCTTTGCTGTATGCATGGTTACCAATAAGCTAAAGGTATCAATATATGATGCTCTCAAGGTATTACTATGTTTCTATTAAGCTTGATGCATCACACTATCTAGTTACTAATACATACCCTAAGTTAGAGTAAGAGATACCAATCTCTTCAACTATTAAAATGCATGCATGCCTTGCTCCAAATATACTAATGTCTTCTGTCAGAGTCCCAATCTCTTACCCTTGAAACTATCAATGCATATATTGCTCTCAAAAGTACCAATGCACTGCTTGAAGAGCAGCTAGCTATGCCTTACCATGCCAACACATACCTTGTTCCTTCGATAAGGATCAAATACAGATAGATCAAACAAGCTTCAAAGCTTTGTAAGACTCCTTGCTATGATTAACTGTAACTAAACAATTATCCCATTGGAGAAGACCTATATATAGACACAATTAACCTTTTCGATCCTTGTGAAAAGTGGTTCGCCAGTCTAACTCTAAGGTTTCTAGTTGGAGTTAAAATAGAAGACAAGCTAACTAGCTTGAGCAGATATACATGACAAAAAACAAATCTGAGAAAGAAGGATGAAGGTAATTCAGACAGTACTACAGACACTCTCACTCGATACAATGAAGATGTTTTATTTTTTTCCTTCTCTTCAGCAAAAACAAGAGTTTTGGATGGCTATAGAATCGAAGTGCAGTAAGAAAAAGACGGATCATCGAAGCAGCTGGTAGTTTAAACTTCAAAGTATCTGTTAGATGGATGAAGATCGAACCCTGACCAATGAGTTTGGATATTTTTGTGCTGTCGATGAGTACGTAGTATCGTCCAATGGTATTTGGGAAGTAACGAAAAGGTAGGATTTCGATATTAAGCTATCAAACAAATTAAGAGAACGTACACATCAATCTTCTTCTTTAGGAAATAACGAAATGTAATTACACAAGCATCTATCCAAAAGGAATCCTCAAATCATATATATCCACAAAGAGAGAGATCTAAACCATGCCTTACTTTGCAAAGACTTCAATAAGATAATTCACCAATAGAAGAAAACACATGCAAGAACTGAAATAATGAAGACCAAAGTACATATATATCTCACCGAAAAAGAAAACAACAAAATCAAACTACATATGTATACAGCACAGTAATATATATATATATAACTGATATGAGTATTAGGACCCTCCTCTCCAACTTCGTCTCATATATATATATATATATATATATATATGAGACGATATATATATATGAGACGAAGTTGGAGAGGAGGGTCCTAATACTCATATCAGTTATATGTTAGTTTATTGATCTACATGAAGAAACTGAGAAGATCGATCGGAGCAAAATAGACGATGATCGGACGAGATCAATGAGCCAAGAGCCAGACTTGCCGGGTCACAATTCCTGTATAGTAAGTACTCAGTCTGATCAACCCTTTTCTTTTGGTTGCTTCATATCTCTTGCCGCTGAGCTACAGTAGCAGTAGTAAAGCCTCTGCCGGAAAAGGTCCACTGTAACCATTCTTTCCATCGAAATAAAAGACGATCGCGATGGTGATGAGCCTTTGAACATGATTGGTTTCGACAAAGATGGAGGAAGTTGAACTCGATCTCTGCTAGCTCATCAACTGATGAATCTTTCTTCAACAAGAAACTTGTGTGATAGTACTACTACTTTAAGCACATGACTGTTCTTAGTGATAAGTGTGTGGGATTGTGGGATTGAAGGTTATATTTATAAGAATATAGAGAATGTCTTAATTTTTGATATGACACTCCCAAGGGGTACATATTAGTAAATTATGTAGAGTATATAGGCATATTCCATACTAATCAAGGAGCTAAATTAATCTACTGATCTAAATTAGATAATTAGTGAATATATGTTAATGCATTTGTTAGGTGCCAATTGAACTGCAATTGCAGTCTCTAACTTTCCCCTACTTCATTTGGTTAATTCAATTTAATAATTAACAACAGTATATCATAAGGTTAATGACCACTAAGAAGAAGGAGATAATGATTAGAAGTAAGTAGTGGTTTGAATATCCTAGAATCTACACCCACCAATATATAACAGATAGATTTGAACAGGTGAAGCACAACAACAAAAGCTTAGCCCTTTTTTTCCCTTCTTTATGTCATTCAGAACATCTAGTGCTGCTTGGTCTTTAATCAAAGTGGGTGACATAAAGTTTATGAGATGTCTTGTTAGTGAAAAAAAAAAAAAAAAAAAAACTAAAGGAATCAAAAGTAGGGAAATATAAAAGAAAAAAGCTCTTAGCACTATTGAGCATTCATAACGGGCCTTGGATCTAAAAATCTGATCCACAAAAAGCGGCCCAAATAATATTCGGATATCGGGTTTGTGCCGACCCGATTCCACGGCGCTATCATAGACGTGACCGCAGAGGATTGTCAAAATTGTGACTTTTGAAACTAGTAGGACTTGAAATGAAGGGAAGCCTGAGACAAACCCAGAATCCCAATCCCAATCGCTCTGAATTTCTCGAGAAAAATCTCTCTCCCCAATTTCTCGAGAAATTGGACGAATTTCTCGCTTAATATGAAACTTCATGTGTGGTTGATCGTTGCGATTCTGTTCTCCGCCGCCGCGATTGGATCAAACGCCGCCGCGTCTGCGCGCCAACGCACGCCGGAGGCTTATGTCACGCTGCTGTACGGCGATGAGTTCCTTCTCGGCGTACGAGTGCTCGGAAAATCGATACGCGACACTGGATCCACCAAGGACATGGTCGTCCTCGTCTCCGATGGCGTCTCCGGCTACGCCATGAGCCTCCTCAAGGTCGGTCGGTAGTTGCTTCTGCTGCGCCTTTGGAATTTACTATTTTGCCCCATACTGAAATCGGTGAAAGAGCCAACACTGGATTCAGTTGTTGATGCTTTACTTGAGCTAGAAACAAGTTTGATTTTTGAAAAGTAGAGATTTAGTGTTGTTAGCTGAATTGGAAAGTGATTTTGGAATAAGTCGAAAGCTGAATTTCGCTTCTTTTTTGAGAATCGGAGTTTATTGATTTAGGTAGGAATGATAACTGGATTGATCAATGTTATGATGTGCAGGCTGATGGATGGATAGTGGAGAAGATCAGCTTATTGGCGAATCCGAATCAAGTTAGGCCGACGAGGTTCTGGGGTGTCTACACAAAGCTGAAGATTTTCAACATGACTAACTACAAGAAAGGTATAATGTTTAATGTCTCAAGTTGTGTCGCAGTTTAGGGGGGCTGCCTATAGATATGGATTTGTATTGTGGTTCTTACTGTGGAATGTGTGTATATGCAGTTGTATATCTTGATGCGGATACTATTGTGGTGAAAAGTGTGGAGGATCTTTTCAAATGCAGTAAGTTCTGTGCTAACTTGAAGCATTCTGAGAGGCTGAACTCTGGAGTGATGGTGGTGGAGCCGTCTGAACGTGTGTTTCAGGACATGATGGGGAAAGTGACCACTTTGGAATCTTACACCGGAGGTGAGTTGAATCCGGATGGAATTTTAGTCAATACATGCTGCATGTATGTTCGATCGGCATATAATTTCATGTAGTTGAGATATTTGATTCAAGTAATGGGTGTTTGATCACTTAATGTAGATCATAGTTTAATAATTATACTGAAGATGGGGAATTAGTGATTGGAATGATGATTTGTCTTTAAAAATACTGAAGTGATTACTGTAAGTAAGTTAAATATGATGTCCAACTTGGTGTTGGAAAGAAGTTTGAGCTTTCAAGTTGAAGCTTCTATGCTTTGGAAAAGTAGTATAGCTGAACCTATGAAGGCTAAGGTCTATAGTCTATACTGATTATGGTGTCCACTAAATTAAGTTTGAAATGCTAGTTCGTTATTTTGAACTCCTCAACTTTTATATGTGTACTTCAGTCTGTCAAAAAAGTGTTCGCTAATATTATTTGTTGAATAGTATTAGATGGGGGTTGATTGCATAGTCGTATACATGCTTAGATCACCTTTTCAAGTTGATTCATCATAGTAGGATTTTCTATATGTTTCTGAGTTATGGTGTGGACAAACCAGTGATACACTATAGTGTCCTATGCTGTTGCTTATGAGTTATATGTTAATTTATTTACAGGAGATCAGGGGTTTCTGAATTCTTATTACTCGAATTTTCCCAATGCACATGTTTTTGAGCCAAACTTGGCACCAGAGATTCGCAAGTCTAGACCAGTTCCAGAAATGGAGCGACTTTCAACATTATATAATGCAGATGTTGGTCTCTATATGCTGGCAAACAAGGTACATATACATAGATGTGATGAAACTTTTTTAAATTTTGCTTTATTCTTATAGGCTGATTGCTAGTTTAACTTTCACAACCATCACTGATATTGTTTCTACCTTGACTACTCTGAACTTTAAATCATTGAAGTACTGCTTCATTTATCATTGAGCGATAATCTTTATACCATATATGTTAAAGGAGTAAGATTTGCATTGAAGAAGAATACTATAAGGTTAAGGATGGTCTGTTTACTTTTAATTCTTTAAATTGTAGATTTATGGACTAAATAATACATCAGCTCAGCCTTTTAATTAGTGCACATGAAGCTAATTACTTACCAAAAATGTAATGTAAGCTCAAACTTTGAATGAGAGTGCTAGTTTTACTTTATGGAAATTCAAATTAAAGCTGTATATATGTGTCTTGTATCCATACATTGATTTAGGAATACGGTGATGACTCATGTGAATTGGCTAACTGCCAGTGTACTGTTTGTATGATTTTCATGCAATTTAAGTTGTCTAATCTGCTTAAGCACTATACTTGCAGTGGATGGTTAATGAAAGCGAGCTCCGTGTCATTCACTACACGCTCGGTCCCCTCAAACCTTGGGATTGGTGGACCTCTTGGCTTTTGAAACCTGTTGATGTCTGGCAGGTATATTACTTTGTATTCTGTTTTCTGAATGTTCTCTCTTTTTGTTTTTGGTCAAAATTTTCTCGTAAAACTGAAACTGTTATTTCTCTTCTGAAGCGTGGGCAGTTGGTCTTTTCATTTTTTAGTTTTTGTGAAACTATCACTTCTTTATCAGTACTCAATTGTACATGTTAGGGGTGACTGGTAGGTTGGTAGGAGGGGAAGATAGTTGAGTTGCTCATAAATTTTCCTTAAAACAGATCTTGTAACTTTCCAATTAAAGAATATATATTATATCACTTGTGTCAAATTTCTCTTCTAATAAGTTGACTAATATGCAGAATGTCAGAAAAGGGCTTAAGGACTCCCTTCCGGGAACTGGAGGAGGCAGAAATCCAAATGATGCTCTTCTTGTCAAACTTCTTTTCTCAATTCCGTTTTTGGCTCTGCTCTTTTGTTACTATCGGTCTTTTCTTCAGGTTAGCACTTGTGTGATTACATGCATGTAGATATATGAATTCAGATTTTTCTTTTGTGGATATATGGATATCAACCCATATCAATTTTAATGCAGACACGAGAATACCTTGGCTCCTTATGTCGAAGTTCATTTTATGACCAAATCAAACACATTTACTACAAAATTAGATCTACTGGGACTCTTAACTACGCGGCTGTATCTACTTCGTCCACCATTAATCTCAGCAATCAGGTTAGGTCCCATCTCAGTTTCTTTTTTGGGTCAGCACAATTTCCTTTCATTCGCATGCTCTTTATAGTAAAACTGTAAAGGGAATTATTTTCTTCTTCACATTTCCAACTTCACATTGTCATGTGGCCATTCAAATTGACTTAAATACTTTATTTGTCTGCAGACCAAAGTTCCTTGTTACTTGGGTGGAATGTCTATAGTTGCCTGTTTCGTGGCTGCTGTGGTTGCCCTTGTGGTTGGGCTTGCAGTCGTACCTCGACAAGTTATGCCATGGACTGGTTTACTATTGATGTATGAGTGGACATTTACAATCTTCTTCATATTGTTTGGAGGTTATCTCCATCTAGTTTATCAATGGGGGAGGACAACAGCAGTGCAAGCAACACTTTCTAGTGGTCCTGAATCAGTTGATGATGATTCTGGAAAAGGTTAGTTGGTCTGGATGAACTAATGTTGACATTCATAGCTGGATTCATCAAACTTGTTCCTTATTTTTAGGTTGTTTATTTTCTAATTGGTTTGTGGTTATTGGACGCGTTATAGGTCATCAGCGGCAAGTTTCATTATGTGATAGTGCTTCATTGCATTATGGGTTAGGAATGGCTTTTCTGGCTGTTGCTGCTCCATCTTTGCCATGTCTTTTTGGTGTCACTGCTCTATTTTTAAGGTAATTTTCTTGACCAGTCCTACTGGTGTCAGTCCTAAGAATACTCCTGGATTACCCCATGAAACATTTGAGTTGTAGTCGCAACATTGATCCTTTAAGAATGATTTAAAGCTTGATGTCAACAGGATCGATAAATTAGATGCATTTGACTTAATATAAGTTTATTACTCATTTTACCAGCTCTAAGAGTTCTGTCAGTCATTATGAGCCAAGTTTGTGCTCACGTTCAATCTTCTGTCATAAAGACCTGAAGTGCATTATTCAGTTACTTTTTTTTTTCTTTTCCGATTAATATCCAGTTGCTTGTTTCTGGGCTCATATACACTTTAAAGAGCAAGAACTGAGATTTTATATAATCTTTGACAGGTTAGGTTTGATGGTTGTGGGAGCCGTAATGTTGGCATCTTTCATGACTTATGCGTCAGAGCACCTTGCAACTAGATCATTCTTGAGAGGTCTTGAAGACCGAGATGCTACGAGAAGTAGGAGCTTTTGTTAGATAAGTTATCAGTGAACTAAAACGAGTATGTAAAACTATTGACCAGTGACCACTGTCTTGTAAACAGTGTTTGATTCCTCTGTTGTAATCTGTTTCACATGGAACGCGCTAGATGAAATTGTAAATTGTTGCCAGAGTTTTTTTCTCCAGGAAATTTTTGTTGTACCATTGTTACAGGCACTATTAATCATACTGAAGCATTCTTCGGGCAATCCCAATCGACGAATAGTTCTTAATCTCAATGTCACCGAACTTAATTAACAGTTGTTCTGGACTCTAATTGCCCCATAAATTGTCCTAGTTTCTTAAGCTGTGTAGAAGTTCAGAAATAAAAAGAAACAAAATACTATGGAATCACTCATAACGTAGCCAAAAACACATTGTGTGTGCCCAAAAACACATTGCGCAAACACAACCAACTTAACTACCCAAGCATAAGAAAATGGGGTGCCAGAATATAAGCGAGTGACTGTTCGTGGCGGGTGTAGCACCCGGCGAACAGTCAGCACTGGTTGTGGCGTGTGTTGTTGTTTCTGTGTGCTTAGGCGTGCCAGCACCCTTGGAGCGGTGCAACTCGACTGCGTGCGACCCCCTGGCGAGTCGCCTCGTCTGCTCCCAATCGACTCTGACTTCCTGGTCAAGCGACTGTTACGCGGGCGCTGACTAAGCCGGCGTACAGGGCTCGAACAAGACCTGAATAGAACTCTCTACCAGGATTTTCTTCCCAACCCCTCGAGGATTGAGGATCTTACTTTGATCCGGAGAAGCAAAGCAGAGCTGTTTCCAAGACCACGGGTGTGTCACCGAAGTGACGACTCGATTGCTACCGGGGGTAGCGGACTGACAGACTCGATTGCTACCGGGGGTAGCGGATTGACTCGATAAACTCAGCAAACGCTCGGCACAAGTACGAGATTAGATCAATCGTAGGGCGGAGGAGGGTTGCATGAGGCTCAGCAAATGCTCGGCACAAGTACGAGATTAGATCAATCGTAGGGCGGAGGAGGGTTGCGTGAGGCTCAGCAAATGCTCGGCACAAGTACGAGATTGGATCCGTCGTAGGACGGAGGCGAGTTGCGTGAGTGGCTCAGCAAAGCGCTCGGCACAAGCACGAGATTAGATCGATCGTGGGGCGGAGGCGGATTGCGTGAGTTGCTCCGGAGAGGCTTTGGCAAGTTAGCGTTGCGCTAGAACTTGTGGTTGTTTGTGTTTGGTTGAGAACCTCTTCCTAGATGTCAGAAGAGTTATATTTATACGGTCAAGGAAACCTAGGGCTGTAACCTTCAGCCTGGCGGATCCCGCGACTCACCAGGAGTTTCCTTCCTTGTCTTGCCTCCAATCAAATCGGCGGAGATACTGTTGGAAGTATGGTCGATGCTGAAGTCTTGCAGTTTGGAGCAACACGTCATGACCTTGCTTGTTATGCTTCTGTTACTGTGCAGTATGGCCGGTTCCTCTAACACTTCCTTAAGGCATGGTGCAGCATGGCGCAGCATGGCTTGTAGTTGTTAGTTGATGATAGCCTAGCGTGCGCATCATTACATTGCTATTTTGCACTCAACTCCAACAAATATCTCCTCTAATGGATTGCTATCGAAACAACCCCTTATCACATCAATCAGTATCTACACCTAATCACCTAAGGAGATTCATATATTGTGTAGTTGGATTGTTACAAAACAACCCCAATCTGATTAGGTCGCAACTCACTTCCTCGCTTCAGCCTAACTTCCCCCAACGAGGTGGGAAAGTCTGAACTTAAAGGTTTTGACTCTGATCAAAACCCCTCCGGGCCTCGGGGTGAAAGCCCAATTGAAATAAATTCCAATTGTGGCCCAAACATTGCCCCCCAGTCTCCGATATTGAGGTATAACGAAATAGAAGAGAGACTGAGCCCCAAACGCTGGCTCATCCGCAGCAATTTAAATAACTGGACTGTTGCGCCGTTTCCTCGCCAATCACAATTTCCCAATTCAAAACGGTAACACTGTTCACCTAAACCCTTGATTGCTGCGAAACCCAGCGTTTCACAAAACAAGAACCCCTTTCGGATTCCTATAAATTCTAACAGAGACCCCTCGGTTTCTCCTTCAACCCAGCTTTCTTTCCTCTTCCTTACCCAGCTTTCTTTCCTCTTCCTTAGCCCGAAATCGGAAGAAACCCCGGCTCGGCTTGCAATGGCATCCACCATGAACTTCGCCATCCGCTGCTCGACGGCGGCCAAAGCCAAAAAATAGCTCGAAACTCTCCTCACCTGTTCCGGAGAAGATGACCGGACTTGCCTCAAAAAGTCCCAACAGGATCTCGTCTCATTAGGTCCTCATGTAGTGGGCTACGATGCTAATAACGATGGCGGAGCACACCAGGTGCTCGACGGTCCGGCCCGCCCCCTGCCAGTG
The DNA here is from genome assembly GCA_963682095.1 of Potentilla sterilis. Taxonomy (NCBI): domain Eukaryota; kingdom Viridiplantae; phylum Streptophyta; class Magnoliopsida; order Rosales; family Rosaceae; genus Potentilla; species Potentilla sterilis. The sequence goes on along the minus strand of OY821756.1, from coordinate 942,766 downwards.
ATCTTCCGCTCTGAAGACCCGGTGGAATGCCCAAATTTCCAGAAAGATCCTCACCAATGCACCGTAAACCATGCCGCCTGGCCTCTGGTCCGGTCCTGGATGAAAGCCTGGTACGCATCCCGGCTTCCCCTTGATAAAGACCGATGGAGACAGGCCGGAATCGCGGATGTGCTCAAGCTCTGCTTTAGTCTCAGCCCCAAAGGAGGTAACAGGTGCGCTCTTGTTCCCTTGATCAGCCTCTGGAACCCCACGGTCAACGCCTTCGAATTCAGATTTGGCCATTCTTCCATGACGTTGCTAGACCTCTACGCTGGCTTCGGGTTCCCGCTCGGCCTAGGGGACTATGATGAGAACCTCTATACAGAGAGGAAATACCCACGGAGCGAAATTGATATGTTTAAGGTTGGTGGGTTTGAGAAGTGGAAAGATGCGTTCTTTCAGAGGGACGATGATCTCGGTGGAATAGCCTTCCTATCTTTCTGGCTTAACAAGTTTGTGGTCTGCTCCAACACCAACAAAATGACCAAGCTCTACCACCGTATGGCGGAGATATTATATGCTGGCGCAGAAATTAGCCTTGGCCAATTCGCTCTAGCGCACCTCTACCATTGTCTGTATCAGATATCCGCCCACCCGATGAACTGTGCCAAATCAGGTCCGCTTTGGATCCTAGACATCTGGTGCCAAATGCATTTTCCCCAGCTTGCTCCAGTCATGAAGGGGAAATCCAAGCCCGATCAAGTTGTGGGGCAGGAGTATGTTGGCTGCGCCGCTAGCCCGGATCTCAGCTACGCTATCTGCCTGGATATATTCTTCAACACAACTGCCGACGAGTTCTTCACTGAGGCGCAGCGGCTGATCCATTTGCAGTATCCGCGCGGGCTATCCCGGGGCCTCCTTCCATCTGGTAGGCAAGACGCTACCAGCCAACGGATCTTCACCTGGAGTACCTCCATGGCCGATCTTCCCATCCTCCCTCTTGACAAGAAACATCCCGTCCACGAGGTCTACGCGCCTCACTTCTTCGCCCGGCAATTCGGCCTCATACAACTCTTGCCCTACCCGCCGTTGAAGAGTGTGAACTATTTCTCCGCGTGGCGGAATAGCAAAAGTTGCCCCCCCAGTATCTGATCATAGCGATCGGTCTCGTCTGCAGCCTCTTGGCATCCAGCAGGACTGGGACCATTACCCAAGCGTAAAGGCTTCCATGGATGCCACTGGCCCATATCAGCACTGGTGGGCACATCTTCGAGGCACGCTCTTCAATCATCCATCCGTCTTCTACTTCCGGAGGCTCTTTCGGAACCAAGGTCCGCACCTCACCCCTGCTGATGAGAAAGTGCTGGAGGGCGATTCGCTGCAGTTGGACCTGTCCCCCAAGAAGGTGGTACCCCTCCCCCTTTAACTGCTATCTTGGTTTGTCAGATGACCTCGCCTAGTTCCTGACTTGTTTAATGAAACAGGCATCCGAACAAACCCCTGCGGATAAGGGGAAGCGAAAAGCTATCTGCGCGTCCCATCGGCCACCAAAGAAAAGCAAGACTATTGTTGAGGCGGATGAGGAATCAGATGAGGAGGAGGCATACCCGTGAGTGAATTCAACTTCTCCCTCAGTTACTTGTATCCTTGGATATTGGTTCATAAATACCTACCTGACGCAGATATCCAAACTCTATCCTTCTTTGCAGACCTCTCCCCTTCGAAGGAAGCGTTCCTCGTCCGCTGCCGCCACCAGCCGAGACCCTGCGGTAATAGAGATCTCCTCTGGTGAGTCCTCTAACCCTTCTGAAGAAGCAGATTCTTCTAGTTCCGACGAGGACTATCTGGACCTCTATGTTCGTGAACTTTGCGGCGATAGTCTTCCTCAACCTGTTCCTCTGCGCTGTCTTGATGCAGGTACTTCCTCCAGTCTAGCCCTCGCAGTTAGTCAGAGTTCTATCCAACCCATCCTGACCCTTCGTGCTGCTGCAGAAACTGGACCGGAGGCGGAGGAAAACCCAGATGCTACTATGGCGGAGGCCCCAACAGATAGGCCTCTGCTCACGCTATGTGGCGCTCCTGGCAGTTCCTCAACTCCACATCTGCACGAGGCAGAAGAAGAAGTAGAAGAAGAAGAAGAAGAGGAGCCGATTCAGGGCGCAGAACAACCAGCGGCTGACGAGCCATCCTCCCCTGCACTTGACCTATCTCCGGCAGAGGAAGAGGCTCTAGCTGGCGTGGAATCTCTGGCGGGTGCTGCCCCCCGGGTTGAACCAGTTTCAACCCCTGCTGACGCTCCCATTGAAGCCGATCAGCCAGCACAAGCGGGGCGGCCCGGATCTCCTCAGCCCGAAGAGACCACGTTGACGGAGGTATATATTCCCTATGTTCTAAATTGGTACCTCCCTTGGTCTGAATTGCTTCTAATCCTCCTTGATTATGAGCAGGTGGAAGAAGAGAGAGTAGCAACCATGAATGCCACCCCACTGGTGGTGGATGCTGCCCCCCAGGTTGAACAAGATCCAACCCCTGCTGCTAATCCAGTTGATACAGCTCAGCAAGAGCAAGCAGGGCAGCACGGATCTCCTTTGAGTCAGCCAGAGGAAACCCCTTTTTCAAAGGCTATTGAGGTATGATGTAAAATCCACCTGAAGAGCTATTTTTCCTTAGTTAGAACTATTCCTAACCCCTTTTTATGAACAGGTGGATGATGATGATGATGATGTGGAGACCACCAGCACCGTCCCACAGGCAACGGATTCTGGTTCCGTGGAACCTGTAACTGCACAGGTCTCCCTGCCGCAGACCCCAACCCCCGAAGGTCTGGTAGCGGCGTCTCCATCAAATCAGCCCTCCGCGATCCCTGGCGGATCGGGCTCAGATCTTCAGGAGCAAACAGTCCCTGAATTCATCTTGGCTGAAGATCCCTTCCTTCCTCCCCAAAGCCCTGAAGAGGTACAGAGGGCATGGGGAATCCTAGAACACCTAGGAGAGAAGGACCCGGCAAATGTTCAAGTGGCGGATGAGCTCACCTCTGCCCTTGAGGTCCTTAAGCACCACTTCCAGCACTTGCCCCCCGAGGTCCAAGCTGAAGCCAACGCTTCTCTCCTCCGGCTGCCCGCGGAGCTAAGGAGCCTGCACGAGCGTTTGCCTGCCCGGTCCACTCAACATGCCAAGCTTAAGGAAGCTGAGACTGCTCTCGCGGATGCTGCTTGTGCTTACAAAGATTTGGTCGCCCTGGCTACTAGTGACCCAGAAGCGGCTGAGATAGCTAAACTTGAAGACCAGAAGGCAGCCATAGACCAGCAAATTTCCCTCCTCCGCCAGAAACGAATCCAGCGCGCCAATAAAGTAGATCAACAGAAGGCCCTGGGGAGTAAGTTACAAGAGGAGCGGACGCGAGCAAAGAAAGGAACAGCAGAGTTTGATCGTGGGGTAAGCAAGACCAAGGCCACCATCAAACGGTTGGGCCTGCATCTGTATGAGTTTCGGCTTTAGCCCCTAAAAACTGGCTCGATGTATTTCATTCACTGAGTTTAATGATATGAGCCCATTTACCAAGCCCTATTCAGTTTGATTCGCAAACCAAACCCTGCGCATCAGTCTTATCCATGCTGTCAGAAAACTGTAGAACTGTTTCTCATGAATTTGAATTTTAAAACGGGAAACTGTTCCAACCTCTAACTGCCTAATAATTGCGCAAGTTCATCTCAGCCCTTGGATTGCTTCTAAGTGAGGCTATAAAAGCAACACCCTCCGGCTAGACCCGAGAACCCCAAAAAACTGCCTTAGAATGTTATTCAGCGTTTCTTCCCTTAGGTTCTGCTACCAGCCGCTATGGCTTCCTCAATCCTTTCCACCAGATCTAGTTCGGATGTTCTGCTGAACACCCCGAATCATAACACCCCATGTTAAACAAATCCCGAACCATAACATCCCATGTTATGTTCCGGGCGGATGTGATTATAGATTGGTAGCTGTCGATTTGGCACCCCTCTAGCGCATCGGCCGGAAGCCTAGCATGGATGCGGTTTGGGGTACATTCCTCTCAGGAGAGAGGAGCAATGAGCTTCAATAGGCCGGTTGTCTTCCTCCATATGAAGGGGAATCGGACAACCGTGGACAGCGCTGGGCTATTGAACTCATTGCATAATCGAGAGATTGTAGGAAGCGGACGTCTATGTGCCACTCTGCTTCGGCGTCAAGACAGTCTCTGCCACCCCCATCTCTACGCTTCATCCGCTGATCTCTCAGGATCTTACTCTTCAACCCCTGCCCGGAAAGGGTTCGGATCGAAGGAGATGGCGAAGATCCCCATATACCAAGATGGTATCAGAGCTAGTTGGCGGATATGTATTATTAGTTACTTGCCTTTGTAATCGCCATGGTCGCAAAGCCCCTTTACTTTTGTAAATAAAACAAAAATTTAGAATCAAGACTTGCATCGCACAATTCTTACCAAAGGCAAAGGTTTAGGGCACACCCCAACGCGGATGTTCCTAAAAACCCCTCTTCGAAGGACAACCAGGCCTAGCCCTAAAGAGAGTTGAAAAATTTCAAAAATTTCGAAAAATCCAATCGAACGCGAAAGATAAGTCGGATATTGCCCTTATGTTGCCCCCCTAGTTTACTGGGCTGCGCGGATGTGCAAAGCCAGAGCCAAGCCGAGTAAACTAGATAGGGTTCACAAGTGGTTTCCCCCAGAACGGGCTAGGTTTGACGAAAAGGTGGAAGCCCGTCCGCCGTTGAAACCCCATCTGGCCCACTAGAAATGGAAAGTAAGCCCAATGCCAGGCAGCCCGAAACAGATGCTTGGGAAAAGTAAACTGGTATGAATGCAGGATTTGACAGTTACCGAAACGGTGGGAAGAACCGAGAAGGCGCCAGTCAAACCCCATTGATCACGCATCGATTCCCAAGCGAGCAGGCGCCGAAAACGGATAGATTCATAAAGATGGGTAGACCGAAGCATTAAAGCTCGCGTAACCCCCAACCGTTGGATCCCCTCGCACATGTAGTATAAAAGGAACCCCGTAGTTGCAGCAAAAATCTCACCAGATCACCCTGCTTTAGAGCAAATATGGCCATCGTAGAGTTGTTAGCAAATGGCTTAGCCCTCTGGCTGCCACAAGCCTTTCCGCCAGAGAAACCGAAATCCCGGTTAAATACCCCAGTAACCTCAGTCACCCAGCGTTAAATAAATCCTAACCCCGGTCACCTAGCGTTAGGCGGCCTAAAGCTGTGCTTCCTGGTGTCTAAGCAACACCCGGCCAGTCTAACGCTAGTGACCCGGTTAGGTGCTTGGATGAATGTCATTGACACGTTCGATGACCTTCACCCCGAGCAACCCATCCACACGTTCCCTCAGCGGAACTGTGTGTTTTTCCTCAGGCGCCGCCACTGCATCCTCATCTTTCCCTTTTTTCCAGCTCCTTTTCCCCTCCTGGAATTAGCAGAGCTCCGAAGAAGAAGAGGACTTGGGAAAGAGGATCAAGCAGCAGCACGAGGAATCCGCCAGTCCCCCAAGACTAAGAGAGACGTAGGATGGTATCAGAGCTAGCTAGTAGCTCTCGTTGTATTTTCTTTTCCTTGTAATGCCCTTGGCCGCAAAGCCTTTGTATGAATACAGCAATCTGCACTTTCTATACTAATCATTCGCCAAGATACGAATCTGATTGATAATGAAAAGTACAAGGACACAAACACCCCTGGCGGATGTTGAAATAAAACAAGGCAAAAGAAAAAACAAAACCCTAACGGTTTTGCAATGAAAACGAAGAAAACTTCACAAACGGCGGGAAACACCCCTGGCGGATGTGCCGTTAAACGGCGGAAACACCCCTAGCGGATGTGCCGTTATAACTTGTTGCCTTCCGAGCGTACTGGACTAAGAATTCTGTCCAGAACCGTCATCCGCCGGAGGGACCTCGAACTCCCAGACACTTGGAAAGTATTTCTTAAGATATCGCCCATTAATGGGATTTCTGTGAACTTCGCCTTCCAAGTCTCGGAGCTGGTAAGCCCCCTTGCCCACGATACGATCGATGACAAATGGACCCTTCCAACGAGGACTCCATTTACCACGACCCGGTTCGTCTAGGGGCAGAGCTACCTTCCAGACCAAGTCTCCCTCGCCATAGGTTTTACCCTTGGTCCGCTTATCATACGCCTTGGCGATCCGCTGCTTTTCCTGGATGATAGTGTCCAAGGCCTCCAGCCGTTTTTCGTCGAGGTCTTCATGTTCCTGGAACATGGCTTGGACATAGTCTTCACCCAGTAGCTGATGTTGCTCGCGAACCCGTAAAGAAGCTACATTGATCTCCATTGGCAGGACAGCATCATGGCCATACATCAACGAATAAGGGGTAGTACCTGTAGGAGTCCGCTTAGAGGTCCTATAGGCCCAAAGCGTGTTGTCAAGTTGAGTGTGCCATGATCTCGGGTTATCCACTAGCATCTTCTTCAGAATGGATATGATAACCTTGTTAGTAGCTTCCGCTTGACCATTGGATTGAGCATAATAAGGAGAGGAATGGAGGAACTGGATACCATAATCCGCTAACCAAGTTTGGGTCTTCTCAGCCATGAAGGCTGCCCCCCTGTCCGCCACTATGCACTCTGGAATGCCGTAGCGGCAGATGATGTTTTGGAACACAAAGCGGATGACAGTATCTGCATCGCAGTTCCTGGTTGGTATAGCTTCAACCCACTTAGTAAAGAAATCGGTGCCCAGCAAAAGAAACTTATGCTGCGCAGATGAGTGTGGATTGATCTCTCCTACGAAATCTAATGCCCAACCCCTAGTAGGCCAAGGCTTGATGATGGGTTGTAAAGGAATGTTAGGAACCCGCTGCACTGGCCCGTGTTGCTGGCATTCCTGACAACCCTGAGCGAAACTATGACAATCTTTCAAAATGGATGGCCAATGATATCCATATATGCGAATAAGCCATCTCATTTTGGGTCCGGACTGATGTGAACCACAGACCCCTAGGTGTACCTCTCTCATGATCCGCTTGGCTTCGACGCCAAAGATACACCTCAATAAGACTCCATCTTCCCCTCTGCGGAAGAGTTCGTCTCCCCTGAGAAGGTAATTTGTTGCGAGATGTCTGGTTCTCCTCTCGGATGGTGCAGATGGGTCCTTCAAATATGCTATGATTGGTATTCGCCAGTCAGTATCGACAGGCTCAACTGTAGCGACCAACCACCCTCCGCGCTCTCTCTGGCGGATAGCAAAGGATGGTAGAGTTCTGCGCTCCACCTTAAGGATTCTTTCCTTCACTCCCTGGGCTAGGCTGATTCCAGTGGCCAATTGTGCCAGCTCGTTGGCCGCTGAGTTTAATTCCCTCGGAACATAGTCTAAGGAAACATCAATAAATTGATCCAGTAGCTCAATAGCCCGCTCGTAGTAGTGTACTAAATGGAAGGAAACGCACTTGTAGACCCCCAACAGTTGATTAATGACTAACATGGAATCTCCAAGTACTTCAATTTCTTGTGCCCCCAGGTCGAGCAACAGCTCCAAACCAATGAGTAGGGCTTCGTACTCTGCCTGGTTGTTGGTGCAGGTCCACTCCAGCTGAAAAGAGTACAAATACTTGGCACCTGCTGGATTCTGGATACAAACCCCCGCGCCCGCCAACTTACTGGTACTGCTACCATCGAAGTATAAGACCCAAGGCTGGTATCGGATCACGTCAACGAACTCTGGCGGCTCTGTGAATTCCCCTTCAATAGGATGGTGTAACAGGAAATCCGCGATAGCCTGACCCGTCAGGGCCTTGAGTGGCGCGTATTGCAGGGAAAACTCTGACAGGGCTAACACCCACTTGCCAATCCTACCCCTTAGGATAGGTCTCGTTAGCATATACTTCACCAAATCAGTCTGTGCCACCACTATTGTTGTGAATGAAAGCATGTAATGGCGGAGCTTAATGCCCGCGCAATACAGGGCTAGACACAGCCTCTCGACTGGTGAATATCTGGTCTCTGCATCCAACAACGTCCTGCTGATGTAGGCTACTGCATATTCGACTTTCTTTCCATCTGCCAGGGTCTCATCCTGGGCTAGCAGCCCTGCGACAGAGATATCAGAAGCAGAGATATACAGTTTGAGAGGGATACCAGGCGTAGGCGGCCGAAGGACCGGCGGACTAGCCAAATACTCCTTGATCCTGTCAAAAGCAGTTTGGTGCTCAGGACCCCACTCAAAGATTTCTCCTGGTTTGAGCTTGAGTAGAGACAAGAAAGGTGCCACTTTGCCTGCTGAGTTGGATATAAACCTTCTGAGGAAATTGATTTTTCCAAGCAAGCTCTGAAACTCCCTCTTGTTTCTCGGTGCTGGCACGTCCAACACAGCTTGTACTTTGTCGCCAGACACCTCGATGCCTCTCTCATGTACCACAAACCCTAGAAAGTCACCAGCACAAACCCCAAAGACACACTTGGCCGGATTCATTTTAAGCTGATGCTTTCGCATGATTGTGAACACCCTTCGGAGATGATCAATGTGGTCTTCCCTCTTCTTGGACTTTACTACCACATCATCAATGTAGACCTCAAGGATGTCCCCCAATATTTTGCTGAAAATCACGTTCATCGCACGCTGGTATGTAGCCCCTGCATTGGTTAAGCCGAATGGCATACTGAGATACTCAAACGCTCCTGTGAACCCAGGGCAGCGGAAGGCGGTTTTAGGAATGTCCGGCTCGTATATTGGAATCTGGTGATAGCCTGCCGTCCCATCCATAAATGAGAGCAACTCGTGTCCCGCTACTGCATCCACTAGCATATCCGCTATGGGCATAGAATAAACATCCTTAGGAGATGCAGCATTTAAATCCCTGTAGTCCACACATACTCTGATTTTGCCATTCTTCTTCCGAACATGGACGACGTTGGATAACCATTCCGGATAAAGGGTTGGTCTGATTATCCCAGCGTCCACCATGCTTTGAACTTCTTTCTTGACCGCCATTGCAGTTTCAGCATTCATCCGCCGTTGCTCTTGCTTAACTGGCCTACATCCTTCCTTGATAGGAATGCGATGGCAAGCCAGCTCTTTTGATAACTCCGGCATGTCTTGATACTTCTCGGCAAAGCAGTCCTTAAAATCATGCAGCAACTCTATCAGTTGCTGCTTCAAATCTGGTCTAAGGTACTGACTGATCCCCACTTCCATGGGTTATGCTTATGTTCCCAGGTTGATCTTTTCGACAGGATCGCGTACCTTGGGTGGAGTATCATCCAGCGCTGCTGGAGCAGGCTGAATTACTTCCACCCCTGTTGAAGCTTCAAACTCTTCTTCCTCAATACACTCCACCAGTGCCACCTCCTCCCAGGCCACTCGCTCTAATCGATATATCGCCAAACGCTGCATAAAACTAGCAAAGGTTTCCGACTCCTCTTGCGAGAGGGTGTCACTCATTGGAAGTATTGGGAAGGAGCTCAATGGAAATTGGCCGGCTATAATCCGCCATAGCCTGGGCAATTCCCCACTGAGACAGCTCATTCTGGGTCACCCCAAGTGGATGCTTCTTATGGTCGACTCCCTCAATCCGGAGGGGTCTCATGTCTCTGTTGTAATAGCTGGCTTCCAGCTGGATGGCCGCTATCGAATAAGGGCGCTCATCTGCCTTGATGAGCACTGGCAACTCTGTGACTGGATCCCACATGATCATCTCTTGGTGGAGAGATGAAGCCACTGCTAGCGCCTTATGGATCCAATCCCTCCCTAGGATCATATGATAGGGAGCGTTCGCGTTGGCCACGTAAAATGCGTGATGGGCGTCAGAGGGTCCTATCTTAACTCGGAGCACAGCCACCCCAGCAGTTGGAGTTACATCCCCTGAAAACCCCTTCACCTTGGAGACAGACTGGATGAATTTGTCTTTTGGAATCTTCAGCTGTTCCACAATAGTAGTGGTGACGACGTTTACCGCAGCCCCTGTATCTATTAAGATCTTGCGGACCTTCATGCCCTGCACCTCCGCCGTCACGTATAGAGGCTTCAGATGCTGGGACATGTCGAACATAGGCTTGGCAAACATCACGCATTGCTTCAGAAGGTCTCCGGCCCCTTCGGGATATCGATGGCTGGACCGAAAAACCCCGGGCTCAGCCTCTGCCTCACTCTCACCCTCAGGCTCCTGTACTGAGTAAACAGGATGAGAAGCCTCTTCGTCGTTGATGAAGTGAGCAGTGGGCACAGGCTCTGGCAGAGCATAAGCAGATGACAGAATGAAGACCATGTTGCAATGGTGAGCCATGGCCTCATCCCCAGCCTGCTCTTCGTCCATCGGCACCTCTCCTTCGTCTACCGCTTCGGGCTCATCCTCATAGTCAACCATTTCTTCTTCCTTATCCAGATCTACGTCTCCTACGTCGGAGTCAGCCTGTATACTGGAGGCGACTGAGGATGTCCTAGTTGGCACAGTCATCTACAGCTTCTTAGCTGCGTATTCCACGAAGTTGGTTGGCGCCTTAGGCTCTTTTGGCCTCGCCTGAGATATGGTAGCGGACGGCCCGCTTGATTCCGCCAAAACTATTCTGGATTCCTTGGGAACAGCCTCCCTCTCAGAAACCCCCACGTTGCTCGTGTTCGCAGCCAATGACGCGCTGTTTTCCTTTGGTATCCACCGCATAACGGTGGAACCCTTGCTGGTGTCAATCACCATCACATCTTCTTGAGCCCCCAATGCCCCCTGCTTCCCGGCAGCTTCCGGTTGTGACTTCTTTGGAGGGGACTGCCTTGCTTTCGAAGGCTCAGGAGGGAAATCCAGCTTTCTCCTTGGCTTGGACTGAGGTGCACCAGTGGACCTTGGCAGATCCGCCACCCTATCGTGCACACTCTTTCGAGCTGCCGGTGGAACTTCTGCGGCTCGCTGTCGTCTAGAGTCCACGTATGATTTGGTTCTTACCCTGTAGCGTTTATGGATCTCCTCCACCCGCTCCACGGGTACTGACAGCTCTTCCTCGGTTACCCTTCCCGACACCAGATCCGCCAAGGTTCTTTTCGCCTTGCCAAAGCGTCTCCGCTCGTTCCGGGTGGTCACTGCAGCAAGCTCAATTGCCTTGCCATCTCGCTGGGTATACCATCTGTCCGCCTTCGGATCGTTCCTAGACGCTGGCGGAATATAAACCTCCACGGATGGTTCTGGATTCGCAGCTTTCTGCGAACCCCCAGCCGTAGCTGACTTGACTCCGGACGGTCCTGGGCCTTGCCTTGCTGGCGCAGCTGTCCTCGGACCCGTGATGGTATTTCATCCACTTGTAACTCTCCCTGCCTGACTTCTCGGGCGGCGGATGCTCTAACTTAGCTTTCTCGAGGGCTCTCTTTTCAGCTTTCTCCTCCGCCTCCTTCAAGGCTGCCTGAAACTCCTCATAAGTAATCGGCTGCCCTGTATTCAGTCTGCACGTGAGGCAGAGCTTGGAGCGAGGGACCATCACCATGTCCTCTTCTTCAATCGCCCCAACCCAAAATTCTGGGCAGGGCCTAGGTTCGCTGGCGTCGAACCCCAGCTTGCCATCGTTCAGCCACTCCTGCAACTGATCCTTCAGACCTACACATTCAGAACTAGAGTGGTCAGAAGACCGATGGAAAAGACATGTAAATCCGCCATCCTCATTGCTAGGATGGCATTGGTAAAACTCCTGAATTTCTGGTGCCCCCTGGTGCACCATGGCTTCCCAGATTTCCTCCGCCTTGCTTGCGTCGTAAGTATACTCCTGAAACCTGGAAACCTGCTTCCTACACTGCTGCGACAGACTCGGACCAAAGCTGATCTCGATAGCGTTCACCCGCGGTGCACCCTTAGCCTTTGTCCATTGAGGCTCCTTAGGATTCTCCAACTGCAGGACGTTGTCATTGATCCATACCTGCAACTGGTCCTTCAACTTCACACAATCCTTAGTATTGTGATTGTTCATATTGTGGTAGCTGCAGTATGTCTTCCCCGCCATATAATCAGGCTTGGGGGAAAATCCATCATGATGCAGACGCCCCTGGTTGAACAATTCTTGCAAAATCTCGTGAGCCCTGTGGGCGTTATAGGTGTATGCATCAAAGGCTGATTTGGTTGGAAGAGGAGTGACTAGCTTAATAGGTTCCCTGACCGGCTTCGCTACCTGGGACTGCAAAGGCTTCTGATCAGTCCTCTCGATGGCCGCGACCTCGACCTCCACTTTCTCCTCATCAACCCATGTTAGGATTGGCCTAGGAACTGCATCCGCCTGGATGGCTGCCACGTTCTGAGCAGCGGTCGGAATTGGAGTTTTGGGCTTCAGAGTCCCCGGATAGTAGGACATCGGAGTCCCCTTCCTTCTTTCGTTCCTCTCCCTGGACCGATCAACATAGTGCTGCTCTTGACCCAGGCGATTAGTCAGATCCGCCATCGTGGTTACATGAACCTGCCTGAAACCCTGGCGGATCTCATCTATCAAGCCATCAATCACCATCCGCACAGCATGCTCCTCTGGAATTTCCATCTCACAGCGAGTCAGCTCCAGCTTGAAACGTCGCAAATAATCAGTGGCAGACTCGTCAGGCCTCTGTTCAGTCTCTGCCAGGTCCTTGAGTCCGATCTTCGCTTCCACAACCCCAAACATGGTCCTGAACATGACCTCCATGGTCTTCCAGTCTGGAATTGACCCAGGCTTCAAACGCTTATACCAGATAGCTGCTTCTCCTGCCAGGGACGTAGGAAAGAGCTTCAGCTTCATGATCGGGTTCTCAGCATACTGACATGATTCATTGGTGAAACGCATGATGTGCGTCTCAGCATCCTCAGATGTCTGGCCAGTAAACGGCGTAAAACGGATTGGCTTGAAACCGGCCGGGAAAGGCATCGCATTGATCTCAGGAGTCAACGGATTCTCGTACGTCTTGTCGACGTCGGGCAACCCCTGCAGCTCCCTGAGCTTGTCAGCGAAGATCCTGCCAATGTCCTCCAAGGTTATCTGAGCCACGGCGTTCGCTGGATGTACCGGCGGATCGTTATTAACCGGCTCTGTAGGAGGAACCTGACCTCCCCTCTGATTATTAGTGGCCCTGTTGTTAGATCCGTCAATTCCGCCACGACCGGCGTCGCGCTTGCGCTGGTCCTTTGGCTGAGTTGGATCTGTAACTGTACGGCCAGACCCCTCAGGGTGGTCGCCCCGTTCCAGCAACTGATTCATCAAGACACTCAGGTTGGCGAGCGCGGCATTGGTTTCCGCCAACTGCTCCTGCTGCTGTTGCCAGCTGCCCTCGGAGTTCCTGGCATAGGCGGTCAAGTCGTTCCCCAGCCGATCCTGCTGTTCGGCGAGGTACTTGAAATTAGCAGTGAACCCCCGCTGCTCCGTCTGCATACGCCTAACGGATTCACTTAGATCAATGACCACATCATTGGCCCTCTTCAGCGCCTCGTCTGTATGACAAGACTTTTCGATCAACATCTTCAGAGTATCCGTCACCTCCGTGGGAGTTGCAGACTCCCCAGTGAATTGTACCATCGGTGACGCATTCGGATCAGCGGATTCATCCGCGGACCCCGTTTCCAAGAAACCAGATATAGCTTCCCGGTTAACAAAGCCGACAGCGCGGTCGTCATCCTGAGAAGCGGCAGTGCTTTCAGTGGTCTCCTCTTCAATCTCCGAAACAGGTGGCTCGGAAACCGGATTCAGACCCTTTTTGCTTCGCAGGGCTTTAAGGGCAGCAGCAATAGCTTTTGCGTCCGCCAAAGTCCCGCCAAACACTTCCTTAACGTCAGCGTCAGTTAATCCCCTACACTCAGCTGTTCCATGCTGGATCAGCCCCTTGTGGGAAGTCTTCAAACAAGACATGGTCACCCTTACGTAAGGATTACTCCTTGTAGATCCCGCAATCTTTGACACAGGTCCCACTAGGCGTGCCAAAATGTTCGTGGCGGGTGTAGCACCCGGCGAACAGTCAGCACTGGTTGTGGCGTGTGTTGTTATTTCTGTGTGCTTAGGCGTGCCAGCACCCTTGGAGCGGTGCAACTCGACTGCGTGCGACCCCCTGGCGAGTCGCCTCGTCTGCTCCCAATCGACTCTGACTTCCTGGTCAAGCGACTGTTACGCGGGCGCTGACTAAGCCGGCGTACAGGGCTCGAACAAGACCTGAATAGAACTCTCTACCAGGATTTTCTTCCCAACCCCTCGAGGATTGAGGATCTTACTTTGATCCGAAGAAGCAAAGCAGAGCTGTTTCCAAGACCACGGGTGTGTCACCGGAGTGACGACTCGATTGCTACCGGGGGTAGCGGACTGACAGACTCGATTGCTACTGGGGGTAGCGGACTGACTCGATAAACTCAGCAAACGCTCGGCACAAGTACGAGATTAGATCAATCGTAGGGCGGAGGAGGGTTGCATGAGGCTCAGCAAATGCTCGGCACAAGTACGAGATTAGATCAATCATAGGGCGGAGGAGGGTTGCGTGAGGCTCAGCAAATGCTCGACACAAGTATGAGATTGGATCCGTCGTAGGACGGAGGCGAGTTGCGTGAGTGGCTCAGCAAAGCGCTCGGCACAAGCACGAGATTAGATCGATCGTGGGGCGGAGGCGGATTGCGTGAGTTGCTCCGGAGAGGCTTTGGCAAGTTAGCGTTGCGCTAGAACTTGTGGTTGTTTGTGTTTGGTTGAGAACCTCTTCCTAGATGTCAGAAGAGTTATATTTATACGGTCAAGGAAACCTAGGGCTGTAACCTTCAGCCTGGCGGATCCCGCGACTCACCAGGAGTGTCCTTCCTTGTCTTGCCTCCAATCAAATCGGCGGAGATACTGTTGGAAGTATGGTCGATGCTGAAGTCTTGCAGTTTGGAGCAACACGTCATGACCTTGCTTGTTATGCTTCTGTTACTGTGCAGTATGGCCGTTTCCTCTAACACTTCCTTAAGGCATGGTGCAGCATGGCGCAGCATGGCTTGTAGTTGTTAGTTGATGATAGCCTAGCGTGCGCATCATTACATTGCTATTTTGCACTCAACTCCAACAAATATCTCCTCTAATGGATTGCTATCGAAACAACCCCTTATCACATCAATCAGTATCTAGACCTAATCACCTAAGGAGATTCATATATTGTGTAGTTGGATTGTTACAAAACAACCCCAATCTGATTAGGTCGCAACTCACTTCCTCGCTTCAGCCTAACTTCCCCCAACGAGGTGGGAAAGTCTGAACTTAAAAGTTTTGACTCTGATCAAAACCCCTCCGGGCCTCGGGGTGAAAGCCCAATTGAAATAAATTCCAATTGTGGCCCAAACAGTGACCCTCGAAAGTAATAGCTGCAATTCATCTCATACAGTGAGAGTAAAAAAGTTTGATTTCGGCCACGAAAGTTTCATTTTGGAGAAGCATGAAAAGATCGAGTAGAGTGGTTGCGGCATGCATCAACGAGGGAGAGAGAGCCGCCTAGTGTCTGTCTAGACTCCGCCTAGCGTTCACTTAGTATCCGCCTAGCCCTTTTAGTTCTCACCTAGTGTCCGCCTAGCCTCCTATCGTCCTATTTAACTCTCACCTAGTACCCGCTTAGCTAAATTTTTGTATAAGTTCATCATTCATGTCTTTAACTTGATAACTTGTTTGCGTCTCACTGAGGTTCCCTATACTTGAGAGTAAAACACTGATTAAACTCAGCTATTCATGTTGAAATTATTTATGATATCTGTGTAAGTCATTCTATCTCGTAAGTAAACTCTTCAAAGCTTTCGTATGTAGGAGTTAGCGATATCACGTACCGTGTCATTTTGAAGTGTGAGATTAATTTATTTGATCATTGTGCCACAAAAATGGGAAACCCTGAATAGCAACTTAGAAGAATTGGCCTCCAAAATCTTGAGAGTGAACTTGAGTTTGTTTTCATCTTTGCAATCATCCTCAGTGCCTCATAAGACCATGCATATGTATTTACACTATGAATTTGCTTAGGTGCTTAATTGGTAGTAAAATTGAAAGGGGAAGAAAAAAAAGAGTCTTAGAGGAAGCCACATGTTAGGGAATACAAAATCATTTCAGCTAATCCAACTTGGTGAATTATATAACCTTCCTATAAAGTTGTAGGTACGGACATCCAAGTCCACAACAACTGATCAAAATGCTTATTCACCAATATGCATTTCTATAATGATATCATTCTGGATCCCTCTTCTCTAATTTGCTTATGAGATTCTGCCATTCTGGATCTTATATAACTCATAAGCTCATATATATATATATATATATATATATATATATATATATATATATCTGTCATGGATGAGCTAGCTAATCATCAACTACATTATATATATACAGCATATATATATTTTCTATGAGGGTTGCCACTGAGTCTGATGAGTCATGGACCAATAGAAAATCCAATCTGGATTGTCCTTTTAGTCTTCATCTTTCTCCTTTCTTTTATAAATGTTTATACACAGTTGCATGTATTTTGCACTAGGTGACACATGGTGACTAACTCAAAGTTAAACAAAGGGAAAAGGAAAAGGAGATTATGATGGTTGTTGGGTGAGACTTTGAGTATCATCCATCATGGATCCTTATCCTGAATCCAGATAACTAGCTAGCTTTTGTTATTAACGTTAAAAATGTGCAGAGAAAGCTATTGTTATGGCCCCTAATGTTCCTTGCTTTAACCAATTGGAGCAATTTGGTCAAAAAGATTCCTTCTTCCCAAGGAAGTATATCTGAGCTAGTATCCTTCTTTCACTCTAAGTCAGATAATTCTAGATATGCAAACATCTCTCTCGATCTGGATTTTGTTAAAAGTATAATTATCCACCATCTTTGAGTAGGTTCGCCACAGTTGGAGTTACATTTTTTACTTTCATATTTAGCACGATAGTCGCATTCATCACTGCAACCGTCGGTCTTGGCCAAATAAATCGGCCAGTATCGACCAATGCTATGACCATTGACCCAAGCATCACCCTTCCCCAACCCTTGTAAATCCACAACAACTGGGTCAGATCCCAGAGGAGCTTTGAAAGTGGTCTGAAAAACCGCAATAAGCAGCAAGTTGTTTTCAATAATCTTTCTCACAATTCATAAACTAACCAGAAACATGCAATTATCTAAACCTGGACAGGCAATTGGGTTAGTTATACCTTGTACCATGTCATCATTCTGTTTACAGGTAAATTTTCAGACGACCATTTCATTGCTTTCTCGGAGCTATATAGCTTGTTTGTCAAGCCATTTAATCCAACCTTGTATGACCATTTGTGTGCTGACAAATCCTTAATCGTAACACCTACGTCCCCGTATATACGTGTGTTTAGTTTAGTTTTGCATACTCTAATAGTATAATTTCTAAAAGATTTCTTCTTTAGAATCGTGTTTTGTTCTTTGTCAAGTATCGATTTCACCCACAAAATAACCGATACAACATACTGAGAGGGTGTAGAATGTAAGTACTTATTGGGTGGTAAGCATTGGCTTTTTACTTCTTCGATTGATCTTGGGCAGATTAATGAGCATTTCTATGTATTGTATGTCTGCAGTAGTAGTAAGTCCTCAGAATCTGAGTTGACAACGTGGTTACCATAAAGTCTCAGTTGGAGGAGTGTCTTACATTTTCCAATTATGCATGTTAATTTCTTATTTTCCTTTCCCAACTATCAGGAGCCATGTATATCGATCCCTTAGCATTGCCATTATCGGCAGCCCCACAGCTACACTTTCTATTATGAACTAGCTAGCAGATCCATCTTCAATCTTCGATCTTTATGCTGGTGTGTTAAACATGTGTCGGGGAACAACAATGGCAGGGACAGGGGCCTGGAGGCTCTATCACTCATCTCAGACACGTGTTAGATTGATCGATCATGAACTGCAGTAGTGCTCACATCTATGATGTTCTCTGATATATTGTGCCTCATCATTACTACTTACCTAAACTTTAAAAATGTGAACTTTGAGTCCCTCTTTCATATAATTACATTCATTGATTCAATTCCCAGCATTCTTAAGTACTTAGAGGATGAGCTTAATAGTTTTATACATACATAAACATAAATAATATAACGTGAAGTACTTGCTCTTTGAAATTAGAGGATCAGACTCGTACGCGCACAATAAGATTCCATATATCATTCAGCTCATCTAGTACTGATCATTGTACGGAGAAAAATAAATTATTTGGGACATGAGAATCAGAATTCCTGTTCAGAAATGGATACGTACAGTAAAAGCATACATAATTGATGAACAGAAAGTTCTCAGGTGTCAACGATTCATTGTTCAATTAACAAAAAGAACGATGAAAAACCAGTAAATTAAACACAGCTGTGTTGTACAAAGAAATGGAGGTCTCTTACGTACAGTAGTCGTGGAACTAAAACGCAGGAACATCGAAGAAACAGAAACCCTAGAACGAAAATACAGAAGCAAAATTTATTCCAGTTCATTTCCTCCCTTGATTTCGTGACAACGAAGCCGAAATCAGTAGACTACGGAGGAAAAGGCCAGGTCATTGCAATTAAAACGAAAAAGGGAAAGGGGATTATATACATGATCGAATATGATCATACATATTCGATCGAAAATCCAAGAACCAGACTTGCCTGAGGTTGCATTTCTCTCCTCAAGTACGTACTGCATCGCCTTCTTTGTTTACTTGTGAAAATCAGGCCACACGTCAAAGTTTCCGAATCTCGAATCTGCTCTCAACATTCTTGATCTCAGCTCTTGAACCACCATGGTCTCTTTCTTCGATTCCGGCCAACTCAACTCAGTAGGATAAAGAAGAAGGAGGAGGAGGAGGAGGAGGAGGAGGAGGAGAAAATGCAGAGGCCGGGATATATAGAAGTTGGGGGTGGTTGGTTCTACTTATAATGAATTGGGGAATTGAAGCATAGGGATTAGATTTTCTTAAATCTTGATGTGAGGGACGGATCAAACAAAGGTGAAAAGGAAACTTTGATTAAACTAAGCCACGTATTTACGTATTTACGTATTTCTGATCATATATAGAGGAGAGGACCTACTTTTCACATGTCTGTTTGTGTTTGTAACTTATTAAAAGGAATATCCCATTAAGTTCAAGAAAGGAAGTAAGGGCAGCTCTCACATAATTGAAGTGGGAATCTGAGCTAAGCTATCAGAACTGGATTCACGTCGCCAAAGAAACAGTAGAACTCAAAAAACAAATTAATATTCATAGTTGGCCAAAGCTCCCCATTGGACAAGCTAAGCTAAGCTGGCTTCTAATCAATTAAGTCAATCACTAAGTTGTTATGTAGTCTTGTTTATAAACACAGAGTTAGCTCTTGGGGATTGCATAAATATCATAATTATAAGCTCATCTGGAAATGGCAGCTTTGATGTACTTGCCCATATAATTTTTCTTAAGAAGATGTTTGAATGCAACTAATTGATCTAGTTACTTGTGTCAAATGGTTTCCTCACTTCTTTTCATGTTAAAATCTATATGTAAAGTGTCAAATTGGTTATATCAATTTTACACTTATTGATCTAGTGTCATATATAGTGTGCCCCGTCATCACTAAGTGGAAATCTAGGATTATCCACGTTCAATAGGTGATAAGCTCGTAGGAAAAGAGCTTGGCACAAACTAATCAGACACAATTTGTTCAACCTCCATCTAATTTGCTCAGATTAATTTATGTTTACATGAAGCTATTGGCCATGATCAAGATTCATATAACAAATTAAATAATTGTAGGCCAGCAAATTCGTAACACAAAAATGGTGCTTTGCATATGTAATGAGTCAAGAGTACTCGTAAGTCGTAAGTGGGGAAGGTCTACTGGAAACGTGATTTGATTGATCGGACTTGTAATAAACTACCAAATCAAGGGAAAGTTCGATCTGTTGTATAGTTGAGGTTGATTACATAGATTTAGCTTAAATTCAAATCAACTATCGCTTATCGAATCAACTATTTCTTATATTCATGATGAACTAGAATTCAGAATATAAATCAATTTTTGACGCGTGGAAGGGTGGTTGATCAGTCGAACAAGCTAGCTAAGCCAACCTTAACCCCATCAAGTTCACCTTCTCCAACTTTTCAAAAGCCAACGATTTTTACTTTGAGGTCTATGAAAAAGCATACAAGTATGAAAATCGAGTGCACTGGCACCATGAAAAGAACATGATGAACACCAATGAATCTGCAAGTCTGCTATTGGACTGGGTTTTCGTCGATAGAAACCAATCAGATTTCCAAACCTAACCGATCACACTGTATATAAGAGCAGCAGAGCCCACAGAAAGTGCCATCCTTCTTCTGTGCTTATAATGACTTTAAGAAATCTTCAGTATGAAGCACATCATCAATAGTACGTGATCAAGATGGTTTACCAAATTGGTGGAAACATTTTTCTCGTATAAGCTGTAGACAACAATATTTCCCCACTATACTATTGTTTCCACCAACCAAAATTTCCTAGTAATCTTTGTTTACTTATGATAGGTAATTCATACCTTCGAAGCCCCAGTAATGTCATTCAGTAAGTAGTAATTTTTTTTATGCAGATCGAAGTTACTAAAAGGTGAATAATTGGAGCTAGGCAATATCCCTTAAAAGAAGGGATAGTGATCTTCTTTTCTTTACTTTATACACTACGACGATATTTGTTGAGACAAACTGAAAATTTCTACATAAAAATGGAGTGGACGTGTAAATTTAATTGTTGAACAAAATTCAGTTTAGTACCCTCAATTTTTAGGTAAAAATCAGAATGACCACTCTTTTTAAAAATAAATCAGAATGACCCTTAAAGTTTTGGGTAAAAATCAGAATGACTCCAAATTTTTTGGTAAAAATCAGAATGACCACTAAACTTTCATATATAATCTCACGGGTCTAAAATTTCAAGTGACCTCGAAATGTGACGTAAGTCGTTGTTTTGGAACTGGCAACAAGGGCCCACATTTGACTGATTAATACCATATCTTTTATATGTGTATTTTATGTATGATTAAAATCAGAATTGTGTATTTTTTATTACTATATTTTGCATCAAACCAGCCTCTTATAAATATGTTAATTAAGTTTCATTTCAAATTTAGAAGGTTTAATATGCAAATGATCCATTTTACCTTATGTGAAGGTTTCAATATTGGAGTTTGAGCTCTTGTTGTTAGTTCCAAACCAGCAGCTTACGTCACATTTCGATGCCACTGGAAATTTTAGACTAAAGAGATCATATATGAAAGTTTAGGGGTCATTTTGATTTTTACTAAAAAGTTTAGAGATCATTCAGATTTTTTTTTTCAAAAAGATGGATGATTCTGATTTTTACCCAAAACTTTAGGGGTCATTCTGATTTATTTTTAAAAAAAGAGGTCATTCTGATTTTTACTTAAAAGTTGAGGGTACTAAACTGAATTTTATTTTTAATTATTTATCTACCCCATTTTTTATGTACGGCAAATAAAGAAAGCTTGAAGTACAGTCTTGAAATAAAGCATGCACATAGTGGTGGTCAACTTGATCGAGTTTAATTTTGTAGGTTTCTTTTTCTTTTTGCTAGTTTTAGTGCTTCTCCGTTATGCACTAGACATACTTATATTGAACTAATTTAGATTCTTGCTATTGTATGTTTGGTCTTTGACATCGATGTTGCATTTGTTCTAAATCCATAACTTGTTAGCTAATTAAATTTCATCTGTAATCATATGGCCGACAAAGGATTCCATATCATATGTATAGTGCACATCAATGGATATATTATCACTTTTAATTTAGTCTTTTTTGGCCGATTTTAATGGATAGTATGAAGTTGACTTAAAAGATGTAGTCGCCCTCCTAATATGTCCAAGCCTTTTACAATCAGAATTCAATTGAATTTCCAAAAGAATGATGCAAGCAAGCGTGCAATGCAATATATAGTGGACAATGAGAAAAATGGACAAACCACAACAATATATAAATCAAATAAAAAAGGAAAAAAACAAGTTCTAAGGCACTCGGTAGCTAGCTTTTTAATCCGGTTTAATTAGGAAGTTTATGAGGTAAACTGGATAAATTAAAGTAATACAGGTCACAACTCACAAAGAGAAACAACTTGGTAGCTAAAGCTGCAATCCAAACAGATCATGAATTTTGAATCTGCATTTATATTTTATATTAAGGGGTATTGGTATCACTCAAAATACACTTTGAATGTATAAATTTTGAATCAATTATCATAATACAGATACAGAACTTGAAATGTATAAATCGACAAATGGATATGACGATCTCTGTCTTCAAATGTTGACACGGACCAAAAGAAATCTCGCTGAATCAGGCTAGGGCTCCTGGACATGATATTGGTGAATATTCAGCACACCTGAATGAGTGAATGTTCTTCAGCATATCACCGATAACATGTTCAACCCAGTTTCAGTTATTCTGTGTGCCAAAATGCCCAAATAGCCGAGGAGGAGGAGGTAAGGGATATGCTCGCTCAGGTAGCTTTGCTCTCGCGGGCGCTGCAACACTTATGATGATTTGTTTAGGGTTTCCAGCTTTTATAACTCATTTCTCAATTTACACTTCTTATCTAGCTCTTTACCAAATAAACCTCAATTGACATGATGCTCAGTCACGTATATATCCGTGTATATGCAAACACAAAGATTCCGATCCTCGATCGACTTGATCCAGGAATAAGGGTGATCGAATCCCACGTACTTGTAACTACACAACTTTTCCCAATCAGTCTTGGTTTCCTGATCCTGCACAACTTACTTCGTATTTGTATACGTATATACATAAGACGATGCAGAAGGCAAAGCCCATAACTATTCCCGACCGGAAACTCATCCCCAATATCCACCGCGACGTCACCATGTGTGTGTGTGTGTGTGTGTCTATATATATATATATATATATATATATATATATATTGCCCGGTTACGAAATGAGAAAAGGAAGAAGGAAAAGGGGAAGGCAGCTAAAAATCTTCGGCCCTTATCTGAAACACATAACACACTCATCAATATCATACTGAAATCAGTGAAATACGTACCATATTTTATGTTTAAGTTTCGTCATACTGCATGCTGCAGGTTAATGCTTCTGATTGCCAGGTTCTGGTTAATGCAATCTGCAACCACAGGTCCTATATTGCTCAGCTGGAGCACTCGTAACACATTGTGATTGGAAGACGCTGCTTGAGATTGTAGCAGGTGGAATGCCTTTGATTTGCAAACCTTTGTTGAGCGAACACTTAACGCGAGGATGGCAGAGGGTGTGTGGAAGATTGATCTCAGGTTGAATGATTATATGCTTCATGTCTAATCAATCAATAAAAATGAAAACTCATCAATTGTAAATTGTATGAAGTCATTAATGATTAATGCATTTACAACTGATTAATACAAAGTGCGTGCGGGTCAAGATTAGTTTAGGGTTTAAGATTCTAGGGCTTTTGCTGTCAAATTATTTTATACGCGGGTCAGGGCCAAACTGAATGAGCCCAGATGTTATCGACAGCTTTTTAATCCGGTTTAGGAAGTTTACGAGGTAAACTGGACACTAATACAGGTCCATAAAGAGAAACAACTTGGTAGGTAAAGCTGCAATGCAAACAGATCATAAACTTTGAATCTGCATTGATCATTTATATAATACCAAATATACACTATTTGAAACTGCCATTCATCTCAAATAATGGAATAGCATTCAACTATCATAGTACAGATACAGAACTTGAAATGTTTTATATGGACAAATGAGAGATTGTTATAACGTCTTGAATCATTGCTGCGCGCCTCTAGCTCTTGATATCTGAAAAGTATAAGAGGATTTCAAGATGCGCGCAGTTGCATAACAATAACAGGAAACAGAGTGCCAAGGAAGAAGATGAAAGAAGCAAGGGAAATGGCAAATACCTGTTTACAGCATCCTAATAGGCCATCACATTTCCATCTGAGAAAACCCTGTTGAAGAAAGGAAGGGAAGAATAAAAAGAGCGAGACAGCTGCAAATCTGTGGCCCTTAAAAAATCAGCCACCAACTTCAATCTTTGTTCTTTTATTTGACACCAAACTTATCTCTTTTCGTTCCACTGTATATTAATGATTCCTTTGTTCAAGCACAAGTTTGCGTAGATTAAGAACATGAAAAGAGATTAATATCCCAAAATAAAGGCATGTATTTCAGCCCAACTCGATGCTGTATAAAGAATGCCAGTTAACCCTTTCCAATCAGAAGACTTTCCTTCCACGCACCCTTTTTGTTTCTTAACTAAACCAGGAAACAATGGAACAAAAGAAACACCGAATTGAGTTCCTACTCTCCTCAGGCTTGAGCTTGACCCTATGACAATTCCTATATCTGCCTCAAGGAGGCATAGTATGTCACCCACTGAGTCTCCAATGTAAATTGTCAAGTTCTCCCTGTCACTTGGACAACTTTTTAGAATATCTCTGAAAGCTTGAACCTTGTCAATAGGAGACTCCACCTTCTTAACAAGTTTACCAGTGGAAACAGATTCTTCAAATGTGAACTCATTTGCATGTATTTCTGGCTCATTTAAACCCCCTGCACCAAAAATAATGTATACATAATGCTGGCATATGTAAAGAGAACAACATAACAATCTCAACAAAAGGAACTTCAGACCTAAAAGAAGAATGGCAATAAAAATAACAAGACAGCAAAGTGTTTGTGTTGCAGAAATATATTAAATGAGACCAATGAACAAGTTTTAGGAAAGTGCACCTGATGAAAAAGCTGACCTAATAAGATCAGCACACCAACAATATGAAAGAACATGAACATTTGCATTCAAGTTATCACTTTTGATGATTTTCTTGAAGAAATCAATACAACCATCTTGAAGAATGAGACGTTCGCCAGCTCTTTTTATATCTTCCATATTAAGACCCTTCAGAACCCCCGACTCTATCACTCTATTGTTTGCCTTTTTCTCGAACTCTGAAAGTTGCTCAAGCGCTTTATGCAAATTGTTATAGACAAACTCCACTACAAACCAATAAAAAGGGAAAACTATGAGACTTCAGGAAGGACGCCCATAAATTGGATTTGATAACAATTTCACACTTCAAAACATATAGTTCAAATTGCATACAAATTAAACAAGAATATGTTAGTACCTCTTTCGGTAGGAATAATACTTTCTATGCATTGCTCATACTCTTCTGTGTACTGCTTGGAAAGAAGGCCCCATGTATTCCTGAGATCAGCTGAAGACATCCGTGCAAACTGATCTTCAGATGGATTTTGATCTGATTTTGGGGCGGTTACTATTGCAATTTCAGCCAAAATGGCAGAGGAATCAACAACAGTACAAGTCAAATCAAAATCTGAAAATATCATGAGGCGATCTTTTGCGGGGTTATGCTCTTTGATAAGAGGAACTACAGTCGGTTGATCAAGTGACTGAGCTGAAAAGAACTCTATCTCAAGCTTCATGGCTTGGTAATAAAGCTTTTCAATGATGTCAAGCTCCTCGCCAGTCAAAGAGACACTCAGCTTATCCAGCAAATCTTCAGTTTGCGCCGCTGACGCCTAAGTTCAAATATAATATTAACTAAGTTCTTGAGGTAAAGAAGACTACTAATGTAGAAACAAGATGTAAACATAACCTTATATATAGATAAGAGAGGACAAACCTGAAATTCTTTGGAAGAATAATTGTCAATCCACTTCTTGTATGGATGAGTAGTGTCTTTGGGATCTGTAACTGCATTGAACTCCTTACCAATAAAGGCATACAATCTCATGCAAGGAGTCATGGCACCAAGGGTATAAGCAGCAACTTTGGTTCTTTCAAATGGAGTTGCAAGTTTACCAGGGCCTTTTACTCCTTCAACTTTACCGGAGGCCGTTGCCAGTAAGAATTCTGTGTACTTCACTGCTGCAGAGCTGATAGAGATGTTCTTAGCATCTAAACCCCATTCCTGCATTTAACCTTATATTTAGACAACGGGAAATGTTACTTAACTATATAATCGACTCTATTCTATAGTTTGCACATAAAGGAACCATTGAACTACTAAACATACATATTTGAAATATTACAAGTCACTAGTAGTTTACACCTCTACTGAGGGCCCTCATCTTACCTGCACGAATGAATTATGCATTTTGAGTTCCTGAACAACAGCACTCCTTAACTCAGAAATTGCAAGCTTTGCATCATCGTCATCTGCGCACTCTTCAGCCAACTCATACCTAAAAAAGCAGACATTAGTAGAGGTCGAACAAGTGCATCACTTAAACTCATACCTAATACCGACCCCACTGCTGAAATTCTGAATAAACTAAACCATAACCATTTCCTATTTCTAAATTATTAAATTTGTGGGAAACAATAAAAAGCTTACCTCATTTAATGCACATAAATATATCCAAAACACTTTAACTCCATTTGGTTGCTGAGAAAACTGAAAAACAAAAAATAGCTATATGATTTTAGTTACTCCTGTTTCCAGAGATCCATAAAGTCAACCAAATATTACACCAAACAAAACTACAATATGATTCTCCATTTCAGCAAAGATATTTTTTTTTTTTTTTTTTTAACTTCTTTTCAAACCTTTTCTCAGCAACCAAATAAAGCTTTAAGACAAAATCCTAGTATATCTTCTGGTAGACTAATACACTAGGAAAAATAATTTCTCTAAAAACTTAGCACGGTAACAGAAGAAATTGAACTTAATACAAATTCAGAAGCAAGGAAAGGAAATGTAACGACAGAACTTAAAAACTGTCCAAGACAGATGATTTCACTTCTTTATCCTTTCCTATGCATTCCTCGACAACCTGGCTCGGCCTTAACTAAGCATGTGATGAAATATCAAACACACACATATCTAAAATTCTCCACACTAAAAAATCATGAACTCTGCCTAATAATCGAGTCGATAGTAGATACAAAGCTTTCATCAACCTCTAGAGCCTAACCTAAGTTTCGCGCTTCGTAAGTTCATGTAAACTAGAACACCTCATTCCCAATCCAATTACACTTCCCAATCCAACTCCACTGACTCTTCTCGCCGAAAATTCGAAAGCAATGAGCTTCCTATAGCTGCCATCTAAATTCTATTGAGCTCAGTAACCACAACCAATCTCTCCAAATCAACAACAACAAAAAATCACAAAAAAAAAAAATCAAAACAAAAATCTAGAAAAATTAAGAATATTCTTCACTTTCTAAATGAACAAAAATTAGAAAAGAAGGTTTTGAATAACAGAATCACACCAGATGCAGATTCTATCAGATTTCAAACCCTAATTTCAATCGAAGAAGAAGAAGAGACTCACGCGTGAGCAAAGGCCTTGAGAAAGTGAGCGTCTTGGGCGATGTAGCTACGGAAAGACTCGACCTTGAGGTCGCCGGAGGCCAAGCAGAGGGAGAAGGGGTGGAAGAGAGCGAAGACCGATTCGCGGCGGAACTTGATCCAGAAGCGGCGGGCGAGGCCGGCCTCGTTGTCGACGGCGGCGGTGGCGGCGGAGGAGGGGACGGCGGACTTGGGAGGAGGTATGGCCATTGATCGGAGGGAGGAGAAGGAGAAGGAGAATAGGGTTTTGATTGGGGTTGGAGGGAAGAGTGAGCGCATCAATCGCATCAATGGAGGAGAAGAAAACGAGAGAGAGAGAGAGAGAGAGAGAGAGAGAGAGAGAGAGAGAGAGAGGGGTTTGGTAATGATGGGGTGAAAATGAAGTGGGTGTGATGCGAGTGTGTGAAAAAAGAGAGGGAACAAGATGTTTTTATCTCTTGGTTTTTTCACTCTATTTTCTACAACAAATAGAAATATTTTTTTCTTTCTTTTGCAATAGTTGATCGAAGTTGTATTGGGTGGGATTGTGGTAAAAAAATGTGGCTCAGAGGTACCAGCACAGGTTGACTCAGTTAGTAAGGACGTCGAGTCTCTTTGGGAAGGTCTCGAGTTCGAATTCTGTGAATGGAGCAATTTGTGTTGAGAAAGCAGACCCTCCGAAAAGAGTCCTCGAGGCTCTACATGATTAGTATTTACTCCCAAAAAGAACGAGGGATACCGTCATCGAACAAAAAAAAAAGTGGCTCAGAGGTGGTTTTTGAACCCACGAAAATGCTCGAGTTTAAATTTAGTTCGAGTTTTTACCTACTGTTGAGTCGAGAAATATGAGTATTTACTCCCAAAAAGAACGAGGGATACCGTCATCGAACAAAAAAAAAAAAGTGGCAATGCTCGAATTTAAATTTAGTTCGAGTTTTTACCTACTGTTGAGTCGAGAAATATGAATTTAGATAAGAAATATCTATAAAAAGCTGAGTTTTGAGGTTGAAAGTTTGGTTTAAACTTTAGATGGACGTCAAATTCGTTAATTAAACTATATAGTTGAGCTAGATCATCTTAGTGTTTGAATTGATTCGCCTTGTTTATATATCTTTTAGTTCTCATTAATTTTGTGTTTGACATATTATGTGCACGTACATTAATTTGGTTTATGTAATTGGCACATTATATTATGCTTTTGCTAGGTAGTTAACATTAAGTTTTTACTAAAGCTATTGACAAAACCACATAGCAGCTATATATGATAATCATTCTACTCTAGAGTCTAGACTAGTGATTATATATCGAGTTTTATTGGTCTCCTGTGAAATATACTCATCTTCAAATAAGTAATGGAATCACCATCGATTAGGAGGCGGGACATCGACTAGGAAATAATGGAATCACCAATCACGTAAGTAATCCTATGAATCATGACAATAATAAGAGTGAAAATATGTTGGGAGTCATGGGAAATATAAAGGTTCCTCTTGGAAAAATCCCACTTCTGGAATTGGATTCTGGACATGCATGTTCTACATAAACATTCTAGGCTTCTAGTCATTCGATCAATTACATTCTAAACATACTGAGCTAACAATATTTATTAGAAAATTATAAGCTGCACCTCGACGATGAGTTATAATATAATCTTTTCAACGTAATATGGGAGTTGTCCTTGATTCCAGACTCCGTAATCCACTTGTCATCATCATCTAAAACTCTCCCATCAAAACGCAGTTCATGAACATACTGCTGATACACTGTCTTGCCTTCAAGCTCTTGTTTCAATTCCTTAACAGTACTTAGGGAACCTACCTTGAGAGTAAAGCTGTCTACACCGGTACCGATCACAGTAATATTGAGATACTCCTCCTGAAAGTGCAGTCTTGTTGGAACTGGTGTTGGCCACCATGGGATCACATAGGAGAAAATCTGGCCACTACTCTCAGATGGAAATTCTGTAGCTATCTGTAATTTTTTCTCACGAACATTGCACGCGACTATGTATGTTAGCCCACTTTGTTTATCTTCATGTTGTAAATACACTATATCCCCATTATCTGGATGGAAACCAAGTACGCGAAGAAAAGGCCGAAAGATTGAGATGGTGAAAGGTAGTTTAGGAATCCTCTTTGACAGATAAGTTACTCGATGAAGTAAACACCATTCAGGTAATTTTCCATCCTCTTCATTTTCTTTCAACTCCCAAACAACCATACGATCACGATAATCATCAAACAAGCACATTTGCAAACGCCCTCTACAAACACCTATATGAAAAATTCCTGTATGGATATATGCGGTCGGTGAATCAATGAAACGGCATTTATCAATAACATCATCATCACTAGTACTACCCAAATTGAACGGATCCAACTCAAAAATAGAACCTCCATCTATCAACCAATACAACTTCCCATTGCAAGCGATGCCTCCACTAAGTATTAGTCTAAAGGGACTCGATCGAAAGGCAAGAAAGTCTCGTTGTTGATATAATAATCTCCTAGATAAAGAATACTCTCTCCATTTACCTGTCTCAGAGGAGAAGATCTCCACAAAAGATCTCCAAACAAGTTCATATTTGTCACACCTGGTAATTAGTCGCACAACCCTACACCGATACTCGGCATGAAGCTTGATTATAGAGTTGTTGCTACTACCACATTCTTCCTTAATATTGTAGTAAGGCTCACAAATGAATCCTGTTGTAATTCTATCTTCAGGGCTAAGGCGTGTTCGAGGGGTGGGAGGAATCAAACGAATCCATTCCTTGGTGTAACAGTTGCATATGTAGTAAACACGTCGAGAAAAAGTACCTTGCGAGAACAAGACTAGGTCATTATGAGTCCCAATTCCACAGTAAGGTGATGGCCCTGGTCGGCATAATAATGGCTTTCAAGACAAGGGATGACAGAAAAAATGCTGGTTTGAGTGGTTTTTAAAGGATGAGGAGGAGGATGAGGCTCTGGTGACATGGTGAGGACTAAAGGCTTATGATTTGCAAACCTATCAGGAATCGTAACATACCGATTCAGAAGGGGTTTTTGCTGATCATGTTGGATGCGTAAAAAAAGGCTGACAAAACAAGGATCGGAAAGGAGGGTACACCAACGCTTGGATACGAGCTTGCATTGAAAAACAACTTTATTGTCAGGGAGTCGACAAAGGATATCGACCAAGACAGGGTCAGGGAGATCATCGATCGTCGATTTTGATGATGGCGGTGGTTGGTCACTGCGGCTTCTCCTGGAAGCACGGATCATGGCGTCGATGGGAATCTTTTTGTTACTCAAGGAAGATATTGGGGATGAGTGCATGGCAGTGCGCGCAACTAACCTACCTAGGGTTTCTGATCGAGGATAGTTTTGGGGCATTGCCTATAAATAAGAAAACATGAAGGGGTAAAATTGTCTTTCCTCTTTACGTATGAGATCGTCTTTGACGCATTCCCGATTGTAGCAAAACAGTTTACTAAGGGAAACGCCGGGATACGCGTCGAAATGGTCGGAAACGATCAGACTCGTTTGGATGCGTTATCGAAAAGACATTTTTGATAAATAAATTATTTAGCGAATCTTTGAGTAGCATTGAGTTGAGTATAAGCCCACCACAGGTCCCAGAATGAAGTGGGTGTGAAGATGCGAGTGTGTGAAAATGGAGAGGGAACAAGATGGATGTTTTTACTCTTGCTTTTTATTTACCTTGGTTTTTTCACTCTATTTTTTCTTCAACAATTTTTATTTTTTATTTTTTTGCTTTCTTTTGCAATAGTTGAAGTTGTATTGGGTGGGATTGTGGTAAAAAAAAAAAATGTGGCTCGGAGGTGGTTTTCGAACCCACGAAAATGATCGAGTTTAAATTTAGTTTGAGTTTTTTCCTATAGTTGAGTCAAGAAATTTGAATTTAGATAAGAAATGTCTATAAGGAGATGAATTTTGAGAATGAAACTTTGGTCGTCAAATCAACTCGTTAATTAAACTATTTAGTTGAGGTAGATCATCTTGGTGTCTGAATTGATTCGCCTTGTTTATATATCCTTTAGTTTTCATTAATTTTGTGCTGCAATATTATGTGCACATTAGATTGGTTTATGTTGGAACATTATATTAAGCTTTTGCTAGGTAGTTAACATTAAGTTTATACTAAAGCTATTGACAAAACCATATAGCAGCTATATATATGATAATCATTATTCTACTCTAGACTAGTGATTATATATCGAGGTTTAATGGTCCCCTGTGAAATCTACTCATCTTCAAGTAAGTAATGGAATCACCATCGATTAGGAGGCGGGACTAAACACTAACATCGACTAGGAAATAATGGAATCACCAATCACGTAAGTAATCCTATGAATGATCATGACAATAATAAGAGTGAAAATATGTCGGGTTCCTCTTGGAAAAATCCCAACTTCGATCTGGAATGGAATTGTGGACATGCATGTTCTACATGCATATACATTCTAGCCATTCGATCTCTAATACATTCTGAACATACTGAGCTAACAATATTTATTAGAAAATTCTAACCTGCACCTCGACGATAAGTTATAATATACTCTTTTCAACGTAATATGGGAGTTGTCCTTGATTCCATACTCCGTAATCCACTTGTCATCATCATCTAAAACTCTCCCATCAAAAAGCACTTCATGAACATACTGCTGATGCACTTTCTTGCCTTCAATCTCTTGTATCAATTGCTTAACAGTAGTTAAGGAATCTACCTTGAGAGTAAAGATGTCTACACTGGTACCGATGACAGTAATATTGAGATACTCCTCCTGAAAGTGCAGTCTTGTTGGAACTGGTGTTGGCCACAATGGGATCACATAGGAGAAAATCTGGCCACTACTCTCAGATGGAAATTCTGTAGCTATCTGTAATGTTTTCTCACGAACATTGCACGCGACTATGTATGTTAGCCCACTTTGTTTTTCTTCATGTTGTAAATACACTATATCCCCATTATCTGGATGGAAACCAAGTACGCGAAAAGGCCGAAAGATTGAGATGGTGAAAGGTCGTTTAGGAACCATCATTGACTGATAAGTTCTTCGATGAAGTAAACACCATTCTGGTAATTTGCCATCCTCTTCATTTTCTTTCAACTCCCAAACAACCATAAGATTACGATAATCATCAAACAAGCACATCTGCAAACGCCCTCTACAAACACCTATATGAAAATTTTCTGTATGGAAATATGCGGTCGGTGGATCAATGAAACGGCATTTATCAAAAACATCATCATCACTAGTACTACCCAAATTGAACGGATCCAACTCAAAAATAGAACCTCCATCTATCAACCAATACAACTTCCCATTGCAAGCGATGCCTCCACTAAGTATCAGTCTAAAGGGACTCAATCGAAAGGCAAGAAAGTCTCGTTGTTGATATAATAATCTCCTAGATAAAGAATACTCTCTCCATTTACCTGTCTCAGAGGAGAAGATCTCCACAAAAGATCTCCAAACAAATTCATATTTGTCACTGAAAACATATGTGGCAATTAGTCTCACAACCCTGCACCGATACTCGGCATGAAGCTTGATTATAGAGCTGTTGCTACTACCACATTCTTCCTTAATATTGTAGTAGGGCTCACAAATGAATCCTGTTGTAATTCTATCTTTAGGGCTAGGGCGTGTTCGAGGGGTGGGAGGAATCAGACGAATCCATTCCTTGGTGTAACAGTTGCATATGTAGTAAACACGTCGAGAAAAAGAACCTTGCGAGCACAAGACTAGGTCATTATAAGTCCCTTCCACAGTAAGGTGATGGCCCTGGTCGGCATAATAATGGCTTTCAAGACAAGGGATGACAGAAAAAATGCTGGTTTGAGTGGTTTTTAAAGGATGAGGAGGAGGATGAGGCTCTGGTGACATGGTGAGGACTAAAGGCTTATGATTTGCAAACCTATCGGGAATCCTCGTAACATACCGATTCAGAAGGGGTTTTTGCTGATCATGTTGGATGCGTAAAAAAAGGCTGACAAAACAAGGATCGGAAAGGAGGGTACGCCAACGCTTGGATACGAGCTTGCATTGAAAAACAACTTTACTGTCAGGGAGTCGACAAAGGATATCGACCAAGACAGGGTCAGGGAGATCATCGATCGTCGATTTTGGTGATGGCGGTGGTTGGTCACTGCGGCTTCTCTTGGAAGCACGGATCATGGCGTCGATCGGAATCTTTTTGTTACTCAGGTAAGATATTGGGGATGAGTGCATGGCAGTGCGCGCAACTAACCTACCTAGGGTTTCTGATCGAAGATAGTTTTGGGCATTGCCTACAAATAAGAAAACATGAAGGGGTAAAATTGTCTTTCCTCTTTACGTATGAGATCGTCTTTGACGCATTCCCGATTGTAGCAAAACAGTTTACTAAGGGAAACGCTGGGATACGCGTCGAAATGGTCGGAAACGATCAGACTCGTTTGGATGCGTTATCGAAATTTTATCCCTACGTTAATATTTGAGTTGAGTATAAATAAATTATTTAGTGAACCATTATCAACAATCAGAGTGGCGCAGCGGAAGCGTGGTGGGCCCATAACCCACAGGTCCCAGGATCGAAACCTGGCTCTGATAGTTTGAGTAGCTTCTGCCCACTATTATTTTTGTTTTGTTTTTGTCTTGGTCGCCTTCCATATATGTAATCATAATTTTCTTTCTTTTGGTTCAAGAATCAAGTCTGCCATGGCAACAACATCGAACTCTGCAGATTCAAAATTTCCCAATCTGAGCATCACAGTGGAAAGCAATATCTGTCCGATTCACGTATATATATCTGAATTGGATATCAACTCATGGTCCAAGTGAGTCTCAGAAGCGCTTCTCTCTGCAACGTTTGGTTTTAACAACTATAGCTGAGCTATATATCTTCCTTACTACGTTTGGTTTGGAAAAAGAGTCTGCCTCGAAGTTCAAGCACTTGGATTCTTCTCACACTCCAAGTATACACCACTGTGTGTTCGTGGCGGATTTCGCAACCCGGCGAACAGTCAGCACTTGGGGCGGCGGATGTGGAATCCGCCGGGTGTACTCTGTGTGCTTTAGGCGTGCCAGCACCTTTGGAGTGGTGCGACTCGATTGCGTGCGACCCCTGGCGAGTCTTCTCGTCCTGCTCCCAACAGACTCTGACTTCCTGATCAAGCGATTGTTACGCGGGCGCTGACTAAGCCGGCGTACAAGGCTCGAACAAGACCTGAATAGAACTCTCTAACAGGATTTTCTTCCCAACCCCTCGGCGGATTGAGGATCTTACTTTGATCCGGAGAAGCAAAGCAGAGCTTAACCAAGACCACGGGTGTGTCACCTGAGTGACGACTCGATTGCTACCGGAGTAGCGGACTGACTCGATAGGCTCAGCAACCGCTCGACACGAATACGAGACGTAGCCGATCGCAGGTGGAGGCAAATGCTCGACACGAATACGAGACTAGGTCAACCGCAGGTGGAGGCAAATTGCGTGAGTCGCTCAGCAACCGCTCGACACGAATGCGAGATGTGATCGATCGCAGGTGGAGGCAAATTGCGTGAGTTGCTCCGGAGAGGCTTTGGCAAGTTAGCGGTGCGCTAGAACTTGTGTGTGTTTGTTTTTTGGTTGAGAACCCTTCTCTCAATCACAAGAGGGTTATATTTATACGTGTTCGTCGAAATCCTAACACCTGAAAATCCGGCCTGAAAGACCTTGAGATCAGCTAGGACTGTCCTCCCATGGATTGCTCCTTGTCAATCAATCACGAAAGGATTGAATTGCATTCAGACCTTTCCGTAACTTAGGGAACTCACTCCACCACCTACTCGGATTTGGTCCAGATCAACACTCAAGCAACCTCAGATACGCCAACCCGACTCCAAAGAAGCTCACTCCATAATTTAGGGAACCTACTTAATCACGCAACCCGATTTGGTCCAGATCGACACTCCATCTGATAAAGTCATAATTCGACGCCCTCCCAGTGGCGGGAAAAAACCAATGTCTGTGGCGGATGTCGCTCGATCTAACCCTTCTGGGCTTTAGGAACCAACCCAATTGAAAAGAATTCCAATTGTGGCCCAAACATTGCCCCCCAGTCTCCGAGATTGAGTATCCAGCGAAATTGAAGAGAGACTGAGCCCCTAACGTCGGCCCATCCGCAGCAATTAAATATTTGGAAAGTCGCGCCATTCCCTCAGCACTTACAACTTCCCCAAATCGAAACGGTATCACGGTTCGCCACAAACCCTTAATTGCCGCAAAACCCACCGTTTCAAGATCTCCAGAACCCCTTTCGGATCCTTAGTCGTTTGATGGAAATAGGCATCTGGCCAAAACCCCGCGGATGGAAAGGGGCGGAAGGCTGACTGTACCTCTTCCAGCCTTTCTCCAGCAATTGGTCAGACCTCTTCAAAGTATGAGAAATTGGACCGGAAGCGAGGGAAGACCCTGCATTCAACGTGGCCGAGACCACGGCATATGGTCCTCCACATCCGCCAAGTGGTGCACTTTGCAGCCCTTCATCTTCCCGTCCGCTGGCTCCCAGCTCGTTTCCTGGGGTGGAAATAGAAGAAGAGCCGCCTATCGTTGGTGTTGGATTCCCAACTGCAAACGAGCCTTTCTCCCCTCTATCTGATCCAGCGACTGTTACGCGGCAGATGTCATTGGTGAAGCCCCCTGGCGGATGCTGCCCCCCCGAGTTGAACAAACTCCAACCCCAATGGATGACCTGCCTGGTCCTAATCAGCGAGAACAGCAAGGGCTTCCTCATGATAGTACAGAAGTAATCCCCCAGCCAGAGATTGTTAAGGTATGTTATACATCCGCCAGAATTGCCACCCTCCTTGGTTAGAACTGTTTCTAACCCTCCTTTCCTATGAACAGGTGGATGATGTTCGTGGCAACCATAAGTGCCAACCCACTAACAGCGGACCCTGGCCCCGTGGAATCAGCTAGGGAGCCGATCCCCCTGCCACAGAATGAAGCACTCATGGGCCTGGTCACTACTCCATCCGCTCAGTCCTCTGCGTCCCCTGGCGGATCTGGCTCTTTATTTAAATTCTGCCTTTGTAATAGCCACGGCAGCACAGCCCCTTATTATGCAAATAAAACAGAATAAGAATGCACCCCAAACGGATGTTCCTTGAAACCCTAATTCAGGGGATGGATGGGACTACCCCTTCGGAGTGTTCAAAAATTTTGAAATTTCTGCCCTCCGAAAAATCCGAAAAATGTAGCGGATATTGCCCCTAGGTTGCCCCCCCTAGTTCACTTGGCTATGCGGATGTGTGGAAGACAAAGCAAAGCCCAGTAAACTAGATAGTAAATATAAATGGCTTCCCCCATAGTGGGTCCAAAACGAACAGTTGAGGAAAACCCGTCCGCCGTGAGGCATGGCCTGCTAGAAATAGCAAACAAGCCCAAAAACCGGTGGTCCAACCGGAGCTTGGAAGAAGCAAAATGTCATTAATACGATATTGGGTCAACGGCGCCTCGAAAGAGGGGCACCCGAGGATTTGTCAGTCAAACCCCATTTATCGTCTTTATCGGTTCCCAACCGAACGGGTGACCGAAACGGGTAACCTCATAAAGATGGGCGAACCACAGTAATAAAGTCATGGCCAACCCCAACCGTTGGATTTCCCTGAAAGGCAGTATAAAAGGAAACCCTTGTTGAAGAGGAAATGCAATTGGCTGGCCATCTTAGAGCAACATGGCAGCAGAAGTAACACCTGCAAATGGCCAAACCCCCTGGTTGCCTCAAGCCGTTCTACCAGATATGCTGATAGTCTGCGAGACACCCTATACCCTCGGTCACCTGTCGTTACGCGCCCTGGGTAAGAGCTTTGAAGTAGTCAGGGAAAAGCTGGCCACTCTTGGCTGTTCCCCGCGACCAGTAACCCTGGTGATCTGGTTAGGTACTGCTCCCGGTGGCGGAAGAGAATCCCGAACCCAAAATTGGCAGCTACGGAAGGGCACATGGCAACGATGAGGGTAGTGCGTCAATCGCCTGCCACCAGCACGCGGTCGGTTGCTGCCCCATTTCCATTTGCCCCACCTCTGCCGTACGCCGCTTCTTAAAGCGGGAGTGCCATGAGTCCTTCAGGACGGGTCCGTCAACCGGTGATGGTTTAGGGTTTAGGGCGCTGGAACCCCATTGATTGGGTTTCGATGTACTTCCCCTTCCAGGTCTCTGAGCTGGTAAGCTCCCTTGCCCACAATACGGTCGATGACAAATGGCCCCTCCCACCGAGGACTCCATTTGCCCCGTCCGGGCTCATCAAGGGGTAAAGCTACCTTCCAGACCAAGTCATCCTCACCATAAGATTTCCCCTTGGTCCTCTTGTCGTAAGCCTTGGCGATCTTTTGCTTTTCTAGGATGATATTGTCCAAGGCCTCAAGCCGCTTCTCGTCCAGGTCTTCATGTTCCTGGAACATGGCATGCACATAGTCCTCACTAAGCAGCTGGTGTTGCTCACGAACCCTTAAAGAAGCTACATTAATCTCCAATGGCAGAACAGCATCATGGCCGTACATCAACGAATAAGGAGTAGTACCCGTAGGAGTCCTTTTGGAAGTCCTATAGGCCCATAGTGTGTTGTCAAGCTGAGTATGCCATGACCTTGGGCTATCCACGAGCATCTTCTTCATGATGGAGATAACAACCTTGTTAGTAGCTTCTGCTTGACCATTGGATTGAGCATAGTAAGGAGAAGAATGCAGGAACTGAATACCATAATCTGCTAACCAAGTTTGGGTTTTCTCAGCCATGAAGGCTGCCCCCCGGTCCGCTACAATGCATTCTGGGATACCATACCGGCAGATAATATTCTGGAACACAAAGCGGATGACGGTGTCGGCATCACAGTTCCTGGTTGGGATAGCCTCAACCCATTTGGTAAAGAAATCAGTCCCCAACAAAATAAATTTGTGCTGTAAAGAAGAATGGGGATTAATCTCCCCCACGAAATCCAACGCCCAACCCCTGGCAGGCCAAGGTTTGATAATGGGTTGTAAAGGAATGTTTGAAATCCGCTGAACTGGTCCATGTTGTTGGCATTCCTGACAACCCCGAGCAAAGCTATGACAGTCTTTTAAAACAGATGGCCAATAGTATCCATACCGTCGAATAAGCCACCTCATCTTAGGTCCGGATTGATGAGAACCACAGACCCCTAAGTGTACCTCTCTCATAATCCGCTTGGCCTCAGTGCCAAAGATACACCTTAATAGGACCCCTTCTTCCCCTCTCCGGAATAGTTCCTCTCCCCTGAGAAGGTAATTAGTAGCAAGGTATCTGATTCGCCGTTCAGATGGCGCCGATGGGTCCTTCAAGTATGCAATGATTGATATCCGCCAATCAGTGTCAATAGGCTCGACTGTAGCGACCAACCACTCTCCGCGGTCTTCCCGGCGGATGGCGAAAGATGGTAGAGTCCTGCGCTCCACCTTAAGAATTCTTTCCTGCACCCCATGGGCTATGCTGATTCCTGTGGCCAACTGCGCCAACTCATTAGCTGCAAAGTTCATCTCCCTGGGAATGTAGTCTAAAGAAACGTCAACGAACCGGTCCAGCAGCTCAACAGCCCGTTCGTAATAGTGCAGCAAATGAAAAGAAACACACTTGTAGACCCCCATAAGCTGGTTAATGACTAGCATAGAGTCTCCAAGTACTTCAATCTCCTGCGCGCCCAGATCTAGCAGTAATTCCAGCCCAATGAGCAGTGCTTCATACTCCGCCTGGTTATTGGTGCACGTCCACTCCAGCTCAAAGGAGTAAAGGTACTTGGTGCCTGCTGGATTCTGGATACAAATCCCTGCACCCGCCATCTTACTGGTACTGCTACCGTCGAAATGTAAAATCCAAGGGTGGTAGCGGATCATACTAATAAGCCCGGGCGAATCTGTGAACTCCTCCACAATAGGATGGTGCAGCAAGAAATCTGCGATGGCCTGACCCGTCATGGCCTTGAGTGGCGCGTATCGCAAGGAAAACTCTGAAAGAGCTAACACCCACTTGCCAATCCTACCCCTTAGGATAGGTCTTGTTAGCATGTACTTCACCAAATCCGTTTGTGCCACCACTATCGTTGTGAAGGAAAGCAAATAGTGGCGAAGCTTGACACCAGCAAAATATAGGGCTAAACACAGCCGCTCGATTGGCGAATACCTGGTCTCTGCATCCAACAACGTTCTGCTCACGTAAGCCACTGCATATTCAATCTTCTTGCCATCCGCCAGAGTCTCATCCTGGGCCAGCAAGGCTGCAATAGAAATATCAGAAGCAGAGATATATAACTTGAGGGGAATACCAGGCGTGGGTGGCCGAAGGACTGGCGGACTAGCCAAATATTCCTTGATCCTGTCAAAAGCAGCTTGGTGCTCAGGACCCCATTTAAATACTTCTCCTGGTTTGAGTTTGAGCAGAGGAGAGAAGGGTGCAACCTTGCCCGCTGAGTTGGATATAAATCTCCTGAGGAAATTAATTTTTCCCAACAAGCTCTGCAACTCCTTCTTGTTCCTTGGTGCTGGCGCATCTAACACGGCCTGGACCTTGTCGCCAGCTACCTCGATGCCTCTCTCATGCACCACAAACCCTAGAAAGTCACCGGCACAAACCCCAAAAACGC
This sequence comes from Potentilla sterilis, assembly GCA_963682095.1. Taxonomy (NCBI): domain Eukaryota; kingdom Viridiplantae; phylum Streptophyta; class Magnoliopsida; order Rosales; family Rosaceae; genus Potentilla; species Potentilla sterilis. Next base: position 902,916 of record OY821756.1, on the reverse strand, counting down.
ACTTGGCTGGATTCATTTTAAGCTGGTGCTTTCTCATGATAGTGAACACCCCTCGAAGGTGATCAATGTGGTGTTCCTTGTTCTTTGACTTTACCACCACATCGTCAATGTAAACCTCCAGGATGTCCCCCAGTATCTGGCTGAAAATAACATTCATTGCACGTTGGTATGTAGCCCCTGCATTGGTTAAACCAAATGGCATACTCAGATATTCGAATGCTCCAGTAAACCCAGGGCAGCGAAAGGCTGTTTTGGAGATGTCCGGCTCGTATATAGGAATTTGGTGATAGCCTGCCGTCCCATCCATAAAAGATAGCAATTCGTGCCCCGCAACTGCATCCACCAACATATCCGCTATGGGCATAGGGTAAACGTCCTTAGGTGATGTCGCATTCAAGTCCCTGTAGTCTACGCAAACACGGATCTTGCCATTCTTTTTCCTAACAGGAACAATGTTGGATAGCCATTCCGGGTACATAGTCGGTCTGATTATCCCAGCCTCAACCATGCTCTGAACCTCTTGTTTGACCGCCATTGCAGTGTCAGCATTCATCCGCCGTTGCTCCTGCTTAACTGGCCTGCATCCTTCCTTGATGGGGATGCGATGGCAAGCTAGCTCCTTTGACAAGCCCGGCATATCTTGGTATTTCTCTGCAAAGCAATCCTTAAACTCCTGCAACAACCCTATCAGTTGCTGCCTTAGGTCTGCTTCAAGGTACTGACTAATCCCCACTTCCATGGGCTCTGTTTCTGTTCCCAAGTTAACTTTTTCTACGGGATCACGTACCTTGGGTGGAGTATCATCCAACGCTGCTGGAGCAGGCTGAATTACTTCCACCCCTGTAAAAGCTTCAGTATCTTCTTCCTCAATGCACTCGACCAGTGCAACCTCCTCCCAGGCCATTTGCTCTATTCTATAGATAGTCAATCGGTACATTAAAAGAGCAAAGGCTTCTGACTCCTCTTGTGAGAGGGCGTCACTCATTGGATGCATTAGGAAGAACCTCAATGGAAACTGGCCGGCTGTAATCCGCCATAGCCTGGGCAATTCCCCATTGAGACAAATCGTTCTGGGTCACCCCAATTGGATGCCCCTTATGATCGACCCCCTCGATTCTGAGGGGTCTCATATTCCTGTTGTAATAGCTGGCTTCCAACTGGACGGCCACTATAGAATAAGGACGCCCATCCGCCCTGACGAGCACTGGTAAATCTGCGACTGGATCCCACATGATCATCTCTTGATGAAGAGACGAGGGAACTGCTAATGCTTTGTGGATCCAGTCCCTCCCTAGGATCATATGATAGGGAGCGTTCACCTCTGCCACAAAGAACGCTTGATAGGCTTCGGATGGTCCTATCTTTACTCTGAGCATGACCACCCCGGCGGTAGGAGTAACACTCCCTGAAAACCCTTTCACCTTGGAGGCAGACTGAATCAGCTTCTGCTTTGGAATCTTGAGCTGCTCCATGGTAGTTGTGGTGATGATATTCACCGCGGCCCCAGTGTTTATTAAGACCTTGCGGACCTTGATCCCTTCCACCTCTGCCGTGACATACAAAGGCCTCATATGTTGGGACATGTCGAACGTGGGCTTGGCGAACATCACGCACTGCTTCAAAAAGCCTCCGGCCCCTAAAGGATATTCGTGGCTAGAACGAAAAACCCCGGGCTCTAGTTCTGCCCCATTCTCACCTCCAGGTTCCTGCACCGAATAGACAGGACTAGGTGATTCTCCGTTATCGATAAAGTGAGCCGTGGGTACAGGCTCTGGTAGAGCATAAGCCGACGAGAGCATGAAAACCATGTTACAATGATGAACCATAGCCTCATCTTTGGGTTGCTCTTCGTCCATCGGCAACTCCTCTTCATCCGCCGCTTCAGACTCTTCTTCGTAGTCGACCAATTCATCCTCCTTGTCGAGGTCTGCGTCTCCTACTTCAGAGTTAGCCTTCGCGCTGGAGGCGGCTGAGGATGGCCTAGCTGGCACACTCATCTGCAGCTTCTTAGCTGCATACTCCACAAAGTTGGTAGGTGCCTTTGGCTCCTTTGGCGTGGGCTGAGATATAGTAGGGGGCGGCCTGCTCGACTCCGCCAAAGCCATACTGGATGCCTTCGGAGCATTCCTCCTTACGGGCACCCCTATGCTACTCGTGCTAGCAGCCAAGGATGTACTGCTCTCCTTGGGTATCCACCTCATAACGGTGGAACCCTTGCTGGTGTCAACCACCATCATATCCTCCTGAGCTTCCGATACCTCCTGCTTTCCGGCAGCCTCTGGTTGTGTCCTTCTTGGGGGCGACCGCCTGGCTCGCGAACGCTCAGGAGAACACTCCAGCCTTCGCCTTGGCCTGGACTGAGGTGCTCCAGTGAATCTTGACAGATCCGCCATCCTGTCGTGCACACTTCTCCGAGGCGCTGGTGGAGCTTCCGCGGATCTCTGTCTTCTGGAGTCCACATAAGACTTAGTTCGGACTCTGTACCGCCTGTGGATCTGTTTCACCTGCTCCACAGATACTGACAGCTCATCCTCGGTTACCTTCCCCGAAGCCAGATCCGCCAGGGTCCTCTTCGCTTTGCCGAAGCGTCTCCTTTCGTTTCGGGTGGTCATTGCAGCAAGGTCAATTGCCTTGCCGTCTCGCTGGGTATACCATCTGTCCGCCTTTGGATCATTCCTAGAAGCTGGCGGAATGTAAACTTTCACAGATGGTTCCGGATTCGCAGCCTTGTGCGAACCCCCAGCCGTAGCTGACTTCAACCCGGACGGTCCTGGATCTTGTCTGGGCCTTGCCCTGCTAACATAGCTGTCCTCGGACCCATGTTGGTATTTCGCCCGCTTGTAACTCTCCCTGCCTGCCTTCTCGGGAGGCGGATGCTCCAATTTAGCCTTTTCGAAGGCCCTCTTTTCGGCCTTCTCTTCTGCCTCCTTCACCGCTGCTTGAAACTCGCCGTATGTAATCGGCTGTCCTGTATTCAATCTACAAGTTAGGCAGAGTTTAGAACGAGGCACTAGTACCATGTCCTCCTCCTCAATAGTCCCAACCCAAAACTCCGGGCCGGGACGAGGTTTGCTGTCATTGAACTCCAGCTTTCCATTGTTCAGCCATTCCTGCAGCTGATCCTTCAAACCTACACATTGAGAGGTGTAGTGGTCAAATGAACGATGGAAAAAACACGTAAATCCGCCATCCCCACTGTTGGGATGGCATTGGTAAAACTCCTGAATTTCCGGTGCCCCCTGGCGTGCCATTGCTTCCCAGATTTCCTCCGCCTTGCTCGCGTCGTAGGTATACTCCTGAAACCTGGAAGCTGGCTTCCCACACTGCTGCACTAGGCTCGGCTCAGAACTGATCTCAATCACATTTATTCGCGGGCCTTGCTTCGCAGTTGCCCATTGGGGCACCTTGGGATTCTCCAACTGAAGGGTGTTGTCGTTAATCCATATCTGCAGCTGATCCTTCAGCTTCACACAATCCTTAGTGTGGTAATTGTTCATATTGTGGTAGCTGCAGTACGTCTTTCCCGCCATGTAATCAGGCTTGGGAATAAATCCGCCGTCATGGTGCAAACGCCCCTGATTAAATAATTCCTGCAGAATCTCGGGGGCCTTGTGGGCGTTGTAGGTATATGCCTCAAAGGCTGACTTGGTTGGAAGCGGAGCGACCAACTTCACAGTTTCCCTGACCGGCCTTGCAATTTTGGACTGCAAAGGCTTCTGATCGGTCCTCTCGATAGCCGCAACCTCGAGCTCTAACTCCTCATCATCAACCCATGTCAGGATTGGTCTGGGAACGGCGTCGGCCTGGATAGTTGCCACGGTCTTAGCAGCGGTTGAAATTGGAGTTTTGGGCTTCAGAGTCCCTGGATAGTAGGACATAGGAGTCCCCTTCCTTCTTTCGTTCCTCTCCTTGGAGCGATCTACATAGTGCTGCTCTTGACCCAGGCGATTAGTCAGATCCGCCATAGTGGTCACGCGAACCTGCCTGAAACCCTGGCGGATCTCATCTACCAAGCCATCAATCGCCATCCTCACTGCATGCTCTTCTGGAATCTCCATCTCGCAGCGGGTTAACTCCAACTTAAACCTTCTTAAATAGTCGGTGGCAGATTCATCAGGCCTCTGCTCTGTCTCCGCTAGGTCCTTGACCCCAATCTTTGCTTCCACAACACCAAACATGGTTCTAAAAAGAACCTCCATGGTCTTCCAATCTGGTATTGACCCGGGTTTCAAACGCTTGTACCAGGTAGCTGCTTCCCCCGCCAGAGATGTAGGAAAGAGCTTCAGCTTCGTGATTGGGTCCTCAGCGTACTGGCCCGATTCATTGGTGAAACGTATGATGTGCGTCTCAGCATCCTCCGATGTCTGGCCCGTAAACAGAGTGAAACGGATTGGCTTGAACCCAGCCGGGAACGGAACCGCATTGGTTTCTCGAGTTAATGGGTTCTCATACGTTTTGTCGACGTCGGGCAACCCCTGCAATTCTCTAAGCTTCTCAGCAAAAACCCTGCCAATATCCTCCATGGTCAACTGGGCTGCGACACCCACCTGAGGCTCTGGCGGATCGTTGCCAACTGGCCCGTTAGGAGGGACATTGCCAATTGCTTGGTTGTCAGCAGCCCCAGCATTAGGTCCGCCGGTTCCACCACGACCGCCTGCTCGTCCCCGCCTATCCCTCGGCGGATTTGTACGATCAAACCCCTCAGACTGGTCGAAACGATCATAAAGCTGCCCCATCAAGGCGTTCATGCTTTCGAGCGTGGCATTGGTGGTTGCCAACTGCTCCTGCTGCTGCTGCCAACAATTATCAGAATTCTTAACATGGGCAGCCAAGTTATCCGCCAGCCGACTCTGTTGTCCGGCGAGATACTTGAAATTTGCAGTGAACCCCACTTGTTCCGTCTCCATTCGCTTCATGGATTCACTCAGATTAATGACCATACTGTTGGCCTTCTTCAGAATTTTGTCTGTACGACAAGATTTGTCGATTAACATCCTCAACGTATCCGTTACTTCTGTGGGGGATGCAGTCTCCCCAGTAAACGGTGCGACAGGTGACGCAGGCGGATCCGCGGACTCGTCCTCGAACCCCTCTTCCAAGAAACCAAATGAGGCCGCTCGGTTAGCAATGCCCAAAGAGCTGTTGTCAACCTGGGAAGCAGCCGTCACCTCCACAATCTCTCCCTCAGCCGTGACAACTGGTGTCGCGGATACCGGGGTTTGATTCTTCCTGTTTCGCACGGCTTTGAGGGTTGCAGCAATAGTTGCCTCATCCCTCAAGACCCCGCCAAACACTTCCATAGCTTCAGCGTCAGTTAATCCCCTACACTCAGCTGTACCATGCTTGAGCAGCTCCTTGTGGGAATTCTTCAAACAATTCATGGTTATCCTCCTGTAAGGATCACCCTTTGTAGATCCCGCAATCTTGACACTGGTCCCACTGGGCGTGCCAAAATGTTCGTGGCGGATTTCGCAACCCGGCGAACAGTCAGCACTTGGGGCGGCAGATGTGGAATCCGCCGGGTGTACTCTGTGTGCTTTAGGCGTGCCAGCACCTTTGGAGTGGTGCGACTCGATTGCGTGCGACCCCTGGCGAGTCTTCTCGTCCTGCTCCCAACATACTCTGACTTCCTGATCAAGCGATTGTTACGCGGGCGCTGACTAAGCCGGCGTACAAGGCTCGAACAAGACCTGAATAGAACTCTCTAACAGGATTTTCTTCCCAACCCCTCGACGGATTGAGGATCTTACTTTGATCCGGAGAAGCAAAGCAGAGCTTAACCAAGACCACGGGTGTGTCACCTGAGTGACGACTCGATTGCTACCGGAGTAGCGGACTGACTCGATAGGCTCAGCAACCGCTCGACACGAATACGAGACGTAGCCGATCGCAGGTGGAGGCAAATGCTCGACACGAATACGAGACTAGGTCAACCGCAGGTGGAGGCAAATTGCGTGAGTCGCTCAGCAACCGCTCGACACGAATGCGAGATGTGATCGATCGCAGGTGGAGGCAAATTGCGTGAGTTGCTCCGGAGAGGCTTTGGCAAGTTAGCGGTGCGCTAGAACTTGTGTGTGTTTGTTTTTTGGTTGAGAACCCTTCTCTCAATCACAAGAGGGTTATATTTATATGTGTTCGTCGAAATCCTAACACCTGAAAATCCGGCCTGAAAGACCTTGAGATCGGCTAGGACTGTCCTCCCATGGATTGCTCCTTGTCAATCAATCACGAAAGGATTGAATTGCATTCAGACCTTTCCGTAACTTAGGGAACTCACTCCACCACCTACTCGGATTTGGTCCAGATCAACACTCAAGCAACCTCAGATACGCCAACCCGACTCCAAAGAAGCTCACTCCATAATTTAGGGAACCTACTTAATCACGCAACCCGATTTGGTCCAGATCGACACTCCATCTGATAAAGTCATAATTCGACGCCCTCCCAGTGGCGGGAAAAAACCAATGTCTGTGGCGGATGTCGCTCGATCTAACCCTTCTGGGCTTTAGGAACCAGCCCAATTGAAAAGAATTCCAATTGTGGCCCAAACACTGTGGATTTAATTTCCTCAAAGTTCTCTATTTCAAGCAAGTTGGTGTGACTCAACAAGTTCTCGAGTACTTCTTGTCTAATTGTCCACTTCTTGAAACATTAACTGTGTATTAAGCGGATAATTTGCTTGGTTTAAGAGTTGCTGGTCAGTCAACTGCTTTGAAGCATTTAGCTCTCCTGTATTGTTTAGGCCTCAAAAGCATTCAGATTTGTGATACAAACCTGGTATCCTTTTCTTATGCTGGAGGGAGCGATATAGACCTGATCTCAGTAATGTGCCATCGCTTGTTGAGGTATCCTACAATATAATTTATGGCAGTTCCGATCCATAGCGAGGCCCTTATCACAACTTTCGTGCTGTATTTCTCAGTTACAGAGTCTCATGCTGAATATCTATAAAGTGGTAAGTATAAATCCGATGTGTTGGTTTTCTTTAATTGTTTTTTTGTTTCATAATCTGTATTATTCTTACTTCTTGTTTGGTTATCAGGACTATGATAGGAATCATGTATTTCCTACATTTGCAAATCTCAAGCATTTGGAGCTGAGGGCTGAAGCACATTGCGGTAGGGCTCTTTGTAATCTGACATCTTTCCTGAAGGCATCTCCTTATCTGCAGAGACTTGTGTTAAAGTTGGACAAGTGTGGGAACCTCTGGGGGGGTCTGCAAGGAAACAGAAGGACTAGAACACACTGGCTCTTGCCCCCATTATAACGTCAAGGTAGTAGAAGTCAAAGGGTATCCTGGTATATTTCTGTGATACGCAAATCATGTACTTGGTAAAGAATGCTGCTTCATTGGAGAAGATTACAGTTGATCCTGTCCGGCGTTGGCGCTGGCGCTGGCGTTGGGGTATTTCCTATAGGGATGCTAAAGAAATTGACACTGAGGTAAAGGCAAGAGTTCGTGCTATGAAACACCTCAAACGAAAGATCTCTTCAACAATAGAATTTATATGCATGTAGTAATAAGCAGTGTGACGTGCTTAATCGTCCGGGAATGAAGTGCTTGCAGCTACTGTATATATTTGTTTAACTATGTTGTGTATATGAATGCTTCTTCCCTTTTTTAAGGTGGAAGAAATAACATTGTAATCTTGGTAAGTTAAAGGTTAATTCAGCTTCTATATTTGAATAAGGGTCTGGATCAAGGGACCCTTTGAATAACTGATCTATTGTGTGATTATCATATTTTTGGGGTTTTCAACACGAGAAACTATGTAATACAATTTTTTTTTACAAAACAATAGATCTTTACAGAACAAAACTTTAAGAGGCTAATTCTCCTTCCGATCCAAAGCTAAAACTATGTAGCATGCTGCAATGTTACTTTTGACACTGAGAATTTAAGTCATTACTGCCTTTGATAGGACGAATCATGCTTACTAAATGTGGAAAATCAAGTGTTTTAATCAACTAATATACACACTAAAAACCATAGAAACCAAATAACCAATGAAGATATAGGAGCAGTGGATTAGATTAGATCCGCTGCAAACTATTTTTTAATTTTTTAAAAAATCACATAAATAACTCAGTGATATAACGATTCTTTAATGAGTCGAACTCTTACCCTGACGACGGGAAAAAGAATAATTTAAAAATAGAGTAACGAAAAAGAAAAGAAAGCTGAACCCATGGGTACCGGGGTATCCGACCCGCTCCAGCAAACCATCGGTTAACTCTCACAAAACAAAACAAACAGAAACAAAGGGAAGCCTCCCGCCGCTAAGAACATCAGACAACCTCTTCTTCTAGTTCTTGTTCTTGTTCTTGTTCTTGTTTGATGGGCAACGATACAGAGTTGGTGACCCCAGGCGAAAAGCTCGGAAGAGCCTCCGAGTTCAAAGCTGGCAGAGGCGCCTACGTGCCACCTGATAGTCTCACCCTCTATGCTTCCCTCACCGGCCTCCGCCGCATCCTGTGCCCTCCTTCTGACTCACCTGACCAGGTACCTAAACCTCAAACTCACCCAACTCTATGTTCTTTAAAGTTTGATTCTTTGGTCTAGTTTGGTTTGAAAGTTCAAGTCTTGGATGTTGGGTCTTCATTGTTTCATGAAAAGTTCAAGTCTTTTCTACTTTTTGAGCTGTGGAACTGTGTGTAGTTTATGTTTTGTAATGCTTGGCAATTTGGGTTTCATTCTTTTAAAGCTGCTTGTTCAGCTTGGTGTTTGATTTGAGTTTTATGATGTGGTGTGGTGGTGTTGGAATCTTTGTTGATGATGTTGGTGGGTTTTGCAGAGACCCATTGTGGAAGTAACTGGTCACAAAGCCCATGGTACTATTCCGGAGCCTGGATCTATTGCCATTGCCAGAGTAAGGGCTTTCGACTTTTTACTGTAATTTGTTCTTGCTTTGTATCTATTGGATGCTAATTCTACAATGTCATTATTGTGCCGATAGTGGTTTTGTTTTGGAGTGCTCGTTATGTATCTATGTTCTAGTTTCACCGAACTCGTTTTGTGGTTATAAGGGTGTCATTAAGAATGTAGTTTAATTAGAGATTATGCATCTTGTTTCCTTGATTTGCATTTGTTTTTGTGTAGTGTTGATTATGCTTACACAGTCTTTTCATCCTCGAGTTTAAATGAGTGGGACACGATATGACAAGTTATTATGAGTCTAAAACAAACAGCATATTCACATTTTTAGCGGTAGACGGCTTTTATGGTATGTTTTTGTTGGAAGGTTATTAGAAACTGATTGCTGATGCTGCTATTAGGATGACTACACTCTCAGTAAATTTGTAGGAGGTAGACTATTGGATTGATTCATGTATGTAAATCTGTGATATCATATTTTGTAGGTTACCAAAGTGATGGCCAGAATGGCTTCTGCTGATATTATGTGTCTTGGCACTAAGTCTGTGCGAGAGAACTTTACCGGCATAATTAGGTATGTATTTCTTCCTTTAAATATATGTGGAAAGTTTTGCATTCATCTCGCTCCTATTCTATTGTACTTACACACAAAGTAGTTAGTTGTTGATCTTGTGATGTTAAAGTATATATGAAACCTCCTCGGCTCCTCCTACTTTTAACAGGCTTCAAGATATTAGAGCAACCGAGATTGATAAAGTGGATATGCACCAGTCTTATCGCCCTGGTGACATTGTCAGAGCTATTGTGGTATCCTTTTTGTTTGAAATGCCTTTATATTAATGTAATGTGGAAAAGAAGAAATGCACTTTCCATAAGAAATGCCCTTAGGCCCAAGCCTGAGATTAGAATTTATCTTTCTGAACACAAGATTTTCCTTCTGTTCCCTTCCATTATGTTATGTGGCTTCCTATGACGTCTAGATATTGCCGCAAAGCCAGAGATTATTTCTAAATTGATTATGCTTACAACATTGAATGTGCTGATTGCAAAGTGAATTTCCTTAATTCTTTCGATTAGCTATCCCTTGGAGATGCAAGGGCTTACTATCTATCAACTGCAAAGAATGAGCTGGGTGTTATTTCTGCTCAGAGTGCAGCAGGTAAATGAATTATTCTTGGTGTCCTTTTTTAGAGTAATTTGCATGATTGTTGGTGCTGCAGGTATAAATCGTTATTTTATGTCTCTGTAATGTATCCTTACTCGAATTTGATCAAGCTAATGCGAGTAATTCACTATTGGGGATGAAAGAGTGCAGCTTTTATTTATTTTATGTTTAAGTTTGTTTAATGTGCATATTGGCAATCCCATTGAATCATGCAATGATATGAGCTCACGTTGGTTTTCTAATTGTTCATTGCAGGCGTGCCTATGGTGGCAATAAGTTGGACTGAGATGCAATGCCCCATTACAGGGCAAATTGAGCACAGAAAGGTTGCAAAGGTTGGAGGATAAGAACATCAAGTCGAAAGTGTGTCTTGGTTAAATTTAGAAATGTTAGTTTCATGTACCTCTACAGCAATGGTTGACAAAATACATATTGGATCTTTCTGACTCATGGTTAGTGTATTAATCTTTTGAACTCATGGTTCACAAACTCGGAAGAAAACAATTTTGCACCATCTTGAGTTGAATGTGCATACAATTTGATTTCCAAGTTCATGTGAATGAAGACTTGAAAGCCTCCATTTTTCCCATATGCTTTCAACGCCAAATGCTACAAAAGGTGGGAGCTGCTCTCTGTCTTTACTTGGATGGAGACCTTGTTTGCTGTCCAACCTCTACTTTGATATTTTAAGATGAATAAACTTATAAAGCCGAAATCAAAGTCTGACAGATTAGTACCAAACCTGCAATTGCACTGAACCACTGATCTCTTGGAGTCGCGGGTGATGATAATCGAGTTTATTGGGAGAGGATTATCACTTGCCTACTCTAAAGTGCAACAGTTCCTAATTATGTTAGGTCAATGAAGTGATTGGTTGGATGAGTGAAACTCATATCACGCAAGTATAAAATGGTTTTCTCGGTTTGTTTTTTTAGGGGAATGAATAAATTCAGCGGCAATAGCCATACGATCAAATTAAGTCTGGTCAAACAGAAGTTGAAACTTCACTACAAAGACTCCTAAGACTCCTACTGCACTCACCAAAAGGTAAGCATTATTTGACAAACTCATTCTCGGTTCAGTTTGGTTAGGCTAATCCTCAATTAATGGGCAATGGAAGAAAAACGAATCCAAAATCTTTTCCCTTTGGGTTTGGTGTAAAGGTTTTGTATTTAACTGCGGTAAAACAGTGAAAATGTCGAAGTAAAAAGTATAAGTAGAAGACTCCCTGTCCCGCCGCAAAAGCTGTCCGGTAACAGAGGAACTTCTGTTTCTGAACATCCGAAAGCGTCTTTTGTCGCCGGAAAAATCTCACCTTTCTTCCTTCCTTAATCGGATTTCGTCGCATCTTACATTAAAACCCGATCAAGTATTAGCTTTCGCCTATTCTATGTTCTATATTGATTGCTATGCTCTGTTTTAGTGAAACTTAAACATGAGTTTGAGTTCTGTTTGATGTTGTTGCAGAATCTAATGGGGCCTAGATGGAAAGGAAAGGGCTTCAAGGCCAAAGCTTTAGCAGACCCCATGTCTAAGATAGTACTGAAGCTTCAGTCTTCTCTAAATCAATCAAATTGTGAAGGGTTGCTATGTGGGTGCAGTGTGCTTCTCTCAGTGGAAGCAGAACAAGCTGATCTCCTCAACCGTTCGTGCTTCGGCGAAGCCATGGTTACAGCCGAGAAGGATAAGCAGTGGTTTGAGTTGAGTTTGGAGGAGGCATTTTATCTAAGCTATGCTCTAAAATGCCTTAGAATAGTTGAAGATAAATGTCTGAAGAGTGATGAGCAGCTATGGAAGTGTATGAAGTCTAGGAGTGCATTGTTTCAGTATTTTTATAAGGCTTATTCTCATCTTAGGATGAAGAATTGGGTTGTTATGTCTGGGATTACATATGGTGCGGACTTTGTTGCTTATCGCCATCATCCAGAGTTGGTGCATTCTGAATATGCAGTGATTGTGTGCTCGGAGGAGGAGGAGGAGGGTGGTGCAAATAATCGATTGAGGGTGTGGTCTGATGTGCATTGCGCTACTCGGCTTTGTGGAGGTGTGGCAAAGACATTACTGGTTCTTGATATCAGCAGAAATGGTCATGGTGCAGACTCTCCATCGTGTTTGGAGAGTTTTACTGTCAAAGAGCGCACGATCACAAGATGGAATCCTGAACAGTGCCGCGAAGATCATACAATAGTTGAAAGTGAAAATGGAGCTAAGGAAGAGGTTTAGTTTCTTTCGTTTAGTGCTACCAAGTCAGAGGTATGCCTTCCTAACTGGATAGAATGAGCAACATATCATTTGTTTGTTTGAAAGGAATTTGGCACTGATCTGTGTATTAAACTGAATTTACTGCTCATCTGTATTTGTTTATTAGAAGTGAATTTAAAACCAATCGAACTTAAAGCGTAGAGTTCACAGTACCATATAATACTGTGATTAACTTTTGTGTTAGAATTGTTATTTATAAATGGATACTTTTGAGTACATTCTGCTATGATGATGTTATGTGGACGCATTTACTCTCTTTTCAGAATGCATTTACTCTCTGTGTAAGTGATGCATCAATGAACTTCACAAAGTAAATAAGCTTTCAATGAATTATGTGTTCATCTAGACTAGAGGAGGCATCACTTTAGTAAAATATGAAATTCCTAGAATTCCTTTAGGAACTAGTCAAATAAACAAGTTTGGAAGTACATATTGATAAAGCTCATTATTGACCTGTTATTCAGAGTTTTACAATGTAGCTTAGGAAGAGGCTTACAAGAATAAATAAGGCAATAATTGCATCCCCTCACACCATGGAAGTAGATTCTGTAGCACTCTGTGGCAGAATAGATACCTCTTCAATATCTGTCTCATCTCTGTCATCTGGTAGATCCTCTGTTGGCATCTGTTGGGGACAAAAGAAAGGTTTCGGAGCCATTTGCAAGACTTCATCTTCACCTTCAAGCATCTCTAAAACCTTGGTCATAGAAGGGCGGTCCGCAGGCATCAGTTGTATGCACCACAAAGCAACCATGATCATCTTCTTGGCTATTTTCTTATCATCCTCACATGCCTCCTCAATTTCAAGGCTCAATCCCTTTTCTAGTTGCTCATAAATCCAGAGAGGGAAGTATATTTGACTTGTATTTTGTACGTGTGCATTCAGGTTCTTCCTCCTCCCTGACATTTCCATTAACAACATTCCAAAGCTGTAAACATCAGCTTTGTTTGAAACACCTCCAATACTTTTGTAGAACATTTCTGGAGCTATATACCCCATTGTACCTCTTACTGCAGTAACAGAAATTGTGTTGCGGTCTCTTGGGTAAAATCTTGCAAGCCCGAAGTCTGAGATTTTCGCATTAAAATTTTCATCAAGAAGAATGTTGTGGGGCTTAATATCAAAATGAAGAATTTGCATATCACAACCTTGGTGTAGATACTCAATAGCGCGAGCCACCCCCAGAGCTATCTGAAGCATTCTATCCCAACTTAGAGCAGGATTGATTTCTTGATCTTGAAAGATATGTTTTTCTAGGGATCCATTAGGCATGAAGTCATAAACAAGAGCTCGTTTTGATCCCACAGAACAGAATCCAATTAGTTGCACCACATTGACATGATGAATTCTTCCTATTGTACCAATTTCATTGATGAAATCTTGTCCATTCCCTTTGGAGCCACTCAACATCTTCACTGCAACTAAATGACCATCTGACAGCTCTCCTTTGTAAACAGAACCAAAGCCTCCTTGCCCAAGTTTATCTTTGAAATCCTTCGTCATCTTCTTAATATCCCAATAAGAATACGTTTGTGGCATAAGATTCTTGTATGCATCCAAGAATTCCTCAACTGCATCATCTTTCTTTTTCCAGTTGCCACCCTTACTGATTCTCTGTTTCAAATCAAGTGTCATCGTCTTAATGTCTGAGTATGCAAACCTTCTGAAGGCTTCTCTATAGATTGCCTGACTAACTTTGTTTTTGAAATCAATGATCATCTTCTTGATATCTGAGTACGAACAGCTTCTTATCCTTTTCCAGCATTCTCTGGCTTTATTTTTGCAAGCAATTGCCATCTTCTTGATATCTGAGTATGTATACCGTCTTTGCATGCGTTTCTTGCATGCATTGAAGAATTTTTCAACAACATCTTCCTTTAGGAACATTTTCCAATACCGTTTATAGCTCCAGACAACCAGTAAAACAACAAACCCGAGAATCATTCTTGCCATAAGACTCCATCCTGCCATAAGAATACAGTAAGGTCTGTTAACCCTATCATTGTACTATAACATCGATTTTATGGACTGCTGGTTCCAAAACCACACATACTTAAACATCAGACTCAGCTACTTTAAGCATGCAGAAAACTAATCATGTCTTGATGGTGAATCATTCATTTTATGCCTAAATGACTAATTGCATACTTATAGTTGAAAGTGGAGTAGTGGACAGACGAATTGGATCACCTTGGCATGTACATCAACATTGTGCCAGGGATGATAGCCAGCAAAATGAGTCAAGTTAGTGTTTTAATTTTCATCTTTCGTTGTGTTAATATACATAATTGTTGTAGAGGACTTACCAGTAACCTTGGCAACTTTTTTGAGACCTGTATGAAAACAGAGTCAGGAAATAAGTGATTTAGGTTCAAGCATGGTAGTGAATAGCTGCAAAATATGAACATATAAGTGGTACAAGTCAAACTTACAACGTATGACGTACTGATGAAAACCTGCAAAATGCATTAGTCTAGTGTTAATAAAATTCATAACAGCACAAAATCGTTGGCACGAAGAGAAGGAAAAAATAGAGTAAAATCTGATAAGAATCTACTCACAGTTGAGGGACTGGGTTCTTGTGTAGCAATAGTCAAAGTGGACAAAACTCTGCCAAGAAAGCTCAAATCCCTTTCTGATCAACTCATCATTGATGACAGAAAGTGAATGATCACTAGTTGGACCATCAGTTGCATCACCTCCTACCAATGTAATCCCAGTCATGTTGCAAGAATGAAGCTCATCCGCTCTGAATTCGGCCATATAAGAATATGTAGCAGATGATGATGAGCTAGTACTACTGCAATTGATTCTGAAGTAATTTTCAGAATCGACTTCCGATGGGCATTCAAAGAACACTAAAGTGAAGTAGAATGGGCGAGAAGAGTAGAATTCGTGTATGCTGTATTGATTATCCAGCCCGTAAGATGGATTTCTACTAAAATTTCCACTCGTTAGATGGTGGAGTGGCCTAAAGGGGCAAGCTTCGGTTAGCAGACCAGGATCAACAACGCTGATTGTACGGTTTCTATAATCAATAGTCTTGACAAAATACGAGCCATCAAAAAGTTTTAAGACAGTGCGATTTTGCTCACATGAAAGTTCAGCTAGATGGCTGGGGCAATTAGGATCATCAACGCCGTCAATTTTCATGCGAAAAGGGTAATGAATGTCCTGCTGATCCCCACAAGGAGCAGGCTTACACGATTTTGCTCCCATGGCATCATCATGACAAATAAGAAAGCCAATAATGGCTGTAACAAAGTATG
Source organism: Potentilla sterilis (assembly GCA_963682095.1). Lineage (NCBI taxonomy): Eukaryota > Viridiplantae > Streptophyta > Magnoliopsida > Rosales > Rosaceae > Potentilla > Potentilla sterilis. The sequence goes on along the minus strand of OY821756.1, from coordinate 887,344 downwards.
TTAACAACATTCTTCCCGGCATTAAGGTGGTCGGAAATCAAGGAGAAAGATAACTTATCAGTAAGAAGGTAGAGGCTGGGAATCTTCAATACCATTACATTTCAGACGCAATATAATGGGACCAAATTATTAAAGATTTGAAGATGTCATTGATGACCAGAATGCGTTGATTCACCAAGTCAAGTGATAAGTACATACCAACTACTACTCGAAACTGTCGAAGAATTCGACTCAATTGATTAAACAGGAAAGAACCGTGCTCTACAAACGAAGTGGAATATCAGATGCAAGCATCAAGTACTTTCCTGGCAAGTACTTACCCAAGTGGCTGGAAATGGTAGATATATCTCAAGGAAATTGCATCCAATTATATATAACTGGACCATAAACGAAGACTGAGAATAATATTCCAGAAGTCAATGAATCAAGTGATAAGGAAGTAAAGGAACAGTATGCCGTAGTTAAAATTAGTGGATATGCAGCCTCGTCCAAGTTAATTAGTCTGTGAATATGTGGACTAATGAGTTGATTATATATTAAAGCAGATAGACATTGGATGTATATGATACACTAATAGATTCTTTAAGAAACACAGCGATGGATATCCTGTTGCTTCTGTGTTTCTTGCTTGTTCTTGTACCGAACACCAAAGCAGCTAACCATCATGTTCATCAGCCCTGCCCGAAATCAAGGTGTAGCCATGATGGTCCTCTGATCCAGTTTCCCTTCCGTCTAAAAGGTGATCCCCTCCACTGTGGAAATCCAAAGTTTGAGGTTTCTTGCGGCAGAAGCAACAACACCAATGTGACAATGATTCAGCTCTCCTCATCTTCAGGACTGTTTCTCATCCAAAAAATCGATTACAATCACAAATATTTTGATGTCTACGACGGAGATGGTTGCATGGCGAATCGCCTTCTTAATTTAACAATTTTTACTACAACCAGCTTGCTCTTTTATCCAGTACCTTATCACCAATGGAGGAGATGGGATGACATTTGCAATGACAATTACGGTACTCAGCAGCAAACTCCTTATCCAGAATATGAGTCATCTCCCTTTTCAGATTCAGCTCAACCTCCCTATTCAGATTCAGCTCAACCTCCCTATTCAGATTCAGCTCAGCCTCCGTATTCAGATTACTCCCAACCTCCCTACCCGGATTCCACCCAATCTCCCTACTCAGATTCGGCTCAATCTCCCTACTCAGATTCGGCTCAGTTTTTCAGAGATTTTGTATTATTAAATTGTACAACCACACAAAATTTGACCAGAAGGACAGACTACTACACGCCGGTCACATGTCTCAGTGTCCCAGGGCACCATCAAGTTCTTGTTGTTAAACCCTCAATTTCTATTGATGACTTGCCGCTGCCAGTGTCAACTTGCACTACTTTGAAGAAAAAATTCTATCTTCCACTGAGAAATGTATATGACAGTGGCTACTGTTTACCCGACAATGTTCTATTACTCGAATGGAAACCATGGGTTTATTTCCCAGAATGTCAAAACTGCAAAGGACGGTGCCATATGGATTACAGGAGTAATCGAATGGCGTGCTATCCTCAGCCGGATGTATATCCTGAAGATCCTCCGTATTACCATCCTAATAAGGGTATGCTGTCTAATCACATAGCTTAGAGATATGTATGAGTTGAAAGATCTTTAGTTACATTGCATGATTTTCAGCCAGAAGTGATTTTGCTTTCCAAAATGTTTGATCACAAGAAAGTAACTATCATAAATTTATTCAATATACATGTTTTCTGACATTTCTCCTTGTCAACAACTCAGGTCATCATATGTCAACAGCTAGGTCACTTATCATAGCAGCTAGTTCTGTTCTCATACCAGCAATTATGGTGGTAGCCATCTGGTATTATGTGAAGAAATCAGACAGGATTGAGGAAAAAGAAAATCAAATCAAGATTGAAAAGTTCCTAGATGATCACAAATCCCATGTACCAACAAGATACTCTTATGCTGATATAAAGAAGATGACAAATGGATTCAAGAAGAAGCTAGGCGAAGGCGGTTTTGGAAGTGTTTTCAGTGGAAAGCTTCCCAGCACTAATGGAGTCCCAGTTGCCGTAAAAGTCCTCAAGGATTCTAAAGGGACTGGAGAAGATTTTGTGAACGAAGTGGGTACCATTGGTAGAATTCACCATGTAAACGTTGTTCGCCTACTTGGGTTTTCTGCTGAAGGAGGCAAGCGTGCTCTAATTTATGAACACATGCCAAACAGCTCTCTGGAGAAGTTTATCACATCCAAAGATCAATCTAGGGATAACAATGCTTCATTTGATTGGATGAAACTTCGCAACATTATCACAGGTATTGCAAAGGGAATCGAGTATCTACACCAAGGATGCGACCAGAGGATTCTCCACTTTGATATCAAGCCTCATAATATCTTGTTAGACCATGACTTCAATCCGAAGATCTCCGACTTTGGTCTGGCCAAACTCTGTTCCAAGGAAGACAGTCTTATATCTATGACTGCTGCCAGAGGTACCATAGGCTACATAGCACCTGAAGTGTTTAATGGAAACTTTGGAACCGTCTCCTACAAATCAGATGTGTACAGTTTTGGGATGCTTGTGCTTGAAGTTATTGGAGCTAGGAAGGAATCGGTTCTTACAACGGCCAACAGTGAGGTGTATTTTCCTGAATTGATTTATAAGTCTCTAATGCAAGGCGAAGAGTTGGATTTGGAGCTTGGTGACGATGGAGATGCTCAAATTGCTAAGAGACTAGCAATTGTGGCACTTTGGTGCATCCAGTGGTACCCAGTGAATCGCCCTTCCATGAAAGCAGTTGTTAGAATGCTAGAAGGACCCTCTGAAAGCTTGATCATGCCACCAAATCCGTTTGCTTCAACTCGTTCAGAACCAACAGAAGCACCATCTAGTTGACTCGCCAGCATATAAAGCAAGTGGCTTCACTAGTGATGTTCTAATGCATGTCTGCTAAAGGCTGTGCTGCTGATAATTTTGGTCACCAGATGGTTCACTGAAGTCAATGTCTTCAGTATTTCTCAGAATATCTAGCTGTTAGTTATAATTTGATCACTATAGCTAATAAGTGTTCACTGTAAACGGATATTTGATATAATGATATTCACCTTTTATGTGGTACATGATGAATATAGTTGGAAGTTGGAAAACTGCTAAACACATACTTGTTATGGATCACCAAAAAGTTGTAAAACAGTGCGATTCTTCTCACACGAAAGTTCAGCTGGATGGCTGAGACATTTAGGATCATCAGCACCATTAATTTTCACGCGATAAGGGTATTGAATGTCATGCAGATCCCCACAAGAAGCAGGCTTACAAGATTTTGCTCCCATGGCATCACCATGACAAATCAGAAAGTTAACAATAGCAATGACAATGCATGTTAACCACACTCTTCTCGGAATCATTACGAGAATTTTAGGTTTAGGCTGGAATCTGCAGAACCATTCCATATCGATTTAATATCATGATATTAGTATGACAACGAAACAAATAGAACTGGTCATTGCCACCACTTTCTTTTTGTTGAATCTGCACGTTACCCATTTTCAGACGCTAGGTACCTTAATTAATGAAAAAAATTGAAAAATGTCATTGATGATGTTGATTCACCAAGTCAAGTGATAAATATATGCAGACTATTGGAATTACTGCTTCTTAATCTGTACCCTTATTAACTTGAATCCAAGGATTGTAATATATGTTCAGATTCTTCTTAAATCATATCAGTTGGATATATATCTCTCATCAGCACTACCAATCCATGCCGGTTTCGTGTATATATAATATAACTTGACAACAAAATTCCTTGTCGTGATTCTCCTTTTACGTAGTACTTTCTTGACTAATTACCAAGAGAAAATCAAGGTCTACAAAAAATCACTATCGATCACACGCAGTTATTTTTGCTCCCAGTACTTTCCCGGCAAGTACTTGCACTAGTGGCTGGAAATGTCAACTATATTTACAAATGAACATGTTAACATTTAAGGGTTTTTTACCCAAAACTACAATTTTGAGTACATAATTACCAATAGCAAGGTTCCCTTTTTAAATTACCATTAGCAAGGTTCCATCCAAAACTAACAGAATCAGTTAAGTATTAAATTACACAATTACCCTCATTAAGCCTAATGCTACTGATCCTCAGAACTCAACCTAATACTACTGACCCTCAGTGAGCCTAATGCTACTGACCCTCAGAACTCAACCTAATAATACTGACCCTCAGTAGCTCCGCCGTCCTCCGCCGCACTTCAATAATACTGACCCTCAGTAGCTCCGCCGTCCTCCGCCGTACTCCGCCGCACTTCAATAATACTGAGCCTCAGTATCTCCTACTCAAAACCCTAATTCTCCCAAAAAAAATTCCACATCCCTCACTCCTCCACAAACCGGCCTCCACCAATCCAATTCCAACCACCAAATCCCAATCTCACCACACCACACCAAATCAAACAACAAACACCACACCAAAATCAAAACAACAAACACCAAATCAAAAAAAAAAAACAAAAAACAGAGAGAGAGAGACAGAGAGAGAAGGCGGCGGAGGAGGAGATCGGCCGGCCCAGCCCCGATCACGAAGTCGTCACACCGCCACGGCCATGCTTCGCCGGCCTCCCAGCCTCGCCGCGCCTCCGCCCTCGCGCGCTAGCTGACTCCTCCGACTTGCCTCGCGTCTCCACCTCGGCGCCTCGCACCTCGAGCCTCACACCTCCTCGCGCCTGGATCTGCTCTGCCGACCTCCCAGTCTCGCCGCGCCTCCGCCCTCGCGCCTCGCCCCTCCGGCTTGCCTCGCGTCTCCGGCCTGCCTCGCGCCTGGATCTGCTCCGGCCTCGTGCCTCGCACCCTCGCTGCCTTGGGCCTCCGGCTTCGCTCCTCCGCCTCGCGCCTCCGCTCCTGCCTCGCCCTCGCGCCCTCGCCCTCGCGCCTCGATTCCTCGTCCCTCCAGATCGGACCTCCTGCCTCGCGCCTTCGGCCTCGTTCGGCCGTCGAGCCTCGCTCCGGCCTGGCCCTCGCGCCTCGATCTGCTCCAGTTCCGGCCTCACCCTCGCGCGCTCGCTGCCTCGCGCCTCAGCCGGCCTTCCGCCTCCGCCCGCCTCCCAGCCTCGCACGCCTCCTCTGCCTCCTTCCACCTCGCGCCTCCCCTCGCGTCGTCGTCCACCTCCGCTCGCGCCGTCGTCCACCTCCGTCGCTCCACTCTCGCTGGCTCCAGATCGGGAAGGAGAAGAGGTGGCTCCAGATCGAGAAGAGGAGAGAGCAGATTGGTTGTGGTGGTTTTTTTTTTTTTTTTTAAATATATATAGTGGCATATGATGTAATTTTACAATTTTCAGGGGTAATTTTGTCATTTTATATTAGACATATTAATAGTCTGTTAGTGTTAATTCCTGCTAATGGTAAACAAAAATCTGACCTTGTTATTGGTAATTATGTACCAAAAATTGTAGTTTTGGGTAATTATCTAAACATTTAATTAAACTGCAAGTTAATCAGCCCAAGTTTAATCCATGTGAATATATGGACAGATGATTCGAGTATAAAGCAGAAAGAGATTGGATGTGATGCACATATATAGAGATCATTCCTTAGAAAAAGTAAGATGGATATCTTATCGCGCGCGGTACCTCTGTGTATGTTGCTTATTGTTCTTGTAACAATTAGCAAAGCAGGTACTGATCAGGTATCAGGACTGCCCCATTTCAAGCTGTAGCGATGAAGGTCCCCTCATCAAGTTTCCGTTTCGTCTAAAAGGTGATCCTCCCCACTGTGGAAATCCAGAGTTCGAGGTATCTTGCATCACGAGCAACAATACCAATATGACAATGATTCAGCTCTCTCCATCTTCAGGACTGTTTCCCATTCAAAAAATCAGTTACGATAACTGGTTTTTTGATGTCTACGATGGTGATGGTTGCCTACCGAGACGCCTTCTTAATTTTACTATATCCAGCACAAGTTTGTATAGAGCAGCTTCAGCAGGGAGTGGGTTTGACAAGACGTGTGCTGAACTCAGTCAAAATTACCAATCTCTTTCTCCTGCAGGTTCCTCGGAATCTTCTCCGAATCCATATCCCGACGTCCAATCTCAGATTTTGAGAAAATTTACGTTATTAAATTGTTCCACCACACAAATCATAAACAGGAGCTACGACATCATGCCAGTCAGATGTCTCCCAGGACACCAACAAGTTCTTGCTGTTGAATCCACAACTTCTATATATGAGTTGCCGGTGTCAACTTGCAGCACTCTGAAAACAGAAATGCAGATTCCAATGAGAATAGCTAGATACGAATGTAAACTATCAAATATTCTATCACTTGAGTGGAAAACATGGGATGATTTCCCAGAATGTCAAATCTGCAGAGGGCGGTGCGATATGGATTACAGTAGCAACCGAATGCAGTGCGATCCTTATCCTGGACCTGTTCCTCAGCATCCACCACAACAGCCAAAGGGTATGCATTCTAATCACGTACCTTATAGACCTTTAATTACATTGCGACTTTTGAGCCAAATGTGATTTTGCAAGATTAATAAAATGTTTGATCGCCAAAAATTAGATTTCATGAACTATTTTCAATACATTTGTTTTCTGACTTTTCTCCTGGTTGACAACTCAGGCCAGAGTTTAGTAATCATAGAAGTGAGCATAGCTATCTATGTTCTCATTGTTTGGGCCACAATTGGAGTTTGTTTCAATTGGGCTTTCACCCCGAGGCCCAGAGGGGTTTTGATCAGAGTCAAACCCTTTAAGTTTAGACTTTCCCGCCTCGTTGGGGGGAGTTAGGCTGAAGCGAAGATATGAGTTGCAACCTAATCAGATTGGGGTTGTTTTGTAGCAATCCAACTACACGATATATGAATCTCCTTAGGTGATTAGGTGTAGATACTGATTGATGTGATAGGGGGTTGTTTCGGTAGCAATCCATTAGAGGAGATATTTGTTGAAGTTGAGTGCAAAATAGCAATGTAATGATAACACACGCTGGGTTATCATCAACTAACAACTACATGCCATGCTGCACCATACTGCACAGTAACGGGAGCATAACAAGCAAGGCCATGACGTGTTGCTTCAAACTGCAAGACTTCAGCATTGGCCATACTTCCAACAGTATCTCCGCCGATCGGATTGGAGGCAAGACAAAGAAGGACATTCCTAGTGAGTCGCGGAACCCGCCAGGCTGGAGTTTACAGTCCTAGGGTTCCTTGACTCGTATAAATATAACTCTTCTGACATCTAGGAAAGGGTTCTCAACCAAACACAAACAACCACAAGTTCTAGCGCAACGCTAACTTGCCAAAGCCTCTCCGGAGCAACTCACGCAACTCGCCTCCGCCCTACGACGGATTCAATCTCGTACTTGCGCTGAGCATTTGCTGAGCCTCACGCAACCCTCCTCCGCCCTCTTACGATTGATCTAATCTCGTACTTGCGCCGAGCATTTGCTGAGCCTCACGCAACCCTCCTCCGCCCTCTTACGATTGATCTAGTCTCGTACTTGTGCCGAGCGTTTGCTGAGCTTATCGAGTCAGTCCGCTACCCCCGGTAGCAATCGAGTCTGTCAGTCCGCTACCCCGGTAGCAATCGAGTCGTCACTCCGGTGACACACCCGTGGTCTTGGAACAGCTCTGCTTTGCTTCTCCGGATCAAAGTAAGACCCTCAATCCTCAAGGGGTTGGGAAGAAAATCCTGGTAGAGAGTTCTATTCAGGTCTTGTTCGAGCCCTGTACGCCGGCTTAGTCAGCGCCCGCGTAACAGTCGCTTGACCAGGAAGTCAGAGTCGATCGGGAGCAGACGAGGCGACTCGCCAGGGGGTCGCACGCAGTCGAGTTGCACCGCTCCAAGGGTGCTGGCACGTCTAAGCACACAGAAACAACACACCCCAGTGCTGACTGTTCGCCGGGTGCTACATCCGCCACGAACACTCATATCAGCAATGGCGGTGGTAGCCATCTTGTATTATATGAAGAAATCAGACAGCACAGAGGAAAAGGAAAACCAACTCAAGATTGAAAAGTTCCTTGATGATCACAGATCCCATGTACCGACAAGACATTCTTATGTTGATATTAAGAAGATGACAAATGGATTCAGGAAGAAATTAGGTGAAGGAGGTTGTGGAAGTGTCTTCAGTGGAAAACTTCCGAGTAATGAAGTTCCGGTAGCCATAAACTGATAAAAGTCCTCAAGGATTCTAAGGGAAACGGAGATGATTTTGTTAATGAAGTGGGAACCATTGGTAGGATTCACCATGTAAATGTGGTTCGCCTACTTGGGTTTTCTGCTGAAGGAGGCAAGCGTGCTCTAATTTATGAATACATGCCAAACAGCTCTCTGGAGAAGTTTATCACATCTAAAGATCAATCTAGGAATAACAATGCTTCATTTGATTGGATGAAACTTCGCAACATTATCACAGGTATTGCAAAGGGAATCGAGTATCTACACCAAGGATGCGACCAGAGGATCCTCCACTTTGATATCAAGCCTCATAATATCTTGTTAGACCATGACTTCAATCCGAAGATCTCTGACTTTGGTCTGGCCAAACTCTGTTCCAAGGAAGACAGTCTTATATCTATGACTGCTGCCAGAGGCACCATAGGCTACATAGCACCTGAAGTGTTTAATGGAAACTTTGGAACCGTCTCCTATAAATCAGATGTGTACAGTTTTGGGATGCTAGTGCTTGAAGTTATTGGAGCTAGGAAGGAATCGGTTCTAACACCGGTCAACAGTGAGGTGTATGTTCCTGAATTAATTTATAAGTCTCTAGTGCAAGGTGAAGAGTTGGATTTGGAGCTAGGTGACGACGGAGATGCTCAAATTGCTAAGAGACTTGCAATTGTGGCACTTTGGTGCATCCAGTGGTACCCGGTGAATCGCCCTTCCATGAAAGCAGTTGTTAGAATGCTAGAAGGACCCTCTGAAAGCTTGATCATGCCACCAAATCCGTTTGCTTCAACTCGTTCAGAACCAACAGAAGCACCATCTAGTTGACTCGCCAGCATATAAAGCAAGTGGCTTCACTAGTGATGTTCTAATACATGTCTGCCAAAAGGCATGCTGCTGATAATTTTGGTCACCAGATGGTTCAGTGAAGCCAATGTCTTCAGTATTTCTCAGAATATGTAGCTGTTAGTTATAATTTGATCACTGTAGCTAATAATTGTTCACTGTAACGGATATTGATATAATGATATTCACCTTTTATGTGGTACATGATGAATATAGTTGGAAGTTGGAAAACTGCTAAACACATACTTGTTATGCAGGTTAATATCCAGTGATACCATGTATGAAGTGTTTCGATCATTCCAAAGTCTAAACAACGAGCCTAGTTTAACTGAAATGTTGGTGTTGGCATTCTGAGAAGAAATTCCCAAAAGCATCACATTTTCTTTGAAGATCAAATTGCAAATTCATGCACTCAGATTCAAACTTTGAATAGTTTTTCACCATTAGTCACAATGGAGTTTCTACCCAGTTTCTTGTTAGAAACAGTAAGTCTCCTCGGAAGACTTTTGACTCATTCAGTGACAATGAGAGGCGCATTATCACCAGGGACTGTGTCTATTGACTAATGAACTGATCTCTCTGGAAACTTGACCCATTGAAATTTCGAAGAAAATGAGAGGCAACTAAATTAAGTATCAAACAAAACTATCGAACTAGAGGCTGTTCTACACCAAAATTACATATTCCCAATGATGATGTTGTCTGCATTGCATGTCGTGGTTATTGTTAGGCTTGCTTATGTGTTTCGTCACGTCACTCCAGTTCGGTTCTCTTTCAAATGCCCCAACATTTCCACAGTGGTCTCATTATGTTTCTTCACTCCATAGTCCTGTTGCAGGGGGAAGGCCGGTAGTGGAGGGGTTTTGGGTTAGAAGAATGCTTGAGTTTTCAAGTAGAGAAAAGCTTATTGTAAACCGAGAGAATGAGTCTAACATAAGAAATGAGTTAGTTTTTGGTTGGGAGCTTAGGGATGGAAGCGACGATGAAGCCTCTTTGATTCTTCATGCCTATGCCCAAGCAAGGGTAGAGTCCAGTATGCATGTACTGCAAGCACATCAACTGGTGGTTTATCAACCCAAGATTAGGCAACTTCTACCATCTACTTGTCTACTTATATATCTTCTGCCCAACAATAAAAGAATAATTGAAACTAATATACTCACACAAATCCATGTAATTAATAATTAAAAGTCACTACAGAACTACAAGTTCAGTAGATGAAACCGGGAACATACTTATGAAGCTTACAAACTGAGGCAGTTCTTTCATGCTTGTCATTTACCTGATTTTGTAGATGAAATCAAATTGTACTCAACATATATTGAGTGTCTGGTTCTTCAATGAATGTGGATATTACAGTGCTATGTAAGGCTTGAATAAGGTCGGTTATACCATGGAAGTCGATTCTGTAGTACTATATGGTAGGGTGGACACCTCTTCACTATCTGTCCCATCGCTGTCATAAGGCATGTCCTCAGTTGGCCTCTGTTGAGGACAAAAGAAGGGCTTTGGAGGCAATTGTATAGCCTCATCTTCACCTTCAAGCATTTCTAAGACATTGGTCATAGAAGGGCGGTCCGCAGGCATCAGTTGTATGCACCACAAAGCAACCATGATCATCTTCTTTGCTATTTTGTTGTCATTCTCTGATGCATCTTCGATTTCAATGCTCAATCCCTTTTCAAGTTGCTCATAAATCCAGGATGGAAAATATATTTCGCTTGAATTTTGTGCATGTGCATTTACGTTCTTCCTCCGCCCTGCCATTTCCATTAACAGCATTCCAAAGCTATAAACATCAGCTTTGTACGAGACACCACCAATACTTTGGTAGAACATTTCTGGAGCTATATACCCAATTGTGCCTCTTGCTGCAGTAACAGATATTGTGTTACGGTCTTTCGGGTACAGTCTTGCAAGCCCGAAGTCTGAGACTTTTGAATTAAAATTTTCATCAAGAAGGATGTTGTGGGGTTTAATATCAAAATGCAAAATCTGCATATCACATCCCTGGTGTAGATATTCAACTGCCCGAGCCACCCCTAGAGCTATCTGATGCATTTTATCCCAACTTAGAGCAAGACTTTTTGCTTTATCATTGAAGATATATTTTTCTAGGGATCCATTAGGCATGAAGTCATAAACAAGAGCTCGTTTTAATCCCACATAACAGAACCCGATTAGCTGCACCACATTTACATGATGGATTCTTCCTATTGTGCCAACTTCATTGATGAAATCTTGTCCATTGCCTTTGGAACCACTCAACATCTTTACTGCAACAAGATGACCATTTGACAGCTCTCCTTTGTAAACAGAACCAAAGCCTCCTTGCCCAAGTTTATCTTTGAAATCATTCGTCATCTTCTTAATATCCCAATAAGAATACCTGCGTGGCACAAGATTCTTGTATGCATCCAAGAATTCCTGAACTGCCCCATCCTTCTTGTTCCAGTAGCCACCTTGACTGACTTTGTGTCTCAAATCAAGTGTCATAGTCTTAATGTCCGAGTATGCAAACCTTCTCAAAGATTTATAGCTTCCCTGACTGACTTTGTTTTTAAAATCAATAACCATCTTCCTAATATCTGAGCACGAACAGTTTCTTATCCTTTTCCAAAATTCTCTGGCTTTATTTTTGCAAGCAATTGCCATCTTCTTGATATCTGAGTATGTATACCGTCTTTGCATACGTTTCTTGCATGCATTGAAGAATTTCGCAACTGCATCTTCCTTTAGGAACTTTTTCCAGTACAGTTTGTAGCTCCAGATTACCAGAAAAACACCAAGGCCCAGAATCATTCGTGCCATCAGACTCCATCCTGCCATAAGAATACAGCAAGTTATAAAAACTTAACCCTAACATAGAACTTCAAAAACTGTCCATCGATTGCTGGTCGCAAAACCACACGTAACATCAGACTAAGTTAAAAGGAAGAGTCTCAGTCTCAGAGAAGCAAATATTTATGATTCATTCATTATATGAGTAGTTATAGTGAAAGCGGGCAGAGTTACTATATTATATATCTTGGAATATAGAATCTGGTGTGTTAAGGATAATAGCCAGCAATGTGTCAAGCTAACCTTGAAACTTTCACCTTTCTTTAAGTATGTATATAATACTGCTGAAGAGAACTTACCAGTGATCCTGGCAACTGTTACGAGACCTGTATGAAATCAGAGTTAAGGAAGAAGTGATTTAGGCTCAAGAATGGTAATGAATAGCTACAACATAACCCTCATGTTTGGGTAAATCAAAAGTACTTCAGAAAACCAGAACAGTGTACTGAAAGTGGCGCCATGAAAACTTACTACGTTTCAAGTACTCAAGGAAACCTGCAAAATGCATTAGTCTAGTGTTAATAAGAGATTCAGAACAGAAATCACTACTCTCAAAACCAATAGAGAATTGACAGATCAAACTGATCAAATCATTGACATAAAAAGGGGGAAAAGAGGAAGAGGAATTAAAATCCTGATAAGAACATACTCACAATAGAGGGACTGGGTTCTTGAGTAGCAGTACTTATAGGAGAGAAAACTCGCCCACGAAAGTTTGAAACCCTTTCTGAACTCATCTCGGATGACAGACAAGGAAGCAACATCTGCAGTCTCTCGTAGCATTGTAATCCCAGTCATATTACAAGAATGAAGGTTATCCAATCCATCTCCCAGCATAATGTAAGAGTATGTAGCATTTGAAGATGAGACAGTATTGCTGCAATTGATTCTTATGTACTCTGCCGAGTCAACTTGCGAAGCACAATCAAAGAAGACTACATAGATGCACTCCATATCATAGTATTCATTTATTATCAGGCCCGGATTGTGTGTATATCCTTCACTAAAGTTACTACTTGTTAGACTGTAGAGAGGCCTAAATGGGCAAGTATCGTGTAGCAGACCTGGATCAACGACTTGCATGGTATAGTCGCTATAATCAATGGTCTTAACATAATATGAACCATTAAAGAGATTTAAAACAGTGTGGTTCTGCTCACACGAAAGTTCAGCTGGATGCCTGAGACAATCAGGATCATCAGAACCATTAATTTTCACACGAAAAGGGTATCTAATGTCTTGCAGATCCCCACAAGAAGCAGGCTTGCAATCTCCCATGGCAACATCATGACAAATAAGAATGCCAATAACAGATATAACAATGCTTGTTAAACACACACTTATCGGCAACATTATGAGCTAAAAGATCATAGGAAATCAAGGAGAAGGATAAAGAAAGAGAACTTAACAGCAAGATGGTTTAGGTTGGGAATCTGCAAAACCATTTCACATTGATTAATTGCATGGATATTATCATGATAACAGAACACATAGATAAACCATTGGGATGCACTTTGTTTCTGTTCTGTCAGTAACCAAAACCAAGAGCCAAGGTAGGATCCACACGGCCATTTGGTCAAGCAACCATAATTGAAGATAGAAAATACCATTGATGATCATGACACATTGTGTGTGTGTTGAATAAGCTTCCAAATGTGACTTATAATCTTCAAATAAATTCATCTGCATTCACCAATAGTCATCATGGAGTTTCCAAGAAACTATCGAGCTTAGTGGAAATCAATTAGTTAATTCAGAGACAAGAAGCTTCCAAATGTGACTTTTACCAATAGTGCATATTGTTTCCACTTGATCCTTTGATGAATTCAAAACAATAAGAGGTCGTATGGAAAGAAGAAAACACAATCGATCAGAGTTGGCCAAGGATTGAGACGATCCTGATTAAAAATAAACAGTCTAACATAGAAGCATAACAATTTGAAAAGTCATGGATGATAATAATTAATATGTTGATGCACCAAGTCAATTGATATGAAAAATACAGAAAAAATTAATGGGGATCCAAAACAAATTGCATTTGAATGTTTCACAAACAAAGAAAGAAGCAAGTGAATGCACCAACAACTTATAAGGCAGACGAAATTGTATACCAATAGATTGCTCAAGACTTCAGATGGATGTTCCTTTGTTTTTCTTGTTTATAATTCTCTTTCCCATCATCTCTGTACCAATCATCAAAGCAACAGCTGATGATCACCAGGACTGCCCCATTTCAAACTGTAGCGATGCTGGTCCTGTTATCAAGTTTCCATTCCGTCTGCAACACGATCCCCTTCACTGTGGCCTCCCAGACTTTGAGGTATCTTGCAGCAGATTCAACAATAAGACCATGATGAAGCTCTCCTCATTATCAGGACTCTTTATCATACAAAGTATCGATTACCTATGGAGACGGTTCAGCGTCCACGATGCAGATGGTTGCCTCCCAAAACGTCTGCTTAATTTTACTATCTCCAGTTCGCTTATTCAGCAACCATTTTATCGCAACTATAACTTTACATTATTAAATTGCTCTACCACACAAAATTTTAGCACACAGACTTCTTACTATATGCCAATCAGATGTCTAAGTGTCCCTGGTCATCACCAAGTTCTGGCTTTTCGATCCTCAGCTTCTATAGGTGACTTGCCGCTGCCAGTGTCAGTTTGCAGTACTATAAAAACAAATTTCTATATTCCAGCAAGTGTCACTCCTAGCAATGAACTGAACAGTGTATTATTGCTCGAATGGAAAGAAGATTTCTCAGTCCCAGCATGCCAAAACTGTACAGCAGATAGAGAGAGTTGTATATTCAATCACACAAGAAATCAGATGGAATGTTACAAGTATCCTATCTCTCAGTATCCCCGAAAAGAGCGTAAAGGTATACATTCTAGCTACCTTTAACATTCTTTCATTATTTGATTTGCTCTGATCTTGAGACAATAGTAGAACCACTGATGCATGGCCTCTCCAAGCCTCACATGAATCATTTTGAAAACTTGCAAAAATACACAAACCAATTCTATTTGTTTTTTGTTTTTACTTTTCCAAATTATCTCAGGTACTCGGTCAATTGCCATAGGGGTGGCCGGAGGTTCTTTTCTTCTCATATGCATAGCGGTAGTAGGCATCTTCTTTTACATGAAAGAATCAAACAGAATAAGGCAAAGGGAGAATCAGATCAATATTGAAAAATTCTTGGATGAGCACAAGTCCTATGTACCAACAAGATATTCCTATGTTGATATAAAGAAGATGGCAAATGGGTTCAAGAGAAAATTAGTTGAAGGAGGTTTTGGAACCGTTTTCAGAGGAAAGCTTCCGAGCAATGGAGTTTCGGTTGCCATAAAAGTCCTCAAGGATTCTAAAGGAAATGGAGAAGATTTTGTTAACGAAGTAAGAACCATTGGCAGAATTCACCATGTCAATGTGGTTCGCCTACTTGGATTTTCTGCTGAAGGAGGGAAGCGAGCTCTAATTTACGAGTTCATGCCAAACAGCTCCCTAGAGAAGTTCATCTGTTCTGCGCGATCCAACAATACTCCATTTGATTGGGAGAAACTTTGCAACATCATTGTTGGTATAGCGAAGGGAGTTGAGTATCTACACCAGGGGTGTGACCAAAGGATCCTCCATTTTGATATTAAGCCTCACAATATCTTGTTAGACCATGACTTCATTCCAAAAATATCGGATTTTGGTCTCGCTAAACTCTACTCCAGGGAAGAGAGTATGATTTCCATGACTGCTGCCAGAGGCACTGTAGGCTACATTGCCCCAGAGGTGTTCAATGGCAACTTTGGAACTGTCTTCTCCAAATCAGATGTGTATAGTTTTGGGATGCTGGCCCTTGAAATCATCGGAGCTAGAAAGGAATCTGATCTTACATCTAACAACAGCCAGGCGTATTTTCCTGAATTGATATATAAATGTCTAAGTCAAGGAAAAACACTGGATTTAGAGCTAGGTGACGATGTAGATGCTCAAATTTCTAAGCGACTAGCAATTGTTGCCCTTTGGTGTATTCAGTGGTACCCCGTAAATCGGCCTTCCATGAAAGGGGTTGTGAGAATGCTAGAAGGAGCATCTGAAAGCTTAATCATGCCACCAAATCCGTTTGCTTCCACAACTCAAGTGGAAACAACAACAGCACATCATACTTAATTTGCCCACACTGTAGAGCAATTGATTTCAGTAATTTTATCCTACATATGTGTAATATCTGTTGTAACAGACGTAAGAAATAACACAGATTTACGTGGTTCACTAACGATGTGTTAACTACGTTCACGGGCAGAGAAGAACAGTTTTATTATCTTGAGGAAAACGGAATACATAATACAATTAGATTTAAGACGTTTATATATTAAAGCTTAGTTTGGGACAGCTTTTGAGGCTGCTTTTGAGACTGCTTTAGCTTTTGAAATTAATGTATGGTGTTTGGTAAAGTCCCTAAAAGCTGCTTTTGGCCAAAATAGATTTCTCCAAAAGCTGAAATCAAAAAGCTAGGAAATAGAGCTTTGGAAAGCAGCTTTTGAAGAAATGGTGGTGCTAAGAAATATGATTGCACAAAATTTAATGAATGCAATGTAGTTGCAATATTAATAGACTCTAATATATTTTGTGTAATGGTTCCATTTGATTATGGTGGAAAATACTTTGTCTAATATTATTTTAGATGAATTTGGTTTAATATTTAAGAATTCTTCGTAAATCTTTTATTTGGTCCAAACAACTGGTCATACATTGCAAAAAATTATACCAAAATAATTGCACAAAACCATAGTCGATAATTTAGAGAAGTAATATCCATTTTAATAAAACTTTAAATATTTAAGATTATTTTGATAAATACACCCACTCAAAATACTTTTTACTTAGAACTTACCAAACACAAAAAATTACTTTTCGTTCTCACAGCACTTTTGAAAGCAGTTTACCAAACACCTAAACTGCTTCCTCTCACAGCAAATTCAAAAGCCATTTTACTCACAGCTGATTCAAAAGTCATTTTACTCACAGCACAGCTGTCCCAAACTAAGCCTAAGTCCAACAGGAAACTGTAACTCAACATAACAGATATTGTGGGCCAGTATAAAGATATAATACCTACCAACGGCTAATGCCCAGTATAACTTCGGAGGTTTATCAATCTAGAAATATCGAAAAGGGAACTTCTCCACTGATGTTTTTTAGATCAAAACGTTGGTTGCAAGCAAAACTTACTATGAATGCAAAAGAAAAGACATTGAAACCATATTGCGGTATTTGAATTAGGTTAAGGGTTTAGCAAATCTCTGTTCCTAGCAATCTGAGAATTCGATCAATTCAGAAGAACTATACTTTAACATGTTCTATAAGGACTTGGAATTCCAAGAGGCAAACTTGACCCGATTTAACTTAAAATTCCAAGTGGAACTATTGAATAATTCTGCAGGTACTGGGAAACTTGGACTTACCAGGAGTTGGAGTTGGAATTGGCGCGAAACTGGGCTTCACTCTAAATTTGATCTGACAGTCTGAGAATTAGAGGAGATGATGGTGCACTGTTCTGTACTTGTCAAGGCTTAATTTTTACCGAGCTTTCCTTTGGGCAGCCCAGGTGATGAAGATGTTCATAACAATATTTTTTTTTTCCTCTTACATTTTTGAAAGAAAATGAGGGAAATATTCAAAAATAGTTAAACTGAACATTTGTTCAATTGCTTTGTACATTTGCTACCATTTTTTGACTGACGGTGAAAATACTCTCATATCATGACCAATCCTTGAAAGTAACATTTAAGTTAACTAAATGTTTCTCCAAAAGAACATTTTATTAACTTAATATCCTTATAAAGTTGAAGTTCACCACTCACAAACTACAAAATTAATGTAGTTAGTTGCATAGTAACATAAAGATCGATGCAACCCTGGGTTCCTTGGAAAAAAAAAATGTTTAACAGATCGATAACAACTGGCAAGTCGTACATTATTTGAAAATAATATTAATACTCTAAATTTATCTAACTAAAAATACATGTAAATTATGGAAAATGATCCTCTCCTAGTTTTTCTTGGGAGTTGGATCCTCATGTGGCACATCCAACAGCTCACAACAACCCAGACCCCATCTCACAACAAGCCCCACCCCCCTGTAAGGCCTCTCCACCGTCAGATCGAGGTCAGGTAAGGTTAGGTAAAAAAAGAGGATATGAGAGGATCCGGATCCGTAAATTATATGCTCAGGTGAAATTATGCATGATATCACTTTGTCATTAACTGCATCATGAGTATTATACTCTTTTGTTTTAACTTTACAAAGAACAAGAGTTCCTTTTTTTTTATCAAACAAAGAACAAGAGTGTTAAAATCTCACAATTGCTTGGTTTATGGTATTAATAAATAAAACAAATACAAAAATAGCAAATACAAAAAAAAAATAGAGAAAGAAAATACCCCCCCCCCCCCCCCCCCGCCAACAAAACAGAAAATAACTAACTTCCAAAACCAAACCCAATTTTTTTTTGGGGTTTTTACCCAAAACTACAATTTTGGGTACATAATTACCAATAGCAAGGTGCTCTTTTTAAATTACCATTAGCAAGGTTCCATCCAAAACTAACAGAATCAGTTAAGTCTTAAATTACATAATTACCCTCATTAAGCTTAATGCTACTGATCCTCAGAACTCGACCTAATACTACTGACCCTCAGTGAGCCTAATGCTACTGACCCTCAGAAGTCAACCTAATATACTGACCCTCAGTAGTTCCGCCGTCTTAATACTACTGACCCTCAGTAGCTCCGCCGTCTTCCACCGCGCTTCAATATTACTGACCCTCAGTAGCTCCACCGTCCTCCGCCGCGCTCCAATACTACTGACCCTCAATATCTCCCACTCAAAACCCTAATTCTCCCAAAAAAAAATTCAGATCCCTCACTCCTTCTCAGTAGCTCCGCCGTCTTAATACTACTGACCCTCAGTAGCTCCGCCGTCCACCGCCGCGTTTCAATATTACTGATCCTCAGTATCTCAACCATAATCAACATAAGCAAAAATCCCAACACAAGCAAAAATCCCAACACACACCAAATCAATTTCAACACACAACAAATCAATTCCAAACACAAAACAATCAAATCAATACACAACAAATCGAATATCACACAAAGAGAGAGGGAGAGAGAAAGAGAGCCAAAGAGGGAGGCAGAGAGGGAGAGAAAGAGAGAGAGAGAGAGGCAGAGAGAGAGAGCCAGAGAGGGTGAGGTAGAGAGGGAGAGAGAGCCAGAGAGGGTGAGGTAGAGAGGGAGAGAGAGGCAGAGAGGGAGAGGAGTTGTGGCGCCTCGGTCCCCTCGGCTCCGCCGTCGCGCCAAAGTCCCCCCGGCTCCGCCGTCGTGCTCGGTCCCCCTGGCTCCTCCTCTGCTTCCTCGCTCGTCGTCCGCCTCCGGCCTCGATCTGCCGTCCCGCCTCGCCTCGCCTTGCTCCGGCCTCGTTCTGCCGTCGAGCCTCGCTCCTGCCTCGCCCTCGAGCCTCGATTCCTCGCCTTCACCGGCCTCGCCTCCTAGCCTCGCCGCGCCTCCCAGCCTCGCCGCGCCTCCCCCCTCGAGCCTCGCGCCCTCGCAGTCTCGCCTTCACCGGCCTCGCGCGCTCGCAGCCCCGCCTTCACCGGCCTCGCCTCGCGCCTCGCGCCTTCGGCACCCGAACCTCGCCTCGCTCCGGCCTCGATCTGCTCCGGATCGGGAAGGAGAAGAGGAGAGGTCTGCCTCGCTCGGTCGCTGCCTCGCGCCTCTGCCTCGCTCGCTGCCGCCTCGCTCCTCTGCCTCGCGCCTCCGCCTCCGCCTCCGCCTCTCTCCCTCGCGCCTTCGCGCCTCCGCCGTTGCTCTGCCACCGCCGCCCGCTCAATCGCAAATTAGGGTTAGGGATTTTGGTCGGGAAGGAGAGGAGAAGAGAAGAGGAGAGTTTGGGTTGTGGGGTTTTTTTTTTTTTTTTTTAAATTATATATAGATGGCATATGTTGTAATTTTTAGATTTTCAAGGTTAATTATGTCATTTAACATTGGACGGATTAAAAGTCTGTTAGTGTTAAATCCTGCTAGTGGTATAAAAAAATCAGATCTTGCAATTGGTAATTATGAGTACAAAATTGTAGTTTTGGGTAATTATCTATTTTTTTTTCAGTGGCTGCAAACTGAAAATGGCTAGCATTACATCATGATCATAAGTTCATAACACACTCCAAAAAATGGCTTCTCTTCCCTTCGTCCAACCTCTCACCAATCTCTCTTCCTCCACCACCCTCCTCTTTCTCCGAAATCCCCACCACATCCCCACTTCAACAACATTCCTTAAACCCAAACCCCTCACATTCAAACCCTTCACCACTTCCTTCTCTCTCGCCGAATCAGACTCCCCCAAATCTTTACAACCCCAAATCCGACCCCTCCTCCAAGACCTCGCTGTAATCAAATCCTCAATGCCCATCAAATTTTTAACATTTCTTTTGATTTTGAATATTAAAGTTTCAATTTTTATAGTGAAACAATTATAAAGTTTCAATTTTTATTTACGTATAAGTGGTTTTGTGTTTGCAGGACAGCTTTGATCTTCCTCCGGACTACTTTGCTAAGCTGCCCAATGATCTTCGTCTCGATGTAAGTAGCAATTTTGTAGCTTTTTTGAGGTACCCAGTTGTGTTAAACTTAGTAAAGCTGTGATTTTTGAGCTGAGGAAGTGTTTGAATTATTGTTTCTGGGTATGTGTGAAGCTGAATGATGCTGCTTTTGACCTTTCAAATGGAAAGATTGTCGATGAGGTTAGTTATATGTGCTGTTTTTATTTTGGCTGGCTCTCTGCATTTGTGAATTTGGTTATGGTGTCAGTTTGGTGTGAAGCAATATGAACATGGTTGATAGAACTGAATGGATACACTTGACTTTTGGTCCCCTAAAAATTCCCCATTTATTAGTTTTAGCGAGAATGGTATATCCGTAGGCATCGAGGACTAGTATGCTGGAAACTGTTACTCTAGCTACAAGTTTATACTCTTCCATGTTAGTACTGTATATCTTAGCCTAAGATGTAAGATATGGCTGTTTTTTGTTTTGTGCTTCTTAAGATCCCTAGTAGTTGTATTCCCTGTAAGTGACCTCAAGATCAGAAAATGTCATGAATCGGTAAATAAAGGAGACAGCATTACACGGTTTTCAGCCATATTACTGACTGATCTTGTTAATCATCTTATCATCCTTTTCCACATTTATGTGCCTAACACATCAAACCGGGATTCATTGCTCAGACACCATGTATATATTGTAAGTTCAGATAATTCATGTTTTTTAACCATGTAGCTCAAAGAGCTGCTGTTCCAATATGTTATTACTTTACCCTTATCATTGGTCTCTTGTTTAGCTCTGTAATCAAATGAAATACTGTCAAGTTATGGTTTTTTAATCCTCTCTTATAGTGTGGTCAAGAGTTGGGAGAGACACTGTTAAATCTATCTCGTGCATGGGAAGTAGCTGACACGTCAACTTCACACAGTTTGGCTAGCAAGCTCCCTGATTTGGAAGAATCTTTGACAGACAATGCCAAATCAGGCAATAATAGACTTATGTACTCTTGATGCTTAGCTATGTTCTTCAGAGATTGATTCAAAGTCTGTTTCTGTTTTGTTATAGCACTTGGGAAGCGTTTGGTTTCCGCTGGAAGAAGGTTCCAGTCTATGGGACAGTATGGTGAAGGCGAACTGCAAAAGGTATGTTACAATACTTGAAGTTAAGTATGTACTTCTGGACAGATCTATGTGGAATTGGGGATCCAAGTGCTTTTGCCTTGGTTATATGCTCAGAATTTTATGTATATAGTCTATTTAACCACTGCAGATTGCAAAAACAATGACCACGGCTGGAAAGCTTCTATCTGCAACTTCAATATCCACTGCAAGCGATGAAGAACCAAAGAATGAAAGCAGGATGCTGAAGGTAGACAACGCACTTCACTTGTTGGAAAGAGAGGATTTTATATATATATATATATATATATACAGTCCTTTTATGGTGCGGACGTCCGCACGCACTGTTCACGGTGCGGATGCGGCGTTTCCGGCCACCGTCGAGGCGGCGACGCCGTATCCGGCCGGTGGGCTTTGCTCGCCCCGGTCCGGCGACCCTTTCTGTGCCGGCCCGAGCTCCATCGCTGGTCGGAAACCGGCCGGAATCTGCATTTTTGCAGAAAAATGAACAGTAATATGCATTTTTCTGCAAAAATGCATATTCCGGCCGGCTGCCGGCCGGCGATGGAGCTCGGGCCGGCACAGACGGGGTCGCCGGCGTGTGGGGAGCAAAGCCCACCGGCCGGATACGGCGTCGCCCCCTCGCCGGTGGCCGGAAACGCGGCATCCGCACGGTGCGGACGTCCGCACCTGAAAAAAATCCTATATATATATATATATATATATGTGTGTGCATCATATGGCAATGGTTCAGTTGCAATACATATGCAGTATACATGAAGTAATATTGTCGTTTCCTACTGCAGTTCGGAGAACTTCAGCTTGAGCTTACATCAGAAAAAGCTACCGTTGGGGCTATCATCAGCTTTGCCTTCGGGTATATATAGCAATGATAAGTTATGTTTTCTAGCTTCTATTGTGACCATGAGGTTCAAGTGTGACAGATTTCTGCTCTTGTTTCTCAATGAAATTAGGATTCTTTCATGGCAACTAGCTCAAGGGGTCCAAAATATCCCAGAGAACTCATTGCAGTATGCAAATGACAATGCTTTGCTGCTGGCTAAGGTGCTTTAAAAGTACTTTTAGTCCTTTTTCATATTTTAACCTCGTACTGCAACTAAAGTTAAACTCTGAACGCAGTCTTTGAGAGGAGCTCTACTTGCAGCCTGCTATGCCTCAGCCATATTGTCTGGTGTTACTACCTTCGGACTTATCTTACTTGGAAGGCAACTAAAGTCACCGAAAGAAAAGTGAGCTTCTTGGTTTTGTTTGTCTTAACTTTTGTTTTCCTAGTTCCTGTATATGCAAGAGTCAATCCTTGTACATCGGAAAAATCCTCGGACAGAATATAATGCTAAATAGTTATCTCAAGCAGTGTATAAGCTCGACAGCAATTTAACTCTCTATAGTTATCTCAAGCAGTGTATAAGCTCGACAGCAATTTAACTCTATATATTATGTCATTCTTGAGTGCACCTGGTCTACCCGGGAAACTCAGTATTGGTCTATACTCTATACAGCACCATGTAAATGAACATCTTGATGATTCGAACGTTTATAAGGTTTCAACGTTAAGCATTCTTACTGCCTAGTCTTGTAGCGTGGGTTTGTAACTAAGCAGGACATTAAAGTGGTTGATTGTGTACTAGGAAACTTAGTTATACACAGCAGTTGTTTACATCTTTACTTAAGTTAAGCCATACTCTTTACATTGCATATTTGAATTATACTTCATAGTTTCCGACCATTAAAAAAAAAAAACTATACATAAGTACAATCACTATCTCCATCTACTAAACTTGTGCTATCCTTCAATGCCCAAACTAAGACACTGAGACCTTAGTCACCTTACCAAGATTGTTGAATGATGAGCTTACAAACAACATCAGCTTCATAGTTACTAGATCCTACTCAAAAAACTACCCTCAATTCTAGAAAGAGAGAGAGGACCAACACGCCCAAGTTCGGAAAGTTCATCCTCATATTTCTCATAGTTATGATCATACTATAACTATTTGTAAAGTTGTTTTTAGTGCAGAAAGAGTTTGGAATCTGATTTAGTTTGAATTGAATCTGGGATTCTCTGGGACAAATCGGAACCGTTTAGTGTGGAATAAGTCTGGCCTGCAGCATCAACTGTCTATATTGAATCAAACCACATAAAGAATTAGAGTTTGACTTAAATCATGTGCATCAGCAAATGAAGCTACAAGAAACCCCCATTATTAATTTGTGCTTCCTGGCTGTACTAAACAATTATAAGATCAATAATTGTAGCTACAATACATATCAGTAGGTAAGCTTATTGGTTCTTTTGATGTTATAAAATGTTGCAAGGGGCAGAATCTGAAGTATAAAAAGCTTCCTATGAGTTGCAGGGGGCAGAATCTGAAGTATAAAAAGCTTCCTATAAGGAAACAGCTTCTTCATATAATTGATTAATATCATAATGACAATCAAAAGCTGATTCTAGCTAATTGACTATACAAACCTTCTTGCTTGAACTAACAAATATTTTTTGAAGGAATTACCAACAATATTAAACATTAGAGATTTACCAAGTCTTATGCAGATGTCGAGAATCTTCTTGTCATATTGGTGATTATACATCGACTTGGTTAGTTTATTGAATCCATATATAGATTATTAGGTTTGGACAACATGCTTAAGCTAGATTGTTAATTTTTCTTTGAAGTATATACAGGAGATTTAGACTCTTTTTGTTTTAACTTGATTTTACTATATTTCAAACAGCTGCCTGGTAAGAGTCAACTCAATTCGAAGATGTGAAGCGAGTGTTCTACCACTACAATTACAATTAATCCTCTGAAAAAAAAAAAAATTATGATTATCAACTGAGCTTTAAAAAAAGGGATAGATCGAGGCGCCACTTCTCAGTTTATTATGTACGTAAGCACATAGCTAGGGTTCTTAATTTAAGTTGTTAAAGTCTAACCCAATTACAACATTTTATTATTCATAATCTTGTATCATTGATGTGATCATTACTTTAACATATAATTTGAGTCACCGTTTTGGAGCCTGCTAGGTTCTGGATATTGCAATCTTATTAATCCTTCTTGTTTGCTGTTAATGTCACTTCTCATGTTCAAAAACGAAAGGCTAGGCTAGCTAGCTTTTCCAACCACTCCTCTGATATGTAGTTTTAAATTCTAAAGCCATAGATATGAGAAGATTAAAGAGTTAAACGCCCTGAGAAAATTAATCATTTATGGATGTCTTTAACATCTAAAATTGAAGAAAAAAGTGAAACTTCAGCAAAGCACATAACCAAGCTAGATAGAAAATTCTGTTGCTCCAAAAATAATTAGAACAAAGTTATAGTTTTGATTGAATATTTCAACTAGGCGTAAGGATTGAAGGACTTTTTATATCAAAACAGGGTGAACATATTCCGGAGACTTTTATGACAATAAACCATATTCAAGTTGTCAATATCATGCATGCATGATCGTCCTGGAAATGACTATACAACTTAGATGTCATTTTTTCCAACCTCTATTTGACCATAACCAGTGGATGACACAGCAAATTAGCAATTTGAAAACAATTGGAACATATAATTGGGCGACGACGTACCAAATTACCAAATATATATATATATATATATATAGACATTAAAAAACCAGATCCTCTTGTTGGATGAAGTCATGTATGCCAAATGATCTCAAACAAGGTAGGTTTTCGGTAAGTAATATGTTTGAAACTAGTGAACATCATCACACTTCATTTGGCATACGAATCAATATTTAAGTAGAATTAATGCATGACTATCGCTCTGACATATATAGCAACTGTAAAAATATGTTATATTTCTTGGCACAACTCTATTATTATTCCAATAATGCATATACTCCCAATTTTCTGTTTTTTTTTTAATGTCCACTAGAATTTCTTTGATTTGTTTTCTCTCCTTGGTCATTTTCATTTCATCTGGACCACACTGTTTCTATAGTTTCTTCATAATTTTAGATTGATTCCCCAATCACACACTTGCTGGCTTATATCACTGCATCACTCACCACCACTCCTCTTCCCTCTATAAAATCAACATAATTTGTTCTCCACTTCACATAGATCGACATTACACACAAAAATGGCGAGCCCTCTCAGCTGCTCAGCCTCCGACCTAACCCCCCTCCTTGGCTCCGCCGCCACCAACCTCAACACCACCCTCCTCGCTGAGTTCCTCTGCTCCCGCTTCACAGCCATCTCCACCAGGTTCACCGAAACAACCTATGCCGTGGACAACACGTATCTCCTCTTCTCCGCTTACCTCGTCTTTGCCATGCAGCTCGGTTTCGCCATGCTCTGCGCCGGCTCTGTCCGCGCTAAGAACACCATGAACATCATGCTCACCAACGTCCTCGACGCCGCGGCTGGCGGCCTCTCCTACTACCTCTTCGGCTTTGCTTTTGCCTTTGGCGCCCCCTCCAACGGCTTCATTGGCCGCCACTTCTTCGGCCTCAACGAATACCCTTCGAACCCCACTGGAGACTACAGCTTCTTCCTCTACCAATGGGCCTTCGCTATCGCTGCAGCCGGAATCACCAGCGGCTCAATCGCTGAGAGAACTCAATTTGTGGCATACCTCATCTACTCCTCATTTCTAACCGGCTTTGTCTACCCGGTAGTTTCCCATTGGTTTTGGTCAGTCGACGGATGGGCTAGTCCTATACGCCCTGATAACTTACTCTTCGGCTCCGGCGCCATTGACTTTGCCGGATCCGGTGTCGTCCACATGGTCGGTGGGATAGCCGGTTTATGGGGGGCCCTAATTGAAGGACCAAGAATCGGCCGGTTCGACAGAGCGGGCAGGTCCGTGGCCTTACGTGGACACAACGCTTCCCTAGTTGTTCTCGGCACATTCTTGCTTTGGTTTGGCTGGTACGGTTTCAACCCCGGCTCGTTTCTCACCATAGTTAAAGCCTACGGCGACGGCGGCAGTTACTACGGGCAGTGGAGTGCCATCGGGAGGACAGCTGTCACCACCACTTTGGCAGGGTGCACAGCTGCCCTAACCACCTTGTTCGGGAAGAGATTGTTGGCTGGACACTGGAACGTTCTAGATGTTTGCAACGGTTTGTTAGGTGGCTTTGCTGCTATCACCTCCGGTTGCTCGGTGGTGGAGCCGTGGGCGGCGATCGTGTGCGGGTTTGTTGCTGCATGGGTGCTAATCGGTTTCAACAAGCTAGCAGAGAAGGTGAACTATGACGATCCTTTAGAGGCAGCGCAGCTGCATGGGGGGTGCGGCGCGTGGGGGTTGATATTTACGGGTTTGTTTGCAACGGAGAAGTATGTGAATGAGGTGTACTCGGGAAGGCCGGGGAGGCCGTACGGGCTGTTCATGGGCGGTGGAGGGAAGCTGCTGGCTGCGCAAGTGGTGCAAATACTGGTGGTGTTGGGGTGGGTGACGGTGACTATGGGACCGCTGTTTTATGGACTTCATAAGCTGAAGCTTTTAAGGGTCTCTGATGAGGATGAGACGGCGGGGATGGATTTGACCAGGCATGGAGGGTTTGCTTATGTGTACAACGATGAGGACGAGGCTTCGAGTAAACCAGGGTTTATGATGAGGAGGGTGGAGCCGACGGATGACGCTAGTCCTGGCCCGTAGTGGTTTTGTTTTTACTATTTCTGTGGTGGTTGTATTTTTGAGTTGATTTCCCTTTATTTAGGAATTATCTAGGAATTAAGTTATTAAGTCTATGAAACTCTTAGATCTTCTTAAAAAAAATTATAAAAAAAAAAAAAAAAAAAACTATGGATGACTATATATGTAGGTGGCTTCGAATTACTTGGAGCTGCCCAACAAGTATTGCCAAAAAAATGCCATGTATAAAAAGTAGTCATTTTTACTCGATATACTATGCTTTTTAAGTGTTCCAATGTGAGGCCTTAATCATTTTAGCTGCTTTAAGGTTGACTTCTAATTGATGATATAATTAGATAAATAAATAAAAAGACTTTTGACACTATGCAACCTTTGGTGTTTCCTAGCGAAGAATATACGTACAATCGATCTGGGACGGGTTGGGGTGTGCATTTTCTTACTTCTGATCCATTTGTTATGTTTTGTGGGTTGCACTTGCTGATATATATGACTGCAACCTCCTCCCCTCAATTTTATTGTCAAGTATAAGCAAAATTTAGCCCCTCTCGATTTTTAATCTTAGTTCCGTGTCTGCGTACAATATATCATTTGGTATATGTATGCATCACATATTAGGTTTTTAGGACTGAGACCACAAAATACTAGACATTCTCATTGAGACCGATACTCATTTTTCTCTAGACTAGACGTACATATGCATATGTATTAAAACTTAAAAGTACATTTTATCAATTAGAGGAATTATTTTATGGTTCCGGAACACCAGCTGGCATGCTGATTTAGTGGTCCGGACCTACAGGCGCGCGACACGTGGAAGCCTCCAAAATTGATAGGATTCTGAACTGGGTTAATGGCTCCGTTTTCTCGCCACATGATAATTAGTACTAGATCTGCAGGCTTACCATCATCAATTGGTTAATTTGTAATTGATTTTCACACTTGTAGACGTCTAACAGATCGAAATGAGATTTGATTAATCTAAACTCCTTGCATCAAAATTGATTTTTTTGATTTCTGAGAATATCTTAAGTACTGTGACATAAGTCAACTTATATATCTACATCATTTTTTCATGATATGCGTCACCACACTGTGCTTGGAATGAATGACCAAAAAATCTGGCTCTTCAAAAGGTCATCTTGCATGGTTATCACAACATCTCACAACAAATTTCTCTATCGATTTGCTTGGTTGATGAGAACTGTAAGTTTTCAGGTAGCTTATTGCTGGATTGGTCTCCTTAGCTAGTGTTTGGTTACTCAAATGTACGTAGAATATACGTACTTAGCTACTGCTTGTAGTATCAGATTCAATATGACTAGTGGCTACTACTGCTGCCCATGCATTGTTACTCATGAGGATGTACGTACATGCATGCATTTTAAGCTCATCAACTCCTTAGAGGGAATTGCTTCCCATATTCTTGTGATCTTATTAGCTAGCTAGTGGGAGTTATGGTAAACAACTCCGGCAATATGTCCAAGTGGGAAACGTTATCGATCAACCTTTCAAATTCGATCGAACTTGCGTACTACGACTCTCTAAAGAATATATGGATCGAATAACTTCTTCCAGGCCCGCTATAGTACAACTGTAGATGTGTGTCCACCATTAATCATTGTTATAAACTAATAAAAGTCTTTATTTTTTGTTATTCAGATGAAGTATAAAAGATTTCGGTTGTTTATATAGTTTCAAATATACAATATATAAATCATCGATCTCCTTAGTTATTATATAATCTCTCATTTTTGCTTCTTGTTGCTTGCATACACTTCTCATCCCAATGGCCATTAGTTGTATACAGACAGTATAGTAGCTAGCTTTTATATATAGCTGCATGTACGCGCGTCCTCCCTGGGCTGCGTACGACGTACTGTAAAAATTTGTTTACAAAGCTCTCATTTTCTAACTGTTTATCCTACGTACTCTAATAGCGTAATACTTACATTTTCTCAATGATTTGAAATGGGGGAAGATAATTTCAGCATACCGATCGATGGTTGCTTATTATATATAATTAGGTAATACAGAGAAAAACAATCTATGTACTTAGTACGTAATTGTTGCATGCAAAGAACATACAGAAAAGCTAGCTAGCTGCTAAAAAGAAACAAACTTATATAATTTGATTCCTACAGAAACCAAATTAGGTACCATAGTAGAATAGTAGATCACCATCCTCAGTTCCGCCCTAGCTAGTCTGACTGGTTCCAGGATATGAATGATTAGTACCACTACTACTAGTATTAGCATTACCTTGCCCCTTATTAACAAGCGCGAACCACAGCTTCCCCAGGTCTTCACCATCCTCCTCGTTATCTCGGACTCGAAACGACCACGTACACTTGAATCAAATCATTTTCAGTAAGGCCATTCTCTTTGTTCTTGAAAGTCCTATCCCAACCACCGTTTAATACAAAGGAACTGCTGCTTGAGAAATCCCACTTCATCAAGCGCAAGTCATTTACCTTCAAGCATGGTTCAATCAGTTTGCACATTACACCCTCAGGCTTTTTCTCTTTAGTGTGATGATCTTTTGCAAACTCCTCTAATTGCTTGTGCAATTCTTTTCGAAAGTCTTGGGCGTCTGCCCTGACTTGACTCTGTGGAAAGCTCAGACGGTTTTGGTTCTTTCTCAAATCGCAAGAAGTGATTCTCTTCTGTATTACAAATTCAAGTTGGAAAGCTTTAAGGGCCTCAACCTTGTTCTTGAGATCTAAAGGCATCTCTGGTATTTCATAAGGCAATGATATCATCTCCTTTCTCTTCCTTTTATTCGTTCTATACTCGTCATATTTATCTTGATCGTCACTGCTTTTACGCTCCCTTTTTGTCTGGTCATCTTGGTTCCCAGAAGAACTAGGAGAGTCTTCATTACAAGTCATCACCTCTCTGCTTTTTTTGAGTTTCAGCGGCAGTACTTTTGGTGGAGAGGAAGTAACTAAACCTTCCAATTCCATGTTCTCCTCTATTAATATCATCTCATCCTCTTGATCTCCACTAGTTTCGCTTTTGCTAGCTTCAGATTTGTCAAGCTTGCATCTCGATATTTTAGGGCACATTTGAGAAATTTGCGAGGACATATTCGTTCGAATATCTGATTTCTTACATTTTTCACCTTGTTTTGGAAACAGTATATTCAAGACTTCTCCTGTGATGATAAATTGAAGCTGTTCCTCTTGGTTTGCTGATGCTTCCTTCGCCTTTGCCAGAATTTTATCAAAAGATTTACTGTACTTCGCCTTTTTCAAATCTCTGAGGTAGATGCGTAATGCCATCTTTAATTTAGATGAAGTACGTTTACGGAATATCCAAGTAATGTTTATAGTAGCCCCCTTAAATCTTATTAGGTCGATCTATGAGACTAGAATTAATGAAACCGTTTTCTAATAGAGTAAGAATCAGCTAATTATTTCTTAACCATGCCAACAAGGATTTGATTTGGTAAAGGAAGAAGAGGATCTTCTCCCAAAGAATATCTGATTGAGTTGGCATCTACAATCGTTTTCGTCTGAGTTAACTCAAACAGCAAGCCCTAGTTTTGGCAGGTTAGTAATGCACCTACAACAATAAGGGAAAGAATTTGCTTAGTCAAGCTGGATTATGTATTAGCGTCACATATACGACGATGTATTCCTTATATATACATGTTATATATATAGCTAGCTCCAAAGAAGCATATAATTAAGCTTATAGACCTGAGCGAAAAAAAAAAAATAATAGATATAAGCTTATAGACCAAGAGCTCAAAAGTCAAAACCATGGAACACCGTACAGAAGTGTACAACATGATCCAACTCTTGCCAAATGCCAGATTGGTGATGCAGAATCAGCTTTCTCGTTTCGACGTTGCCGCGACTCACAACCGTCTAGTAGTACGAGAGAATCAAATAGAAGTTGAAGAGTTTCTTAATGAGGAAGAACTGGGCGTTATCAATGCACAAGAGTACGTAGGCGTCCCGGTGCGAGTGATAGGACCAGCCTCTGAGCTAGTCGAATCTAAAGTTGAGGAAGTGGAATATCAGGAAGGGAGACAATTCATCCGTGTTCTATGTATTAACAAGCGGTTGGAACGAAATTGTTAGAGGGAATGATCTTACGGTAGGCGATACAGTTCAGCTGTGGTCATTTTGGGTTAACGGGGGACCTATGCTTCCTATGCTTCGCGAATGATAAACTTGATGGATTAAAGACAAGGCTGGAGATTCTTTTCTTCAGAAAAGAGAGAATGCTAAGGATCGTAGCAATTGTCTTTGCTCTTTTGTTTTTTGTTTGTTCTTTTCTCATGTACTTTTTTCTTGCTTGAATTCGGTTCTCATGTACTTTCTTAGGATGCATGATGGATTGTTTGTGATTGATCAAGTTGGCTATTAATAAAGGATTTCACCCACATCTTCTATTGCAGAAGCATATGATAGCTTGAAGTTTTGATTGCTCCTATGTGATTTTAGTTTTTGGTCGATCTATGTGATTTTAGTTGAAACCTTAATGTCGAAAATCAACAATAGATAAAACCCCAAAAAAATATGTGTATACAGTTTACGGAAGTTGAGTTCCATCCTATCTAATTGAAGTAAGTCCATTATATTAGCAAAGCAGTACTACCAAGATAACACATATGCCAACCGGTGTAGCTAGAAAAACTAGATTTCAAATCAAGGTATAACCACCTTTTTATTGAGATGTGAAGCACCTTATTTCTAATAGAATAGAAGCTGGGATGAATGCTTGAGTGAAGAAGAAAACTTCTCTTCTCCAGCTTGATTAATCAAACCTGCAGTGACATCAACATCTCCGACTAAGATTATCCTAACCCTAAAAAGAGGTCCAGTTTTGCAAACTACGGGAATTCATAGCCTTCATCGGGCCCAAATCAATCTTATTAAATGCAAACTAAATTCGTTCTCCTAAATTAAGAACAGCTACCTCCGTTTCCCATTTGATGTCGGTTTACATTTTACCTATGACTAAGAGGAATACAACACCGCTTGGAAATAGGAAACCCTTGCCATCCTATTTATATTAGCTCCAATTAAGGCCTCCATCAATCATATCATTCTTTATCACTTGGTCACTTGTTTGCCATGGATCAGGAATTCTTGGGTCAAGAAGTCACTTCAGAAAACAATCGCTTCGAACATACAGTTGCTTTCGTCGAACCCACTGAAGGTGGCCCGACACTACCTTCACCGGCTCAACTTCAGGTCCACTTTGTTTGCCTTACCCAGCACCGATACTTGATTAAATTGTCATGTGATGATGAAGCTGCCGTCATCAATGATTTTGAGGAGACCTCGGAAGAAACTCGTCGATTTGATCTGCGCGCATTATTGAACGACGACGAGTTGCTCCAGCATATCTCTCCGGTTCTGTCAGAATTTGGGATCACAGAAGATAGTGACGACCACAGACGGATAGTGAGGGACATTGCAATTCTGTGTCTGAGATGTGGCCAACACGTTATTCACAAAGAGGAGGGACTAATCACACTGGAAGTTGTTATTTCAAGAGAACATGAGATGTTTCGCTGCGAGAGTTGTCTGCTCGATAGGGTTACAAGGGAGTCGATAAGAATGGCGGAGGAGACAGAGAAAGTAAAAGTGCCAGCGAGCGAATCATCGATCAAGAAGCTACAAAAGAAGAGGGTTAGGGTTGAAGAGGGAGAGAGTTGTAGTGTTTGTTTGGAGGAGTTTAGGGCTGGGACTTATGAGACGAGCATGGACTGCTCACATGTGTTTCATAGGGAGTGCATACTGAAATGGTTGAGAGAGAGTCACTATTGTCCTGTCTGCAGGTATGAGATGTCTACTGATGATGCATGATGGAGGAAGCTCGATTTCACCAGAATGAATGATGAAATGCTAACCGATCGTTTGATTTCTACATGAGAAGAAAAGAAAAGAGAAAATGACAACACTCTAAAGTGTTTGTCAAGAACAAAGTGAATTTATCATGTATGCCCTAGCTAGTCAGTCTATTAGATAAGAATCATTTCCTTGTACATATTGAATTTCTAGCTCTTTGTACATGTTTACCATGATATATCTCTTTGTACAGACTCCTATATATGAGTCATGCACTCATGTAACTTTACTATTCAATGTATCGAAACACATTCTGAATCCATTGTTCTTTAGAGATCGAGCTCACTCTTTTCTTTTTCATAAAAGAGGCTAGGCTAGGATTGCAGATTTTGATAAACTATTATTGTTACAGTTCATTAAGGATTGGTGCTTGTTACTAGAGAGCTCACTCTTTTCTTTTTATTAAAAGAAAAGTTCATTTTTGAAGTTCACTCTTTTTCTTCATAGAGCTAGAACTGCAGATTTTGATAATTCATATGCCAGCAACACAGGTTATACATGAAAGCTCAATTAATCTAAATTAACATTGCTATTTCCATGCCTGTTTGTGCAACTGTCATTCATACACAGTACTAGCTAGCTAGCTTGAGCTTGCTTGCACAGAAACACAAAATTGAAACCAGCAGAAACAAGAGTGGAAATAGCATATTTCTATAATTACACAGTTAAAGAATTATACATTAATATTATATAGGAATAATTTTATAAGTGCACTTGGATACTGATCGATCGAGCAATTCTGATGAAGATCATTGGCATTTTGGATTTCTTCCAGGCCCTCCATAGTAGAAGTAAGTGCCCCAGTCGTTGTTAGAGGAGCTCTTTATGTTGTAACAATTGGTGTTCTCAGCCAAGGTTGAGACTTCTCGCACAGAACTGAGGCTGTTGTCTGAGTCTACAATCTCTAGGTTTCGGAAATAGCTTGCTTTCCCAAACCCGTCTTCTGCAAAATGCCCCGAACCCATTTGGGTGGAGGTGTGTTCACCGGTGGACCTTGTATTCACCACCTCACCACCCCATTCCACCATTGTTGCTCTGTCTGCCAAGTGTGTGAATAGCTCTGCTGGCCAGTACCCTACTAAACTATTCTCTCCATATCCCATCCACCAATTTCCTAGCTTTGGATCCTACATAAACAGATGTTAACATTGAAATTAGTCCAATTTGTATGTATTTAGTTATCGATTAAGAAAATGATCTTTTGGCTAATAGTCTCATCAAACATAAGCACTAGGACCATATATGAAGAATATTCTTCTATGTCATCATCAGACTATTAATTCAACAATATGAATCGAGTTTGTACCTTCCATATGAGGATAGTAACGTCGAATTGGTCGCTAGCATACGATGAGACCGGGGAGATGGAAGCTCCAATGGCTATTCTACTATTTGTTTGCACAAATCCAGAACACAGAAGGTTGTAGCATCCAGTTGCCTGATATGAATCAGTCTGTATGCATACATGAATGTATCAGTCTCTCATTGCCCATGCATAATTCCCAATGACAGCTAGCTATAAACTCTTCATTGTTGACTAAAAACCATGCCTATACATATAACATCTGAAGCCCATGCTCAGCATGTAGCTTCTAGCCTCTAGGGTTAATGAAAGCAAGCATTTTCTTCATTTCCAAGGATGTCCTAAATATAGACTTCTATGATCAGTACCATACTACCACTGCATGTACTGATCGAGTGAATGTACATAGTTTTCTGTGTATAATATCATTTATAGTATATTGTGTAAGATATCATTAATTAAGGGTTGCAGACAGTTATACACAGTTAATTACACTTAATCCAGGTACTGGGATTTAGTTGTCACAACCTTACGCATAGTTATATACTGTTTGATTTTAATCCAATAAGACTCAACATGAACTATACAAATATTTAGACACTAAAATAAGAAAAATTCAATAAGAGAGAATGATCTGACCGTCCAATAGGTGAACAATCTTGGCCTGCTGTCACCATAGAGCTCCGGACTGACCTGACTAGTGGAATAATCAAGGCTTCAGAACGAAATCAATATTTGAAGAAAATAATATCACATTCTAACTCAATTGCTGCAGATGCAAACTGTATATTGTTCATAATTTACTTTGGAACTTTAATTTGTCAATTACTACTCACTTCCGTTAATTTCCCTTATGTTTCATCTATCTTTACAACATTCCTGAACCCACGTATACCATGCAATAGAATTTGGCTACTAATTTGTAGTACTATCTATCAGCATGCAGCATGATCAATTCACTTGGTAAAATTGAAGTAAGCAGTTCACCCCAAAATGCACAAGTTAATGATAAACGAAATGTACGTACCTGCCATCCAGCTTCTATGCTGTTAAGATCTGTACCGTCAAATGACCCCGATAGAACCCAAATTTGCGAAAGGCTGAACTCGTTCATTTGCTCGATTGCTGGCGTCCAAACATTGATCGTAGCTTTTGCACCATACACTTCATTAGATGATCCGGTGTAAGCAATCGCATGCTACAAATTTGCAGGACCAAAAGAATAATCAATTATCATGCATTTGGAAAGATGGAACCATTTTTTTGCCATGATTACTGGTTGTTTAAGGTTAATAATTTACCATCATTTTTCTCAACTTGTAGAAATTACGCCTAATATATTTCTTGCTTAATTTGATTAATTATACAGCAACTAGATAAAATGTGAAATCTGATAAGAAAAAATGTGAAAGAACCATGTTTTCGAGGAAATTAAATCAATTTAATAATTCTGCTTCCACCTTCCAAATTCCAATGTCATAAAGTTGGAACTTGGGAGATGATGATGCACAAGAAATAAATGATGGTGATGAAAATGATATACATATAACTAGACTACACATACATATATACATACATGCTGACATGCATCATGCTATACATGTACGATGTATCCTATCAAAATGAAAAAGGAAAACATAGCATGGTGCATACATGGAGAGTCAAATATAGCTAGGATGGTGATGATACATAATTACATACCTCATGGCCATTCCCACTAACCACATCGGGTGCATCAACTTGCCTATTCATATTAACATTGGTGCGCCGTTGACTTTTCTTGCCATAGTCAAACAAAGACTTGGCTCTGAGAACATCACTAACTGTAGTCCGCCGTATCGGAACCGTCCCTCTCGGACACCTCGTCCCATTTGTATGCCACATTTGGTGCCCCCATGCAATCCCACCGGTCTTGGTTTTCACAGTACCATTCTCACTTTGAGAAGAAGATGAGGGCTTCATCGTCTTCATCAATTTTGGCCTTTCTGGTGCCACTTTCTGTTTGTAAGTAACGTACATAAATATTAACACAGACTCTCAGAACCCTCATCATCCAACTAAAATAACATCTAAGATGGAGTGCTTCTAAATATACCTCCAACTACTTATTTCAGGAAAAGTTAGAATAGATTGAAGCCAACTAAATTGTAATAAATGTTGTAGAAAAGAGGTGGAGAAATTAAAGAGAAGGAGTATCTTTTAGTCAAGCTTTAAGCACCTGGATCTTGTGGTTTTTTAACAGAGGGTGATCCAAGGCTGGCTGCTTTCTTTTATGAACACAGTCAATCATATCTCCATCTGGGCTCTACACAGATCAGACAGAAAATAAAACGCAAATCATGAATAATAATTCCCGAATGAGGATGAATCCTCAATCAGTACGTATATATCAAGCTCCATGGGAAATAATGTAATACCTGTATAGTCATCACAGGAGGCTTGTTGATCTTGTTCAAGTGCTTCTCAATTCTCTCAAGTCTCAAGGTGCTGACTTGCTTATTGTACCTTGCGGTGTTTTTCAGGTCGAGGGCCACCACTACTGGAAGCGAAAATCTTTGGAAGAAGAGGGTGAGAAGGAAGCCTAAAAGTAGAAGACTATCCATTTTCATTACATTCAGTGCCAGAGAGAAGCGAAATCAAGGAATGATCGAGAGAGCTACCAGCAGACCATGACTAAAACAAATAGAGCAGAAGCAAATCTGACTTGTTTGCTTGGATATTACTTGCACCAAACAACCATACACAGACCCAGAAAAGAACAAGGAAAAGGACTTATATTACAAAGAACAAAGAGAGGCGACCCTTGACCCAGTGACCTCAATTCTACTGTCTCTCTCTTTCTTAATGGGGAGGAAGAGGAGGTGGGTGAAGGATAATTAAGCTGAAGAAGAGCAGAGCTGCAGAGGCCCTCCTAGTCCGTTAAACCCTTCAGAATCAATATATATCATCATTGCTACCTCTACATTGGTTTCATATATATATAAACGGGAAGCAATCACTGATGCGTTTTGTTTCTCTTTAAATATGTGTTTAGGTTTTTTGTAAATTGCACAAGTTGAGGCAAAGAAATTTAAGGAGGGGTGAGGCCAGGCTAGAAAATAGAAATGAATATAAGGAAATAAAAAGAATTTATAAGCCGGGAAATTAAAAAGCCAGACCTAATTATACCCCGGCCAACTGAAACAGCTCGCCCCTTTAGTTCTCCCTCTTTAATTGCTCCAATTCAATGTGTATCTGCCACCAGACACTCTGCCATTAATTTTTTTATCTTGTTGAAACCGCACACGACACCTTCTAACTTGTTCTACTTCTTCTACTCTTTACCTTCCATGGCTTTGCTTTCCTTCTCAGTCTCGTCTCCATCTCTATATTTTACCTTTTATAACCCTCTCTACCAGTATGATATCTTTCTCTTCCACGTGGCATAGCATTTCTCACCCTTTCCTTTCCCACCCAAATTTTGGAGGTCTATCGGAGTGTGGATATGACAGGTTACCGTCAACTTATGGACGTTATAGTTCATCGGAAAATGAATAATGTATACGTTATATACTAGTATTTCCTCAAGGATATTATATTCTACATGAAAAAAAAGCATCCTAGGGTTAGAAAATGGTACATTTCAAGTCTCAAGTACTCTTTTAGGGTGTTGTTTCCTTCCCCTAATTATCCCTCTTCCAGTCTTCGCTACCTAAATAGGAATACATGCAGGAAATACATGCAGGGTGATCATTGTCCTCATAGTCATGACTTGGTTTAGCTTATATCTTTATCAAATATAGATAGTTGTTAAAATAGTGATCGAGTGATGAGTGCCTAACTGCCTATGGTTTGGACTTTGATGAAACCCAAGTAAGGAAGCAAAGAGCTGTTGAAATTAATTGTAAACGTATACTCTGCTTGTAATTTTCTTTATTATTTCAACTGCATGCAAATGCATTGGGTCGCAAGCAAGTTCCTTGATCTGTGCTAGAACTGCACCCTTCTCCATGTGCTATACATTTTTGAAAAAAAATCGACAGATTAATTAATGCTGAAGGTAATAAAATAACGCATGAAGAATATCAAATTAATATATGTTTTTGAACTAATAAATGGGTGTAAGCTTCTATTCTCGAATCTCGATCACAATGCTTCTTTGCCAAGCTCAGAAAAATTTGCTTGTCAGCCTTCTCAGCTCGACCAGTCTGGGATTTGACTCAACCTCTCAACTTAAAATCGCACATATACCCTCCATAACATCTCGTGGTATTACACCAAAGTATCTAGTAATATACATGTATTTAGATATGTAAGTATATACTTTCTCATTTACTTTTGTTGATGATAGTCCTACTGACTCTGCGCTCTGAGGCTCGAAATGAGTACTGGTCCATTTCAGGTCCAATGAGTTTGAAATTCAATAGAATTTGCCTTGGGGCTTTGGAGAAATCTGAGAAACGAGTAGAAGATCGATATTCAAGGTAAGACATAAAAAGGACCCTAGTTCTGTATGCTTATAATTTATAACCATATATATGATAATAGTACTGAGTAGTAACTTTCAGTGTTAGATTAGGTTCGATACATACAAATGTGCAGACCAGATATGAAATGATGAACAGCAGGTTAATGTGTACGTATAATACTATTTTGAACCGTACCTAACATTTTCGGATCGATCTCATTTATTATCATGCATGAAGTACATCACTTTGCTAAGTGCTAATTAATATGTAATCGCCGGTAAATATCATCGGAATAAAGCTGGATTTCATCGGTTGTATGTCCTTGGCGTAAATGTGAACTTAGAGTATCTAAAACCTCAACTTGAACAATGACGCATGAAAGCATCAACGCTTCGAATCAAAGCCTAACACCTTCGCCTTTAAAACAACTATCAATCATGCATTTACCAAAACAAGATCATTGAAGGCCGACATTCATTTCATACAGAGTTTTCATTTTAGAGCTTGATACCATAGAACCCAAGTAAAACATGAATACCCCATGAAAGTCGAGATCCTCTCACCTATCAATCATATGAGCAACGATAAATTCCCCAGTGTAAAATCATATACTCATTGTTGTTAACACCGAAATGATTTAAATTGGACAACGACAACACAGTGCTGTGCAGGGTCCAATGTCCTTAATGATAAATTGTGCTAGCTACCTCTAAATTAATAGCCTGTACATGCATTTGGTATCTGTCTACTCTACTGTAGTGGCTTGGCCACCCATAGCACAAATTCAGAACCCCAACCTCCGTCGAAGGGCATTATAGTCTTTGTCTATTGTTCTCGCTTCCAAGGCAAGAAGGCTTGAATCTATCTATTGTTTGTGTCACCTAACTGTCCGGCTATCCTTTGATTTGACGCCTAAGGTAAAGATATAACATGAACTATGAAGGTGGTGAAACCCTTTAGGTAAGCAAGAGAACACCAACTATGAAATAAGTAGGACATTTTACTTCCTTTTTGCGTCTCCTTTTTCATCGGTGGCAGTACCAACCCATACCAAATAGAAAGGGATGCCTAAAAAGATTAAGACACACGAAATAAAAGTTGGTGAAACAAACCGTTATCATTAACCATAATATGAAAAACCTAAACCTTTATGGGTCTGCTTAGACCAGTATTATTCCGGCCAGTCATTCTTGAGCAATATATGGAGCACTCGGGGCAAAGCTGTGTCCTAAAAGACCCACAATAAACGACCAATATACTCAGGTCTCATGGTGTCACATTGTCCTCTTCCTCTACAACATTCTTTTTTGGTAAGTTGTTCGAAACAGCCAATGGTCACAACTGCAGAGCTCTGATCTATACAATATTAGGACCTCACATTAGTTCATCTCTGCCTCTCCTTATCTCGGATATCCGTTGTAGACACACACACACATACGCATAAAGCAAAGGAAATGGAGTAAAAAAGCCACGGTGGATTCATGCAAGATACTGTTTAGGACTCTGGATTGCAAACAATTTATGTAAAACTCGAGGACCCAATAAAACCTGGTGGTTTTCGATACAGCTTCGACTCAGAGTAGAGAATATCACACACTGGAAACAGATCGCTCGTGCCAAAGATTTGGGAAAATAAAAAAAAATGGAACCTTTAATGGAATTTAAATCAGAGTGATCATTACACTTTGAGCATATATGAACGATAATTTAGATTACAAAAATAGGATTGGCGTTGCTACGCCTTCATTCTATACATGATCCAAGATGTTATCGAACTGACACTTACATTGAATGTTTAACACCCAAGTGAGAAAAATTGGGTATCCAGGACTGTATTATCTCTGTATAACCGCATTTGTCTCTGTATTTTCTATAGTTCCACTTCTGAGAAGGACAAAACTCATAGGTCACAAAGCAACTCATTTTCAGCCACTTGCCGAGTCATCCTCACCTTCACTATCATCACTGCATTTCAGATGCAACAAACACGTGAAGCCAGTGAAAAAAGAAATCAAATGTCTACTGGAACAAAATAATGTTAACAGCCACAAATATAAGAAAAATATGTCCAGAGAGCACCGATATATACCTGTGTTCCGATAGTTTTGATATTCGTCTGGCATCTAGGCCTGTGATGAACTTTTGTGCAGCTTGAACATTTTCAGGACCTGCAAAACATGAAACAGACGCACTGTCACATCTGCATCTCATTACTTCAAAAACTGGATCACCGGA
Organism: Potentilla sterilis; assembly: GCA_963682095.1. NCBI lineage: Eukaryota > Viridiplantae > Streptophyta > Magnoliopsida > Rosales > Rosaceae > Potentilla > Potentilla sterilis. Next base: position 846,249 of record OY821756.1, on the reverse strand, counting down.
AAAGTTTACAAGTCTTTGCAGTAAATGATACAAATCAAGCAGAAAAAGTACCCTTTGTCAATTGGAAGGCATGCAGAGCACATCTTTCTGCTGCAAGTCTCACGGGTGTACTTCCATCCTTCAAACATTCGGCCAGTGCAGGTCCAATAATGTTCATATGGGCTGCAATAGGTGAAGAACTTTCCTGCAATGCAAACTACCATTGAATAAAACCTAATAATATGAATAATACAGAAGTCCATAATTTCCAAACTTCCAAATACCTTCGAAACTGCCTTTAGAGCAGATAATGCCTTTCTTCTGACTTCACTAGAATCATCATGCAATGCTGAGACTAAAGATGATATGATATCCAATTGTACTGAGGTATTAGAAGGGTCGCTTCGGACTTTATACACAAGGAGTCTCCCAAATGCCTTGGTTGAAGTTTCTCGAAGAGGGAACTGTCTCAAGGAAAGTTTTGCCATTAGTTTGCAAAGCATAATAAAGGAAAAAAAAAATTACTTCTTGGTTAAACTACCTTCTCATCTTTCAAGGCAGCTTTAAGCTGGCCCAGGATAGACGGAAACACTGAAGAGGTACAAATGGTGGATGGGATGTGCCTGAGCATGGATGAAATTGTAAGTACAGAACCATGCCTCGCAGACCAGCTAAGTGACAATGGAAAGCTTGATAGTTCCTGAAGCAGGTCGGCCAGCTGGGTATCTTCAACATACTGCAAATTATCAGTAAAGAGTTGGTTGAAGGAAACAACACGGAACCATGTTATAACTGAGCAGACAATAATGAGGCAAAGCCAGTGATCATTTGGATATTCAAAGCAATTTATGTTAGGTGACAACTCTGAAAATGTAGTGATCTAGCGTATCTTATTCGAAACGAAGATTCAACTTTTCTCGTCAGTTTTCTATATTTACTGACCATATTTCATACTCACCACAATTTCCTTTTCCTTTTACCACATTAAAAATCAGAAATTACCCTCATTCCAGGAGTTCTGTAATCTGGCTCAGGAAGAATACCCCTATTTACTTGTAAAGAAATCAACTTCAAGAACCTACCACTGTGGTTAATTAACATTCATGTAGTTGCAGATGCTCCACAAGTTACCATGTGGCTAATGTTGAACTTGCAGGTCCCACAATGAACTTTCTATGTATAAGAGTTCCAAAATGTCCAAAGGACAAGATTTTATATGGATAAGACTTCCGTTTAAGACCATGTTGTAACAATACACAATCGTGAACATCATGATTAAGAAAGAGTTAAATACACATCGAAGAGTTTAACAGCATAGGAAAGATAATATTGGACAGTTCCTCGGTTATTCACCACATACCTGGGACATGATACCCAAAATGCTTGCAGCAGATATTCGAACCTCGTCATCATCATGATGAATCATATCCTTGAGCTGCAAGTAGACACGAGTTCTAACAGCAGTGCTCACACTCTTCCCAGCATACTTTAGGACACCTTCTAAAGCAGACAAACTTGCCTCGCGAACCCCACTATCCAAAGCCTGAATATTGAAAGAATGGTCAATAATACAGTCAGGTTCTGGAATATAGGTGCATCGAAGATCCTAATTAATAATCACCTGCAGACTGGACAGGAGGTCTCCAACAAGTGGGTCCACTCGGGTACTTAAAGCACTAAGCTTTCCAAGCGCAAGCGCAGCACTTGAGCGAACAATTCTGCAGTTTCAAAAGATATGGTAAGCCGGATGAGCCTAAAAGCATACATGCTACAAGGACTGTATAACTCCAACCTAACCTTGTGTTATCCTGTAGACACTTGACAAATGTGGTTTGAAGTTGTGGAAGAAATGGTTTCAAAGCCATCCCACCTTTTCTGATTATGATTGTCAAGGTAGATAAAATAGCACTCTTCACCTGCCAAGGGAACCGGTCGCCTATTATCCGGATAAGAGGCCTACAGTCAAGTTTAAAAAATAGTCAGATTGTTGAGCTTTGTACACAAGCTTGACTGCAGAACATAATAAGAAAAATTATTAAAAGGTACGGTATCTGGACAGCAATCAGATCAGCAAATTTCACTACCTTGTAATGCAATAATCAAGAGTTAAAAATGCTCAACATAATGATCTCAAAAGTTCGACCATAACTGATAAGAAAATCACCATCTTCACTTTGCAAAATTTATTATAAGGTCAAAATTAAATTCACATACGCTGCAATTGGTACAACAAACTCTGAGTGCCTTTTCACTAGTCACTCGACTCACTTGTATCAGTGTTTATTAAATTTAGGGTACAAAAAATTCTATATGGTTAAAAATAAGACATACCCCGTAATTGGTATAACAAACTCTTTGAGTGCCTTTTCACTAGTCACTTCAATCAGTTCTCCGAGACCCAGTGCTGCCTGCTCTCTCAGTTCAGCAGATCCACTTATCAAACCCTAATGGTAAAGATATTGACAAAAATTTAGTTACCAAAAAGCAAATAGACAAAGTAATAAATCATATCAACATGCAGAAAAAGCAGGTAATAAATGCAATAAAACTACTTATGTCAACCTAAAAATCAAAGTTATAAGGAAGTGCTCAACAAAGCAAGAAAATCTTGCCAAGGTTTCCAGGATTACTAAAATAAAGAGCAAAACAGATGCAGCCATTACAAGGTTGAACTTTGATATCGTAACGAATAGCAATAGCTGATAGCTTAATGGATGATTTCTATCAAAATACAAGATTAAGGAATGGGTGAATTTGAAAAAGACAGTAGCTATCTAAAAGCTGCTCTACTTGAGAAACAGAAGGCCCTGCCTATGGCTGCAATTAGTATTCCTAAAGGCCGGAAAACAGAGAAGGAAAGAAAACCGGAAATTTCAATGTGAAATTATAACAGTGGAGGATTTTTAAGAGTCATTCAAGGGCAAGTAGTTTTACGGCTTAAGAGCATTTCATCGTACCACCAAGGTTCCCAATTTGAATGCCTCCTCCCCCAAACCATTGATACAGAATGAAGAAAAATGCTGTGCAGTTGTGTGCAAGAAAATAAGCACGTGGAGGTTGATTGCGATAGGACAGATAAATGCAATGTACTTGTAAGGCTAAGATGCCTTGTCCCATAGATCCATTTTGACCTTATTTAAACTGTCAAAGAAAACAAACTGTTTATGCATTAATTGAATTGAAGCTTCATGCAGATTAAGTGGCTGCTGTTTCATTTCTTTTTCTGAAGAAAGTATTCCTTTAATTTGGAAAAAAAAAAAAAAAAGTCACTCTATTAAGCCTTCGCAAATTTCAAACCTGAACTTGCAGCTACACCTTAAAAACATTGAGCTTGACGACGTCCTTAGTTTTATCCAATAAAGAATATGTGACATCATGTAATATAACTAGTAACTAGAGGAAACACTAAAAGCAGAAAGAAGACTGATATTGCTGATTCTTTGAAAAACTGTATCTGAGGAGAAAGTATAGCTAGCATACCTGGAGAAATATTGGAAGCAATGGTTGAAGTGCTTTTGGTAAACAAAGTCCGGGTATGACAATAGGTCCTCCCTGCAAGGTATTAAACATATACAATCAGACTAACAGATTTTTCAATAAAAGCATCTAAAATGCAGCCAATATGTAAGATGAACTAAAGCATCTATGGTATTCAGCAATCTAAACTGCTTGCCCACCTTCTTTTTCCTACGCTCCTTATCTCTGGCAGTCGACACAGCATCTCGTACTAACTTAATATAGGAAGGAAGTACCTCCTTGGGGACTGAACTTACAACCCTTGACAATGCTTCCCAAGAAACCTGTACAACAGTGTCTTATATAAACCATTCTGTATAAATTATAACAACAGAACCTTAATTATGAAAAGCACATACTGCCACGGTAGCAGAATCAGAATCACTGAGCAAGACAATCAAGGTAGATATCATGTTTGGCGCTTCATCAACCAAATATAGTTTACTGTTTTTGAAGAAATAGCCGATAAGATACGCAGCACTTCTTCTAATTGAAGCCTGAAACAATGTAAACAGCAACAAAGTAAGGGTAAGATGCAGCAGCAAGCATAGGAAAGCTATAGATATGAAGATATATATATATATAGGTACATATATACCTGACTATATATATATATAGTCAGGTATATAAGAGAAAGAGATCACTGAAAGGACAATTTATCAAATACATACCTGATTATCGCTGACAGCCCTAAGAAGCTCAGATGTAAGATATTCAACACCTTCCTCATCTATAACTAAGACCACAGTTTCAGCAGCCTCCTTTGCCAATGTTTGAACATCCTAACATATCCAAGTGGACATCTCTTAGTAATATGTAGCCACTTATTGTTTATAGAAAATATGATGCATTTAACAACACAGGGTCAATAAAAAAGAATTGTTTCCATAAGAATAGAAGATTTCACTTGAATTGTGCCTCCCAATGACATACCTTTTCCTCAACACCCATTGCAGTAAGTAAAGCAGGAAGAACAGTACCAAGATGAGTGTTAAGACCAGGCCCGGCAACCTCAGCTACAGCTCCAAGAGCATGTGCATCCAATGCACTGAATATGTAAAATAGTCAGTAAACATGAGGGGCTGAATAAGGTATTTAACACAGTAATTTTGAGGAAAGAAAACATACGTTAATGGAAGCTGGACAAGCTTGGGTAAAATGTGGGGTAAAACCGCAGAAATCCTGACACTAAAAGAGAAAATGGAGCAGCTTAGAACTAAAGAGTACAAAAATACAAGGGGTAAGATGAGCAAACAAGAGACATGTAAATGTAAGAGGGGTTTTCACCTTAAGATTTGTTTGAGACCATCAAGTGCAGTATCATAAGTTTGATCATCCTCCAATGCATGCAAAAGACTGGGAACAATTTCATCAATAGCTTGCATTCCAGCATTCTACATTGTGACATATTAATATTAATAACTGTACCGACCAACGACATTTCGAAATAACTCATACGAACCAACAAATGATAAGAAGCACCTTGTACAGAGTGCTGAATGCTATTCCAGCAGACTCACGAACTTCGGGCATGCTGTTAGCAAAAAAAATTTATACTCTAAGATTTACCAAAGAAACAAGATCAAGACAATTACTCATAATGAAATAAAATAAATGAACCAACACCTATCAAAAAGGGCAGTTCGAATGGTTGGAATCAGCTCATCCATGAAACTCAACAAATGACTTTTAGCTGCACTTGCCATTACTTCACTCAAACCAATGCATACGCCCTGTGAGTCACATGAATATTAGAAATATGTCAACATAACTGTGAACAGGTTAACTCTAAATTGTCAGGGAGATTAAAATTTATTGTCAACTGTTTTTCCAAAACCAAGCAATGAAAGTATCCAAACAACAAAAAAGGGAAAACAGAATAGTTGTCTCACTTGTCGTCTACTGGTGTCAGAGTCCTTCAACCCTTGGGACAAAATTGGGATGATTAATGGCAGCACTCTTTCACCAAGCTTCCTGACAAGCTCACCCAGTGCACGTGCAGCAACCTGCCGCCTTTCAGACGATGATGATGCAAGAGAGGTAATTAGAGTATTCATTAGAACTGGCATAATTTCCTTCAGAGTTTTCGGGGTATTTGCCACAATAGTTTTCCATACATGCAACGCAGCCTGAAATGTACCAGGGTAAAATGATATATAAGTTCAACATGAACTCAAAATAATGCAAAAGAACGAATTCCTGAAATAAATGACTCTCAATACCTGACGCACTGATAAGCTGACATCAGTTCGAACCATATATAATGCAGCAAGAATTTCATTACGCTTATCCCTCCCAAGAACCTCAATGATTGCCCGCCCCTGTGCTTCAGTACTAGCACCTTCATCATCACTGCCACCCTCCAGTAAAGCTTTTCCAGAAGTACCCGCGACCTAGATAAATAACATGATGAATAACAGGCTATCACAGAAAGCAAATCTCAAAGAAAGGGAATCGAAAGAGCCTGATATGAAATTACCTTAAATAAAAGATCCCCCAATAATTCCACAGAGCTTTGTCGAATTCGCCAGCTATCATTAAAGATACCATCCTCAACAGCAGGTAGGAGCAAAGGTAACGACCTGAAAACAATACGCAACCTATCAGATTAAAGCTGTCATGGCAACATTACATAGGGCAGGCCAACATGCTAACTCATAAATGGCATCACTCTCAAATATGAGTAAGCCAAATACAAGACTGATGACTCAAGTATTCACAAAATGTTTGGATTTTCAAAGTTCCAAAACCTTCTGCATTCTGAGATGTAACAATTACAAATCCATTTCTGATAGCCTTCAATAGAAAGGATACAAACAGCTTTTTTTGGGTAGAGAAATTGAAATTCACTTTCACTCGGATCATGGGGTTTAGGGGATGGGAGAGGTCCACGACCCTTTGTGTAGCTCATTCACCATGATTAACCAATATAAATAAGTTTCTAAGCCCTAGAATCACTATCCACCAATGAAGAACCAAAATTCACTTTAGTTTTCAACCTCAACAGTAATCAACCAAGAGAGTGCTTACGTTATCGCATAATGCTCAACCAGAACATGTCCTGCACCTAGTGCTGCTTCACGTACAGACTCATTTTCATCAGCAAGACCTATATGAGTATTCAGCACAATGAAGTTTGAAAAGGGCATCAGAATTATATAATTTTGCATACTACCATATATCTGGCTCCAAACCAGAAACCCACATCAGAAAGTATACTAACCATCTATAATAGCAGGCAGCACCTTCTGTAAATAATTTTGGAATTGAACGCCCAAGGACCTTGGTAAATACTACAAAGAGTTTATGAAAATGATAAACATAGTCAGTGAATAAAACACTGCAGGAAGTGGTTAACATTGTTTACAACAAAATGTATTGTGCTCACCTTGAATAATGTCAAATGCCCGTCACGCACAGATGCTTTTTGATGAGAACAATTTCGAATAACATCGGGAAGTACATGTTCAAAGTACTCAGTCCCAAGTGCAGCTAATACCTGTATTGGAATTGATTATATCTTAGCAAACAAAGATAACAAGAAAACCAAAGACTTCCAGTTTATCTTTAAGAGCACTAGCTTGTGGGGGAAAAAAAAAAAAACACAAGATTCTTTTCCTGAATTTCAAAGGAAAAATTATAACAGGTATAATCTGTATTGGAAGATACAAGTAGGATCAAACTACAAGTGCAGGAAAAAATTAAACATTCCATCAGATTGACTTATGGATTGTATATCCATATCATAGAAGTATTATATCAATTTTTTTAGGATATTTCCTCCAAATAGTTATAAAGTTCCTCACAAAACTAAATGCCTAAGCTCCTTAGTCCTTAGGCATCAAAAAAACCTTTACAATAAAAGGTGTGATCAAAGAAAGTGGTTGCATTATACTCCATTGCCACCATCAATTCACTTACAGTTATTCTGTAATTCTATCACATCATCTATAGTGATCAAGGAATAAATTTACCACATCAACTATCACGGCAGACCTCAATAAAGCTTTATCTTACCATTGAAGCTATCCCTTTTGAACTTACCAAATAACAATTAATCTTACAGCACCCAAACAAAGGAGTGTTCATGTTAGGACCAACTTAAACTTGTATTATTTGGCAAGTTCCGAATAAACGATAACAGTAGAAGTTTGAGCAAACAAAGATAGAAAGAACAAGTTTTCAGTTCTAGAGGGACAACTTACCTCACTTAACCCTTGAGCGGCTCCAGATCGCTCAACATTACTATTATCTGATTTCAGTGTATCCATCAACCAGGGAACAAGATCTGGGAAATGATCTTCGCCCATTCCCCTTATAAGGGATCCAAGTGCCCTTGCAGCAACTGACCTAACTTCTGGAATTGGATCCACAAGAACCTGTTTTTGATGGAAGATATAATCAGCAAAATAGTTATATAACACAAGTCAAATCTAACAGTCTTCCAAAATTATACCTTTTTCACTTCTGGAAGAAGCAGCCCTATGTATGGAATCATATCATTTGGCTCAGTAACTAGCGAACACATATTGCCAACAATTTGGGCTGCTTTTTTTTTAGTCTCTGCACCCCTCTCCCTTAGCCCTCTATGTACTATCGGCACCAAGAGTGCAAGTGAAGGAGCGTCAATTGAATTGATGAATGTTGTCTGGAAAAGTCATAAGCAGTCAAATAAAAAATTAATAATAATACATAACTAAAAAAATAGAAACACATACACCACACCAAAAAGAAAAAAATCATGTTTGTTTTGTATACTTACACCCAAGAGAATATCCAGAGAATATTTTGTATAGTCATTTGGATCCGTAAGACCTAGAAGAAGAGTAGGGACCAAAGAAGCTATCTCAGGATTCTTTATTACACTCCCAACCTACGAATAGTCAGAGAGAGAAAAATTGAGAACAATATTTATTAAAGAAACAGAGGTAACAAATCACGGTACAATCTAAAAACCTGTTGAAGTGCTGTCTGTCCTGCTGACTGAACTTTGGGGTGGGTGTCTGTTAAAACCTACAAAAATAGTAAAGAATAAATTATGAGGCAATAAGCAATATACTGAAGTTATATTTCTTTCCAAGAGAAAGTAACAGACAGTCATGTTTAATAAAGACGAACCTCAGTCAGTTTTGGTACAATCCTTGGGAGACACTGAGACAGCTGCTGAGGAGCACAATAGGCCATAGCACCAAGCAGTTGAACACTACTTTGCTTTGTTCGCCAAGCTTTATCTTCAAGACCCTGTCCATATAATGTATCCATACAGAAAATTCATCACTTGAAATTGGGCAGGACTAAAGGATCAGCAAAAATATTGTGAAAGAAAATAAGAACTGCCTTCTTTGAAGAAGACGGAATAGATGCTAATGAAAATTAAGAAGCTAATAGAGAACCAGAAGTCTGCAGAAGATAAACCCTCAAATAGTAGATGAAACATGTTTGACTGTTTGAAGCATTTAATAAAGAAAATTAAAAGAAAAAAAAGGATAAAAGAAAAAAAGGAACATTTTTGCATTACAGAAGGTAGCAATCAGATATTGTCCCGTGGATTAACCTAGAGAACGGCTTTATAAATTAAGAGAATCAAGTCACATTAAACCATGGTTTGATGCTTCTTAATTAGCAACATTTTTAAGAAGCATTAAACCAAAGAGGGAAAAAGTATTAGATAATTAGGGTCTGGGTAGCAAATAAGTACCTTCAAAAGAGACGGAAGGACCAGTTTCACTCCCTGAGCAGTAAGGTGAGACATCATTGCACGAGCAGCACACTCAGCACCTTCACGAACTGCAACAACTTGATCAGAAAATGAAACCAACAGTAGTGGCAACATTTGTATTACATACCTGCACAGAAAAGAGATTGGGGAGACAGAGAGAGAGGGAGGTCAGATGTGTAATAAAAACCATCTAGAAAGATCACTTGCTGGTAAGTATAAACTGTTCACTTACGGTTCAAATAATTTTCCAAGTGTTTCGCATAGACACTCAAATCCAAGTAAACCCCCTTCACGACGTTTTGCAGAATTCCTGTAATGAATCACGAAACAAAGAAGAATGAGTGAACTATTGAACAATAGATTCACCCAAGAAGAATAAGACTAATAAACCAAATAACGTCTTCCCAATCCATATCCCGAACAAACCAAACAGAAGAAAAGGAGTCAAAATAAGCCCACAGACTAATCATACCCTAAGAAGTCCACTACATCCCAAACTTCTGCTCTAAAATTTGTTATTTCAATCAGACTAATGCTCTCAAACATTTGCTCCTTTGCACAACATTAGGCCTATTCCCTCCACAAAGAGCACAAAACCCTCAACAAATGAAGAGTCATCGTGAGTAGGGCGAGGACCCAGCTCACTTACTATTTTTACAAAGAAAGATGATAATGAAGATTTAGTATAAATATATTATTCAGGAGGGTGAGTAATGAATCGACAACCAAAGGACAAGAAAAGGAATCAAATATCCTTCTAATAATACATGACATAGGAACACCTCATAGGAGGCTAAAACCACTGAAGTTAAAACTGCATGCATAGATAGTACATGACATGCTAATTTGAATGCAGCAGCAGTACCCTCCAAAAAAGGGAGGGGAAATCATTAAATTCCTTCTCAAACTTCAGCTGTCAAACCTCGAATGCTGAGAAAAGTGCAGCCCCACATGATATCTCATATTATGGAGAGCTCCAAACATCGTTTTGCGTAATATTAGGGGAGAAAGAACAATTTTAGGGTACATGTCCTACCATCCACTATAAACTCATACAGTAGAAAAAAGATCAGTTTTTCAGTAATAACAGTTGTACCACATTTTCATTCAATGACCAGCAGTATGTCTGATCCGACTTTTTTGGAATATACTCTATAAGCCTTCTAAAGCCAGTTATAACACCAACCTGTCAACAAGACCTTCCTGTAGTGTATTCACAATTCCATATTTCTTCAAGGAAGAAATACCAAACCCCTTGACTACTCCAGCAAGCCCAAAAGCAGCTCCACGGCGTTCCCCATACTTATCACTGTTCATCAATTGATCCAAAATCCGTGAAACAAGAGCTTGGCCATCATCCTTGTACAGAGAAAATAATCAAATTAGCTTTCCTCTAATGAAGAGAATCTGACACAATAATAACAATGTAGCAAAAAAAAAGGACAACATTAATCTAATAGGACAACTATCCGCCTATTTCAATGCTGTCAGTTCTACACAAACAGCCACTCCTGCTTCAGAATATGAAACAGATTATTACATTACTACTGGGCATGGTATTTCCTGTAGTTTTTGTAAACAATAATTACATTTATGTGTGTCCCATGCTAAAAGAAAACTAAAATAAAAGCAAAAAAGTGTGATTGTTAAGGCTTCAATCAGAACAAACATGTGGCGCCGTAGAATTTCATCTTCTTATAAATCAAGTTTGTTTCTTCTCACATAAACAAATACAAAAGTAAAAAATGATAAGGCTGAAATCCAAACAATAACTGTATTTGAGTTGTTGTCATACTTTCTTTGATTGCATTAATGGTGAAAGGCATGATGAAACTGCTCGCTGAACAGCTTCTGATGGAGTATTCAACACATCCAACAACTTCTCTATAACAGCATGTACTTTTGGATCATCCTGCAACAGTACAAAAATGAAGATGCATGTAAATTGTAAAATCCAGAGTTGCTAAGGCTATCTCACAAAAAGGGAAAGGGTAAAGAAAGAAAAAATCCAATAAACATCACCTTTGCCAAATGTTTTGCCAACGCTCCAGTGAAAATAACAACACCCTCACGAACCAAATCATAAGCCTCCTCGTCCGATGCCTGGGAAAAATCCAATTATTCTACAAGTTAAACTGCCAGTAGCTTACAAGGGCTTTGAAAGGGACTGACATGAAAACAAAGCTCAATGAAGTGATTTTTCACTGCCATCACAAGAAAAAAAGGGATAATTACCTCTTTGTTCAAGTAGTTCTCAAAGATAGGAAATAGCAAGGATACGTTATCATGTCCGTGCTTATCAATAATCATAATGCCAGCATTAATCATTCTCCCACGAACATCAGCATTAGGATCTGCCTGCAGATTAACAAGCATTGACAAGAGTATTGTATATTCAAATTTTCATGTCCTTTCTTAAAATTGAGGACTGGAATATCTCATATGAATGGACAGTACTGTTCATATTTCAAAGAATGACATTTCAACTCTTACCAATGCTCTTGAAATTAAAAATGTCATAACAACAGGAAGGTCTTTTGTTCTCAGTACATCAGCAGAAGAGTGCAATGCCAAAGCTACACCCTGCCGGCCCAGCCAACCAGCATCGACATTGTTCTCAGTCAAACCGGCATCACGGATATACAGGGAGAATAAGGTAGAAAGGGATTCCTGAATTATAAGAACACTGGTTTCAGACACCTATAATAATAATAATAATAATAATAATAATAATAATAATAAATCAATAAACCTGTATAGAATCAGGAGATTCATCCAAAGCAGCAGCTAATGCCTCTGCAGCAGCGAAACGGACATTATAATGGATATGAGAAAGTGCTTTGAAAAGGCCTGAATAGTCAGTCCCAAAGTCATTTCCATAGCGATCCCATAAATCCTCTGCAGCTTCTGCAACTGACTGACAAAAGCATCAAGCAAACAAAGTGCATGAGTTATACATCTAGGATAAATGAGGCCAAGAAGCATACGACTTACTGGCAAGGCAATAAAATAATGTCTTCCGTCGACAAATTGTATCAATCTTATGAGCTAAAAGGGTAAACTATGTGTTATGGTCATCCTTGTTAGCATTATGTACTTGTTTGCACAATTTAGATTACAAAACCATTCCAATTTTGCTAGCAGATCTTACGGGAACGATCCTTTGACTATTTTTGCAGGGTAGAATAAAAAAGACATTGGCAAAACACTGGACAATTTATAAAAGTAATTAGCCAACCAAACCTTTTCTGGATCATGTAAAGCAATCCAAATACTTGTAGCGACCTCAACATTCTGAATAAGAGACCGACTGGCAACAGTAGGAATGCATTTGACAGCACTTAGACAGGCCATTCTAACGTGAACATCTTTTGCATAAACCCCGTATAAAGCCTGAAGAAAGACATTCTCAGACAAGTACTCTGATAGCACATCAAAGAAGCACTAAAAGTAGAATGGAAGGAGCATACCTGTGCAACTTCATCTGGTTGTAGACCAAGACACAGCTCATTCAGCGCTGGTCCAATAGAGGATTGATAAGCTTGTACAATACCAAGAACATGATAAAGAACCTGTTCAATGAAATAAAATAAATGAGAGAAATCAACTAACAATAAACACGAAACTATAGGAATAGACAAATGTTGACTAGTCATGAGGAAGAAATAAGTAACTGAAATCATTCGAAGTCTAGGGAGAGGTAATAAGGGGTCCATGTGCATATAAATAATCTGAAGCACATTATCATGAAGCCCGGTCTTCTTAGAGCTTAAAAGAATCCGCTCCATAATCTGACAGAACAAATTATATAGACATTAGCAGAAGAGAAGTGTCATTGAGCTGAATCTGTCTTATGGAAAGTAGGAAAACTTACAGGGAAGACAAAAGTGAAGGAATCAACAGGAAGAGGTCCCGATTTACAAGATACAGAAAGAGCATCAATTATTCGCTCAAATAGACTCAAAGATGGTCTATCATCGGCTTCCCCTTGCCTAACCGTTGAAATCATATCCAACAGAAGACGATCTTCTTCAGTCACAACTAAGCGCAAAGCAGTAGCAATGTCAAGGGCCCAATTACAGAGAGGGGGAGCAGTACATCTAGAGAGTTTCACCATAGTTTCATAGGAGATATCGCCGACTATTGGTGACCTTAGTAATGGCTCGACATAGTTAACCTGACATCAGTTGAAAGGTTAACGCTCATTAAAGATGAAAAATATGCAGATACAACACACAATATTCAGCAAATATATACTATATATGCAGTAGTAAAATGACTTTAACTCCAAAAAGAGGCATGCTGCTAAACACATACCAGAGAAGGAAGTCGACTATGTGCAAAAACAGGATTTGCAATGGCCATTTCACCAAGAGCTTTAAGCATTAAGGACAGGTTTTTCTGTATTTCTCGAACCTTCTCACGTATGGATGCCTCTTCCTTAAGTTGTAACTCACGTGCCTCCTCTTTTGCAGTCTTTGCTTTCTCTAGAAAAAATTAATTAATTTAAAAAGAATGTATCACTTCTGAATTTACAAATGAAGCTAAAAGAAACAATATCTGGTTGAAAAGAATGGCAAACATAAGTCACCGCTCACCAGGTTTCTTTGTCAACTTTCCAGTTTTACTGCTTGGCTCAACTTTTGCAGAATGATTAGAACCACCATTGTCCTGGTATAAATCCAAATGCAAGAATGTTATCAGATTATATACTTTCTAATAGGTCCTCATACTCTTAAATGCTGAAGATATTTCTATACCATGTCATTAAGGTCCTCGTACATCCGAAAACGGCCCTTTGCTTGTTTCATGTTCTTGGCAGCAACAGACTCGGCTATGTAGACGCCTTGCTCACTGGAAAGCACGCCTTCAGGAGTATGAAATATCTGATACAGTTTATGTGCGCAAAAATGCAATATAAGTTACAAGACAAAACATAGCAGATATTTAGGAGACAAATCAATTGATTTAGTGCTCATTAGCACTTCAACTAACCCGAATATCATTTTCGGAAAGTGCATCATGTGAGTATCGGTAAGGAAGGTGTTTCAAGTGCTGCCACAGAGAACAAATTCCGGAAGTATTTAGCAGGATCTCAGTGGTTCTAACAAGTAACATTCACTGAAACTGAGATATGTAAAAGAAGTTTACTTTTTCAAACTCCGTGTGTGTTTCTCCAGGTGCAATGGACATCAGAGTGGACAATGAGGATATGGCTGATTGCTGCTCTGACGTAGTAGTACTGGACAACCACATTGTTTCCAGTAGACCCTGAAATGACACCAACAGCATGCAAAATAATTACCTTAGCACGAGGTTATATTAATTAATTGAATACCTATCTATCGTTAAACACCAATCTAGACTTGCTGAAATACTTACACAGGTCTAAAAGTATATTAAAGATGGGTCTTACATAAGAAATTTCTAGAACCATACTTCACTACTTGAGAAAAGCCAACATAAATTAGCCTGTTTAATGTTTGTCGAAAAAAAGAATTCTCGCCCTCTAGCGACTGCATCTAACTACTATGCGGAGACATTATCCAGACCCATATCCAACCCAAACCAGTTCTTAACGAATCACAATCTAAAAACAAATATGTACCTTTTACAGTGGTTTGGAACTCAGCAAAAATCCTTTTAAAGATATCAAATTATCAATACATTCATAGAAATCTAAAGATCTCTCTATAAATTTATACAGTAGACCTGAGGCATTACATCTTGGTTAAACATGTGACCAGGCCACCAATTGAGAATGCCAAATGTAAGTTCTTTTCCAAGACAAAGCGAGTAACAAGAAAATAAGTACAAATAGTGGATCAGGTATCCACAACCAGAGCACTCCTTAAAATGACTGTAGCAGTTATTAAAACGAAACCATACCTTGCATACATTCTCCATGTCAGCCAAAATATTGCTGTTTATGTCAAAACCACATTTATGCAGACATTTATGGAGCCTCTGGGAAAAGAAAAACATAACAAACAAAAGAATGAATTCAGTCAGCTAAAAAGTGCTTTTCCAAGTAACGCGACAAGAATTTTAAATTAGCACATATGGAGGCATGCAACTCTATTTTAACAGAGATTTTGTTATCTGTGACAATTAAATTGAACAACTATCACACAACTTCTCATCAAAATATATAAAATTAAACACGAACACAAGGACAGAACTCACAGACGTAGGGACAGAACACAATGGTACATGACATCATTAGAAATATGAACGCGATTTCAAAAACATAAGAACTTCTAAGACGCTTCTCAGAAACAATCTTCTAGCTTGATGCTAATAATAGATCTACATTATAGAACCAATGCTCAACAAGCCATACACATCACTGGCCAACACCTATACCTTGCGGCTTATAAATCACCTATCTTTAAGGAAAAAAAAGGTTTTACCTGATCTACAAGCCAGTTCATAAACGAAATTACCATTCAAAAAAAATACCAATTAATTTCTAGATTTCAGTATATAAAAAATTCCAACATTTTCTACGATCCCACTGTTTACAGATAAAAAAAAAACTAGTATAACACAGAAAACACATACCCTCCAAACCGCATCTCTTTTTGCAGTTCCAACCAAGTACGGATGATGTCCGCAGAATAAAACTCGCATTGATACACTTGAAGCTGCAGGTAGAGCTGCTGATGATATAACAAGTAAAGCCTTTACGGAAACCTCGACCGAGGGAAGGAATGGTACTTGGGAGTCCACTGGACTATCTACATCACTACATAAAAGCAAAACTAAACATTTAACACAGCCAGGCTAGAGTGAAACAAATTGTGATATGCAAAGATCAAAATCAATATGCACCAACCAAGATACATGCATCGCAACAAACAATGGTACATAACATCATTATCAGATATTCAATAAATGATGTACGGACAGAACTCACAGAAGTAAACTGATTTCTAGCTTTTTCTCTACAATATATGGAAAAAATTTGCAAGCACATATGATTGAAACAGGGAACTGATAACTAAAGTTAAGGAAACCTAATAAAAGCAAACAGTTCCTCCTTTTTAAAATGGAAGTGCATGTGACTTTTACTTTAGATTAAATTTAAGCATTCAAACAAATATTACACCCAAGGTTCAAGAAAGCTATTCAGGCCTTCTCACACACAACGAGTGGAGCAAAAAGGTAATACATTATACCAAAGTAATATTTACCTCGACTTTGAAATACGATGTTTCTCTTCAACTACAGACATGAAAGTCGCAAATTCAATCAAAAGATGTTCAGCTAATTGTGGGGCAGCAGGAACTATCTTTTTTGTAGCATTATAAGCTACTCTTCGAACATCCCAACATGGGTGGCACATGAAAAAAATAATCAACTGCAGCACACCAGTAACTGCTTAGACATATTAAAAACAAAAAACAAAAAAAAACCTAAAAAAAGATGGTGACAAAGAAAATCAGAGTAATACTATTGTTTATTTACCTGTGATAGTGATCTGATGGAAAAGGAATCCAACGCCCTGAATGATGAAGAAAATAACATTATTAAGATTGAAGACAACTAAACTACTCAGTATGTGATGATAAAACATCTGTATTTCAAATATAACGATGTATAAGTGTAATAATAGTAACCTCTGCAAATGTTCCACCAGCAAGACTTCAAGAAGATCGACACATGCCATGCAATCCTCAGTCAACAATTTTGAAGCCTGTGGTGCAAGCCATACATTTTCTCTGTCAGGGGCTATTAATAGAAACAATATATACATATACATAATTAAAAAATAAAACAAACATCACAATATTTGGCGACCACAGCTTTGAACACCTACCAAGGGTACTGGAAGAAGTGATGGCTCATTTTGAGATATTAAAGACCAGATCTTTTCTCTCACCATGATCTCCTCTGAGGATGAAGAGAAACGAATCAGGAAGAGATCAAGTTGAACACGAATACTAGACGGTGAGAACATAATCACAAAATTTTCCTTAAAATTAAAAGACTACGAACAAGTCTAAACACGATTGAGACCTGCTTTGATGTCAACTGCTGCAATTTTGCCAACTAATAGCAACGCATATATACCATCCAAACGCTGAGCTCCTTTAGTAAAACCAGTTTTGACAAGCTGAATGAGAGGTTCCAGTAATGATGATAACTGCAGCGAAGAGAACAAGAAAGTTGAAATGTCACCAAAACATGAAAGAAAACAAGAGAATGAAGCACTGCCAAATAAAACAAAATCCCCCAGCTAACCCGATAAACAGCATCAGCATTTCTGCATATGGCTCGTAGACAACGAAGATGCCCTCTTCTTAAAGCTTCTTTCTCCTTAAGCCCAGAGGACAAAAAAGAAACTAAATCTGACTGAACAACATCAGCAGATCTTGCTGCCCACAAACCTAGGGCTGACAAAATTGCAAGCTTGACCTCCTCGTTACCTAGAAATTCGAAAAATCAGACAGAAATAAACATTGAAACAGAACTAAAAAGAAAGACGAGACAAAGTCCACATTACCATCCTCCTTGTAACAAGATCGAAGGTAACTGCATGAAGTTTGTGACAGTTTATTGAGGTGCTTCCCATCTGGAGCATTGCACAATTCTTGCAGTGCAGAGATCATGCCAATTCTCTGGTAAGGAAATGTAAGTCTTCCCTCTGAGCCTATTAAAAGTTAATTATTGAGTTAAATTTACTGCAAGCAGATTCAAAAGACCAGTTTTAATTAAAATTTCAAAAAATGCATCATCCTGCAGATTTCCAAAAAACCTTAATAAGCAATTGTTTTGAATCACTAGATATGCGCCCAAAGATGGAGAAAATGGACGTTAAATTTGGGGGATGCTCTAAGAAGCCCAGGTTTGGATGCTAACTCAAGTGACAGAAGTGAAACCGGCAAGACCAACTAAGGCATTTGACCATTCCAAACGAGTAAGATAAGACAGGATTGGAAGGAAAGAGACTTTCAGTAGATTTCACAATTTCCCACCTTACCCACTCATTGGTTTAAAAAAAAAAGGGAAACTACCAGGAATACAATGACAAAAGAGACTTTCGGTAGATTTCAAAATTTCCCACCTTACCCACTCATCAGTTTAAAGAAAAATCGGACACTACCAGGAATACAATGACAAAAGAGACTTTCATCCCTTTCACAAAATCTCTACACCCAGACGAGGGAAAGATTGCATGTCACTCCCCGTCCATTACCTTCAAAACATATTTGCCTTTTCCATTCCATTATATTTCAAACCCACCCCCCCAAAAAAACAAAAAAAAACACAAAATAAGTGAGATAACAAGCCAACCTCCAATGACAGATTTGATAGCATTGAACATTGCTTCTACAGCATCTGGATTACTAGAATTTTGGCTCAGACATCGTACAATTGCCAGAGCGGGAACCCTCCTGCCTTCATCTGCATGCCTAGCCTGTGGCAAGACCAATGAAAGAATTTCGACCGCATACTTGCTCAAATCAAGGTTGACTGACTTCAAGAGAATCCCAACTGATTCCAATACAATCTCAGGGTTGCGTTTAAGCATTTTAACAGAAGATGGGAGCACAACATTTTGAAAGTCTTCATGCAACATATGTTGAAAAAGTGGATGAAAAGCTTCACTAAGATCCTTTGCCAGCCTTTCTTTTGCATTTAAAATTGCCTTGAGATAAATATCAAGAAATGTTGGCTGTAAAAAGGCAGAGAATAGTATTAAAATATAGCAGATTATGCTTACATGTATCAATTTGAAGGAAAAAAAAAATAGATAACTCCTCACTAGTCATAATGATTATCAATCACATGATCACTCACCTTGCATTGTTCAAACAAAGAAGAAGATTTTCTTGATGTACTTGAGAATTCCATCAAGAAGCATAATAATTCAGGACTATCTTTGTATTGGATGCGTGCTTCCTTCAACTCCTCTATATACAATTTGTAGATGTCTGGCGACTGGAAAGGGAATGAAAAATGTGTTATGTCATAAGCAAATGAGAAAGACATCCAAAGGAAACTTCATATAAAATAAAAAGGTAAAATGGTGCTAACCTGAGAAAATAAGTGATAAAATGTCTTCTTGCAAGACCGATTCTCACTGAGAGATCTTTGTACAACAATATGAAGTAATGAGGCTTGCACTGTGGCAACTCTACAGAATGCATTCTTGGAAACTGTGGTGAACTTACTCTTGATAAGAAGAAGAGATGACCACTGGAGAAGTCTGTGGCCGCCAACATGTGATTGCACCTTCACATTTTTTTCCATGGTCTGAACAAGGACTGCTGCAAAATTCTTCATGAAGGCAACTTCTTGCAAACATTTTGTGATAATGTCATCGACAGCTTTCTTGGACCCACGATCATCATAGATGTACAACGTTTTAAATATTATATCTACCAACAATGATGCGGAATCCACACATATTTCTGCAGAATTCAAAATGACAAGAAATTCAGAACAAGAGCGTGTGTGGTTCAGAGAAAAAAATGCAAACTATATTGAGAAGAGAATGGTAAGCTAATTAAAATCACAGTATATACAAATTCAACCAGTCAGTATCACTAAATGTTTAGCCTACATATTCACACAAAGATAAATAAAAGATAAAATAAAACTTATGTCATCTGTAAAAGCTCACAATAAGATAAACAATAATAACCCTACAAGAATTAGAAGTCCTACAGTAATTCTTGATGGAAAAAACTTCATGCTAAAGCCAATGCATGAGTTCCATCTGTATTTCATTAGAAAGAAACACAATGGCGTGCATTCCTATTTAGAATCAGTGATACCATTATCATACATAACCTTTCGCGACTAAGGCTAGCACTGGCTTGATTTTCTTTAATTAGGAAAATGACATAAATCCAAAATACAATGGACAAGCAGTCCAACGAGGCCAAATGGAGAATCCTTAAAGTGCTTAGGTGTTTACAACCATATAATAAATCCTCAATGACTTATCTTTTGCTTTCTCTTCCTTCCCAGCACCAATGTGTAACACCATAGCCTCCGGATTTCATCTACTTCCGCATAATGACAGCGAAACAGAATTGATCACCGATATCCAAGTCTCGTTACTCCATTTCTCCTAAACTAATCTTACATAACTCGAAACCCTCATTCTCATAATTACCGAAGCCTCAATGCATCGGTAGCCTTAAAATTGCCAAGAGACACACAATTGACTACTCCACTGAGAAATTTCATTCAACTATGAACTCACTCCCTACACTCTTCAACTCAACTACCTAACCAACTCACCAGCTCATCAAACTCCAACCTCCCTGACCTAAATTCAAAACTACACAGAGATCAAAATGAAATTCTACGTATAAACACATTCATACACATTCATATACGTATGCATGAACAGAGAGGCGTTCCATTTGCGAACTGAATCGAGTCACAGTGCACTGAAAACGAGAGATGAGCTAGGAACTTACCGGAGCCGTTGATAATGGCCGGAATTTGATCTCGGAAAATCCGAACCCGCTTCTGAGTGGATGCAGTGGAGAGCGACGCGGCGACGGAGAGGAGGGACTCGGTCGGAGTCGCCATTGTGGAGGGAGAATCGGGGCGGGCGGATCCGAATCCGAATCCGATTGTGGAGGTATGGTTTCGCTCAGCTGGTTTAGGGTTTTAGGAGCTGAGAGTGAGGATAGTGTGGTGTTTATATTTGGCCTCTTTTTCTCGTCACTACTCACTACTACAGTGAAGCTTTGGAGTAGACCATGAAGATGGAAAAGTCTGCGTGGGCTTTTTGTGCTTTGGGCTTTTTGTGCTTTGGGCTTTAGGGCTTTGTCTGTGGTGATGGTTGGGCTGATTTAGGGACTTTTTTTAGGGGAGTGTACTTTCCGCACCCTTGTAATTCATCTGTAGACCCACTAAGAGCATATCAAATATCTTTTCGTATAATTTTATATTAGAGTGAAGGAAATTACCATAACTTGATATATATTTGAAGCTTTCTCTACATACAAGCATATCACACGAACGTAAACTAATATGTATAACTAAGAAATCACTTGGCCTAGCCACTACAAATAAGTCCCAGATAACGTGAAGAAAGCATACACATTAGAACACCGTAATATATTGTTGAAGTTAAGGGGAAGATCCATTAAGCAACTGGGTTGCTAATATGAAATGAAGTACAGTACATTGGGCAGTGTAGCTTAAGCTTCTCTCTATACATACACGAACATGTGTCCCCAAATTGGATATTCGATGGACAACTCTATCTTCAAGCTTTGCGAAGCTTTGAAACAATGTCGAATACTAGACAGGTGTCCCTTGACCGTTTGACATGTGTTGATCAAAGGTCGTCTGCTAGGGCAACAGCTAGCCTAGCTCTTGTTCTACACATGTCCCCCTTCCCACTTCTCTCCCGACTATTTAAGTGTTACGAAGCCCTTATCCCATCCCTGCATGTCGTCACAGATTTCCCAAAATCTAACATTACGAAAGCCGTGTTTGGTCCGACCATGGACAAGGACCAAGAGCGAAAGGTGACGAAGAAAGACATGGGAAGGTCGAGAAAGGGCTGCATGAAAGGGAAGGGAGGCCCTGAGAATGCTACGTGCACCTTCAGAGGAGTGAGGCAGAGGACTTGGGGCAAATGGGTGGCGGAAATACGCGAACCCAAACGCGGTGCTAGGCTCTGGCTAGGCACCTTCAACACTTCCACGGAGGCAGCTCTGGCTTACGACGAAGCGGCCCGGAAGCTGTACGGCTCCTCCGCCAAGCTCAACTTGCCAGACCAATTCTCCTACGCTTCCACGTCGTCATCTTCGAAAACTAGTTCAGGTTCGAGCTCTATGACGGCCGGTTCTGCTGATAAAGGCGGTGGTGGTGGTGAGCACATGAAGCATGAAGCTTATTCGTGTGATGTGTATGGAGGTTGGAATAGAAGTAGTAATGGAGAGGGTGATTGCCTGTGGGAGAGTAATCCTGTGATGAGTGCCGACTGGTCTGGCGTTTGTGGGGAGAGGGGTTTCTTAGATATGAATGATATAGGAGTTGTGATGGGTGGAAATGAATTTGTAAGTTGGGATGCTTCTTTTGGAGAAGCTCCATGGAGCATGTAAAGGTTTAAAATAAGCTAGCTTAGGGGATATTAATCATAGTAGCCTTATGGGATCGGATATGGTCCTTTAGGAGTTTAGGAAGGTTTTCCTGTATGTTTGATCTATTAGAATTAGTTCTTCATTTTGCTGGAAAAAGTGGCTATATTTATCTTTTATGTATGATGTGACTCAAAAGAAAATGTGAATATGAATCCCATTTGTGGGATTTTCATTCGAGTTAAATCTCCTTGTCAGCTCAATATATATGGTTTTCATTCCTAAACTTCCAATATAGTTGTCATTCCTAAACATACAAGAGAGAAAATAGTTCAACCACACTTCGAGTATTGACCGTAAAGATTCTATTTGTAGAGCAAAATGTGCAAGTATTGTAAGAGTTATATCTTGGCCAACAAGCTAGACTGTCGACATCATTTGGGAGAATAGTGGAATTTGGAAAGAGTCAAAGAGCTCAACTCGCCGGCCTTTTCGAGTTTCACATATTGAGGGAGACCAATCTTGGGTGTGTAGGATGGCCGGACTTTACTTGCCCTAAACCCTAAAGCAAATCTAAAATTCTTTCAGGTTTTAACACTTAAGATCTCTGTTCTTCTGATTCAAGTATTTAAAACACATAACTATCAAAAGCTATTTGGTAGCTCTTTACATCACTAGTTAACGAGACCAATGATTTTGTATTTGGTGAACGTTGTTACCTTAAAGCACTATATCCTCTGCGCAACCATGACATGTTTTTCTCTTTTAAGGTTCAAGCCTTAATCAAGTCAATTATTCAGACTCATCTTTCACAATTAAAAATCACAAAGCTAATTGTTCAGATAACAAGGAACATGATCGATTATGACAAATAGATGTGCCTAATTGAAAACTTTGTTTTATTGCCAAGCATGCACACACACACACACATATATTATATATATATATATATATATGATCTCAGACAAAACCAAACTTCATAACTTTAAAGAATCAATAACTCCAAGCATACCATACGACTATAGAATTAATTATTAACCATAATGAAAAATAATGGTAACCCCTCATAAATCTGATTCATATGAACGGATCTTCCTTCCATACGCGACCAGGGGTTGTACTTATAACGTTCGTAGTAAAATTACCCGCTCGTGAAATTCAATCTGGCTCTATGCAGAAGTCAAAATAGTAAAACTAGTCATGAGATCAGATGAGACTGCAGTAGAAACTGTCAACTATCTGCAGCTTGCTAGCTACCAAAAGTGGAAAAGATTATTAACTGCAGAATGGGAACTAGAAGGGTAAGACGATTACATGCAAATATACATACTGAATCCAACCCTTCCCTTTGTACTTGGTGAGAATTAAAGAGCCTGAAAAGACTGGTTTCAAACTCTATGGTCGTCATTCGATCCGATCTGCGGTCTGTGGGACTGTGGGAGATGTCTGTTTCTTGTACAGTTGGCCTGCTGGTCTAATTTGGCTATATGCCATGTGAAGGAATTGTTGAAGAAGAAGCTGTCATGGCGTCATATTCAATCTTTTGTCTATATATACGAACTTATATGTACCTTATTTTGATCATAGTATTTAAAAACAAAAATTATGTGAGAACCCTTCTTCCAAAATGATTAGGTCAATATATATTATGCTACTGAGTTTAATAAGCTCATGCGTATCTATATCTGCTGTGTGTTTTTCCAAAAACCTTTGATTTATCATGAGCAAATTGGCAATTTTATTGTACTGTTGCAGGGCTGCCCATAAAAATCTCCAGGCTTAAACCAGCATCATTCTTGGTCTGTGGGAATGAGTCTGTGTGTAGGTGTGGATTGCAGGAGCTGCATGCATGCATTAGAGTTAAATGCTCAAGCAGACTGATAATTTCAACAAAGATGGGGGGTGGTGATCTGCTTTTCTTTGCTGTACGTTGTGATTCTGAGACAGTCATAATGACTGCTAATGCATATTGACCAAGAACAAATTAAGCTAGCTGTAACATTAGAGTGTCACTAGCTACTTTTAGAGTGAAAATTGTACGTACAGTGAAAAAAAATTGTATCAAATAATAAAACCTATAAATGAAAATCGCATCACCTCCATAGACCTTTTATCACTCATGAGAGGCCTTAAATCTTACCATGATGTTGGTGACATGTAAGTGATCTGATATTGAAGGCTACTATCTCAACAGTGCACATTTTGGGGGGTTTGGTGAGATCAATAAGTGACCTGATCTAAAACTTTCACATAAATTTAAGTTACTTGAATGTACACTGAGGTGGTAGATGAAGAGCCTCTTATAGGTAGTTGAATCTCACCCCACCTTATTTATTTTGATCACATGGCTTATTTATCTTTTGCCTTCAGTCTGTTCCCTCTTTTCCAGTATAAGCATCATCTCTTTGCTCTAAGGCAGATTTAAAAATGTATCAAGAAATCTTCCTAACTGATAGCTTGAATGTGTGTTTGTTAGGATAATATAGCAACTTTCAGTCAGCTATACTCCTAGCAATAGCATTACTTCATTTATACTTAATTGTAGAGTGGTATATGCATGTGTTTCTGGATACTATAAGCAACTGCCAGATCAATAAATTGTTTCCCATTTAATTGATTGTTCAAGTATGTGTCACGGATCGATGTTGCTCTTGTATACGATTCTTAGGCTTCTCTTGGCTCGCAGATTAGAGGATTTGGGATGGGAACAGGAGAATCTTTGTCTGTTTGGTAAGTGCAAGCTCGAGATTGAATAATTAGTATCCTTTCCATGAACGAACAGGAAACTATATATTGTTTATCAAACTAATTACAGTACGTAATCAAACACTAGCTAGCTCAGATCATGAATTTCGGTGAGTTGCTTAACTATTTTCAGCAGATTAAAAGAAATATACCATGTAATGATATATAACTATTTATATGTATATCAGTAATATGTTTGTGTTATAGAGAAAATGATATCTCCGACACATGCAGTTGGGTAGCTCATAGAGATGAAAAGTTATTGCTCAATGAAAAATGCCATCACAATGATCATTTATGCTTCTTGACTTGGTTTTATATCTTTGGCATATATAGGATACTGTATCACTAGACCTAGAAAAAATTGGTTGGTTTTTTTAAAGCGCTGTAGCAAGTAGGTAGCAAAGCTGAAAAGTGAAAAATCTATATCAGATTTAGTAAATTATTGTCAAATCACCTATACCAAAAATTCCAATGCGGGTACTAATTAACAAATTAAAAAGAAAGCTGTGAATTTCGGTTATAGTGGCATGGATAAGTACAGTACTTGTAATGCAGGAACTACCAGGGCAGAACCTTCAGCTTCTGTAAATATGGTGGCCCAGTTTGGTTAACCTAGGCGCCATAAATACCATGCCAAACAATTGAGGCATGAGAAATATATATACCCAGCTACACCTTCCTTCACTTCATCACTAACCAGTGGAGCAGCGCTAACTGTGCAAGGAAGAAGTGGCTTGGGAGTTTCTTGCAAACAGGTTTTCCATAATGCATACACACACAATGTTGGCTGCTTGGGTTGCTTTGGTCCTGCTGGTTACTTGTGCTGGTCGTCAAGCTGCGGCGGCACGGACATTCTTCGTTTTCGGAGATTCGCTGGTGGACAATGGCAACAATGACTACTTGATTACCACTGCCAGGGCCGACTCGTACCCTTATGGGATCGATTACCCGACTCACAGACCAACCGGCCGGTTTTCTAATGGCCTCAACATACCAGACCTCATCAGTAAGTGTGTTTCGATTCTTAACGTACTACATTTCTACGTACACTATCCCCTTTGTGATTTCTCATGCAGCCAGTACGTACTAGCAAGCAAGCTTTTAGAACATTGCAATAGTACGTGTTAATTACTTTGGTTTACCTGCTGCATTTTTTCAGGTGAGTCACTCGGATCAGAAGCTACATTGCCATACTTGAGTCCTCACCTCACCGGAGAAAATCTACTTGTTGGTGCCAACTTTGCTTCTGCTGGGATTGGAATCCTCAATGATACTGGAATCCAGTTTGTAAGTCCATCCTAGCTAGTTAGTGGTTAGCTTACTCCGAAAAGTTGTTTTGCATCTGATACCCTAGCTACTTGTTATTTGTTAAATGTTAACACGTACGTAGCAACAAAGCTAGGGCTCAACTTTCATACATTTCCAAGTTTAGAGTATTACACTATTACATATTAACTGATGATGTAATATTTGAGTGAAATGATAGGGAATTTCTTGAGTACCCGAATGTACATATGTCATACGTACCTTCATTTGTCTTGTCATACGTGTGTGTGTGTGTGTGTATATCAATATTAATGACTAAAAATGTGTATGCGACATCATCATTTGGCAGCTTAACATAATCAGAATCACGAAGCAACTGGAGTACTTCGAACAATACCAGACAAGAGTGAGTGGCCTAATCGGACCTGAGCAGACTCAAAGCCTTGTAAACGGAGCCCTTGTCCTTATAACACTTGGTGGTAATGACTTTGTGAACAACTACTACTTAGTGCCGTTCTCTGCTAGGTCTCGCCAGTACTCTCTCCCTGACTACGTCGTCTACCTCATCTCCGAGTACCGCAAAATCCTCAACGTAAGTACTAACAATCTTACTCTTGCTTTAGCTCCATTATAACAATCTACTTAAGTTTTTCAGCTATCTTTTACCTATTCGAGCTACCATATCTATATCAATATATGCCCTGAGGAAAGTAGAATAGAGTGATCGACTGTAGTAATGGTGATGTGACTGAAGGGGCAGCAAGGAGCATAGGAGTGTTATGAAATAAAAATAATGGTTGGTGAGACCAGCAAGCAATTTGACGAACATTCATGGCTTTGCTCAATTCCACGTACTAATGATATCTGCTCACTTTACACTGTTTGGGGACCAAAACATTCATCAGTTTGAAAAAAGTTCAAGATCTAAGATAAACAACCAATGGAGCCATGCATTATATGTATAAGGATTAGAAAATGAATACACTACAAAGTTATCCATACTCGACAATTTAGTATATATTGTACCTTAACAGAAAAAAAGGAATGAGATTAGAGGCTCGTACTAGACCCTCAATGGTGCTAACATATTTTGCTTATACGATTATACCTAGCTGGCTGAGATCATGTTACTTTCACAATGCAGAGGCTGTACGAACTGGGAGCCCGTCAAGTCTTGGTCACAGGAACAGGACCACTAGGCTGTGTCCCGGCTGAGCTTGCCATGCGTAGCACAAACGGGGAGTGCTCAGTTGAGCTCCAACGCGCCGCCTCGCTCTTCAACCCGCAGCTAGTCCAAATGATCAGCTCGCTCAACAGCGAACTCGGGTCCAACGTCTTCATTGCGGCAAACGCCTACGAAATGCACATGGATTTCGTCAGTGATCCCGCTGCCTACGGGTTTGTGACATCAAAGGTAGCCTGTTGTGGCCAAGGACCTTACAATGGTATCGGACTATGCACACCCCTGTCGAACCTGTGCCCCAACCGAGACTTGTACGCGTTTTGGGATGCATTCCATCCTTCGGAGAAGGCTAACAGACTTATTGTGCAGCAAATCCTGACCGGGAGTAATAAGTACATGCACCCCATGAATCTCAGTACTATGTTGGCCCTGGACAACTCTTTGACCTAGTCAAGACGTCTAAATAGCTGAAGGCAACGGTTCTGCATGCCTGTGAAGTAGTCATTCTATCTCCAGTTTATATATGTTCTGCATGCCGCATGCCTGTGAAGAAGTCATTCTATCTCCAGTCTATATATGTATGTATGTCTTCGTTAGTTGTAATGCCATTATTTATATACCCTTCCATATTATATGTCATGGGAAAACTGTATTATTGGAAAATTATTTTGTATTGGTTTGCTAATGAAATCCAAGCTAGCCTAGCTCTGTCTCTGTTGATGTATACATGCAGTATATAGCCGGCCACTTTTTGAAAGGAAGATAATTTGATTAATCCAGCACCCTTGATCAAGGTTTTAATGTTATCTCGTGCTGAAAGGGAAAGAAAAACCATGGTGACAAAAAAAAAAAAAAATTAAAAGAAGCAAAAAACACGACTCTGCTGGGGATCGAACCCAGAATCTCTGGTTTCGTAGACCAGCGCCTTATCCATTGGGCCACAGAGTCACTTGTTGAATCACTGCTTCACAAACATATCTTTATTTTCTTCTACAAAGGAGCATGTGAAATTAGAATGGTGCAGTGTAGAGTGGTGCTCACCCGGTCACTAGCTGACGAAGAGATTCATGCTCAACCACCCTTACATTTACATCTAAGGATTAAGAATAAAGCAACTCAACTTAAAAATAATTCTCCTCAGTCTTGGATGTTTGAGCATAAAACTCTTGGTCAACTAGCGAGCAGGTGAGCATTCCTGGTGTAGTGTATGATCATTTGGGAGGAATTGGAGACAGAGTACGTTACCAAATAACGCAAAAGAAAATCTGTGAGAAAACAAATCAACTACTCGAGCGGCACACTTAATTGTTCCCATCCAATATGAGTTGAGAAAAACAAATGCTGATAAAGGATGGGCCAGAAACTAATGGATAATTAAGAGTTCATGATTCATACAGCAAATGCTATAAGCTCACATACAGTGCTCGATATCTCTGGTACAGAATGTAAAGACAAATTTAAGAATGCAGACCCTGTATGAATCTTTCTGAAATAAATTGCTATGGTCCAGCAAGTACTGATGCAGTTTGATTTTGAAGCCATCAGAACCTTTACATAAATTTCCATCAACTTAGCCTCCAAATATGTTGCATGTTACCTATCCTCAGCTCTATATGTAATCTATGTTCCCTCTTCCATGATATGAAGTACAGTGATATTAGGCTATTAGCAATAATAATCTCCCCTGCTAGATCAAGTAAACCCTTTTGGAGACAAATACTCAAAACACGTGATTAGAGACAACAAAACGGTTTCGTGCCTTAAGTTTTCATTTAAAGCTCTCTAATATCCTTGCTGATCAATTAGGGCGAGGATTAGAAGACGACTTTAGCCACAAAATTGTTCCGTCTCAAATTTTTCTTTTAAAGACAAAATATTCAGCTATTGGAGACAAACTGATCTTATCCCTTAGTTTCAAACTAAGAAGACTACTATAGAAATTGGCCCTTGTTTATCATGAATCCTAATTATCTGGTCACAATGGATGTTATTTTGATTAATTTCCTTGTTCATTACGCGATCTGAGATTCGAATAAACCTTCAAACGATGTTTTTTCTTTCATAATAATAATATTACTATACTCATAAATATCGCTTATGATGA
The DNA here is from genome assembly GCA_963682095.1 of Potentilla sterilis. NCBI lineage: Eukaryota > Viridiplantae > Streptophyta > Magnoliopsida > Rosales > Rosaceae > Potentilla > Potentilla sterilis. The sequence continues at coordinate 816,673 of OY821756.1, read as the reverse complement.
ATTATTAAGAGATGAGGTGAACCAAAGTCGACCCTAAACTCTGTATATAGATCCAATATAGTGTGTACGTATTACAGTTGAACCTCGTGAGGCTTTGAATTCTCTTATAAATGTTGACCAAGACAAGTTAATGCAGCTGCAGCTCTCAATTAATCTAATTCTGCTTAATTTGTTGTACTCTTAATTAGTACTGGTTAATTAATTGAAGCTACCAGTTGCAGTACACCAATTAAAGGACATGAGTTCCAAATCCGAGGCATGCTTAGCTTTGTGAAAGTTAAAGAGCCTCCGAATTTGGTTAAGAAAAAAGGTTGAAAAGCTGAGAACATGCATCAACATCTGGAAAAGCTAATGAAGCTTGTTGCTTGAACACTCTGAACTGTATTTTTCCAGCTAAGTGAATTTAATTATGCGAATAATATTGTTGTATAGTAGTTGGTCATTATAAAGGCTCCTACAACCCATTTCTACTGTTAATCTGGAACTCTGGATCGTTCTATCTACTGGTCCAATAATTTTGAAGATGAATCAATTTGCTTGGTCCCTCAAAATCAATGCTAGCTTGGTAGTTGGCATCTTTCTGCTTTCTACAGAAGCACTTTCTCAACTAAGAAACTGATATTACACTTGCACAGCCATGCTTCTCAATTTTCTCGCGCGGCTGGTGCATGTTCAATTTACGTTTGTATAATCATTCCAATCAATATGGTAATTATTCAGAACCCTAATACATATATCGAATAGGAATAGCAGCAAATTTAAGAAGCTGTAAGAGTAGCTGGTTTACGATTTAATTTCCACAAACTTTTTTGACTAAATAATGATACATTTAAGGCTGAAGTAAATGCTGGAAAAACATAAGAAGAATCCCCATTACCGCTTTGTTTGGGAAATGATTTGCAGAGAGATATGCTGCAGATTTTTGAGAAGATACCGCAGTGATCCATATAGTTTTAGTCTGCTGATAAAGATCGAAGAACAGTAATTAAGCACCAAAAATGGAACCTATATAGTTTTATGGTGTTGATTTTGTGATAGAAAGTTAAAGCCTTTCTTCGTCGATCATATATATGTATTTATCTCGCAAGATTTTGATGGTTTTGATTGAGGCCATGACTAACACCAAAACTAAATTTTGCTGGCATTTGAGTTATGACTTAGCAGTGAAAAAAAAAAAAAAAACTTTACTCTACTAGCTTGATAACACTGGAATCACAACTCCCAAGATTGAAGTGTATATATATCAAGAGAGTTATATATCGCCATAAACACAACTACCCATCCCAGCTTGCTTCGCTCGAGTGGGCCTTGTTTATCTCCATTTAACAAGAACCCCTACGTACCACTTTATATAAGACCCTATCTTTCTTCATTCCACTCACACAAGTTGGTCAGATTGGTTTGAACATCTAACATTCTATCTTCAAACCAAGCCACCTAGCTACACATGGCTAGTTCACAGCTGGTGCTGGTTTTCTGTGTAGTCCTCACTGCATTGGTAAGCTTCGGCACCCAGCAGGTTGAGGCTCGTGCCTTTTTCGTGTTCGGAGACTCATTGGTCGACAATGGCAACAACAATTACTTAGCAACTCAGGCTCGTGCCGACGCTCCTCCTTATGGCATTGACTATCCAACTGGTCGAGCCACTGGCCGTTTCTCCAATGGCTACAACATCCCTGACTTCATCAGTTGGGTTTCCTACTCATTCTGTTTAACTTTCTCTATATATTACGCTTAACTTCATTTGGAGTTGTTGACTTAAATGTGTTATGTAAACAGGTCAAGCACTTGGTGCAGAATCCACATTGCCTTACTTGAGTCCACAGCTCAATGGAGAAAATCTACTTGTTGGTGCCAACTTTGCTTCTGCCGGCATTGGAATTCTCAATGACACCGGAGTTCAATTTGTAAGTTCTATACTTTACCAAATTGTTTTGACTGGTTATATATGTGTAATTTGTGTTATTCCAGCAATATATATAATATTGTTAGAACTTAGAAGCGCTTTTGTTGGAGGCACATACAAGTAGAGTTCAAAGCGTTCACCAAAGTGCTTTTGGCTTTCTAACATCAAGGTGAAAAAAAAAAAAAACAGATGATCAAATGGTAATTGATTTTGCAGGTGAACATAATCAGAATGTACAGGCAATATCAGTACTTTGAACAATACCAGCAAAGGCTGAGTGCCCTTATCGGACCTGAACAGACTCAGCAGCTTGTAAACGACGCACTTATTCTCATGACTGTTGGCGGCAACGACTTCGTCAACAACTACTACTTGGTTCCCTTCTCTGCTAGATCTCGTCAATATGCTCTTCCAGATTATGTCGTATACCTCATTTCCGAGTTCAAAAAGCTTCTTTTGGTAACCAAATTTACTTTTGTCTCCATCGATCAGTAATGTTTCAAAATTATTTTTGTCAATAATGTTTCCGTTGGGGCTAGCTTCTACCAACTTTACTTGCCACTTGATAAAAAAATATGAAGTTGTGGACGAATTGACTTAATGACTTGCAAGTTGTTATTGATTATATATACTGTGTCCTTTTCAGAGGTTATACGAGCTTGGAGGGCGTAGGGTTTTGGTGACAGGAACAGGACCATTAGGCTGTGTTCCAGCTGAGTTAGCTCAGCATAGTGTTAATGGTGAATGCGCATCCGAGCTTCAAAGAGCTGCAGGTCTCTTTAATCCACAACTTACTCAGATGCTAAGTGATCTCAACAGGGAATTAGGTGCCGATATCTTCATTGCTGCTAACACTCAGCTCAGTCACTACGATTTTGTGTCTAATCCTGAACAATTTGGTACGTAAAGTCTCTAATATCAGTACCATAAACGGGCACAATTAGTTCTAAAGCATACTTCATTATGTTGTCCAAGAATTAATGGTAAGTAATCACTGGTTTGTGCAGGATTTACTACATCGAAAATTGCCTGCTGCGGGCAAGGGCCTTACAATGGGCTAGGATTGTGCACTGGATTGTCCAACGTGTGCCCGAACAGAGACGTGTATGCTTTCTGGGATCCATTTCATCCATCGGAAAGGGCAAACAGGTTCATTGTTGAGAAAATACTGACTGGCTCTACCGACTACATGAGCCCCATGAACCTCAGCACCATTTTGGCTTTGGACTCCAGGACCTAGCTAGACATCTTTTGCGTATTTTTCTATTTCAGACTACATCTCTATTCATTTTCGATTCACTATATACGGTACTAGAGCTATAATATACCAGCTAGCTATCATTCATGTGTTTGTAACTACGCATGCTGGAATAGTACTGGCTACTGGAATGTCAAGGACTGATGATTTATATATTTTTTGAGTTCATCGTTGATGAATAAATAGATGAGCAAGAATTTATCTGATCATACACATAGCAACACACGCACGTACGCACATCAAAGATTTAATAATTGACCCCATTTTGGTGAAAGTTCAGAACTGGCATGGGTTCAAAATCATCACAAAAATGAATATACTTGTTCCTAACCTGTTCGTTGTTCATTAACCAATCTAGCTTGTTCTACTACGAACGCCCCCTCATGCACCAACAAGATAGATACGATTGATTTAATTTAAAATCAGATCAAAAGTATAGGGGTACGTAGATCGAGCCAAAACAACTACATAACTACGTAAATGATCGTTTGAATATTGCAATTTTAATTTCTTACAACAATGTATATGTACCTTGCTCTTACTAGTAAAAATCGGAAACTGATCAATTGTCACCCATCGTAGTTGTAACACACAAAAGTTTCAGCGCCGGGCAAGAAGGACCAGGCGAGCAGAGGTAACAGCCGATGAGTAAGTTCAAAGTCCTCAAGTAGCTAGTCAAGGGCAACTCCCAAAGTAATATGGCATGGCCTCCATAGCCAAGGGCAAGTGTGGTGCTCTGTTCATCAGAGGGTGCTGCATTCTCGCCACTTTAAATCCGACGGCCGCGTACTATTTAGGTTATGCAAGATCTAGCGCTAGAAATTGACCAAGATAATCGCTCATTTCTTATTTGTATGTAATGTACAATTCGACCAAGTATCATGTGAATTCGTATGTCACTTCATCTTTTTTGCTACATGAGACTTATAGGATAGCAACAAGGCTAGATCGTAAGAATATAAATATTCATAATATACATACTTCTGATGTTGAAAACTCCAGAGCCATGAATTAGTTCTATAAATGTGTGTGTATCGAATCCGTGGAGGTGTAGTTGTAGGCTGATCAGAACTACCTTTTCGAAGCAAGTTGCCATACCTAAACTTCATACAAACAGCCCACACTTTATTTAGTCATCTACATTCGATCAGTTGCTGGATTTAGATATCCTGGGAGTTGAGCTTGTTTTTACCAATTTAATCTGGGTTCTAGCTGTTCCTGGCCAGTTTACTCTGGTAAATTCTCTCTTGTACGAAGCAAGTTATATATATTGTTGAAGTTAGCTAGCTGTATGGCGGATGTGCCCTTGGCGGATGTTCCCGCGGATGTGCCCGCGGATGGCGGATGTGCCCGCGGATGTGCCCGTAGCGGATGGCGGGTGTGCCCTTTGGCGGATGGCGAGTTCCTAGTCCTCGCCAGTCCTCCTTCTGCTCTTCTTTCCTCTTCTTTCCTCATGTGGCTCCTCTGTGCAGCTAGGGGGTTGCGTGTGGAGTTGGAGTTTCTGTTCAGCATGGTGCAGCATGGTGCACCATGTTTAGTAGTTGGTAGTTGTAGTTGGTAGATTTCTTGTATAAATTGTTGTGTCTTATCTTAGTTGTTTCTTGAAGAAATGTATATGAGAATCATCTTTCTCCTTCTTAATTTCTTCATGGTATCAGAGCAAGGTTCCGATTAGGACCTGCTTCTGCACTTCATTCCTTCTTTCATCTTTACACAAATTGCTTGTTGCACCAGTCCTTCATAATATGACTGGTGGTGGCGATATTGAAGATGCTTCAAGTTCTGCATCATATGCGGCTGGAGTAAATGACTTCAACACCAACCTTCGACTTGTTCCTATTCTCCTCAACGAGCACAACTATCTCTCTTGGTCCAGAGAGGTCAAGCGTGCACTTGGAGGTAAAAGGCTGCTCAGCGCCATTGATGACTCAGTCTCCATTCCATCAACCTCTGCAAAGGAGTATGCTGCTTGGTTTGCTCAGGATCAGCTTCTCATGACATGGATATTAAATTCCATGGAACCAAAGATGCGTGAGATCTTTGGCTATGCTGAAAATTCCCTCCAACTGTGGAAAGAAATCAACGATCTGTATGGCGATTTAAACAATGCTGCACGGATTTTTGAACTCAAAAAGGAAATGGCTGATCTGCAGCAAGGTAACTCTACTTTTGTTGAATACCTTGGCCGGTTGAAAACTATGTGGAATGAGCTAGATCAGTATCGTCCTTTTTCTACTGATAGAAAGGTGTTGTTGAAAAGAGCTGAAGAAGATCAGATTTTCTTATTGCTTGTTAATCTTAGCCCTGAATATGATGATGTGAAAAGCCATCTTCTTATGCAATCTCCTCTTCCCGCTTTCCAAACTGTTTGTACTACTATACATCGAGAGGAAACTAGGAGAAAAGTGATGAGAGCTGATGTTTCAGTGGTTGATCACAACAATGAAGCTAGAGCCTTTGCTAGTTCTAGTTCAAGCTCAAATGCTAATGCAACTGTCAGGCCTTATAAAGGAAGGAGACCAGATCTCAAGTGTTCTTATTGCATTTCAATTGGTAGATCGGGTATAGGCCATGAGGAGAAAACATGTTGGATTTTGCACCCTGAACTAAAGCCAAAATTCAATAATGAAAGGGGACAGAAGGGGAAGATAAAAATGAATCCTACTGCTAGAGCCAATATAGCTGAGGGAGACTGCTCAGAGGCAATGATGAGCTTCGCTGCTAACCCTATAACTCTCATAAATGAGTTTGCAGTCTTCTTGCAGCAGAAGCAAGGTAATGCTAATCCAGAAGTTGCTACTGCAATGCTAGGCAAATTTGCTGGATATCTGGCGGATGGAAAATTGGCTTCTAGGGATGAAATTCCAGGTATCATCTGTGCAATCTCAACGGCCCTTGATCTTAGTAAAAATCATGATTTTTGGATTGTTGATTCAGGAGCTTCTGATCATATGACTCATGATTCATCTTGTCTAAATCATCTTTCTCTTTTAAAAATCCCCTCCTTTGTTTCGGTTGCCAATGGGAATAGAGTGCCTATTTTAGGAAAGGGAAAAATGACTTTATTTTCTGATCATAAACAGTCAAGTGTTATGTATGTGCCATCTTTTCCTTTCAAGCTCTTATCTGTTGGGAGATTAACTCATTGCTTAGATTGTCTGGTTTTATTCTCAAAAACCAATGTCATTTTTCAGGATCGAGTGACAATGAGGAAGATTGGTGAGGGATTTTACTTGAACGGATTGTACTATATTTCCACTTCCTCAACTTTTGCAAAGAGTTTTCTTGCTGAGTCGACGTCTTCTACTCGACAGCAGCTGTGGCACATGCGTCTTGCCCATGCTTCAACTCATGTTTTGTCTCATTTATTCCCAAATCTATGTAAATCAGTTTCAGATTGTGAAACTTGTCACAAATCTAAATCTACTAGATTACCTTTTTCAAACTCATGTTCTAGAGCCTCTAGGGAGTTTGAACTGATTCACTCTGATGTATGGGGACCTGCAAAAATGAAATCTTTTGATGGTTATAAATATTATGTCACATTCATTGATGATTTTTCTAGAACCACATTTGTTTACCTCTTGAAACATAAATATGAGGTAAAGAAGTGCTTTGAGGATTTTCATAATCTGGTTAAAAACCATTTCTCTTCAAGCATATGCATATTAAGATCAGATAATGGGACAGAATATACCTCTAAAGTCATGACTGAGTATCTATGTGCCAATGGCATTTTACATCAGACTAGCTGTGTTGGTACACCACAACAAAATGGTGTATCTGAGAGGAAGAATAGAGATCTTCTGGAAAAAACTCGGGCAATTATGATTCAGGCAAATGTCCCCAAGAGATTTTGGTCAAATGCTATCCAAACCGCAGCCTATTTAATCAATCGATTGCCATCAAGAGTTCTTGATTTTAAGTCTCCATATTCTGTTTTGATGAAGAGAGATATTACCATTGATCATTTGAGGGTGTTTGGTTGCACCTGTTTTGTTCACATTCAGTCTACTCACAGAGACAAGCTTAATCCCAGAGCTTTGAAGTGTGCCTTTCTGGGTTACTCATCATCACAGAAAGGCTACAAATGCTATGATCCAATTTCAAAGAAGATTATTGTGTCTCGAGATGTTCGATTTGATGAGGCAAATTTCTTTTTTCAAAGCCATGAGTGTGATCTGCAGGGGGAGTTATTTGATAGCTCCGTATATGTCCCTGAAACTGAACCGGGAGCGGAGGCTGCAACAGAAACATCATATAACATTGCTGAAATTCCAACTTCTAGATCTGCAAATGAACATACAGAAATTCTTGCAGAGACACCTGCAAATGTTCCTGAAGAGAGACTTGCAGGGGAGTCTGCAGAGGGGTCCGCTGTTCAGTATCCTTCTCCTTCTCTTGATTTTTCTCTAGCGACAGATGATGACTTAGAGACTAATGAGGCGGCTGATAATGATGGTATTGCTCCAAGTCAAATCGATACTGGAAGTTCATTTTTGCCTGTTCCAAGACGAAATCCTAGTCGGACTAGGAAACTGCCTGAAAAATTGAAAGGTTTTGAACTTCATAAGTCCAAACATTCAATTGGGAATATTGTGATCCCATCTCATGCTTCATCAGCGTATTGTGCCTTCATAACCAAGATCAGTCTTGTAACAGAGCCAAGAAATTATGCAGAAGCCAGTAAATCTGCCGTGTGGAGACAAGCTATGGTTGATGAACTACAAGCCTTGAATGACAACAAGACTTGGAGTATTGTGCAGGCTCCTAAAGGGCATAAAATTGTTGGGGCTAGATGGGTCTATAAAGTAAAATTTCATTCCAATGGTGAAGTGGAACGATGCAAAGCTCGCCTTGTAGCTCGCGGATTCACTCAGACATTTGGAGTGGATTATAAGGAGACATTTGCTCCTGTAGCAAAGATGAACACAGTGAGGGTTCTCTTGTCAATTGCCATCAATTCTGGTTGGTCCCTTCATCAAATGGATGTAAAAAATGCATTTCTTCATGGGGATCTGGAAGAAGATGTGTTTATGAGGATACCTCCTGGTCATCATCAAGAAAATGAGCCTGGATTGGTCTGCAAGCTGCACAAGGCTATTTATGGTCTCAAACAGTCACCAAGGGCATGGTATTCCAAACTCAGCTCTGTCATCCTTCAGGCTGGTTTCAAAAGAAGCTCTGGTGATTCCTCTTTGTTCATTAGAAGTGGTCTGGTTGGTAAGTTGGTGATTCTTGTTTATGTTGATGACCTTATTATTACTGGGGATAATGCTGATGAAATTCAAGCCATTAAGGCTACTCTTCAGTCCTCGTTTCCCATCACGGATCTTGGTCCCCTTAGATACTTTCTCGGAATTGAAATGGACCAGTCTAAAAAAGGCCTCTTCCTGACACAGAGGAAATATGTGATTGATCTGTTGAAAGAGGAAGACATGTCTGCCTGCAAGCCTGCTAAAACCCCTCTTCCAAGTAATCACAAGTTTGATGTTGATAGTGAACCTCTTCATAATCTCACTGCTTATCAGAGATTAGTAGGCAAGCTCATTTATCTGACTATCACTCGCCCTGATATCACTTATGCTGTAAGTATCTTGAGTCAGTTTATGCATGCTCCAACTTTACACCATCATCAGCTTGTGAAACGCATCCTTAGATATCTCAAGGGTTCCATTACCCGGGGTATAGTGATGCACAAGCATAATCATTTTAAGTTGGAAGGATATACTGATTCAGATTGGGCAGGCAACATGCTGGATAGGAAATCAACCACCGGATATTGTACCTTTGTTGGTGGCAACCTTGTGACTTGGAAAAGCAAGAAGCAGACCGTTGTAGCTCGATCAAGTGCCGAAGCAGAGTATCGAGCTATGACATCCACTGCCTGTGAGCTCATTTGGCTGAAAAACATTCTTGGAGATTTTGGTATTCGGAGTTCCTCTCCTATTACCCTGTACTGTGACAACCAAGCTGCTATGCATATTGCAGCTAATCCAGTCTTCCATGAGCGTACAAAACATATCGAAGTTGATTGCCATTTTATCAGAAATCAAGTCCAATCTGGGATCATTGCTACTGCTTATATTCGCTCAAGTGAGCAACTTGCTGATGTCTTTACAAAACTTCTCCCTTCAGCTCAGTTTGAAGCCTTATTAGTCAAGCTCGGCTCTCGTTTCTCTTTAGCCTTCGCTTGAGGGGGAGTGTTGAAGTTAGCTAGCTGTATGGCGGATGTGCCCTTGGCGGATGTTCCCGCGGATGTGCCCGCGGATGGCGGATGTGCCCGCGGATGTGCCCGTAGCGGATGGCGGGTGTGCCCTTTGGCGGATGGCGAGTTCCTAGTCCTCGCCAGTCCTCCTTCTGCTCTTCTTTCCTCTTCTTTCCTCATGTGGCTCCTCTGTGCAGCTAGGGGGTTGCGTGTGGAGTTGGAGTTTCTGTTCAGCATGGTGCAGCATGGTGCACCATGTTTAGTAGTTGGTAGTTGTAGTTAGTAGATTTCTTGTATAAATTGTTGTGTCTTATCTTAGTTGTTTCTTGAAGAAATGTATATGAGAATCATCTTTCTCCTTCTTAATTTCTTCATATATATATATATACTTACTGCGCGCTCTGTAGGTAACGGGTAGCTAGATCGAGTTTTGGGGCGGTGGGAAGAAACTTTTAGGTTGTACGTAGTTAGCTAGGGTTTGTACATAAATGATGGATCTAACCCCGGCCAGTTTAATTATGAACTTCACATGATGCCCTCATATATTAGCAAGCTAGAAAAGTTTATTACACCTTCTCCTCCTCATGCATCTCTGGTTGGGTGCCAGAGGTTTTAAACTTCATATTTTTCTATTTCTACGTACCTGTACATTCCAATAAAATTTCCAGGCAAAAAGTTAATTTACACATGCATGCGTCATTAAAATCAATTAGAATTGATCCCATATAAGTGCGGTGGAATTGAAGCCACGAACCTGTGACTCAAGGCGGAAGCTCTATATATAAGCGCCGGTGACCCTCAGAAATATTGTTCATACAGATCATATATATGTAGTACATACGTAGATAACTAATTAATTGGTGTAGTCACTCCTACAAATTAGTTATTTTGATCCAATTAATGGCCTCCTCTTCATCATCAAATTCAGCGAGTACTTTATGTCGTCTGATCTTTTTGGCATTGTTGGGAACCATTTACCTTGCTCCTCAAGCAGAAGCGGCCCGAGCTTTCTTTGTTTTCGGTGATTCACTGGTTGATAACGGCAACAACAACTATTTGATCACCACTGCTCGTGCCGACTCTTACCCCTACGGCATTGATTCCCAGACTCACCGGGCCTCCGGCCGATTCTCCAATGGCCTTAACATTGCGGACATCATCAGTTAAGTCTCACAAATATTTATTACTCGTTAGGTATTTTTAGTTAATATATAGGGTTTAGATATAGTTGGTACATTGCCTAATTACAGTAATTAAGAATTCACACAACACGCATGCATGATCATGATCAGGTCAGAAAATTGGGTCACCAGAACCGCCACTGCCATATTTGAGTCCGCAACTAAATGGAAGAAGGCTGCTTATCGGTGCCAACTTCGCTTCAGCCGGGGTTGGAATTCTCAATGACACTGGAATACAGTTTGTAAGTGTCTTCGCATGCCTACACAGGCATAACGATAAACACTCCACTCTAAACCCTAAATCCTAACGCTAAATTTGGTCGATATGTATGGTTGTCCTTGCAGCTAAATATACTCCGCATGCCTACACAACTAGAGTACTTCCAAGAATACCAGAGAAGAGTGCAGGCTCTAATCGGACGTGACCAAACCAAAAGACTCATTCAGCAATCCCTCGTCCTTATCTGTGTCGGCGGCAATGATTTCGTTAACAACTACTATTTGGGCCCTTCCTCCGCCCGATCTCGTCAACTTCCCCTCCCAAGATATGTCAAGTATCTCATATCCGAGTACGAGAAACTTTTGATGGTAAATTAACAATCTAATACGTTAATTTATGCTATAGTGAAATATGAATTAGTGGATGATTAATTAATTTCATTAATATGGAAGAGCAGAACTTGTATAAGCTAGGACCACGTAGGATTCTGGTGACCGGTACAGGAGCAATGGGATGTGTCCCCGGCGAATTGGCGACTAGAGCCACGAACGGTGGATGTTCAGCTGAAGTTCAACGAGCCGGTGCCTTATACAATCCGCAACTCGATCAAATGTTGAGAGGACTCAACAGGAGACTTAGGAAAGACGTTTTCATCTCTGCGAATAATGGACAAATGCATCTGGATTTTATCAACAACCCTCAAGCATTTGGTATGTATATATTGATTCACATAGCTAGTTAATATACGATACGTAAACTTAATTATTAATTAATTCGATCGTTTATGTACCAATGTTAGGGTTTACCAATTCCAGGGTAGCGTGTTGCGGGCAAGGACCCTACAATGGAGTTGGTCTCTGCACATTTCTCTCCAATTTGTGCCCTAACAGAGCTCTCTATGCGTTTTGGGACGCCTTCCACCCATCTGAGAAGGCTAATAGAATTATCGTGCAGCAGATGAATTCTGGCTCACTTCGCTACATGAGCCCCATGAACCTCAGCACCATGATGGCATTGGACGACTCATCTACCTAGTCATCGATCAAACTATGATCAGTTTTACTTCAATTTCTAGAACAAATTATATGCGTGTGTAATAATTTCAAGTTGTAATCTACTATATATCTTCATAAAGTAAATCGACTTACTTTTATCGTACGTGTAATTTTAGTTTGCATGCATTGCAATAAAAGGTTTAACCCGAATGATAATCCTCGTCATTTTACGAGTATTGCACACCTTTCAGTTCATTTACAAACAAAAGAAGAGGAACATACATTCTCACAAAAGAAGGAGAGGAAAATAATACTTTTACTCAGGTTGACAAAATTGATTCTATAATCACTGAATTGTACGTACGTGATCCTTGTGTGTAATAATAAGAAACAAACTCTGCCATTATATGACTTTGGGTTAGTCCGATTCAATTTGTAAAATGGCAAAAATTATTTATACATACATATATGGACTTTTTGTTTCTAAAGACTTTTGTATGCAAACATAGCAAAAAACATTTATTTGAATTTCTTGTATATTCAGATGGCTGTCGAATCGGATTTAATTTAAACAAGTCCATATATGATACGTTAGAGAATCTAAAATTAGACTTTTTTAAAAATATAAAATTAAAAAGAAGTTATTGGAACTCACAAGCTAGATATTATTCACGTGAAAATACAAATAACGACATGATTATATAACTTGTAATCTAATTGAAAGTAAAGTTAGGATTACATCTTAATGTTTCTTGTTGTATCTCCATCCTCAACCTATGGGCGCCGGAAAATCTTATTCAACCACACAACGTTCCTTACTTAAAAAAGTTCAGAAACAGAAATGAAGGTGGATTTGAGAGAATCTATACACACACACAAAAGTTACAACCTTTCAACTCTGATTTCCTCTTTATATACAAACCGTGTGAGAGCATAAGGACACGAAAAAACAAATTCGTGTCTTGTCATTTTTCAGCAAGTAGTATACTACAAGGTGATTCAAATTGTACTCTTGGTTTCTATTAGTACTCCATATTCATGCTAGAGATCTTTGTTTAACTAATGTGATTTGTGGTTTTATGCACGCCTGAAGATTGAGCAGCAAAATATGATGGCCGGAGAAAAGACAATATATGCACTCATCGTGGAGGATGACCGAGTCACACAGATGCGCCACCGTATGCTCCTGAAACGATTCAAATGCGAGAGTCAAATTGCCGGAAATGGAAAGGAAGCGATCGATCTCTACCGCTCGGGAGCTAGTTTTGATGTTGTTCTTATGGATATGGAAATGCCTATTATGAATGGACTCGAGGTTTGTCGTCTAAACTCATATCATTTCTCAGTTTCATAGCTTGTGATATTAATTTGTTTTATGTATGTTTGTGTTTTAAATGATGGGATGATATAGGCAACAAGGGAGCTACGAGCAATGGGGTTTGAAGGACTTATTGTTGGTGTCACTTCCCGTGATCTTGAATTTGCAAAACAAGTTTTCAATGAAGCGGGCGCAAATTCTTGTTATGAAAAGCCTCTAACCTCCGAATATGTCACCTCCATTCTTCATGAAATGGACACAAATTGAATGGAGAAAAGTATGCACGCAAAAGAGGGCGAGATATATAGATCAGCAAGATTTGTGATTAATTAATCGATTCATGGTATGTGTTATGAGTTTTTTCTACTGTAACTCTGCTCGTCGAATCAATCATGTAATAGCGAATAAAAATTATAATAAAATTTTCATTTTGTTTATTCTATACATACGTCTACATATGAAATCACTTTCATTTTCAGATAATCGGATTCATTTCATATATTTTGTTCTTTCTCTCATTTAGTCATCCACACTTTTGTATATCCCACATTGTTACAGTAGTTTTCGGTTGGTGAATCCACAATTGATTGTTGTAAAAGGAATATAATCGAGACTTTTATTTTTTTTCATTCATGTTTTTTTTTTCTCTCATTCATACCATGTAATGTAATCTAATAACCGAAACAATCGATCTGTCACGTCACTTTACAAAAGCGCTCTCTCTATACAAATCATCCACAACTAGATGATTTCGTCAGCCACACTCGGTAAAACAAACAATTCCGCTCACCAATCGTACACGTTTAGGCTTATTTCAACATCTCAAATAAGATAAAAAAATTCTTACATGTTCCTCAGTTTCGATACTCATACATGTTAACATCACTCTCAACAACCGTTGAATTCTAACTATTATCAGTGACAACCGACAATCATTATATTACTAACACGTTCAAATACTCCGTGTTTTGAACATGTAAGACGTTAGCCCAAAAAGCCCAATACTGAAAAAAAACACCCTCTCTCTCTCTCCCGCTCAGCCGTTTTGAGCGGAAAATGGAAAAACCCGCCTTATCCAACAACTCACTCTCATTTCCTCTCTATGCACTCCAAATGTCCACACTCTTCTTCCTCTCCCTCCCAACCTTCCCCAACAAATTCCACCACCACCAAAACGACGCCGTTTCCGTAACCGTCCGCGCCTCCGCCGTCTCCGCCCCAGACAAGCGCACCCGACGCAAGAAGCGGCAGTCCAAGCGCGGCGCCGACGATGATGACTCTCCTTCCTCCTCCTCCTCCGCCGCCGAGAAGAGCCTCCGATTCACCTTCATGGAGGAGCTCATGTCCCGCGCCCGCAACCTCGACGCCGTCGGTGTCTCCGACGTCATCTACGACATGGTCGCCGCCGGCCTCTCCCCCGGCCCTCGCTCCTTCCACGGTCTAGTCGTCGCTCACGCCATGAACGGCGACTCCGAGGCCGCGGTAACTATTTTTCCACTTTTTTACTGCCGCTTCGCTGTAATAATTTGTTTGAATTCAGTGAAAATTGAAGTTGTTTGACAGTTTGAGTGTGTGAAAGTACTTTACATGCAATAATTTGTTTGAATTCAGTGAAAATTGAAGCTGTTTGATTGTGTGAAATTACTTCAGATGCAATAATTTGTTTGAATTGAGTGAAAATTGAAGCTGTTTGAGTGTGTGAAAATTATCTCAGATGCAATAATTTGTTTGAATTGAGTGAAAATTGAAGCTGATTGAGTGTGTGAAAATTACTTCAGATGCAAGAATTTGTTTGAATTGAGTGAATATTGAAGTTGTTGTTTGAGTGTGTGAAAATTACTTCAGATGCAAACATTGAGGAGAGAACTGAGCTCGGGGCTTCGTCCTCTCCACGAGACCTTCATTGCGTTGATTAGGCTGTTTGGCTCAAAAGGTCGAGCTACAAGGGGATTGGAGATCCTTGCAGCAATGGAGAAGTTAGATTACGACATTCGCCAAGCTTGGATACTTCTAGTTGGTATATACTGGTGTTTTGATAAGTTGAACTTTGTTAATGATCTATTTGTTGAATGTTGGGGTTGATTATATGATTTTTTTGTGGACAGAGGAGCTTGTTCGGACACGCTATCTGGAAGATGCTAATAGAGTGTTCTTGAAGGGTGCGAAAGGTGGGCTGAGAGCTTCGGATGAGGTGTATGATCTTCTTATAGTGGAAGACTGTAAAGCCGGGGATCACTCTAATGCACTGGATATTTCTTATGAGATGGAGGCAGCCGGGCGGATGGCTACAACTTTTCATTTCAATTGCCTTCTTAGTGTGCAGGTATTGTTGCGTACTTTTATCTGAATTTACAGTATCCCTTTTAAGTAGTTTTGTGGATTGAATGTGTTCTCGTAACAGATTAAAGATAAGAAACGACCTTACTTGAACAAGATCTGTTCTATTGGATCATACCTCTGTGTTCTTGACTGTTATAATAGATAAACATTTAAGAAAAGAATAATGAAAGAAGGAAGCATTTAACTTGCTCATGATCATCATTATGGAAGTCTAATATATTAGATGAAAGTTGGTATAGAATGTTAATATGTTGCTTTTCATGTTGAAGGCTACTTGTGGAATTCCTGAAATAGCTTTTGCTACGTTTGAGAACATGCAGTATGGAGAAGGTTTGTTTGTATTGTCTTCTTTGTCTTTTAAACTTTATTGGTACTTGTCTTTAGATAAGATTTCCATATACTGCTGGCCGCAGGGTAATATTTATGTTTCTTCAAGTTTTAATACTTCTCAAAAACCTTTGTTTTCTGTTCTTCAGGATTTATACTCATAGTTTTCTTTACAAAACAGAATACATGAAGCCTGATACAGAGACATATAATTGGGTGATTCAAGCATATACCAGAGCTGAATCCTATGATAGGTAGTTTCTGTAGCCACAAGTAATTCCTGCTATATCTCTTTATGAGTCATGAATATTTGTAAATCGTAGGCTGTAGCAATTCAGAGGAAGCAATCTCAAGTTAGATTTGAATATGGCAGACTTGCATGCAATGGACTGAATTACAATGTGAATCTAGACCAGTCAGCAATACAATGGGTCATATGGATTAGTAGTCCATGCATATCTAAATTTTAATGGATGATAGTATGATATGATAAATTTAAGAAACCGATTAATGGATTATCCTCTTGGCTTTATACTATTGCTAGTGTACTGCTGACTCACAGTTGTCGTTCCAAAGCAAAGTTCATTTCTTGAGAGATCAAAATTTGAAATTTTACATTTAATCCTGTGTTCTTTTAAAATTTCTTATCTAGTTATGTGGAGTTTTGTCAAATTTGTTGTTGTTTGAACTTCCAAATTTATGTAATTTGGATTCTATTATAATACTGGTCATTTGCTCAACTGTTAAAACGATATGCAGAGTGCAAGATGTTGCCGAGTTACTTGGCATGATGGTTGAAGACCACAAGCGTTTGCAGCCTAATGTGAAAACCTATGTGTAAGTAAATGTTAATGGTGAAAATTTTTGTTTCCATCTTTTTGTGTCTAAAACGGTAAAACCGTTATAAAGTCACAAGCCACTCTAGTACACAGTGAGTTCTCTTGGCATATTCCTGGATTTATATTTGCCAAGGATGACCTTGGCCTTGTATCGAAGGACATTTGTCCCAATTGATTTTAGTCAAGTTTCTCTTCAGTTTTCCATACTATCAGACCATGATAATTGGATTTGTACTGCACTTTGGAACTTTTTGGTTAGCGAGTTCTAACCCTGAACACTTTGAACAAGATCAAGTCCCGGAGTTGTAAGACCCAAATTAGGCCTTAGTAGAGGTCTATGCCAAACATAGCCATAGCCCTGAATCTGGAATAATATCAGTAGTTTGGAGACTTAATGAGCTGCTTCTAGCCATTTGTCATACTTTGTAGGACTATCGACCTTTGATTAACGTCAAGCTTTAGCTGCCAGCAGTGTCTTATAGTTTAGTTTTCTCAATGGTTTCTTTTCTTTTGGGCTTGCATGCAGAGGTTATCTGAACTTAACTAACATTTTCTGTTAACATTGTATCTTATTTACAATATGTTAATATTTCCTTTTTTCTTTGATGTAGGTTGCTGATTGAGTGCTTTACCAAGTACTGTGTAGTACGAGAGGCAATACGACATTTTCGTGCTCTCAAATTATTTGAAGGAGGGACAAAATTTTTACATAATGAAGGAAAATTTGGGGACCCCTTATCTTTGTATCTTCGTGCTTTATGTCGAGAAGGTATATATGCTTTATATATATTCTTCGTAGTTAATATATGATGGTTAATGATTTTCAGTAGATAAGATGATTTCTATTTTATTTTTCTCTTTGTAGTTTTTATATAGAGTAGATTTGACCGAGTCAAAAGTGTTAAGTGATTTCTAGAGTGGTCAGTTCATTTAGTTTCATAGGTTGTGTGGCAAAAGCGACCTGATTCACGTCTGTTGTTCTTTATGTAGCCTATCAGTAAGCATGTATAGCAAATCATGTTGATCAATTATAGAAGTCAATGGTGCCTATAGCATCTTGTTGGCTTCTTTGACAGCATTAGATCATATGACTACTGTACATTTCTTGGCACTAATAAGGCAATGAATTTAGTTTGTATACAAACATTTTAGCCCTGTTAAGTTCTTAATTTGATTATATTGGTTTCGTATTTGGGACTTCATATCCTACTACATGATTAGGATAGGAAACAAGAAGTGATCAGAAATCGGAGGATTGGAGCTTTTCTGAAAATTCAATATTTGACTTTTGGTGTCAGTAATCTATCATACTATTGTTTTAATATTGGTATTGGTTTCACAGAAGTGAAAAATTCTATATCATTGACTTCCATTCTGAGATTCATCAATTTATTACTTGCTTGATGGTTATGCTATTGTAATGTTTTGTTTTAGGAAGAGTGGTCGAGTTGCTAGAAGCTTTAGAAGCCATGGCCCAAGATAACCAGGAAATTCCACCGCGAGCCATGATTTTGAGCAGAAAGTATCGAACACTGGTGAGCTCATGGATTGAACCTTTGCAAGAGGAAGCTGACCTTGGACATGAGATTGATTACATGGCTAGGTCTGTGCTTGTGTTTTGGTAGTTTATAACGTTGCCTCCCCCTTGTCCTGTCCTTTCTTTTTCACTGTTCTTATATTGATGTACTGTACTGGTTAAAGAGCTTTGCTTTGTTATGTTTTCTTTTTCCTTTCACTTCATGCAATGTGCAAAACGAACCCACACTGTGAAACTTTGAAAAACACCCGAGTACGGATATAACCTTGTTATAGTGTTGTTAACTGATCTATTCATCAATCAGGTATATTGCAGAGGGAGGGCTTACTGGTGAGCGCAAGCGATGGGTGCCTCGAAGAGGGAAAACTCCACTTGATCCTGATGCTGATGGTTTTATATATTCAAATCCTATGGAAACCTCATTCAAACAACGGTGTCTTGAGGATTGGAAGACGCACCACAGAAAGCTCTTGAGAACTTTACAGAATGAAGGACTTGCAGCTTTAGGGGATGCATCTGAATCAGATTATATTAGAGTAGAGAATAGGTTAAGGAAGATCATAAAGGGTCCTGACCAGAGTGTTTTAAAGCCCAAAGCTGCTAGTAAGATGGTAGTATCTGAACTGAAGGAAGAACTGGAAGCTCAAGATTTGCCAACTGATGGAACTAGAAATGTGCTTTACCAGCGAGTCCAAAAAGCAAGGAGAATAAATCGCTCTCGTGGTCGACCCCTCTGGGTTCCTCCTGTTGAGGAGGAGGAAGAGGAGGTGAATTAATATATCTCATGTTATTCTACCTTGGATCTTACGTTAATGTGTGGCAACCAATCTCTTCCCTTCTTCCTTGTTTCTGCATCTGAGATTTTTCAAAACCTAATTCTGACCCCCAGGTTGATGAAGAGCTGGATGAACTAATCTCAAGGATCAAGCTGGAAGAAGGGAATACTGAGTTCTGGAAACGCCGTTTCCTTGGAGAAGGCTTCACCAGCAATCAGGAAAAGCAATTGGATAGTGGCCAACTTGAGTCTCTAGATGTCACAGATAGTGTCGACGTAGTAGATGTGGAGAAAGAGGTGGAAGACGGTGATGCTGAAGCTGAAGCTGATGATGAGGACGAGGATGACAATAATGATAATGACGACGACGAAGAGGATGACGAAGAGGAAGAGGAGGAGGAAGTAGAGGTGGAGGTAGAAGTAGAACAAGCTGAGAGACAAGATGTAGAAAGGGTGAAGCAAAAGGAAAATGAAGCTAAGAAGCCTCTTCAAATGATTGGAGTACAGCTGCTAAAAGATTCTGACCAGAACAGTACATCATCTAAAAAGGCAAGGAGAAGAGCTTCTCGGAGAATATCAGCTGAGGTATGACATAATAGTCTATTGATCCTTCACATCCCTTTTCCTTTGGGCTTTAAGAGTAGGGCAACTCATGAACTTAATATTTCAGCATATTCATCTAGTTTTGTTTTTAGGAAACAAAATATCTTAGGAGTGGGAGCTCATTTTGTATAGACTTTCAGTTTTAGTCACCCAGGGGATTCAAACAGTTAACCCAAATAGTAAGTTCTGGTCCATTGGAAGGCTATTGCCCCCTTGCATACCCTTGGTGAGAGGTTAATCAGTCAGGTGTCTTAATGAAACAAATGATGCCTAAAAAGGATTTTTAATTTTTTTTTTAATGATTTGTTTTTTAATTTATCTTTGACATGAACCCTTCTCAATAGTTTTGTGGCTGAATATTGTATTACTATAACCTTGTCATGGTACTCATTGTACTTTTGTACCTGTGTGTGCCAGCATCTAATGTTTGTTTTTCAAATTTCACCATCTTTAGAATGGGCACCATAATTTACTTTTAGGGATTAAGCTCCTACCTTAGAGGTAAATGAAAATATATACTCATACACAGTTTGCACATGGATGCAGGATGATGCTGATGATGACTGGTTTCCTGAGGATATGTTTGAGGCATTTAAGGAGCTGAGGGAAAGGAGAATCTTTGATGAGTCAGACATGTATACAATCGCTGATGCTTGGGGTTGGACATGGGAGAGAGAATACAAGAATAGACCTCCGAGAAGATGGTCACAAGAATGGGAAGTTGGGATGGCAATTAAAGTTATGCTGAAGGCAAGTTCTACTATTTGTACTTTTCCACCTGCAATAGCTTCCCTTTCCTCATTAGCTTTTGCACATTACTTGTGGTTCACAAACTTCTGATCCTTTCCAAATTCAAACTCATTCTAGAATAGTATTTGAAGAGATACTGGACTCATTTCAGGTGATGGAATTGGGGGGAACACCCACAATTGGGGATTGTGCCATGATTTTGCGTGCAGCCATAAAGGCTCCCCTTCCTTCAGTTTTCTTGAAGATCTTACAGACTACACATAGTCTTGGCTATGTATTTGGCAGGTAAGACCATATTTCATAATTTGGAGCAATGAACTGGTTTGATTATGAACTCCCTGTTATGTTCCATCATCGACATATTTATGCTTGCTACAAGCTGATTGATTCCATATCAATGTTTGACATCTTTGTCTTGTTCTCATTTGTCGCAGTCCACTCTATGATGAAATTATCTCGCTATGCCTTGATCTCGGAGAGCTGGATGCGGCTGTAGCCATTGTTGCAGACTTGGAAACCACTGGGATCACAGTCCCGGATGAGACCTTGGACAGGGTGATTTCTGCCAGAGGGACAACATGACAGTACTGTCAATGACTCCTCTTCATAGCTCTGGATCCTTATTGTTGAGTAACGTGATTGTAAAATCATAAATAGTTCTATCGCTGATGCATCTGATTCATTTGACGTATGCTGACATGTGTTGTCAAGGTTGACATGGGTGGACCAAAGTGGTCTTTTCATGAGTGTTGGGAGGAGAGTGAAGGCAACTAAGATAATCTGTAGAATACTTTTGGTGGATTCCATGGAAGAACTTTAACGTTATTCATATGGTGATTTGTTTATTGTGTAGGGTATGGGGCTTCGGTGTGTTTAAGGCGTTAACTCTCGTTTTAAGTTTTGATATTTAGTCATATTCATAGCAATCTCAATCTCAATTGTTACATTCTAACTATTAATGTCCACAACCGATTATTATATTAATATGTCTGACTATCGATATTTTGAGCATCTGCAGTGAAGACCCAAATTTAGGTCTATATTCAAATTTTGGGTAAAAAATGTGGATTAGGAGCTGCAGTGGGTCGTAAAAAAAAGGACCCAAATTAGTTGGAGAGTCAAATGTTGGATCAAATTTGACCCAAAGTGTGAGTAAATTTGCTTTAGACTCAAAACTGGGACCAACCAAATAAGACTGTTTTGCTGAACCCTATTGAAACAACGGCTATATTTTTGACTATGTCTAATAATCTTTTGCATGTTCAATTGGTTATTATTGAAGTTGGATAATATCATTATATATTCAAATTCTATATTGAGTTGATATTCAAGTTTACTAACACATGTAATTCAATTTGATATTTGTTATATTGTAATAAATAAAAATTCTTGATTTTATGTTTCATGTCTGATGAATTAATTCTATTATCTTAAACTAAGTTTATTAATTTTTTTAAACTTAATTGGAATAAATGTATACATGCCTAAAAATTAAATTAAACATAGATAAAAACCCAAGTATGAATATGAGTAAAAAAAAAAAAAATTGTGTTATGAACCTACATATGAGTCCACAAAATTGAATTAAAAATATAGGTCCAAAAATAAGTCATGTACCACTGCAGCACCCAAAAAAATAAGTCTTATTATACACTATTCATATAGACTCAAATTACTATTCAGGCTTATTTGGACCCAAATTTGAGTCTAAAAAATAAGTCCCCACTGCTGATGCTCTTAGGATCAGAAACAGAAAAAGGAAACATTGCAGGAAAATAAAGGAAATTAAAAGATAAAACTATTTCATATTCTTCGATGATTCTTACAGTAGAGGCTAGTTGCTTTTTATAGTTCTTACTACCATAGAACCCTAAATACTTGTTAGGATAAACCCGACCCTAGTCCACTTCTATGTGTGAGGCCAAAACAGATGTGTAGCCTAATTAAGTAATTGGCCCAGAATATTAGGTAATGGTAACAAAGTCCTAGCATACTCTAAATATATACCCTAAATGTATACCCATTTAAGGATTCAAGTTGAATAGAAATGCAATTTAGGTCAGGTTATGGAAATTAAGGAGGAGCATGATGCCACTAGAGTTTACAAAGGTGTTGTGACTGTAAATACAAACTTTAAAGGGGGCCAAAAGCGCAAATTTATAAGAGTTGGAGTAAAGTAAAATCCAAGTCATCTAAAAACTGAAACGTGTGTAGTAGTAGTAAATCTAGTAATAGTAGTAGTACCTACTCCCCCACTCAGACCTCTTCAGACAAATCTCCGAAAACGACTCGTCGGCGATCTCTCTCTCTTCCCACCAAAACTCTCCGGCGAACCCAAACTCTTCAAACCCTAGCTCTCTGTTTCCGCCGAAATATACACACCACAATGCGGCGTTGACTGCGTCTCCTCTACGCTTCTCCGCCGCTCCAATTTCCGGTCCGATCATATTTCCGACCGGCTTTCTACTGCTGCGTCCACACTCATGGCTGTTCCGGTTGAAGAAGCCATCGCTGCGCTATCCACATTCTCACTCGAGGTGATCTTTCGTCTTCTCACTAGCTCACTCTTTCATTTCCGGTTCAATTTTGGATAATTTGGCTCGATTTTTGTTTCGTTTTTATGATTTGATTTATGCTTGTTGTTGTGATTGTGGTGTATAGGATGAGCAAGCGGAGGTTCAGGGACCTGGAATTTGGGTTTCGACCGACACCGGAGCAACTAACAGTCCAATTGGTACATTTTCTGTTCCGTTTTGGGAAGTAGTAGATTTTTTGATGAATGTTAGGAAAATTTAGAGTGGTGTGGTTGATATTATGATGTAATGGTATAAAGGTTTAACAATTTTCGCGAAATATGACTCGAATTTGGGCATTAGTAAACACTGATAGGACTTTACTTACTGCTAGATAGGTGAATCTATATTAATGTTTACAACAGTACTCTCCTTGTAATTCGTTGCTGTTGTCGTTTGTAGAGTATAGCGATGTTTCTGCATATCGCCTGTCTCTATCAGAAGACACGAAAGCTCTTAGTCAACTGGTATGCACCTGTATTTCACCATTTTACCTAGTAATCTGTCTGCATTGTATATATAGAATCAACTTCTTTATATACTCAGAATAATATGGATAAAAACAATGTATAGTTTAAATTTTCCTTTTCGTATTTGATTGTGTTTTGGATATATATGCAGAATGCTCTAATCCACGAGGGAAAGGAGATGGGATCTGTGCTTTATACATATCGCAGTTGTGTCAAAGCACTTCCCCAGGTCTATCTCTACGTTCATTATTCTTACCATATGGCATCAGATGGTTGAGCTGATTTGTATCTAACATGTGTAAATGTTTGGGCATAAATATGTTTTTGCAGCTTCCTGATTCCATGAAACAAAGTCAAGCTGACTTGTACCTTGAAACTTATCAAGTTCTAGACTTGGAAATGAGTCGCCTACGTGAAATACAGCGCTGGCAAGCAGCAGCTGCATCAAAGGTATGATCTCTTATAAACCTTGGTTTTACACTATTTCTTTGCTATACTCAAGTTTACTACTTCTTACCATACTGTGGACGTTTTTATCTGATGCAGCTAGCTGCAGATATGCAACGCTTCTCAAGGCCTGAGAGACGCATTAATGGACCCACAGTAACTCATCTCTGGTATATTTAGTATTCCTCTAAAGAAATTTACTATGGTTTACCTTTTTTCTTTCCTAGTCCTCTATCACATGTTTTCAGACATGCTTGAGCTGTAAGCTACTCACTGGTCACTGCAAAATGTATGGTTATGTCAACACTGGTATGCTAATTTATTCATTACAGGTCCATGTTGAAGTTACTTGACACTTTGGTGCAACTCGATCATCTTAAAAATGCCAAAGCCAGCATACCAAATGATTTCTCTTGGTATAAAAGGTAAATTAGTTATTTTCACTCTTTGTCTGGTTGCTATAATCATCTGGGTAATATGACATGGCAATGTGATCCTGGACAAACTAAGTTTGTCTAACGATTCAGTACCTTTTTTTAGGTTTCTCTTTCTCAGATTTAATAGTATATGGTTCAACGGATAGTTTACGTTTTCAAATCACTAGCACTAGAATTGGTTAACAAATTGTTATTACTGAAATTTCGAATTGGTTCTTACTTGTTTGCAAGATGAGTTACCAAGAAAAAAAGAGAAAAAGAAAAAGAAAACTGGAAAAGTAGGTCTACTATGTGATACAGATACTTCTAATGCTTTATATGCAACATCCTTTCTTTCCCTCATCTGATGCTACTCTTATTGGGTTAAGTTGCTTACTTTTGATCTATTCTGAAATTTTTAGGACATTCACACAAGTAAGTGTACAGTGGCATGATACTGATTCAATGAGAGAGGAGTTGGATGACTTACAGGTGTGGCTGTGCTACCTTCCCTATCTTAGTGTCTTCACCATATACAGATTTTGATATATACTATTAAAGTTTTTCATCTTGAAAATACTGTTTTTATTTCTTTTATTGGTAGTCTGATATGACATAAGGCCATATAATCAACTATTCTAATGATTTCTTAATTAATTGCTGCAGATTTTCCTTAGCACAAGGTGGGCTATCTTGTTGAATTTGCATGCTGAGATGTTCCGCGTGAACAAGTATCCTTCTGTTCAATAGTTATAGCTGACATAAGCAGAAGAACTTATGACTTGCATCAATTTTTATTCTACTGATTATGAGCTTCTAGAGTTTATCTTGTCAAGACGATACAAGCTGCTGGTCTATTTTGATTTCCTTCACTTGAAATAGTGTAGAAGATATTCTTCAAGTCCTCATAGTTTTTGCTGTTGAGTCACTAGAGCTGGATTTTGCACTTCTTTTCCCAGCGCGACACATTCTTCTTCGTGTTCTGCCAATTCTTGTTGTCTTAGCAACATCGTCAGAGAAAGATAGCGAGTCTTTGTACAAGAGAGTGAAAATCAACAGACTTATTAATTTATTCAAGGTAATGTATAGATATGGTTACAAAGATGGCAATAAGCCAATCTCCCACCTCCCTCTCCTTCCTCAGAAAAAGGAAAATCTAAACACTTCTCTTGTTTTTTGTTTTTTCCTTGCAGAATGATCCAGTAATTCCTGCATTTCCAGATCTCCACCTTTCTCCTGCTGCAATCATGAAAGAATTGTCAATGTACTTCCAAAAGTTTACTGCCCAAACTCGTCTTCTCAGTCTTCCGTCACCTCATGAGCTTCCAGTCCGCGAGGCACAAGAATATCCTCTATTTGTGTATTCTTTTTGTTTTATTTATTTATTAATTTTTTATGTCAGGGTGTTAGGTGAATTTATATCTTCCTTGCTCTTTTCAATTTTAGCATCATTAAGGTTAGTAACCTTTCGAGTGAGACCTTGACATGATTTACTTATCAGAGGCATTATCTAATCATCAATCACATTGGATCCATCCGTGCTGAACATGATGACTTCACAATTCGTTTTGCTTCCTCTATGAATCAGGTCTCCTCCTCCTCCTCCTACTCCTCGGGCCTTTTCCAGAACCTGTACTTAATAATGTGATTTCTTCTTGTGCTCATGTCTAATATTCTGAAGTCCATTACTTTTCTGTTCTGTGTAGCTATTATTGTTGAAGTCAACAGATAGTGCTGATATTGAGTGGTGCAAAGAAGTCAAAGGAAATATATATGATATGATTGTTGAAGGTTTTCAGCTTTTAAGTAGATGGACTGCACGCATTTGGGAACAATGTGCATGGAAGTTTTCTCGTCCCTGCAAGGATATAGTTCCCTCTGAATCACAAGAAGCATCAGCATCATTTTCTGACTATGAAAAGGTCTTGAATACCTTAAGAAAACGGCTTTTAGGTTATACCCGGTAGAACCTTTAATAATCTAAAAATAACCTGAATTTACTAAATATATGGATATGCCTAGTATTTCAGTTCAGTATGTACACGGAAGAAACTTGGATATACTAAATATAACCTAAATTAATTAATATATGCATGTTCTAAGTATATAAGTTATGCTCTTGTCTGCCTATACGGTGATCACATCCATTTAGCTGTTAGTGACATATCTGGGAATATGTGTCAGGTCGTGCGATATAACTATAGTGCAGAGGAAAGGAAAGCGCTGGTGGAACTTGTTAGCTACATAAAGAGCATAGGATCAATGATGCAGTCTAGCGACACATTGGTAGCTGATGCTTTATGGGAGACCATACATGCTGAGGTCCAAGATTTTGTTCAGAATACGTTGGCCACTATGTTGCGGACTACATTCCGAAAGAAGAAGGATCTTTCTAGGTGGGTGTTTAAATATGATTTGAACACTGCAGTTGAAATTCTACTCTATGTCGCAAGCTTATAGATTTGTTCAGTATATTTATTATATTTATAGCGAAATATATTATTAGATTTCTCATCATTATCTAGTTATTGTATTTTTAAATCTATTCAGTCTCCTTTAAAACAAAAAGGAAATGCCTAATGCTTAATAAGTTTTATATTGCTAACTGGTGCAATACAATTCAGGATCCTTTCTGATATGCGGACTCTTTCAGCAGACTGGATGGCAAACACAAGTAAGTCTGAATCTGGACCCCTGCATGGAAGTGAAGAAAGCAAAGGAAATGTTTTTTATCCGAGGCCAGTTGCACCAACAGCTGCTCAGGTTTCCCTCATCATCCAGCTCATTTAATGCAATATATGTTGTCTTTACTATAGCAAGTGTTTTGTCTTGCCCATTAATGCTCTTTTTGTTGGTTTATTGGTGTCAGCTAGACTAATACATATATATTGCATATGCGGAATTTCATGTAAAACTTTCTCCTGAAGTGGATTATAACATACCGCATTGGTACATGCACAGAGAGTTGGTGATGATCTTTTTAATTGCATGACCCATATGAATATATACATATGTGCATATGAAACTTGCCTTTTCATGCTTGCAGAAACTGAATGTCCACATACGAATACAGAACACCTGCCTGGGAGGGCGGAAAATTTTTCAATTTTTTTTTATCATGACAAGGATATATGCACTAATTTTCATCTCATTGCATATGCACTTTGGGTTCACATCCTACTATCACTTTTAATATTTTTTTTTTTAAAATCTTTTCTTATAAAAATCACGAGTAGAGATAAGTTTTCTGCATGGTTTGTATGAAAATGGAACACTTTACATTCTCACACAATTTTCATGCCTGAGATCAAGCTAACTGATCAATCCAATTTTTTTTAATTTTTAGGTTCACTGCTTGCAGTTCCTGATATATGAAGTTGTTTCTGGTGGTAATCTTAGGAAGCCTGGAGGGCTCTTTGGAAATAGTGGTTCTGAGATCCCTGTCAATGACCTAAAACAGTTGGAAACATTTTTTTACAAGCTTAGTTTCTTCCTGAATATTCTTGACTATTCAGGTATTATTCCACCTCTACCTTGTCTTTATTTAGGTTGGACTCTTAGGTTTTGTGCTTTACATTTTCCAGCTGCACCAATCTCTTAATAGTGACTGTTGAAGTGCAACTCTTTTCAATGGGGCTCTTCCATCCCAATTGATGCAATATCATTTAATGTTTAATCCTTGAAATTGTCCTGGGTTGTCAATGTATTGGGTCCTTTTAGTAGCATTCATAAACTTAATTTTAGTGTTTAGAAAACAGGTCGGACCTTGATGTTCTTACACTTATGGTATTGTTCTTACCCAATGCATATTATCATTGTGCTGGTTTATAGCGCATGAACATACATACCCATTAATTCTATGTGCATGTTGCCGGTGCTCATCCTTGTGTTTGAAACTTGACCATTGCTTAAGCCAGTATTCTTTTTTGGTACCTATAGTAATTGAAATTTGTCCTTGCAATATGTTGCAGCGACTGTCGCAACATTGACGGATCTTGGTTTCTTATGGTTTAGAGAATTTTATTTGGAGTCTTCTCGTGTTATTCAGGTAAATATATTATTTCGCATATGAGCTGGGTATCTTTCATTGTTTTATATTATTTGTAGAACTCATGTAAACCTAGGCTCTGCCCTCTTTGTTTATTTAAAGCGGACTCGTTGTCCGCCTCCTCGTAGTTTGTTTGTTTGTTTTAATCTATAAATAGCTCTTTGTTTATTTTATTTTTTATAATTTTTATCTAAGTGGCAATACTGTTATGCAGCCAATATTTACAAAATTATACTTTTATTGGTTTACTTTTAACCAAGTTCGCTTATATTCTTATAAAGGTTTAATTGATTCAGTTCCAAACTTTTCTAGTATTGTAGCCCATACTTTATTTGATTCCTTTTAAAAGTGAGATTGTGCAATCTTTGCAGTTTCCGATCGAATGCTCTCTTCCTTGGATGTTGGTGGATTATGTGCTTGACTCACAGAATGCTGGAATTCTCGAGAGTGTTTTGATACCATTTGACATCTATAATGATTCTGCTCAGCAAGCATTGGTTGTACTCAAGCAACGTTTCCTCTATGATGAAATTGAGGCTGAGGTACCTGAATTTTTGTACTTCGTTGCACCTGCTATCTCACTTTTGATTAATTTGTTATCTTATAATTATGGCCTGCACAACTGTGTTCATGACAACCTTGTTATTTGCTACATTGAATATGCTTATCTCACACTGGTGTCCTTGTGGCCATGGACTGGAAAGTTAGCTGCAGGCCTGAGTTTAGATCATATATATATAATATGTATATGGTGGCCAATCTTTCTAGTAGTGTTTACCTGGTCACCTACCCTTAATATCTTTTCATTTTGATATTAATGGTTGAGATTAAACTAAATAAAACACAATCATCTACAGTATTATCAACCCTTGATATTAACCCTAAGGGTGACCACAAACTCTGGATTATGAGGTTACCGAGAGAATGTCTATGTCCATCTTTCATTTTGAGCCATGCCGAAATGTTTCAATAATTAGAAACGAAATTTGATGCATTTTACATTCAACAACTATTTCATAGTTTGTCAGTATTTGGCAAATATTTTGCTCCTTGGATGATTAATTAATTTCCTTTTCTCTCTTAGGTGGACCATTGTTTCGACATATTTGTTTCAAAACTCTCTGATACTATTTTCACATATTACAAGAGCTGGGCAGCAAGGTATGCTATATTCTTTTGGATATGCTGCTATGCCACCAGAGGAGCAACTTTTCATATGTGTTGAATGTCATGTCTTGCAGTGAGCTACTTGATACGTCGTTCCTGTTCGCATTGGACAATGGAGAAAGATATTCTGTTGAGCCTATGAGGTTCACAACACTGCTAAAGTTGACCAGAGTGAAGGTAGTTTTGTCTTAGAAACATTTTTTATTTTTCTTTTCTATGCTCATAACTGGTTATGCATGTATCATAAGAGTTCAGTCTCTATATCAATCCTCTGCTTAGAGTATAGTTCTGATTGCATGCAGTTGCTTGGAAGGATGATTGATTTGAGAAGCTTAATTACTGAGCGGATGAACAAAGTTTTCAGAGACAATATTGAGTTTCTATTTGATCGTTTTGAGTCTCAAGATCTATGTGCTATAGTGGTAAGTAGCTTTAGAGCATCACTTTGTTATCTTATTTTAAATTAGTAAAGTTAAAAGACATTTTGACAACATGACTTTTGGTGGGTAGGAACTAGAAAATCTGCTGGATATCTTAAAGCATGCCCATGAATTGCTCTCCAGAGATCTGTTGATAGACTCATTCAGTCTAATGTTGAATGAGATGCAAGAAAACATATCACTGGTGTCATATTCTAGCAGACTTGCCTCTCAGGTTTAGCTAAGCTTCTCTCTTATCATTGTTTCTTCTTTTCGATAGTAATTACTGAGTGATTTTCCTTTTCTAATCATCATTTCTTATATAAAGTCTTCCATGTTCACAAGTCATCCAACTTATGTGACATCTGTTTTGCAACTCATCTCAGAACACTGTAAAATATATATATTTTGACTGTTAAACGTTTCTCAAATTGGTTTGTCCTTTTTTTCTCCAGGCCCCATAAGTGCTTTTCTTTTTATTCATGTAAATGAACTGTGAACTTACCGTGGACATTATGGTTTATAGGTTGGGGCAATTTGTCATCAGTGGTTCAGTCAATGCATTCTTTCATTTTTATAATTCAACTTCCTTAACCATTTGACTGTGGCGTCATAAGCATATATGTCATTCTATACATATATCATACATTTATTTTGGTAAATAAACTGAAAGTAGTTTACAGTCTTACTTACCGGAACAAATATAATAATGAGTATGTTCCTACTCTAGATAATCTTGACTAGTAGGTTGGAACTGTAGATTATGATTCATCTAATGCCAATCTTCACTTACTCATTTTGTTTCTGTTAGATTTGGTCAGAGATGCAGAATGATTTCCTGCCAAACTTCATCCTTTGCAATACTACCCAGCGTTTTACACGATCAGGAAAAGTTCCTCTTGTTCCTGTTCAAAAACCATCAGTTCCCCATGCCAAGCCTAATTTCTATTGTGGTGCTCAAGTAAGCAATCTTTCTCAATCACTGTATCTGTTAAATGGGTGGTAATAAGCAATTCATATGGATCGTAACCTATATCACTGCTTTTTCTTCAGTGTATATGAATCCTCTTATATCACCTTTTGTGATTCCTGTAAAAATTTGCTCTCAGTAAGATACAGGAAAACAAATTATATATCCTCATCCTCATGATGTATTCTAATTTTTTTTTGTTACTTTTTTCATGGAAGGATTTAAATGCAGCTCATCAGAGTTTTGCAAGGTTGCACAGTGGGTTTTTTGGGATGCCTCACATGTTCTCCATTGTAAGGCTTCTAGGGTCCAGATCATTGCCCTGGCTAATCCGAGCACTACTAGATCATATATCAAACAAGGTATGTCATGCTATGAGAGATCAGTAGTTGAGAAATTTTGCAAATGAAATTAATATGTTACTAAAGTGTACTTTTAAGATGTTTCATCTGTTTAATTGCATTTATCACATTGTTAGAGGGTTTTCTGTGTTTTTGCATACAAGTTTTGATAATTTCCAAAGTTTAACTGACGCTCACCTTTGGTTTTTGTGTTTTTGTTTCAGACAGCTACCCTGGAACCCCTGATAACAGGATTACAAGAAGCATTGCCAAAATCTATTGGACTGCTTCCTTTTGATGGAGGCGTGACAGGTACATGGGCGCTATTTATTTTTGTTAAATTTTTCTTTTAATTTTTTTTTACTTTTACATACAAGCTGCAGATCCATAGATTGGTCTAGACTGTCTAACAAAGTAACAATTTATCGATAGGTCTGTTTTGTTACGGAAGGCGGTACAGTTTCTCCTCATGTAGTTTAAAACTTAAAATCCATAAGTTTGAACATCACTCCAGCTTGTGATTAGAAAAAAGAAAAAAAATGAACTGACGTGGAGCAATAATTATGATGTGGTGGTCATATAGTTTCAAATTTGGCCCCTTTATTCTTGTTAGGTCCATTATGTGTTTTATGTGATATTAAAAGAATGAGTAGTAAATTTGCACATTTGGCACCACTCCCCCCTTTTCCCACCACTAATATATGGCATAATTTGTTCTTGTATGTGCTTGCACAGGTTGTATGAGGCTTGTTAAAGAACAGCTTACGTGGGGAACCAAATCAGAGCTCAAAGGTGAAGTCCTTCGGGGTATAAAGGAGATTGGAAGTGTATTATATTGGCTGGGGCTTCTTGATATTGTATTGGTTAGTGATCTAAATTCTGTAGCTTACAACTTCATTTAGACACTTGCAT
Source organism: Potentilla sterilis (assembly GCA_963682095.1). Taxonomy (NCBI): domain Eukaryota; kingdom Viridiplantae; phylum Streptophyta; class Magnoliopsida; order Rosales; family Rosaceae; genus Potentilla; species Potentilla sterilis. The sequence continues at coordinate 784,653 of OY821756.1, read as the reverse complement.
ATGCTTACAACAATTCATAACTTATCACAAAATTTTCACTACGGATTTCAAAGATGTAATGCAAATTGAGATATGTGCAATTGCGCATGAACAATCTACAGTTCCACATCTCGTTTTTTTATAGATTTTCCTGTATCGTACACGTGAAGAGGCACACGCTCATATTTGTGTATACTAGCACATCTATATTGCCTATAAACCTTTTTGTCAATCTTCAGAGAGATCTGAATTAGTTTATATTACATAATTTGACACTTAATTTTTTCTCTAGTACTCAGTTAGTGGTCAATTCCTTGGACATTGGTTCTTCTCAATATGTGGAAACAAAGTCACTGTTGAATGGGGAGAAAAAGTATAATAAAAAGGGAATAAATGTGAGGTGTTCTCCTGTAAATCTCAAGAATCTATCTTATATGAATTTAAATCATTTTCAAATTTCCACATATTTAATGAGACAAGGGATTCAGTCTGTGAATATGAGGCACCTAGTTATATTGGTAACACAAGTTACAATAGTGCTATGTGATTTCGCTGGTGAGTTCTAGTTCTTGCCCATAATATTTAGACTAACACTTAGTCTTTGAGGTTGCTTCATTCATTCCTCACAATCTAACTTGCTTCGCAGAGAGAAACAGACACCACACATTTCATGCAAACAGCCCCTTGGTTGGGCTTGCTTCCTGCTGCAGATGGACAAATACTGCATTCTCAAGATGGTGGAGAAAGCCCTATTGTCAACCTCTTTAAATCAGCTACTTCTGCCATTGTGTCAAACCCTGGGTGTCCGAATCCGGCTTCCTTCAATACCTTATCGAAGCAGGCAGAAGCTGCAGGTCTGCAGTTGCCACTTTCTGTGTAAATTTTTCTACAGATATTAGTTTCACATGCTTTGACTGGACACTGAAATTAAAGAAACCTATAGTTATAATTTTATTCCTGTTTCATTGCTATTTTATAGTTAAGTCAGATGTCTACTTTTCATTGCAGATCTTTTGTACAAGGCTAACATGAATACGGGAAGTGTGCTGGAATATTCTCTAGCTTTTACTAGTGCAGCACTGGATAAATACTGTAGTAAATGGAGTGCTGTTCCCAAAACAGGTTTCATTGACATCACAACTTCAAAGGATTTCTATCGCATATACAGCGGCCTTCAAATTGTAAGGACTACATGTTTTCTAAGATCATTTGGGTCATAGACATTAAAAAAAAAATATTTGGAAAAATTTCGGCAATTTGATTTAGTCCTGCAATATCTAGATGATGACAGCGAAAAAAGAAGACGAGTATATATTAGATGCCCATTTTACATGCACATTACTCTGGTATCTGAGGTCGTGTGTTTTTCTTTAATACTAGCTGATAATGATGTCTAGAGACTCTGAGTACTCTATGTTGCCAAAATGACATTGTAGTGGGTGTTGCAAACAAACATGGATGGTTTAACTAAGACTGTTAAGTCGTTATCTTCAAAATTATGGTACTGCTCAAGAAGTCATTACTGACTGGGTCCTCTCGAGGACTTTTACCCCTAAGCCTGGAAGCCCTTGTGTTTCAAAGTTAAACCCCACTCCACTCACACAAAAAGCACCAACATAAACATCACTAACTTCATGCTTAAAAGATTGTGACTGAAATAGCTATGAACTACATTGCAAGTTTGGACAATTGGCTATTTCTAATTTCCCGTTTATGTGACTATATGTTTTGTCTATAACTAAGATTCATTTCATTGATAACTAAGATTCGGTATAGATAGCTTAATTGTGGGAGAATGTGAACTTCTTGTGCCTGCCATAATCCCTAACTTGTTCTAATTGTTTAATTGTAGTGGTATCTAGAGGAGTCTGTTCGAGTATTACCAAACAGTCAAGAGGTGCTCGGTGATTCTGTAGCTTGGGGTGGTTGCACCATAATATACTTGCTTGGGCAGCAGCTGCATTTCGAGCTCTTGGATTTTTCATATCAGGTCCTCAATGTTGCTGAAGTGGAGGCTGCATCAATTACTCAAACCCATAAGAGCCCTCATTATGTTCAGGTATAGAAACACATATTTTTCTTGTTCTCAGCTTCTGTTTAATAAATTGCGTGTCTCTAAACTAATTGGTTGTAATGTCTATCAGCTCTCATTCTAAACTTACATTGGATACAACTTAAGAGAATGACATCATGAACTAAAATAACTTCTAGGTACATAGCTAGAGTTTTGTTGTGTTCAGCCCCTGATGCTATGAGCTATTCTAACATAATGTAGATGATATTTGATACAAAGAATATCAATTTTCCATTAAGAGGAAATATTGGAATGCAGTTCAACTAAAACCCAAGTAGCAATAATGGCAAATGTGAAATTCTTCATGTAGTAACTATGCTAGCTAACTGGAATAGTTGCTAAATGAGTCTCGCATATAATTCTTGACCTTCTTTTATCAACTGAGTGAACTACATAATACTCTGCTAATCACAGGTTCAGCCTAGCTGTAGTGTACTCTGCATCCGCATTTGGTTTTGGTTCTTATTTGTTTCTTTGTGGTAAAAGGGATGGGAGGGCCTGTTAGAAGTGATGAAGAAAGCAAGGAGGTTAAACAACCATGTGTTCTCCATGTTAAAGGCGCGCTGCCCACTTGAAGACAAGACAGCTTGTGCGATCAAGCAAAGTGGCGCCCCTCTGCACCGGATCAAGTTCGAGAATACCGTCTCTGCATTTGAAACACTGCCACAGAAAGAGGCCTGAATCAGAACAAATCAGGTCCGGCGCATTACTTCTTGTGCTAGTTGCTTTTCTTCCTTTTGGTTTCTGTACTTGATCATGATTAGAACTCATATTTCTGTTTGTGTATAAAGATAGAGAGAGATCATTGTTGTTGAACAAATTATTTACCACTAATGAAAATGAATTGCACTTATGAGCCACCCACGTATGCTCCAATCACCTACCACTTAGCACAGCTCCAACTAGAATTTTTTTAATATATTTTTGATAAAGAAATACTACCATGTCAAAAAGGTATGAACAGAATAAAAATTTTGCGTCACAACGTGTGAAGGATCATCAGCAATGACACTGAAATGTGTCTGCACCAAAATAATACATTATGTGAAGTATGTCTTCATTTTTTTTTGAAAATTCTACAGTTTCTACCGGTTTTTCATCCTTTGATAGGCCGGAAAACACCTATATACCGGTGAAAGAACGGAGAAACTGTCAAGACACTAACGTAATATGGTGTAGGGCAAAACCATATTAAGGTAATTTGGAGATTCTGGTGCCCAAGTTTTAAAAAGCGACTGTGCTGAGAGTCCCATTAGTTTACTCATAAGTTTATAATTTGATAAGATTCTTTTATAGAAGTCTCTAACTTAATCATAGTATAATCCTAACGTGTTTGAATGCCCATCCTCCTACCACTCACATTTTCTTATTCTTGAAAATTATGAGGAAATCTTAGTCAACCCTGAGATCCAGTTGATATATATCCAAAGTAGGGTTACTGTCTTACTGATCCAATACCAGTATTATAGTATTATGGTCTGGCACAAACTACGGTTTACGCGTTGGCCTTAGAAAAACAACTACTCTGGAGAAACCATAGAGGGTCTGCGAAATGGGAAAGGTTGCATTGGCTAAGTTTCCCATAAAAATATAAACAAACTTGGAAGTTGTCTTGATGCAATTGGTGTCCATGAGGTCAAGGTTGACAAGCTCAAAACTAGATACCAGTTTAATAATCTCTCAAGTATCTGACTGGCTTAATTAGCTCAGTTGGTTTTCATCTTTGCAGGCCTTGAAAATTGTGGAGCCTTTGCTTTGTTTGTATTCTCTGGTTTAAAACTAAAACGAAAGAGATGGAGAGCGATTTTAATTGCCTTTGTGAAGCACTAAAATATTGTGCATGCTTTGTCGGCCATCCCAGCCTATCTCTTTCTGTAATTCATATCATCCTTGTCATTCACACAAAGTGGGATCATGCTAATCATTTTGCAGGGGAACAAAATGAATACTTGGCTTTCTTTGGTCTTTAAGATCATCATTAGTCTTTAGAAAGGTGGCAACTCAGAGGAAGAAGAAGCTCACCGTATTCAATGCACCACTTTGTGCAATCAAAACCCAATGATTTTTCCCAGTAAATTTTCTTTTTCTGGGAAAGTGAAGAATATTTCTTGCTGGTTTCTAAAGAACTGGTTGGCTCTCTTTGATGGGTTCTTTTTGTTTTCCATTCTTGGTCATCAACTTGAGGTATGTAAGATAATTGCTTCCTCATGTAGTTTGGTATGCTTGTATCTTTCTGAGGCTTTGCTTTGTCCTTGTTCATGTCTCCTTGTGCCCTTGCACTGTGAATTTGACCAAAAGTCATTAGGAAATCTTCATTGGAAGTTTTATCTTCAGCTGGTGATGTTTTGACTGCTAGAACTAGGGTGATTGTTTTCAATTTCGCTTGATCTTCATGGCGAAAGTATCAGTGGGTTTGCTATTTACTACTGTTGCTCTTGTTGCGGCCCTTATGGTTTATGAATCTGAGGGCCTCAATGTTCAGGGTCAATACCTTCTAGAAATAAAAAGTAGAATCGTTGACAGATTTGGCCATCTTAGTAGTTGGAATTCCAGTGATTCAACACCTTGTGGATGGAGGGGAGTGGAGTGCAGCGACGGATTGTATCTGGTGGTTTTGTCTCTTAACTTGAGTTCCATGAATCTTTCTGGTTCTTTATCTCCAAGCATTGGTAGAATGATTCACCTGAACTATCTTGACCTTTCTTTCAATGAAATGTCTGGCAGTATACCTGAAGACATTGGGAATTGTTCCTATTTGCAGGTTCTTAGTTTAAACAACAATAAGTTTGAAGGTCAAATTCCTACAGGATTGGGTAGACTTTCTTACTTAGAAGTCTTGAATGTGTGTAATAATGGAATATCTGGGCCTTTCCCAGAAGAACTCGGAAATCTTTCTTCCCTCTCACAATTGATTGCATATACTAATAATCTCAGTGGACCACTGCCACGTTCTATTGGTAACCTCAAAAACTTGAAGACTTTCCGGGCAGGGGAGAATTCGATATCAGGAAGCTTACCTTCTGAGATTGGTGAATGTGAAAGCTTACAGTATCTTGGTCTAGCTCAAAATCAGTTAAGCAGAGAAATTCCGAAAGAGATTGGAATGCTCGAGAATTTGAGTGTCCTAATTCTTTGGGAAAATTTGCTTTCTGGTGTCATTCCAAGGGAGCTTGGCAACTGTACCAATTTGGGAGTTTTGGCCCTATACAAGAACAAGTTTGAGGGAGAGATACCAAAGGAGCTTGGGAATCTTGTATTTCTAGGGAAGTTATATCTGTACAGAAATATGCTGAATGGGACAGTTCCAAGAGAGATTGGTAATCTTTCTCTCGCTACGGAGATTGATTTTTCTGAGAACATGTTGTCTGGAGAGATACCAGTTGAGCTCAGTAAGATATCGGGGTTGCAATTGCTTTATCTTTTTGAGAACCAACTAACAGGTTTTATTCCAGAGGAGCTCACCTGCTTGACAAACCTGACAAAGCTCGACCTCTCTATAAATCGTCTCAGTGGTTCAATTCCAACTGGATTTCAATACATGAATGAGTTGATCATGCTACAGTTGTATAACAATATGTTGAGTGGCATCATTCCTCAAGGACTTGGAGTGTATAGCCCCCTTTGGGTGGTTGACTTATCTGAGAACTTGCTGACAGGAAGAATTCCTCGTCATATCTGCAGGAATTCAAATCTGATTTTGTTAAACTTGGGGTCCAACAGGCTCACCGGTAGTATCCCAAACGGGGTCACAAGCTGCAAGCCATTAGTGCAGCTTCGTCTAGTGGGAAACACTCTTACAGGGACTCTTCCAACCGAAATGTGCAAATTGGTTAACCTTTCTGCAGTTGAGTTGGATCAGAACAAGTTCAGCGGTGCCATTCCTCCAGCAATCGGTAACTGCAGAACATTGCAAAGACTGCTCCTTGCAAACAACTACTTTACATCTGAGTTGCCAAGAGAGATTGGTAACCTCTTGCAGTTGGTGGTCTTCAATATCTCATCAAATTTGCTTTCAGGAAGGATACCACCTGAAATTTTCAGTTGTAAAATGCTTCAACGGCTTGATCTGAGTAGTAACAACTTCTCAGATGTCTTGCCAAGTGAGATAGGAGCACTTTCTCACTTGGAGCTTCTCAGGCTTTCTGATAACCATCTTTCGGGGGATATCCCAGTTGCACTGGGAAATCTCTTGCATTTGACTGAGCTACAAATGGGTGGCAACTTATTCTCAGGGGGTATACCAGCTGAATTGGGTGCCCTTTCAAGTCTCCAGATCGGCTTAAATCTCAGTCATAACAATCTTTCTGGGGAGATACCTCCTTCACTTGGAAATCTTATTTTACTGGAACTGCTTCTACTCAATGACAACCATTTGACTGGTGAAATTCCAGGCTCTTTTGAGAACCTGTCCAGTTTGCTTGACTGCAACTTTTCATACAATAACTTGATAGGGCCTATTCCTTCTGTACCACTCTTTCAGAATATGGCTTTCAGCAGCTTTATTGGGAACAAAGGACTTTGTGGTGGCCCCCTTGGTGCTTGTGGAACGACAACCTCACCCTTATTTCCTCCAGATGTGCCAAACAGAAGAACCCGCTTCGGGAAGATTATTGCTATTGTTGCAGCAGCCATTGGTGGTGTTTCACTTATCTTAATTGTAATCATTGTATATCTAATGAGACGTCCGGTAACCAATGTAGTAACTTCTGTGCAAGAAAAATCACTCACTTCTCCAATTTTGGACGTCTACTTTTCGCCCAAGGCAGGGTTCACTTTCCAAGACTTAGTTATAGCAACTGAGAACTTTGACGAGAGCTTTGCAATTGGAAGGGGAGCTTCTGGAACTGTGTATAAAGCCGTCCTGTTTCATGGTCATACAGTTGCTGTCAAGAAGGTAATATCCAACCGGGAAGGAAACAATGTGGATGGTAGCTTTCAAGCAGAGATTCTAACTTTAGGAAATATCAGGCATCGAAATATCGTGAAGCTGTATGGTTTCTGCTACCACCAGGGTTCCAATCTTCTGCTTTATGAGTACATGGCAAGGGGAAGCTTAGGAGAGTTGCTTCATGGAAGATCTTGTAATCTTGATTGGCGAACAAGGTTCAATATTGCTCTTGGGGCTGCCCAGGGTCTCTCTTATTTGCATCATGATTGCAAACCTCGGATCTTTCACCGCGATATAAAGTCCAACAACATTCTCCTTGATGAAAAGTTTGAAGCTCGTGTTGGAGATTTTGGGTTGGCAAAGGTGATTGACATGCCATATTCAAAGTCCATGTCTGCAGTTGCAGGTTCATATGGATACATTGCTCCCGGTAAGCTTTCTCTTGAGCCCTTTTCCAGTTATCAAGGAATTCTGCAAGATTGCTATACAGTATTACAGTATTTTTGCTCAAGTATGAGTTGAATTTTTGAACCTAGTTAATTTTTGGTTAATAATGCTATATCGCTAATGAAATTTGATGTGAATTTCAGAATATGCATACACCATGAAAGTCACAGAAAAAAGTGACATCTACAGCTATGGTGTGGTCCTTCTGGAGTTGCTGACTGGTAAAACACCAGTTCAATCAATAGACGAATGCGGTGACCTGGTAACTTGGGTAAGAAATTATATTCTCAAGAACTCACTGTCATCAGGAGTCCTCGATGCTCGATTAAATCTGCATGAAGATGAAGCAGAAGCAGCTGCTGCTACTGTCTCTCACATGCTTACAGTAATGAAAATTGCTTTGTTGTGCACAAGCATGTCTCCTTGCGACCGCCCTACCATGAGGGAAGTTGTTTCAATGCTTATTGGGTCGAATGAGAGAGAAACACTGCAGTCTGCTAATGGTTCCCCAAGTCATAATGATACGACTTCGACTTGTTGAGGTCCTGGTTGATATTGAAATATCTAAATGTGTAGTCATGATTTTGATCGGTATATATATATATATATATATATATATTCATCCTTGTATAATTTGAACAAATGTAGAAAACTTCAGCAGTACCCTGTACATACATTATGGTACTCATGCCTCCTATGATTCCAATACTATTCCATGTTGTTGTTCTTTTGAGCTGATCGATCACATGCAAGTTTTAATATTCACAGTGATAAATCATAATGAAAAGAGAATGAGAAATAATGATCAAGGGTTTAGATGAAGTTAAAAATGCTGGGTTTTAATGGGAAGCTTGAGTTGGGCAATTGGGAGAAAGGAAGAAGTGTTTGACATGGAGAATGTAATTAAGTGTTCATCAAACAAATCATATATTTGTTTGGTACAATCGAATATAATCGAATGAGAAAATGATTTTGGTTTATTATGAATTTTTACAGAGATGATCTTTATTGATTAATTTAACTTTTGAACGGTTAAAATCGTTGATAACATTGTCTAAAATTATGTAAATTAAAGAAAATATGGACATACACGTACATACTAGTATGGACATACACGTACATACTAGTATGGACACAAATATATTTAAAAAAAAAAAAACATCCTGATCCTCCTGAAAAAAAAAAAAAAACATAAAAAAAAAATCCTGAATTGGGCGCGTAAATATTTATATTTATAGCGTATTTAATTTTATTCTAGCTTTTTTATTTTCGGTAAACTCTCGCTAATTAAGTAGGAAATAATTAACAAATAATTAAAACGTTAATTAGCGTAACGCGGCTAGCGTTAGGTTACGTGTCGAAATAAGTCTTTACAGCCCAAACCCCACACTCTCTCTCTCTCTTTTCCCTTTTTTTATATTTAAACCTCTCTCTCTCTCTCTGTTGCGCTGTCCCTGTTTCGCACCAAAACCACCGGAAGCTTTGTAGAGAGAGAAACCAAACAACCAGAGCCGCTCCGCCAATTCCAGGTGATCAGAAGCTTCTAGACCCAACCGAGTCATAACCACCGGAGCGGCAGCTCGGAGAGTCGTTTGCGGCCGTCCGATCGCTGTTTGATGATCGTGATCGGAGGAGGACGAGGAGGAGGAGGATCGCGACGATGATGACGGTGCACGGCGAGGCCAGGAAGCCCCATGCGGTGGGGTTGGCGGCGGCGGCGTCGTCTAGGACTCAGTTTGGCGTCGAGTCCTTTAAGCCTGAGCCTTCCTCGCTCAGCTTGGTGTCCTTCAAGCCTCATGATTCCCATGAAGGTATAGTTCGTTACACTGATTTTTTGTTGCGTTCGTTTTGTGGTTTTGGAGTTGTGAATTTTGATCCTGATTTAACTAGAAGCTGGTAGCTAGTTTGGGAATTAGGATAGAGCATAGTTTATAGGGATCGTGAATTTTCGGTTATGTGAAGTTTAGATTGAGCTAGGTTATTGATTTTTTCTTGAATTTGGATGTAATGTTGTGGATGATTCAATTTGGATATAATATTGTGGATGATTTGATTATGTAGTAGATGAGGATGCGCATTTGGCAATTGCTCACCAAATGTACAAGGCCGGAAACTATAAGTTTCTAGGGATTGTGAATTTTCGGTTATGCGAAGTTTAGATTGAGCTAGGTTATTGATTTTTGCTTCAATTTGGATATAATATTGTGGATGATTTGATTATGTAGTAGATGAGGATGCGCATTTGGCACTTGCTCACCAAATGTACAAGGCCGGAAACTATAAGGAGGCCCTGGAGCACAGCAGTATCGTGTATGAGAGGAATCCGATTCGAACCGATAATCTCCTTCTTTTGGGAGCAGTATATTATCAGGTTTGATTTTTGTTCCTTTGTACAAGCTTTGTCTGGTTTGATAGTTTATTTTCATTATATAGGTTTGGGAATCTGAAAGCTATTAGTAATATTTATATGTTTCTCTGTTTTGCTTCAGTTGCATGACTTTGATATGTGTATTGCCAAAAATGAAGAAGCCCTTCGAATTGAGCCACATTTCGCCGAGTGTTATGGTAACATGGCCAATGCTTGGAAGGTAATGTAATGGAATACAATATTTCCTGGAGATAGAACTATCCCAGTCTATATCTGTTGTGCTTCAAAACATTTCTGATGGTAGAGGTGGTGTGCTCATATTACAGGAAAAAGGAAATAGTGACCTTGCGATCCGCTACTATTTGATTGCTATTGAGGTTTGTACACACTTCCAGTATTTTCCTGCTTTCCCGCTTTTTTTCTTGAAATGAACTAAGCCAGTGTTTGTTCTTCATTTTTTGTAAGCTATAGATTCACATTGCTCCATGTAGTTCTCTATTTGCATTCCATGAATCTGTTTCAGCTCTTGAATGCAATTTTATGCTCTTACATTCTTTTAGGTTTGTATGATTTTTTAACCTTTGTCTTATCTTGTTGCAGCTTCGACCCAATTTCTGTGATGCATGGTCAAACTTAGCTAGTGCATATATGCGGAAAGGAAGGCTTGAGGAGGCAGCCCAGTGCTGTCGTCAGGCACTTCAATTGAATCCCCATTTGGTAAGGTTCAATCTAGATAGCTTTCTACATGGCGTTAGTCTTGATATTTACTTTGATTGGAGGCTACACAGCATTCTGTTGCAAAAAATATGTACAAGTTGACTTACACATCACTAATTGGCATACAGGTTGACGCCCATAGCAATCTTGGTAATTTAATGAAAGCACGAGGCTTGGTGCAAGAAGTAAGTCTTAATATTATTCAGTGTCTTGGATATCTTTTATATATATATATATATACACACACACACAGAGTAGCAGACTGGCAGCTATGATCTTCATTGATATGTGGGAATGGCTCTTTTATGTTGGTACAATTGATGCTTTTCAAGCTGCCATGCTATTTGGCTAGAATTAGGATACTGATGTAGCAGTCCCTGTTCTGATGACAGTGGAAACAAATCATTACAGAATTTAGTACATAAGTCAACCTAGTGCTAAAATGAAATTTTCTCCTGGGCCTACATTCCAGCCCTGCCTGTGTTGGGGCTACACGAATATTGATTTCCTCAGTAGTCTACTGGAAGGACTAATTGCTTTTCAAAATTTAATTTACGAATGCTTCTCCAGTAAGGTACTAATGGAAATAATCATGTGTTGAACTGTGTTTGAATTCACAGTTTGACACAGTTCAAACAGATATCAAGTTGTTATCTTCCAGCCAGGGCTCAGATGATGGTCTTGTTCTAACCACCATCTCCAAGACTGCAAATAGTCAGATTCTAACCTTTTGTGCAGGCATACAGTTGCTACCTCGAGGCTCTACGTATACAGCCAAACTTTGCTATTGCTTGGTCAAATCTTGCTGGCCTTTTCATGGAGTCTGGTGATCTTAATAGAGCTCTGCAGTATTATAAGGTATCCACTTTCTTTTCAACTTCTAATCATTTTAACTTATCATCTTGTTGTGATGCCAAGTTGAAATCCAATTTTTCATATCCAGTGGCGATTTTTGTTGGTATAATAGTTCTTATTAGGGCTCGTGTTCTCATCATATGTACCTGTTATGGAACTTTGTGCTTCTTCAGCTGATGTTTTGTGTTTTTATCTGTGCTATCTCAGGAGGCTGTGAAACTGAAACCTGCTTTTCCGGATGCGTATCTCAACCTTGGGAATGTTTATAAGGTAAGCTGTCATGCATAATGCCAGTAAGGTTGGATAAGTGCAAGTGGCTGGACTTGTATGGAGAAAAACAAGATCTTTCTTTTGCCTTTTCCAGGCTTTAGGATTGCCTCAAGAGGCAATTGTGTGTTACCAGCGTGCACTGCAGACAAGACCTAATTATGCCATGGCTTTCGGTGAGCATCGCTGTACCCTGTCCTTCTGTCTAAATAGAGTCTATTCTACAATTTTATTGAATCTTTTGTCTTTTTGTATTTTTAATAAGGCAAAATTCTACTCTGCGTTATATTATGTTTGTATCTAATGGTTCATACCTGCTTGATGCAAAAGAACTATTGCTTTGCTGAAAATACCGCTTTTGGACTAATCAGTTGATGACCCCATTCTTGGCTCAACTTACTGTTCCAAACTAAATGCTCTTTAAATAAGAAATAGAAAAAATTGCTACTTGTCAACTACTTCTGCATCAACTTCGAATGTAATAAGCTTAGATGAGTTTGCTCTCTCTCTCTCTCTCTCTCTCTCTCTCTCTCTCTCTCCTTTTTTCTGATTAATCCAATTTAAGTTTTTATTTTGCAGGTAATCTGGCAAGTACCTATTATGAGCAAGGTCAACTGGATTTGGCAGTCTTACATTACAAGCAAGCTATTGCTTGTGATCCAAGATTTTTGGAGGCTTACAATAATTTGGTTGGTTTTTCTAATATCAGTATGTTATTGAGAATTTTGACTTGCAATTTGAATATTGTCTGACTTGATTGAGATATTCCCAACCACTTAAAGGGTAACGCTTTAAAAGACTTTGGTAGAGTGGACGAAGCAATTCAATGCTATAATGTAGGTTCATCTTACTATGCCAGTTTTGTTTTTAAGTTACTCAACGTTGCTTGTATTTATCTTTAGTTTTTATGTCGATATGTTACATGTCTGCATGCAGCAATGCCTCACTTTACAACCTAATCATCCACAAGCACTTACCAACCTTGGGAATATTTATATGGAATGGTATGTGATTCTCAAGTATTCTTTATTAACATTAAAACAACTGGGGCTGCATGTTGAATGGAATTTAACAATTTCTTTTTGCAGGAACATGGTAGCCGCTGCTGCTTCTTATTATAAGGCTACATTGACTGTGACAACTGGGTTGTCTGCTCCTTTCAATAATCTTGCTATTATCTATAAACAACAGGTATTGATTGTTTTACTGCATATATGCATGGTCTTTCATTCTTACTACTAATGCATAAAGCCTTCACCTTGACATCCTATCATCTCTCCAACGTACGAACCTTCAAATTTCATAAAGCATTTGGAAACACGGTAGCATATATTTCATATCTAGACACGTTTAAGAAAGTGCCATGGTGGATATTTGGGAGGAGGCGAAAGACCCTTTCATTCTTACTACTAATGCATAAAGCCTTCACCTTGACATCCTATCATCTCTCCAACATACGAACCTTCAAATTTCATAAAGCATTTGGAAACACGGTAGCATATATTTCATATCTAGACACGTTTAAGAAAGTGCCATGGTGGATATTTGGGAGGAGGCGAAAGACCCTTTCACAGAGAAAGCATAACTTGCTATGTTAAGAATACAAATAAATGGACAATTACCTGGAATGGCTGAAGTTTATTCTTCACCTATTTAAGCTGTTTAGAATGTTTCCAACAACCTCTTTATATGCTAACATGCAACCCATCCTTCCTTGGTACATGTGGATATAACTTACAAATTGGGCATTGTAGATGGGAGGTATTCAGTTTGGAATCTCTACAGTTATCATTGTTTCTTCGAAGAACACTGTTAGGATGTGGGCTAAGAATTCATTCTTGCTCAGTATTTTTTTGATCAACTAGGATGATTCATGAAAAAGTACTGCTTTGTTGCATTCTTAATTTGTATTGTATTTGCTTTCATCACAGGGAAATTACGCAGATGCAATTTCTTGCTACAATGAGGTTCTTCGCATTGATCCCCTGGCAGCAGATGGGCTTGTCAATAGGGGCAACACTTACAAGGAGATTGGTAGAGTTAGCGAGGCAATTCAGGATTACATAAATGCAATATCTGTGCGGCCGAGTATGGCTGAAGCTCATGCAAACTTGGCGTCAGCTTACAAGGATAGGTATTGTTTTCTGTTCTTTCTTTTGGGCATATAAACGATAATCATCCTACTAATTAGCTCTGTGAATCTGAGAATCTGTTTACCCTAACTGAAATACACAATCTCTTTCCGAATGACTAGATTTGTTGCCTTCAGGAGAGGCACACATTTATTAGTCAGGGGGGCCAACATATTCAAACTTTTAGCAGTTTTTTTTTTGTGTGCTGGAAACGAAACTATTCCATTGGAACTATAATTTCAAGCACTTCTCTATTGCAGTGGACATGTGGAGGCTGCTATTAAGAGCTATAAACAGGCGTTACATCTTCGACCAGAATTTCCAGAGGCAACTTGTAACCTTTTACATACGTTGCAGGTATTTTCTGAATCCTGCATCGGAGGTTCTTGGACCAGCATATTGTTGTGCAACTATTTAGAGATTTGATCAAACGCTTGTTGAAATGAGACAGACATATAATATTATATTGTGTTCTTCTACTCTTATTTTTCTCGTCTTTGCAACATTACAAATGATTGATCTTGAAGTGCAAGATGATAAATAGGAGTGTGCTTAGTAATTCCTTATTCTAACCATGACAACATCCCTTAAGGTTTTGCAGATGAAAAAAATTACTGTTGTGCATGTTTGCTTGTATTCAATCAGTTAGGCATGTCTGTGTTCCGTACTATGCATGCTCTTAGAAGCTCGCCCAATGTACTAATGTACTTGGTGCATCATTTACCAAGTACTGTGTCTTGTCACCAACAAATGTTTTAATTAAATGCGGATGTAGATTTTAATTGAGCTGTGCATCAACCAATTGAAATATGATCCAGTACTTTTTGAAGCTCTTGAATGATGCTAATCATGGCCAGGATGTGCCTATATGTTCATTGATTTTTAGTTCATAAGTCAAATTGACCAACATGTCCTATTTATGAAGACTGCACCTGGTGTATGACGACGCCCATATGACATTTCTATGGATCGAATTATACATAATGCCTTGTGCTGGTTTCTTTTTCCCTGTAAACTAATTTAATCCGATTATTTGTTCCCAGTGTGTGTGCAGTTGGGAGGACCGTGATAAAATGTTTGCTGAAGTTGAAGGGATTATTAGGAGGCAGATCAATGTCAGTTCTCATGTGATAAAAATTGACTCTTATATTACCCTTATATCTGTATCAAGTTATGACCTACTTTCCTTTTCCTTTCAGATGTCTCTCTTGCCTAGTGTGCAGCCTTTCCATGCCATAGCGTATCCTATTGATCCAATGCTTGCACTTGATATTAGGTATGGTCTCTGATAGTTAGTATTGTTGCTAATAGTAGGTAAGCAGTGTGTAGGTACTATTACTGAATTGATCTTTCTTTTTCTTTTGTGCAGCCGTAAGTATGCAGCACAGTGTTCCATAATTGCATCCCGGTTTGGATTGCCTGCCTTCAATCATCCTGCTCCTATTCCCATAAATCGTAATGGTGGATTTGAGCGACTTAGAGTTGGGTATGTTTTGATCATATATCAATATATTTGTTAGGGCACATAATTTCATTAAAACTCTAGTCTCTACTACATTCTAACCATATGAAACATCTTTATCGATCTGCAGTTATGTAAGCAGTGACTTTGGTAATCACCCATTGTCACATCTTATGGGATCTGTTTTTGGGATGCACAATAAGGAGAATGTTGAGGTTTGTGATTTTTTCACTCTTGTTTTGACATGGAAAGCAAACAGCTATATCTATTTGTTTTACTACCTTTACAAACTGAGAATTCTTGTACAGGTTTTCTGTTATGCCTTGAGTCCAAATGATGGAACGGAATGGAGACAGCGTACTCAGTCTGAAGCAGAGCACTTTATTGATGTCTCATCTATGACGTCAGATCTGATCGCCAAAATGATTAATGCGGAGAACATCCAGATTTTAATCAATCTTAATGGTTATACAAAGGTAAACTTATTCCGTCACTCTAGGGTTTTTTTTTTTTTTTTGTAGTTGAATATTGTAAATCTTGCTATGATTTATGCACAATCTACATAAGCTGTTGGTTGAGTTGTTTGAATAACTTATTGACACTTGAATTATGCAGGGGGCGAGAAATGAAATATTTGCTATGCAGCCTGCACCTATTCAGGTTTCATACATGGGGTTCCCTGGAACCACTGGGGCAAATTACATTGATTACTTGGTTACGGATGAGGTAGGGATTGAACCACTTTTGTCATATTTTGCTTGATTATCTGTTTGTCGTAATTGCCTGATATGTTGTCATTGCTCGCAGTTTGTCTCACCTTTACGCTTCTCACATATTTACTCTGAGAAGCTTGTTCATCTTCCACATTGCTACTTTGTGAATGACTATAAGCAGGTTGGCAGTTTTTCCCAGGAGTATATTTTTTAATTTTGATGTGTAAGTTGAGCATAGCTGCATGACGCCTGAATTATCTTTTTTTTGTTTTCAGAAAAATCAGGATGTATTGGATCCAAATTGTCACCACAAAAGATCAGATTATGGTCTCCCAGAGGATAAATTTATATTTGCAACTTTTAATCAGTTGTACAAAATGGATCCAGAAATCTTTAATACTTGGTAAGAACATGATAAATTCATATCCGGAACTGCGTTGCTTAATCGAAGATAGAACATATTGGTGCGTATGCAAAATTTTCGCATCTCACTACTGTTTACTCTTTCTAGGTGCAATATTCTTAAACGTGTACCCAACAGTGCACTCTGGCTCCTCAGATTCCCAGCTGCAGGCGAAATGAGACTCCGTGCATGTAAGTCATGATTGTCTATTTCATAGCCTTAAAGCGAACTGTGATTTTCCACTTCCGAGAAATTGACAATGCAATCCTTTTGTTTTTGTGACTGAAATAAAAACCATTTAGTTGAATAATTTTGTGCTACTTTTGTTCATTATTGGACATCATTCAGATGCTGCTGCTCAAGGAGTGCTGGCAGACCAGATTATTTTTACAGATGTTGCTATGAAAGGTGAACATATCAGGCGCAGTGCTTTAGCAGATTTGTTCCTTGACACGTAATCTTCTTTTCCCTTGATTCATCTAATCTCTATGCAATTTAAGTGTTCAAGTGCTTTAGCAGTTTAACTGTTTCTCCTTCATAGTTACTACACAGTCACCTGGAATGTTGATTGCCTTTTTTTTTTTTTTCATTGTAGGCCTCTATGCAATGCACATACTACTGGCACAGATGTTCTGTGGGCAGGTCTACCAATGGTTACCCTTCCCCTTGAGAAGATGGCCACCAGAGTTGCTGGATCTTTGTGTCTCGCTACTGGACTGGGGGAGGAGATGATAGTTAGCAGGTAGGTCTCATTAGCATATATGTATAACAATTGAGTTTAACATGATTCCTGGTCCCTACTATTTTGCGGATGTTGGAACATACTTCTTGGTCTGCGTAAATTGTCAGTAGAGTTCCCTAATTGTCCAATTACAAAAGTTGCATGCTATTGGTGCTTTTAGGTAATGGAGCGATTATACTAGATTCTTCCAGCTTTGGGTTAAATAACAAAATGTTGATTCTCTTTAGATTTCATTTGGTCTGCAAGCTCCCTTAAATGGGAAGTTTGTAGCAACCCAGTTCTTATTATTGGCAGAATAAACCAAGGTTCTTGAATGTTTAGCTGGTAGTGGAGTTCTATAGCATATGTGTGTAGTTTTCCGGTGGCGGATAATAGGGATAAACTACTGTAGGAGTTCGGTAATTTTTGTAGACGTACCCTTGTTAGTCTGTGATGCTTACTTCCAAGTTGCCTTTCAGAAGGTTGGTAGTATTCTAATATTCCCATGTTGCTCATGCAGCATGAAAGAGTATGAAGAGAAGGCTGTATCTTTGGCGTTGAATCCCCCAAAGCTCCAGGCGCTTACCAACAAACTCAAGGCAGTCCGAATGACCTGCCCTCTGTTCGACACAACACGCTGGGTAAATCTTAATTCTAACCTCCAGTCTTGTATATACTTATCTGCTTAAATTATGTCTTCATAGTAAGAAAGCAGTAGCTTTGCTGGTTAAAATAAGTATTTGAAACAACTTGTTGCAGGTGAGGAATCTGGAAAGGGGTTATTTTAAAATGTGGAATCTGCATTGCTCAGGCCAGCGTCCCCAGCATTTTAAAGTTGCTGAGAACGATTCCGATTTCCCTTATGATAGATAGAGAGAGAAATTAGACGGGATGTAGATAAAATAGGAGACATTAGGAAATTCTTATGCTATGAAATGATGCTCTTTTCATCTTTCTAGTTTGAAGAAGCATCTCCCCCCTCTTTAAGATCTCGGGTTCTGTAAGTGCCATAAAAAATTGGAGATAAGACTATTGCCTATTACGGTTGTCATACGATGGGAGTGGACAACTTTAGCTGTTGATGCTATGGTTCCATACTGATTTATCTTTGGCGTTAACTACCAACTGCCCTTGTAACATTATTGTAGTATTAATGCAATGGTTCATCAGCTTTGATTTGTCCACTTTTGTACTTTCCATACTGCTCTTCTGACTCTGGAGTTCTGGGTTCATAGAAATGAGGTTTGAGGGGTGTTTCTTTTTCCTATTTTCTGCAGCAGCCATAAGTTTGTTTTGCTCAACAACAAAAAAATGTCTCAACGTTCTCGTATCACCAGGCAAGTGCAACCTGGTGGATCGAATGAGCCCATTGCCCAATGACATTCTTGTCATTATCGTTTCTTTAATGGAGATAAAGGAAAGCACCAGCTACTAGTGTCCTTTCGAAACGATGGGAGAACGTGTGGAAGTACACCATGACACTTAACCTTGAACATACTGACTTCCATGTTGGACATGCTTTCCGATTCTTCAATTGCCTAAGAAGAAGGGTCCGGACTCGGAAGAGCCATAACTACGTGCATTGGTTGAACTGTTCAGGGCTTGCTTTTTCCTAGATGGAAGATTTAGAAGATCCATTGATAAGTGGATTAAATTTGCTATGGAAAAAAGAGTCGAGATACTTCAGTTGCAGTTTCTTGCAAGAAGAGTTGGTGATACCCTTTCTAACTATACCTTCCCCAGCGAGCTACTAGGTCTCAATGGAGGTTATGCTTTCACATCCCTCAAAGTTATTTGTTTCCAACATGTTGCGGTGACAGGAGAAATTCTTGAGCACTTCTTGACGAAGTGTCCAGCTCTTGAACGATTATCGGTGTATGCTGCCAGAAGTTTGGTCAGTTTAAGAGTTGTTGGTCCATCTATTGGATTGAAGTATTTGGTTATCAAAGAGTGTCCTGACCTTAACCGCATTCAAATTTGTGAAGCAAATGTGGTTTCATTTGCTTATAAGGGTCGTAAGATTGACCTACTTCTTCGTAATGTGCCATTGCTAACTGAGGTTGATACTGTTACGCGGAGCGTCATAATGATTTTTTGGGGCTTGCTTTGAACCCGCTTTCTATCTGTCTTCCCCAGTTAAAGATTCTGAAGCTGGATATGTGTGGACTTTTCTTGTGTTTCAAGTTATATGTGCAGTTACTCCATCCATACATGTTTGGCTTTCAGGTCCAAAATGAGAACTATGCATTTCCAGTGCTAGAAAATCTAGAGCAGTTGGATTTATTTGTTCATCCACATTATAATAAGGGTCTGCAACATTTAAGTTCTTTCATGGAGGCCTCTCCTTATATGCAGAGACTTGCATGTGTTGAAGGTATATATGGATGCAGTACATGTGCTAAAACTTGCAGTGAGACTAGCACAAATGGAAGCACAACTTAATTAAACTTCTACTAATTAAAGTGCACTCTTTGTTTTCCTTGGTACAGTTGGGTTTTTCACCTTATGTCCATGCATTTGGAGGAAGGAAGCCTGAGAAAGCTGCCGAGCGTCCCCATCATTACCTCAAGGTGGTAGAAATAATCGGTTATCGCCGCCATAAACATAGTCTCAGACATGTTCAGTACTTGGTAAAAAATGTTGTTGCACTGGAGAAAATTATTGTGGATCCTGTCAAGCGTTGGCTTTATGACCCTAAAATAGATAGGGGAAGAACAGCAGTTAGTAAGGAAGCGAAAGCAAGAGCTCATGCTATAAGATACATTGGGGGATAGATTCCTTCCACAGTAGAATATGTATGCCTATAATAGTCTAGTATTTGCCAGGGAATATTCATTTACTTGTGCCCTTTTTTGGGATGTTCCTCAATATTCCTTCATTTAAACTTAATACTTTTCAGGGTTTCCGTAGTCGGTAATAAAAGGACATTTTAATGAAATAATCAAACATAGAATTGTTTAATTACTCATGTTTTGTATGAAATAAAAGGACATTTTTAATGAAATAATCAGACATAGAGTTGTTTTCCATCACCATTGACACTAACCAAACAAAGAGAACTTGACAAAATGAAAAAGAGGGAAGGGAGAAAAGCAAAAGGGACACTCATACGACGTCGTATAGTGGTTGAAGTCAATACGATGTCGTTTTATTTTGCTTTATCAACAAAACAAGAGTAGGCGCTGAGTTTCTGGCACTTTGAGCTCCCATTGCAGCCGATTCAGCACCTTTCTCAATCTCCAGGTAACTCTCTCTAAATTCTTATACTACTATTCAATTCGTCTTTAGTAGAACTACACGAGATCCTGATTGCTCTCAATTTGTACTATTTGATTCTATAATTTTCTGCTTCTCAAAATTTCAAAATCAAGTTTACTTTTTTATTTGCTTAAATCTTGAAACAGCGTGGATTACATACATTCTAGGTGGGTCTGCTCTTCTGTATCTAAATAACTCATGGATGTTCATATCTAGCTATAAAGCTTTGTTTTTTTTTTGTTTTTTATGATCTATATGATTCATCGATGTTCATATTTAGATATAGAGCTTTGTTTTTGATTGAGAATAGTGATTTTAGTAGATTCTAGCTCCTGATATTGTATATGATGTCATAATGCAGGTGTGAATTTTCGGTAGTGATTGTGGAGCTTAGATTAATATTTATACAGGCCATGAAGCCTCCTCCGGCTCAGTTTCCCAACACACCATTCACTTTCCCTTCCTCAATTCCTAACCCTAATCCTAACCCCAATTTGTTCCACTCTCGGCCGCAGAATGTACAACCCGAAATCAACACTCCTCCTTTGCCTCCTGAGTTTTCGACCACAGTCTCATCACTAAGTAACCTCATTTGTGACACTTCCTGGACCCTTGAATCACTTTCCAGTCTGCTTCCTGTCCCGAGCCAAGATGACTCTAAAGACAATGATTGCCTCATTCCCTGCCCTGTTAACCCCCATCACCGTGTGCACCCTCACTCCCTTTTTTCGCACTCACTACGCTGCCCTCACCCTCACCCTCACCCTCTCCACCACCTTCTCCCATCGCTACATTACCCCAAAACCCTCAAATCCACCGACCAATCCCAAACTGGTAAAAGTTTCATTCAGACGCATCATGGCTCAGACCTCTGCTTGTCTTTGGAGCATTACTATGAAGAATTTGGCTGCAACTTTTTCTACCGTGATTGCCCTGGTGTTGTTAACTCTTCTGCGCTGGATGGTTTTAATAAAACATTCACTCTTCCTTCAGTTTTGTCAGCTGAGTGTGCAGATTTTTCCGGTAGAGAAGGTAGGGATTGTGACAAGGGGTGTAGTAGATTTCTACCATCAGAGTATTGGGCTATAAAAAACGAAGTCCAGGGATGGATTGAGTATCCATCGATGTACTCAAACTGTGTACTGCGTGCTATTTTGGGGTTAGGTGTGGTTGGAGAGTGTGATTTGGTAATGTGGGTAATAGCGAATTCGCCCAAATATGGGATTGTGATTGATGTACCCATGAGAGATCATATAGTTTTGCTCATCACCCTGTGCTTAAGGGCAATTGTAAGGGAAGCTCTAAGTAAGGTGAATTATACAAATTCAGAGAGTGGCCGTTTTGAGTGTCCCACTCTGGTTGAGACATTAGGGTGGCTGGCATCTCAGCTTTCCAAACTCTATGGTGAATTGAATGGTAAATTATTTACCATAAATATTCTCAAGCATTGTATACTAGATGCTGCCTTGGGTTCGTTAGTTATCCCATTGGATAAAAAGGTGACAGAGTCTCCTGCTGTAGAAGAATGTTCACTGAATGTTGATGGCAGTTGTGTTAGGGATGATGAAGTTACAGAACCACTAAGCACTGATGATGCATGTAGCATAAACAAAATCATCATCAATAAAGTGGTATGCGTGTCCCAGGTTGCAGCAGCCGTTGCAGCATTGCATGAACGGTCCTTGCTTGAAAAAATAATTAAGGGTGAAAGAGCTTCACAAACCCTTCCTAGATATCAACGGTATGACGTCATGCTCAGTATCTTTCAACTCAGCTTGCTGGCTGGTTTTACTTTCAACATAACAGGTGCTAAGTTTTAAAATCTAATTGAATTTAAACTAGAGTAAGAGCAAATAAAATTAAGAAAGGTAAACAACAATGCTTATTTATTTAGATTTCCAATAATAAATGCCATTTTTTTATTTGTAGAGTGCTTGAGCATAATTATGTCTCACAAAGAGCTGATGAGGAGCGGAAAAATCGGAGTCAGTATAGACCAATTATTGACCATGATGGGCTGCCTCGGCAGCAATCAAGTAACCAGGTACAAGTTAATAGCATTTCGGGATACGATTAAAGAAACATAATTTCTCTCCGGTAGTGTTCAAGTGTATTTTTAAGTGTGGTTCTAATCGACTGAAGGAGTAAACCTACTGATAGCCTGAAATCTGGTTCTTCTCACATTTTTATATGATGTTTTACTATATTGTTATTTTCAGGCAGTACTTCTTGAAAGAACCTTCTTCGAATATTAACAATTGGTTTCTCTCTTAGAATCTCTGAAGTTGTTTTTCTTTTATTGTTATATGCAAGGAAACAAACAAGACCAAGACTAAAGAAGAGTTATTGGCAGAAGAAAGGGACTACAAACGACGAAGGATGTCATATCGTGGCAAAAAGGTGAAGCGTACAACTTTGCAGGTAAGGATCAAGATCTTATAACATTACATCTTAAATCCTTGTTGCCTACATATATCATTATATATGTCCCATTTGACAACTAAGATACTTCTCATTAGTTCTGTTTTGGCTTTTATGACTGTATTTTAATAAAAGTGTAATAGAGTTTAAGTTAGAGCGAAGCGAAAAAAAATAGAGTCAAATAGCTTAATCCCTTTGCATTTGAGATTAATGCCTGATTGGCAAGTAGAACACTCAAGGGCAGTGAAGCTGCCAAAAATAGTTTTGGCTTACAGTTTTCTTATGTAGTACACAAAATGGTCCTTCAGCATATTGTTTGTTTGGAATATAGCTTATAGACATAAAAACATTGTCGTTATAATTTAACACCGTCCATTGTTGTGGCACCAAAGGTAGGAGACTAGGACGAACTCCAGAGAAGCCATGAAACATTGACATCAGTTCTTTTCACGCCTTTTCAATTTACTGATAATTTATATTTACCTTTTATCCTTTATAAAGGTTACCAGGGATATTATAGAGGAATACATGGAGGAAATCAAGCAAGCTGGAGGAATTGGATGCTTTGAGCGAGCAATTGAAGGGCAAGGGAGCATTCCATTCAAACTACCTACTGCTGCTGATGATAATCCAACAGAAAGAAATAACGAGTCAGAAGGAAGTAGCCCAAGTCATTCTAGGAAACAATCACATTCACGGTATAATATCCATTCTCCAATATCCGGTCATGCTTCTGCCATAGATCAAGAGAAATCAAGACATAGCCTTCACCGCGAATATCTAGAAGATTCTAGAAATGTCAGTAATAAGCGTGATGCAGAATATTATTCCAGAAGCCCAGAAAGGTCCCAAAATCGTCGATGGTCATATGGGGAAAGTGAACAAGACCATCGGCAGGGGAGCAGTACCAAGCATTGTGAAAGAAATCGGTCATCCAAGTATCATGATAGTAGATACAAATATCATGATGATAGATCATCTTCTCTTTCAAACTTGCACCAGAAGTCAAAAGTTGAAAGGGGTGGGAAGATATCTGAGAATTATAGGTCAAACTCTCAAAACAAAAGTACGTTTGACGATAGATATGATCCCTTGGAAGCTAATGACAGATATGAAGAGGATCTCTCTTCTAGCAAAAAGTATGCTAGAGAAGATATTCTGTAAATGAGCAAAGTCCGGAGTACAGTTAGGATTCAGAGTGGAATCTGGGGTAAGTTATCCTTGCTTTTCTTCTATGTATTTGTTGTATGCTGTTGTCTGATTTTGAGAGTGACCTTTCCTTTGTGACATGGTTTATTGACACAATTTTGCAGTACGAAGTCATCAGGTTTCAGCAATATTAACTTCATCTGTATCCTCCTTTGTATCCTTGACTGTTTTTCCTGTCATTCGTTAAGCATTTAGATTTAATTCATTGATCCGAATTTCTTAATCATTCTTGTTCTGAATAGAAGATAATAAAATATTGTTTGTACTGGCATGATAATTTCCACGAATATCATGGTTTTCGTAGCCCTCTTAATTTACTGAAGTCTTCTTGTTTGTATGTACAATATACCTTCTAGATATGGAAAAACCGAATCAAATTCAGCTATTTCAGCATTGATGTTATTTAGAATCATGATAGTAGAAATACACTAGCGGGATGTGCTAGCTTATCTCTGTCTAACAGAATCTTCTCCAACATGAAAGGAGTAAAATATCAATCCAGCGGATCATGGCATAGCCCCCTAAACCATTATGTTAGCTACTTTGCTTACACCTTTCAATAGTGCAAGCAAATGACATTCAAGATTCTAGCAACTAGTTATTGCCATATTGAGATCAAGTCGAAATGAAATCCTTTGAAGGTTTATTCTGTTTGTTTTGAATAAAATTATATACACATACTTTCTCTCCTCTTTGGAATCAAAGATCAATGTGAAATGATATAAATTCTTACCAACTGCGAGCAAGTTCCTGTGCACATAAGGGTTGACAGGTTTGTGAATTGTGATTGTTGGATGCAGAGCAGAGTATCGTTATTTTTTCCATTGGGGATGCTGTAACTACCCTCTTAGTTTTGTTCCTATTTTGTTTATTGATTAATAGATGAAAATTACTTGCTTTTCTCATAGCATACCTCTTTTGGTTGAAGTTTCTGATATCCCATCTCGCTGCATGTAGCTACAAGAACACAGCTTCTGCTAGATTGGTAATAAGGGCTAGTATGAGTGTTGATCTCATGCTCAAAGCTTCTCTGTCCCGCATGGAAGTTCAAGATGAGAAAGATGGATGCAGCAGACTACTGGTCTTTCAGCTTTTGTGGTATGTAATGATACTTCGCTCAAAGAATGCAAGTTTATTGCTGTTAACCAGTCCTTATACTAGTCTGAATATAGCGCCTGGCTTCTTCCCCCCCATTGAAATATGCAAATGGAAGAAATGTATTTCTGAGTATTCTGGGTATTTATACAGATGTTTCAGACATAATATTGGCAGTTTTTTAGCTCAGTTTCATGTACTGTTGTATTCAAGCGTCTTAGGTTTTGGGTTCTATGAGCTTCTTTATCCGATTCTTCTGTCGGACAAAAGGAATAGCATAGACTAAATCCTCTAGAGCAACCACCCCTTAATTGTTTTACGTGCTCTGTGCTCTCCTTCGGCTCATTACTTCCACGACATAACTAGGCAGTAGTAAAAGGAGGGTGACGTGTATCGTCAACCTTGTTGCTTTTTGACCAAACGGGGGTTAACGTTTACAGTTGTACCCATGATTTCGTTGGCAACCCTTGTTTTTCAAAGGGGGTTACATAACCGGAGAAACGAAAATAAAGAGAAAATCCACAAGGGTGCAGACTGCAATAAAGAAAAGACACGGAAAAATTTCAAGTGCACCCCTAATGTGTTACATAATTCAATTTTACACATTCAGTGATGGTAAACAGCAACCACACCCGGTGACTCGATCACTCTCCTCACTTGCAGTGACTGACAGAGGACTATAGCAATACATACATTACGGACATATTGTGGGGTAGTTTTATACCATTTGCCAGTTGAAACTCGAGTTTGCGTGTCACACTCTCAGATACCCCAAAGAAAAAACAGAGCAAAACAAATACAGAGACTTCTTCTTCTTCTTCTTCTTCTTCTTCTTCTACTTTTGCTCTGACAGATGATGAAGAAGAAGCTCACAAGTCTCTCTCTGACAAAAACTCATTAGTCTGAACAAGCCAGTTGAGCAATTCTCCTCTGTAGTTTTCTTGGGTTTCTTGACAAATGGCCAGGACAGGTGTCTTGGAAGATACTGATAAAGAAGCAGCCATGGAGATAAAGAAGCAGTTGGGGAAGCTGGTCAAGGACATTCTTGAAGAAGAAGACTACAGAGTGGAGACTGCTGAGGAGGCTATGAGGGCCTTGTCTTCTTTGAAGAACTTGAAGATGTCTCAAAAGTCTCTCTCTTTCAAACTTGGTGTTCTTGATGTTCCTCAGGAATTTCGGTGTCCTATTTCTGGAGAGCTCATGACTGACCCTGTTGTCTTGGCCACTGGACAGGTATGGAATTTGTGAGCATACCCTTGTTTGATTTCTTACCATTTTGACTATGCATGCAAGAAACTGATCTAGTACTTGAAATTCTGATCATCCTTGGTTCTGGGATTGTGCTTTTTGTTTTTCATACTTTTGGGGTGTCAATGTCGTTTATGTGCTTTTGGAGTTTGGGGTTCAAGAACTTTTAGAGTCTGTTATTTCTGCTTGATCTTTCAAGACCCAACAAGAAAATCGATTTGGAGTGTCAAATTTGTGAGTTTAAGGCTTTGTCAATTATGGAACTGTTTTTGCGAATGTGAGTAAGTGTTGCTCTATTCCTCCATTAAAAATTGAAAAGGCCGAAACTTTGGCTTTCATTGATTACAAATGGGTCGTTGCTTATTGAACTTCTTGACAGTATCTGTAATTATAAAGGCTCCAATTGGTTTTGCTATGAATGAGGCTTGCTTACCTTATGAAGCTTGATTTCATTTTAAGTTTGTACAATTTTCTAACCTTCTTAATTTCTTTCGATGAACTGCAGACTTATGATAGGCCATTCATCCAGAGGTTGTTGAATGAAGGCAGCAGGACGTGTCCTCAGACCAAGCAAGCCCTTGCTCATACTATCCTTACCCCGAATAACTTGGTCCAACAATTAATTTCAAAATGGTGCGAGGACCATGGTATTGAGTCTCCGAAACCTGTTCAGGATATTGGTGAGGAAGTTGTCACCAGCGCAGACCGAAATTATCTGAGTGCACTGCTCGAGAAGACGAGTTCATCATCCCTGTCTGATCAGAAAGAAGCAGCAAAGAAACTCCGGCTGCTAACAAAGAGGAGTTCATCATTTCGGGCACTATTTGGAGAGTCTGCTGAGATCATTCCACATATGCTGAGTCCACTTTCACAGTGCCAGGTGGCCACTCACCCTGACCTTCAAGAAGACTTGATCACGACTTTACTAAACATTTCGATTCATGACAACAATAAGAGATTAGTCGCTGAAAACCCCTTGGTGATCCCTCTCCTTATTGAATCCTTAATGTCTGGAACAATTCAAACAAAAAGCAATGCTGCTGCAACTTTTTTCACATTATCAGCCATTGATTCCAACAGGATTGTTATTGGCACATCCGGTGCTCTCAAACCTCTGATCGACCTGTTACATGAGGGGCATCCATTAGCCATGACGGATGTTGCTATGGCCATATTCCGCCTATGTACAGAACTTGACAATAGAGGAAGAGCCGTAAATGCTGGAGTGGTGTGGGTGATTCTGAAGAAGATAATGGATGGTGTATTCGTTGCTGAGTTGCTGGCTATACTTGCAATCATTTCGACCAATCAGAAGGCTATTCAGGATATGTGTGAGCATGGCGCTGTGTCTTGCTTGATTAGGATAATAAGGGAGAGTGATTGTGAGCGCGACAAGGAAAACTGCATTGTAATCCTTTACAATATCTGCATGAGCGGTCGGTCCAAACTGAAAGAGATTAAGGACGAAGAAATGGCGAATGGTTCATTTTCTAGACTTGCACAGAGTGGAACTTCAAGAGCTAAGAGGAAGGCCATTGGAATTCTTGAGAGGTTGAAGACTGGTTCAGTAACACACACAGCTTGATGGAAATGGTACTTTCTGTTTTTCATTTTTGACCTCCACAAAAAGAAGGTACATTACCCCATGACCCCTTGTAAATGCTATCTACACTTTGCTGTTATACTCCCCAATATCTGCTTCATAACCTGTACAAAAGTAGTCATACATTACCTGGAATGCAACCTAGGCAAGTTTTCCATTTGAGGCCTACAGACATTGTAAATCTCATCACTATGAAATTCACAAGTACTTGGTTTTTCTGAGTTGTATTAGCTGTCCCATTTTCTATTTCCTGACATGTCCAATTAGTGCCAGCTACTCTCTGAAATGCCATCATTTATCTATTTGTATTATTTGACTGATATGATGGTATTTGGTATTTGGTTTCTGTTCATGTAAATCTCATTGGAAACTCCCCTTCACAACTACTCTATAGTCTTGAATTTTCTGCGATGTTATGTTGGTCACTATTTGTGCAATGTCGCGTACACTGAACTAATCTAATGGATCACATCTCAAGAGTTTCAATACTTAGCGTGTATCATTTTCTATTTTCTGACATGTCATGTTTGAGCCAGCTGTGAATATAACTCTCTTTGAAATTCCAACATTGATTCATTTGGATAATTTTACTCCCATGATGGTATTTGGTATGTTGTCTTTATTCAAAGAGGATTTGGTCAAGACCTATTGAATTAGAGTGATCTGTAGGGTCTTCCTTGTTCAACTTTAAGAGTGTCGGCAAGCTGAGGCACCATTACCGCACAGTTTTGAAACCTCTTTTGTTTTAATGTACTAATCCAAATTAGTGGACAAAGTACTCTACTTTGATGTTTAATTATGTCTTTCAATGACGGTGCCATAAGATTTGTGCCTAACTTTAATCAGGAAAGAAAAGAAAAAGAGGTAATTAGGGGGTAGAGTGATGCTGAAATCTGGTCTTTCGTGCTGAAGCTGACTCACTATGCCATCACCAAGATCACATTACAAATCTAAATGTGGTATTGTGGTGGGTGAATCAACACCCAGAGAAGCTAGGCTACTTGATCTTGAATCTTAGTGGAGAAAGAATATTTGTGATGCTCTCTATTTTTATCTGTGTTTTCTTTGTTGTTAGGAATGTACAAGTACTAGTCTCATAACCAACTCTGTAGTTTAATGAATGATCACTAGAACAAATTGGCTTCTCAAATATTCTCAGACATACTGGTTGGACTCTCAAATATGAACGCTGCGTAGTAAGTTTCCTCTTGTTGCTTCAACCTTCCAAGGTCTATAACTCATCTCTTCTTATTTCGAAAGGCTAAATTATAATGCTCTATCTTTGTTCACTCGGTACGTAGTAAGATATTCTGCTATACTCTTTATTATATGTTTGTGTATCAAAGAGTTTACACTGCAGCGGAACTCAATGGTGAAAAATCGAAGTAGATCATAATCATATTCAGAAGCATTTAGTTAAAGAGTTGCTTTTATGAAGTGCAAATACTCTTTGGTTATGGAAACATGTATACTGAACAATGCAAATGCCATGCCTTCTTGACATGACAGTAAGTGAACATCAGCTTCTGCAGAATCTAATTCTGGTGGACAATTAGCCTGTTGAACGGTGTAGAAGGTTAGGTTCCAAACTTTGGGTTGCAAGAAAAATCTCACGTCTTACTCCCAAGATTGTAACACATAGGAAAATGCTGACCACAGTTCACTAGATGGCCCTGCAGACCCCATCCATGTCACTTAGTATGGAACCCAACCAAAACAAGTGGGCAATCCAACTGAAGTCATATGCAGCCTGCTTGTGATCTTAAGACATTTGCTTGTCCTATTTCAATAAAAGCTAAATATTCATGAACAACTTTTTGGATAACAAAAGTAGAAGATGATGAAGAATCTGATTTCACTTAGGTTTATCAATATACAACTAATATGCTACAAAGAGAATTCGACTAACAAACTTCTCACCTATAATGAGAGACTTATATTACTAGACCAAATGATACTAGACATTAATTTATTTTTATTTTTAAATAAAAATGGGTGAGACAAGCAAACTCCATACTAAAAATAAAATGTTAGGATAAAATGAGCAAGTAGGGTAAAGTGAGCAATTGGTAGGGTACGTGACAATATCTGCACCAACAAAAAAACGATCCTCAGATCCATTCTCTATCTATCTCGCATAAACCCTAATGAAAAATTACAATCGTCATGACTGCTCTCCCAGACTTCAAGCGTATAAGGAAAGCGGCCCCGAAAGTTTATCACCGCCGCCGAATGTATGTCTCCTACCGATCTATTTCTTCTTCTTCTTCTTCTTCTTCTTCTTCTGTTTTTAGCGATTTTACCAAATGTTGTAGAGATCTCTACTTGATCTATGTCGATCATGTTTGATTTACCTTCTTTCTTTACTTGTTATAAAAGTTTCATTTGGTGTAATTTCCCTCATCGCTTCGGTTATGCTTGTTGTAAGTTTTGTTACATGCAAACCCTAACTCTTCATCTGTTTATCTATCAGACGCCTAGACCGAATCAGTGCTTTGCCAGATGACGTTGTTTATGGTATAGTGTCCTTATTGCCGATAAAGGACGCTGCAGCAACTAGTGTCCTTTCTAAGAGATGGGAGCATGTGTGGAAGTTTAGTGCTTCTCTTAATTTTGATGTTAATGTTGGAGATGGTGAACCTTTTGCTCACTTCCGTGGACTTGAACCCAATGAAATGAAACAGGAAAGCCATATATATATCGACTGGGTAGACTCTGTGATGAGAAGACATAAAGCTCCCACCATCGAACGATTTAGGGTTTGCTTTGATTTAGATTCTCAGTTTACAACATCAGTCGATAGTTGGGTTGAGTTTGCGATGAATAAGAGAGTTCAAATACTTGAATTGGTATTTAGGAGCGTATATACCATCAGGGGACCTAACTGCAGGATTGATCGTAAGATATATCCTTTCCCCTCGAAACTATTAGGGTTGGAAAAGGAGTCCAACTTAAAGCTTAAGCATTCGGATTCTACTGATGAAACTCCAAGTCTACACTCCTGTGGATGCAATGGATTCAACTTTCTTAGGGTTCTTCATTTCAGGGAAGTTAATGTAAAGCAAGAAGATCTTGAGCATTTCTTGTCTAAATGTCCAGTTCTTGAGAGATTAACCGTGGAGTCTGCCAGAAGTTTGGTAGGTTTGAGAGTTGCTGGACCCTCGATTGCATTGAAGTATCTGGAACTAAGCAGTTGTGCTGCCCTGAAGAGCGTACAGATTTGTGACACAAACCAGCTGGTTTCTTTAACTATTTCTGGAGCTGCTGAGATTAGCCTACTTCTCAGTAATGTACCCTCACTTGTTGAGGTCTCCTACAATAGATCTAGGTCCATGGATTTGCCGCATTTCTTTACTCAAATTTCACGTTGCACTCATCTGGAGATGCTCATGCTGAATATTAGTGTCATGGTTAGTGTATATAACTATATATTTATAGTGCTTTTGTTTTCCTTTTACTTTTGTTGAGATAGGTGAACCTTATATTTGTGTACCACACTGCATCGATATGAGAAAAACAAACCAGACATACTAGACTTCATCGTTGTGGTTCTCCTACCATTCTCGATCCCAAAGTGGCAGTTGTTTCTTACTGTACTTTGTTTTCAGGACTACAATCCCAGTCTTGCCTTCCCTAGTTTTGCAAATCTCAAGCGGTTGGAACTTATGGTCGAACAAGACAGCGAGAGGGGTCTTCAGAACCTGATATCTTTCCTGCAGGCATCTCCTTATTTGGAAAAGCTTGTGTTGAAGGTATGTTACTTGGTTCTATATGTAGTTGTAAAAAAAAATTAAAAACGTACTGTTCATTGTCGTCAATAATGCATATATAATAATTCATCAAGAATCTAGCTAGCTACCCAACTACAAAAACAAGTAATTGTGATTTTCTTTTCTCGGACGTGTTGATGTATTGGCCACGCTTAATGGTTATTCCTTAACCAAATTCCAACTTTGATGTTTGAATTATTGCTCTAGCATTTGATGTCTGATGAATGCAAGAAAAATCTTGGTGTAGTTGGAGCGATGGGCGACCCGCGCATACTACAAGATAATAGGAAACGTAAAGGAAATGGCACAGTGCCCTCATTTTCACCTCAAGGTAGTTGAAATAGAAAACTATCGGGGTAAATCATGTGCTAAGCATGTCAAGTATTTGATCAAAAATGCCGTTGCATTGGAGAAGATTGTTATCAAACCCATTGGTAAGCTAGGTCCTAATACGGTGAACGGTGAAAGAGAAGAAGCTATGGGGAGAAAACATGCTATGCGCCTTAAACGAGAAGTGCCTTCGTCTGTAGAGTTTGTGTGCATGTAGTAACCATCGTGCTTATATTACCTAGGATTGAATACTTCATGCACTGTAAGAGCATTTTCAAGTACATACTCAAGTCTCAAATTTTGTCTTCATTTAAGTTCATTTAAGTTTCTAGCTTCTTTTAGATTTTAACTTGGATCGATATGCGATAGATAGTTGTTAGTTTTACCATGTTGAGTTATGTTCCCCTAGTTATTGATTGTTATGTTGTATTTTTTTTTTTTTTTTTTTTACGATTTTATGTTGTAGCTAGTACATTGGCTAGTAGAGTGTAGTATTCTTGATACAACTTTGTCTAATGAAGTTGGAGTTTGATTAACCAAGAGTGATTCTCTCGACACGGTACGTATGAGAATATTAAGAAGATGATAAGCTTTCAATTTCATTTTAAGCAACAGCATAGTCTTCTCCAATTTGCATCTTGCAGTAAAAGCTCTTTAGTCAGAAGGTTGAGATTTACTAGTTTTGACTTGGGTGTTTCTTGGTGAGAGTTGTTTTTAAGTATGTACCACGTTAACGGTGTAACACTTGGAGAAAATTTTGATGGTGAAAAGAAGAAAATATCATTAGCAACTTAGGATATAAACTAGCCTTTCTAGGTCTTTGACATCAGCTCACAAAATCAATAAGAACAAAAAGAGAGGAACTTAATGGCATTACTTCAAAGTTTTATCTAATTGCGATTGTTACATCCCCATTAAAATTAAACAGAGCAGCGCCTAGTGTTTGTGACATATTTCCCTAGTGATCGATCCTAAAGGGGCATCCTTTCCTTTCCTATGAGCAAATGAAACCCCTCCCTGCGGATTGCAGACTCATGAAGCGCAAGCAGGCACCAAGCAGGAGAATAATCCCAGCATTTTCTTCTGCAAAAACCAAAACAATGTTAGGTACAACTATTACCCAGCTGCCAATGTTGAGAAAAACACACGATAATAATACTATAAGCCAGCATAGATCAAGTTGGTATTAGTCAATTCAGAGTCCAAAATGGATTTGAACTTTGAAAATTGGAAGCCACTGGAGGCCATTTTGTCAAAACTCATCATGTGTTACTTTAGACAATTGGGCATAAAGATTCATAAGTTCATATTATATTAGAGTATGAGATTGAGAAGAATGGTATATGTGTTCAGAACACACCCGCTTGGTAGAGTGAAGGAGCTCAGGTGGTATCTTGTAGAGGTCCTCATCAACAGGCTTTGGAGGCCTCCTTGATCGCAAAACGGCGTCGTTGCTGCGACTTTGACACTGCTGGTATTGTAACTTTCTTGGCGGTGCAGTCACGTCGTCATGGACCTTAGCTTGGTGCTGTAGCTTCTTTTGCTCCTTAACATGCGGGTTATGAGTGCTTCTCTTTTCTCTCCCTCTTGCAATTGTCTGCAATTACAGTGTGACCATCATCAGTCATGAGTAGTCATCAAAACAACATCGATCACTTCATTAGTCCTCAGCACCCACAAGTTAAGTCCCAAGTTAAGTGCATGATCAACTTTTGGTTGCTAAATGACATTGAAGGCCTGATGGGTGCTTAAAAAGAAATCTGGTCGACTATGATTTGATCTAACAATGGAACACATTGGTAAGAGGAATTCGAACTAAATCATATTTACAGTGATATGGGGTTAGAAAATTAGAGACTATAGTAAAAACAATAACAAATCAAGAATCATAATTTCAAAAATATTAAGAGTTTAGGCTACAAGACCCTCTTTCCCATGTTTTTGAAATGGGTTTCTTCAATTGCTATATGAATTGAGATTCTAAAAGAAAAAAATAAATTGCTATATGAATTTGAGAAATGCACTAAAAACTTTGTCTGTCTTACACGAAGTATATCTGAGCAGTCAGTAATGTATGTACTCCCTAGCTCATTATATACCAACCAAAATTTACAGACTTCATTGAAACTCCACCACTCATTACTCATTAGAAACATAAATATCCCCAGTAAACCATTTTTTTGGCTAAGAAATATCCCAATAACCATAAGAATGAAATTGTGTGACAAGATTCAACCTTTTTTGCCAAACTTGACCCAGAATAGTAACAAAAATCCATAGTGATGAAAACTAAGGAGGTAAAAGAGTAAATGTGGGAACCTTTCGAGAATTGGGAGCTACAATCCGAGAAGGCTTCTTCTTTATCTTCTTAACATCAACAGCATACAAGTCAGCATGAAGATAGGCTGCCGGTATATCACTCTCACCGGAAGACGAGCTGAACCTGATCAAACCGGCTTGCCTCGCACACTCGAAATACTGAGTGATTGGCAGCTCATTGGCATAATCCCAGTCCCCAAACGCCGGGATTTGACCGCTGCGTTTATAATAGTCCTGCCACCACCATCAGCAACAACCATGACAATTCAGTAAGATAAACCAAACACACACACAAGATAAAAACAAGTGAAGCAAGCACTGAAGTAATGTTGAAGAAGATTACTTACATCCATTGAGGAAGAAATAGCGAAGAGACAGGAACCCAATAAGCTTAAAGAATGGAAATTTGATTGGGAAAGTTGGACTGCGAAAGTGAAAATGGTGGGAGTTAAAAAGGGAGCAGGTAGGTTAAAAGAGGCAAGGGGGGAGGTGGGGTTGTGCAGAGAAGCTCCAGAGGAGGGTATAAATACTGGGTCAGAATGCGAAGAAGGAGAAGAAGAGGGAATCTAGGAGAAAAGAGAGATAGTACTGAGATGGATAGATCTTTACTTAGACTTTTATGGCAATGCAGCACAGTTAGGTCAGTAGCCTCAGGTTCTGAACAACAAAGGGACCTTGTTTAGGGGGATGGGCTCAGCAAGCTGCTGTGGCTTATGATGGTTACAGTTGCTTGGTTTGGACTCTGGTGTATGTCATAAGAGAAAAGGAAGGAGCTAGAGGAGAAAAGCTGCTTTTAGCTTTTGTGGTGGAAATAAGTAGTTTAGTTGACTCAGTGGTTATGGAAGTATGCAAGAGTCCAATGCCACATTGCAGCCATGCCTAGAGGGAGAGGGGAGAGACCCACCTTATAAATATGGCAGTTATAAAGACTAAAGAGGGTTTTCCCCAGACAGGTAGGGACCTTACAGTACTGAGACCTAATTTATAATGTTGTGAGAGAGTGAATTCAACTCAACTGTAGAGGAAGCATGAGAGGAAGTATGGACAAGTTGAAAAGGGCATTGAATTTTAAATGGGAATAGGTGCTGCTGAACTTTTGGTTGCTGCTGGCTGCGACGTACTACTGTTGGGTGACCTATAATCTAGACAAGTGAAAAGGTGAGGGAAAAGTTCTTTTTGGAGAAGTGAAAACGCCCATTAATAAGGGATCTTGTCCATTTCTTGTAGCACCAAGCTGCACAAGGAGAGGGGATGGTGATGCATGGGGAGATTGAACAGCACATATTACATGACCATGCCATACCCATGTGAAATGGCTTGAGCTCAGTTTGCTGCAGAGTTTATGTTTATTCTCAAGAGCCTAGACATTACTAAGAGAGAATATGTAGAAAAAAAAAAAAAAAACCATATATAGTTAAAAGAAAAATATTAAGTTACTTGCCATGAATATGAAATCCTAAGGCAAAACAATGTGATTAGTGACAAACCTGTGTAGACGGAATAGTTTATGCGTTTTTCACGTAATTGAGGATATCATAATTCATACTGAGATTTGTTGAATGTATTAATATATTGAAAAGTCGTACATAATTTAATATTCTCATAGTACAATCAAATTTATAATAAAAAAGAAAAAGACAAGTGTGTGCTCATCAAATGTGTTATGCGTTAAAATAAGACTAAATGAAGACGTTTTGAGATTATACGAGAATGATGACTCGAAAAACTGTTTAACTTTCAGTTTTCCATCATTATGAATAACTAAAAGCTAGCATCCGATATAAAAAGACTAGTGAGTGAATTGCTAAAAGAAAGACGTACTGAATGAGGGAGTGAGTTCTACCCAATTAAGAAGCTAATGATCATGAACACTTTCTAGTTAAACAAACCAAAGTCAATTACTGAAAATGCCAATTTGGGGGGTGGGGGATCTCGATTGTTTATGGTTTTACACTACCCTGGAGTTGGAGGTTATTATTATTAGTAAAAGGTTTTTCATTTTGAAATATACATGGGGACTCAATGCCAGAAGTTCCATTTTCAAAACAGAGCACCAGTGTCAGAAGCTCATGCATGTGAAGCTGCCTGAGAATCTGTGACTCTACAAAAATCAAACTATAATCTAATCCTTATAATATATAGTCGAGATTACGAACATAATATATCTTGAAAAACATCCTCCCCGTAGATATTTCCAGATTCTTTTCTCATGTGTTTGGGGAAGAAGAAAACCCAAGCGCAGCAGAAGGGAAAGGGCATCGAGAAGTGCTTCCCTCGAGGAGTAGTAGTCCCTCTAATTCTGACTCTTATTTTCCTTCTTACATTTTTACACTGCTCAAAAACCTGTGAACAAGAAAACGTAAAAAGGGAGAAATTGACTCCTCCCCAAGGTAAAAGCTTTGGGGGTGGTGCAAAAATTGACCTAATAATATAAGGGTCGGTCCGCAGAAACATGTCTAAGAGCATCTTCAATAATCCTACTCAAAACCCATACTCAAACTCATTTTTTGACTCACCCAAACCTATTACTATTCAAACTCATATTTCATCTCCAACCATTTTGTCAAAACCCATACCCATACCCAAATTTTAATAATTTTATATAATTATTTAACAACAAA
Organism: Potentilla sterilis; assembly: GCA_963682095.1. Lineage (NCBI taxonomy): Eukaryota > Viridiplantae > Streptophyta > Magnoliopsida > Rosales > Rosaceae > Potentilla > Potentilla sterilis. The sequence goes on along the minus strand of OY821756.1, from coordinate 747,753 downwards.
TGAATTATATAAACTATAGATATTAATTATATAATATATTTTAATATGTGTTGGACTAAATTACAAAAATTAATTAATTTAAAAAAAATTAAAAATTAAAAAGTTGTTATTTTGCAAGGAGATGACAGAATGTTTGGACTTTGGAGTGTAAAACAATGAAGAAAATGAGAGGTATTTATAGATTTTGTGGTATATTACTGTTCCAACTGGTAAATTATTTTATATATTTTTCAGTATTTTTTTTTCTATTTTCAGCCATTTTTTATGCTTAAATGTGACGCGGCTCCCGTCCATCAACAAATGAGTTTCCTTCTTCAATTCCTCCCATAAATGGGTTGAGTTTGGGGAAGGAACCCATAATTGGGTATGGGTTTCAATCGTTGGAGATCAAATATTTTGAGTTTTGGGTATAGGTTTGGGTTTTTTCCTACTTGTTGGAGATGCCCTAAGAGCACCGGCACCAGCGAGCAACCGGGCGAGCAAAAGGTGGGGCCGACGCGTTTGCTCGAGCAAGATGGAAGAAGAGCACGCATCGGCTTCGAAAGGTGAGGCGAACTGCTCGAGCAGTCAACTGGTCTTCGTACTCGCCCATTCGCTCGAGCAAACTTTGCTCTGGCATTTGCTCGAGCAAGAGGTGGGGCCGGGCCTTTTTTTTTTCTTTTCGGCTGCTGGAAGAGGGTCGACGACGTGTGGAGCACGCTGCCTCGAGCTAGGAAGGATCGGAGATGACGCCGAGCGCCGCCCTCGAAGGCGGCGGTCGCTCCCGAGCGTATCACGGTTCCTCCCACATCGACCAGCTCCGCTTCCCTCTTAGTTCAAAAGAAAGAGGGCGTCGAGCCCGTCATTTTGGTGAGTGGCACGTTGGCTGGCGTCGCCGGACAGCGGAGAACGGAGGCCGGGAAGGGCCGGACACGGCGAATTCCAGAGGAAGAAGACGATGAACAGTTGAATTAATGCTAGGGCCAATTAGAAGCTGCCACGTGGCAGTTTGACCGGTCAATTAAAAAGGCAACGGTCGAATCAATCTGGGCCTTCCATTTGAATCAGAAATTTTGATCCAACGGTCAGAATTAAAAGGCAACGATCAGAACGGAAATAAACCCAAAAAATAGTAAAAAAAAAATCCCAAAAATTTCAAAATTCTCCCAAAAATTTGCCTATAAATATTACTTCAATTTCATGTAATTTTAATTTTCGAGAAATAAAAATGAAATTTATTTATTAAGATGAAATAGAAATACATATTAAAATTAACACGCATACTTAGATTGATGGATGAAAGATGTGAGTATAGAATGACCGATTTTAGACCTTTTATAGCCAAGTGGTCGAAAATCTTATAAAAAATCAGCCATCAATTATTTTGCCGACAATGACGTGGCAGTGACATGTGTCAATTATCTATTAGTCGAAAATCTTATCAAAAATCAGTATCAATTATTTTACAGACAATCACACGTGGCCGTGGCACGTCTCAATTATCTATTAGTCGGAAATCTTATCGAAAATCTTGGATAATATCGAGTCGATAATGATACGTGGCACATTATTATTGGTGGTTAATCTATCCGGTAAAAAAAATTTAATCATTTCACAACAAGACAAAACTGAGTTGCTCAAGCAAATTGTTAATGGGCGTGTGAAAAAATCGATTTGGTTGAGCAAAATTTGATTTTCATTTACTTGATTGCTTCTGGGCCTACCAGGTGTTTGAGCAAGATCATTTCATGGGTGCGGATGCTCTAAGGGATTGGGATGAAAGATATGAAATTGGGGTAGGGTGAGGACCGTGAGGTAAGCTTGTAAGGGTAGGGGTCCTCTAAATTGACCAAACTGAAGGGTGTATGGTAAAGTCAACACTTTCACATCGTAGACACAGATACATGTGTGGTGAGAGTGTGAGAGAGTGAGTGAGTGACACTGCCAACCGACCAAAGCATTAGGATTAAGGGGCCCCTACACTGTGTCCTAAAACCCACGACTTCTCCCTTTGTATCGAGGGCAGGTTACAGTAGCCATTTCACACCAACTTCTTCCACCACTATTTCTCCATGTGAAGAACTGGCCATCCAAACGGATTCCGGCAGGCAAGGTCGGTCGGTGGTGGTGATCTGGTGTTTAGAAAGGGCAACAAGTTTCTTTGTTTATCTGACGTTCTCCAAAAGGAAAAAGAAAAAAAAAAGTATATTATCGAATTATAGTCGAGTTACGTTTGTTCTTCGTTTGTTCTTAGTGGCTTGCTTACACTTTAAAATAGATGTTGAGTAACAGATAATTGCAAAAGGTGATGTTCAATGGCTCATGTGCTCGTTTGAGTCAAATGTCAAGCGATGCACATATTTATACCGCGGTCAATTGTACACTCGTATTGTTTTGATGAAACAAATTTTTTTTTTTTTTTTGCCTATTACTCCTTATCTAACTCAACTGAATTTAAAACAAACAGCTGATTGAATGACTTGTGTCCGTTTCAATCAAATATCATGTGATGCACATATTGTTTATCCCGCGGCCAATCAACTCACTTTTTACTCGTATTGTTTGACGGGACACATTTTTTACCTAGTACTCATTTTTTTGACTCAAGTGAATTTAAAGTAAAAGATTATATTAAATGATTCGTGTTTGTTTTAATCCAAAATCATGCGATGCACATAATGTTTATGCCGTTGTCGATCGGTTCACTTTATATTCGTATTGTGTTTGATGAAACACATTTTTTACATAATACTCATATACTGTACTTTTATTTTGTTTTATTCTTTTCTTCGGTTCCGGCTCCTATTGGGGTCCGGATCTCACAAATTTAAAGACTTGCTTACAGATGCAAAAGAATTAGTCTATAAACATGGGCTGAAACTATCATAAGAAGAATTGGGCTCCGCTGGGAAATTTTGTTCCCATTGGGTTTGTACCACAATCTCACAGAATTAGTGAAGGAGAAAGACCAACATTAAGATAAACCCTTTTTGACGATGATGATTGATAAGTATTCAGAAATCATTATCGATAAACAACTAAGTGACCAGAAAAATATGGTCAATAACCATCAGATCAAAATCCGACGGTTACAAATTCAGAAGTTTATTAATTATCAGACATTGAATTTTAATGGAGTTTAATCTAATGGTTTGTTGATCATATATTCGTGGTCACTTGGTGACCATGTGAAGGGGATCGAGTAAAGTATTATTCTCAGTGGGAACTGGGAGGGCTCAAAGATTGGAACCCTTATATAAACAACTAGTCACTTTGTTTTTTTTATCATACATGTACAGAAAATAGATACACAAGCAGGCTTTGATCTTCAATGTCCATGCCTACACAGCACACAGCACACTACTGAAGCAAGCAAGCAGACTAGCAGAGCAGGACACTTCTGTTTAGAGCTTCTATTTACAAAACCCCCAGGTTGCTCTCATTCGGAGTTTTAATCCCATCCGAATCCTCATTTCTTCGAAAAGCCCGAACCTGTGTAGGTGTGCTGTAAGCAAAATGCCACTGTTTCGCAATAAGAGTCGCTTCTCTGATCGCCTTAGAGACATGGAGAATCCGTTTAAGATCCTCGTGATCAACTCCACACACAATCTTAATCAGAACCTCCTGAGGCAGAGAGCTTCCAGTGCCTCACTGAAACACTCGCTGCTCCTTTGCTTCTTCATCAATGGAGTCTTGATATGTACCCCTACCCGAATACGAATCCTTCGCAGTCCTCTTCCTCCCCAAAGCCCTAATGAAAATAAAGACCAGATGATGATTAATGTGTGTGTATGAAAAACTGGGAAACCCAGAAACAAGGGGATTGGACTTGTATAGAGTCCCACTAGTCCTTTTCTGTTTAGGATTTGGGTAGTTTCCTTTTTCTTTAGGGAATAATGTCTTGTTTAATTTATTTAGTTATTTTTGTTTTATTTAGCGTTTAATTAATATATTCCCTAAGTACCCTTCGCAAACGCGTCTCTTATATATATATTGTCATTTCCCAAACCAAAACCAAAACCAAAGCATTTCATTTCCCAAATCAAGTCCCTATTCCCCTTTCGATCTCTCTCAAGGTTTTCGCCGCAGAGAAATGCTTGCTCCGTTGACGGAGTCGGTTGTGTTCAGATTCTTCAGCACCCTCTTCATCGAAGAAGAAGTTGATGATGATGGGTATTGTGAATTCTTTGATGCTGATGAAGGAGAGAGCCCAGAGCCTGGTTTTGTGTTTAAATTTGAGTACCAGACTAGGGAGATATTAAAAACACTTGAGAAATTTGATGAAGTCGGTCATTATGTAGCTTTGCAATCTCAGAAGAATATTACTAGTTGCTTTGTTGAGGAAGCACAAAATGGGTCTGCTCAGAAATCAAATTCTGATTCTGTTGAGGCAGTTGGTGTTGATCAAGAGAAGAATGCCCAGGGTTTTATAAAGGATTCTGATGAAAATATTTGTGGGTCTATTGAGGGTTTTAGAGATGTTGCATTTGAGGAAGAGGAGGTTGAGAAGAGAATAGTGATTGAAGAAGAAGAAGAAGAAGCAGATGTTGATAATGAAGCAGATTCTAGTTCCAGTGTGAATGATGAAGTGAGTGATGATACTGAAGAAATGCCACTTTCAGATGAGAAAAGTGATGGTAGTGGTGATGAGAGAATGACTACTAGTCATGAAGATGAGTTGGTTTCCGAAGAGGACTTTGTTAGTTCGGAAATTAGTTCTGGTTCGATATGTTCAAGCCATGATGATGATGAGTTAGATGTCTATTTGGAAGAGATTGGATTGCATAAGCCTGATGGTTTTGATGATGAAGATGATGATGACATTATGGAACAGTATAGAGAACTAGAAGAGTCGTGTAGGGCTGAGGAGCAAAACTCAAAAAGGTCTAATAAACCCAAAGGAGAGGAAAAGCCAGTGGATGATTGTAATGGTTCTGCTGATTCAGATACAATGGAGGCTTTGTGGGAACATCAAGAGTTGATAGATCAGTTGAAAATGGAGCACAAGAGAGTCAGAGCAGTAATGGCGCACAAGAGAGCCAGAGCTACTGCTCTGCCTACAATTCCTGAAGAATCCGAGTATCTGGATATGAAGGACTTAAGGCTACTCACGATTGATGAAAAATACAAGAGTTATAGGACTCGAATGCGCAAGTTGGATAAATCCATTTTGTTTAACCAGAAGTTAATTGCATTAGGTGTTCTAAAGTCCAAGGGTCAACTTAAATCGTTTTCGAGCTACAAATCCTCAACTCCAGCTAAATCCTGTCTTTCCAACTTGAGGCTTTGTAGAACGAAAAATGATTGTGATCCAATTGTTAAGCTCATTAAGGATGTGCATAGTGAATTGGAAGTGGTCTATGTGGAGCAGTTGTGCCTTTCATGGGAGTTCCTTCAATGGCAATACGAGAAGACCTTGGAGCTATTGGAATCTGCCCCCAGTCGAATACATTCATACAATGCAATTGCAGAAGAATTGCAACAGTTCCGAGTGCTCCTACAACGATTTGTTGAGGATGAACATTTTCAAGGGCCAAGGGTTGAAACCTATGTTAAAATTCGAAGTGCTATGCATAAGCTTCTACAAGTTCCATTAATCAGGGAAGACAAGCCGGGGGAAGGAAAGACAGGCAATGAAATTACCACTGATGACATTGTCGACACGTTTAGAGAATCAATAATGACCCTGTGGCGATTCATTCGAGCTGATAAAAATGCCAACGTATCTAACGCTTGTCGAAAAAGATCACTTGATGGAGCTTGCTTGTATCCAAAGCTTTTGGGAGAAGTTCAAGATCATCTTCGCCGGAAATTAAGGATGCTTAAGGAACTAAAGAGAAGTCAGAATCCGATCCTAAAGAGATTCCAAAAGCGTGAAGAAGGAGAAGAAGAGGAAGACAGCAGAGATCACGGTCACCTTAGCTTCTTTTCTGAAGTGAACATCACATTAGTATCGAGGGTTTTGAACATGTCAACTGTAACAAAAGATCGACTACTGTGGTGTCAAAGGAAGTTAAGTAAGATACACTTCTTGTAGCACAAGATTCATGTTGATCCCTGTGTCGAGTTGTTTCCATGTAAATATTTTTTTTTGAGAATGAAAATAGAGTTTACTATTTTGTTCATTATATTTTTTCTGTTTTCCAGTTCTATATTCCAAAGTGTTTGATTGAAATGAGGCCACATTTCACTATTATTCTCTTGGAACTCGCCCTCCAACGTAAATGTATATAATCATTTCGAATACTTGCGAATTTACCGTCTTAATTGATTTAAACGACTCCCTTTCTTAAGAAGAACCTACTCTTTCTCAAAAAACACAAAAACACAAAAACAAAAAACAACAAACGAAAAACAAAAAACAACAAAAAAGACTTAGAAACTAAATGAGAAATTGTTTAATGTATGTGGCCCGTTTCTTGAATGTTGAATGCACAAGTAGTTGAATATCTATTTTGATGTCATAGCATCACGAAGGTCCACTTATGATTTGGGAACCACAGTCTGGAGCGATTGATCATTGATGAAGAATGATAATTACTTGTGAATATATCAGTGAGCTGTGAGTGTGTCCTCTGGTGACATAAGTGACCAAGATAAGAAGGGAAGGCAGAATTTACATGCAGGGCTTGAATTACTTCTGGCAAAATAGTTATTGAGGTTTCCCATGGGGCTAAGTATTGATATAGATGTAGCATTAGACATAGTGATGATGCTTCATTATAAACACACCTACAGCCACACTCAGTTAGAAAGATAATGGACCATTGACTATGTATGTTCTTCTATCCTGGATAACAATCATGTGCGCGCTGGTACATTATGGTGTTTCAGCTTGGGGTTAGGCATGAATTAATCACAAAGAGAAGGACAAAAAGAGGCACCAAAGTACAACATGGAAGGTCCATATATATAATGTCAACCATTCACTTTAGAGATTCAACAACTACAACATTACAATATCAGAGAGTAGAGAAAGATGGGTGGTATTCCATGGACTACGGAAGAGGATCAGTTGCTGAGGAAATGCATACAGAAATATGGAGAAGGCAAATGGCATCAGATTCCATGTGTGGAAGAAGAACATGAGGGAAACAAAGACTTTATGGGTGATTTGGGAATGGTAGACCTTGATCAATTTGAACAAGTTAAAGAGCAATATGATCAAGAGGTCAACAACAAGATCAGCAACAGCAAATGGGAGTGGGATGACTCCATCTTGGACATGGATCTTTGGATTTCTGATTCGTAGGTGTTTGCTAGCCGTTAGTAAGATGATGATCATGGTTCTGTAATTAAAATAAGGGAAAAAGACCATTTAAACAAAATGGGTTTAAAAATTGCCCATCCCAATGTTTATATCCCACTCCAATGAATCTTATTAAAAATACATAAATACCCTATACTAAACCCTAATATCTTCTTTCTCTTTTTCCTCTCTCTCTCTCTCTCTCTCTCTCTCTCTCTCTCTCTCTCCGACGATCTCCAGAGCATACGCTTCACCTCCACAACCACAACCGCGGCCACCGAATCCAAACGCAGGGTGGTGCCATTCCATTTGGGAGTCCAGCATCATCGCCGCAGGTGGTGCTTATGAAACATCTTCTATGGTTAGAATGGTTCAGAAATCAAAGGATCTTAGCGGTACTAGTTATATACTACATGAAGCTTGATCTTGCTTTGTGTGCATGCAGCGTTGTGAAGTTGAATAATACATGAACATGTTCCCTTCTCATATCCTGTAATGATAGTGTAATGATCTTATTTCTGATTCTATGTATATCATCTTTTGTATCCATCTGTGTTTGATGTAATTCACCGCTTGATGCTGCAGCTTCAATTGGCTTGTCTGAATTTTCTCCATATGCATCAGTTTTGTCAACTTGTGCCGATCGTTTTCTCTGTTGAAGCACTAAGAAATCGATTATTGGGGGTCAGTAATACTATTGACGGCGGGTCCTCCTCCTCCTCCAACATTAGGGTTTTGATCGAATTGGAAATACTATTATTGGGGGTTAGTAATCGATTACTGGGGGTCAGTAATCGATTACTGGGGGTCAGTAATACTATTGACGGCGGGTCCTCTTCCTCCTCCAACATTAGGGTTTTGATCGAATTGAGAATACTATTACTGGGGGTCAGTAATCGATTAGTGGGGGTCAATAATTGATTATTGGGGGTCAGTAACATGATTACTGGAAAATATGAAATCTGTAACCTGATTACTGGGGGTCAGTAATCGATTACTGGGGTAAGTAACTTGATTACTATGGATCAGTAACTCCAGTAACCTGATTACTGGGGGTCAATAATCGATTATTGGGGGTCAGTAACATGATTACTGGAAAATATGAAATCTGTATCCTGATTACTGGGGGTCAGTAATCGATTACTGGGGGTCAATAATCGATTACTGGAAATCTGTAATCTGTAAATTATTTACTGAGGGTCAGTAACCATTGTCCAATAACCTGATTATAAAAAAAAAAATCCGGCGAAAAAAAAATTTAGTGACCGGAATCCGGCGACTCCGGCGACCAGGCTCCGGCGACCGGCCATGGGAGGCCGGAGGGAGTTGAGTGATATTTCGGCAAAGTTTTTTTTTTATCTTCCACTTTCTCAGCAAATTATAATTCAAAAATATGTTAGATAAGACAAAAGGACAAAAAAGGAAGAAAAAAATTAAATTTGTACTAGAATTGAAAAAGATTTGTTCAAATGGGCAATAGAGTTGTTACCTTATGTTGAATAAGGGAGAAAAATAAGATGGTCATTGAAATGGGTAATGAGGGGGCCTTTTTTATACTAAATGGGCATTTTCTCTTAAAATAATATTCAAGTTGTTCTAGGAGAAATAGATTGATAGTAAACTGTCTCTTTATTGATTGATAAGGAGGCCTTTATATAGGCATTACATCAAGTATCCCTGGTAATCAGGGATTCCCTATCTAATAAAGTATCTAGACATCTAGCCTTATTAGGACAAGACACACCACGGAAGTTATGGAATTAACCTTCCTTGAACACTCCCCCTTGTGTCGCGTCCTCAATGGTGCATGAACTGTTGCCTCGTTAAAACCTTTGCCAGCAAACAAAAACCTCTTGGGCAAAAATAAAAGCATGGTCTAAGGAAAAAGAGTACAACGCACCAACTACAAGTATGTGAGACATGTATAACTAGACTCCCCCTGAAGTCTAGATGAGAACTCCCCCTGATAGTCAATCAGTCTTTGAGTTCGGATAAGCGACACATACCAATGCGCTTTACATGCTTCATAAATGTAGATTTGGGTAGAGACTTGGTGAATAGATCAGCTGCATTATCTTCTGAGCTGACTTGCTTCACTTGGATATTCAAAGTCTCTTGCTACTGCTGATTGTAGAAGAACTTAGGCGAAATGTGTTTAGTATTGTCACCCTTAATGTATCCCAACTTCATCTGCTCAATGCATGCTGCATTATCTTCAAATATGCAAGTTGGTCCCATCGTAGTAGACTCAAGTCCACTAGACTCTCGAATGTGAGATATAACTGAGCGAAGCCAAACACATTCTTTGACTGCTTCATGTAGTGCAATAATCTCAGCATGGTTCGAGGAGGTAGCAACAAGGGTTTGCTTGGTTGATCTCCAAGATATCGCTGTATTCCCAATGGTAAAAACATAACCGGTTTGGGAACGTCCTTTGTGTGGATCTGACAAATATCCAGCATCAGCAAATCCTACCATCACATCATTTGGTGTATCTGAGTAGGAGGGGGTATCGCCAAAGCCGTATCGGGACCACGACTTAACATCCTCGGGTCCGGATATGTTGGCGGATATGGCTGCAGGATGGCGGATGGCTGAGCCAAAGCCAGTCTTGGCGGATATGACTGGCGGATGGCGATCCGAGCCACGGTTTGTGCTGTTGGATGCAAGAGATCGACTAGGTGTCGAATCCTGATGAGTGTATCGATAGTACAAGCCCATGTCAAGGGTTCCTTTAAAGTATCGGAAGATGTTCTTGATTCCAACCCAATGACGTTGTGTTGGCGCAGAGCTAAATCTAGCTAACAAGTTCACTGAGAAAGCAATGTCTGGTCTAGTACACTGAGCTAAGTATAACAAAGCTCCAATTGCACTAAGATATGGATATTCAGCTCCCAAGACCTCTTCGTCATCTTCTTTCGGACGAAAGGGATCTTTATTGATATCCAGACTTCTAACGACCATGGGAGTGCCTGTAGGATGCATAACTTTGTCCATGTTAAATCACCTGAGCATCTTTCGGACATATGCAGATTGGTGTATAAAGATTCCACCACTTCGGTGCTCTAGTTCTAAGCCTAGGCAAAACCGAGTCCTTCCCAGATCTTTCATCTCGAATTCGGATTTCAAGTAGCTAGCGGTCTCATTGATCTCATTTAGAGTTCCAATGATGTTCATATCATCAACATAGACGGCTGCAATGGCAAATCCTGAACTCGTTCTCTTTATGAACACACAAGGGCACAACTCATCATTCTTGTATCCTTTCCCAATCAAGTAATCACTTAACCGTGTGTACCACATCCTACCAGATTGTCGGAGTCCATATAGAGATCGTCTCAACCTGATAGCAAATGAACTTCGTGGTTTTTGCTCACTTGACTTGGGTAACGAAAGTCCTTCTGGCACTTTCATGTACATCTCCGTATCTAGATCCCCATAAAGATACGCTGTTACAACATCTATAAGCTGCATATTGAGTCTCTCTGAGACTACCAAACTGATTAAGTATCGGAAAGTAATAGTATCCATGACAGGAGAATACATCTCCTCATAATCAATTCCAGGGCGTTGAGAAAAACCTTGCGCCACGAGTCGAGCTTTATATCGCTGGACTTCACCATTCTCATTGCGCTTTCTGACAAAGACCCATTTATGTCCAACAGGCTTCACGTTCGGCGGTGTAGGCACAACCGGTCCGAATACTTGCCTTTTCTTTAGAGAGTCTAGTTCAGCCTGGATTGCTTCTTCCCACTTCGGCCAATCCGCCCTACGTTGACACTCATCAACAGTGCGGGGTTCCATATCATCGTCGTCAATGACTTCTTGAGCAACGGCGTAGGCGAATGCATCATCGATATACATGGAATTCCTTTCCATAAGATTGTGCATGCATAAGTAGTTTAGTGAGATTTCCTTGTTCTCCAACATCAACGGTGAGTCTGAGGCGTCCCCCAGATGATTCAGAGTTGATTCTTGGACATAGGTATAGTCGGAGACAATCTCGTGTGACGGCGTCACAGTATCGATGATGAACGGATCGCTTTGTGCCTGGACACATGCTCTCTTTCTAGGTACATTGTCCTTGGAACCGATTGGTCTCCCCCTCTTTTTAGGAGGATCCGAAGTCGACGCCGGCCCTCCACTTGGAGGTGCCGAGCCTAGGCTGCCGATGGCACCTAGGGCTGCGGGTCCGAGACCGGCGGCGCGTGCTCGCGCATGGCGAGGAATGTTGAGCCTTGCAGGTACATTCGCAGCAGGTATGGTTGATCTTGTCACTTTCGCAATATCAGTAAAGGAGTCGGGCATCGAATCCGCCACCTTTTGTAGTTCCAATATGCGTTGTATTTCGGTCTCACACTGAGACGTACGGGGATCATAATGAGACATAGTGGGAGAGAACCACGTCAATTCCTGACGTTCACTAGGGACGGATGCGGCCCCATCTCCCCCTAACGGCGGGAATGAAGTCTCATCAAAGTGACAATCTGCAAATCTTGCAGTAAACAGATCACCTGTCATAGGCTCTATGTAGCGGACAATTGTTGGTGCTTCATATCCAACATAAATAGTTAATCGTCGTTGTGGACCCATCTTGGTACGCAGTGGAGGCGTGATAGGCACATATACGGGACAACCAAAAGTACGCAGATGTGAAATATCAGGCTCGTAACCAGTTACCAACTGGTACGCACTAAATGGTTGGCTATCTGTGGGTCGTAGACGAATAAGCATAGCTGCATGTAATATTGCATATCCCCATGCCGAAACTGGCAAGTTTGTGGCCATGACAAGAGACCTAGCTACAAGCTGTAGTCTCTTGATAGCGGCTTCTGCAAGACCGTTCTGAGAATGAACGTGGGGCACGGGATGTTCAACTTCAATCCCAACTGACATGCAATAGTCATCAAAACACTTTGAGGTAAACTCTCCAACATTATCCAGTCTGATTGACTTAATCGGATTGTCCGGGTGGTGAGCCTGAAGCTTAATGATCTGAGCTAAGAGTTTAGCAAATGCAGCATTCCTCGTGGACAACAACGCTACGTGTGACCAACGCGTTGACGCATCAACCAGAACCATGAAATATCGAAATGGTCCGCATTCTGGTGTTATAGGTCCACAAATATCACCTTGTATTCGTTGTAGGAATGGAATATTCTGTTTATTATCAATAGCAAAAGATGGTCTTGCTTGAAGTTTTGCTAGTGAACAAGCTTTGCAAAACGAACGATGAGCATTAGACATCGCTACAGAAGCATGAGAAGCAGGAGGAGGCCGAACCTCTCCTTGGAGCCGAGAGGCTGCCGGCAGCGGCATTGAGGCCGAACCAAGACCGGAACGCCTAGATATGGCGTCGGCTTGGGTTTGTCCAGTTTTCTGGTTTCCTGTTTGCTTCTGTGATCTGAAAAATGGATGACCGTGGGAGCATTTCAAAATACGGATCATCAGATCACGACCCGGATGACCGAGTCTATCATGCCAAAGCTTATAAGCATCAGAATCACATAATATAACAACATGAGATTCGTTGGCTCGAATGGTTGTGAAATACATGCCATTTCGAACTCGCTTACACTTCTCCACAATGCGAGTGCGCATAGATTGAGTGGAGGTGATCAACAGATATTCAGTTCCATCTTCAACATAAGTGTTGAGGTGATAGTCGTTGTCACGCACATCCTTGAAAGCTAGCAAGGTTCTTGGCGCCTTAGGCGCATATAGGGCGTTCTCTACCCGAATTTCAGTGCCATTTGGCAATAAGAATTGAGCAGTGCCACGTCCCTTAATTACGGGTCCAGTTCCTGTCATCGTAGATAACGACGATTCTCTTGGCGAAAAATCCGAAAACAATTGCCGATTCCTCAGAATCGTGTGAGTTGTTGCACAATCCAACAAACACTCAATCTCGCCTTGATACATCTACAAAAACAATGTAAATTGAATCAATAGTATACTTTAGACTTTGGCGAACACTTTAAAGTAAGTGTACTGAACCAATATATCATCACAAAATGAAGTGCATTAAGGCCAATAACATAGCCATAGCATCGACATAACTTGAGAGAAAGAGATAAGCCTCATTTTAATCACCGAATACCAACATTGAGAGTTATAGCCTGGGTCAGAGATTGAGACCGGACACCGTCGTAGGTGGCGTGGCCGAGCCAAGGCCGAGGCCAAGGCAAAGGCCGGGGCCAAGCCAAAGCAGAAGCTGTGGTAAGGCCGAAGCTACCCTGAGGCCGAGCCGAAGCAAGGCGAGCGGTGAGGGTCGGTCAGGCATTAAGGCAATGCAATGCGACGGTTGAGCTAAATCCGAAGCATGGCGAGTCCGAAGACACGTCGTTGCCGAGCCATTGATGCAAAAGTTGCATTTGTTCGATAGGCTATCGATTGTTGGTTTCAAAAACCGGATTCGGTGCTGGGCCAAGCTGGCGAGTGGCCATGGCGAGTGAGACCTAGCGAGTCGCGGCCAAGCGCTTAGTGGCATTGGCGAGCGAGGCTTGGCGAGTCTCGGCCGAGCGGCTGAGTGTCCATGGCGAGCGAGGTATGGCGCATCGCAGCCAAGTTGGCGGATCGCGGATCGCGTATCGCAGATCGCGGATCGCGTATCGCGTATCGCATATCGCGGATCGCGTATCGCGTATCGCATATCGCGGATCGCGTATCGCGTATCGCAGATCGCGGATCTCTTGTTTTGTCTTTGTGATCTTATTTCGGATATGAGTTAACATCACCAGAATTGTGGTGAACTCAAAATAATTATGCCATTGAGAATTGGACGCATTGAACCAATTTTGCTTTCATAGGGATGTAAAAATCTCAAATCATTCGTAGAATAAGAGAGATTTTATTGATGACAACTCAAAAAACTTTGGCACCGGGGTGACTAAATCCCCGTATGCCGTCCCGAGAAGCGATAGAATCGGGATGAGGTAGCAGGGACACGGAAAGGTCCCGGAAAAAAAAAACAAAGCCCAACTATTGAAATTTCAGAAGCGGGAACGTTTATAAAATATTTACCTCTTCAAGAGAAGCTTGATCAAACGAAACTTGACTCTTGGGGAAGCTTGCTTTCTTCGATTCTTCTTGATTTCTTCTCAGCAACGAATAAGGCTTCGCGGACCGCTTGCTTGGCTTGCGAGCAATTTTGAATCTTCGGGTATGCGTGCAAGTTATGGCACGCAAGGGAGGGGGGGCAGGCGGATAGCGAGAAGAGGCCGACGGTGCTGAAGGGAAGAGTCGGCGGCCGACGGTGGTTCGAAAAAAAAATTTCGGAACTAGGGTTTTTAGGGCTATTAGACGGGAGGCTAGAGCAACGTGCTGATAACGTGTTCTAGGAGAAATAGATTGATAGTAAACTGTCTCTTTATTGATTGATAAGGAGGCCTTTATATAGGCATTACATCAAATATCCCTGGTGATCAGAGATTCTCTATCTAATAAAGTATCTAGACATTTAGCCTTATTAGGACAAGACACACCACGGAAGTTACGGAATTAACCTTCCTTGAACACAAGTAACATTATGAATTAGAGTAATGTCGAATTGTTATTTCTTGACATTGCTATTTGCAAACTTAAAATTCATGAGTAACCTGTTACTAATATCTATATTTAGAGTTTTATATGCACTATAATATAGAAAAATAACATTTTATGTTACCCTATTTCAAAAGCGAAAAGCAGTATATTCAGTTAGGGCTGGGCGCGGGCCGGGCCGAGCCCAAAAATCCCAAAGCCCGACCCAAAACCCGACCCCCTCGGTCCGAGCCGAGCCGGGCTTTTTCCCAGACGAGAACCGGCCCGAGACCGAGCCCGACGAGCCGAGCCGAGCCCTCGGGCTTTTTCGGGCCCAAACTCCAACCCCCACCCCAGCACCGCCCACCACCCTCTGCGACACCTCCAAGCCCTTGCGCCACCTCCTCTCCCTCACTCTCTCCAACTGCTCCGACGACGTCGCTCTCAACTCTCCAATCCCTCCACTTCCTCAACTGCCCCATCGCCCCCATTCTCCTCCCTTCCAATCTCGTCTCCTCCCTCCGCCTCCTCCGTCATCAATTACGGAGCCATGAAAAGGCAGAAACCCTAAAATAGAGGAATTATCAGAAAAGGCAGATCTGTCCCGCGCAGAGGGAGAAATCAGTAACAAAATCCCAAATTGATAGCACAATAAGCACATAGCATCAACCAAGCCTCGTGGTGGAGCACGATTGGGTATGAGGGAGAAACCTGGGTAGTGGTCGGTGGAGCACGAAGAAGAAGAACAAGTCGAAGAGGATGAGGCGCCGGGAGTAAATGAGGCGGCGTCGCAGGTCGATTGGGTCGCAGGTGGGCCGTGGACTGGTGGAGCACGATTGGCCGATTTGGTCGCCGGTCGCAGGTTGGGTAGAGGCGACTTGAGGAGGGAGGCGACTGGAGGAGGGAGGCGACACCGCGACAGGAGGTTCGAGGTCTTGCCGGTCTTGGAGGCGACTGGAGGAGGACAGATCGACAAGAGGTCTTGCCGATTTGCCGGTCTTGGAGGCGACTGGAAGACGGAGGAGGACCGAGCCACCGAGGAGTCGAGGGATGGAGGCGCAGAGGGGTTAGGTTAGAAATGAAGAAATGAAGAACTTTTTTTTTTTTATGTACATATATTAAAAAGTCGGGCCGGGCCGGGCTTTCGGGCCCAAAAATGTTCAAGCCCGAGCTCGGACCGACATGGACAATCTCGGGCCGGTCCTTCGTCGGGCCGGTCTTTAAATTTCCAGGGCTCGGCCCGCGTCGGGCTTTTTTGGCCGAGCCGGGCCGGGCTTTCGGTCCTTCGGGCCCAAACGCCCAGCCCTATATTCAGTTTCCGACATGGGGGCAAAATTGTCTTTTCTCAGATTGTATCCGGTGCTTATTCCGGACGTATCCTTCGAGTTTCCGACGACTATTCAAGTGTTTCATGTCTCTTCGACAATGTAAATGGCCAAATCAGCGCCGGATACGGTCGTAAACGCGCTGGAAACGATCGTATCCGTTTTGAATATCCGTTTAAGAAAAAGAGAGTTATACCCCGCTGTATATACTGTGTGCATAAGAAAATAAAGAACGTGTAATATAAAGCAAGAGAGGCTTTTTCATTCGATTCTTCTTCGTCATTTCCGAATTCCGAGTGTGCTTTCAAGTCTGGTGCTTTGCTTCTGGGTAAACCCTAAAACCTTTTTACTTCTTTGTTCTCCTCCTTCTCCATTTCGGTTTCTGCTCATTGAAAAAAAACCCACTTTTACTATCAGCTAACTGCTATTGCTTGTTCCTCAAAACCCTTTAATGATTTGTTTCGTTTTCTTTATGATCACTCTAAGAATGTTGAGGTGAATGGATCATCTGCTCTGTGTTTGTGTTAGTATTGATTTGATTGTATGTTTGGTTCCACTAAAGCGATCAAGATAATTACCCAGTTGACTTTTACTGTAAGTAATAATTGCTGCTGACTGAACCAAAACTATAAGAAGCTGAAATTAGGTTCAATTTTCTTGAATAAACTTAAGAAAAGGACACGTTTTGGCTTATAAAATTGAGTACTTTGTTGTTAAATTTTACCCATGTGCCCTGTTTTTGTGTTGGTATCGATTTGATAGTGTGTCTGGCTCCAGAAAAGTAATCAAGATAACCACCCAGTTGAAATTTAGTGTAGTAGTCACTGCTGATGGAACTAAAACTACAAGAAGCTGAAATGAGTTTGATTAACTGCGATAAACATAACAAAGGGCACCTCTTGGCTATTACAAGTTCAGTACTTTTAAGTTAAATTGTGCTCACAGTGTGTCTTGTTTGCTTAAACATTCCTGTTATGCTTGTTTTACTGGGATTCTTTTGTTTAGGCATAAGTGGTTTTCATGATGGCTTATATACCACCCCACAAACGAAACTCAAATGAAGCTGAGAGGCCGTTGCCAACTCCGGACAAGCTTGCTCCTTTATTTAAGAGAAATGTACATGTAGGATCATCTTCAAAGTCATTCTACGCAAACCGTGCTATATCGAAATGGTGGGCAGTGGGTTTGGAAGATGACACCCAGTTTCCATCTTCTGTTAATCTTGAAACCATTTCCTTGGAAACCATTGAGCACACATTTGGAGAAAAGCCACTAGCTTTAATAAATTCTGCTCTTGATAATGGTCAGTACTGTAAAAATTTCCTTTATGTTAAAAACTGTGTTTACTCTGAGTAATGATTCCTATTGGTAATCTTTTATGTGTTTGATACTTGATAGAAGGTAATGAGGTGAAATGGGACTTGCCAAAGAGCCCATGGGTATATATGGCAGAGAAGGTGCTTGAAGACCTACTCGCGTCTTTTGAAAATGTGAAGAAGGAAATGAAGTCCCAAAAGTTAGAAGATCTAAGGCCTACATTGGTTGCTCGAGTTGGAAAAGTTCTTTTTCATAGGTTATGGTTCCCTTCATTTAAATTGATTTATTAGCTATTCTTTCATCCATTTTACTTGAAAATCTCATACATTTATCCTATTTCTTTTCGTTTCCTGAGCTGCTTAATATATAAATCTATTTGACAATCATGTATTTAGAGTACTCCTGTAGCATAGATGCATGAGACTATAAGTGATGGGTGATATTTGACAATTATGTTTCAAGCAATTT
Source organism: Potentilla sterilis (assembly GCA_963682095.1). Lineage (NCBI taxonomy): Eukaryota > Viridiplantae > Streptophyta > Magnoliopsida > Rosales > Rosaceae > Potentilla > Potentilla sterilis. The sequence continues at coordinate 729,894 of OY821756.1, read as the reverse complement.
TCCTCTGAAGTTATATTAGGTTGCCTTTGTAAAGCCAAATTGACTGCCCACAATCTGTTTTGATCTGACAAACTGTGAAACACTATGACCTATTTGTGATGTAGGATAGAAGGTCCTCTAGATTTATCCAATCACTGCTGCTTTGAATTCAAAGTTAAAATATGAAAAAAAATAATAATAATACCAGAAGTAGTCCAGATTGGAGAGGGGACCTTTGAATCTTAGACTCTGCTCTTGTTCTAATATAGAACTATGTTTTGATGTCAATGGTTAGTTACTGTCGATGCTCCGCTACTTCATATATGTAACAATGAAAAAGCACATTATACTCAATTGTACTTAAACAGATGTAAACCAAATGGTAATCTTGTAAACCAAATTCTGGATGTTCACAATACAATATATCATATGCATAACCATAATCGTTAGACTTTTAGCTTTGAGTAAACTTACCATCATTATGAATCATAGCTCATTCCATTGATATAAACCTGAAACACAAAAGTACTAGGCAAGGTCTTCTGTTAGTCACCACAATAAGCTTCTCAATGGACAGAACTTACGCTATGTCTCGTGGTGATAACAGGGACCAATACCATCCATTTATATAGAATCATTAACCCTAAAGAGTCCTCCCATTAATGACATTCCTTGAGAGTTAAGTCTTCTAATTAGATTCCTGATACAATACTGATTAGTTGTCTAACTTCTAGACTATGAATAGGATTCCTTATAATAATGATCTAATACACGAAATCATTATTAACTTGATATAGTTATGTATTTGTTTCCATGTAGAAGTAGATATTGTCATTAAGCATAATTATTATTTAATATGTGATAAGTCCATATTGATCTAACAAATCTTTCCAATTCAGGACCCGTTCAGTTAACCTGGAATATCTCAGAGAAAATTGGACAACTGAAATGTTGAAAAGTTGGAAGAAAAGATCATTTTACACAACTGTTCCTGTTTCGTATACAGAGAAGATTGTAAACGAAGTTGTCCCGAATATTGGAGTTGCTTTGGAATCCGAGAAAGATACATACCAAGTAAAGGTACTTCTCTTCTTACACCCATAAGATTACTGAATGTATACTTTCCAAATTTCTGATCTTGAATGAAAGCCTCGTTTGTTTCTTCTTGTATAGTTGGCTGATTCAACAAAACCAGACTCAACTCTCTTCTGCAAATGTAGTGTGAAAGATGGAAAGCTACATCTCTACAAGGCAAGTTTCTAATCATCCTATTATATTGAATTTATTGTTTCATAAATCATGATGACCACGCTTCTACCATAAGATATTCTATAACAAGTGTAACATTAACTGTGAATGAAATCAAGTTCTCCCTCCTTTAAATTTCCCTTCGCTTGTTATAGTTCTATTTATTGTTACATATATCAATATTTAACTTTCATACAGGTCGAACTAAACCAACTGCGTAGTATGGTGGTGGACATATCCATCCCTAATAAGAATCTGGACCTGAGACTGATGTTGAACGTGAAGAGAGTCTTAACAAGTCAGACTGTAAGTCACTTCTCCTTGTACCTTTGGAAATTTCATTGCCATTCTTTGTTGTTTTGTAAACACAAGGAAATTAGTCATTATATATTAGTATAGCAGCCACAACCAAAACAAGCTACAAAAAAAAAGTTGAAATGTTATCTATGTGTTTGGATGATGAGAGTGAGGATCAAAGGAGGAACTTTTGTACATTGGAATGAGGTTGTGTGATCAGATGAATCTTTTCTCTTTCAGGATGATGAGATGAAAAGCATCAGGGATCTGGTCGATTCTGCGATTACAGATCCAGGTGTGGAGGGTGGGTTGAGATGGCCCCTGGAGAAGACATCTTCTGGAAAGTACAATGTTGTTGGGGTTGGGCATATAAGATCAAAGGCATATATTTATCAATCATTGAGATTCAAGGTCAGGCATGCCGATCGATTTGATTTTAGAACCTCAATTGGGGAAGCATCTTGGGAAACTAGTCTGAGGTTGAAAAAGGTAGCCTCACAGTTGATGGTAAGTGCTAACATTCCTCTATAATTTTCACTATGCCTACCTCATAATCATATGGCACGCTCTTCTGAGCATCTGGATTGACCTTCTTTTGTTTCAATTTTTAGGAAGAGAAGGTTGAAATCAGCTCAGTTTCTGAGATGCTGGAGGAAAATATGAAGTTCATCTGGGACAACTTCTTAACCTGTGAGATGTTTCTAACATGAAAGTACATGTAAATCTATCCCTCTATCGTTGAATTCGTCATTGCAGAATACAGATTGCCACAGCTGGTTTACTGTTCATGCAATGGTGTGGTTGTGTATTTGGATGATTTAGTGTGTAATGCATTAACAGTATGTACTTGGTGTTTGCACTGTCTAAAGATTACCTTTGGTTACAAGTGAGATCAAAGTCGGTATCTTTTGGGTTGAAAAACCACTATATATATCTCAGATCTTCTGACTGAAAATTTTACATTATTAGCCTCTTTCCTAACCTTTGCAGGTAACGTATATCAACTGTAGACGTACTCAGTGCCGTTTATTTTCGAATCATTGCCGTATAAAACTTCTTTTTTGGTTTCCCCTCGAAAATACGTCATTACTCGAAATTATAATATTAAAAAGAAATGTGAAGGGTTGTGGTAGAAAGTGCCTTAAAAAGAAATGATAATAGTTCTATAATTAAAATAATATTCAAGTTCCATTATAAATTAGAGTAATGTCGAATTGCTATTTTTTTACATTGTGATAATGATAGTGTAATGTCTTGCAAACTTAAAATTCATGAGTAACCTGTTACTATAATATCTATATTTAGAGTTTTATATGCACCATAATATAGAAAAATAATATTTTATGCTTTCATAAGAATCAAATTTCCTTTTCAAAAGCGAAAAGCAGTATATTCCCTAACTCCATTTGTTTATTTGTTCAGCGAATGAGTGATTGACGGAAAAGCAAGTGTGTTTCCGTCGGCACAAGAGTTCCCATAGCGAGGCTTTTGAATGAAAAAAGAAAAAAGCAAAAAGAAAAAAAACAAAAAGGGGCAAAATTGTTTTTTCTGAGATCGTATCCGGACATATCCCTCGAGTTTGGAAAATATTTGTGTCCATACAAGTATATATGTGTGCGTCCACTCTCTCTCTAATTTGCATATATTGGGCAATGTTATCAACGATTTTAACCGTTCAAAAGTTGAATTAATGAATAAAAATCATCTCTGTAAAAATTCGGAATAAACCAAAATCGTTTGCTTATTCGATTTCATCAAACAAATGAACTGTTCTAGTGAAAGTTAAGAGTCTCATGATCAACCGTCTATTTGTTTGATACAATTGAATACAATCGAATGATCAAACGATTTTGGCTTATTCCGAATTTTTACAGAGATGATATTTGTTGATTAATTCAACTTTTAAACGGTTAAAATCGTTGATAACATTGCTCAAGATATGCACATTAAGGAGAATATGGACGTACTGGATACAAGTATTTTCCCTCGAGTTTCCTACGACCATCCAAGTATGTCCGCCAAAAACAGTCGTAAACGCGCTGTGCAAACAATCGGAAACGTTTTTAATACGTTTAAGAAAAAGAGTTATACCCCGCTGAATGTAGTGTGCATAAGAGAATAAAGAACGTGTTATATAAAGCAAGAGAGGCTTTTTCATTCGATTCTTCTTCGTCATTTCCGAATTCCGAGTGTGCTTTCAAGTCTGGTGCTTTGCTTCTGGGTAAACCCTTAAACCTTTTCACTTCTTTGTTCTCCTTCTTCTCCATTTCGGTTTCTGCTCATTGAAAAAACCCACTTTTACTATCAGCTAACTGCTATTGTTTGTACCTCAAAACCCTTTAATGATTTGTTTCGTTTTCTTTATGATCACTCTAGGAATGTTGATGTGAATGGATCATCTGCTCTGTGTTTGTGTTAGTATTGCTTTGATTGTGTGTTTGGTTCCAGAAAAGCGATCAAGATAATTACCCCCAGTTGAATTTCACTGTAATAATTGCTGCTGACTGAACCAAAACTACAAGAAGCTGAAATTAGATTGAATTTTCTTGAATAAACTTAAGAAACGGACACTTTTTGGCTTATAAAATTGAGTACTTTGTTGTTAAATTTTACCCATGTGCCCTGTTTTTGTGTTGGTATCGATTTGATAGTGTGTCTGGCTCCAGAAAAGTAATCAAGATAACTACCCAGTTGAAATTTAGTGTAGTAGTCACTGCTGATGGAACTGAAACTACAAGAAGCTGAAATGAGTTTGATTAACTGCAATAGACATAGCAGAGGGCACCTCTTGGCTATTACAATTTCAGTACTTTTAAGTTAAATTGTGCTGACAGTGTGTCTTGTTTGCTTAAACATTCCTGTTATGCTTGTCTTACTGGGATTCTTTTGTTTAGGCATAAGTGGTTTTCATGATGGCTTATATACCACCGCACAAACGAAACTCAAATGAAGCTGAGAGGCCGTTGCCAACTCCGGACAAGCTGGCTCCTTTATTTAAGAGAAATGTACATGTAGGATCATCTTCAAAGTCATTCTACGCAGACCGTCCTGTATCGGAATGGTGGGCAGTGGGTTTGGAAGATGACACCCAGTTTCCATCTTCTGTTAATCTTGAACCCATTTCCTTGGAAACCATTGAGCACAGAATTGGAGAAAAGCCTCTAGGTTTAATAAATTCTGGTCTTGATAATGGTCAGTACTGTAAAATTTCCTTTATGTTAAAAACTGTGTTTACTCTGAGTTATGATTCCTATTGGTAAGTGTTTGATACTTGATAGAAGGTAATGAGGTGAAATGGGACTTGCCAAAGAGCCCATGTGTATATATGGCAGAGAAGGTGCTTGAAGATCTACTTGCGTCTTTTGAAAATGTGAGGAAGGAAATGAAGTCCCAAAAGTTAGAAGATCTAAGGCCTCTATTGGTTGCTCGAGTTGGAAAAGTTCTTTTTCATAGGTTATGGTTCCCTTCATTTAAATTGATTTATTAGCTATTCTTTCATCCATTTAACTTGAAAATCTCATATATTTATCCTATTTCTTTTCATTTCTTTAGCTGCTTAAAATATAAATCTATTTGACAATCATGTATTTAGAGTACTCCTGTAGCATAGATGCATGAGACTATAAGAGATAGGTGATATTTGACAACTATGTTTCAAGCAATTTTCCTCTGAAGTTATATTAGGTTGCCTTTGTAAAGCCAAATTGACTGCCCACAATCTGTTTTGATGAGACAAACTGTGAAACACTAGGACCTATTTGTGATGTAGGATAGAAGGTCCTCTAGATTTATCCAATCACTGTTGCTTTGAATTGAAAATAAAAATATGAAAAATAAATAATACCAGAAGTAGTCCAGATTGGAGAGGGGACCTTTGATTCTTAGACTCTGCCCTTGTTTTAATATATAACTATGTTTTGATGTCAATGGTTAGTTACTGTCGATGCTCCGCTACTTCATGTATGTAACAATGAAACAGCACATTATACTCAATTTAACTTAAACAGATGTAAACCAACTGGTAATCTTTCCAATTCAGGACCCTTTCAGTGAACCTGGAATCTCTCAGAGAAAATTTGACAATGGAAATGTTGAAAAGTTGGAAGAAAAGAACATTTTACACAAATGTTCCTGTTTCGTATACAGAGAAGATTGTAAACGAAGTTGTCCCGAATATTGGAGTTGCTTTGGAATCTGAGAAAGATATATACCAAGTAAAGGTACTTTTCTTCTTGCACCCATAAGTTTACTGAATGTATACTTTCCAAAATTCTGATCTTGAATGAAAGCCTTATTTGTTTTTTCTTGTGTAGTTGGCTGATTCAACAAATCCAGACTCAACTCTCTTATGCAAATGTTGTGTGAAAGATGGAAAGCTACATCTCCACAAGGCAAGTTTCTAATCATCCTATTATATTGAATTCATTGTTTCATAAATCATGATGATCACGCTTCTACCATAAGATATTCTATAAAAAGACTAAAATTAAATGTGAATGAAATCAAGTCCACCCTCCTTTAAATTTCCCTTTCGCTTGTTATAGTTCTATTTATCGTTACATAATTCAATATTTAACTTTCATACAGGTCTATCCAGACCAACTGCGTTGTATGGTGATGGACATATCCATCCCTAATAAGAATCTGGACCTGAGACTGGGTTTAAACGTGAAGATAGTCTTAACAACTCAGACTGTAAGTCCCTTCTCCTGGTAACTTTGGAAATTTCATTGCCATTCTTTGTTGTTTTGTAAACACAAGGAAATTAGTCATTATATATTAGTATAGCAATCACAACCAAAACAAGCTACAAAAAAAAAGAAGGTGAAATGTTATCTATGTGTTTGGATGATGAGAGTTAGGATCAAGGGAGGAACTTTTGTACATTGGAATGAGGTCGTGTGATCAGATTAATCTTTTCTTTTTCAGGATGATGAGATGAATAGCATCAGGGATCTGGTCGATTCTGCGATTACAGATCCAGGTGTGAAGGGTGGGTTGAGATGGCCCCTGGAGAAGACATCTTCTGGAAAGTACAATGTTGTTGGGGTTGGGCATGTAAGATCTAAGGCATATATTTATCAATCATTAAGATTCAAGGTCAGGCATGCCGATCGATTTGATTTTAGAACCTCAAGGGGGGAAGCATCTTGGGAGACTTTTCTGAGGTTGAACAAGGTAGTCTCACAGTTGAAGGTAAGTGCTAACATTCCTCTATAATTTTCACTGTGCCTACCTCATAATGATATAGCTCGCTCTTCTGAGCATCTGGATTGACCTCCTTTTGTTTCAATTTTCAGGAAGAGAAGGTTGAAATCAGCTCAGTTTCTGAGTTGCTGGAGGAAAATATGAAGTTCATCTGGGACAACTTCTTAACCTGTTAGATGTTTCTCACATGAAAGTACATGTAAATCTATCTCTCTATCGTTGAATTCGTCATTGCAGAATACAGATTGCCACAGCTGGTTTACTGTTCATGCAATGGTGGTGATGATTTAGTGTGTAATGCATTAAAAGTATGCATCTCAAAAATCAGCTCAGTTTCTGAGATGCTGGAGGAAAATATGAAGTTCATATGGGACAACTTCTTAACCTGTGAGATGTTTCTCACATGAAAGTACATGTAAATCTATCCCTCTATCGTTGAATTCGTCATTGCAGAATACAGATTGCCACAGCTGGTTTACTGTTCATGCAATGGTGTGGTTGTGTATTTTGATGATTTAGTGTGTAATGCATTAACAGTATGTACTTGGTGTTTACACTGTCTACTGATCACCATTGGTTACAAGTGAGATCAAAGTCGGTATCTTGTGGGTAGAAAAACCACTATATCTCAGATCTTCTGACAGAAAATTTTACATTATTAGCCTCTTTCCTAACCTTTGCAGGTAACGTATATCAACTCTAGACGTACTCAGTGCCGTTTATTTTCGAATCATTGCAGTATAAAACTTCTTTTTTGGTTTTCCCTCGAAAATACGTTATTACTCGAAATTATAATATTAAAATGAAATGTCACGGTTGTGGTAGAAATTGCCCTAAAAGGAAATGATTATGGTTTTGTAATTAAAATAAGGGAAAAAGACCATTTGAACAAAATAAGTTTAAAAATTGCTCATTCCAATATTTATATCCCAAACCAATGAATCTTAAGAAAATGTGTAAATTACCCAATTTATGTATTTCAGTTATATTCAAACACATTTACCCTAACTTTTTACCATAACCAATTAACCCCTCTCTAACTTCCTATGTGCAGTTATCTCTCCCTCTCTTCCCGTTTCTCCTTCTGATCATATATTGGACCACCTCTGCCTCGACCCAACAGCCCGGAGCCTCGACCTCCAACCTTCGATCCCTCCGATCCCTCCAATCCCTCGGACGACGCTGCCTCAACCCAGTCGTCCCGCCCCCCTCCTTTGATCGGCGCCACCACTACTCGACCCAAAATCGGCGCCACCGCTGCTTGACCCAGATCGGTCTGCTATCCCCGCCGCTCAAGCACGACGACCCCCCAATCGGACCACCTCTGCTGACCACCGCTGCCTCGACCCAAAAGTCCGGAGCCTCGACCTCCGACCTCCGATCCCTCAGATGACACTGCCTCGACCTAGTCGTCCCATCCCCCCCCCCCCCCCCCCCCCCCCCCCTTCTCTCCTTCGATCGGCAAACCGGGTCGAGAGGACTGAAGGAATAGGAATAAAGATTTTGTGACAGCAGATGAGATTGACAGAGCTCTGAGACATTTGATAGAGGGTGATGGTGAGATTAGGAAGAGGGTTCAGGAAATGAGTAGAATATGTAGGAAGGCTGTTGATGAATCTAATGTTGATGATGGACTGCACGTATTGGTTTTGGATTTGGTGGGAAAGCAGCAGTTACTGCAGATTAGTATGTTTTTTTTTTATTACTGAGAGTTAGTAACCGGATTACTGGTTATTGGACGATGATTACTGAACCCTCGTAATCGATTACTGGGGGTCAGTATCATGGTTACTGAAAAATATGGAATCTGTAGCCTGATTACTATGAGTCAGTAATCCGAGTAATCAATTACTGACCCCCAATAATCACATTAAAGACACTCCCTAATCTATTACTGACCCTCACTAATCTATTACTGACCCCCAATAATCACATTACTGACCCTCAATAATCACATTATTGACCCCCAGTAATCAATTATTGACCCCCAGTAATTACATTAAAGACCCTCACTAATCTATTACTGACCCTCAGTAATTTGAGTCAAGTGACTGGAATTTGGCGACTAAAGTAATATTGAAAAAAAAAATCCGGCGATTGAAAGAAAAAAAATCCGACAAAAAAATCCAATTAGGAAAATTTGATTATTGGGGGTCAGTAACCCTAAAAAATCTTATTATAAAAAAAAAAAATCGGCGAAAAATATTTGGTAAACGGAATCCGGCGGAGTTGGATGACCTTTCGGAAAAGTTTATTTATCTTCCACTTTCTCAGCACATTATGATAGGGCTGGGCGCGGGCCGGTCCGAGCCCAAAAATCCCAGAGCCCGACCCAAAGCCCGACCCCCTCGGTCCGAGCCGAGCCGAGCTTTTTCCAAGGCGAGGACCGGCCCGAGACCGAACCCGACGAGCCGAGCCGAGCCCTCGGGCTTTTTCGGGCCCAAAGTGAGGACCCTGGGATCGGCGGCGTCGTCGAAGGAGGCAAGGATGATCAGGTGCAGGAAAGGAGGAGCGACTGTCAAAGGAGGCAAGGGGTGCTCTCGGGAGAGGAGAGGTGGGGGGCAGCGGCGCACGGGGTCGGCCAGGAGCAGGAGAAGAGGAGGAGCGGGGGGAGGAGACCTGGAGCGGGGCGGGGCTGGGGATACCTGGAGCGAGCTGCGGCGAGGAGCAGGAGAGGAGGAGCGCGGGGGCGGGTGGGGGGCCTGCGTGGGGAAGAGACAGAAGAGAAGGGGGGGAGACAAAAGAGAAGGGGGAGGGGAGAGACAGAAGAGAAGAGAGAGGGGGGCGAAAGAGAGAGAAGAGGGTGGGGGGAAGGGGGCGCGTGTTTGTCTGGGAGGGAGGGAGGGAGGGTAGCATGATTAGGTTAGGAAAACTTGGGTCTGGGCTGGGCTGAAAAAAAAGAAAAAAAAAATTGGTTTAAGCAGGGTTTCGGGCCGGGCCGGGCTTTCGGTCCCAAAAAAATCAGGACCCGAGCTCGGACCGAAACTCATATTTTCGGGCCGGGCTTTTCTCGGGCCGGTCCTAAAAATTTTCGGGCTCGGCCCGTGTCGGTCTTTTTTCGGGTTTTCGGGCCGGGTTTTCGGTCCCACGGGCCCAAACGCCCAGCCCTACATTATGATTCAAAAATATGTTAGATAAGAAAGAAGGACAAAAAAGAAAGAAAAAAATTAAAATTGTACTAGGGTTGAAAAAGATTTGTTCAAATGGGCAATAGAGTTGTAACATTATGTTCAATAGGGGAGAAAAATAAGATGGTCATTGAAATGGGTAATGAGGGGGTCAAATTAGCACTAAATGGACATTTTCCCTTAAAATAATATTCAAGTATCATTATGAATTAGAGTAACATCGAATTGCTATTTATTTACATTGCGATAATGATAGTGTAATGCCTTACAAACTTAAAATTCATAAGTAACCTGTTATTATAATATCTATATTTAGAGTTTTATATTATGGAAAAGTAACATTTGATGCTTTCATAAGAATCAAATTTCCTTTTCAAAAGCGAAAAGCAATATATTCCCTAACTCCATTTGTTTATTTGTTCAGCGAATGAGTGATTGACAGAAAAGCAAGTGTGTTTCCGTCGGCACAAGAGTTCCCATAGCGAGGCTTTTGAATGAAAAAAGAAAAGAAAAAACACAAGGGGGAGATCGTATCAGGACATATCCCTCGAGTTTGGAAAATACTTGTGTCCATACAAGTATATACGTGTGCGTCCATACTCTCTCTAATTTGCATATCTTGGACAATGTTATCAACGATTTTAACCGTTCAAAAGTTGAATTAATCAATAAAGATCATTTCTGTAAAAATTCGGAATAAACCAAAATCGTTTGCTTATTTGATTGTACTCGATTTCATCAAACAAATGAACAGTTCTAGTGAAAGTTAAGAGTCTCATGATCAACCGTCTATTTGTTTGATACAATCGAATACAATCGAATGAGCAAACAATTTTGGCTTATTCCGAATTTTTACATAGATGATCTTTGTTGATTAATTCAACTTTTGAACAGTTAAAATCGTTGATAACATTGCTCAAGATATGCACATTAAAGAGAATATGGACGTACTAGTATAGATACAAGTATTTTCCCTCGAGTTTCCTACGAGTATTCAAGTGTGTCCGCCAAAAACAGTCGTAAACGCGCTGTGCAAACAATCGGAAACGTTTTTAATACGTTTAAGAAAAAGAGTTATACCCCGCTGAATGTAGTGTGCATAAGAGAATAAAGAACGTGTTATATAAAGCAAGAGAGGCTTTTTCATTCGATTCTTCTTCGTCATTTCCGAATTCCGAGTGTGCTTTCAAGTCTGGTGCTTTGCTTCTGGGTAAACCCTTAAACCTTTTTACTTCTTTGTTCTCCTCCTTCTCCATTTCGGTTTCTGCTCATTGAAAAAACCCACTTTTACTATCAGCTAACTGCTATTGTTTGTACCTCAAAACCCTTTAATGATTTGTTTCGTTTTCTTTATGATCACTCTAGGAATGTTGATGTGAATGAATCATCTGCTTTGTGTTTGTGTTAGTATCGATTTGATTGTGTGTTTGGTTCCACTAAAGGGATCAAGATAATTACCCAGTTGACTTTTACTGTAAGTAATAATTGCTGCTGACTGAACCAAAACTATAAGAAGCTGAAATTAGATTGAATTTTCTTGAATGAACTTAAGAAAAGGACACGTTTTGGCTTATAAAATTGAGTACTTTGTTGTTAAATTTTACCCATGTGCCCTGTTTTTGTGTTGGTATCGATTTGATAGTGTGTCAAGTAATCAAGATAACTACCCAGTTGAAATTTAGTGTAATAGTCACTGCTGATGGAACTAAAACTACAAGAAGCTGAAATGAGTTTGATTAACTGCGATAAACATAACAGAGGGCACCTCTTGGCTATTACAATTTCAGTACTTTTAAGTTAAATTGTGCTGACAGTGTGTCTTGTTTACTTAAACATTCCTGTTATGCTTGTTTTACTGGGATTCTTTTGTTTAGGCATAAGTGGTTTTCCTGATGGCTTATATACCACCGCACAAACGAAACTCAAATGAAGCTGAGAGGCCGTTGCCAACTCCGGACAAGCTTGCTCCTTTATTTAAGAGAAATGTACATGTAAGATCATCTTTAAAGTCATTGTACGTAGATGGTGCTATATCGAAATGGTGGGCAGTGGGTTTGGAAGATGACACCCAGTTTCCATCTTCTGTTAATCTTGAACCCATTTCCTTGGAAACCATTGAGCACAGAATTGGAGAAATGCCTCTAGCTTTAATAAATTCTGGTCTTGATAATGGTCAGTACTGTAAAATTTCCTTAATGTTAAAAACTGTGTTTACTCTGTTATGAATCCTATTGTTAATCTTTTATGTGTTTGATACTTGATAGAAGGTAATGAGGTGAAATGGGACTTGCCAAAGAGCCCATGGGTATATATGGCAGAGAAGGTGCTTGAAGACCTACTTGCGTCTTTTGAAAATGTGAGGAAGGAAATGAAGTCCCAAAAGTTAGAAGATCTAAGGCCTACATTGGTTGCTCGAGTTGGAAAAGTTTTTTTTCATAGGTTATGGTTCCCTTCATTTTAATTGATTTATTAGCTATTCTTTCATCCATTTAACTTGAAAATCTGATGCATTTATCCTATTTCTTTTCGTTTCTTTAGCTGCTTAAAATATAAATCTATTTGACAATCATGTATTTAGAGTACACCTGTAGCATAGATGCATGAGACTATAAGTGATAGGTGATATTTGACAATTATGTTTCAAGCAATTTTCCTCTGAAGTTATATTAGGTTGCCTTTGTAAAGCCAAATTGACTGCTGACAATCTGTTTTTATCTGTAAAACACTAGGACCTATTTGTGATGTAGGATAGAAGGTCCTCTAGATTTATCCAATCACTGCTGCTTTGAATTGAAAATAAAAATATGAAAAAAATAATACCAGAAGTAGTCCAGATTGGAGAGGGGACCTTTGATTCTTAGACTCTGCCCTTGTTTTAATATAGAACTATGTTTTGATGTCAATGGCTAGTTAGTGTCGATGCTCCACTACTTCATATATGTAATAATGAAAAAGCACATTATACTCAATTGTACTTAAACAGATGTAAACCAAATGGTAATCTTTCCGATTCAGGACCCCTTCAGTTAACCTGGAATATCTCAGAGAAAATTGGACAACGGAAATGTTGAAAAGTTGGAAGAAAAGATCATTTTACACAAATGTTCCTGTTTCGTATACAGACAAGATGATAAACGAAGTTGTCCCGAATATTGGAGGTGCTTTGGAATCTGAGAAAGATATATACTATGTAATGGTACGTCTCTTCTTATACCCATAAGTTTACTGAATGTATACTTTCCAAAATTCTGATCTTGAATGAAAGCCTCATTTGTTTCTTCTTGTATAGTTGGCTGATTCAACAAAACCAGACTCAGGTCGCATCTGCAAATGTAGTCTGAAAGATGGAAAGCTACGTCTCCGCAAGGCAAGTTTCTAATCATCCTATTATATTGAATTCATTGTTTCATAAATCATGATGATCACGCTTCTACCATAAGATATTCTATAAGAAGACTAACATTAAATGTGAATGAAATCAAGTTCTCCCTCCTTTAAATTTCCCTTTCACTTGTGATAGTTCTATTTATCGTTACATATATCAATATTTAACTTTCATACAGGTCGAACTAAACCCACAGCGTAGTATGGTGGTGGACATATCCATCCCTAATAAGAATCTGGACCTGAGACTGATGTTATACATGAAGAGAGTCTTAACAAGTCAGACTGTAAGTCACTTCTCCATGTACCTTTGGAAATTTCATGCCATTCTTTTTTGTTTTGTAAACACAAGGAAAAATTAGTCATTATGTATTAGTATAGCAGCCACAACCAAAACAAGCTACAAAAAAAAAGGTGAAATGTTATCTATGTGTTTGGATGATAAGAGTTAGGATCAAGGGAGGAACTTTTGTACATTGGAATGAGGTTGTGTGATCAGATTAATCTTCTCTTTCAGGATGATGAGATGAAAAGCATCAGGGATCTGGTCGATTCTGCGATTACAGATCCAAATGTGAAGGGTGGGTTGAGATGGCCCCTGGAGAAGACATCTTCTGGAAAGTACAATGTTGTTGGGGTTTGGCATTTAAGAGCCAAGGCATATGAATATCAATCATTAAGATTCAAGGTCAGGCATGCTGATCGATTTGATTTTAGAACCTCAATTGGGCAAGCGTCTTGGGAGATTAATCTAAAGTTGAAAAAGGTAGTCTCACAGTTGAAGGTAATTGCTAACATTCCTCTATAATTTTCACTCTGCCTACCTCATAATCATATAGCACGCTCTTCTGAGCATCTGGATTGACCTCCTTTTGTTTCAATTTTCAGGAAAAGAAGGTTGAAATCAGCTCAGTTTCTGAGATGCTGGAGGAAAATATGAAGTTCATCTGGGACAACTTCTTAACCTGTGAGATGTTTCTCACATGAAAGTACATGTAAATCTATCTCTCTATCTTTGAATTCGTCATTGCAGAATACAGATTGCCAAGCTGGTTTACTGTTCATGCAATGGTGTGTATTTTGATGATTTAGTGTGTAATGCATTAACAGTATGTACTTGGTGTTTACACTGTCTACTGATTACCTTTGGTTACAAGTGAGATCAAAGTCGGTATCTTGTGGGTAGAAAAACCACTATATCTCAGATCTTCTGACTGAAAATTTTACATTATTAGCCTCTTTCCTAACCTTTGCAGGTAACGTATATCAACTCTAGACGTACTCAGTGCCGTTTATTTTCGAATCATTGCAGTATAATTCTTTTTTGGTTTTTCCTCGAAAATACGTTATTACTCGAAATTAAAATATTAAAATGAAATGTCACGGTTGTGGTAGAAATTGCACTCCTCACACAATATTGTGCTACCAGTACATACATAATTTGATCTAATAGCAGAACAATACAGTAATATGAATTATACACTAAAATTCAATATTCATATCACTAATTTACTCTTCAGTTGACATTCGTTCTTGTACTCCAATTTCTGATTAGCAGGCAGCCAGGCAAGAAGGCCATTCCTCGTAAGGATCACGTACTCACACTGCGATACAGTTTCTGATGGTTGACAGTTTTACTTTCTATTACCTTGTACCTCATCTCTAGATCATCGCCATTAGTACTTGTTTTTCCTTCAACCTCATCATGATCTTTCCCTGAGTTCCTGTATATCATGTATAGGATCATTTGTGCTATGCCGAATAGGAATCCCAATACGTTTGGCAACTGTTCATCATCACCGTACGATAACCATCTCAGGCTGATTAGTAGGGTTTCTTTTACCAACAATAATGACATTTGAGGTAGCATGGAATTAAGAAACTAAAGTGAAACGGTAATTATAGTACTACTTACTGCAATGTAGTAATCCTTTGTGAAAAGTCCGTAGAAGAACCACATGGTTGCACAAATTGTTAGGAATAAAGACAGAGTAAATGGCATGAATTCCACACTCTTGGTTCTTATGACTTGCCTCTGCAGTGAACGAAATAATAGAGATTGAGTAACCCAGAAAGTTAGGCATATACTCTAAGGACTATCTATGCTTGAAAATAAGCCACTTCTAAGTTCTAACTATACCATAATGCTTAAAGGAGCGGCAAATACTGCAATGTTAAACACAGCACAGACCCATCCAACTGCGCCAACGCGCTTGGTTCCACTTAGAAAGAAGATAGTGATTGCCAACGTCAACCCGAACATTACATTTACCAGCAGAACCAAGTTCAGTGTAAAAATCTGTGCACAAGTACATCTCAATCAAACTAGGAAATCGTAGAGATGCATATATGAAACTCTATAAACCATATGCATGAAACTGCATGAGAGAGATTGTACAGGTGACTCACCCTCTGCTTCCTGGAAGCATATGTGAAATAGAATATGAGGTAAGAAACTTCAATAACAATTCCAAAGGCATTAATACTGATGATCAACATAGCATTTGTCTTGAGCAGACCGTAGTACAACAATAGCATTGCACTCAAAAGCGCAACCACATATGGTATAGATTGGAACCCTTCCGATGATTTCTTCTTGTAAATTCTGTAAAATGTTGGCCTGCATCGATGAGAAAGAGATTGTAATTAGTGTTAGGCAGGGAGAGAATACGTACCACGTATGAATGAGATTATGAGAAGTACGTATTTAAGTAAAAACTCGGTAAAAAGGGTCTTACATTGGCGCCAAGAACACCATGAATGATACAATGTTACCTACACATAATAAGTGAACAATGACAACTTCAGGAAAAGTGATTTAGCATGAAAATGAGACTAAAATGTTAAATGTTCCAAAGGAAATCTGTCGCAGCTTTTTAAAATAGTATGCACTATGCAATACCTAAGAGTCCGAATAAGAAAGCGAGTTTTTCAGTAGTGGTCGAATACGCCATAATTGATAATCTGGAGATGATGCTGTTGTTTTCGCCTTGTGTATGTATGTATTTCTGATAATGATGAATATGCTTATTTCTTCCTTTCTTGCTCTTTATTTTACTTCGCGTTTCTTTCTCTGGTGAAGCTTTCCAATGCACTCACTTGGCAATGAAAAACTTGGGTGATTCTATTCTCTACTTGTAGCTTCCTTTATATAGCAGGATAATATGAAAATTAGGCAACTGGATAATGTACGTAAAGAGTAACGTGTGTCATCGATCAAATTCCGCTAGCCTCAATTGAAGCTTCCATCCCCATTTCCAAAATACAACTTTTTACTTGATACTCATAAGTGTGAGTTAATTTGGTGTGGTAGAAATCGTGATTGAAGGAAGAAGCAGAAGTATGTAAATCATGTAAGAACTGGTTGATTAATAATTAAGAGGGGAAAAAACTTGACTGATATGGATCAGCTCTAACAGACACAAGCCAATCACAGATTGACACGTGACAATTAAAAAGCCATAAATGACATTTTCAGGAGCATAAATGACATTTCAAGGACCGGGTGGGTATTTGCAAATGTCCTTTATGTCCTTAAAATGCCACGTGTCAATCTCTGATTGGCTTGTTTGTGTCTGTTAGATTGGTCAGCTAAGTTTTTTCCATTAAGAGGTTTCTATTTAAAGAGATTGATTATATTATAAATTTATAATGTGGCTGCCTTGATTTGAGGGTGTCTTCGTCGTGTCACATCCTGTCTAGTTACCTTTGCCGGGAATGTGAACAAAAACTAAGTTGCCGGGTAGGTTTCTAGCTTTGGCCCTAAACCATGTATATGCAACCCAAATCTAATCGATATTTTGACGGGTCGATAGAAGGTAGGTTACACGACCTAAAACGCTAAAACTAATCGATAGAACATGTTCATGAAACTGATGAAAGTAGGATATTATAAGTTGCTATATAATACAACCGATACAGCAATATATAGTTGGCCGGGTTGTATATTACATAGTTTAGGCCAAGGCTGTACATAGTTAGTCAAATTAAACTTCATTGACATGTTCTATCGATTTAACGTACATTTCAGCTTGATATATATATACTCGCATTCCAATTAGTTGCTCCTTTAACATACGTACAGAAATTGGACGTTCAATTCAAATTCGTTCGATTTTGGACACCTTGCAAACTTGATGAAATGCTTAAAAATTGCCGACAATCATATCATAACATTGGCGATGAGAAATAGATCCAGAAGTTGAATTTTTTGAAAGATTACATCATCTATTACATTGGCGATTCGATCTCAAAACCTCACATTATATTCTCTTATTTCTGATGTGACAAATTGGAGATCTGAAGTCAGAGACAATTTTGTGGTCGTGAAGCATTTGATGGATTAATACGTTCATTGAAGTCCGCATGCAAGCTAAGTAGAAATGCCGTCCAAAGTAGCCTGATACGGAAACAACGTACATTAATTGAAGTTATCACTTGGCAATTTGGCATGCATGCATACAGGAATTATTGCATATATATTCCCTTTAAGAGAAAATTAGATTAAAATTCAAATAATTAAGTAGCTTTCTTTTAAGATAAATTCACTTTTTTTTTTAATCTATACCCAATATTTATTATATAATAAACATTTTCTATAATTATCAAATTTCATTTTTCGGACTTCAACCCGTTCAATTGTTTTTCAGTAAACTCCTAATTACTAATTAGTCTTACTATGCATGTGGATCTTTATCTTTTTAGTTAAGTTGGACTTTCAATTCCCAAGCCAATGAAAACAAAAGATATATGACAAAATTATGTACAATCATTAATTTGTAAAACTGCGTAAGTGCGACAAGTACTATGCAGTGGTGACCTAGCTAGATTACATCATTATTTTCCTAAGAAAAACACAGCGCGGTGATAAAACCAGCATCTGCATCGATCATGTTCGTGTGTTAAACCGATAACACTCCTGAAGAAGAAGACAATGGTGTTGCTGATGAACTCATCCCTCTCCGTGCCCTCTGCACTCGAAGAAATTGATGAACAACGTATAAGTACAGCGTATTAGTACAGTACTTTACTAGTTCTCCATATCTGATCAGAACTGGGCAATAAATTAAACAAATATGACCGAGTATTAGAGGCTGACCATTTCAGCTCGAGTGTTTTGCCAAGCGTTGTCCATCTCTTCAAAAACAACGTCAATAGTAGGGCGACCCTTGCTTGATTTTGAAACACAAAGTACTGCAATATGTAGGATCGATTCAAAGTCAGCCTTGTTGACATTTCCATTTAGTTTTGGGTCTTCTAGAACCTCGGGTGGACGCTTGTTCATGCTCACATCCTTTGCCTACAAAACCAAAATTGAGATCTCTCTCATCACTTTCTCTCTTTATATATATATGAACATTTGTATGCGTATTTACCTTTCTTATGAGTTGATCTCTGGCATCAAGATCAAGCTCAAATACTTTCTGGCCTGACAGAAGTTGCAGGGAGACGATACCAAAACTGTAGACATCACTGGCACATGTTAATTTGGCATTGGTCATGTACTCCGGATCCATATACCCTATTGTTCCTCTAACATCTGTAAATACTTTGCTCTCCTGCATCCCCAACATCTTTGCCAACCCAAAATCAGATAGCTTGGGGTCCATGTTCTCAGTCAAAAGGATGTTTGTAAGCTATACAAAAGCAAACTAACACGGATTAACATCAAGTTCTTAGCTTTATAACATTTATAAGTTTCGGTTAAAGTCAGAAATGTGTTTGCCTCAGCCTAGCTAGAGATATATAGGTTACCTTAATATCTCTGTGAACTATGCAGCCATCAATATAGTGGTGGAGATACCTCAAAGCAAGCGCACAGTCTCTGAGAATCTTAACCCTTCTCTCCCATGTTAACACAGGGTCGTTTCCTGAATGTAAAGACACAAAAACATGGGTGAGTTAATTTGATTAGTAAGATGCCAAGGAATTAATCTACTCAGGAGCTAGATGCGTATAAGGATCATGTTGAGTATATACTTAAGAGATGTTGAGCTAGATTCCCTGATGAGCAGTATTCATATACAAGATATTGCTCGCCATCTTCAACACAGCAACCAAAGAGGCAAACCAAGTTCGGGTGTCGAACTCTTGAAAGCTGTTCCACTTCTCTTGTAAAAGAATCTGATATGTTACTCTTGTGTATGTGCTTAACGGCAACAACTTGTCCACTAGGAAGAACCCCTTTATAAACTTGACCTGCACTTCCTCGTCCAAGGTTCTTTCTTTCAGGTCCATAATTTATGGCATTCTCAATCTCCGCTTTGGAGAATCTATACAGGCCAGACCATATCGAAGCTGTTGATCCCGAGAGAATCGGTTTTAGGGCCTTCTTCTTCGTCACATGTTTTATCAACAGGACTATCAGCACCAATCCAGTGATGGCTATCATGATCGAAAGTACCGCTTCTACCAGGGAATCTGTTGAGCTAATAAATGATTAATTAATTTCTATAAGATTATCATGAAGTACGAAAATCACGAAATTGCACTGAAAAAGATGCTAGAAGGATTAGTGCTTACATTTGAGTTTGAAGTAACCTGGTTCTGCATATGTGAACCAAAAACAAAAACACAGAGTTAGCGGATACAGTTCAGTTCAGTTTCATGACCAAAACTAAGTAGTTTATTTTCTTACCGAACTTGTCTAACTTTGTTAAACACCCAAAGTAATCGTTCATATTCGAAATGTTCCCGGCCGGCTGCAACGGAAATAACTGCCGCTACACCGCATATGGAATCTTCGGTTTTGTTATCATTCTTCAGATGATATTTATCCAATAAATATTCCTTAAGAATTAGCAAAGAAGCTGCGCAAGGGCCACAAACAGCATCAAATGAAGCATTGCCAAATTGAGAGCAAATGTTCAATGCCTGTTGGTACTCGTTCCCTTGCTTAATCTCTGCCAAGTTCACTTTGGAGCAGTCACTGCTGCCATAGTAAAGATCCTCAAAGCCACAGCTAAGGGCAGACACGTCCTGACGAACAAATGAGCCAGTGCAGTTCTTCCACTGCGCATCGGAAACAAAGACATCGTCCTGTCTCCTCAACGCTTGGAAGGCCAAGGCTCGGGACAAAGTGGTGAGCACATTTCGACAGCAGGGATTATTTGTTGTCCAGCTATTCCAGACCCTTTATTTTCAGCTTGACAGGACTTATGCACTCCCCAGATGGTTGATATGGGTAGGATGTAAAGTTTAGCACACAACTTCCTGCAGTTTATCATGCATGCATGATATTGTTACACTACGTACAACTTAATTGAGTCAAAATTGTACCCATATTAACTACATGTCATCCACTAATGGTGCGGAAAGCTATTTATATCAAACTAGCTAAGAAACAGAATTTTCATACAAATTAAAATGGTGCGGAAAATCAAATTTGTCAAAAGATCGATAACATATATATGTTTAGCTTCTTTCTAATGGTGCTCGATATAAAATGATGCCAGAAGATAAATTAAAACCAACCTGAGCCATCATCTGGTGACAATGATTGTGAAAGGGTTTGGACAAGATAAGTGGCACTGAACAAAATGGTGAAGTGTGTAGCTGACGTCATATCTCCCAAACTCTAAACCCTAGATCATATCAAAGCACATGACAAAGAAGATGCTAGCTGTTTATGCATCGAAATTTTTGGAAGGAAAGAATGGAACTGAATACTTATAGAGACTTCTAAATCCTAGAAGTCATCAACGATATATATAAAGAAATAGGCATATTCTTGGTTCCTCTGGAAAACTTGCATGGTTCTAACAGCTAGCTAGCTCTTATTGCAACCTTGTGATCTCCGGTTGGCCTTTGATCGAAACCGTTTAATTGCAGAGAGATGCATAATTTTGAAAGACAATTAAAAGGGAAAAAAAAAAAAAAACCATCCACTAGGGGGATAGCTACAAAGGAATTTGCTTATAAAAATGTTGAACCAATTCAATGGTGTGGATCCTTAAACACATCGCCGCATCGCTGTAATATGAAATATATATATATACGTACAACCATATCTCTTATCTGTTATTTGGTCGTTCTTTTGATGTTTAGCATGCTATGTAGATCCCCTACGTACACTAAACATGTAACTAATATAGTCTTGGATGAAGAAGAAAGAGTAAAAACGGAAGGTTGGTTCTTGTTCTCTCGGTAATTAAACTATCTTTAGACCAACCATTATGAAATTTTTTAGTTCAATAATTTTTTAATGAATCGATGATTTTGACACATTCAATTTTAGAAGTCTTAATACACATTTAATTAAAACAAAAAAAACATAAAAAAAAAAACCTTGTGAAATATCGATTGGAATGCTATGAAGTAAGGTAAGCTAAAACAAATAACAAGGAATTTCATAATACAGCTTGAATGTTTTAGTCTTAATTCATTTTCTTGTAATGTAATAAAAATGTGGGAAAGAAAAAAGACAAAAACAAAATTAAAAGGAAAAAAAAAAAAAAGGCCCAATTGGATACGTTACGGCCCTGGTTTCCACACGATTGCTACTCTCTTATCCAACAAAACTTTGGCGCCCTTCTCTTCTTTTCTTCCTCCTCGCTTTGCCTGCGTCGTCCTTTTCTGCACTTCTTTTGTCCACTGTCACTGGCCTTGTCCTTCTCTTCATTTCACTCCCTGCAAACCAAGATAAGCTCCTGCTGCCATGCACTTAATCTTCTCCTCCAACTCATTCCAAGGTACTCTATCCCTGTCTTTATATTCTTCTATACATGTGTTATGAACCCAATATTGCACATTGCTTAGATTATATATATATATATATATATATATATCTCACTTTCTAGTCCTACTAAGCTTTTTATGTCTTAGATTGGGTAATGAAGCTTTCAGCTTTTGGGTTTCAAACATTCTGCAATAGTTAGTTTTATTTATAATATATATGTTGAAGAATTCATTGCTTGACAATAGTCAGTAGTAAAGTTTGAGAATTTAGTGTTGATTCGTTTATCTGTACTGTTTGGTATCGACAAAAATAGGGAAAGTTATCTTCTTTACATTTGGTACCAAGATTTGCGATGTTTTTATGCACTTTGCCATTTGATAATTGTAAGGAAAATAACTATGTTGTGTTCAAAATGCCATCTAGATCTTCTGTTTATTGGAATAATTGGATGATTGGATCACCGTTCTCGGAAAACAACCAAGGTAAAATCAGTTTTCATTTTTTCAGTTACCTTTGTTGAATCAAAATAATTGTGGGAATGGAGTCCTCATTATGTTCATGCTATACAAAACAAGAGAATGACTACCAACTCATATAATGTGTTCATGTCCGAATTTGGAACCAGGTTACTGAAGTATGACAGTGGCTGCGCGTTCAATCTCCCTGTTCCATAATGATAGTATTGGCAGTACATGTATGAGGTTGGGATTTACAAGTGACGAAAGGTTCCAGAAGAGAAGGATGGTGGATTTTCAAGTGGTTGTGAAATTTTGTCCCAACAACAGAAAATCGAGATACTCCCAACTCAATAGTTTTAATAGAAACTCTTCTGGTTTGGGGTCAAATTGGCCTTCTCTGCTCTCTAGCAGGACTGAGAAGGCTTTTTCAAAAAGGGGCACAAGAAGTAGTGAAACTGAGGTAACTTGCACAATGCATCTACAATTGGTTTTTCTATTCTAAATCTAATCTATGTAGTGATATGATTTGTTTTTCTTCTAATATGAAGATGACACAGGTGATTAATGCTATACTGGAAGAAATGCTGAGTGTCATTAGAAATTGGAGTCGGTTACATTTCATGAAATTAGCCGGTTTACTTGTATGCGCTCTCATGGTGATACCATCAGCCAATGCTGTTGATGCTCTTAAAACTTGTTCCTGCTTACTTAAGGAATGCAGGTAATACATTCAGTCAGCCTTTTAACATGCTCGCAATTCTTTGGTTTTTCGTTCTCCTTGTCTTGATTACTGGAGCATTTGTTCATGTTAGGGTAGAACTTGCGAAGTGCATTGCAAACCCATCCTGTGCTGCTAATGTTGCTTGTCTGCAAACTTGTAACAATCGTCCTGATGAGACAGAATGCCAGGTTAGGTTTGTTTTATATCTTCATCAATTTCACAGTGCCAAACTCTATATATAGGAGGCAGTATCTGATATGTCATATATGTCTTTGTCTTGTTCCTATTGCAGATTAAATGCGGGGATCTGTTTGAGAATAGTGTCGTAGATGAATTTAACGAATGCGCAGTGTCACGAAAGAAATGTGTACCTATGAAATCCGATGTGGGAGAGTTTCCTGTCCCTGATCCTTCTGCTCTTGTTCAAAGCTTTGATATGAAGAAGTTTAATGGGAAATGGTTCATTACTAGTGGCTTGAATCCAACTTTTGATGCTTTTGATTGCCAAGTGCATGAATTCCATACAGAATCTGGCAGACTTGTAGGAAATTTGTCTTGGAGAATTAGAACCCCTGATGGTGGATTTTTTACTCGAACAGCTGTTCAGAAGTTTGTGCAAGATCAAAACCAGCCTGGCATACTGTACAATCATGACAATGATTATCTTCACTATCAAGATGACTGGTAATTCACATCACATGTATACAGTATACCTTATTATTTTGTTCAATGTGCCTTTTTTCATTACCTCAAAACGTTACCAGAGATATGAACATGACTTGTGCAGGTACATTCTATCTTCGAAGATAGAGAATAAACCGGAAGACTATATATTTGTATACTATCGTGGGAGGAATGATGCGTGGGATGGATATGGTGGTGCTGTGATATATACAAGGAGTTCAGTTTTGCCACAAAGCATTGTTCCTGAACTTGAAAGAGCAGCTGCGAGCGTGGGAAGAGACTTCAGCAAGTTTATCAAAACAGATAATACTTGCGGGCCTGAACCTCCACTTGTAGAGAGGTTGGAGAAGAAACTTGAGGAGGGGGAGAGGACCATTATAGAGGAAGTTAAACAGATAGAAGGGGAGGTGGAGAAGGTTGAACAGACTGAGCAGTCATTGCTTCAAAGACTAGCGGATGGGTTTAATGAAATTAAACAAGATGAGGAGAACTTTTTGAGAGAGCTTTCCAAAGAAGAGATGGATATACTGAACGAGCTCAAAATGGAAGCAACCGAAGTCGAAAAGCTTTTCGGACGAACACTTCCTCTTCGGAAGCTAAGATAGTCCGGACACTGAAGGGATCACAGGTTTCTTGGTTATACCATACTGTTATTTATATATATATTTGCAGAATGTAAGCTGAAATTATATATATCATTCTTGCGACCAAGCTATATATGGCTTTCATAATCCAACATAAAGTCTTCTACTTTTGTTTCTGAGCATCAGAAATTTACAAGAGTTTACTGTAGCCAACTGATCTTACAGTTCGACGAATATATACTTAAAACTCATGAAGTTAAAAGTAGTGGGTAGATTATAGTGACGAAAATTAATTTCCTTGCCAATTTACAGTGGTCCATTGCCGTCTCAATAAGTTGGCAGAGTACCAAGGGTTAATGCATCTCATACTTCAGCAAGTTTTCTTTGTTTCTATAAGTTTTTATGTTACATTGTAATTGAAGAAAGGAGAAAAAGTCCCACAAGAAGACCTGAAAGTTGAGTAAAAAACTGTTGAAGGAAAAAAAACAGATAGAAGAGAACCTCATCATAAAATTCTTGCCCCAAGTCTTGATTCGGCTCAAAGGCATGAATGCCTCTTCTTTGCTGTCTCTGAGGGACAAAAAAGCCTTAAATGGCTCATCATACAAAATTAGAAATGGAATGCATGTATGTGCAAGGAAGGACAATTTAGTGATCACTCTTTCTAGGTGGAACATTCATTGATTCAGGGTTCCCTGCGACTGGTGGTTCTGTCCAAGAAATTGACCGATTTAGTGTTTCCATTTGATGATTCTGCGCTCTTAATTTCGTCAACTGTGACAGTAGTCTCTTCTTTTTGTGGCACTCTATTGTTGCTATGAGGCATACCTGCTTCGTTCGATTCTTCACTGTTGCTTCTGGAAGTAGCACTTCCAAATTTGTCTTGGCTTAAACTAGTTTCTCGACCACTCTTGGTGCTCTTGCTTTTACTTCTCAGGTCATCTGAAGAAGTGTTTTCATCTCGTTCAAATGAATGCCATTCTTTGGAACCTACACCACTTAGTTGACGCAAGTCTCGGTCATTACCATCCTTGCCTGAGCTGTCATTAGTACAATGACGGTGGTTATGGTCTGAACTTCTGATACTCTCATTATCTGAAGCCTCCCGACTGCTCTCATCATCGTCGGAAACACATTCAGAACCACATTCAGAGTTACCATCCTGGTTTGTATCAGCTGGAACAGGAGCAGGAGTAGCCCCAGGAGGAGGAGGACTAGTGGATAGAAAACTTAGAGTTGTTACAACGTCACTCATGAATGGCCGGACTGATGCCTCCTCTTGCAGACACATTGCTGCTGTTGCAACAGCCTGATTTAGATCTTTCTCCGGAAACTGCTTGTTAAGCAAACGATCTGCCATATCAGGATACTTTTTTGGGTCCCTAAATAAGGGTTGTGCCTGCTCACACGTACAAAACAGAACAAAGTTACATTTAATTTGATATTCATAGACCTGTAAGGTCACATTATCACTTGTAATGACAAGGTTTCTTACCCAAGCAACTAAATTTTGCTCATCATTTGCTCTTGTAGTATCAATGGCTCTTCTTCCAGTAATTAGCTCGAGTAGAATAACTCCGAAGCTATATACATCCGACTTCATTGTGACTTCACCAGTTCTCGAATACTCTGGAGCACAGAAACCATAGGCGCTCATCAGCCTTGATGGTCCATGCATCCTATCTCCAGCATTGCCAAGCTTGGCAAGTCCAACATCTGAGATCTTTGGATTGAATTCTTCATCTAACAAGATATTTGAAGATTTGAAGTCTTGATATATAACGGGTGGATTGGCCTTCTCGTGCAAGTACTCCAATCCCAGAGCAGCACCATAAGCTATTTTAATCCTTGTGTACCAATCTAAGGTCATTTTACCTGCTTGGTTATCTGCATAAAACTATTGAGGTCAGATACATTCTCATCATGATGATATGGGACTGATAAAATAGTCCTAAATGAAGAAACAGTAGAAGAAAAGAGGATGTTATGTACCAAGAACTCGGTCTTCTAGAGTGCCCCCTGGTATGAATTCGTGCACCAAAAGCCTTTGATCTCCGTCGGCACAATATCCAATTAGATTAACTAGGTTTGGATGGTGTAGGAGGCTTAGTGTCAAAACCTCTCCTAGAAATTCCTTGTTTCCATGCATTCCATTTCGGTCGAGTTGCTTCACTGCCACCAACTACAATCAAGATAGGAAAACAAACCTTATAAGTACATCAACAGGTCTTCTTATGAAAAACCTTGCATGAAAGTACAACTTGCATTCTGCACACTCATACATTGAAAAGAAAGTAAGAGTTGTTCTAACCTGTCCACTCGACTGAAGAGTTCCCTTATAGACTCTTCCGAATCCACCTTCGCCCAGAAGGCACTCCTGACGGAAGTTCTTTGTTGCTGTAGCTAGCTCACGGAAAGTGAAACTCTTTGCATTGATTTGTGATACATCAATGTCCATATGTGAGTGCGTCCGCTGTTCTGTGTGTGTTGACTGTGTCGACTGTGTCTCAGCAGCTCTTTGTTTTTTCATTTCTGCAAACAAAACACAGAAATGCATGGAAGCGGAGAGCGTCAAACGTTGAACCCTAATGTAGAATTTATGTCTTGCAACCATGCCTTTGATATGTGCAAGTGTTAATTACTTAATTAACATGATTGTTTTCTTCCCTTCTCCTCTATACAGGTAAACACTACAAAACTAAACGTATGAATTGCATTATAATTTCACTGGCTTCTGAAACTTAATTGTATTCCTTGAAAACATATATATATATGATGCCATTTCAGAATGTGGTCGAGACAAATATGATGTAGGGTTTTAAACGAGATCTTTTTTGGGATAACTTACCAATACGATTCTGATATCAAAATTAACCATGAGAAAGAAAAAAAGAAAAAAAAAAACTTACCCTGTTCAACAGGTGGTGCCGAGGCATGATCTATCCTCCTGTTATTTGATCTCTTACTTCTCTGTGAGCCAAAACACGGAAAGCAACTCATCTCGTCCAGTTTAGCTTAAACAATGCAAGAAAGCTTTTCCTTCCAGTTTTTTACACACAAAACTTGTTTGACAAGAAATGAGATGAGAGGAGGAGGAGGAGGTGGAGGAGTGGGATCCGGGTCCTCCAAGGAAATTGAAGAAGGAGGACCCCGAAGGTGGGGCGATGGCAGCTAATTGCAGTTTGGAGCTACGGGGGAAAAAACCTGAATCATTAACAAGCAAAGGAGAAGAGTAGCGAATGGGATTGCTAAGTTTTGGAGGGTACAAAATGTAAGACTATTCCTTAGACTTCTCGTCAGAAAAAGGTGGGAGATGTGAGGGGGATGCTTTGCCTTCTGAAAATAAAGAGAGCAATTTGTGGGAATGTAATTGAATTTCAGTTAGCAATACAGGCTATACATGGAGGGTGTCCAACCAATTGAGGATGAATAATCTTTGTCACCAGTTATTTAGGGATATTGTTCTGTATTGACATATATATATATATATATGTCCATTATAATCAGCTCCAAATTGTTCACTTTGTTGGTGTATTCTAACAAAAATCCAATCTCCACACCTCAGAATCATTAAAGGAAGATAATCTTGATATTAATCTAGCTGCCTCAAGTATCTCGATCACTCGATTTAAGCAAGAAAACAATACGTATCACTTATTGAGCTATACTCATATTTTTAAAGTAATTAGCTAAAATGACTTTTTTGTTGTAGGAGAAACAATATAGATGGAAAGCGTTACTTTATTGATAGATAAGGAGGCATTTATATAGGCATTACATCAAGTATCCCAAGTAATCAGGGATTCCCTATCTACTAAGGTAACTACTATTCTAGTCTAATTAGGTCAAGACACAAAACGGAAGTTACGGAATTAACCTTCCTTGAACACTCCCCCTTGTGTCGCGTACCTAATGTGACACGGTGCATAACATGTTGCCTCGCTAAAACCTTGCCAAGCAAAACAAAACCTCTTGGGTAAAAATAAAAAGCTTGGTCGAAGGGAAAAGAGCACAACGCACTAACTACAATTGAAGATTACATGTGAGGTAGACTCCCCCTGATGTCTACAAGACAACTCCCCCTGATTGGTAACTCAATCTTGGAGTTTAGATTAATGGCGTATACAAACGCTCCTCACAAGCTTCAAAAGTAGGTGTGGCCAATGATCGAGTCATTGAATATGACCACATTATCCTTGTATTAGACCAGCTACACTTAGCTTTACTTGGTCTTAAGGAAGAAGGTTGCTCAACAACTCAAAACTAGAGTTCGCGTTGAAAATCAGATTCACGCGCAGCATGACCTTCGTGTATTTAAACAGTCATAACTGTTTCGATACAGTAGGTATGAACGAACTGTAAAAACTTCTGGAAACTAGACACCCATATCTTTCCAGTAATATAAAGTACACAACGTGGTTCGTTCTGAGCTGATCACAAAGCTCTGTCGAAGGTGACTGATCTGCAAATTACCGGACAGATTCGTCCTACTTTGCTAAAACAGCCATAACTCACTCAATATGATAGCTATGATCAAATGGTTAGTGTCCCTGGAAAGTAGACACATAGATCTTTCCAACGGTACTAAGTTTACCATTTTCCGATGAGTGAGCTGTCATGTAGGTCACGGGGAAGTTGACGTACAGAACTAGGCAGAATCTGGAATTGCCTATTGATGTGTCTTTCATGATGGGATCGAATGAGCCTAAACCTTTCTCTCTTAAAAGAAAGTACCGCCATATACCATGGCATTGCGTGGGCGCGTCTAGCCATCACTTTGGCTTTATAAGTTTATAGCAAATGAGATGTCGAGTCAAGCATATTATGACAAGTACATGATTGCGCACATGATACTTAGATAGAGAGTTTCATCTCCCAAGACTTCTCGTCACATAGACGAAACGAGTCTTCTCAAGACATCGACTAATCATGGGATACATATAGGCTTTGGTTTAACGTCCATTAGTTTACCATAAGCCGATAGATGAATAAGTTCATCACTAACGGTTCTCACATTCGAGACCAAGTATTCCCAAGATCCATTCATTCGTAACGTTGGATTAGTGATACTTCAATCACAATTCATCCAAAGTTTACACGCAAAGAGGCATGATTCTTTACATTTCATCTCCAATCAAGTAGTCGCTCAACCGCGTTATACAATATCCAACCAGAAGATTTGAACCCATATAGAGAACATCCTAATCTGATAGCATACGCATTTCGAGGTTTTTGCTTACTTGACTTGGGTGAAAACTGATCCGTTCATGATATTTATGTACATCTCTTTACTTAGTCCCAATAGAGATGATTCATAAGCTGCATGTTCAGTTTTTCGGAACTACCTAACTGACATTCTGACAAGGTAGTGGAGTGTGATATGACTCCATTACGAGAGCATATGTCATCGTAGTCGATTCCATAGCGTTTGTGAGAGACCTTGCGCCACAAGGTGAGTCTAGGCTCTTTTTCTCACTACGCTTTCAATCAAAGATTATCGATAGGGTTTACACTTGCGGTGTCGGCATCACCTGACCAAGGACCTATCTCTTTGTATAAACTGGATCGCATATCTTTCCGTGTAGGCCAATTCACAACGTTGGTATTTGCTTCAACGAAGTGAGTGTATTCGATATCTAACTCATAGACCACGTACTCATGTACACTAGTGTAATTCGCATTTGTAGAGATCTCTATATAGATTGGCTTCTCATTGAGGCGTCCCCCAATGATGACCTTAATCCAGAAAATCCATGAGACGAATGAGTTGTCATTGATCCAAAGATCAAGTTGTGCCATACTCGCATTCGGCGAGTGTATATCGAACAAAGTGCCCTCTCTACACTTCTTGTGAGAGTCACGGCCTAGTGACACCATCTACCACTTTTGTGGAGTCACCATGTCACCATTTATGAATGACAATATGTCCATTGATTTGGACATCAATCCTTACAGGCATGTTGATACAAGAGTACTATTCCGATCTTTTCCTTGAAAGACCAATAGTTTGCTCTTTGCAACATGTATATCAAATCTCGTCACTTTGATTTATGGGACTTTGGGAACATGATGAGGCACAGTGGGGACAAACCACGACAATGCCAAGTCATTCTACTTGAACAAACTTGTTCTTCTCTCCCCCTAACGACGGGGAGACTGGCTCATCAAAAAGTGACATAAACGAGATCGTCTGTTAAGGTTTTTATATAGCGGACTATAGGTGGAAGCTGACGTCTTATTCAAAGACGTTATTTATAATCAAATAACCCATCATTGAGCGCTTGTGGTAGCGCAATATGACACATAAAGTATGTGGACGGTAAAGGGTATTGATCGTTAACACTTATACGTTAACAAGATGCATTCTGTTACAAAATGTAACATGCATGTATGCTTCCTGAAACGTTTCACTATTATCCGGAACACCAAATGCCACCAAATTTTAATAGTAGGTAGGCACGTGTGTTAGGATTCCAACTCCGCCGGCCTCATTGCCGGAACCGGTCGGAAACATACAGAACCGGTCGGAATAGTCGCCGGAGGTCAGTGAACGTTTGTGTCGAGTGGTTCAGTACCTTCCAGGTGTCCAATGGCTCTGAAATTTTATGAGCAGGTAGCCATGGATGTTAGGAATCGGTGGACCAAATTTCACCTCAAGAACCGGCCTAAAAGTAGGTAAACCGGTCCTCACAATGACGAGTCCGCGAGCTGACAAACCAGAAATTTTAGGTTTTTGCTACTTTTCAATCATTGTGAAGGTGCTTCATAACATCTAAGTGTTATGGCTTGAGTTTAACCATGAGGTATATCACCATAGTATCATTGTGTCTCATGTTGGACTATGAGAAGGCATCAAAACCATCATCTTATGTATCATTGCCTTTAGCGTAGGAGGGCGTTACTCCAAAACTTTGCTAAAGATTAAGCTTCCATATGTTGAGCATAGCTAATGAAGGATCATAAGGGGGATCATATGCACGTTTAAATGCATAGATGGTGCTTCCATTGACTTGGAGGAAGACTTGGGTGACGTTAATGTCATCCTTGAGCCTTGAGCATTGCTCATGACGCTACCAAATTCTTTTGGTAATCTTTGATCCCATTAGCTTCTTTGCTCAAAAGAAACGATGTCCATAGCTTTCTTGCATATATGGATCATCAAAACATGTCCAAAATTCCAGACTATGTATGGAAGAGTCTACATGAGTCGCCGATTCAAAGAATCCGAATCATAGTATACGTGAAATACATTCACAATATTGACTCATAAGTTGTGCGCATTCATTAGAAGCGATACATAAGAAATCAATTCAATTTTCACAATGAGTTTCAAGGTGATAAACGTTGGCACCAATATCTTTAAGTGGTGATCAAGGTTCGATGAAGATTAGCTACACACTCAATGTCTCTATGATACATTCATAAAAGTGTAGAGACAATGGTTTTATGCCAAGACATATAAACCGGAATATATACTCAATTCCTATAGAGTGTGCAACATGGCGTGTAGTATCACAAGATAAAACATAGGCATGCTTAAAGGCGTACTAGACACATCCGTTAACGCTCAAAAATAGAGCCGGAAAACAACCAGAATGAGCCAACATCGATACTATAGAGACATAAATGTCTAAACCAAGTATCCAGGACCGAGGCCATGAGCTAGCTATCCGAGGCCGAAGCCAAGCTAGAATGGGAGCCAAGCCGAAACAAGGCAAGGAAGGGCCAGGGTCAAGCATAGGCGCGTGCTAGGCTAGCCAAGGCCGAAGCCGAGGTGGTGCACGGGCGGGCCGACGCCGAGCAAATGTCAAGGCATGCCAAGGCCGAAACCAAGGCGTGTCGAGGCAAAAGCAAAGGCTTATGGGGCCGAAGCTTGATGTTGGAGTCGAGGTCATGCGAGTTACCGATGGGTAGCCTAGGCCGAAGCTAAGGCTTACCGAGGCATAAAACAAGGACCTGACGAGGCCGATGCCATGCTAAAGAGCCAAAGGCATGCCGAGGCCGAAGCCAAGACGTGCCGGGGTGAGTGCATGGGCTTATAAGGCCGAGATGGCTGCGGGTCGGGCCGTGTTCAGGCCAACGCCGAGGTCGAGGACGGGGCGCGGCTAGGCGGGCCGTGTGCGTGACAAGGTCCGGAGACCGAGGGGGCGGCAGCATGTGGTTGTGGCGGAGCTGTAGTCCAAGCAGCGCGCAAGCCAAGCCAAGGCCGAAACTGAGGCTAGGCAAGGCAGGCTTTGGTGGGCTCAAGAGTGCTGAGGCCGAGGCCGGGCAATGCGCATGCATCCGCTTATGTACGCAAGCATGTCTATTTGTTTCTTGACGAGCGAGGCCTGGCGAATCGCAGCCAAGCTGGCGAGTGGCCATGGAGAGTGAGGCCTGGCGAATCGCGGCCAAGCTGGCGAGTGGCCATGGCGAGCGAGGCCTGGCGAATCGCAGCCAAGATGGCGAGTGGTCATGGCGAGCGAGGCCTGGCGAATCTCGGCCAAGCTGGCGAGTGGCCATGGCGAGCGAGGCCTGGCGGATCGCGGCCAAGTTGGCGGATCGCAGTTTCTCGCGAGTCACTAATTCTGTCTTTTGTGATTTTTCGAGTTAACATCACCAATTAGGTTGGTGAACTCAATCAACATGCCATGTAAATGTGTAATGCGATTCATTGCATTCACATATAGCTTTTTAGTGAATCGAACCATATATGCATCAAAATGTCAACGGTTATATCGAGATCTTGACCATAAAGAGTGTATCGACTAAGTAGCATTAGTCACACCTGTGAGGTCTATGCCTGCACAAAATCAACGGATTTGTAGTCACTTTGACTATGAAATTGAAGTCATATGCTTCATATTTATCGCAAATTATCTTTTGCTTTTGAAATCCGTAATCATGAGGATATACTCTCATCTTCTTCCATGTATCTCTTGTATACATTGACCATATGATTGCATTATTTGCAATTATTGAACCAATAGAACCATATCAATGACATAATTCTCTTTTTTTTTTTCAATGGCCATTTTCTAGGCGCATTTTATGGTCAATTGTTTCTTTGTAT
Source organism: Potentilla sterilis (assembly GCA_963682095.1). Lineage (NCBI taxonomy): Eukaryota > Viridiplantae > Streptophyta > Magnoliopsida > Rosales > Rosaceae > Potentilla > Potentilla sterilis. Next base: position 696,474 of record OY821756.1, on the reverse strand, counting down.
CAAAAGAACAAGAGGGAAGGAATTGAATGGTCGAGACCAAGATTTTGGTTACTCAATTCAATTTGTTGTGACAATTTCCGTCACATATCGATGTTACAGTGACAATTTCCGTCACACATCATGAGTTTGTCCCCTTTGTGACTCCCTTAGGATCGTCACAAGCATCGACAATATTATGTCGGAATCGTGATTAAATATTCACGAAGAGTTGTGGTTCACAGTGACATCACAGCCACAAGCACAACTTTGGACGGTAACATCACAGTTACCCCTTAAATACTGTGATACGCAGGGGTGGGTGGGCCCCTTTGTATCGTCCTGAAAAACACACAAGTTCCAACACATATACACAAGTTCAAATAATTGAAATTGCGAAAAAACGGAAACTTTTATTAAATCATACATGCTAGTTCGCCAAATGAAATGCGTTTAAAAATTGCGCTTAAGGACTCGGTTCTGATCCTTGTGCAAATTAAGATGCTCTTCCATGTACGTGCAACGATATAATTCTCGCAATTCCATCGCGATGCGTCGTGCAATAAAATTTCTTGGAAAAGAAAAACATATGGTTAGTCATATTCACCATATATAGAGCAGTAAATATATAACAATTTATATAATTAATCTACAAATTTATATATATAATTAATCTAAAAATTTATACATATAACCAATATATATAACAATTTAACACACACTTAAATATCTAAATTATACACCTAAATTATACAATTAAAATAAATTGAAGAAAAAAAAAACTTACGGGATGATTTTCTTTAGGAGGAGGAGGAGAGCGGCGGATTGGAGGAGGAGAGCGGCCGATTTGAGGAGCGGAGGAGGAGTTTTTGCGAGGAGGAGAGAAAAAAGTCGGAGAGAAAGTGACTTTCAGCTTTTATAGCAGAAAGAATAGCCGACGATTTAGAATATTTCGTTGGCTATTCTTTGAATAACCGACGATTTAAAAGATTTCGTCGGGTATTTAGAATATGTCGTCGGCTATTCTATGAACATCGTCGGCTATACTTTGGAAGATCAACAGCCGTCTGATCTGAGTCATCCAACGGCGGATAATAAAAAGGCGCGGATCGCAAGAGTTTAGCCGACGAAATATAATTTTCATCGGCTAAACTTAGAGAATAGCCGACGATTTAAAAGTTTTCGTCGGCTATTCTTTAAATATCGTCGGCTATTATATGAACGTCGTCGGCTATACGTTGGAAAATCAACAGCCGTTGGATCTGAGCCATCCAACGGCGGATAATAAAAAGGCGCGGATCGCAAGAGTTTAGCCGACGAAATATAATTTTCGTCGGCTAAATTATAGGTCAAACCACTAAGTCAAACCTCTAAACGCTTAAAAACAGAAATTAGTCTACTTAAACGACGGTTTCTGGCCTGACCTTCAACAGATAATAGTTTCAAATCAATGAGACGCAACTAATCATATAAAAATTTTACAAAATTGATTTAACGAACGTCAGGCTACCCATAGGAAAACGAAAGTAAAAAACAGTTAACCGCAACATTCGGCACACAGATTTTATCAGAATCTTGTCATTTTTCAACCGTAGATGTATTTCATTATTTCGGTCATATCTTATTTCACAACATTTTTGCATTTGAAGAGTCTACGTATAGTAACTATTTGAAACTATACATTCACTCAAACACTTAGTAAACAAGTTAAGAAACATTAGTGAGTATGTTCTGATTTTGAATCTAAAAGTTTAGAAAATCTATTCCAACTGTCAGATATCACCGTTAAGATTAAATACATGTATGGAAAAAAATCCAACTTCAGCTGACAACGTTAAAGGCTCGATCGGAACGGTCAACCGGGTAAGTCAAACCTCTAAACGCTTAGAAATGGTAATTGGACTGTCTAAATGACGTTTTTTGGCCTGACCTTCAGCAGATAATAGTTTCAAATCGATGAGATGCAACTAATCGTATAAAAATTTTCCTCAAAATATTTACCGAAGGTAACGCTACCATTAGGGAAACGAAGGAATAAAACCTTTGACCGCATCTTTCGACACTCAGATTTTATCGGAATCTTGTCATTTTTCAACCGTAGACGTATTTCATTATTTCGGTCATATCTGATTTCACAATATTTTTGTATTTGAAGGATGAAGCAATGGTTTATCGTTAGTGATAGAAAATGGAATATGGTCATTTTTTGTTTTTTGTTTTTTTTTTAAATCATAGCCGACGAGAGACTCGTACTCGTCGGCTATTCTTTTGTCGTTTTCTGTCTAAAATAAAATATGTATTTTTCAATATAGTTATAGCGGACGAAATAATGAATTTTCGTCGGCTATTATGAGTATAGCGGACGAAATAACAAATTTTCGTCGGCTATTATATGAAAAAAAAAACAGTTGGCAAGGAAGTTCAAGTAAAGCTCAGTTGGCAGTGCTGTTTATCTGCACCGAAAACTGTACTCTGTCTCGAAGGAGTGGAAACCCTCTGACTCAAATGAAAAAATAGATGAGTTGGTCGAGACGATATATAGACTTGAATGAAGGAATCAATGCAAAATTCTTTATGAATATGCTTAGGTTATGTGAGTCATCTGGTGAGAAATTATTGGTTTTCAGTCAGTACCTCCCACCTTTGAAATTTTTAGAGAGTAGGGAAAGTCGTCACAAAGCAGCTGTTATCTTTAACAACTTGGTCGTAAACATATCTTGGTACATGCATGTTTTTCTTAGTTTTTTTTTAAGAATCGGAGTTGTCTTTAGAAATTAGTGGATTACAAATGAAAGGATTACATCATCTAAATTACTTAATCCGTCGGATTGTAATCGGAATCATCGGATGAGTCTTCTTCGGTTTCTGAATTGCTTGATAGGGGTAATCTATGTCTTTCCTCACCACTAGAGTCCTCGTTAGTTTCTTCATTTGGATCAACATCAACAAGCGAATATATAGACTTATAGCCGACGAAAATGACAATTTCGTCAGCCAAAATTTCAAAAGTTTTCGTCGGCTAATGTTTCAGAAAAAGGCCGACGAAAATCCAAATCGTCGACTGAAATCTGAATATAGCCGACGATTTTTGTTTATACCAACGAAAAAAAGGGATCGTCGGCTATTCCCAAACTATGGCCGACGATTTTGTTTTTCTACTGACGAAAAATAAAATCGTCGGCTATTCTATGGAATTACCGACGAAAATTTTTAGTCGTCGGCCGTTTTTTTTTATTTCGTCGGGAAAAGCCTTTTTTCTGGTAGTGTCTGTAAATTTAGTTTTGATAGTTGTTATTATTATTTGAAATTTAGTTGGTTGATGGTTACAGACTTATAGACTCATGGATTATGTAACTATTGGAACAGGTTTGAGGAAGTGGCTGAGCTTCTTGATGTTTGCTGGCTTGAAATCTATGGGAAACTTGAAACACACTCGCTGTCCCCATCGGTTATGTACAATACTTACCTTGTGTTCAAGTTTACTGCAGAAGCTTATGGATTTGAACACCTACCTACGGAAGTCACCGTAGGTCTGGAAGGAGGAAAAGCTAGTAAGCAGACTGTGTTTCTTCACAACGAAAGAGAGATGAGCAACTTATTAGAATACATGGACTACTCATAAGAGGAGATGGACAACGCAGAAGAACTAAGGGATTACGCTGCAGGAGAAAGCGACTCTGAAGGAGAGAGCGAATACATTGAAGGAGAGTCGACCGATGATGCTGTAGGAGAGATCAATGACTCCAAAGGACTGAGCGATGAAGTGGAAGAACAGAACAAAGATCTTGAAGGAGAGAACAACAACACTGAAGGGGGTAGCAATGATGAAATTGAAGAAGAAAGCGACCATGGTGCAAGAGAGAGTGATGATGCTGAAGGAGAAAGTGACGACGCCGAAATACCTGAAGTGGAGATGAATGACGACCGATACCAGAGGGAGAGATCCGGGTGGTTGGAGATTGAGATAGGTGAGTTTTTTTGTCAAGGGGGAGAAGATGGGGAGCTGAAAATGCATTGTTTGGCGAATGGGGATGGTCATTGGAAGAGTGGTCTTATTGTTCAAGGCATTGAGGTCAGGCCTAAGAGGAACGGATGATACAAGATTACAAGTCATCACGTCTATGAAAAGGGTTTTGATTCTCGTTTTATTTTGTGTTAAAATTTTATATATTGCGTGGCTGCCCCTCTAACCCTCAAAAACCAAAAGCTATGTTGGTAAGTAGACTGAGTTACTTAAGTAAGGTCGATAGTTCGATCCTTGTGAATATAAAAAGCCTTGCAGGGAGCCCAAACCCTCTGCGGAGTACTCCAAGAGCGAAAAAGGGTGTAGCTGGGTCTCTGGCGCGGCACTGGAGGAACTTCGGCGTAAAAGGCTCCGGTCTGTTTGTGGTTCATCCCCATTACCCTCTTTTTAAAAGAAAAACCAAAAGCTATGTACTATGATCAAAAAACTTTTGCTTCACAAAAACGGAGGTACTTTTTCTTGTGGCATTGCCGCCGACACGTAGAAAAAGTATAGTATTATCAACGACTTCACCAAGTAATGACTAGCTAGCTACAAGGATTTCCTTCAGGTCTAAGTTTGTGACCAGTCTCCTCTCAAAATAGCATATACGACTCTGTATATAGTAGTATAATAAGATAATTACCAATAACTACAATTTTGTACTCATAATTACCAATTACAAGGTCTGATTTTTTTATACCACTAGCAGGATTTAACACTAACAGACTTTTAATCCGTCCAATGTTAAATGACATAATTAACCCTGACAATCTAAAAATTACAACATATGCCATCTATATATATTAAAAAAAAAAAAAAAAAACAAGTCAGATCTCTCCTCTCCTCTTCTCCTTCCCGATCTGGAGCTCTTCTCCTTCTCGATCGCGACGGCGGAGGGGCGAGGCGCGAGGCGCGAGGCGGAGGAGCGAGGCCGGAGGCCTAAGGCAGCGAGCAAGGCAGTGAAGGCGGCGCGAGGGCAGAGGCGGAGGTGCGAGGGCAGAGGCGGAGGCGCGAGGTGGACGACGACGACGAGGAGCGAGGTGGAGCGAGGTGGACGACGACGACGAGGAGCGAGGTGGAGGCGCGAGGTGGACGACGACGACGAGGAGCGAGGCGGAGGCGGACGACGACAACGACGACGAGGATTGAGGCAGAGGCGGACGACGACGACGAGGTGCTAGGCGGAGGCGGACGACGACGACGACGAGCGAGGCACGGAGGCGGACGACGTCGACGACGAGCGAGGCAGCGGAGGCCGAGCCAGGGGGACCGAGGCGCGACGGCGGAGACAGGGGGACCGAGGCGCGACGGCGGAGCCAGGAGGGGGACCGAGGCGCGACGGCGGACTCCTCTCCCTCTCTGCCTCTCCCTCTCTGTCTCTCTCTCTGTCTCTCCCTCTCTGCCTCCCTCTGTCTCTGTCTCTGTCTCTCCCTCTCTGCCTCCCTCTCTCTCTCTCTCTTGATTGATTGTTGTGTGTTCTCTCTCTCTTGATTGATTGTTGTGTGTTGATTGTTGTGTGTTGATTTGATTGTTGTGTGTTGGAATTGATTGTTGTGGGATTTTAGCTTGTGTTGGTTATGGTTGAGATACTGAGGGTCAATATTATTGAAGTGCGGCGGAGCTACTGAGGGTCAATAGTATTAAGACGGCGGAGCTACTGAGGGTCAGTAGTATTAAGACGGCGGAGCTACTGAGGGTCAGTAGTATTGAAGCGCGGCGGAGGACGGCGGAGCTACTGAGGGTCAGTAGTATTAAGACGGCGGAGCTACTGAGGGTCAGTATATTAGGTTGAGTTCTGAGGATCAGTAGCATTAGGCTCACTGAGGGTCAGTAGTATTAGGTTGAATTCTGAGGATCAGTAGCATTAGGCTTAGTGAGGGTAATTGTGTAATTTAAGACTTAACTGATTCTGTTAGTTTTGGATGGAACCTTGTTAATGGTAATTTAAAAAGAAGACCTTGCTATTGGTAATTAACCTGTAAGGTTCTGTCTCCTATAAATTGGTCCATAACAAAACCAACGGTTCATCACCAAACGAGTGCCATGCCAGTGAAGAAATAAGGATAGAAAGGAGGAGAATTAAGAGTCCACCAGCAGCACGTACAGTACGTGATGGATCTGCAGGAGTTGCCGGAGGGTTGCATTGCCAACATCATATCGTTGACAAGTCCTCGAGATGCCTGCCGGCTGTCTTTGGTTTCTAGGTTCTTCATGTCAGCGGCGGATTCCGATGCCGTTTGGGACAAGTTCCTACAGCCTGAGAAACGCACGATGGCCCCGGAGGAGCTCCGAGTCTTTGCCACCAAATCCAAGAAGGAGGTTTACCTCGCTCTCTGCCCTGTGCTATTCAGGGAGGGTAACCTGGTAAATATATTTTTCACCGCCTTGTATTATTACCATGATCAATTTTACTCGGAGATGCTGTTAATAATATTGACCAACAGTTAACTATCGATGATCCTATTATTTCAGGCGATTAGACTTTGGACTTTTAAAGACCAAATATTCGTCGCCTAAATGTTTTTGTTAATTGGCATCATGCAGAGCTTTTCACTGGACAAATGGAGTCTTGAAATCCAAAGAACTCAGAGAAGGTGTTTGGGACAAAATTCCCTTTTTTCATTCATAAGAAGAAAAGAATACAAGAAGAAGACTTTATACAGGTATGAAGGAAAACTGAACAGTGTAAAAGGTAAAGGTCATACCTAGGTATGGACTAAAACTAAGGAGCTAGGTTTCCACCATACTGCCCATACTGCAGTGGGTGAACTCCATGCTGTACAGGAGAGCAGTAGGTGGAATGGCGAACACACCAGGTGGACTGGCGAGTACTAGGAAACTCGCCATCCACCAGACTCGCCACAACCTGGCGAGAGAACTAAGTTCGCCACATCCTGGCGATTCGCCACAACCTGGCGAATCGCCACAACAAGGCGAGTCGCCATCCACTATGGCGAGAACAAACTATCTAACTAGCAAACTTCAACACTCCCCCTCAAGCTTGGTCCAAAAGATTGAAGGACCCAAGCTTGCATAGAATGTTTTGAAAATGAGCAGAAGTTAAGGACTTGGTAAAGATATCTGCTAGTTGATCTTCACTTTTCACATACTGTGTGGAGATGATGTTGGCTTGAACTTGATTCCTTATAAAATGGCAATCGACTTCAATATGCTTGGTTCTTTCATGAAACACAGGGTTGGAGGCGATGTGCATAGCAGCCTGGTTGTCACAATGCAGACATATAGGGGCAGAACATAAAAAACCTAGGTCAGTGAGGAGACCTTTGAGCCAAATCAACTCACAGGCTGCTGAGGCCATTGCTCTATATTCAGCTTCTGCACTTGACCTTGCAACCACACTTTGCTTTTTGCTTTTCCACGTAACCAGGTTTCCACCAACAAATGAGCAGAAGCCCGTTGTGCTCTTTCTATCAAGGGCATTCCCAGCCCAGTCTGCATCTGCATAGCCAACAATATTGTGATGGCCATTTTTCTTCAAAAGAATTCCTCTACCCACTGAACCCTTTAAATACCTCAGAATTCTCTTGACAATATTCAGATGAAACACAGTAGGCGAATGCATAAACTGACTGACAATGCTAACGGCATACGAAATATCAGGACGGGTGATAGTGAGGTAGATCAACTTCCCTACTAACCTTTGATATTCACCCATATTCCCAAGAGCATCGCTGTGAGTTTCCAACTGAATCTTACTATCAAGAGGGGTCTTGGCGGGTTTACATTCAAGAACTTCAGCTTCCTGAAGAAGATCAAGAACATACTTTCTTTGATTCAGAAATAATCCTTTTGAAGAAGAAGCCATTTCTATACCAAGAAAGTATTTTAGTTTACCAAGATCTTTCATTGCAAATCTCGACCGCAAGGAATCTTTCAAAGAACTGATTTCCTGATAGTTATCACCAGTGATTATTAAATCATCAACGTAGATAAGGACTGCAAGTTTGCCCTTGACGCTGTTTCTGAAAAATAGTGACGAATCAGCATTACTTCTGCAAAAGCCAATTCCCTCAAGAACTGAGCTAAGTTTAGCATACCAAGCTCTAGGAGATTGCTTAAGACCATAAATTGCTTTGTGTAGTTTACACACCAAATTTTGATCTGCAGATTGAGGGTGACCAGGAGGAAGCTGCATATAGACCTCTTCTTCCAAGTCTCCATGTAAAAAGGCGTTTTTTACATCCATTTGATGTAAAGACCAATTGTGATTTACTGCAAGAGATAAGAGAACTCTCACAGTATTCATTTTTGCAACTGGTGCAAAAGTTTCCTTGTAGTCCACTCCATACGTTTGAGTAAAGCCACGAGCAACCAGACGAGCTTTATGCCTCTCCACTTGACCATCTGATTTGAACTTGATTTTATAGATCCACTTGCTTCCCACTGCCTTCTTTCCTGCAGGGAGAGGGACAATGCTCCAAGTTCCATTTTCATTTAGGGCCTTCAATTCTTCCTGCATTGCCCGATGCCAAACTGTACTTTCGCTAGCTTCATTGAAACTTCTAGGTTCATTGACCTCATCAATGGCACTTAAGAAAGTTGCATGAGAAGTTGACAGCCTTTGATATCCCAAAAAATCAGAAATTGGATATTTCACATGGAAGCCAACATAGTCTTTAAATCTTACAGGAGGATTCCTATCTCTTGTAGGGTTCCTTCTGGGAATTTGAGGTTGCATAGATTGAGGAGCAGCGGCTAAAACTGGTTCTTCAGTATGGGCATGCTGAGCAGGGCTATCAAAACCTGCATTATCATGCATTTCTTCTATTTCCTGATCATTGGAATTAACGTGCTCATTAATTTCACCAGAAGGTTTTGATAGTTCTGCACTTGTCAAAGGTGCAGGAAATAAATCACTGAATGACTCCCCCTGACCATCTGCATCAACAACTTTCTTAGGAAAAAACAGAACATCTTCTTCAAATTTCACATCTCTAGAAACAACTATTTTCCGAGATTCATGATTGTAGCACTTGTAACCTTTCTGAGTAGTAGAATATCCCAGAAACATGCACTTGACAGCTCTTGGCTCCAACTTATCCCTGTGCTTATCCTGAACATGCACATAGCATACGCACCCAAACACTTTCAGGTGATTCAAAACAATCTTCCTGCCCTTTAGTACTTCGAGGGGAGACATAGAGTTCAACACTCGACTTGGCAGGCGATTAATGAGATAAGTTGCAGCAAGGACTGCATGGGACCAGAACTTCTTTGGGACATTTGCATGAAACATCAATGCTCTAGTTTTCTCAAGTAGGTCTCTATTCTTCCTTTCAGCAATGCCATTTTGCTGAGGTGTTCCAACACATGATGTTTGGTGAATAATTCCATTTGAGCTATAAAATTGTTTCATTTTGTTGGACATATACTCTGAGCCATTATCTGATCTAAAGATTTGAATTTTGGATGAATACTGAGTATTGACAAGATTGCAGAAAGATTTGAACACATCAATAACTTCACTTTTCATTTTCAAAAGATACAACCAAGTAATCCTGGTGAAATCATCTACAAATGTTACAAAATATCTAAAACCATCTACTGATTTTAGAACAGGACCCCATACATCAGAATGGATGATTTCAAACGGATTACTAGCTCTAGAAACTGACAGTTGGAATGGTAATCTAGTGAACTTAGACATATGACACACTTCACAGTTAAGCTGTCCATGACTCAAGTTTGGAAACAAAATAGATAACACTTTCTCTGAAGGATGAGCCAAGCGTTGATGCCACAGTTGATACTCTGAAACCCTACTGGAACTGACTTGAAGGACCTGAGACCTCTGGGACAGGTAATACAGTCCATTTTGAAAAACACCTTCACCAATCGTCTTCTTGGTGATCAAATCCTGAAAAATAACATTTTCGGCAGAAAAAATGACCGAACAATGTAAGACTCTAGAGATTTTTCCAACTGATAGAAGTTGAAAGGGAAATGAAGGTACAAATAAAGCATCAAGTTCCAGCTGATTTTGAAAAAGATTAACTTTCCCTTTTCCTAATACTGGGACCCCCTTCCCATTTGCAACGGATACAGAGGAAGAAAATTTTTCAAAGTTGTGCAAGTTTGATAACTTGTTTGTCATGTTATCAGTGGCACCAGAGTCTATGATCCAACAATCATCTTCAACACTAACAAGTAAAGCAGTTTCAAATGCCTTTAAGATACCTGGGAGATCACGATTGTTGACATGATCTGAATCTGCTAAAAAACCAGCAAACTGACTTAGGAGAGCTGTGTGACTTGAATCCTGACTACCCAACTTCTGCTTCTGTTGGAGGAAATCTGCAAATTCATTAATGAGATTACATGGATTTGCGGTGAAGTCGACAGGGACAGCTGGTGCCGCCGAGCTAGAGGTCATATTTGCTCTAGGAGTGAAAGAGCTGGTGCTCCTGGGGATTCCCTTGCCCTCCTTCCTTGCTTTCTCTTCAAGAAATTTTACTTTCAGCTCTGGGAACAGGATCCAGCACTTCTCTCTAACGTGATTTCCTCCACAGTGAGTACATTTGCCACCAGTGCGCTTCCATTTCTGATTCCTATCGTCCGACTGCTTAGAACTTGTAGCATAAGCACTTGACTCAGTATGGTTGGTCTTAATATCAACATTCATCACTTGCCTTCTGGTTTCTTCTCTTTGAACAGTGCTGCAAACCGCTCTAAAGGTGGGGAGTTCAGCATTCATAAGAAGGTGACTCCTCAAATCTTCATAATCAGTGCTAAGGTTAGCCAAGAGCTGGAAAATTTTGTCTTCCTCAGCCCTCTTCAGCAGTATGGCTGCATCAGTAGTATGTGGTCTGTACACGTCTAGTTCATTCCACATGCTGGTTAGACTTCCAAGATATTGAACAAAGGAGTTACCTTCTTGTTCAAGGCAAGCGATGTCCTTCTTCAGTTGATAAACTCGAGCTGAGTTATTTTTGTTCCCATAAAACTCTTCAATATCCTTCCACATTTGACTTGCTGAAGTGGAGTAGCTGAAGATCTGAGCCAACTTAGGTTCCATGGAATTGATGAGCCATGCTCGAACCAGTTGATCAGTGCTTAGCCAGGAATTAAAGCTGCTGGAACCAACATCAGGAGCTTGAGTAGTACCATAGATAAAATCTAGCTTGGATTTTCCTCCAAGTGCCAGAGCAACTGCTCTTGACCAATGAAGGTAATTAAACGAATTGAGTAGGACTGAGCATAAACGTTGATTCGTGTTGCCATCACCATTGTAACTCGAATCAGAATTGGGGTTGTTGACAGATCCAAAAGGATTAACATCAGAAGATGCCTCGTCAGTCATTTTAGGCTGAAAATAAAGGCAAGGAACTTCACTCTTACTTTAAGCAGAGGATACACGAGAAATGGACACAAGAACGCAGAGGCAGCAGCAGGATACTAAATATCCTGCTCTGATACCATCTTGAAATCCAAAGAACTCAGAGAAGGTGTTTGGGACAAAATTCCCTTTTTTCATTCATAAGAAGAAAAGAATACAAGAAGAAGACTTTATACAGGTATGAAGGAAAACTGAACAGTGTAAAAGGTAAAGGTCATACCTAGGTATGGACTAAAACTAAGGAGCTAGGTTTCCACCATACTGCCCATACTGCAGTGGGTGAACTCCATGCTGTACAGGAGAGCAGTAGGTGGAATGGCGAACACACCAGGTGGACTGGCGAGTACTAGGAAACTCGCCATCCACCAGACTCGCCACAACCTGGCGAGAGAACTAAGTTCGCCACATCCTGGCGATTCGCCACAACCTGGCGAATCGCCACAACAAGGCGAGTCGCCATCCACTATGGCGAGAACAAACTATCTAACTAGCAAACTTCAACATGGAGTGGGAAAAAATGTTACATGATTCCTGCAAGAGAGCTTCGTATTGTCTGGGGCGCATGCCCGTTATATTGGAGATGGATTTCTCATCCTGAATCCAGGTGCAAACTTTGTTTTGAATGTTTCGCTATGTGCTAAGATATAAATGTTGTTTGCTGGTTGTAGACTTGGGATTAGACTCGATAGTGTTATGGGTTAAATAGGTAATGTGTATGTGTATGTAACTAATGCGCCGTGAACAGGTTTGCGGAGGTGGCTGAGCTTCTTCTTGTTTGCTGGCTTGAAATGGATGGGACACTTGATACAAGTATGTTGTCCCCAACAACTCTGTACAAAGCTTACCTTGTGTTCAAGTTTACTGCAGAGGCTTTTGGGTTTCAACACCTACCTGCAGAGGTCAGCATAGGTCTGGAGGGAGGAGAGATTAGTAACCAGACTGAGTTTCTTCACAGCGCAGTGATCGACCGCGATCGGTACCCTAAGAAGAGATCTGACGGGTGGTGGGAGATTGAGATGGGTGAGATCTTTTGTAAAGAGGGAGAAGATGCACTGTTGAAAATGCATTGTTTGGCGAATGGGGATGGTCATTGGAAGGGTGGTCTTATTGTTCAAGGCATTGAGGTCCGGCCTAACAGGCAGTAGAGGATAATTAACGTACCTTCAAATTAACTATATTAAGGTATGGTATGATGACTGTTGAGGGTGACACGACCGTTGAAGATAAAGTTAGAATTCATCCTCAAACACTACTAAAGACTCGTAAGAAAAACGGAAATTAGGGCTAGATAGTTTCAAACTAGTTCGAGAGATCAATTGGTTGTCAACAGTATCGTTGTGCAATTATGTTTTGTGCCCTCATGTTCCTATTTTAGTAATTTATCGGTGATGTACTAATCCAAAACCAATTAACAATAAATTAAAAAATCAAAACCCGTATAAACTCACAAGCTACGTCCTATTTTATTTATATCCCAACACGCAGGTAACCCGTTATGATACTATGATAAAATAATTTAAGATTTCAATTTAAAACCAATAGACAATAAATAGAGTAGTCCAAACCCTTATGAACTCACGTACTAAGTCTCATTTTTCTATATAGAATTTATATCTCAACAATACACATACTCTTACATAATCTATCAGGGGTCCAAAGTTTAACGACAATATATAGAAAAGATGATAGTATTGAAAATACTATTAAAAATTTATAATAGTATTGTGGAAGAATCTTAATTTCAAAAAATTCCTGATGGTGAAAGACATGGATGTAGGATGCGTAAGGGCACGGGGTAAACAAGTGAGCAAGCATATTGGATCACCTGCGGGACAGGGATGGTGGAAGTGGCCCCTGTACTTGAAGCGTTCCCCGGCGGACGTCGTCCTCTGTATTCTTTTGGCGGCCTAGTTAACGCCGTTTACGGCAAGTTCCTGGCCGGATCATGAGACCCCCATTCCTAGTTCACTATCAGCTTCTTTGCTCGACGTTGTTAAACCATAAGCAAAAGAGCTAGTAATCTTTCTTGTCAATAGAAGTCCTAATCTTTCTTTCTGTGTGAGGAAAGTAACTGATCGAGCGTCGACAAATTTCACTGGTGCGTATCCGACTCGATCTAAATGAAAAGGGATAGACTGAAAAGATGGATCTATTAAAGTACACAAAGATTACGATTTGCGTACCCGCTATGTTTGCCGATATATTTAGTGTTGAAAAAAGGTTCAAACATGCGAGCCATATAGCTGACACATACAAAGTGTCTCCTCGACACGTCAAAAAGCCATTCCCTCTATATTTTAGTAGATGTGCATATCGCATCAACAAGAAATTACCCGTCGGTGAAATCAGTGACGCAAGATATATGAACCCTAAAAATACGATGAACTCTAATTATTTTTTTTGGTTAGACCAGGTATTCTCCATCCATTATGAGAGCATTCAGGAGACTAATCTCTCGAACTGGAGAGGAATTAAGCTTAAAACTCTCTTAATGTGATTCGTAACCATTGAATATTTACCTGTTAGAACTCTTTTAAACGGGTTTAGAGCTCTTATTTAGTTTTGTTAAACAGACTAGTAAGGTAATTTAATAGGTGATACTCGAAAACACTGGTAGTGTGATCTCAAAGTGAGTACCAAGAGAATGTCTGGAACCTCTGGTGACCGTTTATCGTTCCAATGGAACGACTCCCTTATGGGGATAATGTGTCGAGCTAATGTTCTGCGGGGTAGCAGCCCCATTCTTGTCCAGTAACCTATCGTCGCTGAAATCGTTATGCAAACAACTGCTTTTCGCCGTACAGTAAATCTTACTTGCCCAAACCTTTCTTGGGATGATTTCTAAATCCAGTTGGATTGGAATGACTTCTAGATTGGAATTAAGCTCTTAAAGCTCGGCTTTTCGCCGGTCCAAACTTTGATTGAAAATGATTTCTATGGCCGACGTTCACTTTTTAAAAAGAAAAACAGTATGAGTTTAGATACGTGTCGACCTCCCAACCTTCAAACTATATGACACGTGCATCTAATTGCCATCATGGTCTACGTTGCTGTCATCGACATGGAGCCTAAAGCTTCGTCACCCAAACGCTGACGAGGCCCTCATGTACCTGGTCGGTCTTCTTCTTCTTCACCCTGTTTTACTTGCTCTCTTCAATTCTCTTTTACAGTGTGATTATGGCATTACCGTACGACTAGCTCTTCAGGTTCCTTACTGACCAAGCCTCCAAGTTGAAGGTTGTGACCATTCTCAGCAAAGTTTTTATCTTCGAAAAAGAAAAAGGAGGAGATCAAAAACCCACCATTGTTATACATACATGCAGTAACTTAGGTCTCTACCAGAAAAGCACTGGCTCACATGGGATGTTCTTCTTCTTCGATCTTTTTCTTAAAAGAAAGTAAAAAAGAGGAAATAAAATGGATTCTGATGCAAAAGGATATAACTTTTATAGTAATTAGCTTAAGCTAATATTAAAAATGGGGGTTCCCCTATCTCTCTTTCAGCGGTTGATAACCATGACTTAACGGCTAAGATTCTATCTCTATATACTCCAAAGCCAGACCCAACACTTCTGCACATTCATGCCGCCAAAAACCCACCAACAAAAACAAGACGAAGAAGACGAAGAATAAGAAAGATACAACGCAGGAGGAGGAGGAGAAGAAATCTCGTGCGGCGCATGCAGTGATGGTGGAGCTGGATCTGCAGGCTTTGCCGGAGGGGTGCATAGCCAACGTCATCTCTCTGACGACTCCTCCTGATGCGTGCCGGCTGTCATCGGTTTCCAGGAGCTTCCGGTCGGCAGCCGAATCCGACGCCGTTTGGAGCAAGTTCCTGCCGCCGGAGATTCCCACCACCCTATCTCTCTCGGGGACTGATGCACCCGATTGCAGATCTAAATCCAAGGAGTTGTACCTCTCTCTCTGCGAGAATCCGGTGCTCATCGACGAGGGAAGAATGGTAAGTTTTCCAGACCTTTACGTCCTAATTTGTTGTGAACTCTAAAACATAACATGTTTGAACTTGGTTTGTGTTTGTATATCAGCATGATACATTGATATCTATTGTGGAAATGATTTGGTTTATCTGGGTTGTACAGATATGAAACCTAAAACAGTAGAACAGGGCTGTACCTTAGATGTGACAATAATGATATACGAGATTAAGTTGCTCGAGAATTTGAGTATTGTCAATGTAGTTGAGAGTGTGTGTTCAAAATTGTAATGAATATGGTGGTGACTATTCTCTGGCATTATGCAGAGCTTTTCACTAGACAAATGGAGTGGGAAAAAGTGTTACATGGTTGCTGCAAGAGAGCTTGAGATTGTTTGGGCTGATACTCCTAACTATTGGAAATGGATTTCTGTGGCCGATTCCAGGTCTGTAAATTTAGTTTGTTCTTTTGCTTAATAGTATATTTGGTTGGTTTTGACAAGCAATCTAACATCGAAATTGTACTGTAATCAAGCAAAACCAGGTTTGACGAGGTTGTTGAACTTGTTGGTGTATGCTGGCTTGAAATCCGTGGCAAAATTGACACACGCTTGCTGTCCCCTTCGACTGTGTACAAAGCTTACCTTGTGTTCAAGTCAACTGCAGCTGCTTATGGATTCGACTACCAACCTGCGGAGGTGAGTGTAGGTCTGGTAGGAGCAGAACCCACAAAGCACACTGTGTTTCTTGACGCCGACAGAGGTCGGACTCGGAGCTACCAGATTGTACCAAGGCGTGTTGGTATATTTCACAGAAGCCGCATTTTGGGGGTGCAAGTGTCCCAGCCTAGAGAGATCAATGATGATCAATACCCGAAGGAAAGAGCAGATGGGTGGTTGGAGATCGAGCTGGGTGAGTTCTTCTGTGGAGGAGGAGGAGGAGATGGGGAGTTGGAAATGACTTGTTTGGAAACCAGGGGTGGTCAGTGGAAGGGTGGCCTTATTGTCCAAGGCATTGAGGTCAGGCCAAAGAGGAAATAGTCCTAGCTTTAGAAGGATTCATCTGATCCAAGGGTTTGATCATTTGTTTTTTCTTTGGTGTTAATTATTATGTAATTCAAGAAAATGTGAGAGGAATCAGAGGACTCCCTTTACACTGTAATTGCTGCAAATGAGATTCATGAATGGTGTGCATCACTTTGTTGTATGAAGAATAAAGATTAATATAGTGCTGGTTCCTCTGTATATTAGTGTTGGTTTCTACTTTCCAACTGAATTACCACATTTGTCAAGAGTCGAGTGTAATTTGGGATTTTTGAGCGTTGTAAGCTTAATAATGTGATAATTGTTGTAGGAGAAATAGATTGATAAATCTCTCTCTGTTTATTCATTGATAAGGAGGCCTTTATATAGGCATTACATCAAGTATCCCTGGCGAACAGGGATTCCCTATCTAATAGAGTATCTAGACTACAAGTCTTATTAGGACAAGACACACCACGGAAGTTACGGAGTTAACCTTCCTTGAACACTCCCCCTTGTGTCGCGTCCTCAATGGTGCATGAACTGTTGCCTCGTTAAAACCTTTGCCAGCAAACAAAAACCTCTTGGGCAAAAATAAAAGCATGGTCTAAGGAAAAAGAGTACAACGCACCAACTACAAGTATGTGAGACATGCATAACTAGGCTCCCCCTGAAGTCTAGATGAGAACTCCCCCTGATAGTCAATCAGTCTTCGAGTTCGGATAAGCGACACATTCCAATGCGCTTTACATGCTTCATAAATGTAGATTTGGGTAGAGACTTGGTGAACAGATCCGCTGCATTTTCTTCTGAGCTGACTTGCTTCACCTGGATATTCAAAGTCTCTTGCTGCTGCTGATTGTAGAAGAACTTAGGCGAAATGTGTTTAGTATTGTCACCCTTAATGTATCCCAACTTCATCTGCTCGATGCATGCTGCATTATCTTCAAATATGCAAGTTGGTCCCATCGTAGTAGACTCAAGTCCACTAGACTCTCGAATGTGAGATATAACTGAGCGAAGCCAAATACATTCTTTGACTGCTTCATGTAGTGCAATAATCTCAGCATGGTTCGAGGAGGTAGCAACAAGGGTTTGCTTGGTTGATCTCCAAGATATCGCCGTATTCCCAATGGTAAAAACATAACCTGTTTGGGAACGTCCTTTGTGTGGATCTGATAAATATCCAGCATCAGCAAAACCTACCATCACATCATTTGGTGTATCTGAGTAGGAGGGGGTATCGCCAAAGCCGTATCGGGACCACGACTTAGCATCCGCGGGTCCGGATAAGTTGGCGGATATGTCTGCAAGATGGCGGATGGATGAACCAAAGCCAGTCTTGGCGGATATGGCTGGCGGATGGCAATCCGAGCCATGGTTTGTGCTGTTAGATGCAAGAGATCGACTAGGTGTCGAATCCTGATGAGTGTATCGATAGTACAAGCCCATGTCAAGGGTTCCTTTAAGGTATCGGAAGATGTTCTTGATTCCAACCCAATGACGTTGTGTTGGCGCAGAGCTAAATCTAGCTAACAAGTTCACAGAGAAAGCGATGTCTGGTCTAGTACACTGAGCTAAGTATAACAAAGCTCCAATCGCACTAAGATATGGATATTCAGCTCCCAAGACCTCTTCGTCATCTTCTTTCGGACGAAAGGGATCTTTGTTGATATCCAGACTTCTAACGACCATGGGAGTGCCTGTAGGATGCATAACTTTGTCCATGTTAAATCGCCTGAGCATCTTTCGGACATATGCAGACTGGTGTATAAAAATTCCACCACTTCGGTGCTCTAGTTCTAAGCCTAGGCAAAACCGAGTCCTTCCCAGATCTTTCATCTCGAATTCGGATTTCAAATAACTAGCGGTCTCATTGATCTCATTCAGAGTTCCAATGATGTTCATATCATCGACATAGACGGCTATAATGGCAAATCCTGAACTTGTTCTCTTTATGAACACACAAGGGCACAACTCATCATTCTTGTATCCTTTCCCAATCAAGTAATCACTTAACCGTGTGTACCACATCCTACCAGATTGTCGGAGTCCATATAGAGATCGTCTCAACCTGATAGCAAATGAACTTCGTGGTTTTTGCTCACTTGACTTGGGTAACGAAAGTCCTTCTGGCACTTTCATGTACATCTCCGTATCTAGGTCCCCATAAAGATACGCAGTTACAACATCCATAAGCTGCATATTGAGTCTCTCTGAGACTACCAAACTTATTAAGTATCGGAAGGTAATAGTATCCATGACAGGAGAATACGTCTCCTCATAATCAATTCCAGGGCGTTGAGAAAAACCTTGCGCCACGAGTCGAGCTTTATATCGCTGGACTTCGCCATTCTCATTGCGCTTTCTGACAAAGACCCATTTATGTCCAACAGGCTTCACGTTCGGCGGTGTAGGCACAACCGGTCCGAATACTTGCCTTTTCTTTAGAGAGTCTAGTTCAGCCTGGATTGCTTCTTCCCACTTCGGCCAATCCGCCCTACGTTGACATTCATCAACAGTGCGGGGTTCCATATCGTCGTCGTCAATGACTTCTTGAGCAACGGCGTAGGCGAATGCATCATCGATATACATGGAATTTCTTTCCATCAGATTGTGCATGCATAAGTAGTTTAGTGAGATTTCCTTGTTCTCCAACATCAACAGTGAGTCTGAGGCGTCCCCCAGATGATTCAGAGTTGATTCTTGGACATAGGTATAGTCGGAGACAATCTCGTGTGACGGCGTCACAGTATCGATGATGAACGGATCGCTTTGTGCCTGGACACATGCCTTCTTTCTAGGTACATTGTCCTTGGAACCGATTGGTCTCCCCCTCTTTCTAGGAGGATCCGAAGTCGACGCCGGCTCTCCACTTGGAGATGCCGAGCCTAGGCTGCCGATGGCACCTAGGGCTGCGGGTCCGAGACCGGCGGCGCGTGCTCGCGCATGGCGAGGAATGTTAAGCCTTGCAGGTACATTCGCAGCAGGTATGGTTGATCTTGTCACTTTCGCAATATCAGTAAAGGAGTCGGGCATCGTATCCGCCACCTTTTGTAGTTCTAATATGCGTTGTATTTCAGTCTCACACTGAGACGTACGGGGATCATAATGAGACATAGTGGGAGAGAACCACGTCAATTCCTGACGTTCATTTGGGACGGATGCGGCCCCATCTCCCCCTAACGGCGGGAAGGATGTCTCATCAAAGTGACAATCTGCAAATCTTGCAGTAAACAGATCACCTGTCATAGGCTCTATATAGCGGACAATAGTTGGTGCTTCATATCCAACATAAATAGCTGATCGTCGTTGTGGACCCATCTTGGTACGCAGTGGAGGCGTGATAGGCACATATACGGCACAACCAAAAGTACGCAGATGCGAAATATCAGGCTCGTAACCAGTTACCAACTGGTACGCACTAAATGGTTGGCTATCTGTGGGTCGTAGACGAATAAGCATAGCTGCATGTAATATTGCATATCCCCATGCCGAAACTGGCAAGTTTGTGGCCATGACAAGAGACCTAGCTACAAGCTGTAGTCTCTTGATAGCGGCTTCTGCAAGACCGTTCTGAGAATGAACGTGGGGTACGGGATGTTCAACTTCAATCCCAACTGACATGCAATAGTCATCAAAACACTTTGAGGTAAACTCTCCAGCATTATCCAGTCTGATGGACTTAATCGGATTGTCCGGGTGGTGAGCCCGAAGCTTAATAATCTGAGCTAGGAGTTTAGCGAATGCAGCATTCCTCGTGGACAACAACGCTACGTGTGACCAACGCGTTGATGCATCAACCAGAACCATGAAATATCTAAATGGTCCGCATTCTGGTGTTATAGGTCCACAAATATCACCTTGTATTCGTTGTAGAAACGGAATATTCTGTTTATTATCAATAGCAAAAGATGGTCTTGCTTGAAGTTTTGCTAGTGAACAAGCTTTGCAAAACGAACGATGAGCATTAGACATCGCTACAGAAGCATGAGAAGCAGGAGGGGGCCGAACCTCTCCTTGGAGCTGAGAGGCGGCTATCGACGGCACGGCCGAGCCGAGGCCGAGGCGCCCTCTGTGCTTTTGTGATCGGAAAAATGGATGACCGTGGGAGCATTTCAAAATACGGATCATCAGATCACGACCCGGATGACCGAGTCTATCATGCCAAAGCTTATAAGCATCAGAATCACATAATATAACAACATGAGATTCGTTGGCTCGAATGGTTGTGAAATACATGCCATTGCGAACTCGCTTACACTTCTCCACAATGCGAGTGCGCATAGATTGAGTGGAGGTGATCAACAGATATTCAGTTCCATCTTCAACATAAGTGCTGAGGTGATAGTCATTGTCACGCACATCCTTGAAAGCTAGCAAGGTTCTTGGCGCCTTAGGCGCATATAGGGCGTCCTCTACCCGAATCTCAGTGCCATTTGGCAGTAAGAATTGAGCAGTGCCATGACCCTTAATTACGGGTCCAGTTCCTGTCATCGTAGATAACGACGATTCTCTTGGCGTAAAATCCGAAAACAATTGCCGATTTCTCAGAATCGTGTGAGTTGTTGCACAATCCAACAAACACTCAATCTCGCCTTGATACATCTACAAAAACAATGTAAATTGAATCAATAGTCTACTTTAGACTTTGGCGAACACTTTAAAGTAAGTGTACTGAAACAATATATCATCACAAAATGAAGTGCATTAAGGCCAATAACATAGCCATGGCAACGACAAAACTTGAGAGAAAGAGATAAGCCGCATTTTAATCACCGAGTATCACCATTGATAATCATAGCCTAGGTCAGAGATTGAGACCGGACACCGTCGTAGGTGGCGTGGCCGAGCCAAGACCGAGGCCAAGGCAAAGGCCGGAGCCAAGCCAAAGCCGAAGCTGTGGTAAGGCCAAAGCTACCCAGAGGCCGAGCCGAAGCAAGGCGAGTGGTGAGGGTCGGTCAGGCATTGAGGCAATGCGATGCGACGGTTGAGCTAAATCCGAAGCATGGCGAGTCCGAAGACACTTCGTTGCCGAGCCATTGATGCAAAAGTTGCATTTGTTCGATAGGCTATCGATTGTTGGTTTCAAAAACCGGATTCGGTGCGGAGCCAAGCTGGCGAATGGCCATGGCGAGTGTGGCCTAGCGAGTCGCGGCCAAGCGCTTATTGGCTTTGGCGAGCGAGGCATGGCGGATCGCAGCCAAGTTGGCGGATCGCGGATCGCGGATCGGGGCCAAGTTGGTGAATCTTGGATCGCGGATCTCGGATAAGTTGGCGAATAGCCATGGCGAGCGAGTCCTGGCGGATCGCGGATCGCGTATCGTGGCTCGCGGATGGCGTATCGCGGCTCGCGGATGGCGTATCGCGGATCTCTCCTTTTGTCTTTGTGATTTTTTCGGATATGAGTTAACATCACCAGAATTTTGGTGAACTCAAAATGATTATGCCATTGAGAATTGGACGCATTGAACCAATTTTGCTTTCAGGGATGTAAAAATCTCAAATCATTCGTAGAATAAGATAGATTTTATTGATGACAACTCAAGAATACATCAAGGTTGTTCTAAATAGAACGACTTATCGAACAAAGTCGTGATTTATTGACTATTTTGTCAAAATAACAATCAAAATCAAACTTGAACACGTATCTCATGACCTAAGTCAAATACTTATTCATAGTCTGGAGTATCATACTCCTGAGTCCTACGTTTCTTGGTAGGTTGGAAGTCATCGATGGCGAAGTTCGCATCTTCCTCATCGTATACTTCTTCCTCAAAGTCTCCTACATAGTGTGCTTCTTGTTCTATGTATTGTTTGTGTTTCTTGTAAGCGGCTTGAATATCTCTGCTTGCTATGCAATCGCGTTGGAGATGATTCGTAGAACCACATTTGAAGCAAGGAGCCGAAGCATTGTTCGGCGGATGGCCACCACGCCTGGGACCGGAACCAAAACTGTTCCTCCCTCTGGGAGCGGTGGCTCTGCCATCATCCCTTGTCCAAGAAAGCTGTCGGCCACGGCCGACGCCTCTTCTCCCTCCTCGTCCGCCACGTATTGCTCTTGGCGTACGTGGTGGCGGTGCTTGACGTTCATGAGGTTGATGCTTCTGCTTAAAAGCTTTACCACGGGCTTGATGAGATTCCGCAATGAATTTCGGTCCTCGAGGCCTCTTATTGGTGGTAAGAATCAACTCATGGTACCTCTCCTTTCTCTGAAGCACATTCATCAAATCGCTGAAGGTTTTGATAGTGCCTTTCTCGCGGAGATCGCGGTACTGATGCGACAACATGGACGCAGATTCTGGGAACGTTGTGAAAGTCTTCTCCATCATATCATCATCGGTCTTTTCGACCCCACAAAAGCTCAAATCAGATTGCAAGTTTAGCATAGTCTGATGATATTCCTGGACGGAATCAAAATCCAGTAAGCGGATTTGCTCCCAATCAGACATGAGGTCTGGGAGTTGTGCGTCATGCACATTGTCGAAGCGGTCCTTGAGGATATCCCATAGCTCTTTGGGATCAGTTTTCCTCAGGTATTGCTTCTTGAGCGTTGGATGGATATGGCGCCTGAGAAACATCAGGGCTTGTGCTTTCTGTTCAGGAGAAGCGTGTAAGCTTTCATCCTCAGGAGGGTTGATGGTGGCAGTAAATCTTTTACCAATGAAAGTGTTCTCAACATCTGAGACCCACCTCTTGTATTCCTTGCCTTGGACATCCAAGATGTCAAATTCTGGACGCTGAGTGTCAGCCATCTACAGAACACAAACAGGGAGACGTTAGTATGTTTGAATACTAATCAAGTTTGATTGTTCTTTTAGAACAGTGCCAAGATATATCATGGTCACATAAATCGATGCTTAACGTGACTTCAAGTCACAATCGATATCTTCCCTTTGTTTTCTTTCCAAAAAAGAATAATACGTTATGGTTCATAGTGACATCACAGTCACAAGCATAACGGTGGCCGGTAACATCACAGTTACCCCAATAAACGTTGGCACCGGGGTGACTAAATCCCCGTATGCCGTCCCGAGAAGCGATAGAATCGGGATGAAGAAGCAGGGACACGGAAAGGTCCCGGAAGAAAAACAAAACCCAACTATTGAAATTTTCATAAGCGGGAACGTTTATAAAAATATTTACCTCTTCAAGAGAAGCTTGATCAAACGAAACTTGACTCTTGGGGAAGCTTGTTTTCTTCGATTTTTCTTGATTTCTTCTCAACCACGAATAAGGGTTCGCGGATCGCTTGCTTGGCTTGCGAGCAATTTTGGTTTTCTGGCGGATGCGTGCAAAAGTAGCACGCAAGGGAGAGCTGCTGGCGAGCGGGTTGTCTGCCTAACGGCAGAGGAGGAGCAGGCGAGCAGCGCAGATGCTGCTGAGAAGAGGCCGACGGTGCCGAAGAGAAGAATCGGCGGCCGACGGTAGGTTAGGGTTTCGAAAAAAAAAAATTCGGAATTAGGGTTTCTAGGGCTTATTAGACGGGAGGCTAGAGCAATGTGCTGATAACGTGTTGTAGGAGAAATAGATTGATAAATCTCTCTCTGTTTATTCATTGATAAGGAGGCCTTTATATAGGCATTACATCAAGTATCCCTGGCGAACAGGGATTCCCTATCTAATAGAGTATCTAGACTACAAGTCTTATTAGGACAAGACACACCACGGAAGTTACGGAGTTAACATTCCTTGAACAATAATATGATAATAGGTATACCTATTTCAAGTTTTGTTCAAAATGCCAAAAAAGTATTGCCGTGCGAAAGAACTCCATATCCGTTTGTCTTCTGACCACTGTTTTACATGCTGCCGAGTTTGCCATTTCTAACGGGCTCCCTATTTTTGATAGATTGGTTCTCTTGGTGTGAAAGTTTTGATTTCACAATTCTAATGTCCGAGTCGAAACACAGTCTATATGTAAATTCATGTGCCGTAATGACGTTAGTCAGAGCGCAATTATACGATGACGTGAATCGAAGTGCAACTAAAACGATAAATTTGAATAATATGGTGACGTGATATGAAACGCAATCAAACTAACTAAAACGATATGTAAATTTGAACGGTATAGTGACGTGACTGAAACGAAATCAAACCAATTATGTATATTCAAATTGGTATGATGACGTTATCGTAAAAATTCGTAGACAACAAAATGTAGCATGGCAGAGATTAATAGAAAATTTTACGTAACGTACATATTTTGACAAAAACTCACAGTTCGATCTCATAAAATACATGAACGATTTAAAATAGTTAGAATGAATTCTAATAATAAATACCAAATGCGACCTTGGTAAAATACATAAAGGGTTTTATTTTTTATAAATTTTTTTAATTGAATCCATAAGCTCCCACTAGAAAACCATTTCATGAATGGTAATCTATTGGATCGGAAATTCTCATTGTGATAATATTACTTCTTTCAAATATACGAGTTTGACGATTTAGAATAAATAGAGTAACCGAGTAATACCCAAAACGAGAAAGGAAAAAAAGAAGAAAAACTTGAAAAGAAAAGAAAGACAAAAGGCTTTGTTAGGTTTGGTCTATCTATCTTCTCGAATTGCCGGACTCCCAGAACAGACAAAGAAGAAGAAGAACCTGAACATGGCGAACAGCATCCTCATCTGAACAAGAAGAAGAAACCCACTTAACCACACACTAGGTACTTTCTGTCTCCTCTCCTTTCTCTTCTCCCTCTATCTCTTTCTATCTTACACATTTTTTCTCAACCCAAATTTGAAACACTAATTTGAATGAAATCAAAGCACAAAACTTGTTAGATTTTGTCTTGGTGCTATTCTCGAGGAATTGTCTTTTTAATTGAAAAGGAGAAGATTCCATTTCTGATAGTCCTGATTTTTATGCTCTCTGGTGGCGTTGGGATCTCTGGGTTACACTTTTAGATCCGTTTTGAGAAACCCAATTGTTGGTTCAATGGAAAATGTCAGGTGCTTTGGTTTGAATT
Organism: Potentilla sterilis; assembly: GCA_963682095.1. Lineage (NCBI taxonomy): Eukaryota > Viridiplantae > Streptophyta > Magnoliopsida > Rosales > Rosaceae > Potentilla > Potentilla sterilis. Next base: position 671,205 of record OY821756.1, on the reverse strand, counting down.
CTGGGTTTCTGAAGTTCTGGGTTTGGAAGTTGAGCTGTGGAATTGGTATGGAGCATTGGTTAGGGGTGAATTTAGTTCACTGACCCAAATGGTCACATTTACTGTTCTGTGAGCTGTAGCTATTATGCTGTCAATTCTTGTCTTAGTTCTAGTGCAATTTGAGCTACATTGTGTTCAGTTTGTAATGGATGAGAAATGTTAACTCTTTGAGTACCACATTTTGAAGTCATATTCTTAGATTTTTGGTTAGGCTGCCTAGGATGATGGGTGAGCAATTGCATATTAGCCGAAATCTGGGTTATGATATTGGTGTTGCGGTTTGTGGAAAATATTAGGTCTTTTATGTAGAGCTTTACTCTGCCTTTTTTGCAGTCGAGTCTGGTTAGTTCTAGTGCAGTGTGATCTACATTGTATGTGTTCAGTGGGCAATGGATTAGAAGTGAGAGCTCTGGGAGTTCCTAGAAGTCTGTCTTAAAGTCAATTTTTTTGACTTCTGCATTATCTTTTGATGTTAGGATGATGGGTGAGCAGGCGTTTTTGTTTGCCGTGTATACGGCTGGGGAATGAGGTGTTTTGTTGCTTAGAATTGTTAAGTTAAACCTTATTAACTGTTAAAGTGGAACTTAAGGCGGAGTGAGTTTTTGTTCTGTCCTGAAACCTTTGATTTTTCCAGTTAAAGTCGATTTAAACTGCTGATTTGGTTTTTTCTTTGGTTTTGTAGGTGAGATTACTCCTGGGAAAATATCACTCATTCATCGTATCTGGGCATACACCATGAAAGTGTGAAACACAAATGTTATTGAATTAACAAAAGCTCCATTCCCTTATGGCTAATTATTAGTTAGCACTGGTATGGTGTTCCTTTCTTTTTCTTTATTCACGTGGATCATCATATGTATACGTACATATAGAAATACTACTCCCTTGGTGTTCTGTCTTCTCATTGCTGTATCTATATCTAACAGGAGGTGTCATGTCGTGCAGTGTTTACAACACACCCTTGGAGACGAGTTTTAATTGTCAGGATGAGGGGTTAGAATCCTGTGATAATTCTGCTCTTTCTGCCGATATATACATGGAAGATCATTCTTTAGTTCCTGTACCCGATGATACTCTTAGTTTGACAGGCTATGCATTGGCTATCGGACAAGAATTTCCGGATGTTGAAACTTGCCGAAGAGCATTGAAGGATGTTGCCATTGCCATGCATTTTGATCTTCGTATTGTAAAATCAGATCGAAGCCGGTTTATAGCCAAGTGCTCCAAAGAAGGCTGTCCATGGCGTGTCCATGTAGCGAAATGTCCTGGAGTTCCCACCTTTACAATAAGAACCCTGCAGGGTGAGCATACCTGTGAAGGAGTCCGCCATCTTCATCATCAGCAAGCATCAGTAGGTTGGGTTGCTAGGTCTGTGGAAGCTCGAGTTCGGGATAATCCACGATATAAACCAAAAGAGATCCTGCAAGATATCCGTGATCAGCATGGGGTTGCTGTTTCATACATGCAAGCATGGCGTGGCAAGGAGCGTAGCATGGCAGCGCTTCATGGAACTCTTGAAGAAGGATATCGCCTTCTTCCTGCATACTGTGAGCAAATAAGGAAAAACAATCCAGGAAGCATTGCTTCAGTTTTTGCTGTTGGACAAGATAATTGCTTCCAGCGGCTCTTTGTTTCCTACCGTGCATCAATTTATGGGTTTATACATGCCTGTAGACCACTTTTAGAACTTGATAAAGCACATCTTAAAGGAAAGTACCTGGGTACATTACTCTGTGCTGCATCTGTTGATGCTGATGATGCATTATATCCACTGGCAATAGCTATTGTTGATGTTGAAAGTGATGAGAACTGGATGTGGTTTATGTCAGAGTTGCGGAAGCTTCTTGGAGTAAACACTGACAATATGCCTAGGCTTACGATACTCTCTGAAAGACAAAAGGGCATTGTGGAAGCCGTGGAAACTCATTTCCCAAGTGCCTCTCATGGTTTTTGTATGCGCTATGTTAGTGAAAATTTTCGTGATACATTTAAGAACACAAAGTTGGTGAATATCTTCTGGAATGCTGTTTATGCTCTCACTGCAGTTGAATTTGAGAGCAAGATTGCAGAGATGATGGAGATCTCACAAGATGTGATACCATGGTTTCAACACTTCCCTCCTCAACTTTGGGCTGTAGCATACTTTGAAGGTGTGCGATATGGTCATTTTACCCTTGGGGTTACAGAGCTGCTGTATAATTGGGCCCTTGAATGCCATGAGCTCCCTATTGTGCAAATGATGGAGCATATTCGTCATCAGATGTCATCGTGGTTTAATGATCGTAGGGAAATGGGCATGAGGCTGACATCAATTCTAGTACCCTCTGCTGAGAAGCGTATTTTAGAGGCAATTGCTGATGCTCGCTGCTATCAAGTGCTTCGTGCAAATGAAGTTGAATTTGAAATTGTATCAACTGAACGGACAAATATTGTGGATATAAGAACTCGAGTGTGCTCGTGTCGTCGTTGGCATATTTATGGTTTACCTTGTGCACATGCTGCTGCTGCACTTATTTCTTGTGGACACAATGTCCCTTTATTCGCTGAGCCTTGCTTCACAGTAGCAAGTTACAGAGAGACCTATTCACAGATGATTCATCCTATTCCAGATAAGAGCTTATGGAATGAGCCAGGTGAAGGAACAGAGGGTGGGAGTGCCAAGGTTGATATTTTGATTCGTCCACCCAAGACTAGGCGTCCCCCTGGCAGACCGAAAAAGAAGGTCCTTCGTGTAGAAAACTTCAAGCGCCCAAAGAGAGTTGTTCAATGTGGTCGGTGCCATTTGTTAGGACATTCTCAAAAGAAATGCACCTTGCCAATGTGACCTGAATTAGCTCGTTAGATCTTTTGTTTTATTTAGATCTTCTATTGTATTTTTTCTCCTCCCTTGTTTCTGGCTCACTCTCCTTTCATTGTTCTAAGATGCAATAGAGTCAGTGGGGTGTTTGTAATATTAATGTATGTTTTAATTAAGTAGTTTCTATAAATGTGAAATAAGGATTCAGTCCTTCTTGGCACATTTCTGTCTATTTGTCATGTGCACATAGTGGCAGCATCTTTTGTGTATTCTGGTTCTATACCTAAGCATGATGAAAGTTATAATGTACATCTGACCTGCTCTTTGATTTTGTTATATTATCTATAATGCATCTCTCTTGTTAGATCAACTCTGCTATTATTGTCCAGGCATAAACATCTCTTGGTTTTGCCAGGCAATGGAGATATCCTTCAGTGCTTCTGTATCGATATATACTGGTGATTCTTGGTGTTTCCAAAATTCTGGTAAGTACGACTACCGTTGCACTTCGTGACATTATTGGATTCCAAGAGTGAATCACATTATGTATGTCTGTTCTTTTGTTGCCTCAACTAAATATCCATTACAACTTTTTTCTACTTGATTGTTTTGACAGCTTTAATGTGCACCCATGATCCAGAATGAGACCCAATTCGTCAACCAACGGATGCAAGACTGCTTGTTCCAATTTGCTAAATATTACATCAAAGAGATGGTGCTCTTGTGAGTTGTTGTTTCCTACATTCTTTCACTTTATTCATCCAAGTCGTTTTCCTTTTCTGTACATGTCTTCTTGCTTCATTACAGCAGTTCTTGAAGATATGATGGTCACCCTGATAATACTATAGTATCTTTCGAGTACCCTACTCTCCAGATTTCTTATACAAAATGTCCATTGTTCTGGTAATGAAAGCGGTATGAAGACTTAGTGGTTTGAGCTGATGACTTATGCTGTTTGGTGCTTGGTGAATCTTTACACAAACATACACAACTGTGTTATCTAGTATAATTCATAAATTGATCTTTTTTCATTATGTTGAAGTTTATCATCCAAAACACGATACCATTCCGGACAACCAAAGATCATGTTTCATTTGTGAATTCTGGGTTGATTAGATGTCATCATATTCAATTACCATGAATTCATTTTGAACAGGCACGAAAAGAAAATGATGAAATTAGCAAAGCAGTTCAGTTGCTTTACAGTAGTCTATGTTCAACCCTTACTAGTATCCGCACCTTGTGCCGAACAGAAGCTCTCCGCACCCTCTCATTCTTCATTTCTTCAGCCTATAGCGTGTGTGGATCTCTCTCTTCCTTCCGGCATGTTCATATATCCTTAGATCGTAGAAACATATAGTTCTTCACCCACACTGTTAGATCGTAGGCACATATCGTTCTTCACTCACATTCTCATTTCTACGATGGTAGAATTGAAAAAAGCTTTGGAATTCGGCTTCCTTGGCCATGTAGTTTTCAAACTCATCCCCGGACAACCCCCTCAAAAAACTTACTAGTCTTTTATTACGTTACAGAGTGTTTTAGTAATTGTAATCATGTAAATCAAGCATTCCAATATAATTTCATACGAAAAGTAAATATCAAACAATAAACATTTTCATTTCAAGTAAGTAAACAAGTAAGTCTAATTTATCTAAGAAGCACGACAGTTGTGTTTTTTTTTTTTTTTTAAGTCACGACTCCGGGTATTCCCACTTTTTTTTTAAAATAGAGACTAATCCTGTCGAGCCGGAATGACTTTTGTAAAGAAGAATTAGTTTTCTTTCTTACACAAGACTCGAAGTTGAGACCTTGGTTAAGAGACTTTTATAAAGAAGCACGACGCTTGTTTTCTTACTTAATTTAATTAGTAGTATATATAAATAAATAAATAAATATCCAGAACGACGTCGTGTTGTGCATGAAATTGATAGAAGAAGCCCTAAATTGAGAGCAGAGCAGTGCAGAGGCGAGAGGGGTTTCAATGTCGAGCAGAGAGAAGAAGACGAGAGACTTGCCGAACCTGACAGAGTGCCATTGCTGCCACCTGAGAGTCGACCTCGCAAAATCGAAGAACAACAAGCTCCACATTCTCTACAGCGAGTGGAGAATCGTCCTCCTCTGCAACAAATGCCTCGCCCGAGTTGAATCCACCGAGCTCTGCTCTTACTGCTTCAGCGACTCGTCGTCCGGCGACGACTGCTTCTCCTGCCGCCAGTGCAAGCGCCGCGTCCATAAGGATTGCGATTCCGAGTACCGCAGCACCGGGGTGTGCTCCGGCTCGTCGTCTGCGGCGGATGAGGTCTCCATCTGCGGCGATTGCTGGGTGTCGGAGTCGCTGGCCAGGTGGAGGCGGAGCAGGAACAGCAGCGGTGGTGGCGGTGGTGCTAGGAAGTATAATAGGGCGGATTTGGGATCTAGGGTTTGTAATGATCCGAAGCCGAGTGTTGCGGTGTGCGATTCGTCTACTGAGCCTCCTCGGTCTTCGAGACTTGAGGTTGTTGAAGAAGAACAAGAGAATGTGGATGATGATGATGATGACGATGACGTGGCGTTGAAGGAAGGACAAGGGAGTTGCTCCAATGGTGTCGAATCGGAGTCTCCGCCGTGTTGGAAACAAGAGGACTGCAACTGTGTTATCAGGCCGAATGCCGAAAATCGCAATGGGAAGCTTGATCCTTATTATTTCAAGTACAGGAGGAGGAGCAGTGATGATCACATTGTGTTAACATACAAGAGGAGAAGCATTGGCGTTGATTATTGCTGTAAGAGTTTGAGAAATGTCGAATGTCCTATGTTGACATATAAGAGGAGAGGCAGTACTGATGCTCGGTTTATGTTTACGTATAAGAGGAGGAGGAACTTTGAGCAAGCTATGTTGGCATATAAGAGGAGGAGACCCGGGATCCTTTACGCAAGTTCAGAGATACAGTTTGAGGTCTCTGGTGCTGAATCTTGACAATTCAGAGGTAGGATAGAACCTCTTCCTTTTGCTGCATTTTGCGGTCTTTTTGGTAGTTATGTGCTTACAATTTGGGCTTGTTCTTGAATGTTTAGTGGCACTGTATGATAATTCATCTGGTCTTAATTTTGATACCATATTGTGTTGCCAAGGCCAGAGTTCAATGTGATTCGTTTTTCCTGCAATTTGGTTCGTAATGATAAAGATACTTTGATTTACATTTAAGGAATTTAAAAATATACTATAATCTACTTCATTGTTGTGATAACAAATGCATGCTAGCTGAAGGAAAAAAATTAGTTAGATAGATGGAAGGTACAATCTCTTGTCTGTAGCAGGGAAACTTAGCCTAATTAAATCTAAGTTTATAGACTGATTGGCAATATCTTGTACCGGTAACTCAAAGGATTCTGTTGGACAGTGTAAAAAGAGTAAGAGTACCATTAATCACTCTAAGTTAACATATCAGAGCAGAAGCACCAATATGCGCTGTATGTTAGTATAGTAGGAGAACCAAAACTCTCCATGTTTGCTGAATGGCTTAGCCTTGAGGAGGGCGTCTATTGATCTGATAGTTGTCTCTGTTTTAGATGTGAGATTCATATGCCTCTCTGGAGTTCCTTGAATGCGTAATGACACTGTATGATTCTTCATGTAGTTGTAGTTTCAAATATAATGTTATGGGCTCAGACAAGAACTGACAATGTTTTAGTTTTTATTTTATTGGGTTGTGAACTTGAAATGTTAATGATCAAATTTCTCAAGGTTTAGAAGTTATAAGTTGGTATAGTGTCAATACTGATGCATGCCTACTAAAGCCAAAAAATAAGTATACCTCTAAAGCACTGCAATCCTTTCTAAATAGTAGGGGTAGTGATTTCAAATAAAGATAAAATTCTAGACTATGTCAATGATCTTCTCTTGGCATGATTCCAAAGGTATTGAGCTATTGGTTACTGTAGAAAACAGAATGCTCCTATTAATTTCTGGATAGGAATTTTTTTATTTTTTTCCCTTGCAATTGTTGGACGTTTTAGTAATGTGACTTTGCATGGGACATTGGAAGGTGGGTAGGGTAAAGGAGTATGCATTATTTCATATAATTATGATTCAATGACATGCAGTGAAACCCAAGCAAGGAAACAGGGGACTCGCCAAATCTCTCAAAGTATGGCCTCGGCCAAGAACAAGCTGCCTTGTACAGCGGGTGGTTCAGCACCTTTTTTCTGCAAGAAATGCGTCGCTCATGTTGAATTCATTGAGCTGTGCTCCTACTTCTTCATCACTTTGTCATCCCATGAAGGTTTCTTGCTCCCAGTGTAAGCAAAGAGTCCATACACATGGTGGTTCCGAGTAGCAAAGTGTTGCGCTCTGGTCCAGTTACACGTTGATTACTGGATTCTTTATGGAGAGGGGTTGTTGGAAGTAGGAACAATTGTAACAGGTGTTATTAGGGTCTGCGGATATTTAGGGCGTTGGCAGTGGAAATTGTGAAGGTTAATGCTTCAACCGATACTCTCAAGCACCAGGAGGAGGAGCACTATTGATCCCTCTGTTAACACGAGGAGGTGCAGTTTTCTTTGCTGTAAGAATTTGAGCACCATTGTTGATAGCTCTTTGATAGCATATAACTGGAGACATGAAATCCTCTGATCTTGTTGGAGATTTAAGTTTGATTGAAGGTAGCACATCCTTAACTTTGATCAAGTGTTATCTTTGATCAGATTAACAATCCCTAGTCATGGTTAGTCAAGAGGCGTTTGTTGGGACGGTGTAACAGAACAGGAGCAACATGAAGCGCACATGTAAGAGTCGAGCACCAGCGAATTCTCATTGCAAGAGTAGCATGAGGATCTGGGATCGATCTCCATGAGATTACGATCTCTCTAGCACCTGGATCTTTGATGAAAAAGCGTGTTATAGCATTTTGAAACTAACCAGATCAGATTTCGAGCTCAAGAATTTACCCCAACTATTTTGAATGTGAAATTAGGTCTCTAATTAGACTCGTTTAGGATAAGGTCTAGATCTCATTTAATTAATCGGATTGAATTAATCCTTCGTGCCCTCGATCAACAGCTGTGATTGATCTTTCCCCCTCTTGGGATTCCCTTATCTAATTGCAAGACTATGATGCATTAGAGCAAGTCCAACAGGTTCTCCAAAAGTTTCTCTAAAATGAGGAAATAAAACTCATTTTCTCTATAATTTTTTGCTCCAACTCCAACAGATTCTCTATTTTGCAGATTCTGACATTTATAACACAATAATAAATATTCAATATTTATTGTAAATTGAAATTAATGATTACTTTTAAGTTATTCTATAATAATAAATTTATTTATTTTAAATAAAATTCCATATAAAATTCTATAATTAATGATTACTTTTTAGTTTTCTGTGTCAAATTGATTTGATCATTAATTTTTCATTCTGGAAATTTTTCTTTCTCTCTCTACAAATATAGGGATGCATATATTCTCTCTCATCCAAATCCCCATTTTAGGGAATGAGATGGAGAATCTGTTGGAGGAGATTTAGAGCCCAAAATCCCTAAATTTAAGTAAAATCCCTATTATAGGGAATCTGTTGGACTTGCTCTTAGTTTAATTTAGTTCTATAAAACATCTATGAATGCATCAACTCCTAGTTGATGATGTATTCAATGAAAATTGAAATTTCACTTGCCTTGAAACCTTGGAAGACTGGAAGGGACGAAGCTGATGATACATTGCATTTCTCAATGCGCGTATCATTTACTCCTGTTGTCAGTATAGAACCCATGCGTATGCTTTAGTCTAGTATATAAATCCACATATCACCACGCTAAGACTAAAAAACATACAATGAGTACCATTGTCCCAAAAGAAGAAGTGAGAACGGACGATGAAGTCTACCACATACCCACACTGACACAGGAAAGTGAGGAAACCCTAGCTAGTTAGGGTTTCTCTTCCCAAAGAAGAAGATCCTACCATTCTTCTCCGAGTGCAGAGTCAAATACATCCTCACATATCCTACACGACCAGTCCTAGTATGCCTTTCACACATGTTTTGCGAGATTACTGTAGAAGCTCGTATTTCGACTTTGAAACGGTACGCTTTTACTTTCATGGAAAGAGGGTACAGGAGGGTGATACTCCACAACATTTTGCAATGGAGGATGGCGATGTCATCGACGCATTTACTGATCAGATGGGTGGTTGCCTTATATGTTCTTGATTTTGAGGAATAAGTAACTTAGTTAGTACTAACTACCACATGTGATCGAGTTGGTAAGAACATTGGTAGAGAATTAAGTTTGAATCCCACCGACGCTAATTGGAGTTAAATCTCAATTTATTCTCGGTGACTAGGGGGAGGAAGTGTTCTGACAAAATGCTCCGGCGCGGATTAGTCTATGACCCTATAAAGCCCTAGAAAGCCTATTGATTAAAAAAAAAACTTAGCTAGTACTTAATCAGTGAGTAATTTGTGCAACCTATAATTTACTAGTTCAGACTTCAGACTGGGCTAGTAGCCTAATATGATAACCAGCTCCATCTAATCAATCTGCGCGCAGTTCATGCATGTTTGATTGTTGTTTGGAAATTCATACTTAGTTTGGTTCAGAATCAATATAGAACAATATCTTTTCGATCTCGATCTCCATCTCCATCTCTAATGTCTTTCTTTTTTTAATTTTCCTCGTATGGTAATATATCAACAAACGTGGATGAAATACATATAATTTGGGCTTGATTGTTTGTGATTGTACAGAAAATGTGATCAAAATAAATGCTCTAGAGCAAATCAAATGTCCCTCCACCTTGTGACCGCAAATAGAGAAGAATAATCTTGGAAAAGATTTGATATATATATGGTGAATGCATTAATATGGATTATTGCTTGATTATGTTCTTGGTAAGTGATAGAGGGATCAAGTTCAGTTCCTATACCATTCAACTTTTAAATTTCCAACTTTCACTCACTCATGATCGCAAAATTTTCAGTCTGGCTATTTCCTTGAAGGTGAGTCACCTTGTTCGTTGCATCTCCAATGCCTTGCTAAGTGTATATATATATATACACCTCGAGCTATACACCATATATATATATATTCCTGGCTACTTTTTCTGTAATTTGATTAGAGTTCTGACTAGGGAGTTCTTGTGATCCACTATTTGTATTTAGATAATGGTTTTAGGCAGTTGTGGTCTCCATGTCTCTTTTGGAAAGAAAAACGGTGTAGTAGGTAATGAGCATTTCAGCCTCAATCCTCAGAAGGATGATTCTGATTGTTTTGAGTCTTCTCCAAATACTATAATGTGGTGTTCTGAGTCCCCTAGTGACAGAAATTTGGTCACGGGGAAGGAGCTTCGACACCGAAGAAGTTTTTCACAAGGTAACTTACCTAAACCCCCTCAAAATACTTTGATCCATGGGAGGTCATCTGGTGTAAGCCAAGCTGTAAACCGAGCAAGGCAAGCTGACAAAGATTTGGTCGCTGAGAAAAAGTTTCATCACCAAAGAAGTTTTTCACAAGGTAACTGCTATGAAACCCCTCGAGATAATGTAGTCATGAGAAGGGCATCTGATGCGAATCAAGCTGCAAAGCGTGGCGTGCCAGACCTTAAATGTCATTATTATGGCCATGGAAACATCATTAAGGGGGTAAATAGCATAACACAACTCAAAAACCATGGAAGTGGGGAAGAGATCAACAATTTCGCCAATATGAAATATAGAAACGGATACTTTAAGGAGGCGATACCCTTATATGATAAGGCCATTGCTTTGTGCCCTCAAAATGCTTCTTTCCACACCAATAAAGCTGCAGCATTGATCAGCCTTGGTAGATTAACTGAAGCTGTGGAAGAGTGCCTGAAGGCAATCAAATGTGATCCATCATGTTCTCGTGCACATCATAGGCTTGGATCCCTATATACCAGGTACTTTTTAAGATTTGCGATTCCCTCAACACCTCAAAAATAACAATCTCATTTGGTTTACGACATACAATACAAGTGAGTTATTTAAACTAAATCGTCTGTAAAAAGCAACAATAATTGTTGAAATCAGTTTATCTTCTTCTTATATTAGATTTGTTATAAGATTTGGCCTTTTATGCAGGTTTGGTCAAGTTGATGATGCAAGATGGCATTACATGTTATCTGGGAAGAATATTGGCTCAGAAACTATGCAGCATCTATTACGTATTGAGGCTCACTATGCAAATACTAACAAGGCCAGGAAGGTTAAAGATTGGGGTAGGGTTCTGAGAGAAAGCACATTATGTATTGAAGCCGGAGTAGATGCATCAAACCAGGTAATTTGAGGACACTTGAATTATATGGCTTGAACATGTAACTTTGTTTACATTTGCTTGTATGATTATATTCTATGCTTTCTTGTGGCAGTTGGTTGCTTTAAAAGCTGAGGCTCTATTTAAGCTTCAAAGGGTAGAGGAAGCTTTTGAATTAGTAAATGCTGCGAGTCATTCAGAAGAAATTAGAGTCACAAAACCGTGCAAGGGGACTGCATGCTTGCTGATAATTGAAACTAAACTACATTTGTATCTCGGAAGGTATGCAATTGCATTTTCTTACTTAGATAAGTAAGATTAAGGTTTGTACATAGTCCTAATATATGATTCTACGTTTTTATCTCCTTTCAAAACCACCGAAATGGATTTATTAATTAACTGTTGCCTGATAGCCATACGTATGCAGGGTGTTCTAGTTGGTTATGTTATTCATCTCTAGATATTATAGAGGCACTAAGGTTTTGATTGTGTTTCAGGTTTGAGAAAGGAGTCAAGTCTGCAGAAAAAGCTGTGGACATGGATTCAACCCGGAAGTCTCTAAAGTGGCTGAAGAAAGCTAGGGGCGCAGCAGATGCCAGGAAATGTGGAAATTGTTTCTACAAGGATAAAAAATACTTGGAGGCATGCACAATGTTTGGCCAGGGTCTGCAATATGTTCCTACAAGCAATGTCTTACTTTGTGATCGAGCCGCTTGCAGGTCTAAGCTTGGACAATGGGAAATGGCCATTTACGATTGCAATGCAGCTTTAAAAGAACGGCCTAATTTTCACAAAGCCCTTCTATGGCGTGCTCACTCTTATGCTAAAGTATGGTCCTCATATTGTAAACATTTCCATTTTCTTTAGGCTTCTTCTTTTTTTTTTTTTTTGGTTAAAAATATTAACACACCAATTTTTTTACTGGACCAGCTTAGAAGATGGGAGGATTCTTTAAAGGACTATTCTGCATTGAGCAAGGAGTTTCCAGGAGATGAATTTATTGCTAGTTCTCTTGATCAAGTAAGAATGGAACTGAAGGCTCAAGCTGGTAGATTCTCAAGCCTCCAGCCAATAGTGGAATCCTGTATCTATTAGTTGATTTTTATTTTCTTTCAATTTTTACTTCATTGACCCTTTCTTCTTAAGTTTGAGCTTTCTGCAAAATATAGATTAGGATATAAATTTATAAATAAGTTCATCGACGGAGGATACCACTTTGATTAGGTTTGAAGTACTACAAAACTTGGCCAAAGCGGCCATGGTTGAATGGAAAAACCGGCAAGGTGGCTAGTATTTGTTTTTTGTGATCTACTCTGGTATTTCAGTGCCTAATGGCTGCAGCAAACTTGTTACTTAGGAATTGTTGGTATATCCATTATCCTTCTACCAAATCATTTCTTTGTTTTAGCAATTCATTCTCTAGTATCAATGCACTAACACAAAGATGGATATTTTTTTTTATTTTTTATTTTTTTGAAAGGAGAAAGATAGATGTTAGTAGTATAACATTTGGGGTAAAGAACTGATGCCTCTTGTTTTGACACTCATTCGACAGCACATCGTTCTTGCAATTAACATTTTTAATCAAGTACTTGGTCTTGTTTATGACAAGTATTGCCTTTCATCTCGATTAAGTACTTGCTTAATTATTGAATGATTTAGTTAACACTGACCGAGTTGCCTATATACCCTAATGAGATCTAGTTAATTAGTTTCTTGTGTTGGCCACTTGGCCATAAGTTGATGGCACCAATGTTGTACAGTAATGCCGGCCTCTGTTCTTGGCTTCCTGTATGTTTAAAATTTAAAATATACTGTCTTTCATCGTTTCTTCCCTAATAAGGTCATTCACATTCAAATGTATATAAAGCAGCTGATAGAAGCCTATCATGAAACCCAAGTGAAGCTCTGGCTGCTGATACATCAATGAGGCATAACAATGGGGTTCCTCTTCCTTGCATCTTCTCTATTCTTGCATGGTGTCTGTTAACTCTGCATGTCAACATGGCTTTGGCAGAGAGATCCACTTATATTGTCCACATGGACAAGTCTCTGATGCCCAAGTTCTTCACTAGCCATCAACATTGGTATTCCTCCATTGTTGATTCCATCAAAACTGATCTTCACACCTCGTTGGATCCCCACAGATCCGCCCCATCCCTTTTGTACACCTATGATAATGCCTTTCATGGTTTCTCTGCAGTTCTGTCCACAGTTGAAATGGAGACTTTAGAAAAGTCTCCAGCGTTTGTTTCGGCTTACAAGGACAAAACTATCACAATTGATACCACCCATACCACTACATTCCTCTCCCTCAATCCTTCCACTGGTTTATTACCTGCTTCAAATTATGGTGAAGACATCATTGTTGGTATGATTGATTCTGGCATCTGGCCAGAGAGCGATAGCTTCAGAGATGATGGTCTGACCAAGAACATTCCAGCTAAGTGGAAAGGAATATGTGAGGTTGGACAAGAGTTCAATGCCTCTATGTGTAACAACAAATTGATAGGAGCAAGGTACTTTAACAAGGGTGTAAAGGCTGCAAACCCTGGCGTCACACTTAGCATGAACTCTGCTAGAGACACTGAAGGCCATGGGACTCATACATCATCGACAGCTGCAGGGAATTTTGTTGATGGGGCATCATATTTTGGTTATGCTAAAGGAACAGCCAGAGGTGTAGCACCACGTTCTAGGGTTGCCATGTACAAGGTCTTATGGGACGAGGGTAGATACGCGTCTGATGTTCTAGCAGGCATGGACCAAGCTATTGCTGATGGTGTGGACGTTATTTCAATCTCACTAGGTTTTGATGACACGCCATTGTACGAGGATCCAGTAGCAATAGCATCCTTTGCAGCCATGGAGAAGAATGTGGTGGTTTCATCTTCTGCCGGAAATGAAGGTACATCAGGCCTTGGGAATTTGCACAATGGCATTCCTTGGGTCTTGACTGTTGCAGCCGGCACAATAGACCGCTCATTTGGTGGAGCATTACGTCTTGGTAATGGTTTAACTGTTCCTGGATTTACCTTGTTCCCAGGAGATGCCCTCATAAATAAGCTTCCACTAGTTTACAACAAGACATTATCAGCTTGCAACGACACAGAACTATTATATAATGGCCCCAGTGCAGTACTCATCTGTGATGACATTTCGGATATCCGTGGTCAAATATCTCATATCATTGCTGCAGAGGTACTTGGAGCTGTCTTTATTACAAACGATCCTGCTATTCATGAATTAGGATATGTTAGAACTCCAGCTGTTGTGGTAAGTCCAGATGATGCACCACCCCTTATCAAATATGCAAGAAGTGCTGACCCTATTGTTAGCATAGCATTCCAACAAACATCCGTTGGGACAAAGCCTGCACCGTCTGCTGCATTTTACACATCAAGAGGTCCTTCATCAAGTTATCCCGGTATCTTGAAGCCGGACATAATGGCACCGGGGTCTTTAGTTTTGGCTGCATGGCCTCCGAATGTAGAAGCGGGCAAAATTGGTGGAAATGTGGTGTTACCAAGTGACTATAATTTGATATCTGGAACATCCATGGCTTGCCCTCATGCTTCAGGCGTAGCTGCTCTATTGAAGGGTGCACACCCGGAATGGAGTGCAGCTGCCATTAGGTCTGCTTTGGTCACAACAGCAAATCCATTAGACAATACTCAGAATCCCATTCGTGACAATGGTGACAATTTCAACTTTGCTTCACCTCTAGCTATGGGAGCAGGCCAAATTGATCCTAATAGAGCACTTGAACCCGGTTTGATATATGATGCAACCATACAAGACTATGTCAACCTCTTGTGCTCCACCAACTTTACTCGTAAGCAAATCTCAGCCATCACTAGATCACATGATTACGATTGTTCCAAGCCATCTTGTGATCTGAACTACCCGTCGTTCATCGCTTTGTTCGGTCCACATCACCCAAAGAAACTCAGGGTTCAAAAGTTTCAGAGGACAGTAACAAATGTGGGAGATGGTGCAGCTAAGTACAGAGCTTTTGTAAGAGCTCCGAAGGGTTCTACAGTAACAGTATCACCAGAGATATTGAACTTTGAAAAAATATACGAAAAGCAAAGTTACAGTGTTACTATAAAGTACAAGGGTGACAAACAGAACAAGAAGGTTTCTTTTGGTGATATTGTTTGGTTCGAAGAAAGTGGAAAATACAAAGTCAGGAGCCCCATAGTAGTCTCACCTCTTGTATGAGTTTAACCAAGGTGATCAATGTCTTGTAAGGCTTGGCAGTGGATTATAATCTTTCAAATAAGAGAAAAGACAGTGCGTGTTGAGCTAGCTTTAACAAAGATGTGCTCATTGGCATTCAATATTTCCTTCACGACTTGTTGAATAACACTCCGAAAGCCAAGTAACAAGCTCCTGATCGACATCGCTTTATAATCTGATTCGGTTGAAGAGAGTGAAATGGTCTTTTGCCTTTTTGGCTTCCAAGACTCTAAAGAAGACCCTAAGAAAACACACTAACATGAAGTAGATCTTCTAGTGATTGGACAAGCAATCCAATCTGAGTCACAATAGACACGCAACGTACATATGATCACTTTGTGAGGAGATAAAAAGACCTTGTCCTTGTGTGTTTTTAAGATAACGAACCACACCAAATGCAACGTTCATATAGGGCTTTCGTGGTTCATGTATGACAGTATGAGTATGCTCAATATATGCACCGAATAAATAATGTCGGGTCTTGTAGTAATAAGATATAAATCGTGCAGGATTTTTAAGCAAGTTACCTTTATTAGACAATTTTAGTTTTAAGCAAGTTACATTTGTTAGACAATTTTAGTCCATAATCCATAGGGGATTCAGCAGGAGCTGCACTAATCAATCGTGCATCGCTAATAATCTCAAGATATATTTCTAAATTGAGTGGATTCCTAAAAATTCTTGATACGAAAGCGAGTAAGCGCGAAACTTTTTGGGTGCAGAGATACTATTTAGACCGTTGCTTGTGATTAGAATGTCGTCAACATATATTAAAAGTGCAGTAGACGACTTCCCTTTTCTTCTAGTGAACAAAGAATAGTCTGCCTTTAATTGAATGTATCCTACTGATTGATTAGCCTTGAAAGAACTTTACAAACTATTGACGAGAAGCTTGATTTAGACAATTGATTGGACAAATCAGAAAATGAGGGTCGGGGAAGGAAAGGAGACGACGATTACTCTGTTCGTCTTGTGTTATTGGAATATGAGATGAGCGTATCTAGTTCCTGCTGCTGTTTATATTCTCTAAACTCTAAAACACAGGACATGAAATTCAGAAATTCTACATTAGCCACATCAGCATGTAACAGAGACAGTGTAAATATGGATTCTGTAACAAATGGCTGCATGCTTAAAAGGTTGAACACACCGAAGCAAATATCAGAGAAGGCATAGTTCAGATACATAACGGAAGACCAGGAGGAGATTTTGGTTATCAAATTAGTTCACTCTACAGATTAAATTAACCAACACATCACACTATACTCCTCAGGGCACAGCAGAGGAATACACCACTTTTTCCGCTCAAACATCAGTGGCAGCAGAGGAACACACCAACTTTACTGCAGTCGAGGATCCCGAAGGTGGTGCGGGCACTGTTCTATACAGTGTTCAGCAAAGATCCGACAGTAACTACAAAATTTGAGCATTGCGCGCCCTGAACCTTGGTTACAACAGTTCCCCCCGGAAAACAAACCATCACAAACCTTACAAACTATATCAGCACCACTGCCAACAATTGCATTCTTGCTGGGGACTTCAACCGCGTACGGACATTCCCATGAAGTGTGTTCATCCAAAGAACAAATCAAACATTTACCTTCTGCAAGTTTTGCAAATCAGTTAAAAGACAAATAGCAAAAAAAATGATTCATATATGCAGATTCCACATAAACAAAAACACAAAAAGCACACCAGGAGGGTAGGCACCGAACTTGAGTCCTGCAAAGAGAACACAGGTATTGTTAAATATGTCATCCCTAATACATTTCATGGTGTGAAAACCCAAAAACCTGACTGACTACAAGACACTAGATAGTAATAGATGTATCAATGTTGTGTCACCGAACAAATAAAGTATGAATTTGTGATTAAGCTATAAATACCAGAATGTAGATAATTTCATTGATCAGCACCACATAACAGAATTAGTGCGGTGATTTGTCGATACTATTTCATATGTAAAATTTATTCTACAAGTGAGGTGAGAGAAATTGCAAAGCAAGGGGGGGAGGGAAGTCTGATGACATTGAAAACAGATGAGCAATAACATTATAAATCCAGATTTAAGAATAATGGATTCTATTACGAACAATAACTATGTATATATTGGTTTATATATGAGAGTCAAAACCCAAAGATGTATCGTTGTTTTGTCAAAAGCATCAAACACCAACAGGGACTTTCTTGTGATCGACTTTCAACAATGCATCACATTTATGCTTTCTATTAGGCATCTCATACAGTTTTTTTTTTTCTGTCGAGGCTTGTGCACAGGAGACAATTGGAAACGACTGTCAGCTAATAGATAACTATTCACCCTGAGTGGACTCACAAATCCCAAATTGTCCCAACCAAAAATCAAAGTTAAGGCCTTAAGGGTTGGGACACTGTAGATTTTCCAAAACAACACAACTTATGTCACCCCAAAACATGGGTATCGAATCTATCAGTAATTTTAACCAATAAAACACACTTAGTCCGAGCAAAGCAAAAAGAAAACAAAATCATACCAGGACAACGGCGGTATTTTTGAACCTGTCTGATCACTGCGGAGTAAAATGCTGAGTCTTTTTCACTAAATTTCAATTTCTCAGTAGCTGTTCATGGGTATTATTGTCAGATATGAATGCCAGGGAAATTGACCAAACAGAATATTTTATTGAATACACCAAAGATCAGAAGACTTGACACAGAAGGAATTCAATTCATAATCAAAGGAATTCAAAACACAGGAACTGAGGCATGGAAACCCTAAAACAAAAACGGAAAGAAGCATACGTTTGGGGTGGAAGGGGGCATTTCTTTTAATCGCTTTTTGCACAGGAAGCGAATATGTTGGGTTGTCCGCGCACACATATTCTCTGACGGAAAGCTTGTCATGCGCAATGTCTTCCATCTGAATTTGGGGATTCGTTCTAGGCACAAACTTGCTATCTGTTAGCAGTTATATTGTCAGATAAAATCAACATGAAGAATCAACCTTAAGTAGTAGTAGTGTATCAGCTATGCATCATAAAACACAAAAATGACTTGACATTGATCGAAAAATCCCGATTGATTTTGACTAATTACATAAATTATAACTAAATAAAAATAAAATCCAAAGCGCAGATTGAAGCATAATATACTGACAAACCCTGAAACAAAATTAGAGAGACTAACAAACAAAGGACATATATATGAGCACACAGGAGGACCAATTGAAATTCAAATGCAAATCCAAAAGAATTCAGAATCAAAGGAATTCAGAACACAGAAACTGAGGGCATTGAAACCCTAAAAACAAAAACGGAAAGAAGCATACCATCTTCTTTAGAGCAGCTGGGCTCAAGAAGCGAAAACCTTCTGATACGGCTCGGCTCTCCGAAGGAATGCTTCTTGTCACGCGCAATGGCTTCCATCTGAATTTTGGGGATTTAGGGTTTTCGTTTTCTTTTGATACAGCTCGGCTCTCTGTCCCTTTAGCCCTCTCGATATATACTTATCTCAATCTTAGCCGATAGGTGTGCAAGTACGATTAAGCCCGAGGGCAGGCCCAGCGGCCCAGTCAAGTAGAGCAATTTTTTATTATTTTTATTTTTATCAAAAAGAGATGAAGATGAAATAATGTCAAACTAGAAACCGCCTCTTGATAAGTGGGGGTTAATTTCTGAAAATAAAAAAACAGTTATTCATGAGTTTTACGTTCTTATTTCTAACAATTAGATACATTCATAAATTTATTTAATTACTCAAAAGTATAAAAGTAAAAAAAAAATTTGTTTTGACTAGCAAGTCATTTTTTTTAGTAATAGTATAGATGCATTAATGAGTATATAGTGGTCTCGTTAAACCTATTAAAGAGTAGGAAGAATACCACACTCTAAGGCTTAATTTAATTGGTATTGAGTTTTTAGGGAAATAAACACTTATAATTACCATTATAAGTTTATTATGTGTTTAGTAAATTTATAATTATTTTTACAATTTTATCACTAGAAAGATATGGATGGGAGATGACCTAAGAGATCAACTACAACAAGTAAAATGCTAGGTGGCAACCAGATTTAGTCGGTTATAATAGTTGGGCGTAAAGGATATATATGGTCATGTTCGCTGGACAAACATAACTATCAGCCTCCGGCCACCAGTGAAAGATACAACAGATTCGCAGGCAGCTATCGAGTACCAACTGTAGGAGCAAAACCCAATAAACCAAAGATTGGAATCGGCCTAAGGTATTGTTATAGCCACATTGCCACAAGAAACTGACCAGGCATTTCCACACATTCAAAGTTAAGATTTGCAACATTCAAGTGCTAGAAACAGTGCTTATATAGAAACAATATTAAAGGAAGAACATTGAAAACTACGTGATAAAATCCGCATCATATTAAGATAACAAAAGAGGTTGCAAATCTTTGAAAGTCTAAGCAACCTAACAACACCATAACACTGTTACCGCAAATGCAAACTTCATAAAAACCCTAGAGGTGGGCAATGGTCAGCGCATAGTTATATCATTCCTACCAAGTCTTGATGTCGATAAGCTTGCAGATCTCATCTGAATTCTTCCCGTCGACCATGTGTTTTACAGTCTGGCAAGTTAAATTCAGCAGCCCCTGGATGTTCAGATACTTTGCAGCCTGCAAATCATGATCAAGCCACCACCAAGCAAGTATCCCGTCCCCATTTTGTATAAACAGAAGAAACAGATCACCCTGTGGAGCTCCGACGGCGGGGTTTACTTGGTCGACGAGGTGGTGGCGTTTGAGTCATCGACCATCAAGAACAAGGTGGATCAAGTCGGCGCCGAAAATGCGATCCCCTTACTCGACGTCACCGGCCCCATCTTGAAGAAGGTGATTGAGTACTGCTCCAAGCACGTGGAGGAGGCAAATGATTCCGACGAGGTCAAGGCTTGGGACGCCAAATTCATCACGGTCGACCAGAAAGTGCTATTTGACCTCATGTTGGTGAGTCCCCTCAATTTTGGTTTCTGTATAATCATTTGTGAATTTTAGGGTTAGGGTTAGCTGATTAATTAGACGAAATAGGGGTATTTTTAGTCTAATCAGCTAGTGATCGATGGACCCAAAAATTTAGTCACCTGGAAGCAAACTTGAATCATAATTGTTTAATGTGCAATTATCTTTTGCTAGAAACTAGAAGAGAATTTTGATTTTTTGATATTTTTTTTGGGGTCCTTTTCCAGTATTTATAACAATCAGAATTACTGGTCATTCTAGAGAAAGAGCCTTCTTAATATATCTTCAAATTCACACTGGCAATTTAAGCTTCTACATATAAAAGGCCATGGATGGTTAGTTTTGTGTTTATATCAGTCCATACTAGGCTAGTGCTGGTTCGGTCAGTGCTGTTTCAAGTGTTTTCTGTCTGAGGTAAGTGCTGTCATACTGCTTTGCTAATTTGTAGTGCTCAAGATTATTATTGTGTTGCTATTTGTTTCTTAGTTGTTTGTTCTGTTGTGGTCTATTTTGATGTTATTTAGGTTGGGGTAGCTTAATCTTAATGTATGTTGATGTGCCTGGGGTTGACTTGCTTGGTGGTGGCTTGATCATGATTTGCAGGCTGCAAAGTATCTGAACATCCAGGGGCTGCTGAATTTAACTTGCCAGACTGTAAAACACATGGTCGACGGGAAGAATTCAGATGAGATCTGCAAGCTTATCGACATCAAGACTTGGTAGGAATGATATAACTATGCGCTCACTACCAGAAAAGGGGTTATAGCCGACGATATGGGAAAAAACGGCCGACGAAATAGTACTTCGTCGGCTATAAGGGGTCATAGCCGACGACTTCCTATTTCGTCGGCCACATCGTCGGCTATAATATTATAGCCGACGACTGCCGACAAGTCGTCGGCTATAACTATAACCGACGAAAAGTTTTTGGTTATAGCCGACGAGGAGGGTATTCGTCGGCTATAAGAGTTATAGCCGACGAAAAGTTTTTGGTTATAGCCGACGAGGAGGGTATTCATCGACTATAACTCTTATATCAGATCTTCCGCAGCAGAGAGCTCATTCGTCGAAAAAATTTAGAAAACGCTCTGAAATCGTCCAAAACCTCGGCCATAAGCTTGAAAGGTACGTATATTGCTGTGTGTGTTGATTTAGTTGGTTATATGCAGAGGTGTGTTAATTTAGAGTTTAATTAGAATAAATGTGTGATTAATTTGATATATATATATGTGTGTTGAGATGAGATTATTAATGGGTTGATATATATGTTGGTTAGACGGAATTGAAGTTTTGTTGAAGATTAGTGATTGATTATTGTTGATTTATAGGTGATTTTAGATGAATTTGATGAAAAAATGTATATATATATTAATTAATTTAATTGTAATTAAAAATATATTGTTGGTATACATAAAAAATACATTGTGTTTAATTAATTAGGGAGATTGACGATGTTTTAATTAATTTAGGGATGCATGTGTGTATATATATATATATATATATATATATATGTGTGTGTGTGTGTGTGTGTGTGTGTGTGTAATGATGAATTTTTTAATTAATTAGTACGTACGTACGTAGTACGTGCATATATACATATCTATATATAGCTATATTTATTTCTTGAATTTACAGGATGGACAAGAGTTGGATTACCCTTGGAAGATGGGATCAGGCGTATCATGATGGAGTTAGGAGTTTCCTGGATTTTGTGATGGCTAACTGTGGAGACACTACACTTCATTATTGTCCGTGTAAAAAGTGCAAGTGTGCCACCCCACGACACCGGTTTTCCATAGAGACAGTGGAGCAACACTTGGCTAGATATGGATTTTGGGTCCTATACAGTAATTGGATTTATCACGGTGAACCAGAGTTTGCGGGTCCTCATGATCATGGACAATTTGCCGAGAGAGGGAGTTCCTCCAATGATCCAACAACGAACTGGATCAACGATATGTTTTCTCGTGAGAGCGGTGTCTTTGATGAAGCACCAGATGTGCAACTCCCTCCTCCGGAGATGGAGTGTTTCCCTGATATTGAGCCACTCGAGCCATTACTCCGATCTCCGGTCAACACAAGTGGTATGGAAAAGTACAACAACCTGATCGCATTGCAACAGACTCCGTTGTACCCCGGATGCAGTAAGACTGTCCTTGAATCTGTCATGGGAGTGATGAAGATCAAAACGGAGAACAAAGGCACTGTCAAATCGGTTGATGATTGGCTTCGGCTATGGGGTGGGGCGATGCCCCCCGGACATCGGCTTCCTACCAGTCATCATAAGGTGCGACATATCCTTAAAGATCTCGGCATTTCCTACATCAAGATTCATGCATGCAGATACGATTGCGTTCTGTTTTACGGGGAAGGACTTGCAGATCTTGAATACTGCCCAGTATGCAATACAGAGCGGTATAAGTTCACTCCTAAAGGGAACAAGAAAGCTGTGAAGATACTTCGGTACTTCCCGCTGATTGATAGGCTTGAGCGGTTGTTCATGTGTGCTTTCACGGCCAAAGCTATGAGATGGTGGGCTGAGAGGAATGTGCCTGACGATGACACCCTTAGACATCCCGCCGACGGAGAGGCTTGGAAGAAGAATGTGTTGGAGTTTCCTGAATTTGCATCAGAGGTTCGAAATGTTTGGCTAGGGCTATCATCCGACGGTTTCAACCCTTTTGGCAAGAAAGAGCTTCAGTACAGTGTGTGGCCAGTTATTTTGATTCCGTACAACTTTCCACCGTGGATGTGCATGAAGAAGGAATATAACATGCTCACATTGTTGATTCCAGGCCCAGGTTATCCGGGAAAGTGTCTCGATGTGTATTTGAGACCCGTAATTGAGGAGCTTCGGTACTTGAGTCTGAACGGCCACCTGGTCTACGACCGGTTCAAAAATGAGATGTTCCGGATGCATGCCATGCTTGTTGGCACGATCAGTGACTTTCCTGGGAGGGGTATGTTGTCGGGCAGCGTCACCAGGGGTTACAGGGCTTGTTCAGAGTGCATGACTGTTGATTGCTCCAGTCCTCATTGCAGCAAGATTGTCCAGATGCGTCACCGTCGTTGGCTTCCGCATGACCATCCATTTAGGGACGATGCACAGGCTTTTGATGGGACTGAAGAAAGGGGCTGGGCACCGGAGCAATGGACAGGGGAGGAAATATTGGCAGTGTTGAATGAGTATGACTTTGGTCCGCTTAGCAATCATCCCGATGTGTTGCGCACGATTCCAGAGAGGCCGGATCGGTATAGGTTCTGGTCACACAAGAGCATCTTATGGGAACTTCCTTATTGGGCCAGGTTGGCTACCAGATACTACCTGGATATCATGCATATAGAGAAGAACGTGTGTGAAGCCGTGGTTGGCACAGTTTTGAATTGGGAGAAGAAAACAAAAGACACCCCCAAGGCACGCGTTGATCTGAGAAATATGGGACTGCGGGACCATTTGTGGTTGAGAGAGGGCAGGAGCAAAATGCCCCAAGCTCCTTACACCGTCACCAGGGACCAGAAACATGAAATCTTTGGATGGCTGAGTAATGTCAGGTAACTTTTTATTAGGCATGTATTCCCTAAAGAATCCATCTGTTGTTGGACGACTATATATGCATGAAATCTAATTGTTGTTAATGGCTATGCAGGTATCCTTATGGCTATGCGGGTAACTTAAGCAAGTGTGTTAACTACCGAGGCAACAAGATGTACGGATTGAAGAGTCATGACTGCCATGTACTGCTTCAACGCCTCTTCCCTATTTTCATTCGAGCGTACTTGGAGGATGAAGTGGTTGAGCCGTTGGTGGCGTTGTCAAGATTCTTCTAGAAGTTATGCGCTAGAGAAGTTAGAAAATCAGACCTCATGAGAATGCATGAGGAAATCGTTTTTATCTTGTGCAAGTTCGAGAGGATATTTCCCCCAAACTTCTTTGACATCATGCCTCACATGATGATCCATCTTCCCCAACAATTGTTGCTTACCGGTCCCGTACACTACACTTGGATGTATCCCATCGAAAGGTACATGTTATTCATAAATTTGATTTATACATGTTTTTAAATAAAAGTTGCATGCTCTTAACATGCACTTGTTAACCTTGCAGACAACTTGGAGACTACAAGAAATATGTGCACAATAAATCTGCGCCTGAGGGGTGTATTGCTGAAGCTTACATTGCGCATGAGTGTGTAACGTACGCCAAGTTGTACTTGGGAGCGATGGAGGACCCCCCACAACATCCAAGTCGAGATGACCCCGAGTTCAACCTATCTATCGTCGCCAACTCTGTTGTACCATACGGAAGCTTCAAGAAGAAGGGTGTGGACAAGTTGTCTGACCATGAGGTAGGGATTGCCCACTGGTGAGTTCTAATAAACTATCCGGAGGTACAATATTGGAAACGAACCCATCTTCACTGCAAGGAAGTTCGCGGTGATGTCGAGTACCACAACACGACGTTTGCAGACTATTTTCCACAATGGGTAAGTGTATAAATATATATATTAGATGGCTTTCTTTTACAGTTCCCTATTCTTTAATCATAAACACACCAACTGATTTGAGTTATATTTTTCAGCTGATGCAAGTGGCTGCGAGGGGTGGTCATACAAACTACTCAGAGGAATTGAGGCTGTTGTCGATGAAGCCGATATCTTCCACAGTCCGCCCAATGTGTGATGTCAACGGCGTTAAGTATATATATGAAGCTAGAGACGGGGAACGCAAAACACAGAATTGTGGGGTGATGGTGGATGGTGCAGAGGGGGGCGTGGATTTTTACGGTGTCCTACAGTCAGTTGTTGAACTCATTTATGGGAACCGCATGAAAGTCCACTTGTTCAAGTGTCGATGGTTTGATACTAGGCCGCACCGCATACGGATCGATCAGTACGGCATACTTTCGGTGAATACCGCCACTAGTGTGTATGAAGACGACCCCTTTGTTTTCGCCACAGCGGCCAAAAAGGTCTTTTATCTTGACGATCCATTGAACAAAGGCACGTGGAAGGTAGTTAACCATGTGTCTCAGCGAGACATATACAGTGCTACCACACTTGGTGTGAGCACAGAGTGTCAAGAAGCGACCGCATACCAAGAGCCGGACCCCGGCGACATTCCGGAATCCTCCACCATCCGCGATAATAATGTGACGCCGGGCAGAGTGGTTCGACTTCCTAGGGGTCAGGTGCCCATGTATGATGTTAATCCGAATCGTCTATATCAGGCAGACGATGACTCAGACGACGAGTACGAGCACCGGTTGCCAGATATTAACTACTATACTACGTCTGACTCAAGTGATGAGGATGATTTTGATTATCATCCTTAGTATACTGTTTATGTATGTATTTGTGTACGATGGTGCATGCATGTATGAATACATTTTTCGTCCTTAATTACCGTTTTCCGAGTTTATGGGAAATTGTATTGAATTGTTTGTGCGATGTTCAGGAATTTATCAGGTGAAATAGGCAATTTTCAGGCCCTGATTAGTTGCGTCTCATCGATCTGAAACTATTCTCTGTTGAAGGTCAGGCCAAAAAACGTCATCTAGACGGGCCAATTTCCGTTTTAAAGCGTTTAGAGGTTTGACTTTGCAGTTTGACCGTCCCGATCGAGCCTTTAACGTTGTCAGATGTAGTTGGATTTTTTTTCAAACATGTATTTAATTTTAACGGTGATATCTGACGGTTGGAATAGATTTTCCAAACTTTTAGATTCGAAATCGGAACATATAGACTAATGTTCTTTAACTTGTTTACTAAGTGTTCAAGTGAATGTATAGTTTCAAATAGTTACTATACGTAGACCCTTCAAATGCAAAAGTGTAGTGAAATAAGATACGACCGAAATATTGAAATACGTCTACGGTTGAAAAATGGGAAGATTCCGACAAAATCTGTGTGCCGAATGTTGCGGTTAGCTGTTTTTTACTTCCGTTTTCCTATGGGTAGCCTGACGGTCGGTAAATATTTTGAGGAAAATTTTTATACGGTTAGTTGCGTCGCATCGATTTGAAACTATTCTCTGTTGAAGGTCAAGCAAAAAAACGTCATTTAGCCGGGCCAATTGCCGTTTTAAAGCGTTTAGAGGTTTGACTTTGCAGTTTGACCGTCCCGATCGAGCCTTTAACGTTGTCAGATGTAGTTGGATTTTTTTTCATACATGTAATTAATTTTAACGGTGATATCTGACGGTTGGAATAGATTTTCCAAACTTTTAGATTCGTTATCGGAACATATGGACTAATGTTCCTTAACTTGTTTACTAAGTGTTTAAGTGAATGTATAGTTTCAAATAGTTACTATACGTAGACCCTTCAAATGCAAAAGTGTCGTGAAATAAGATACGACCGAAATATTGAAATACGTCTATGGTTGAAAAATGGGAAGATTTCGACAAAATCTGTGTGCCGAATGTTGCGGTTAGCTGTTTTTTACTTCCGTTTTCCTATGGGTAGCCTGACGGGCGGTAAATATTTTGAGGAAAATTTTTATACGGTTAGTTGCGTCGCATCGATTTGAAACTATTCTATGTTGAAGGTCAGGCCAAAAAACGTCATTTAGCCGGGCCAATTGCCGTTTTAAAGCGTTTAGAGGTTTGACTTTGCAGTTTGACCGTCCCGATCGAGCCTTTAACGTTGTCAGATGTAGTTGGATTGTTTTTCATACATGTATTTAATCTTAACGGTGATATCTGACGGTTGGAATAGATTTTCCAAACTTTTAGATTCGAAATCGGAACATATGGACTAATGTTCCTTAACTTGTTTACTAAGTGTTTAAGTGAATGTATAGTTTCAAATAGTTACTATACGTAGACCCTTCAAATGCAAAAGTGTCGTGAAATAAGATACGACCGAAATATTGAAATACGTCTACGGTTGAAAAATGGGAAGATTCCGACAAAATCTGTTTGCCGAATGTTGCGGTTAGCTGTTTTTTACTTCCGTTTTCCTATAGGTAGGCTGACGGTCGGTAAATATTTTGAGGAAAATTTTTATACGGTTAGTTGCGTCGCATCGATTTGAAACTATTCTCTGTTGAATGTCAGGCCAAAAAACGTCATTTAGCCGGGCCAATTGCCGTTTTAAAGCGTTTAGAGGTTTGACTTTGCAGTTTGACCGTCCCGATCGAGCCTTTAACGTTGTCAGATGTAGTTGGATTTTTTTTCATAGATGTATTTAATTTTAACGGTGATATATGACGGTTGGAATAGATTTTCCAAACTTTTAGATTCGAAATCGGAACATATGGACTAATGTTCCTTAACTTGTTTACTAAGTGTTTAAGTGAATGTATAGTTTCAAATAGTTACTATACGTAGACCCTTCAAATGCAAAAGTGTCGTGAAATAAGATACGACCGAAATATTGAAATACGTCTACAGTTGAAAAATGGGAAGATTCCGACAAAATCTGTGTGCCGAATGTTGCGGTTAGCTGTTTTTTACTTCCGTTTTCCTATGGGTAGACTGACGGTCGGTAAATATTTTGAGGAAAATTTTTATACGGTTAGTTGCGTCGTATCGATCTGAAACTATTCTCTGTTGAAGGTCAGGCAAAAAAACGTCATCTAGACGGGCCAATTTATGTTTTAAAGTGTTTAGAGGTTTGACTTTGTAGCTTGACCAAAGAATAGCCGACGACATACTTAACTTCGTCGGCTAAACTCTTGCGATCCGCGCTGTTTCATTGTCCGCCGTTGGATGGGCGAGATCTGACGGCTGCTGATAGCGTGAAGTATAGCCGACGAGATTCATATTATAGCCGACGAGATTCATATTATAGGCGACGAAATCCATACTTCGTCGGCTATAACCGGCCCGCAAAGCCCAACTTTGGCCCGGCCCGGATTTCGGGTCAGAGTATAGCCGACGAATTAAAATTAAATCGTCGGCTATAGTCCTTCGATTTAAACCGAAACAGAGGCGCCTCTCCCTCATTTTTCTGAAATCCCTAATCGCCTAAACCCCTCCCCGACGCCGACCGACCACCACCTAGCCTCCCCGACGCCGACCGACCCTCCCCTGCCCTACCCGACCCCTCCCCGCCCCGTCCCCGTGCTTCCCGACGCCTCCCCGACCCGAACGAGACGACGACATCGATCCCCTCTAGCAGCCGCCCCTAGCCGCCGTCGCCGCCGCACCCACCACCGGTCCTCGTCCAGACTGCACCACCATGTCAGGTAGTCCCGATCGAGCCTCATTTAGGGTTTTTATTTATTTTGTGGAATTTTGTGTTTTTGTGAAATTTAGGGTTTTTGTGATTTTTTTGTGGAATTTAGGGTTTTTGTGAAATTTATGGAATTGTGTGGATTTTTTGTTAATTTTGTGGAATTTATATACTAATTCGACGGATTTTTTGTTAAATTTAGGGTTTTTATATACTAATTGTGGAATTTTGTGGAATTTATATACTAGTATACTAATTTATATACTAATTTATATATATTTAGGTATAAATATATTTAGGTATATATATAATTAGGTATATATATATTTAATGAAGTTTTTTATTTTTGTGTGAAATTTATGGAATTTTGTGGAATTTTGTTATATTTTGTGGAATTAA
This sequence comes from Potentilla sterilis, assembly GCA_963682095.1. Classification (NCBI taxonomy): domain Eukaryota; kingdom Viridiplantae; phylum Streptophyta; class Magnoliopsida; order Rosales; family Rosaceae; genus Potentilla; species Potentilla sterilis. Next base: position 642,336 of record OY821756.1, on the reverse strand, counting down.
CAAGAATTTTTAGGAGGATATATATATCTATATATATATATTTCGGAATATATATATATATATATAATTAGGTATAAATATATTTAGGTATATATATAATTAGGTATATATATATTTAATGAAGTTTTTTATTTTTTTGTGAAATTTAAGGAATTTTGTGGAATTTTTTTTAATTTTGTGGAATTAACAAGATTTTTTAGGAGGATATACATATATATATATATATATATATATATATCTATATATATATATATATTTCGGAATATATATATATAATTAGGTATAAATATATGTAGGTATATATATAATTAGGTATATATACATTGAATGAAGTTTTTAATTTTTTTGGGGAATTTTTGTGCAATTTATGGAATTTATATACTAATTGTGCAGGAAACCGCCGCGCTGTAGACCGATGGCTTGGCAGACCGACCGAGAGCGACCCCGACGCTCAGGCAGGAGCCAGCCGTGGGGGGAGCGGATCCAGCGGTCGTCGGGGCCTAGGCCGGCCTATGAGTCGACGAGAGGAGACCTTGATGGGATTGACCCCGAGCGATCCACGTGGGGGCTCCTCGTATGAGTCGACGGGAGCGGGCCCCTCCTCGAGTGTCCTCGAGTGTCGGAGGAGGACGCAGAGCCACCAGACCCCAGTGCACTTCAGCACTGTTCCTGGATCGGCAGTCGACCCCACCGCGCGCCGATCTAGACCCTCCAGAGATGCTCCCTGTCCCCCCACAGCGACATCGTCCACAGCTACGGGGCCCACCGTCAGGGGAATCAGGCCCCTCAGGGTCCACGCCCCGTATGTCTCCGCCATCGGGGTTGACTTGCTTGGTGGTGGCTTGATCATGATTTGCAGGCTGCAAAGTATCTGAACATCCAGGGGCTGCTGAATTTAACTTGCCAGACTGTAAAACACATGGTCGACGGGAAGAATTCAGATGAGATCTGCAAGCTTATCGACATCAAGACTTGGTAGGAATGATATAACTATGCGCTGACCATTGCCCACCTCTAGGGTTTTTATGAAGTTTGCATTTGCGGTAACAGTGTTATGGTGTTGTTAGGTTGCTTAGACTTTCAAAGATTTGCAACCTCTTTTGTTATCTTAATATGATGCGGATTTTATCACGTAGTTTTCAATGTTCTTCCTTTAATATTGTTTCTATATAAGCACTGTTTCTAGCACTTGAATGTTGCAAATCTTAACTTTGAATGTGTGGAAATGCCTGGTCAGTTTCTTGTGGCAATGTGGCTATAACAATACCTTAGGCCGATTCCAATCTTTGGTTTATTGGGTTTTGCTCCTACAGTTGGTACTCGATAGCTGCCTGCGAATCTGTTGTATCTTTCACTGGTGGCCGGAGGCTGATAGTTATGTTTGTCCAGCGAACATGACCATATATATCCTTTACGCCCAACTATTATAACCGACTAAATCTGGTTGCCACCTAGCATTTTACTTGTTGTAGTTGATCTCTTAGGTCATCTCCCATCCATATCTTTCTAGTGATAAAATTGTAAAAATAATTATAAATTTACTAAACACATAATAAACTTATAATGGTAATTATAAGTGTTTATTTCCCTAAAAACTCAATACCAATTAAATTAAGCCTTAGAGTGTGGTATTCTTCCTACTCTTTAATAGGTTTAACGAGACCACTATATACTCATTAATGCATCTATACTATTACTAAAAAAAATGACTTGCTAGTCAAAACAAATTTTTTTTTTACTTTTATACTTTTGAGTAATTAAATAAATTTATGAATGTATCTAATTGTTAGAAATAAGAACGTAAAACTCATGAATAACTGTTTTTTTATTTTCAGAAATTAACCCCCACTTATCAAGAGGCGGTTTCTAGTTTGACATTATTTCATCTTCATCTCTTTTTGATAAAAATAAAAATAATAAAAAATTGCTCTACTTGACTGGGCCGCTGGGCCTGCCCTCGGGCTTAATCGTACTTGCACACCTATCGGCTAAGATTGAGATAAGTATATATCGAGAGGGCTAAAGGGACAGAGAGCCGAGCTGTATCAAAAGAAAACGAAAACCCTAAATCCCCAAAATTCAGATGGAAGCCATTGCGCGTGACAAGAAGCATTCCTTCGGAGAGCCGAGCCGTATCAGAAGGTTTTCGCTTCTTGAGCCCAGCTGCTCTAAAGAAGATGGTATGCTTCTTTCCGTTTTTGTTTTTAGGGTTTCAATGCCCTCAGTTTCTGTGTTCTGAATTCCTTTGATTCTGAATTCTTTTGGATTTGCATTTGAATTTCAATTGGTCCTCCTGTGTGCTCATATATATGTCCTTTGTTTGTTAGTCTCTCTAATTTTGTTTCAGGGTTTGTCAGTATATTATGCTTCAATCTGCGCTTTGGATTTTATTTTTATTTAGTTATAATTTATGTAATTAGTCAAAATCAATCGGGATTTTTCGATCAATGTCAAGTCATTTTTGTGTTTTATGATGCATAGCTGATACACTACTACTACTTAAGGTTGATTCTTCATGTTGATTTTATCTGACAATATAACTGCTAACAGATAGCAAGTTTGTGCCTAGAACGAATCCCCAAATTCAGATGGAAGACATTGCGCATGACAAGCTTTCCGTCAGAGAATATGTGTGCGCGGACAACCCAACATATTCGCTTCCTGTGCAAAAAGCGATTAAAAGAAATGCCCCCTTCCACCCCAAACGTATGCTTCTTTCCGTTTTTGTTTTAGGGTTTCCATGCCTCAGTTCCTGTGTTTTGAATTCCTTTGATTATGAATTGAATTCCTTCTGTGTCAAGTCTTCTGATCTTTGGTGTATTCAATAAAATATTCTGTTTGGTCAATTTCCCTGGCATTCATATCTGACAATAATACCCATGAACAGCTACTGAGAAATTGAAATTTAGTGAAAAAGACTCAGCATTTTACTCCGCAGTGATCAGACAGGTTCAAAAATACCGCCGTTGTCCTGGTATGATTTTGTTTTCTTTTTGCTTTGCTCGGACTAAGTGTGTTTTATTGGTTAAAATTACTGATAGATTCGATACCCATGTTTTGGGGTGACATAAGTTGTGTTGTTTTGGAAAATCTACAGTGTCCCAACCCTTAAGGCCTTAACTTTGATTTTTGGTTGGGACAATTTGGGATTTGTGAGTCCACTCAGGGTGAATAGTTATCTATTAGCTGACAGTCGTTTCCAATTGTCTCCTGTGCACAAGCCTCGACAGAAAAAAAAAAACTGTATGAGATGCCTAATAGAAAGCATAAATGTGATGCATTGTTGAAAGTCGATCACAAGAAAGTCCCTGTTGGTGTTTGATGCTTTTGACAAAACAACGATACATCTTTGGGTTTTGACTCTCATATATAAACCAATATATACATAGTTATTGTTCGTAATAGAATCCATTATTCTTAAATCTGGATTTATAATGTTATTGCTCATCTGTTTTCAATGTCATCAGACTTCCCTCCCCCCCTTGCTTTGCAATTTCTCTCACCTCACTTGTAGAATAAATTTTACATATGAAATAGTATCGACAAATCACCGCACTAATTCTGTTATGTGGTGCTGATCAATGAAATTATCTACATTCTGGTATTTATAGCTTAATCACAAATTCATACTTTATTTGTTCGGTGACACAACATTGATACATCTATTACTATCTAGTGTCTTGTAGTCAGTCAGGTTTTTGGGTTTTCACACCATGAAATGTATTAGGGATGACATATTTAACAATACCTGTGTTCTCTTTGCAGGACTCAAGTTCGGTGCCTACCCTCCTGGTGTGCTTTTTGTGTTTTTGTTTATGTGGAATCTGCATATATGAATCATTTTTTTTGCTATTTGTCTTTTAACTGATTTGCAAAACTTGCAGAAGGTAAATGTTTGATTTGTTCTTTGGATGAACACACTTCATGGGAATGTCCGTACGCGGTTGAAGTCCCCAGCAAGAATGCAATTGTTGGCAGTGGTGCTGATATAGTTTGTAAGGTTTGTGATGGTTTGTTTTCCGGGGGGAACTGTTGTAACCAAGGTTCAGGGCGCGCAATGCTCAAATTTTGTAGTTACTGTCGGATCTTTGCTGAACACTGTATAGAACAGTGCCCGCACCACCTTCGGGATCCTCGACTGCAGTAAAGTTGGTGTGTTCCTCTGCTGCCACCATCTCGATCCTCGACTGATGTTTGAGCGGAAAAAGTGGTGTATTCCTCTGCTGTGCCCTGAGGAGTATAGTGTGATGTGTTGGTTAATTTAATCTGTAGAGTGAACTAATTTGATAACCAAAATCTCCTCCTGGTCTTCCGTTATGTATCTGAACTATGCCTTCTCTGATATTTGCTTCGGTGTGTTCAACCTTTTAAGCATGCAGCCATTTGTTACAGAATCCATATTTACATTGTCTCTGTTACATGCTGATGTGGCTAATGTAGAATTTCTGAATTTCATGTCCTGTGTTTTAGAGTTTAGAGAATATAAACAGCAGCAGGAACTAGATACGCTCATCTCATATTCCAATAACACAAGACGAACAGAGTAATCGTCGTCTCCTTTCCTTCCCTGACCCTCATTTTCTGATTTGTCCAATCAATTATAATGTCAAACATGAGGCTCCTTGCCGGTTCACTAGGCTGATGTCACAAATTTTTTGTTCGTGCTTCAATATGCTAAAGTACTATAACCAGAGATATTCACATTGTTCACGTAGACAAAACCCATATACCCAATATTTTCGAAAGCCAAAGCTAACAGGTTAACAGTGAAATGGGAATAGCAAAGCAAAAGCTCGGCGATCGACCCGTGACCAAAGTTTATTGCACCCATAAATAATATTACAGTAGCCCAAAATGGGAAGACTATCGCTTAATTATGATGAAAAGCTGATCGAAACACAGATTAACATTGAAATGGAAGAAATTTGAATGCATGCAGCTTTGGTATGGGTACCCCCTCTTCTTGTATTGTTCTTTACTTGCAAATCGAGCCAGTAATGAATACAACGTACTGTAACCCTATCATCCACAACCCAAAAGAATTGTAATATTGCTTTTTAGTCCCTGCCTTTTTCCTATTCAGAATTTGCACCAAGCACTGGGCAAGCTTGAATGTTATTAAGATCTAAGTAGTCAGACATATTTCTAAATATGTATTACATCTGTTTAATTACAGTTATTCAAAGAAAACTTCTCAAATTATTAGTAACATGCAGTATGCACATCACAGATTTCTGGAATATATGCAATACAATCTGTATATGTTAAATATATATGTGTTTGAAATCGAAATCATACCCAATTGCTAATTAAGACGTACTGGAGATTTAAGTGTTAAACCAGTTAAGTTGCTAGAGATATATATTCTGGGAAGTGCAAGAACTTGATTATAAAAAATTAAAAAAGAAACTGTAGAATTACTTCCAAATCAGGTATATATGCGCTTAAGAAGTAAGAACACAATTCAAACACTAAAAAATATAAAGTTCTTAAACTTGAAAGATTTTCATAGCTCATTAGCACTCTCACCCTGCTCTCATTTAAGCTCATGCCAATCACCGACACAACGTACATCAAAGATCAAACTATATATAAAAACCAACCGAGATAGCTAGCTACGAACCCAAAATGCAAATTTGACACAGTCCAATAATAAGACCCCTAAACCTCGATCTTCCTCTCCTCTCAAGCATTTCATCGACACCTAAATCCAAAACCCGGCTAAAGCTGGATGTACACACAACCACGACCCAAGACGCGTCGCAGCCACAAGCGAAACCGGCCAAACGATCGCGAGGGCAGACAAAGAGGGGCGGCATATAGGCAAAAACCACGAGCAAGTAGATGGTGTAACAAACGGAGGAGGAGAGGGCGGTGAATAAGCGGGCATCGATGAAGTCACAAGCATCGGAGAAGTAGGCTATCAGCTGGTTACACATATTGAGAGCCGCGAGGCCGGAGGAGATGATCTCAAGGGGAAGCATCACCGGAATGCTCCAGATTGAGGGGATGTTAATCAATGAGCGATTGTTGCCTGTGAAAACAAGGTACAAAGAATGATAGACATGTAAAGGATGAGTCATTACATAGAACGAGAAGGTGAACATAAAAAATTCGAAACAGAGGACGCAAGAAGCTTGCTAAGAGCTGCCGTTTCATGGTTTCCAGATTGCAAGAGATGAGAGAGCAAAAGAGGCAACTTTAGCTAGGGTTCCATGTCGATCAATAATAGGGGTGTTGTATTTAACTATTTATACTGGAGAAAGTAGCAGCTAGGGTAAATAGTAACCAAAAACGGCCCACTAAGAAATCAAAACGTGTCCCTAGCTCTGTGCCTACATCTAATTCAAAATTGTCTAAAAACTATTTTTTCTAAGAGGAACAAACAAAATGATAGTTCGTATCTCACGTACATACTTTATAACCAGAGATATTCAAATTGTTCACGTACGTAGACACAACGTACCCATATACGTACTCCTCCATTAATATTGAGTCCCGGCCCTGAAGCCTGAAAATCTTGATTATTCAGTGACAATGTTGATAAGCATATCATCATTGCATGCACCTCAGTTCTCCATGGACAAAGATAACAAGTTACACAGTAGCTTACGAAAGCCAAAGCTAGAACAAGTTAACATTGAAATGGAAATAGCAAATTAAGCTGCATGCAAAGGCATAAGCTCATCATCATGACGACCCGTGAAAAAAGTTTATGGCACCAATAAATAAATATTTCAGTACGTATCCCAAAATGGGAATCGAAGACTGGTTTATGATGCCAAAGGTGAAACACAGGCTTAACATTGAACTGGAAAATCAAAATTTGAATGCAGCTGATGATCGATCGTGATCACTTTTGATACCCCTCTGTGTTCTTGAAATGGGAAGACAGTAATTAAGCTACTACTGCATATGCATGTAAGCCAAAGCTAATACATGTACGTATACTTGAACAAAATTACAATTTTAGATGATTCAAATTACAAAAATTAAGACAAAAATATAATTTTCATTTACATTGTTTATATAAATTTAAACCAAAATTATAATATTTAACGACGATTTGTTTAAAAACTTGTAAAAATGTTGTAATATGTGTAAGTATCAGTATTTGACCGAAGATTACATAAAATGCTAAGTTACATTTTTGGTGTCATGTTTATGCGTGGGGACTTATTTTACCGAATTTTTAGTATCTCTTTAAATTATTCTCTGAAAATGAAAAATGACTCTTGTAATTTGTCTATGTCCTTTACTAAAGGTTTGCTAAGTCTTGTGTCTGGCCGGGCTGTAAAATTTTGTTCATTTTGGTGTGGAACTATATGCTGTTTAGTAACTCTGCAACTTGCTTTCCCAGGCTATGTAGGCCGACCTCAAATGGCTGAAGACTTCCTTTATTAGACCTCTTGTGCTAACATGAATATTTTCATATTAAGCACCTACAGTGAGATTTCATGTACATTAGTTTGACTCCTGTGATATGTGGTTACTTCTTCATGGTACTGATGTATTAGTGCTTTGGAAAGTATTAGTTTTCTCTTTGTCTGTTGAAGTAAGTTTCAGGTTGACCGAGTTTTAAGAACAAGTTAAAATTCATAGCTATTCCAGCGCGCACTACATGGTTGTTATATCTGGTCTTGGTGACATTCTTGTTGTGTTGAACATTGATAGTCCAAGTGGGAGACTGCAAGATTATATGGACTTATCAATGTCAACTTAATGAACAACAACTTGTAACTTTTCATTCAGAACAAGCAATCGGACTTGGCAATGATGTTTCAATTAGGATTTCTAGTTTCATTGAGGTGAACTCAATTATTTGGCCATACCTCATTACATTAGATATGTGTGAATCTGTACATGAATCAGGAATGTAATTTCTATTGCTAATATATATAGGAAAACCTTTATGGGAAGGTATATATGTTAATTGGCTTATATATAGATATGTTTGGTTCATGCTCTAGCTATCAACATCATATAGAGAATACATTGCTCTGCCCATAAGAGAACTCTCTTTAAGGATAGCTCAGAGGAGAACCAACCAAGTTTGTCAACTAATCAAATACATCTTGTGATCGTAAGCTATGCAGCTCCAGGTATGTATGTGTTCTTAAACTTGAGTACAACTTATATGCACACTTATTTTAACTTACATTTCTAAAGAGAGTAAAAAGAGAGTTGTTGAGATTGTGATCTCGACATTTAGGCATTTTGCTGGTTTCTATTGGGCTATACTCCTCTTGGGCCTGCTCCCAAAAACCCTAATGTCAAAGGGGACCTTCCAAACAGGGAGTGCCAAGCGGCCACCTAAAGTGTTAAATAAGTTTAAGGAAACTAAGTTTAATTAATTAGCGCGCTAATGAGGATTGATGAGGACGACAGAAATATAAATAGGAGCAGAGGTTTGACTCACATGTTGGGTTGGATTTATTTCTGGGAGAAAACTAAAGCTCAAAGCTTTGAGCATTTTTTTTGCTCTCTCTCTCTCACTGCCGCCCCACCGGTGACCTCTCTCTCTCTCTCTCAAATGTGGTTTGAAAAACTCTAAACTCTAAACTCTAAAGATTCAATCTTTAAGCTATACTTTGTACTCTGCATTTTGATGAAAATTTTAATGAGAGCTCTCATCTCTGTCTTTCTTCTCTCTATCTTAAACGTTGTTTGAAACGAAAAATAAGTTTCAGCTTGAAGGTTCAAACTTTAGAAATGGTAAAGATTTGATTTTTCTGTCTGCATTTTGATCAAAATCTCATGAGCTCTCTCCTCTCTCTTGCTCTTTCTTCTCTCTATCTTAAAGGTTGTTTGAAACGAACAAGAAACATATTCAGCTCAAAGGTTCAACCTTTAAGGTAGCTAAGCTTTAGAAATCAGCTTAAAGGTTGAACCTTTAAGCCAATCTTTGTGTGCTCTCTGCGTTTTGATGTAAAGCTGATCATATGCCTTATCTATATTACAGAAATCGATGGAGGATGAAGAAGAAAAGTACCAGACCCAACTTTCACAACATCAGACCCAACCTTCACAAAACGAGAGGTAAAAAGTTGAATTACTAGTTTGAGTCCCTGTCGTGAATAGTATTTGATACAATGAAGTGATGAGCATGAATTTTGAAACTAATTTTGTTTTAACATGTTCTTCTTGATGTTGGCTTGATTAGGACAACTTCTGGAAATCGTGAATTTGGCGGCTTGAAGGTATTGTAACTTATTTCTTTATGGTACTTTATGAGGGTCACTTACTCACACAATTCAACAGAGATGTATCTTGCTTTATTCTGTACACTCTTTATGGGTATGTAATTGATGGTGGCTTTAATTTCAGGGAGCTTTGTATGGTGACTTGGACATTTCACACAATGATAAGAGGTAAAGTTGAATCACTTGTTTCAGTCCCAGTTCTGAATATTCTTAGTTACAATGTATTGATGAACATTATTTTATTAACTGTATGTTTAAGTTGGCCTTGAATCAAACCCTGTGATACTTGATATCCATGGTAGAATTTGTTCTTTTAATGTTATGGAGTGTGCTATGTGATTAGAAATAGTATTAGAAATCAAACAAGGATTGAATTATGTGTTTAATTTGGAGTTGATAAATTGGGCTCCTTTAGATTCCCTGGGCTTGATGAACTGGGCAACTATAGTTTCTCTGGGCTTGATAAATTGGGTTACTATTGATTCTCTGGGCTTGATAAATTGGGCAACTATAATTTCTCTGGGCTTGATAATTTGGGCTACTATATGAGTTTCCTTTGCATTTTGTTTCTAGCTTAATTTTGTCAATGAATGGAGTAGGTTTGTACGGATTTGATTTGGACTCTGTTATATATATATATATATATATATATATATATATATATATATATAAAAGATCATTAGTACTTTGAGTTTGCTAATCATTGATTGTCTATCGAATCGCAGGCTTAAGGGCACTACCGGCTTCGCAGTCATTGGTCCAAATACCATTGAATTAGCGGCTGATAAGAGGGTCGGATGGAGAATCAACACGCAGTTGGGAGTGACCTGGGTAGCTCACGATAATGTGAACAAGATTTACCAAATTCACGCAGGCATCTTGGCCACAGCGGCGGGTCTTAGTGATGTATGTGCTGAGTTCGCAAAATCGGCTACAGATCTGTGTACAGCAGTATTCGGAGACATCTCAGCTCCTGAAGGTGTTTATATCGTTGCAAGGGTGCTAATATCGATGATGGATACTTGGGAGAGGAAAAATCCCGGAGCTTTATGTCCAGAGTTTCTAGTAGCTGGATATCATCACGACGTTCCTTTGATTTTGTCTGTAGAGTCGAGCAGTCGAGGTGGTATACTGTGCCAAAGGAGAGTTGGCAGTACCTTTGCTATTGGGAGTGGGGCCCATTTTGCATTGGATTTTGCTCAAGTCAATGTGAACTTACCGCCTGATACACTTGTGGAGTCGACGATAGTTGCTGCTTCCCTTCAGGAGTCGGGAACCGGGGGTCACGTGTTTAGAGCTACAATGAAGAGGTATGAAGCAGCTTCATTTTGGGTTCCGCCATACTCAATCCTCCAACTCGTTTGTAGAGACTTGGACCGATACATGGAGCTCTTGAGGCACTCTCTGTTTTTCTATTGCTGGAACTACCCGTACAAGGAGCAATTAGAGGTACCCCTTTCTCTTGCTCTACGACATCGATTCCCGACACATCTGCGCGACCACCTCATATCTAGACCCAATGTGGAGTGTAGGATCATCACTTTTCAAGGTGATCCCCCCCCGGAGCTTGTTGGACATGGTAATAGTAAGATTATCTTGCCAGTCTTAGGTGTGGACTTTGTAGTAGAATTTTTTCAGCCAACAGTGAACAATTTGATCAGACTATGCGATACAGAGCAGATGAGTGCCGTCGTCCCTTGAGTTGGTGGTGGCTTGATCATGATTTGCAGGCTGCAAGGTATCTGAACATCCAGGGTCTGTTGAATTTAACTTGCCAGACTGTAAAACCCATGGTCGACGGGAAGAATTCAGATCTTATCGACATCAAGACTTGGTAGGAATGATATAACTATGTGCTGACCATTGTCCACCTATAGGCTTTTTATGAAGTTTGCATTTGCGGTAACAGTGTTATGGTGTTGTTAGGTTGCTTAGACTTTCAAAGATTTGCAACCTCTTTTGTTATCTTAATATATGATGCGGATTTTATCACGTAGTTTTCAATGTTCTTCCTTTAATATTGTTTCTATGCACTGTTTCTAGCATTTGAATGTTGCAAATCTTAACTTGGAATGTGTGGAAATTCCTGGTCAGTTTCTTGTGGCAATGTGGCTATAACAATACTTTAATTAAGTTTAAAATCATAGGGTAATTTAGCCTATGTACAATGTAGGATGTCGAAAATAGATTCAATGTAGGTGCAGAGTCAATATGATATGTACACCCAAAAGACCAGCAGTTGAGCAATTCCTAGTCTTCTTTTCTTCTTGAGAAAGAAAATTTATGCAGAACATGTAGTATTGAATTGACTGATATATTCTAGAAAGGACCGAGATTTCATATAAACCATAGAACTCCAGACTTATAAACATTTTGATTCAGTGGAGGGATAGGAGAATCACAATAGTCCCCATTTTACTTGTGGTGAAAGGGTCAAGGTTCTTTCTGTGTGCTACATTTTCTCTTTATATCAGTTAGGTGGTAAGAGTTTTTGAGTCTAGACAAAAGGATTTCCCTCCTAGTTCAACATTATAGGTCTGGTTTCTATATATGAGATGTATTACTGCTGGAATACTTAATCATTGAACTCTTAATTTGATAATAGTTTTAGTATTACTTCTGGTGTTGATCTTATACTAGCCTTGATATGTCTTCAACTTGTACAATTATTGATAGCTAGATAAAATTACGATTCTTATATGGGACCTAGATAATTTTAATTTTAATTTTTAATTTCTTTCATAGTCTAAGCACCCATTAATCTAGCCTTATATAAATCAAGGAGCTCATAACGCATATGCATGCCCAAGCAAAGCTCTAGTTGCAAAAGAAACATGGGGATCATGTTTGGACCACAATTGAAATTTCCTTCAATTGGGCTGTATCTAGAAGCCCAGAGGGGTTTAGCTTAGGCAAAATCCGCCACAAATATCTTGACCCATTCATGCGTGAGAGAGCATTGAATTGTGACTTGATCAGATGAGGTTATTTCATAATAATCCGATTATGCAATATAGGAGTTACCATATTGGATGATCATGAATAAATGTTGATTGGGTTAATTTGGGGGTTGTTATGGATAGCAATCCGTTTATGAAGATATCCTTGCCGAATTAGGGAACGATCTGCTTCGATTCGGTGTGAATGTTAATCCTCAAGATACGTGTTGAATGAGTTCCCTAGGTTACGGGGGATTCTGATCTTAATTTATTCTTAATTGATCTGATAGGGGTTAATTTAAGGAAGGACAGTCCTAGTCAATCTCAAAATCTGCCAGACTTGATCTCCAAGCATTAGGGTTTCGTGGGTCTTATAAATAGAATTCTTGGACAACGTAGAAAGGGTTCTCAACCATCTACAAACAAACACAAGTTTTAGCGCATCCGCTAACTTGCAAAGCCTCTCCGGAGCAACTCACGCAATTTGCCTCCACCTGCGATAGATCCTATCTCGCATTCGTGTCGAGCGGTTGCTGAGCCTATCGTGTCAGTCCGCTACTCCGGTAGCAATCGAGTCGTTACCCCGGTAACACAAACCCGTGGTCTTGGTTTAGCTCTGCTTTGCTTCTCCGGATCAGAGTAAGATCCTCAATCCGCGAGGGGGTTGGGAAGAAAAATCATGTTAGCTAGTTCTATTCAGGTCTTGTTCGAGCCTTGTACGCCGGCTTAGTCAGCGCCCGCGTAACGGTTGCTTGGTCAAGAAGTCAGAGTCTATTGGGAGCAGACGAGAGGACTCGCCAGGGGTCCTCCGCAGTCGAGTTGCACCGCTGCAAAGGGTGCTGGCACGCCTAAAGCACACAGAAGACACAGAAGGAGTTCACATCCGCCACGCCAAGTGCTGACTGTTCGCCGGGTGCTGAATCCGCCACGAACAGATCAATTCTGGTGTTTCTCTTCCTTGCATTCTCTTTGCTCTCCAGCTTTTTCTATTAGCTCTCCATTTCAACACTTGTTTTGCAGAAAGATCCACTTATATTGTCCACATGGACAAGTCTCTGATGCCCAAGTTTTTCATTAGCCATCAACATTGGTATTCCTCCATTGTTGCTTCCTTCAAAACTGAAACTCAAACCTCATCGAATAGCCACAGCTTCCCACCAACCCTTCTATACACCTATGACAATGCATTCCATGGTTTTTCTGCAGCAGGAAGTGGAGTCTTGGGCTTTAGAGTCCCAGAATAATAGGACAAAGGAACTCCCTTCCTCCTCTCATTCCTTTCCTTGGACCGATCAACATAATGCTGTTCCTGAGCCAGCCTATTGGTCAGATCCGCCATAGTAGTCACATGAACCTGTCTGAATCCTTGGCGGATCTCATCCGCCAAACCGTCAATCGCCATCTTCACGGCGTGTTCTTCTGGAATATCCATCTCGCAACGAGTTAACTCCAGCTTAAACCGTCTTAAATAATCAGTGGCGGACTCGTCCGGCCTCTGCTCTGTCTCAGCAAGATCCTTAACCCCAATCTTTGCCTCCACAACACCAAACATGGTTCTGAAGAGAACCTCCATGGTCTTCCAGTCTGGTATTGTTCCAGGCCTTAAACGCTTGTACCAAATAGCTGCCTCCCCCGCCAGAGATGTGGGAAAGAGCTTCAACTTCATGATCGGATCCTCAGCATACTGACCAGACTCATTAGTGAAACGCATAATGTGCGTTTCAGCATCTTCCAACGTCTGACCAGTGAATGGAGTGAAGCGGATTGGCTTGAACCCGGCAGGGAAAGGTATTGCATTGATCTCTCGAGTCAATGGATTCTCGTACGTCTTATCAACGTCGGGTAACCCCTGCAGTTCCCTGAACTTTTCAACAAAAACCCTACCGATATCCTCCGCGGTTAGCTGAGCCACGAAATCCGCTGGCGGCTCTTGCGGATTGTTGCCAACCTGCCCATTGGGCGGATCATTGTCACCCGCATGGTTGTTGGCGTTTCCGGTATTGACCCCCGGTCCGCCGTTAGGGCCTGGTCTGGCGACACCGCCGCGACCCGGTGGGCGTCCTCGCCTATCCCTTGGCGGATTCGCACGGTCAATCCCCTCGGTCTGGTCGAACCGATCGTAAAGCTGGCCCATCATGGTGGACATGTTATCGAGCGTGGTATTTGTCGCTGCCAATTGCTCCTGCTGCTGTTGCCAACGAGCGTCGACATTCCTAACATGGCCAGCCAAGCCATCCGCCAGTAGCCTCTGCTGCCCAGCGAGATAATTGAAATTGGATGTGAACCCCACTTGCTCAGTTTCCATTCGCTTAACAGATTCACATAGATCAACGACCATTTTGTTGGCCTTCTTCAGAATCTCGTCCGTTCGACAAGATTTATCAATCAGCATCTTCAGTGTATCTGTCACCTCAGTGGGAGACGCAGTCTCCCCAGTGAATGGTGCGACAGGTGACACAGGCGGATCCACGGACTCGTCCGCGAACCCCTCTTCTAGAATGCCGGATGAGGCCGCCCGATTCGCGATGCCAGGAGGGACATCGTCAACCGGAGCAGCATCCGTAACCTCCACAATCTCACCCGCGGCCGCAACAACTGGTGTGGCGGCCCCAGCCGTCAGATTCTTTCTGTCTCGCACGGCCCTAAGGGCTGCAGCAATAGTTGCTTCTTCCCTAAAGACCCCGCCAAACACTTCCCTAGCTTCGGCGTCAGTTAATCCCCTACACTCAGCTGTTCCATGCTTGAGCAGCTCCTTATGGGAATTCTTCAAACAATTCATGGTTATCCTTACGTAAGGATCAACCCTCGTAGATCCCGCAATCTTGACACAATGTCCCACTGGGCGTGCCAAAATGTTCGTGGTGGATTCAGCACCCGGCGAACAGTCAGCACGTGGGGGCGGAGGACGTGACTCCTCCGGTGTCTTCTGTGTGCTTTAGGCGTGCCAGCACCTTTGGAGTGGTGCAACTCGACTGCAGACGACCCCTGGCTAGTCCTCTCGTCTGCTCCCAATAGACTCTGACTTCCTGACCAAGCGACTGTTACGCGGGCGCTGACTAAGCCGGCGTACAGGGCTCGAACAAGACCTGAATAGAACTGGCTAACAGGATTTTCTTCCCAACCCCTTGCGGATTGAGGATCTTACTCTGATCCGGAGAAGCAAAGCAGAGCTTAACCAAGATCGCGGATGGGTGTTACCGGGGTAACGACTCGATTGCTACCGGAGTAGCAGACTGACACGATAGGCTCAGCAACCGCTCGACACGAATGCGAGATAGGATCGATCGCAGGTGGAGGCAAATTGCGTGAGTCACTCAACAACCGCTCGACACGAATGCGAGATATGATCGATCGCAGGTGGAGGCAAATTGTGTGAGTTGCTCCGGAGAGGCTTTGGCAAGTTAGCGGTGCGCTAGAACTTGTGTTTGTTTGTAGTTGGTTGTGAACCCTTTTCTTGGTCACAGAAGGGTTATATTTATATTGTTCACGAAACCCTAATGCTTGAAGATCAAGTCTGGCAGATTCCGAGATTGACTAGGATTGTCCTTCCTTAAATCACCCCTTATTGGATCATTCAGGAATAAATTGGAATCAGAATTCCACATGACTTAGGGAACTCCTTTAAAACTGTATCTTGCTCGTATCAATAGTCAATGATTCGGCTAGAATATCTTTCATAAACGGATTGCTACCCAAAACAACCCCTGATTTACTTGATCAACACTCATGCGTCATTATCTATTAAGGTAACTTAGGTAACTTGCCCAATCGGATTACTATGAAATAACCCCAATTGATCGAGTAATAACTCAGCGCAATTCAAACCGTGAATGGGCCGGAACACTTCTGGCGGATTTCGTCTAAACCAAAACCCCTCTGGGCTTCCGGGTACAGCCCAATTGAAGTAATTCCAATTGTGGCTCAAACATTGCCCCCCAGTCTCCGAGATTGAGAGCCCAGCGAAATGGAAGAGAGACTAAGGTCCGGCCGCTGTATTTAAATACTTGGGATGTCGCGTCGTTTCCTCTTCACTTCAATTGTCCTAAATCGAAACGGTATCACTGTTCACCATAAACCCTTGATTTCCGCAACACCCACCGTTTCAAAATTTTCAGAACCCCTTTCGGATTCTATATCAATCCGGTTGAACCCCTTGATTTCCATTCAACCCAATCTCTTTCCCTCCTCAGATTACCTTAGAGAAACTCGAACTCCAATCCAAAGGCCTCCACCATGAACTTTGCCGTTCGTTGCTCTACCGCGAATGATGCCAAGAACGAACTCCAATCCCTTCTTTCCTATTCCGGAGTTAACGATCGGACCAGCCTTGGGCTCCCTCGTAAGGGATACGCCGCTCTGGGTCCTTTCGTGAAGGGCTACAACGCTGACGACGACGGCGGAGCACACCGAATTCTTGATGGCCCAGCTCGTCCGCGGCCGGTAATCTTTCGCTCTGAAGACCCGGTGGAATGCCCCAACTTCGAAACAAACCAACACCAAGCCGCCGTCAACCACGCCGCCTGGCCGCTGGTCAAACCCTGGATGACAGCATGGTACCAGGCCAGGCTCCCTCTTGATGAGGAAATCTGGAAGAAGGCGGGGGTTGCAGACGTGATCAAGCTCTGCTTCAGCCTTAGTGAAAAAGGGGGAAACCGGTGCGCTCTCGTCCCTCTCATCAGTCTTTGGAACCCCACGGTCAATGCTTTCGAATTCAAGTTTGGCCACGCCACTGTCACACTGCTGGACATCTATGCCGGCATTGGGTTCCCTCTCGGCACTAAGCCTTATGACGAGAGCGACTACTCCGAGAAGTCGGTCACCCGGTACCCCCTCGGCACTGACCCCTCCGGCTTCGAGAGATGGGTGACAATGTGGTCCAAGGCTGACAACGCGCTCGGCGGGGTAGCCTTCTTGGACTTCTGGCTAAACAAGTTCGTATTTTGCTCCACCGCCAACAAGATGACCAAGACTTATCATCGCATGGCGGAGGTAATATATGCTGGCCGGGAAATTGGCCTTGGCCAGATTGTTTTGGCACACCTCTACCGCTGCTTTCACCAGATATCCGCTAAACCAATGCACTGCTCTCAGTCTGGCCCACTCTGGATATTGGATATCTGGTGCCAGATGTACTTTCCCCAACTCATTCCTCTCGGCCCTGAAGTAGTTCAACTCTCTTCAGGTGAGTCTTCTGCTCCTTCCGGGGAGTCCACGAGCTCTTCAGGTCTCGAGCGTGGCTATCTGGACCTCCTCCTTGAAGTTCAAGAGAAACTTGGCGAGTGTTTTCCTCAACCTGCTCCTCTGCGTTGTCTTGATCCCAATGCAGGTACACCCTCAAGCCCTCATCTGGCAGTTTCTCAAAGTCCAATCAGGTCGACACTGACCCCTTCTATCGCTGCAGAGGCTGAAACAGAGGCTGAAACAGAGGCGGAGGGAGACCCCACAATCGGCGTGGCTAAGACCCCAATGGATCCTCCCTTGCTGCTCCTTGGCGCAACCTGCAGCACCTCATCTCCTGGACCGGAAGCAGAAGGAGTTCTGCCAACGTTCGGTGCTGAGATCCCCACTGCAGCCGAACCCTCCACTCCTCCAACTGATCCAGCACTGGAAGAAGTGGGGGTAAAAATCACTGGCGAAGCACCCCTGGCGGATGCCGCCCCCCGAGCTGCCCAAACTCCAACCCCGGCGGATGACTTGTCCGGGCCTGAAAAGCAAGAGCAGCCACAGCCTCCCCTGGACAAACCAGAGATTGCTAAGGTATGTTGTGCATCTGTCTGAACCATGTCCTTCCTGGTCAGAATGTTTCCTAACCCTTCTGTTTTATGGACAGGCGGACGATGCTGTTGTGGCCACTACTAGTGCCACTCCACGAGTGGCGGATTCTGGGCCAGTGGTGTTAACTATTGCGCCAACACCCTCGCCACACCGGCAAACCCCAATGAGCCTGGCCATTGCCACCTCATCATCAACCCCTGGCGGACATGGCCTTGGAGGCATGAAAAGGCCTGCCCTTTCTCCAGCCATGGCGGAAGACCTCTTCCCTCCTCCACCTCACCCTGAAGACGAGCCTGCAGAAGTACAAAACGCGTGGAGGTTCCTGGAGTGCCTGGGGGAGAAAGACCCTGCTGATCCTCAGGTGGCGGATGAGCTCTTCTCAGCCCTACAAGTTCTTAAAGATCAGTATCAGCGGCTCCCTCCTGACCTCCAAACTGAAGCCAATTCCTCCCTTGCTCGCCTCCCAGCAGCGCTGGAAAGTCTGCAGAAGGACCTGGAAGCGCAAACGCCCCAAAACGACCATCTCAAGGCAGCAGACCAGGCCTTCGTTCACGCCGCCAGTGAATACTCCGATGTGGTTGCTGCGGCCAGCAACAACCCAGAGGCGGCTGAAATAGCCAGGCTCGAACAGATGAAGGCGGACCTGGACTTCAAAATTTCTCTCCTCCGCGAGAGGCAAGCCCATCGGGAGGACCAAATGATCCAGAAGAGGCTCCGAGCAACTCAACTGCAAGAGGAGAAACATCACATCCAACAAGCTGGAGTAGAGCTAGTCCGCCGGATCAGCAAGACCAAGGCCACAATCAAAAGATTGGGCCTGTATTTGTATGAACTGAGGCCCGACCCATAATTGAAATGGCTTGTTATATATATATTTGGTTTATTTGATTAACAACCAAGCCCAAAACAACAAGTCTGACCCGACGAAATCAGATTTTCTGATCCTTACTCGGTCGCTGCAATCAAAACTGAAGAACCGCTTTTCGAGGGTTTGCAATCAAAGCTGACAAACCGTTTCTCGAGAATTTAAAATTTGAAATTCAGCTGTAATGACCCCTCACTTGAATGCCCAATAAGTGCGCGAATCGATCTCAACCCTTAGATCGCTTCCAGCCGATGCTATAAAAGCCAACCCCCTTAGGTCGAAACTGAGAACCCAAATCGCTTCCAATGTTGTTCATCCTTTCGTTCCTTTGGTTCTCAAATCAGCCACTATGGCTTCCTCAATCTTTTCCACCAGATCTAATTCAGATGCTTCTCAAAGCAACCCTGAGCCATAACACCCCATGTTAAGCCAGCCCTAAGCCATAACATCCCATGTTATGACCCGGGCGGATGCACTCATAGATTGGTAGCTGCTGATTTAGCGCCTTTCTGCCTGCATCTGCCGGGGTCCTAACATGGATGTAACCTTCAGTGCCATCTCTTCGCCTCATGGGACCATTTTTCTTCATATGAGGTGAAGTCCCGCAAATGGGGGGGTGGCAATACATCCCTGAGCCCGGTGTTTCCTTCGTTATGAAGGGAATTCTGCCCCAGTGACCCTTCTTCGGTCCTGAGATTGGCCACTCTTCGGCGGAAGCATCAGGCGCTTGGAGCAACAAGAGATGCAAGGCAGCAAGTGCCTATTCACCACTCTGCTCTACAAGGACCCAGCACCGACTCTGCCAAACAAACTTCATGCTCCGCCACAAGTACCCCTGGCTTTTCCAGATTGAAGGGCATGCGGATGTCCCCTACGCACCCCTGGCGGATGGTATCAGAGCTATGTTGGCGGATCTGTTTCCCTCATATTTATGTACCTTCTACCTTTGTAATAGCCGCGGCCGCAAAGCCCCAAATTTTATAAATAAAATGCCATTTAAGCATCAAGACTTGCATTGAAAGACCGATTAACAAAGGCAAGAAATAAGGAACACCCCCAAGCGGATGTTCCTGAGAACCATGACTCAGGGAATAAAATAAGGGACTAACTCCTTCGGATTATTTAAAGACTTTCAAAAGCTCCAAAATTTTTGCTTATGTCCGAAAAGCTAGCAGATTCTGCCCTTATGTTGCCCCCTAGTTTACTGGGTTGCGCGGAGGAGTAGACGCCACAGCACAGCCGAGTAAACTAAGTAGCAAGAACGAATGGATGCCCCCTGTTCGCTGGCCTCCTCTTAGCAGATATGGAATGGACAAGAAATATCCGCCAGAAGCTGGGACTCCGAACAGAGTTTCAAGGCTAGCTAGTAGCCCTTTGTGTGTCAGTACTTATCGCCAATCATCAGCGAATATGGAAAATATATTGATAATCGAAAAGTACAAGAAAATAGGCACCCCAAGCGGATGGCTAAATAAAACAGGGAAAGCACAAAACCCTTTAACAGTTTTTGCAACGAAAGCTAGCAACCTTCAAAACAAGGCGGAAACACCCCTAGCGGATGCACCGCTCTGGCTTGATGCCCCCCCGAGCATGCTGGACTAAGGAGCATTCGGACCAGCGTCTTCGTCCGCCGTGGAATCTTCGTATTCCCAAACACTTAGAAAATATTTCTTGAGGTAGCGCCCATTAATTGGGTTTCTATGAACTTCCCCTTCCAAGTCTCTGAGCTGGTAGGTCCCCTTGCCCACAATACGATCAATGACAAACGGACCCTCCCAACGAGCACTCCATTTGCCTCGCCCAGGCTCATCAAGAGGTAAGGCGACCTTCCACACCAAGTCACCCTCGCCATACGTCTTACCTTTGGTCCTTTTGTCATACGCCTTGGCGATCTTCTGCTTCTCCAGGATGATATTATCCAAGGCCGCTAGCCGCTTCTCGTCAAGGTCCTCATGCTCCTGGAACATGGCCTGCACATAATCTTCCCCAAGCAGCTGGTGTTGCTCACGAACTCTTAAGGAAGCTACATTGATTTCCAGTGGTAAAACGGCGTCATGGCCATACATCAACGAATAAGAAGTAGTACCAGTAGGAGTCCGTTTGGAAGTCCTATAGGCCCATAATGTGTTGTCAAGTTGAGTGTGCCATGACCTGGGGTTATCTGTGAGCATCTTTTTCATGATGGATATGACAACCTTATTAGTAGCTTCCGCCTGACCATTGGATTGCGCATAATAAGGGGAAGAATGCAGGAATTGAATACCGTAATCTGCTATCCAGGTCTGGGTTTTCTCAGCCATGAAGGCTGCCCCCCTGTCCGCTACTATGCATTCCGGGATACCATATCGGCAAATAATGTTTTGGAACACAAAGCGGATGACGGTGTCAGCATCGCAGTTCCTGGTCGGGATGGCCTCGACCCACTTAGTAAAGAAGTTCGTGCCCAGCAAAATAAACTTGTGCTGCAGTGATGAATTGGGCTTAATCTCTCCTACAAAATCCAATGCCCAACCCCGGCCGGGCCACGGCTTGATAATAGGCTGCAACGGGATGTTCGGAATCCGCTGAACTGGTCCATGCTGTTGGCATTCCTGGCAACCCTTAGCAAAGTCATGACAATCTTTCAAAATAGATGGCCAGTAGTATCCATATCTCCTAATGAGCCACCTCATTTTAAGTCCGGATTGATGAGAACCACAGACCCCTAAGTGTACCTCTCGCATGATCCGCTTGGCCTCGGTGCCAAAGATACACCTTAATAAGACTCCATCTTCCCCTCTCCTGAGTAACTCCTCCCCCTTGAGAAGGTAGTTAGTAGCAAGGTATCTGATCCTCCTTTCAGATGGCGCAGAGGGGTCCCTTAAATAGGCAATGATTGGTATCCGCCAATCGACGTCAATCGCCTTGACTGTAGCGACTAACCACTCTCCGCGGTTTTCACGGCGGATGGCAAAAGATGGTAAAGTCCTGCGCTCCCCTTTAAGGATTCTTTCTTGAACCCCCTGGGCTAAGCTGATTCATGTGGCCAACTGTGCCAACTCATTAGCTGCAAAATTCAACTCCCTGGGAATGTGAGTTAAGGAAACATCAATGAACCGGTCCAGCAACTCAACAGCCCGCTCGTAATAGTACAGCAAATGAAAAGAAGCACACTTGTACACCCCTGTGAGCTGGTTAATGACGAGCAGAGAGTCTCCAAAAACTTCAACCTCTTGAGCTCCCAGGTCTGACAATAATTCCAGTCCGATGAGCAGGGCCTCATATTCTGCCTGGTTATTAGTGCACGTCCACTCCATCTGGAAGGAGTAGGAATATTTGACACCTGCTGGATTCTGGATACAAATCCCTGCACCCGCCAAATTACTGGTACTACTACCGTCACAGTGCAAAACCCAAGGCTGGTACCGGATCATACTAGCAAACCGCGGCGGTTCTGAAAATTCCTCTTCAATAGGATGGTGTAGAAGAAAATCCGCTATCGCCTGACCGGTCATAGCCTTCAGTGGCGCATACTGCAAGGAAAACTCTGAAAGAGCCAACACCCACTTGCCAATCCTACCCCTTAGGATAGGTCTCGTTAACATATACTTCACCAAATCCGTCTGTGCCACCACTATTGTGGTGAAAGAAAGCATATAGTGGCGGAGCTTGACGCCAGCAAAATATTGAGCTAAATACAGCCGCTCGATTGGTGAATACCTGGTCTCTGCATCCAACAGTGTCCTGCTGACATAAGAAACTGCATACTCTATCTTTTTCCCGTCCGCCAGAGTTTCGTCTTGAGCCAGCAGTCCTGCAATAGAAATGTCAGAGGCAGAGATATATAACTTGAGGGGAATACCAGGCATAGGCGGCCTAAGTACTCACTACTACAAAAAACTCAATACACAACGGTGCTGCACCGTTGTGTAAGTTCGGAAAAACCGTTGTATATCTCGAGCTTGTGTGATGAAACGTCCAACAACCAACTTATAATTTCTGTTGTACAACTTATATGTCATGCCATGGCTGGCTTGGCATTCGCTGCACTGACATGTCTAGTTCATACAACAGAATATACATACTTTTATGTTGTGTAAGTTTTAAACATACAACAGAATATTGCAATTTTATTCTGTTGTCTCATTCGCACAACAGATTTCATCTCCCACTTATTTAGTTGTCTGATTCAGACAACTGGTTTCGTTTCATATTTATTGAGTTGTATGATTCACACAACTGATTTGAGCATCTAATTATCTTGTTGTATAATGTTGTCTAAGCTTCAAACATACAACAGATTTAACACAAAAGCATGTAAACTGTTGTACAAAACATGCACCATTACCGCAAAAATACTGATCGAAATTATTGCATATAAATTAAGCTTCAATACATTTCATTCAAGTGACCATTGTACCACATACATGAAAATAGCCTAAGCTGCTACATTCCTAGCTATGATTACAAGCTGCACACCCTCTACCACATACACAAGTTTAAAAGCTGCTAGCGATTTTCCTACCTAGCTGGCTACATTCCTAGCTACAATCAAAAGCTGAAAATTGTTCTAAAAACCTAGAAAGCTGTTTGGCTAGATCAATAAAATTGAGGCCAACCCTACTTGGCGTCAGGTTTAACGCTGGAGAAGCACAATACATCAAGTTAAAACCTCAGAATATCGATCCTTTACAAAAAGCATATACTTAGTAAATTGCTGAACATTTAATTGCTGGGCAGTGAGTAGTGGTATGAGTATTGGGAGGACATGCACTGCAACAAACTTTGTTCCATGCTGAAAATGATGAATTGTGGAAAATAAGTTGTACTTATATCTGTACACAAGAATATCAGAGTAGAAGCTACCAAAGGATGCGAAAAGACAAGAATCAATATTGATAACAATTACCTGCTTAAGGATTGAGTTTGACAAACCAAGAGTACACATAAGAGTAGGAGCAGACCGGTCAACGGCTGTACATCGCTGAATTGTCTGCAATATATCTAGAATAGCACGCTTATCAAGTGCAAAAATCAGCTCTCCTAAACATAGCAAAGCATTGACTCTCACCTGACCAAAGAAGCAAATTTAATGTCATGTTTTGGACTTACATTAAGGCTAAAACAGAGAAACAAATGCCCAGAAATAACATAATCCCAAATATTCAAGAGGTACCTTCAACTATCATGGTATTACTAGCTATAAGCTTGGCTGAGCCCATGGTACTATAACATCTTACAGCTTAATAACAAATAGCATGACAACGTACCATTAAAAAAAAAACCAGCTTTATTAGAAAGAATAACAAAATACAAGGATGCGGACAGGGAGTCCGCTCAAGAAGCTAATGAGAGCAGCTAGAACTACAGTCTAAGCCGCTCAGCTATTAATAGTTAGGGCCTTGTACTACAAAATCACTGATAAGCTGGAGAAAATAATACAAGTATCACAGACATACAAACAGATAGAGAAAGCAATCCAAGTATCATGGACTCTTTTGATAAGCTAGAGAAAAAAATACAAGTGCCCCAGACTTACAAACAGATGGAGAAAGAAATACATGATTTGATTCAAGAACTAAGGGCGTGTACTTAGATAGATGGATAAACAATCCAAGAAGTCATTTCAATAAGTTAGGATCAGATTTTCAAAATGAAAACCAAACTAGTTAAGGTCCTTAAGCTGTAAAAATGCGGTTAAGCACGAACTGACAAAATGAAGTTACAAACAGACAGAGAAAGCAATCCAACTAAACCCAGAAAGGTAATTGACCATATCACAGGATTGAAACCATGTTGATACAAAAGTATCAGTATTATGTTGTAACAAATACTTTACCTTTTGAAGTATATCTAACTATCTGAGCAAATACTTTACGCTGATACTAAAGCATCAGTATTACCTTTCATATGATCCTGGAGCAGAAACAACTAAACTGCCTTTACCCGAAATTCCAACATGATTCCTGGCAACAAAAAAGCACAAGTCACAAGTCACTACATAATCAATTATGTATTGGGCTAGAAAACAGAATTACTCCACAAGCTCAAGCAGCATATAATGAGTAAAATATTTAGCAAGGCAAATATATTTGAGAAGAGGGCATGAACTGGGCAGCATGGAGCAATTGAACAAATACATTAATTGTAATGTAACTCTATCTAAAACACATTACTTCCACATAACTGGTCCAATTTATATTTCTAATCCCTCGAAATTTTTACTGCCGAAAACAGTACCTGGAAGGGCAAGGGCATTAGACGGCCCGGACGGTCCACGACTCGGAGCACCGGAATCAGCAGGCCGAGCCGGTTTTTGAGTAGCAGTGGGTACAATTCCTTCATACTCAACACTAACCTAAAATTCGATAATATCCTCATTACAACGCAAAGTTTTACTTCAAATTAATAACTCCAGAGATTCATAATAATGCTGAAAAGTCATTACATGTAAAATTAATAATGCTGAACTTTTGCAACTTGAAATGATGGACGAATATAATATAAGGCTCAAATACAAACTATATTTGGTTACACAAGAATAACAATTAGACCAAACACAGTGAAAACTAGTACACTGCAGAAACAGCCCAAATATAGATCATTTTAAGATATTATGCAACATGTTCTTAGAAATGTAACCACTTGAAGCGATTTGAGCACTGCAGAGAGTATTTGAGTGGTTATATTCCCAAAAATCTAGATACTTGACTAATAATATTCTCAACATGAACATCATTTGGTAAACAAATTTGGCGAGTCATACCGAGAAGGGCAACTCCAGGGATATCAATGCCCATGGCAGATAACTTCTCAAGCACAGTGGACATGCTCTCATTGTGGTCAGGAAGGTACTCCTCAAGGATCTCGGCTCTGCTCCTTCTACCATCTCTCCTTCCAGTTTTGAGAGGGATGAATGGGCCTCCTAGCTGAAAATACAACAAGATCAACATGCTTTAGTCACTTGTACTCAAATTTAGTCATACCAACTTCAGATCTATGTGTGTTCAAAAAAGAGATGAACTAAATCAAGTCACATACCCTAACAACTCCCTCTCTGGCTTACAGGACAAGAATATCTGAGCAAGAAACAACTCTGGGGCACTCCCTCTCTACTGCTTCTTTGATCTCCTCAATGTACCTGAAGTTTCTCATCCCAAAGCTTCTGTCCATTTCTTTTTCAGACAAGGACCTCCTTGTTGAGTCCAAAAGTAGTGAAGCATCACATGACTGTCACCAAAAAAAAATTTCAAAAGAAAAAATATCACTCACAAGTTACAAACTAGTGAAACTACAAACCTAAAGTAAAAAACTGAAGAAAAAGTATGCAACCTTCATGCCTTGACAAATTATATTAGTGTTACGAATTCCACACTGTGCTTAATATCCTAACTACTTAAAACTAGCAGAAGTAAGAACTTGTAGACAAATTCAGTGAACAACAAACCTTTGTGTGGCAGACATGAGAAGAGATTGACAACGTTTAGGAATGTGAGGTGTCAAAGCTTTTATATCTTCTTCACATCCATATGACAAAAGAAGATCTGCCTGAAACAAAATAATATAGTTCAATAATCATTCTTTACAGGTTATGGGAAAATGTGAATACCATGTAACAGGTTAAAGACAACATTTTCATAGTAAAGATGCAAACCAGCCTCTGCGACACAATATTGTGAATAATAAAACTTCTCAGCAAGCAAAATGGCCACTCACCTCATCAAGCACAAGCATTTCCAGTGAATCACCAACTGCGGTTGCTTGGAGAACACCATCCAACAAGCACTTCTTTACACAAGCTGGCGTCGTGACCAGAATCTCAGGCGGCCCGCGCTGCATTCGTCGACAAAACAAACAGTTAGAAAAACAATTTTAACACGTAAAAATATCGGTAACTTGGAAGAAAAAGAAATTGAACCAACCAAATCAGAAGTAGGTATGTTGCTCGTCAGCTGCACCACTTTCAATGGAACTTTACACAGTTCAATCAAAGACCTGACCTCCTTATAAACCTGCAAAACACACCATAAGCTCTCAAATTAATCCAAAACAGCAGTATATATTTAAGATCATTACACGAAATCGAAGCCGAAAAGTTAAACCTGCTGAGAAAGTTCCCTAGTTGGGACCAGAACAACGGCCCGAGGAGCGAGTTTCTTGTTTGGTTCCTCGGAAGCAGTGAAGAGCTTCTGAAGCAGAGGGAGCAGATAAGCAAAGGTCTTTCCAGAACCAGTCTTTGCTCTCGCCACCAGGCTTGAGCATCTTTTTCTTGTTCAGTGCGCGAATGAGGCGGCCGTCGAGTCCGAGAGTTCAGAAGGAGATCACGGTGAGAGAGAGAAATAAAGAGACCTGAGCTTACTTGAAGGACGCCATGGTCTAGGGTTCAAGGTGGCCTGAGGGGGGAGGAGTGAGGTTGTCCTGAGCGCCACTGGTGACGGTGACGGTGATGGTAACGGTGGCGGCTTCGATGAGACGACCTGCTTCCGGGAGGCGGGTGGGACAAGACGATGGCGTTGGAGTGGTGGGGGACGCCGGATCTGAGGAGGAGGTCGAGGTCGCGGAGGTGGTTGGAGAGGGAGGCGGCGGCCATGTCGAGGTTGGGGAGTGGAAAGGAGGTTGGGGAGGAGAGTGTAGAGGAAGGGGTTCTGGGCCCAGTGAGGGGAGTCGGAGACGGAGGAGATGGAGGTGTGGAGGGAGAGGAGGTTGGAGCGGAGGGGCTGCCAGAGGGAGGAGAAGGAGCTGAAGGTGAAGGAGGTGCGGAGAAAGCCGACTCTGAAGGGAAGCAGCCGGGAGAGAAAAGGAAAGAAAGAAAAGGGTTGTGCAATATTGAAATAATGAAACCCTAATTTCCCGGTGATGGGGAGAGACGGAGAGACTGAGAGAGAGAGAGGAGGAGCGGGCCAGTTTCAGAGAGTTTAGGGTGATGGGGAGAGACGGAGAGACGGAGAGCTGAGGCCAACCAAAATAAAATGTATGATTTGGCTCAAATGTTTTGGTAAAAGAGGGAAATCTGCCGCCAACCAAAAATTTGGCAAGTTTAACATGAACTGAGGTTTAACCTTTATACAACTAAAAACTTTTAAACTGTTGTACCAATTTCTTTTTCTTTACACAAGATATTTCATAGGTGTGTTCTTGTAGAAGCTTAAAAACAATTACACAACAGAATTAAAAACAGTTGTTGTGAGAATTGTAACACATGTATGTTTTCAAAACCAAAAAACGATGGAGGCAAATTTCCCGCTTTGAGAAATACTACCCCCAAGCCATTGGAGCCAAAATGAATGTGGGGAATGGCAAGCAAAACAAGTCATACAACAAAACTACGAAATTCTGTTGTACAAGTATTTGTCACTTTGCACTTGGTGACACCTAATGCAGGATGTGACATTATCACACAACACAAAACAATAACTTTGTTGTCTGTCCATCTAGACCTTGCCCAAATTTGAGTTTCAATGTCGGAGGGAGTTCTGCCGCCAAGATTTTCATTAATCATACAACAGAAAATGTATGTCAGAGTTGTGTGACAAAATCTGGAAAAATGTTTTTCAGAATATGGAAAATATGTACCATCATACAACACAAATTATTCACTTTAGGTTGTGTGAAACAGTTCAGTCATTCACACAACATGTAACTTTCAAAGTGTTGTCTGATTTGTGTTGTGTATTGAGTTTTTTGTAGTAGTGACTGGCGGACTAGCCAAATATTCCTTGATCCTGTCAAAAGCAGCTTGGTGCTCAGGACCCCATTTAAATTCGTCTCCGGGTTTGAGTTTGAGCAGAGGAGAAAAAGGTGCAACCTTGCCTGCTGAGTTGGATATAAACCGTCTGAGGAAATTAATTTTACCCAACAAGCTCTGTAATTCTTTCTTGTTTCTTGGCGCTGGTGCATCCAGGACAGCCTGCACCTTGTCACCAGCCACCTCAACGCCTCTCTCATGTACCACAAACCCCAGAAAGTCACCAGCACAAACCCCAAAAACGCACTTGGCTGGATTCATTCTAAGCTGGTGCTTTCTCATGATGGCGAACACCTCTCGGAGATGATCAATGTGGTCTTCTTTCTTCTTTGATTTTACCACCACATCATCAATGTAGACCTCCAAGGTGTCCCCCAATATCTTGCTGAAAATAACGTTCATTGCACGTTGGTATGTAGCTCCTGCGTTGGTTAAGCCAAATGGCATACTAAGATACTCAAATGCGCCTGTGAACCCTGGGCATCGGAAAGCTGTCTTAGGAATGTCAGGCTCATATATAGGAATCTGATGATAGCCCGCTGTGCCATCCATAAAAGAGAGCATCTCATGCCCCGCTACTGCATCCACCAGCATATCCGCTATAGGCATAGGATAAACATTCTTTGGCGAAGCAGCATTCAAGTCTCTGTAATCCACACAGACCCTAATCTTGCCATTCTTCTTCCTAACCGGCACAATGTTGGATAACCATTCCGGATATAGGGTTGGTCTGATTATCCCAGCTTCAACCATGCTCTGAACCTCCTTTTTGACCGCCATTCCAGTTTCCGCATTCATCCGCCGCTGCTCCTGCTTAACTGGTATGCATCCCGCCTTAATGGGAAGGTGATGGCAAGCCAATTCTTTTGACAAACCCGGCATATCTTGATATTTTTCTGCAAAGCAATCCTTAAACTCTTGCAGCAACCCTATCAGTCGCTGTCTCAAAACTGGTTCAAGGTACTGACTGATCCCCACTTCCATGGGCTCTGTTTCTATCCCTAAGTTAATTCTCTCTACAGGATCACGTACCTTGGGTGGAGTATCATCCAAGGCTGCTGGAGCCGGCTGAATTACTTCCACCCCTTCAAAAGTATCAATGTCTTCCTCCTCAATGCACTCAACCAGTGCAACCCCCTCCCAGGCCAACTGCTCTAATCTATAGATAGATAACTGTTGTAGTAGTAGAGCAAAGGCCTCCGACTCCTCTCATGAGAGGGCGTTACTCATTGGATGCATTGGAAGGGAGCTCAATGGCAATTGGCCGGCTGTAATCCGCCATAGCCTGGGCAATTCCCCACTGAGCTAATTCGTTCTGGGTCACCCCAAGTGGATGCCCCTTTGATCGATCCCCTCTATCCTGAGAGGTTTCATGTCCCTTGTATAGTAGCTGGCCTCCAACTGGCAAGCTGCTATAGAATAAGGGCGCTCATCCGCCTTGATGAGCACAGGTAAATCCATGACCGGGTCCCACATAATCATCTCTTGATGAAGAGATGAGGGCACCGCCAGTGCTTTGTGGATCCAATCCCTCCCTAAAATCATGTGATAGGGAGCGTCAGCCTCAGCGACAAAAAACCCTTGGTGAGCGTCTGAGGGTCCTAGCTTTATCTTGAGCATCACCACCCCAGAAGTAGGAGTAACATTGCCCGAGAATCCCTTGACCTTAGAGACAGTCTGAATGATCTTCTTCTGTGGGATTTTGAGCTGTTCCATGGTAGTGGTGGTGATAATACTCACGGCGGCTCCAGTGTCTATCAACACCTTGTGGACCTTGATCCCTTCCGCCGCCACGGTGACATACAGAGGCTTCATATGCTGAGACATGTTGAACGTTGGCTTCGCGAACATCACGCATTGCTTCAACAGGTCATCTGCCCCTTCAGGATATTCATGGTTGGAATGAAAAACCCCGGGCTCTGGCGCTGTCTCACTCGCTTCCTCGGGCTCCTGCACCCAATATACCGAGCGGACCGGCTCTTCACCGCTAATAAAATGTGCAGCGGGCACGGGCTCCGGCAGAGCATAGGCTGATGAGAGAATAAAAACCATACTGCAGTCCAGCGACAACACGTTGCAATGGTGGACCATGGCTTCATCCTCCACAACCTCTTCGTCTCTCGGCTCTTCTTCCTCGTCCGCCAACTCTGGCTCTTCCTCATAATCAACCATTTCGTCCTCCTTGTCAAGAGTGGCATCCCCTATCTCAGCCTCAGTCTTCAGGCTGGAGGCTACCGACGATGGTTTCGTAGGCACATCCATCTGCAGCTTTTTAGCCGCGTATTCAACAAAGTTGGTGGGCGCCTTTGGCTCCTTCGGCTTGGTGTGAGACGAGCTAGCGGGCGGCCTGCTTGGCCCTGCCATTGCTACACTGGATTCCTGAGAAGCCACCTTGCCTACAGGAACCCCCACCATGCCCGTGCTTGCGCCCAGTGATGAGCTGTTTTCCTTAGGAACCCACCTCATGACGGTGGAATCCTTCCTGGTGTCGATTACCATCATATCGTCCTAAGATTCTGGCGCCACTTGCTTCCCAGTGTCCTCCGGCTGTGTTCTCCTGGGGGAGGATTGTGCCGCTTTTGACCGGTCAGGGGAAAACGCCAGCTTCCGCCTTGGTCTTGACTGAGGCGCTCCAGTAGCCCTCGGCGGATCTACCAGCCTATCATGAACGTTCCTTCTGGGAACTGGTGGAGCCTCCACGGAACGCTGTCGCCCGGAATCCACATAGGACTTAGTCCTGATCCTGTATCGCCTGTGAACCTGCTCCACATGCTCTACTGGCACTGACAGCTCTTCTTCAGTAACCTTTCCTGCAGCCAGATCCGCCAACGTCTGTTTTGCCTTGCCAAAACGCTTCCTCTCATTCCTGGTAGTTACTGCAGCAAGATCAACAGCCTTACCTCCCCGCTGGTGGTACCATCTATCCTCTTTTGGATCATTCCTAGAAGCTGGCGGGATATAGACCTTCACGGATGGCTCTGGATTCGTACCTTTGTGCGGACCCCCAGCCGTTGCTGTCTTCACTCCAGAAGGTCCTGGGTTCTGTCTGGGTCTTGCCCTGCTGGCATAACCATCTTCAGACCCGTGGTGATACTTCACCCGCTTATGACTTTCCCTTCCCGGTCTTTCAGGAGATGGACGTTCGAACCTAGCCTTTTCTAAGGCCCTCTTCTCAGCCTTTTCCTCTGCCTCCTTTACAGCCGCCTGAAATTCATCAAAGGTAATAGGCTGCCCTGTATTCAATCTGCAGGTTAAGCAAAGTCTTGACCGAGGAACTGAAACCATGTCTTCTTCTTCAATGGCCCCAACCCAAAAGTCCGGACAGGGATTGGTCCCCTTCTCTGCAAATCGCAACTTCCCATCGTTCAACCACTTCTGCAACTGGTCCTTCATTTCAATACAGTGAGAATTATTATGGTCAGATGAACGATGGAAAATGCACTTATGTCCGCCACCCCCGCTATTAGGATGGCGTCGGTAAAACTCCTTAACTTCTGGCTCCCCTTGGCGCACCAAAAGTTCCCAAATTTCTTCCGCTTTACTTGCATCATACGTATACTCCTGGAACCGGGAAACCTGCTTCCTGGGCTGGTTTGTTGGGTTCAAACCCACACCTATTTTGATTGCATTCACCCGCGGACCAGACTTAGTATTTGCCCAATGAGGTTCTTTGGGTGCCTCCAGCTGCAAGGTGCCGTCATTAATCCAGCTTTGCAGTTGATCTTTCAACTTAACACAGTCCTTGGTATGGTGGTTATTCATATTGTGAAAGCTGCAGTATGTCTTTCCAACCATATGGTCAAGCTTGGGAATAAAGCCATCATCATGCTTCAGGCGCCCCAGATTGAAAAGCACCTGAAGAATCTCTGGCGCCTTGTGAGCGTTATAGGTGTATGACTCAAAAGCTGATTTGGTTGGTAGCGGCGTCAATATTTTGACAGTCTCCTTCACAAACTTCGCGGTTCTGGACTGCAACGGTCTCTGATCAGTCCGTTCTATGGCACTTCCTGCTCCAAGTCCTCATCATAAACCCATGTTAGGATTGGTCTAGGCACTGCATCCGCCTGGATAGTCGCCACTGTCTTGGAAGCAGTAGGCAGTGGAGTCTTGGGCTTTAGAGTCCCAGAATAATAGGACAAAGGAACTCCCTTCCTCCTCTCATTCCTTTCCTTGGACCGATTAACATAATGTTGTTCTTGACCCAGCCTATTGGTCAGATCCGCCATAGTAGTCACATGAACCTGTCTGAATCCTTGGCGGATCTCATCCGCCAAACCGTCAATCGCCATCCTCACGGCATGTTCTTCTGGAATATCCATCTCGCAACGAGTTAACTCCAGCTTAAACCGTCTTAAATAATCAGTGGCGGACTCGTCCGGCCTCTGCTCTGTCTCGGCAAGATCCTTAACCCCAATCTTTGCCTCCACAACACCAAACATGGTTCTGAAGAGAACCTCCATGGTCTTCCAGTCCGGTATTGTTCCAGGCCTTAACCTCTTGTACCAAATAGCTGCCTCCCCCACCAGAGATGTGGGAAAGAGCTTCAACTTCATGATCGGATCCTCGGCATATTGACCAGACTCATTAGTGAAACGCATAATGTGCGTTTCAGCATCTTCCGACGTCTGACCAGTGAATGGAGTGAAGCGGATTGGCTTGAACCCGGCAGGGAAAGGTATTGCATGGATCTCTTGAGTCAATGGATTCTCGTACGTCTTATCGACGTCGGGTAACTCCTGCAACTCCCTGAACTTTTTAACAAAAACCCTGCCGATATCCTCTGCGGTCAGCTGGGCCACGACCTCCGCTAGTGGTTCTGGCGGATGGTTGCTAACATGCCCATTGGGCGGATCATTGTCACCCGCACGGTTGTTGGCGTTCCCGGTATTGACCCCCGGTCCGCCGTTAGTACCTGTTCTGCCGGCCCCGCCGCGACCAGGTGCGCGTCCTCGCCTGTCTCTCGGCGGATTTGTACGGTCGACCCGTTCAGTCTGGTCGAACCGATCATAAAGCTGGCCCAGCATGGTGGACATGTTATCGAGCGTGGTATTTGTTACTGCCAATTGCTCCTGCTGCTGTTGCCAACGAGTGTCGACATTCCTGACATGGCCAGCTAAGCCATCCGCCAGCAGCCTCTGCTGCCCAGCGAGATAATTGAAATTGGATGTGAACCCCACTTGCTCAGTTTCCATTCGCTTAACGGATTCACATAGATCAACGACCATTCTGTTGGCCTTCTTCAGAATCTCGTCCGTACGACAAGATTTATCAATCAGCATCTTCAGTGTATCTGTCACCTCAGTGGGAGACGCAGTCTCCCCAGTGAATGGTGCAACAGGTGACACAGGCGGATCCGCGGACTCGTCCGCAAACCCCTCTTCTAAAAAGCCGGATGAGGCCGCCCGATTCGCGATGCTAGGAGGGACATCGTCAAACGGAACAACATCCATAATCTCCACTATCTCACCCGCAGCCAAAACAACTGGTGTGGCGGCCCCAGAGGTCAGATTCTTTCTGTCTCGCACGGCCCTAAGGGCTGTAGCAACTGCTGCTTCTTCCCTAAAGACCCCGCCAAACACTTCCTTAGCTTCGGTGTCAGTTAATCCCCTACACTCAGCTGTTCCATGCTTGAGCAGCTCCTTATGGGAATTCTTCAAACAATTCATGGTTATCCTTACGTAAGGATCAACCCTCGTAGATCCCGCAATCTTGACACTTGTCCCACTGGGCGTGCCAAAATGTTCGTGGCGGATTCAGCACCCGGCGAACAGTCAGCACTTGGGGGCGGAGGATGTGACTCCTCCTGTGTCTTCTGTGTGCTTTAGGCGTGCCAGCACCTTTGGAGTGGTGCAACTCGACTGCGGACGACCCCTGGCGAGTCCTCTCGTCTGCTCCCAATAGACTCTGACTTCCTGACCAAGCGACTGTTACGCGGGCGCTGACTAAGCTGACGTACAGGGCTCGAACAAGACCTGAATAGAACTGGCTAACAGGATTTTCTTCCCAACCCCTTGCAGATTGAGGATCTTACTCTGATCCGGAGAAGCAAAACAGAGCTAAACCAAGATCGCGGATGGGTGTTACCGGGGTAACGACTCGATTGCTACCGGAGTAGCGGACTGACTCGATAGGCTCAGCAACCGCTCGACACGAATGCGAGATGTGATCGATCGCAGGTGGAGGCAAATTGCGTGAGTTGCTCCGGAGAGACTTTGGCAAGTTAGCGGATGCGCTAGAACTTGTGTTTGTTTGTAGTTGGTTCAGAACCCTTTCTTAGTCACAAAAGAGTTATATTTATATTGTTCACGAAACCCTAATGCCGTGAGGATCAAGCTTGGCGGATTCCGAGATTGACTAGGATTGTCCTTCCTTAAATCACCCCTTGCTGGATCATTTAGGAATAAATTGGAATTAGAATTCCACATGACTTAGGGAACTCCTTTAAAACTGTATCTTGTCTATATCAATAGTCAATGACTCGGCTAGAATATCTTTCATAAACGGATTGCTATCCAAAACAATCCCTGATTTACTTGATCAGCATTTATGCGTCATTATCTATTAAGGTAATTTAGGTCTTGCCCAATCGGATTACTATGGAATAACCCCTATTGATCAAGTAATAACTCAACGCATGCAATTCGAACCATGAATGGGCCGGAATACTTCCGGCGGATTTCGTCTAAACCAAAACCCCTCTGGGCTTCCGGGTATAGCCCAATTGAAGTAAATCCAATTGTGGCCCAAACACAGGCCAGTCTAGTCCATAAGTGGCTTCAGTTAACTTGTACACCAGATAAGCTCTATACGTAGTGGATGGGGACAGCATGCGCATTTTAATTCTACCACGAATTTCAAGCCAACATACAAAACGAAGCTCGGCCGCCTCCTTAAACCTATTAGCCATATTCAAAGATGTATGCATTGTTGTATACAACAGTTAATATTTTAATTTTCTTCCCAACAAAGTAACAAGTATAGTAAAATTCGTTAGCCTGATCAAATAACTACAAGTAAGAATGGTGAAAGAAAAGTAAGGACCTGGACTCAGGCAGAGATTTCCATGTATACTTGTATAGAACAAGTACATATATATATATATATATATATATATATATATATATATATATATATATATATGGTGCCTAACAAATATAGTATTTGAGCTAGCCTGATCAATAAGTACAAGGATGGTCAAAGAAATGTACGGACCTGGACTCGGGCAGAGATATACGTGAGTCATTTGAACTGAATCATCTGTAAAAAGTATTAAGAATTTATGATGCCATAAAAGTTCAAGAGTTGTAAATAGGTATATACGAGCACACACGAATAAAAAAACACATGGGTTGGAAAAAGTGATATTTCCCCAAAAATCGTGTGCTATAGCAAGGGGTTTTGGCTCAAATTTGGGGAAATTTTAGACGTCAGTCAATATGTGAGTTTTTAATGACAGACGAAGTTCTTGAGATTGGTATACGAGAAATGGAACACATTATAATTTTTGTGATTCCCTCAACACCTAGAAAATAATAATCTCATTCACTTTACGAAATAAGATACACGTGAGTCATTTGAATTGAATCGCCTGTAAAAAGCATCAAGTACACGAATTTATGATGCCATAGAGGTTCAAAATTTGTTAACAGGTGTTTACGAGCACACACGAATGAAAAAACTCATTAGTTGCAAAAAGTGATATTTCCCTAAAAATCGTGTGCTATAGCAAGGGGTTTTGGCTCAATTTGGGGGGATTTTAGACGGCTGTCAATATGTGAGTTTTTAATGATAGACGAAGTTCTTAAGACTGGTATACGAGAAATGATAGGAGCACAATGTGCGATGATATTATATGCTAAAGTCCTCGTTTATGCTTTGTTTAACCCTTATTTGTCTAAGATAGAGTCATAATGTAGTTAGTGTCATTTTGGTAGAGTTTTGGTGAAATGTGCTTAATTGTCCGAAAAATGACTAAGTTTGAGAAATCTGGAAGGGAAAATGGCTGGGTTGATCACTGAAGTATGCCCCATTCTAAACTTTGCTCACTGAAGTTTGTCCAATATCACTTTGCTCACTATCGAATTACACTTGTGTTCACTTTGATCACTCCGTTTAAATCAGCCGTTAAAATTCAAATTCTGTCGTTAAAAACAATGACACGTGCCACTCATGTGCAAATCTTAAGGACATTTTGGGAAAATATGTGTATACTCTTCTTCTTCGTCTTGTTCATCTTCTCCACGACGCCGAGGAGGGGTAGTCATTTCATGGATGCTGCTGATGAGTTTAGCCCCAGAAAGAGAAATGGGTTCTGGTCGTTTCTCTACCACCACCACAAAACCTCCAAGAAAATAGACAACAAGAGCTTCCGTGACAACTCCAAGATTAGTTCCTCTTCTTCCTTCGCATCTTCGGCCACCACAACAACAGCAGCTGGGAGAGACAAGTCTTTGGGTTCTTCTTCTCTAAGGAATAAAACCGAAACCTCGGTGGGTGAAGTTGAAGACGATAGCAGCCCCAACAGCCAAGCCACAGCTTCAGCTTCTTCGTTTGAACGAAAGGTCTCCAGATCCAGATCTGTGGGCTGCGGCAGCCGGAGCTTCTCCGGCGACTTCTTCGAGCGGATCTCGACCGGTTTCGGCGACTGCACTCTCAGAATGAATGCTATGCTTGTCTATGTTATGGCAGCTGAAGGCATCTTTGCAGGATTCTTCAATGGATGGTATTACAAGGACCCCCATAATACACTAGTACGTTTCGCATAGCTTCATTCTCTTCCTGCAATTACTTTGTTAGTGATATTACAAGGACCCCCATCTTTGCAGGATTTTGATTTGATATAGTATTGAGTTTCAAGTTCTTAAGGTGATTGATACTTTGTTAGTGATATTAATCAGATGTCTGTGATTCTGTGAATAGTAGTTCCATTGTGTTTGCTGCCTCATTTGGTAGCCTTCTTTTGTGCATATGTATATGTTTTGGCTTGCCTGTTGTGGGATTTTATTTGATGGTAATATTGAATTGCTGTTTCAGTTTTCGTATTATAATACTGCTCTTTATTTGGTTATAATGTGTTTCTGTATGCACCTCCATTTTTTCGAGCTTGCTGAGAAGTGTAGGACAAACATATCACTGTAATATTCTATCACTTAGTGTTAACTAGTATGAAGCTAAAAAAAAATCTTGAAAGTTTCAGTCACACTTTTATGTTTGTATTTGTTTGCAGGGAAAATGGCTGGATTGATCACTGAAGTATGCCCCATTCTAAACTTTGCTCACTGAAGTTTGTCCAATATCACTTTGCTCACTATCGAATTACACTTGTATTCACTTTGATCACTCCGTCTAAATTAGACGTTAAAATTTTGCTTTGCCGTTAAAAACAGTGACACGTGCCACTCATGTGTAAATTTTAAGGACATTTTGGGAATTTCATATACACAAGGCTTTTTTCTCAATTCTTACTTTTGCTTCTGTGGGGGAATCAGATGGTCAACTCGATATGATGAAAATCAGATCTTAAGTACAAGGTCTGTTGCCACCTCATTGGAGTCATCACATCTTTCGGCATTGCCTCCCCTCTGATGATCCGAAGACTTGCTTCTAACGAGTTCTTCTTGCTCAGTTTCTCTCGGTTTCAAATTTTGTTTCAAGCTAATAATAGGTAGTCATGATCCAACTTTCCTCACCAGTTTGGAAACACGTACAACTGGTTTGAGTCAAACTCGTTTCAGAATATCACTGTGTGATGTGCTTTGGCTCCATACATCATCATGATTTTATAGTTTCATTGATTTGGGAGGTCCTTTCATTTATTGATTCAGACAACTGCAAGCTGATAATGGCTTTGCCTTTATGATGGAGCCTAATAGGTAAGGGCTCTGTCTCTCTCCTTTTGTCCTTGGCTTTAATGCCTTCATGAAATTTTTGTCCTCCTCCCCATAGAGATAGAGTTTGCAGAAATGCAGCAGTGTGGGGGTTTTAAGCCAAAGTAATGGCTTCTACTGCTTGGAAAATGACTCATCAGCAGACCTATCTGAAACCCTTCGTAGTAGTCTATTGATTGCTGCGGATTTTGATTAGTTGATTGCTGTGGATTTTTTCATTAGGGACGTCTAAGGTAAATTTCTACTCATGCCTCTACTTAGGGACATAGTTTTTTGTTCCAATTAATAAGGACAGATATGAGACATTTCAGCTTCATTAACTTTCTTACCACAAAACCAAATGACTTGCAAAGAACTACTGTTAAACAAGGACCAGTTTCCGTTGAATGAGAGTTAAAAGACATGAAGTAATATGATGACACAAGCAGAGTAGCAGACTGCAATTAATACGAACCATACTCAATACTCATACTCATTCAGCCAAATTATAAGCATCCATAGTGGAGACTTGAGAGTCTCCATGAAATTCTGCTGCTACTGGCTACTGGCTACATTACGATAAATATGTCTAAAGTACTCTTAAAAGTAACTACATAACTTAGTAAATAGCTCAAGTATTATTGGGAATCTATCATGGCCATCACACGAAAGACCAGTTTGTAAACATGAGTGCAAGGCAATGGTTGGAATCATCATCGTTAACCACTTTCCACGCAACAGCCTGCTCATAAGATACCAGCCTGCTCATCGGTAACTTGAGAATGTTTTATCGCAAAGCTTGCATCTGAAGACATCATTGTCATTGTTGCAATTGTAATCCAACTGATCAGTTGCATCATTCAGCTTCCTCCTCTTGCAATATTCTTCCTTGACATACTTGATTCCGATCTCATCACCATAAACTAGGTCATCATCAACCAAAATTCTGCCACCAGCCTCCTCTGCACACACGTCAGCCAACATCACAAGATCACTGAACTCCTCCACTTCGAATTTCCTATCAACAATCGCCAATTCCAATTTGGGACTCGAACCCAACCCCGAGTTAACAGCAGTTTCATCAGAGCCAGAG
The DNA here is from genome assembly GCA_963682095.1 of Potentilla sterilis. Taxonomy (NCBI): domain Eukaryota; kingdom Viridiplantae; phylum Streptophyta; class Magnoliopsida; order Rosales; family Rosaceae; genus Potentilla; species Potentilla sterilis. The sequence continues at coordinate 602,871 of OY821756.1, read as the reverse complement.
CAGTCAGAGGACCCAGCCCTTTTCCTCTTCCCAGTGCGAGACCAACCTGCAGGTAGTTTCATGGCCAGATCGAAACTCGAACCTTGAAGCAAATTGGATCTTTGATACTAGGAGTTGCACTAGGAGTTGCACTAGTGATTGCCTCGCTCTCCCGAAAGTGCATACTCTTGTGACCTCCCAAGGCTTGGCCGGACCGAAATCCCTTGAAGCAAATATCACAGAAGTGTTTCAATGGAGCAACTTCAGGGTGATGGGCTTGTTCTACCGCCTCCGGCGGAGTTGGCATCTTAGTGGGTTGTTGTGGAACAATGAACTTGGGAAGAAGCACCTGCTTTTCTTGGAGATCAGTATCCATGAGAGAGTGAGATATGAATACTGGGTTATATAGAGAGTGTGATTTTGCTTCTGTAAACAAAAATCTGAGATGAATGACGAAGGCGAAGTAGAAGAGTACCAAGTGAGAGCAGAGAGTGAATTAAAGATAAGTTGAAATGAGAGAGATAAGTTCATAATTGGGTAAACTAATGAAATTTCCAAAATGTCCTTCAGATTTGCACATGTATCTCACGTGTCATTGTTTTTAACGGCAGAATTTGAATTTTAACGTCTGATTTAGACGGAGTGATCAAAGTGAATACAAGTGTAATTCGATAGTGAGCAAAGTGATATTGGACAAACTTCAGTGAGCAAAGTTTAGAATGGGGCATACTTCAGTGATCAATCCAGCCATTTTCCCTTGTTTGCAGGCAGAGATGGTAGTTCCTCCTCCAGTCAGGCCACCTACTATTACAAAGTTTCTGAAGCCTTATGTCCTGAAAATGCACTTCACAAATAAATTTGTAACTGCACAGGTCATCCACTCACCAACTGCCACTGTAGCCTCGTCCGCAAGCTCTCAGGAAAAGGCCTTGAGAGAAAGCTTGGAGACGCATCGGGATGTGGCTGCTGCTGCAAAGATTGGGAAGATATTAGGTGAGCGTCTGCTGCTCAAGAACATTCCTGCTGTCTCAGTCCACTTGAAGAGAGAACAGAAATATCATGGTAAGGTTAAAGCTGTAATAGATAATGTGGTGGAAGCAGGTGTTAAGCTCCTTTGATCTAGAAGCACATGAGAACAAGGGAAAAGTGCTAGAGTTTGATGTTGCAAGCGTAGTGTATCAGACCATGTTTATGTGTTGTTGTGGTCATGAACACATAAGAAAAATCGATTCAATGGAGATTTCTTCTGTTTCAGGTTGAACGCTGATTTTGATTCCCATTTTAGTATTCATGGCAATGCTCCTTATAAACTGTTGTCACCACGTAGATATAAGTGATTCATCATTGGGATGGTTTGACATGTTTACGATGGTGTATGAAGTAGATTTAAGCAAAGGAGAACCCATTCCCACGGGTGTGTTGAGCAAATAGTTGAGCAAATTTGAGTGAAATAATCTTCGATAACATATACAACATTGGCTAAAGCTTGTAATCGATGATTATTATAATACAATCTGAAAAAAGTTTCATTTGTCAATCAACACACCCTCTTTCTGAAGTCTCATAAATTCACTATGAAAAGTATAGCACATCGGTAGAATTTAAAGCTTCCAATATATGCCCAACCAATGCAAAATGCCAGCAACTATGCCCGAAAACAAGATCTCTGCAAAGAGGACATAGAGCAGAATGCCTACTCTCCTTGAATGCCAAACCCCAACAAAAATGTGCTTCTGGATCCAATATATCTGCCACAAGTAGAAGAAATATTACTCCTATCAGTATCAGCTGAAAAACAAGCTAGAACACTAGAGTTTTGGTGAGATGATAATCTATGTAGCTTGGTAATTGCAGGAAGAGAATGAAGCTATGCGAAACGTACTAGTGTATTATGGGGGTCCTTGTAATACCATCCATTGAAGAATCCTGCAAAGATGCCTTCAGCTGCCATAACATAGACAAGCATAGCATTCATTCTGAGAGTGCAGTCGCCGAAACCGGTCGAGATCCGCTCGAAGAAGTCGCCGGAGAAGCTCCGGCTGCCGCAGCCCACAGATCTGGATCTGGAGACCTTTCGTTCAAACGAAGAAGCTGAAGCTGTGGCTTGGCTGTTGGGGCTGCTATCGTCTTCAACTTCACCCACCGAGGTTTCGGTTTTATTCCTTAGAGAAGAAGAACCCAAAGACTTGTCTCTCCCAGCTGCTGTTGTTGTGGTGGCCGAAGATGCGAAGGAAGAAGAGGAACGAATCTTGGAGTTGTCACGGAAGCTCTTGTTGTCTATTTTCTTGGAGGTTTTGTGGTGGTGGTAGAGAAACGACCAGAACCCATTTCTCTTTCTGGGGCTAAACACATCAGCAGCATCCATGAAATGACTACCCCTCCTCGGCGTCGTGGAGAAGATGAACAAGACGAAGAAGAAGAGTATACACATATTTTCCCAAAATGTCCTTAAGATTTGCACATGAGTGGCACGTGTCATTGTTTTTAACGACAGAATTTGAATTTTAACGGCTGATTTAAACGGAGTGATCAAAGTGAACACAAGTGTAATTCGATAGTGAGCAAAGTGATATTGGACAAACTTCAGTGAGCAAAGTTTAGAATGGGACATACTTCAGTGATCAACCCAGCCATTTTCCCAATCTGGAAAATAGTACAAAATATGTCTTTTTCGCGATTTTGTGACGAGTACAAATATGACCTATCCTTGTCCGAATTCAATGAAATTTGGTGTGCTTAATATTCATATACTGAGGAATGTTGTGTTAAAATTTCAGATCAATCGGAGTTCGGGAAGTCACCCAAAAGATGGCTGCAACTTGGCAGTCCGAGCAAAGATCACCAGGGACTTCCAGGATTTTCCTGGGACTGTGTCCCAACTTCGAAAAATCATTCCCGACGACTCACAAGGAATTTGATCGAACCCTTTTATGGGGAGATGGCTCTATGTGTCTAGTTTATCTGAGACTTAGAATCGCATCAATTGGAGCTCCAAGGAGGGAGTTATGCCAGATTTACTGGAGCATGGTCACTGCCCAGCCGAGAAAACCAAGCATTCTGCCGGTTTGAGCATTGAGGCCGATTGGGGTGTAACCATGGACCAAAGTTCATCATGAAGAGTTGCTGAGTTCACAAGTGATGTCCATGAAGCATTGCAGCCCAATCTAAGGAAGAAAATCAGCAAAAGAAGTTTCCTAGAAGAACCAAGAAAGGAAGGAACCAAAACCTTGTTGCACAAGGATTACCTTTGCCGATTTGTACTAGGTTTTCTACCTAGGGTTTCTGCCGAATTTGCCTCTATATAAAGCCATGTTTTCCTACAGAAAAACGAATCTCATCTCAAGCATAAACACAAGGCCTAAACTCTACCAAAATTTCCCAAAGATCCTAGACAAAAACCTAAACCGAAAACCACCTTCACCTCACCTCAACCAAGATTCTGCCTTGCCGAAGCCTTGGATTTTCTGCCTCCATAACCTACTGCCGACGTGACTCACTGCCGTGCAGCCTCACCCCAGCCTCCATACTTCGCCGGATCCACACGACGTGAAGCTCTCAAGGTGTCTCAAAGTGTGATCCACTCCCTTCTTCGGTTTAGTAATTTTTGTTTAGCTATGTTTAGTTTTGTCTATGAAACATTCATGTATGTTTGGTGTTGGTTTATATGTCTATGTGTGAATCGATTTTGGTTTTATAAATTGTATGTTAAAGACTTGTTTGAATCGATGCTTAGATTTATGTTTAGGTTTCGACAAGAACAATGAATTTTGCATGCTAATTTGTAATATGTAACTTGTAAATTCATGTGTTAGATAATTAGGACAGTGGTATAGATGCATGTTTTAGGTTCGAAATTGGTTAGTATCTAAGGTGAGGGCATGAAAATCGATACTTGGTGTTGTCTTTGAACATGATCTAGGTATTAGGTTTAATCTGCTAGAGTAATTACAAGCTAGATGGACCTAACGGACTCTATGATTTGTGTTATTCACTTAGGGCTATTAACTTTAGATACTTGCATGTTTAAAATAAGATGATTGACAACCTTACTTGTTTTGCATGTCTCCGATTTAGACTATTGCGATTAATTGTTAAGTCTCAAAAGGATTAACATAACTTTAGGGCCCATAACCAAAAGTTCGGTCTTAAAACTTGAGAGGTCTTACAACTAAGTTGTAGTTGGAACTAATTTTGAACTTAAGCATGTTGGTACTTGTTCCTTACTTTCTTGCATGTGAGTTTATATGTTAAAGAGTCTTGGTGCTAAATGTTTTGTGAGAGATGATGATCACTTGTATATAATAGTTTAGGTTTATTTTCGTGTCTTAGTGTTAAAGGGCAGCCCTTGCTGCCGAACCTCATCTTCATCCCCCATGATAAATTCGTATATATGTATATAAGTGTGACAATTGTGTGCATATGTATTTGTGAATATTTGTGTTAACATTCTCATATTTCAGGTACCCTTAATCCCCGGCTTAGAACGATCCCTACTTATGTCTATACTACTAACGATTGTAGGGTTATTATTGCATGCGAGCTTAGGCTCACGTCAAGAAATGTAGCATATTATAACTTTTGCGATTCCCTCAACACCTCAAAAATAACAATCGGTTTACGACGCACAAAACACTTGAGTTATTTGAACTAAATCATCTGTAAAAAGCAACAAATAGATAAATTTATGATGCCATAGAGGTTCAAAAGTTATTAATAGGTGTTTACGAGCATACACGAATGAAAAAACAAATGGGTTGGAAAAAGTGATATTTCATCAAAAATCGTGTGCTATAATAAGGGGTTTTAGCTCAATTTGGGGGAATTTTAGACGGCTGTCAATATGTGAGTTTTCAATAACAGACGAAGTTCTTGAGACTGGTATACGAGAAATGGAGCACATTATAACTTTTGTGATTCCCTCAACACCTCAAAAATAACAATCTCACTTGGTTTACAACTCACAATACACTTAAGTTATTTGAACTAAATTGTCTGTAAAAAGTATCAATTACATGAATTTATGATGCCATAAAGGTTCAAAAGTTGTTAATATGTGTTTGCGAGCACACATGAATGAAAAAGCAAATGGGTTGGAAAAAGTGATATTTCCCCAAAAATCGGATGCTATAGCAAGGGGTTTTGGCTCAATTTGGGGGAATTTTAGACGGCTGCCAATATGTGAGTTTTTAATGACAGAGGAAGTTCTTAAGACTGGTATACGAGAAATGTAGCACATTATAACTTTCGCGATTCCCTCAACACCTCAAAAATAACAATCGGTTTACGACACACAAAACACTTGAGTTATATTTGAACTAAATCGTCTATAAAAAGCAAAAAATAGATAAATTTATGATGCCATAGAGATTCAAAACTTGTTAATAGGTGTTTACGAGCACACACAAATGAAAAAATAAATGGGTAGGAAAAAGTGATATTTCACCAAAAATCGTGTGCTATAACAAGGGGTTTTGGCTCAATTTGGGGGAATTTTAGACGGCTGTCAATATGTGAGTTTTAAAAGACAGACGAAGTTCTTGAGACTGCTATATGAGAAATGGAGCACATTATAACTTTTGCGATTCCGTCAACACCTCAAAAATAACAATCTCATTTGGTTTACGACACACAAAACACTTGAGTTATTTGAAATGAATCGTCTGTAAAAAGTTTGGGGACAAATGGCCGAGCCATCCCCCACCTTAAGAATTGTTCCTCTAACACAAGCTAAACCTGCACATATAAATACAACATCCACTCTCCCCCGGGCGATGTGGGATGCGTGACATATCTACCTGCTATCTTCCCTAGCCAGATCAGACAGGGTCATGACACCAGTACCCTAGGTGCCTCTGTAATCCCCCAAAAATACTCAATCAGGCCAACCCTAATGCCCGCATATCCAGACCATCCATCTTTGACCGTCCCCTAGCGACACGTGTCCCTGTATCGGTAAACTCCCCAAGCCATCATAATTTATGGGACTTATGGAATACCTCCTTAAATGCATGTCAGACACTTGTCTCGCATGCAGACGGCAGTTGGAGGAGCAGTTGGGATAAAACCGAGCCGTCCAGACCCCCACCTCCCCAAGAGCCAATTCCAACTCAAGGAAAAGCATTCCATCGGGCAAGCGGCATTGCAACTAATGCGTCACCCCTACGGTTGCCAGTCAAATCCTACGGGCAAGCCCGTACCAACTTACGGCTTTAAAACAACAGAGCATTCCAAACCGGAAGATTTATTCCTCTAACACGGCCAAATCTTCCCGCAGGCTAAAAACCATGCACATACTTCATCAATGTTCCATCGGGTGAGTAACATCCCATCGGGGAATTGGCATTCCATCGGGTACATGACATTTAACCCTTTCGAGCCCACGGTCACGGACAAAGCCAGCACCAACTTACGGCTTCAAAATATCGGGCTTTATAAACCCGGGAGAATTGTTCCTCTAACACAGGCCAAATCTTCCCGCAGGCTAGAAACCCTACATAAATCTTCACACAAAGGCTGTGAAAAGTTTGGGGACAAATGGCCAAGCCATCCCCCACAGGGAGAATTGTTCCTCTAACAGGCCAAATCCTCCCGCAGGCTAAAAACCCTGCACATATCTCACGCCTGTTCTAACGAAGGCTGTGACATAATCGGTAACATGCCCAAGAACAATTGGGTCATCGCACCGGGAGAATTGTTCCTCTAACACATGTCAAATCTTTCCGTAGGCTAAAAACCATGCATATACTCCACACAAGGCTGTGAAAAGTCTGGGGACGGCAGCCAATATGAGCGCATAGCCAAGTCCTCCCCCTACCAGGATCTCCTCTAGCACATGATATATTTCTCGTTGGTATCGAGTTCTTCCCAGCAACGGTTACCGCAGGCTTTAGCAGCTGCCATTCTTACAAATCAACGATTACCGCAGGCTTTAGCAGTGCCAAATCAACGGTTACCTCAGGGTTTAGAGGCTGCCATTCGTACTTGGGGTACTCGATCATCCCATGAACTCCACCGGTATCCCCGGTCATAAGTACGGAATGGCGGATTTCAACGCCGCATTATCAACATCTCATACACTCATCCGGTATCCCCGGTCATAAGCATGGCATGGCAGATTTCAACGCCACATCATCATCATCCATTACAACACACCTCATGCACATATAACAACTGTTGTGATCCATTATAAACATGCACTCGCACCATTATGTATCATCATAACAGGTTTACTCGAACACCCGACCAAACTCAATCTTTAATACGGACTTGTGGGGCTATGACACCGTTGGGTTGGTAATCCAGCTGTGAGCCTGCGGAACAAGACAGATTTTAAGTCCCCATTCAAGATTGCACTTAACTGGGAACTTGGGAGACTTGTTGACAGTAGCCATAGACCCAGGCCCCCAGACCCGCTCCAAGGACTCCCGGGCCCGGTCCAAGACCCGGGGGCGAATCATGAACACCCGGACCCGTGGCCCAATAGTCTATCATGCGGCTAGGGGCCCGGGAACTAGAGACACCAGCCCGCCAAACAAGGGATTCGAGCAGCCCAGAATATATGCAGAAGGGGGTCAGTCCTACATCGAAGGGTGAGCCAGTCCTCGCATTCGGCTGCCTATATATAAACCTCATCTACCATCACTAATAGGTAATTAATACTTCAACTACTCGTTCCCACTTAAGTTGTCCATTTATCTCAATCGTACTAACTTAGGCATCAGAGATGTGAAGACCGCTCGGTATTCCCTTAGTTAGCAGGGTTTGCAGGAGGATATCACACCAAGATCCGCCGGTCCTTGTACACCTAGATCCACCGGTCTCTGTGAGTCTACGGATTCAGACAGAAACAATTGGAATACGAGAATGGAGCACATTATAACTTTTGTGATTCCCTCAACACCTCAAAAATAACAATCTCATTTGCTTTAGTCATTTGAACTAAATCGTCTGTAAAAAGCATCAAGTACATGAATTTATGATGCCATAGAGATTTAAAAGTTGTTAATACATGTTTACGAGCACACACAAATAAAAAAACAAAAGGGTTGGAAAAAGTGATATTTCACCAAAAATCGTGTGCAAAGGGTTTTGACTCAATTTGGGAGAATTTTAGACAACTGTCAATATGTGAGTTTTTAATAACATACGAAGTTCTTGAGACTGGTATACGAGAAATGGAGCACATTATAACTTTTGTGATTCCCTCAACACCTCAAAAATAACAATCTCATTTGGTTTACAACACACAATACACATGAGTTATTTGAACTAAATTGTCGTAAAAAGCATCAAGTACATGAATTTATGATGCCATAAAGGTTCAAAAGTTGTTCATACGTGTTTACGAGCACACATGAATGAAAAAACAAATGGGTTGGAAAAAGTGATATTTCCCCAAAAATCGTGTGCTAGCAAGGGGTTTTGGCTCAATTTGGGAGAATTTTAGACGGCTGTCAATATGTGGGTTTTTAATGACAGAGAAAGTTCTTGAGACTGATATACGAGAAATGTAGCACATTATAACTTTTGCAATTCCTCCAACACCTCAAAAATTATAATCTCATTTGTTTTACGACACATAATACATGAGAGTCATTTGAACTGAATCGTCTGTAAAAACATTAAGTACATGAATTTATGGTGCTATAAAGGTTCAAAAGTTGTTAATAAGTACTTATGAGCACACACGAATGAAAAAAACACATGGGTTAGAAAAAATGATATTTCTCAAAAAATCGTGTGTTATAGCAAGGGGGTTTTGCCTCAATTTAGTGGAATTTTAGACTTCAGTCAATATGTGAGTTTTTAATGACAGACGAAGTTCTTGAGACTGGTATGCTAGAAATGGAACATATTATAACTTTTACGATTCTCTCAAATCCTCAAAAACAACAATCTCATTTGTTTTACGACACATAATACACGTGAGTTATTTGAAATGAATCGTCTGTAAAAATCATCAAGTACATGAATTTATAATGACATAAAGGTTCAAAAGTTGTTAATAGGTGTTTACGAGCACACACAAATGAAAAAACACAAGGGTTGGAAAAAGTGATATTTCTCAAAATATCGTGTGCTCTATCAAGGGGTTTTGGCTCAATTTACGGGGATTTTATGCTTCAGTCAATATTTGAGTTTTTAATGACAGACGAAGTTCTTGAGATTGGTATACGAGAATGGTGCACATTATACTTTTGTGATTCCCTCAACACCTCGAAAATAACAATCTCATTCACTTTACGAAATAATATACACGTGAGTCATTTGAACTGAATCGCCTGTAAAAAGCATGAAGTACATGAATATATAATGCCATAAAGGTTCAAAAGTAGTTAATAGGTGTTTACAAGCACACACGAATGAAAAAACTCATTGGTTGGAAAAAGTGATATTTTCCCAAAAATCGTGTGCTATAGCAAGGGTTTTTGGCTCAATTTGAGGAATTTTAAACGGCAGTCAATATATGAGTTTTTAATAACAGACGCAGTTCTTTAGACTAGAATACGAGAATGGAGTACATTATAACTCTTGTGATTCCCTCAACACTTCAAAAATAACAATCTCATTTGCTTTACGAGACATAATACACGTGAGTCATTTGAACTAAATCAACTGTAAAAAGCATCAAGTAGATGAATTTATGATGTCATAAAGGTTAAAAAGTTATTAGTAGGTGTTTACGAGCACACACGAATGAAAAAACAAATGGGTTGGAAAAAGTGATATTTTCCCAAAAATCGTGTATAGCAAGGGGTTTTGGCTTAATTTGGGGGGATTTTAGACGGCTGTCAATATGTGAGTTTTTAATGACATGCGAAGTTCTTGAGACTGGTATACGAGAATGGAGGACATTATAACTTTTGTGATTCTCTCAACACCTCGAAAATAATAATCTCATTCACTTTACGAAATAAGATACACGTGAGTCATTTGAACTGAATCGCCAGTAAAAAACATGAAGTACATGAATTTATGATGTCATAAAGGTTTAAAAATTGTTAATAGGTGTTTACGAGCACACACGAATGAAAAAACACATGGGTTAGAAAAAGTGATATTTCCCAAAACATCGTGTGCTATAGCAAGGGGTTTTGCCTCAATTTGGGAGAATTTTAGACTTCAGTCAATATGTGAGTTTTTAAAGACACACGAAATTCTTGAGACACTCTTAATACACACTCCTTACTTAATACACTATCTTCTAAATTTTTCATTTTAATATTAGACTAGATAAACATCTCCAAGTACCTAAAATATCTTTGTGCTAAAAAACCATGAAATATCCTATTAATATAAGTGATAATTAATATATACTGAATTTTTAAAAATATTTTCAGGTATTTGTTAGCATATTTTCTACAAGTTTCGTCAATAATTTTTAAAAATTTCAATTCGAAAGATCATTGGTCAATTGATTATTAAATTGAGAACTGTTGTTATAACTCCAACATCAATCAATAGTCGAACAAAATAAATTTTTAAAATTAAGATGTCTAAGTTTGCGCGCAGCTGTATTGTGCAATTTAGTTGATGTCTGTTTTTTTTTTTCATATAATAATTGATGTCTGTTTCGGTCATTTAACGTATTTATAGAATCTGATTTGAGATATTAAATAAGAGAGGTGTGTATTAAGTGGTTTATAGAATGTATATAAAATTTCTCATCAAATATTCTTCCGCAAGAACCACTGCAAATCTTATATGCGTCCAATTTTAATGGATTCCTTTGCATGCTTTTGATATTTGTCAATAATACTTATAGTGAGGGATTCTAGGTCCCTGTTTACCTATCTATACTATTATTAAGCAAATGAGTTTTCTTAGCCAAAACATGTGTGAAAATACAACTAAACCCTTACACCATAGATTATGGAAAAATATATTTTAATAAACAAAAGATAAAACAATAATAAACAAAATAATAATAAAAAAATAGAAAAAGATAACTGGAGAGAAGTTATCTTGCAGTTATTAATTCCTATCTACTATCTGCATTAACTTCCTACATGTCTTACCTTTCTAAAAAATAAAAAATAAAAACATTTTTACTAAGCAAAAAAAAAACACAAAAAAAATGTTTCACACGCATCGTGTGTGGCAATGCTAGTTACAAATTATAAAAACAAGAACTGACGGTACATTTATATACTGATACATAAACGTGAAGGTGAATAAAATACAATAGCATATAGTATGAAACTAGTTTACCAATATATAGACTCAATCTATATTAGAATCGAATGGAACTACTTTTCTTGTTTGAACATAGCTGAGAAATCACCATGATCCAGATCGAGAACTATATTTTGAGTAAGCTAGCTAGTTCCTTTTTGGTCTGACCTCAATCCCTTGAACAAGGAGACCAGTCTTATTCCTCCTAGTCTCACAACAAATCATTTCCAACTCCCCTTCCTCGTCTCCTTGACAGTAAAACTCACCCAGCTCCATCTCCAGCCACCCATCCGCCCTGCTTTCGTTTGGAAATTTAACTTCATTGATTTCAAAACTTCTTCTTCCAAGCTGTCTTTCAGAATAGAATTCTCTGTTTCTTTGGGGAACCAGAATGGCAGTGGGCTTAATGCCTTCAGTTATTTCCATCAAACCAGGACATTCATAATCAAAACCATAAGCTCTTGCACCAACTGTGACCACGGCAGGCCAGTCTAGTCCATAAGTGGCTTCAGTTAACTTGTACACCAGATAAGCTCTATACGTAGTGGATGGGGACAGCATGCGCATTTCAATTCTACCTCGAATTTCAAGCCACCATACAAAACGAAGCTCGGCCACCTCCTTAAACCTATTAGCCATATTCAAAGATGTATGCATTGTTGTATACAACAGTTAATATATATTCACATTTTCTTCCCAACAAAGTAACAAGTATAGTAAAATTCGTTGGCCTGATCAAATAACTACAAGTAAAAACGGTGAAAGATAAGCAAGGACCTGGACTCAGGCAGGGATTTCCATGTCCAATATTGAGGAGTACCTCCCCAAGCAATTCGAAGGCACTTTGCAGCTATCATATAGCACTTCTTCCCACTCCATTTGTCCAGTGAAAAGCTCTACGTACATATATGATGAAAATCGATTACATTAATCTGTCACCAGACTCAATAAGCAAATATATGCATATCTAACAAATGCAATAACAAGCTAGCTAAATGTCATCTAAAACAACATGATTCTAAAATCCAGGATGATCATATTTGTTGTATTATACCAAATCTAGCAATCACTACAACTCTGTACAATGCATATTGCCAGTACCAAATTTTTCATTCAGCTAACTATTACACACAGATAACTCGCTTGCTCCTTTACCTAAAGTAAAATCCATGAGTCATAACAATGTGGAACAACTGAAAACAGACCTAAGTGAACAACTGAAAACAGACCTAAGTGGACTATAGCTAGCAAAATTACCAAAATCATCCAAATGAACATTTTAATTACCATATTGCCGTCATCGATGAGGACGGGATTGTCACAAAGAGCCATGTAGAGCTCCTTCTTGGATTTTGGAGGGGAAGAGGAGAGGAAATTGGACGTGGAAAGGATCGTGTATGTCTCAGGCGGAACGAACTTGTCCCAAACGGCGTCGGATTCAGCGGCCGACCTTATATCCTTGGAAAGCGAGGCGAACCTGCCTGCATCTGGAGGACTGGTCAACGCGATCACGTTGGCTATGCAACCTTCCGGCAACGCTTGCAAATCCAACTGCGGCTGCTGCATCTCCATCGTAGGTGATTTAACCCTCTTCTTCTGAGTTCTCCGCTGTCTCATCATCAATGTCTTCTGACTTTTCAGACTTCTCTGTGCGCTGTGCCGGATTGTCATTGGAGAAATTATTAATATATACAAATTGAACGGGTTAGGGTTAGGGTTAGGGTTATAGGCTAATCTGGACTGTGATAGTTAGGCCCATAAATATATGTGAAGGGAACTCTTGAAGTCCTGGACCTTTTGGACTCTCCCATTATGTCTTGCTTCGCACGTTTTCTTATTTAAGACTACAAAACGGATCCGGATTCTCTCCTGACGGATCCACTCTTCATGAGATCTGGGCCGTCCAATTTTAACTCGACGGTCCAGATTGCTTTACAAGGAGTTGTGTGAATAGTAACAGAAAATTGTGAACAGTCATATTAAAATTAGACGGCCCAAATTGCTTTATGAGGAGATATGAAAAAAGAGATGAGGAGAGGATCCCATTTCCTACAGAACACCCTGTTTCGCATGCAGGGCGGGTATCCAAAGCTTTCAAGTTTTCAACAGACTGGTCCCGAGTAGGAGGTCCTCGTTAGAATGCTCAATGCTGTACGAGGATTGGAGGGTGGCTTTTCCCTTAGAATGTAACATTTCACTACTAGATTGTTCATTTTATTATACGTTATGAACATTGAAAATCAACTCTTCTTGCAATATGAACATTGAAAATCAATTGGAAGTACGTTATGACGATCATTTTGTTGCCTCAAGGATCAATCAGTTGGAATATTGTTATCAAACAGGAATACAGGATATTGAGGTTTCGACTATTCAGGAATAGTATTTATGCATTAACTCAAGAATTGGTACAATTAGATGTGATTTCAGCGCCTCAACAGCGGATACATAAGGTAAGACCTTTCACTCAATCAAAACTTGCAATTGGTTTCTGTCTTTAACCCATTACAATCAGGGTAACAAAACACTGAGCCTAGTAACTCGTAATTCAAGTGTCAGTGACTGGTACAAAAAATAAATTCTGGTTTCAAAAACCTTGTCAAATATTTGGATCTCTTACAGGACTTTATACATCTCAGAAAACATGCAAAACCTGGAAAAACCAGAAGAAAAACAATATATATATAAAAAATATTTAAAAAATCATTCAGTAAGCAAAGAAACATGTAAAAGAATCGAGAATGGTGGTGCAATGCAGGAAGTAAAGCTAAACAATTACATTAATTTATAGTCCAACTTTTTTAAGGATGTGCTTGCAAGAAAATCATGCGTAGTACATATAACATTAAACTAGAAAGAGAGAAGATGCCCTTACCTCAATGAAATTGTACAAGGGAAATGCATAGACCGAAATTGGCTTCTGACATCCTCAAAATCTGATTAGCCATAAGCAATTGATTTGCTAGTTGCTACACTTTACAACAACACTTAACTAGCTTCTGACCCAAATCTCTGCACCAAGAATTCATCTAGTTGACCCCAGTTTGGCGTACCAGATTCACTCATTTTATCAGAAGGCAACGAACGAATGCATCCAAGAATGTGCTTAACATCGCGACACAGCCTGGTAGACAGTGAAATGACTTGCTAAACTAAACAGGATAATAAGCACACACGCAGAGGGATCAATTTGAATGGGCATTACCTGTCCTTGGCTTGTGGTGTGATGATCTCTAAGCGGGAAAGAGCTTCTGAAATTTGTGAATGAAAAATTATAATCACTTGCCTGAAAAGTAGAAACAATATTAATCATTAGTTCATAGGACTGAGTTTCACAACCAGTTACATAAATAGACTCATGGTCTAAATGAGTGCTCAGAAAGGAAAAAGAACAGATATTATATGGAAGGGCCACCACAATTAGTTGTATTCAAGAGTTTATTTCCACATACTTCAGCTAGGATTAAAAACTCACACGTTCTGAATAGAAATTACTAGATACAGAGGCAAAGATAAAAGGTATTACAAGTATCCAGAATCTTGACTATATTGTGCATTGTAAAGATGAGACAAACCTGAAAATTGCTTGAACATCAACCTCATGTAAAGTTCGAGTTAGAACACGTTGCAAGTATCCAACTTCCTGGCAATGAGTTGGTGAGGCCATAACAACCATGTAAGACAAAGACATTGCTGAAAACCAATACTTATTAGAGATGGGTCAGTATGACATTTACCTTGGTAAGTGATCGAGCAAACTGACTAGGCTGGGGGTCAGCATCTTCTGGTCTATTCCAGCTCTCTACAATTTGAGGCAACCCACGTAGATGAACCAATAACCTTTCTCTCATGATCTGAACCAGCTTTGTATGTATTTCATCCCTATGAACCTTATAATCCTGTTTTCAATTGAAAATCAAGCCATAAGTGAGCATAACAACAAAGTGTGTATATACCTCAAATATTATATATTAGAGGATAGGTCACAAACAGACATACTAGCACAATAATAAAGAAACTACAACTCTTGATTGTCGTCTTTGCCTTGCAAAGAAAAGATAGTTTATTAGTGAGACAATACAAACGGTACAAACATTTTTTTTTCCTTCCTTATTTCCTTTACTGAGAGTTATCATCAACTTCATCACGCAATTTAGAAGTCTCTTCGATCATAAAACAGTGATAAATTTCTGCTTCTTATGTGTATACAGCATAAAGAAGCATGTGAAATTTTCATAGTGTACAACACTTCCTAACTTGGTTTCCAAAACTATTGAGAAAGAAAATACAGGTAATACTATGCGAACTGAAATAAAAAATGTGGAACCAGGTCGATATTGCTTCATGATTTAAGAGGACAAACCTGAGCGACTCGATCAATTTCAGATAGCAACATTGCCTTTCTTGTCTCAGGTACTTTCAGAAATAGAATTTGCCTGAGTTCTTGAAGCAAATAAAATAAATAAAGTCAGCATATTCAAACAAAAGCTCCATGGTGAAAACAGAAATAAATCTAGATAATACATATAGTATGCCTGAAGAGTAAACTATATTACATCTTTATGTGGAAACTACGCATGGCTTGAAGATATAACAAATGGTCTATGGTACAATAATGCATATCACAGAAATTAAAAACATCAAAGTGAATGCACGTTATCAATATAGGCTCCCAAGTCTCAGGTAATAGCAATAAGTCATAATCACCTACCGGGAAAAATAGCATATGTAAAACTGATGACTTGACTTGCCAAGGCCAAGTGTTTAGAAGTGATCGACTTCAGACCAGATACCTGCAATAATACATATGATCTGGTTAGTAGTTAGTACATATCAGAAGTAACCTAAAGATAAGAAACATATGCAGTATTTTACTATAAAATATGAACAATGAAAATGATCAAGGTGACTAATAAGGTACTACAAAATCAAGAGAAGAATTCTCTAATAGTTAAAAGGATTGCTGGGTTGAAGACTTATTGATTCTTAAAAAGAACAATACATAAAATAAGGAAATCCTGCATGACCATACTCAACTATCTATGTGACAGTTTCATTAAAGTATACTGGAAGCGCATATAACTGTTTTCTGTAGAAAGTTACCTGCATGGCACCAGCACCAAGAACAAGCTGACATGTTCTTGTATTGAAAAATTTCAAAATTTCAACTATACGATGAACAACTTCTGAGGACAATACTGGAAAAAAATTGTTCATATCAATGTACTCTGACAACATCTTTGTCAACATCAGGCCACTGGAGATAAAAGTTGAAGGAACATGGAGTTAGCAACTTATACAACAGAATGAAACTCTAAGTACTGCATTGGCCATACAAAAAACACAGTATCGACAGAGATTTCGCAGGAATGAGATGGGTAGATTTAAGAAAAAGAAGAAATTAAAACAGAGTTAAAAGGAAACTAACCAGTTTACCATGTGAAAACCAACACCTTTGTACGATAGGGTTTGGGAAGTTGATTTTCCCCTCTCCTTCACGTTGCTGTGGTTGTTGTGAGTCACAGAATTGGTAACATCAGCCTTATTCTTTATAGCTCCATCAGCAGAGGTAGACTTACTCTTTCCAGTTATATCCGTCGATAATTCAGTTGAATCAGTTCGCTGAATATGCTTTTCTGTAATTGAGGGTCCTGTATCCACCGAATCTGAACTGTTGTTGCTTCTGGCCAGCTCAGTGTAGCTTGTTTCTGAACTACTATGTATAGCATCCAGGTTCTCCATTACCAATGTTTCAGAACAAAATAATGAATCGACAATAACCTGAAATTCATCAGGAACATCTACTTCCACCCACGTTTCTTGGTCTAGAACTGCCTTAATCTTCGTCATCTGCAAATTCCAAGACGCAAAGCTAATCTTAAAGTACCATACCAGGTGAAACTGAAATTATATACAAGTAAGGACAATTCGAACTAACTCGTGATTCATGCTGAAAGTCGAGGAAGGCTTTGGCCTGTGACTGTAGTGTTCCTCTAATGCTAAATCCCGGCCTTCCCCCTACCTGCATATGTTGGAGAAAATTGAGATGCACAACACATTGTCCAATAATAACACTAAAAACCAAAATGGAAGAGGCAACAAAAGGAACGGAAAATGAACAAAAAAAGTATCAAAAATATTACCTTCTCAGTAGCAGTTATAAACTCTTGCGTGATATTATATATGCTTAAAAAATCCTGTAATCTCAACTTCGGATGAAGAAGAGCACGAACCCCAAGTAGCTTTGCCCATCTTCCCTGAGCAGCATCACATGCTGCAACAACGGCTTCTGTGTTTTCTCGTAACACATCGGCTCTGTTTAGAATCATTGTTTCAGAATAAGGTATAACTTTGGGAAAATTTCAATATTCAAAATATCAAAACCAAACCTTCAGATGGAACACATGACAGAATAAAACAGCCATTTATAATTTTGACAACACTTGTGATGGACAACACTTTTGATGGTATTCTAAAATCTAGACCCATATTGAAACCACCATCCCTTAGGTGAGCACTATCATTATTCTTAAATAACTTGGAGCATAAATCATAGTCTACTTTTAGAATCATAAGTATTTGTTAATGATATATCAAAATGAGGTTTTTTATTCTGAGAACTTTCAGGAGTACAAGTCTAAACAAGACTGAAGCTAAGAACTAACATGATCAAGAGACCAGACTTCACCTAAAATTCTTAGATGTAGTAGGACTTGTTGCATCATTGGCTTTTCCTTGGAAAGAGAGGGCCTTTGCACCAACTCTCGGAGATGAATACGACATAAGCAAACCTCCTTGGCCATCACTTTCTTGAGCTGTTTCTGCAGCCTCAACACCAATTGCAAGTGCAGCAGCTACTGAATCGGATGCATAGTGTCCATCAAGGTTGCACATAATCCACTCAATAGCCTTCTTCACTTCAGCAGACCGAACTAGATGTGCCTGCATTCACTAAAATAAATCATATGACATCACTCAAATAGTGATTTATGCTGAAAAAAGTAGGAGCAAAATTTGAAGAAAATCACTCAGTTAATATATTCCCATCTGTTTAGTTGTACAAAACAAAACTGTCAACCTAAAAAGATTATATTTATGTGCAGCCTGTGGATTTGACGGCAATCACCACAACAGACTGTCTCTAATATTCCCAAAGAATTTAACTACTAGACTCAAAATTTAAACTAAGTCAATGATTTTGATATAGGGTTAAGATAAATCAACAGGTTCTTAATAACTGAGGCCAATGACAGAATAAAGACACATACATCAAAGCAAGAGCTCCAGGATATAAATAAGAAAGAAAATCTGAAGGGCTTCTACTTTGCCAATTTTGTTAAAATTACAAAAGCAGGTTATTCTAGTCCTGTAAATAAACAAAGCATCTCTTCAAGAAACATAATAAAGGTTGAGGGGTTACGTCTATGAAGTAGCAGCTACAATAGTAATTATTTGAACTCGATAATGGGGTTCCGAATTGAATAGTTTGCAGAACCCAGCTAAATCAATTTATATCCCTAATTGTGGTCATTTATAAACAGAAAGTACACTAGAAAACCAACAAACAAATTATAGCCATTCCAACCCAAAAGGCAAATATAGAAAAAGTTAGGCAAGCATAGTCTAGTACACATACCCTCACAATCAGAAAAATAGCACTTAGAAGTTGAACAAAGCTTTCAGACGACAGGCTCCTCAATTTTCTTGCAAGTGATGCACCAATACCTGCATCACCAAGTGTTCAAAAGTTAATGAAAAGTACATCATAAAAAGCAAAGAAAAAAAATGCCCCTGTATCATGCAAATTTTCAGCCTTTTACATACAAGAACAAAATCTGACCACAACAAAAACATAATGAGTTTATCACTAATAATTATATCAGCATCCACTTATCTTGTGACAAGAATGTTTTCAATCATATGAGAAGTAAAGAAACAATATAACAGATTTCTCACCGTCTGCATCTGAAACCCGCTCTCCAGGTGTAAAATCGGATTCCAGAGGTCGGGAAACAAGAATGGGAAGCAGCTCTGCAACTGCATTCTTAATAGCATTCTTCATATCAGCCGTAAGTTGGTCACGGTATAGCCTCAACACAGAGGGGAGCTTAGCCTGAAAGAGAAAAGAATACCATCAGACATAAGAAAGACAGAAAAAAAGAGCAAAAAGAAAACATGAAAATGCACATGCAAAACTTAGAGTTGAATCCAAACACTGGGGTGAAGATTATTCCATCATAATGTTCTTTCAAGTCCCACAAAGCTACCCATATTATGTGCTCCATATAAATTACAATAACTATACAACACCAATTTCCAATATCAGAACATAAAGTTCATTAACTCTCCTTTCTTTCTTCAACTCTCTGGTTTCCAAACAGTGGATACTATTATGATGTAATTATTCTTAGGTAAATAACCACAAATACTCACTGTTCTAAGCAATCCAATGATGATAGGAAGAAGACGATCTTGATAATTGGAGGTTTCTTCATCGTCCACCTTAACCTGACAGTAACAATGTAAGAGTAATCAGTTCACATCTAAGATTCTTCCACCGGCTACTGAAATTTAAATAAAAGAAAAGGACTTTAAACAGAAGCAGCCACATGGCACAGACACATGCAGACCCTTAACTATGAAGTTTTTGGAAGCCACTCTACGGCGTCGTTTTTTTAATGGTATACCGTATATAAGATTGGGGTTGTGAAAATTTGATGAGTGCATTGTGACACTTTAAAGATTACTTGGTTAATTGCGAGACAAAGAGTTGAGTTTTGACTCTCATGCTAAACCAAAAATAAACTACTTTCAGACAGTGAATAAGCAATCGTAATTGAGCTTACTTCACCATCTTCCCCATTCATGAGTATGGATGCTCTTGCTTTTGCTCTAGATATAACTATAGTGTCTGTATCTCCAGCATCATGTATTGAAGCACGCATAAAGTCTGCGGAAAGAATGCTACAAGAATAAATTTAATAAGTTACTATAGACATGTCTCATAGCAGCTATTTCCATCTCAAAGAAAGACTGTTTATTCAGGTAAAAAGAAAGCAATATTTTCATCACACTCAATTAGCATTGCATGTTTATTTAAATTGTCAAATTGCAAAACAACACAATCAATTTCCCTTGAGAAGAGAACAATATTTTGTTGAGTTAAGATTCTCAGGAGATAGAAGTTTGATGACTACCAACTATTGTCCAATCAAAGCAACAGCCAGAGTCATTTATTTCATAACTAATGCCACCACTAAT
The DNA here is from genome assembly GCA_963682095.1 of Potentilla sterilis. NCBI lineage: Eukaryota > Viridiplantae > Streptophyta > Magnoliopsida > Rosales > Rosaceae > Potentilla > Potentilla sterilis. The sequence continues at coordinate 582,456 of OY821756.1, read as the reverse complement.
GGAAAGTACCTGTTTATGGAGTCAATTGAAGCTGCAACACGATCCCTGAGGTGATGAAAGCAATGTAGACCAGTAAGTTCATCCCCGTCCTATCACACAAATAGAAACATCAATAAAATGAACATGAAACTGTAGTCCAGTTTACTGTTTCTTTTCAATCACTTCAAGTGGGGGCAGATAAATCAAACCACAAATAATTAATACCAGCAAATGTTGCAGGTCATCTGTGACATCCAAAGCTCCAGCACAATCTGCAGAGGCAACAAGCTGTACAATAGAAAGAAAAAAAAGTATATCAGCTTATATCAAAGAAAGTGGCTGCCTATAGTTGTAAGTCGTAACTGTACAAATTACAATGCAACCAAGTTAGGGTATGTTACAGATTATAAAGAGAAGGAATGCCACCAATTATTCATCAAGATCTCAGCAACACGATTTACCATACCCACTTATATTTTGGGAGTATAATTATGCCCTTGCTCATGATCATGGTTTAAATGGATCCATTTTATTGGATAACGTAACATACTTCCGTTGATTGAGTCTTAGTAAGGGACATATCATCGGTGCATTCGGCTGTTACTGGTATACGCCAACTAGCAAGAAGTCTTATGTAGGAGCTACTTTTGGATGATCGGAATGACCAATACGAAAGCTATAGAGGTCTAAACTACGAGGCTGCATGAGGTCTAACATACCTAAACATAACCAATTGCCATTATATAGTGCCACTATCATTAGTAATCCTAAGCATAAGGTTCTACCTAAGATTGTAAACAGTAACAGCAACTCAAGAATTCTACACTACACAGCTGACAGTTCCCATAAACATACAAAAATCGGCACGCATTACTAAACCGAAGTTATTAAAGCGAAGGAAAGAGCAATGTAATACCAGTTTGAGCGCAGAAAGAGCTTGATTGACATATAGAATGAGCCTCAGTTTGTGCTGAAGAGCCAGCAGATTACTCCTGGTGACATTGAGGTCCTGAATCTGCCTAGCAGAGTCCACCAAATCCACATCCAACAGCGAAATGGTCTCCTTGAGCTCCCGAATCCGATTGCATCCCTCCACAATCTTCACATTCAGGTCCTGCAGCTGTCCCTGAGCCTCGAAGAACGAGTTGGATCGGAGCGAGATCTCCTTCACCAGGTGAAGCTCCACCACATCCAAATAATGCGATAGCTTCTCCTGAAGGATTAGATTCTCCGACACGCCGGAGAACGGACACGCCGACCGGAATGTTGCGCCGTCTTCCAAAGCGAAGTCCTCCTTGAAATAGAGCGCCGGGACTTCGCGGAGGCAGGCGACGAGAGCCTCGCCCTGGCCGCCGATGGAGTCGAGGTCGAGATTCTCCTTCTTGACGTGGTTGAGAATGTCCTCGAAGCGGTTGTAGTGGTCGGAGATGGAGGTGACGTAGGGTTGGAAGTCGGATCGGGTCAGGGAGTCGGCGGCGGATTTAGAGAGGAGGGGGAGGAATTCGGGAGGCGCGACGGAGGCGGTGGAGGACCACCAGGCGGACCAGGAGGACGAGTCGGAGGCATTCGGGTTGTTGAGGATGGACGCGAGGCTCTGGCTCGTGCTGGAGCTGGAGCTCGGGTCGGACATGGAGTTGGATCGGGTGTTGGCCATGCTCACCGTTCTCTTATTAGAACCATTGCTGCTGCTGCTGCTGCTGCTGCTCATGTATTAGGAGGGGAGCGAGTTAGGGCTGAGTTGACTCGGAGCGAGTCGGATGAACCTCGCTGGGTTGGTGATGAGGAAAATGTGAGGGTGGATCTGGGAATCGGAGTGTGATCGTGAATCTGTGGAGAGGGAGAAGAAGAAAAGAAAAGAAGAAGAAAGAAGAACCTGGAGGGTGGGTGTTGAGAGCCACCGTAAAGAACCCAGCTAATCTGTTGAGTGCCACCGTAAAGAACCCAGCTAACCTTGATCACGTGTAATCAAGTAGTATCATGTGCTGATCACGTGTATTCAGATGTAGGATCCTAGTCCCTTAGAGCATCCGCACCCATGAAAACGTCTTGCTCAAACACCTGGTGGGCCCAGGAGCAAATTTTGCTCAAGCAAATGGAAATCAAATTTTGCTCCACCCAAATCGATTTTTTCACACACCCATTAACAATTTGCTTGAGCAACTCAGTTTTGTCTTGTTGTGAAATGATTAAATTTTTTTTTACCGGATAGATTAACCACCAATAATAATGTGTCACGTATCATTATCGACTCGATATTATCCAAGATTTTCGATAAGCTTTCCGATTAATAGATAATTGACACGTTAGTATATGCCTTGAACTAGTCATCTGGTGGCGCTGACAGAGGAGGGGATCTCGCTGCCCGGTCAGCGAGTCGGGGTCCAGGGGCGACGCGCCCTGGTTTTGGGGGCGCAACGTGACCCCCGATGGGGGTTCAGGGGCAACGCCCCCGAGGCCCACGATATCTGTTATGTTGGGGTAGGTTTTCCTTTTGGGTTATTATGTGCTTTTGAATCCGTTTAAGTTTAATTATTAAGCTTGTGTTCAATTTAAGTATGTGTGTTAATTTTAATATGTATTTCTATTTCATCTTAATAAATAAATTTTTTATTTCTCGAACAAATTGGTGTAAGTTGATTAAAAATTGAAGTAGTATTTATAAGAAAATTTTTGGGAGAGTTTTGAAATTTTTGGGATTTTTTTACTATTTTTTTTGTTTATTTCCGTTCTGATCAAATTGTAGCCGTTGTCTTTGAATTCTGACCGTCGGATCAAAATTTCAGATTGAAATGGAAGGCCCAGATTGAGTTGCCCGTTTTTTTTGACCGGTCAGACTGCCACGTGGCAGCCTGACATTGGCTCATTTTAAAAAGGTTACTGTTCATCTTCTTCCCCATTTTTTCCCGCCGTTTTCTGCCGTATCTTCCCGACTTCCGTTCGCCGCCGTCCGGCCACTCCAGCCGACGTGCCACCCACCAAAATGATGGGCTCAAGGTGCTCTTTCATTTGGGACCAGTCTCAGGGGCATTTTCTTGATGTGGGAGGTGCAGCAAATCTCGGGAGCCACGGCCACCGTCGAGTGCGGCGCTCGGCTTCACCTCCGGTTCGTGCTAGTGCTCGAACGTGCCGACCCAAGCTTTTGTGCCTCTCCAACGTCCGAAAAGCCAAAGAAAACGGAGCCCGGCCCCACCAGCTGCTCGAGCAAGCATCGGAGCAAACTTTGCTCGAGCCTTCGCTCGAGCAGTTTGACTCGTTGACTGCTCGGCATCTTGCTCGCCGTTTTCGACCCCGGTGCGTGCTGTTTGAGCACCTTGCTCGAGCACCTTGGCCGGCCCCACCAGCTGCTCGTGCTCTTGCTCGGCATCTTGCTCGCCGGTGCAGATGCTCTTATATAACCGGTTGTGTGCTCCTTGATTAGGCTATGAATGAAAAGTCTTGTTTTCCTTTTTCCTTTGCATTTCTTTCTTTCCGTTTTCTCTTTTGAATCCCGGGTCTCAACAACTGGTATCCAGAGCCAGGTTGATGCCCAGAAACCTGCAAACCCAAATGCCATCTATGCCTTTTTCATCGGCGCTCGTCGACCCGCCACCACCCCCACCACCTTCCAACAGCAACCTAACATCCTCATCCCAAACACCAACAGAGACCCAATTCGCAAACTTTCAAAACACAATCGAGTTCTTACAAAACCAAAATGAGGATTTGCACCTCTCCATGAACGACCTCGCCCGGAACCTCACTCAATCTCAATCAACCTTTGAGACCAAGTTAGCCCACACACTCAACCAAGCCCAGTCCTCCTTTGAAAACAAAATCGCAGCTCAAATTGCTGCTTTGCAGAGCACAGTCATCGCAGCAGCTGCCGACAAAGCTCCTCCACCACCAACACCTACCCAGGACCAACTTCCAACACACCAGCTCCAATTCGGTATACTGAACAATACATCCCACCACCCACCCATCGGAGACACCTCGGTTCCCTGGCTGTCTTACCCAACCCACACAACATCCTTAATGCTCACATCTCCCCTTTCAAGTCCAGCAATATACTCCACCCCCCCAACCATCACCACTACCCAAACTCCACAACAACCATTCACCAGCATCAATACCACCATTCCAGCAACCTTGACACAAACTCCACCCACCCAAACACAACAACTATTTCAACACCAACGATTTCACGAAAACCAGGGATACAAAGTACCAAAGGTAGACTTACCTCGTTTCAACGGTGATGATGTACTAGGCTGGATGGCCATGGCCGAGCGCTACTTGCGTCTCCACAATGTCCCCTTGCACGAACGGATCTCCATAGTCGCCTTACATTTTGGACCTGATGCTTCAGTATGGATGAACTCGTTCGAACAGCGCAACCCCTGTCCAACGTGGAATCAATTTGTTCTTGAGTTTTTGGAGCACTTCGGAGCGAGCACGAGCTGCGATTTCAAGGCACAACTGTCCCACTTACAGCAACGACAATCCGTGGAGGAATTTATCACCGATTTTACCAAGTTGTCATGTAGAGCAGCAGACTGGTCCGACGCCGATCTCATTCCGATGTTCTGCGGCGGACTCCGGTCAGACCTCAGAAATGCAGTGTTGGCACTGGAACCACGCTCCTTGTCCCATGCGCAACGGCTTGCACGGCGGTTTGAAGCGATGCAAAAGGACACCCAACATTTTGCTTTTCGTCCTGCAAAACCGACTTGGCAGTCTGGACACCGCTACACAGCTGTCCCCAATCAGGCTCCACATAATTCAAACACAACTCAGGACCACACGACAACTGTGCAAACCACGAATAGACCCACCCTCCCGTACAAATCAAACACCTCCAACCCGATCCGAACGTGGTCCAAGGCAGAGCAACGTGACCGCAGGGAACGTGGCCTGTGCTACACTTGTGATGAGCCATATTCCAAATATCACACTTGCAAGAAGCCCTTTATGGCCATCATGGAGCCATTCACCATTGAAGAACAACAAGAATTTCATGACGCCCAACCCCATTTGGAGGAACCAACGATAGAAAACGAGGAGTTCTTACCGTTACATGCTATCTCCAACTCGACCCTCAGTGAGGTGATGCGATTGCCTGGGTCAATCCAGGGAACACCAATTAGAGTCTTCATCGATTGTGGCTCTGCATCCAATTTTCTCAACCCAGCGATAGCAGAAAAATTGGGTCTAAAAGTCCACCACGACTGCAAAGTGCGATATACATCGGCATCGGGACATGACTTACAACCGATCGGTAGGGTCAAAGCAGTAACAGTGCAACTGCAAGAATATTCCTTCACGGATGACTTCCTCTTACTTCCGGTGGCCGAATGTGATCTGGTACTGGGCGCCCCATGGCTGAGCACTTTGGGCTTTATCGGGCTGCATTTTGCAGAAAAAGTGATGATATTCTTCCAGCACAATCGGTGCTTTGTGCTAAACGGCTGCAACCCGGAACAAACCAACCCAGACGCCACAAGCATCCTAGCCTTGCTGGAAAACGGCCAAGCATGGTCCCCCAACCCCGTCCCAGAACCAATGACTCAACACCCACCACGTGTGCAACAACTTTTGGACCAATTCCAAGAACTGTTCCACACACCCTCGGGACTTCCTCCGAAAAGAGCCACTGACCACAAAATCATACTCCAGCCCAATACAGGCCCAATCAAATCTCGCCCATACAGATATGCCCACTCACAGAAAAACGAAATTGAAGCCCAAGTATCCGAAATGCTTAAACAGGGTATCATACGTCGAAGCACAAGCCCATTCTCTTCCCCGGTGCTCCTAGTAAAGAAAAAAGAGGGCACATGGCGATTCTGTGTGGACTACCGAGGGTTGAACGCCGTGACGGTAAAGGATCGATTTCCAATTCCGGCGGTGGACGAGCTTTTGGACGAACTCCACGGGGCCAAATACTTCACTAAATTGGACCTTCGTTCGGGGTATCACCAAATACGGATGAATGAAGCCGACATTGGGAAGACGGCTTTCCGGACACACGATGGACACTACGAATTCTTGGTCATGCCATTTGGGCTCTCCAATGCTCTATCCACTTTCCAAGCGGAAATGAACAAGTTACTCAAGGTTCTACTTCGTAAGTGTGTTTTGGTATTTTTTGATGATATCTTAATTTTCAGCCCCAACTTTAACACACATATGGCGCACATTGAAGAGGTTTTTAACATATTAAGGTCTAACAAATTCTACCTTAAACTCTCAAAGTGTTCATTTGCTCAAAGAACAATAGCCTACTTGGGCCACATAATTTCTGAACAGGGAGTAGCCATGGACCCAGCCAAGGTACAGACTATTATTGATTGGCCTCGGCCCAAAACCCCTAAAGAGTTAAGAGGCTATCTGGGGCTTGCGGGATATTACAGGAGATTTGTCCCAGGTTTTGGCTCCATAGCTCAACCTCTCCACAACATGTTGAAGTCAGACAATTTCACTTGGACAACAGAGGCCTTAACTGCATTCGACACCTTGAAGGGTGCGATCACTTCAGCCCCAGTGCTTGCCCTACCAGACTTCAACAAACCGTTTGTGATTGAGACAGACGCAAGTGGCCAAGGAATCAGAGCTGTCCTAAGTCAGGAAAGACACCCGATTGCGTTTCTCAGTAAGTACTTGTCGCCAAAACACCAAGCTATGTCCACTTATGATCGCGAGATGTTCGCAATCATGTTTGCCGTTGACAAATGGCGACCCTACCTTCTTGGAAATTCCTTCAAGATTCTCACTGATCATCAAACTCTGAAATACTTGATGGATCAGCAGGTATCGACCCCTGCACAGCACAAATGGGTCGCCAAGCTATTAGGTTACAACTACACCATCGAGTACAAGGCAGGCAAGACAAACACAGTACCTGATTTGCTATCCAGGAAACATGAACTCTGCGCCATTTACACTGCCTCAGCCCCTATATTCGATGGTATTGCACTTATTGACAAGGCCTGTCAAAACGATCCTGAAACACAGACAATCATCCAAGGGGTGCTCAGTAAAGAGGACAAATACAAGAATTACAAACTAGAACAAGGTAGACTGTGGTACAAGAAACGGATTTATGTACCAGCTACATCAGAGTGGCGCCCTAAGCTTCTTCATGAATTCCACAGTTCCCTACAAGCTGGTCATTCAGGCTACATTCGAACATTGGGGCGACTATCCAGAAATTTCAAGTGGCCGGGAATGAGGAAAGATGTCAAGTTATTTGTGGCTTCGTGTGACATATGTCAACGCCAAAAATATGAGTCCATCCATCCCCCAGGACTATTGCAACCACTACCAATTCCAGCACAAGTATGGGAAGATATCTCCATGGATTTTGTAGAAGGGCTACCAAACTCAAAGGGTTACAATGCAATCATGGTTGTGGTCGACCGTTTATCCAAGTTCGCTCATTTCATCCCGGTAACTCACCCATTCACAGCTCCTCACATTGCTGACACATTCATGCGCACCATATTCAAACTACATGGCATGCCAAAGAGAATTGTAAGTGACAGAGACCCTATCTTCCTATCCAATTTCTGGCTCAGTTTTTTCAAACTACAAGGAACAAACCTGTGTCACAGCTCTGCTTACCACCCACAATCGGATGGCCAAACTGAGGTGGTCAATCGTGCCCTCGAACAATACATACGCTCCTTCATTGCAGACAAGCCCTCAGACTGGTCCAATCTTCTACACTGGGCAGAATGGTGGAACAACACAACTTATCACTCCACAATCCGAATGTCCCCCTTCCAGGCACTTTATGGATTTGCCCCACCCACAGTGGAAACATACTTACCAGGAACGACCAAAATCGCAGCTGTAGACACCTCCCTTCAAGCTAGAGACTCACTACTCTCTACACTGAAATTACACATGCAGGAGGCACAAAACAGGATGAGACAAATGGCAAACAAGAAGCGAACAGAGCGGGAATTCAATGAAGGTGATTGGGTATACTTACGCCTGCAACCATACCGGCAGAAGAGTCTGTCCAAACGACCAACACACAAACTGACTGCTCGCTACTTCGGCCCATTCAAAATCAATCAACGCATCGGCAAAGTTGCCTATCGGCTGGAGCTGCCTCCAAATTCAAGAATCCATCCAGTCTTCCATGTCTCACTTCTCAAGAAGCGAATTGGCGATACTATTCCGGTGTCGGGCACTCTTCCCCAATTCGACCAACATGGCGAAATACTCTGGCAACCAGAAAGAATACTGGATATGGGATCACGAACAACAAAAGGCAGAGTGGTCACAACATGGTTGGTGAAATGGAAAGGATTACCAGAGGAGGACGCCACATGGGAAGAAGCCCACTACCTTGCAGCTAAGTACCCGGCTTTTTGCACCTCAGGAGAGGCTGCATCTGATGGGGGGGGTACTTGTTGAGAGCCACCGTAAAGAACCCAGCTAATCTGTTGAGTGCCACCGTAAAGAACCCAGCTAACCTTGATCACGTGTAATCAAGTAGTATCATGTGCTGATCACGTGTATTCAGATGTAGGATCCTAGTCCCTTATATAACCGGTTGTGTGCTCCTTGATTAGGCTATGAATGAAAAGTCTTGTTTTCCTTTTTCCTTTGCATTTCTTTCTTTCCGTTTTCTCTTTTGAATCCCGGGTCTCAACAGTGGGCAAGTTAGTGATGATGCCCGATATACAACCGGGTTGACCCGATTCAAGCCCAATATGTTTAGTTGAGGAGTGAACTAAGCGATCCCTCATTTTTTATTACATTTTTATACCTCTATTGATCAATTACTCGATTTATATACATAAATCATTCATATAAATTTTTAACCATAATGATGATCATTAAGGCGTCTAATTAGATAAAATTAATAGATGAAAGACATATGTCAAATTTGAACCGTTTATGATTTTATTTGTAAAGTACAATTTTGAATGCTCTAACGATTATCAAATGGGATGAAAATTTTCAAGTATAATTTAATCATATAAATATGAAAGTTGAACGGTGGATATGTTAATATATGATCGAAAAGTAGATTAATTGATCGATCCTTAAAATGACCAGAATGAGAAATCCCTCATTGAAAGGGAACTGCTAGTTATATTACTTCTAAATGTACCCAATAAATATCTAACAATATTTTTTATGACAGTTTTAACCCAATTTCAATGTATTAAACTGTCGTTCGTGCTTTTAAAGAGTACATCAAATCGTAATGATTCTGGATAAAAATATTAACTATATGCCCGATGAATTAACATGGAAATACAATTGTAAGAAAATATGATAGTTCAATCATATGGTTATAAGTTTAGCTAATAGATAGCGTAACTAAAGAAAATCATGGCCCCATGTGTGTTGGAGGACTCTTAGTACTCCCACTTATATTTTCTTCCTCGATCTTTTTCTCTATCTTTATGAAATTTCATCATTCATATTGTCATTTTGTTATTAGAATTTTTGGTTTTTGTTCGTCAGTTGAATGCAAAATCTTTGAATAAATTTTTAGGCACTAAAGAAAAATAATGGTTTAACATCAACCATATTATTTCATCTCCAACCCAACAGATTTTTCAATATGACAGTAGAAGGTCTCTACTCTCTAGTTTCACCTCAATTGCCAGAGAGCTGCATTGTCATCCAGGAACATAAGGGCATCAAAAGAGGTCTGCCTCATAATGAATACAGTTCCACACCATTTCATACCCTTCTCCCCAAGGTAATGGAATTCATTTATCTAGCAATGACTTCGAGCTCTCTAAAAAGCCCCTGAAGCTTCGACTGAGATTTAGCAATCTCATCCCGAATTGTAATCAAACCTTTGAGAGGCATGTTGTAAAACAACACCGTTTCGGCAAGTAAACCGATACGTAAAAACTACTTATACAAAAAATAATAAACAGATGCGTTTTGAATCGTAAACAAGAAAAATTAGTCAAGAAACTACGACGAAATCGAAATTCATAAATCGAAAGAGGATCATGGATCCTAAACACAGTGAAAGGAAGTCGTTTCAAAGAGCCTAAACACAGTGAGTCAACGTCGTTTCAGAGATCCCAACACAGTGAAACAATGCCGTTTCAGAGATCCTAACTCAGTGATACAACGTCGTTTCAAAGATTCTAATTCAGTGAAACGATGCCGTTTCAAATATCCTAACTCAGTGATCAAAGAAACGCATAATCAAAAAAGCATAATTGAGTTCTTGTAAAATGCAAAGATCTATTTATGTATATCATGTCCGAATCAAAATCAGAATGTAGACAGACAAAACGACATCATTTGAGATCATACGTCATTTCTTTTTTCGTTTTTTTTAAATACTCTCTGACCAGCATTTACCAAAAAAAAAAATATCTATACTTTTTTTTTACTATTAAATATTAATTTTTTATTAAAGATACAATAAAAAAAATCTCATTCAAGCTAATAGTTTCGTAGAAGTGATGCACTAAACTAATGAAACTGAAACTCTTTGTTCTTTTTCTCACGACATTTACAATTATAAACAAGGCTAAACAAATCATATAATCAAGTTAAACAATAGAAAACAAACAAAAACAAATCATATAGTAACTGTCAATTGATGAACTATTACTATAGAAGTGATGCACTAAACTAATGAAACTGAAACTCTTCATTCTTTTTGTTGCTTTTCTCACGATATTTACAATTATAAACAAGACTAAACAAATCATATAATCAAATTAAACAATAGAAAACAAACAAAAACAAATCATATAGTAACTGTCAATTGATGAACTATTACTATATGATTTATTTTTTTTTATTTTCTATTGCTCAATTTGATTATATAATTTGTTTAACCTTGTTTATAATTGTAAATATCGTGAGAAAAGCAACAACAAAAAAAACTAAGAGTTTCAGTCTACTTAAAAGCTAATTTATTTGATCTTCCTGATCGTTTTCTCTCTCGCTTTAAACGCTCCACCACTGTCTCGGAAGAAGGATAAACAATGTTGCAACTTCAATTTGGGGTCCTATAGCCTGGTCTGAGGTTTGCTCCCCCAAACCTTGTAGTGGTTTAGGAGTCATAGTTTCATTTGTGCCGAGGGAGAATCGGACTACTCTTTGTCATACATTATCAGATATAATTTGTTTAGTTTAGTAGAAAACTGTGCCAGAACTCTGCATAGGTATTACACATACACGCAACAGTTTACACCTCTAAACCTCTTCATTGCAACTCAAACATGACTATATAACATAGTAGATCTGCCAGTACAAAACAACCATATTTTCTTTCGAATTCCACAAGCATTTGATTGCACTTAGACATTGCTGTTGACTTTAGCTTGAAGATGAAAGAAATCAATATGGAGCATGAGTTAGTAATCATCTTTGCTTTCACTTTTCTTGATCTTCAAACAAATCTTCAGGGGGGTCATAAACAATCATATCTGGAAATAACTCCAAGAAGTCAGCTTTCACCTTTTCCCGCAATTCTGGGTATGGAAGAAGCCCTTTCAATATAACTCTAAATGCCAGTGATATAGGGGGTTCAGGAGATCTTCTCATTTCATCGTATATGCCCATTGCTTCCAAGGGCAATTCACTTTCTAGGAAAGCCCTGATAATATCCCCAAAAGTATGTTGATCAAACAAAACTTCTTCCCCCTTTAAATCTTCCCAAACTTGCTTTGCTTCATCCACCTTTCTATTTCTTGCAAGCATCATAAGCATGTCCCTGTAAAAGAACATGTCTGGCCGATACCAGATCTCTTTGCGCACTACATCATAGATCTGAAAACCACAATATGTAAATTAACAAAACCATTGAATATAGTTAACCAATAACCACCCAGGCACATTGTCTTCCAACCAAATAAAAGTATAATTCATGACTACCCTATCAATATGATTTGCAGTTAGCGGTCATCACTGAGAACAAGAATTTCTACCTTCATAAAAAATCCATTTTCCAAACCTTCTTTTAAGAAGAAACTAGGGGAAAAGAAAACAGAAAGGGAAAAAAGAAAATTAAAAGGGAAAATCTAATGACAATTATAAAGGATATATATATGGAAATCTAGCAGTAGAACTGTAAGTTAACCTATTTCGTACTCTCAGGACTTGCTTACTAGTATGCTTTCACTGCTATGTTTTTCCCTTTCCATTTTTTCTTTTCTTTTTATGTATTTATTCATCTTGTTAGCACTGACATGGAAATTATAACCAAATTTTCGAGCATTAAGGTCACACAAATAAGATTGAGGCGTACATAACTATCCGTAATCTCTGAGAAACTAAAGCTAAAAAAAAAAAAAAAAACCCAGGTACAAGTTCACTCCAAGAACTGATTTAAATTCTCCCCGAGCATTCCAACAAGCTCTTATTTTACTTTTTATTTAAAAGACCCAAACTGCTATCCTAGGGTCCTTCAGACAATAAATTCACATAAGTCAAAAGAGAGACAGGACTCAACATTATCTCAAGACAACCTTTTCCAGAGAGCCCAGGCAATTCACTCTCAGCAGCAGCTTTCCACAGTAAACACCAATGAGGTGATAGGAGAAACATTGATCTGAACCATTTTCAGAAATATTCTTCCACTGAGCAACAAACTAGCAACCACATCTTTTCTTCCAAATAAAAACTTTGTACTCACTGCCACTTTCTGGCTTCATCCACCATCCTACACAAACCAGTGGCAGTGAAGATACAAAACACGGGTCTCCTTGCCTTAATACCCTTACCCTTCTCACTTAAAACATTGCAAGCGCCCCGCCCCGCCCCCCACCCCCTCTCTATAACTTGCCTTATCAACCGGAATTGGAAGAACTTCCAGGTCATTAAACCTTGTCTTTCAACATCTTCTCTTGTGTAACTGATCATTTATTCATCAGTGAATCGGGATTTCAATAGCAACTGCCCATTTCATTGAACCAAACATTACCGTAAAGTAGATTCTTTCGTCCATTGGCTATCCTAGGCTGAGAGAATTTATAAATTCAAGATGGTTCCACATTTTAAGTTCTGACCCAATTTCCCAAGGGGAAGTGTTCAGTTTGCATTCCATATATTTTCGAGCCAAACAATCAAGCCTGCTACAGAGACCTTTCTCTAGCTCCTTATCCAAACAAAGCACATGTCTTCAGAAACTACATAAAGAATAATAGTAACAATAATGAATAATCAGTAAGAAAGAAAACCAACCTTCATACAGAGGAAGACCTGGTCTTGTCTTTGAAACTCAGCGAGAACAGCCAGAAGATCAGACTTGAGCAACCGGGACACGTGGGAGCGTATGAAGCGATCGAGGTGAAGGGGGTGAGAGCGGAGCCTTTTGAGCTCCTTAGCAACAATGAGACCCTCCTTGCCCATCTCTTTCTTGCGCCTCCATATCGAAAGGCTAGGGCTCGACGCCTTTGACTGTCCAAAGAAACAACTCCGTTGTAAGTGCCGGAAATTGTCTTGTTGTTGTGGGAAAATGTCGCGTAACAATTGTAATGAGAATTCACGAGATGATGCATGGGTTCTAGCTGAGCTTCTTTGTAGAATCTTGGAAGCCAGACGTAACATTACAAATGTTCAACACCAGCTAAGGATCAGATGAAGCTCAAAGCACTGGCCTCCTGATATAAGTCATTATTCCTTGGACACGCACTCCATGAGCGTCTATTGGCTTTTCAACGCGTGCACTAGAAATAAAGACAACTGCAACTAAACAATACAAGAATCAGCTAGTTAAATTCATAACTGTTTTTGTAAATTAATCCAAAACAGAATATGCAAATTGATAATATGTATTCGGGATGAACCCTCATGATCTTGAAATAAGACTGAACAATAATAATGGTCAGAATAAATTTTTCAATCACAGTTAATTTGTTAAATGAATCTTCAGTGTCCTTATATTGTTAGTCATATCCACCACATAAGAACACGACGGCTCACCTGGCACTAAACTCAGAGAGTATATGACTAGAGGAAGATAGAGGACGGAGGACAGAGATGGCTAAGAGATCATACAGGGGTTGCGTGTTGCTCAGGGTAATTGTGTTATGCTTAATACTTATCTGGCCTCCCTTGGGCAGGCTTCAACAAGGTGAGTGTGATCTGTTGGGGTCAGTGGTACTAAGAAGGACTAACTCAGATGAGAAAGGCTTAAGAAGTAGACAAGAAAAACAAGAATCACACACCCAGTTGAGAAACCAACATCAGGTGCTCTAGGAATGATACCAAAATTTTCTGGTGATGGAAATTAATACTAAAATCTCAAAATTTAGAGGTTTCTGGTACTGTCATCTGGGTTGTTAAGGATTGGACCAAATTAAAGAAACCAATGACGAAAGTACCGAATCCAGAAAACCACCAAAGAACCAGTAAATTAGAAAATCAAATGTGGACCAAAAATAAGAAATTTACCCAGACCTCAACAAATTATTCAGAAATAAAAACTAGAAAAATGGCCGGTCCGTTGTAAATTATGGAGGCAAGTATGGCTTGGCTGAGTTGTTGAGACGTTGAGGTGTAGAAGTGAGAAAAAAGCATTCTAGTGCTAGCGTGTACCGGGTTTCAATAGGTACAGCCTAACACCATATAGTAGTGAGCTGAGATTGAAGGAATCACCGAACCTAAAGTCATTCATTTTATCCCACTGATACCAAACACTGAGGCATTACCAGGCTACCAGCTAGTGCGAGCTGGTACTGTTAAACAATGGAGCACATAAAATTATAAATATCCAAAGAGCGTGCAAACTTCAGCAGTAAATATTGACAGATTTTCTCGTTCAGGAGAAATGTTAAAAAATTGGAATTTGCAAAAGAGGTAAAATTTCACTTGTCCAAAACAAACAGATCAGCACTATTATCACTAAATGCATGAATATAGTATTCTAAGTCCTTGTGATTTGTCAGTGTGGTTTGATTCCATATGCTTTTATAGGCAATGCATGCAAATAAAAGAAAAACCAATATATGATTGTTAACAAAGAACTTTTATCATAAGAACATTATGTGATTACAAAGTAAATAACCACTTAGCAATATCTGCAAAATCTAGCAGAATTTAACCCCCCATTAACACATAAATCAAAGCAGGGAGCACTGCCCAGAATCGAACAAAACCGAACAAATCTACAATTAGAATACAAGAAAATGCAAGATCAGTGAGAGATTAACTCATTTAATAGCTGTAAAATCTTGAAGACTAGGATAACTGAAGCAAGCAAAACCACATTTCCCTAATCCTGCAATTAAATAGATACACATAACGAGAGTTGCAACATTTTGCAAAGACATATTACCCTTAGTATTGAAACTTAGGAATCCCAATTGCAGTCCAGACAACAACCAAACTGAACTTTCCATGTGAACAACAATCAGCAAAACAATGTGACCTTATCGGGTTGTCGTGATGAAGCCAAAATTAAACAGAAGAAATATCCCACCAAAAACTGATCTAACATAACATTTCCAGTTTAGATAACAAAATTAACTCAAAATGACACTATATGGGAGATATATATGGGAGAACAATACAGAAGTGATGAACTAAAGAGTGGTTGCCCACGTCAGTTAGTATCAGCAGACGCTTGTGATATGCAAAACTTTTTTAGTTCAATTACAATTCATTCAAGGAGGGTGTTTAGATGAGATGAAAACTCAGATTGTTAGTATGGCACCAGCAACTCATTTGGAATTCAACCTTCTCAACAACCACACTATATAAAGAGGCAGTATCGAATTATATGAACTAGCTACAACCATCCCAATAACTGCCATAGCAGAATAGCTCAACTCAAATCCCATGTTTCTTTCCACAACACCGACTTAGTCACTCTACTTTTCCAAGCCACCATATCCCCAACTTGAGGATTCTAACGCAAATGCAGGACACTAATCTAAATTAAATTAACAAACAGAAACCTTCACCTTGAAACAATGCTCTGACCTTCCAAACAAGAAGATCATGAAGCTCTGGTTTGAAGAAAATGAAATGTGGCACAAAGCAAAAAGAAAAAAAGACAACAAATATATGATGCTGTAGAGTTGTGCATAAACCAAAGCAATCAAAAGCTTATGGACAGGAAGACTACCTGTGCCAAAGTTGAGCAAAGAAATTGCTACACAAGTGGTGGGCGTGTGGTTGCTGCTCCTCTATAAATGAAGCAATGAGATTCCGAATCGCATGTCAGGTCTTGCACCTTGTTCGTTTCGGCCTTGAATGATTTCTTCTTCCAACTGATAACATAAGATTTCGAAACTTGAACTGGAGTCAGGTCTTTGGTTTGGTTTGGGTGTTTGTTTTGGAATGGCTGTGCTGAAATGAAAATGGTTAGACTGATGGAAACCCCTAATTTTGTGTGCGCACTTTTTTACCATATGTTTTTTGCTGATTTTTAATTAATTCTTTTTATAATCTCATCATATGTGTAAAATAGAGTTTCTCAAAAAATATGTGTGAAACAGAGAGGAAAAATGAAAATCATGTCCAATACGTATATAATATTTTGCTCTACCAAATGATTAGTGAGTCACTTCATAAAATATAAAGTGCATATGCACTTAATTAGGCTTTTTTTTTTGCATTATCAAATTTAAGCCTAATTAGGCAGTCGATAAAACAGACCATATGATATCATTTTTGTGTCATAGTCTAAATCTTTGAGAGAAGCCAAACCAGGAAAGGCAATAGGAAAAAAAAGGGCAGAAGACACATACCAGCTTGGCGTTTTTTCAATGACTTTCTCTGCCTCTCAACAGCCTCCTTAGTTTCTAATAATTGTTTCTACAAAATGATTTTCAGCAATGTTAGCAAATGGATGTATATATTAGGATGGATCTACAGAAACAAAATGCAAAGCTTATTAATTATTTAAATAATTAACACAAAAGAAAATTCGAAACTCGAAACTCAAAAACTGGATAAGGGCAGCACTTTCCAGTAACTCCATGGCTACAATATACACATATGTGCAGGAGATATTCTGAGAACAAATAAAAGAATTGGTGCAAGTGATTTTCAGGAGAGACACATTCTTCAAATCAGTAATGAATGCCCAGGAATAAGAATTAACCTTCCAACCTACATTTCACAGTCTAAAAAGACTTCTAAATCTAATTCAATATTTGCTCGACATGCATTATAAAACTTAAAACAAATGTAGATTATTTAATGGATACAACATAATCGGCCCATTCCAAAATCATCTGAAGGAGTTGAAAGTAAGCAAATTTTGTATGATACGTAACTATCCAGTCACCCTTACAAAAGGACTTATAACATCTACGTTACAACGAAGGAGAAAACTATATCATGTTGTTCAGATGTCTGAACTAACAAAATCCATTTGTCTGATATAAACTAAAAAGAGGTTCATCGATCATAATAATACAATCAGACACACATTACTAGGACGAAATCCCAACCCAACCTATAGCAAGGAAGCATGACTTGATTTAGCCAGAATCCAAAACCTTTCTCTCTTTTAAAAGACTTTACATTTCAATAAAGAACAGAAAAAACGAAAAAGAAAAACAGACGAGATTCCATAAACATAATGCATAATTACACTGCTGAGACTTGGACGATTCTTGGGGAATCACAATTTGCACTACGTAAAATAGGAATGAGACATAAAAATTGAACAATGTGTACACCAACGAGAACCAAGTCAATAATTGACATCTTAAAGCCCAAGATATGTGCAACTGAGGTGGGCAGAAGAGAAAGAGGAGGTCAAGGCAAGTGCTTGAAGAGCATATCTACCAAAGCAAATACGATTAACTTGATAAGATATTCTAAAGAAAGAGCAACAAGAACAGCATCAACTAACAATTCTCCGAAATCTAAGAAAGAATGTGTATTCAACAGACTCATAAAGATCCAAGACGATTTAAAGCTCAATTCTCCCAGGATTAACTTGATGACTTAAATATTCTCAATATCTTCACTAATTTTTTATTTTTTCAGCAAAGAGGGAGAAATTAGAGAGAGGTCAGAGAGAGGAGAGAGAACCTAGCCCAGAATCGAAGGCGCCGCGAGTCGAAGTTCACGGCGATGCGGAGAAGCCGGCGAGGAATGTCGCGGCGGAGACGAGGGCTGAGACGAGGAATGTTCGAGACAAACTGAGAATCTGTAGTTCTCAAACCCGCTTTATATACACATCTCAATGACGTCATTTAATAGAACCGGCCCGGCCCGTATATTTGGGGCACGTTCGGCCCGGCCCGGCCTGTTTTTTTTTTTCTTCTTCTTCTTCTTTTTTACATACAACCTTAATTTGAGCCAACGCTACTAAGCTACGAACCCTTGAATCGCTAATTAAAATCCAAATCCTTTACTATATTTAGTTTCATACAAAACTGTTAGTTCTGACATCTTTTTCTTAAAAGAATATAGATAGAGTTATAGACAACTAGTCTCGTTCAAGGAGTAAACAATAAGCTTATAAATTTGTTGACAATATGGTGTATGGAAACACTAGCCAGATAGGAATGAACCTCAGATCTTGTTCTCCACAAAGAGTAGACATTAGATCTTGTTCATTAATTTTCAGTCTGTTCCTGAGTTCTACATACTAAGTGATTTAGACAAGAAGATCATACAAAGTTCCAGTACATTCCTTGCATTATTATGTACAAATTATTCGACTTGCATATTAATAATCAAGCATACTACATTTTACAACAAAAAGAACCTTCAATCTAACTACTACAACATAGGACTATAACCAAACTAATCGGATACGGTCCCTTCAGAAGACGCATCAGTGTCGATAACAATCACGTTATCTTTTTCAACACGAGAAGAATCCTTCCTCAGCTCAGTGATCGTAGGTGTTAATCCTGAACTAAAACGCGGAGCACTACTTACTAATGGATGTCGGTCATATTCTCTTGAACCACCATATGTATACTGCATCTCATTCCTTTCTTCAACACGTGATTCGGTGGGATCTAAATCAGGGCGGGTGACATTCGACGTATCAGACTGGGCAAATGCAAAAGATGAAGCGGTTGAGGGTAGAATTGATGCCCTGAGACTTGGAGGAGAAGCAGTAAAAGCTTCTTGGAGCCACTGGGGAATATTACCCTTCACTCCAATATTGCAAGCTGAGTGAAGTTCAGTTGATAACAGCTTGCCCCTTAGCATACTATGACTTCTGCTCAAACCATGAAACGCATCCTCACTATGTTTGCTCCTTCGACGAGATACCCTCTTTGGGTAACTAAGAGGCATGTGGAGGTGTTCCCGGCCATCGTTGCAAACATAAGTTGATTTTAATTGTGGCCTCCTCGAGACATTACCTCCTGCTAAGTATTTTTGCCAGCTGAATCCTGTTTGGAGAGGCAAGAAGTTGTTGTGGTAGAAAGAACAGCCTTGTGCTCTTGAATACTTGACTTGTGGGCCATACATGCTACTCAAGAGTGTTAACTGTTCCTCTTTCCACCGCATAGCTAAGTCCCTTGCCACCCTCCATGGTGAGAAATGCAATCTCGGATCCATTAACATAGCATTCCAATTGTCCCGACCATATCTCCTCACACCTATCCATAGAAAATCCAACTCCTCTTCAGACCACATTGTACTATATGGCTGAGATATGTCATCAAAACTGCCCATTTCGTTCAAAGCTCCTGCTTGGCTTGCAATGCTATCATGCATCATCTTGTGTCTCAAAAATGATGATAAATGGCTTGACGAAGATTGGCTACCTGCATCATTGATAAAGTCTCTGGTTCCAGTGGAGTTGAAGAAAGGAAATGTATTGGAATAGGTGTTCATTGCATATCCTGCAGCTGAAGGTTTAGTCGGTAAGGATAGACCTAGATTGAGCAGAGATCCTTGTTTTGGTTGATTACTATGGCTTCCCAACTGGGGAATTTTTATCTCCTCTGAGGCCATATAAGCAGTCACCTCAGGTTGGATCATCACTGGCTGGAAAACGTCGCTGGTTTTTTCTTCTGAAAATAACTGGAATCAATTCAAAAAGTGAAAAAAAAAAAAAAAAAAAATTAATCAGCAGCACAATTATCCTCAAAAGTCCAACAGCAAGAGTTGTAAAACGTACCTGCAGACATTTCTGCTTTGAATCAAAGTTAGGAGAAACTTGATCATAATCTTTGCAGCTGGCACCAATTTCTGAGGAATTAAATACATCGTTGTGTATCGGCGAAGCATTAGGTTCTATCCTCTCATTTTTGACAGCCACAATTTCTGGAGGAGGTGGTTCATGTAAGACAGTGACAGGACTTCTGCTGGCACAGTCAAGCGAGTCTAGAGTACTTTTTGGCTCAACAACAAGAGGTTGCTGAGAACTCAAATTTAAGTCAGTATTCAAGTCCATAGTACAACTGTTTGATTCTGTTAATAGAAATTCATTAGATATCTCATGAAGGATTGTTTAGTTAATGAAAAAGTGACTTGAAAAAGTTCCAGGCTCAAATGCCTCGAAATTAATGAAGTCCTACCGGTGCTGATAACAGACAGGTTCAAATTAGGAAGGGATCTGCCAAAATGAGAGGTTGCTGCTGCTTTACGATCATCATCACTTGAAAAAGCTTGAGGTTCCTCTTTTACCAGTTGAGTACACAAAGGTACAGTTCCAGAAGCGGCATCTTTCATGCAACATAATGAGGTTCCTAAATGATCCACGGACTCCTCTTTGACATCCATCAAAGTTTGAGCACTCTGGTCAGGAACTTTTCCTGCTTGTTGTAAAGCTTCTTCATTTATGGCCCTCTCCTTATGCATCAAACTATCCAGACGTTTAAGGTAAGTAACGAGAAGATAACAGATCAATAACTTTTAAGTTTCTTAAGTTAAAATGAACATACATATTAGACGCAGTAGTCGGTCCAGCATGAGAATTTGTAATATCGATAATCTGTCACAAAACAGACAGAAATGAAGCATTACTATGTTACTGTTTATTTGGTAATTTGAATCATATGCACATGGATAATATTAGGAATTGTGTAGATAAATGAAAATTTCTATACTGTGTATTCTATTACCATTTCCCATACAACTGCTGTGTAGATATGTAAGATGTCCTACTCCCTACTTCCCAACTT
The DNA here is from genome assembly GCA_963682095.1 of Potentilla sterilis. Taxonomy (NCBI): domain Eukaryota; kingdom Viridiplantae; phylum Streptophyta; class Magnoliopsida; order Rosales; family Rosaceae; genus Potentilla; species Potentilla sterilis. The sequence goes on along the minus strand of OY821756.1, from coordinate 561,439 downwards.
CCTAGGCCACATACTTTATTTATCCAAATCGAAAAAAAAATATACTTCATACTGAATTACTGATTACCTCTTTGTAGGGATTTTGATCTTCTCCAGGATCTTTTGTGAAGCTTTCAATAGAAGTTGCTTCACTTGAAGTGGTTCTGGCACAAGCAGACTTGTTTGATTTGGTTATCACTGAACAGCTATTTTCCAAGTTTAGTGATTTTCTTTGTTTGTGAGACTCAACCATATCCTTTTTTCTTTTATATCTCCGGTGGAAAGTACGTAATGGGGTTTTCCACTTGGTTTGTACGAACAGATCCTCACATGATTTCTCTAACTTAACTTTAGTTAACGAATCAGTCTCTTCCAACTTCGATGAGTCCAACCTTACTGAACCGCCATCAAAGCTACTTCCTCTTCCATGTGAAGACAATCGTAGTGCATATCCAACAGAATCAGTGGTCATCTCACTGACATTTCCCTTTTGTGTAACCAACCGTTTTCCCACATTACCATCATCACCCAATGCAGCCGTAATACACCCACAGCTTCGTACTACCCCATGACCAGTTTGCTAAGAGAGAGAGAGAGAGAGAGAACAGTACATGTCATTAGACATTCACAAAATTTATTTAATTCACTAAACGCCCCCCAAAAAGAAAATTGGTTTTTCGCGTTGCATAAAGTAGTATACCTTGAAGCGCTTGTATAGGCATTCAAGATGATAAGACTGAAGACATTTATCACAGTGCATTAGGTTACCCCCGACACAGCACACCACACAAAGACGGCATACCTGCAGGAAAAAGATAAATGAGATTGAACAAGCACAATTTACGTTCATGAAGATAACTAAGCTTTAATCTAGTGAATCTACATTCAAAAGTTTAACAAAGCTTCAATTAGCTAACTAAGCATTCCTAAACATATATGTCATAGTTAGATTGTAGGATGCATAGATGATTGACATATGGCATGTATCCATAACAAGAAAGCTGAATAGGTTCAAATAATGTATAATCTTACCGCATTCTTTGTTTCATAATCTTCTGATGCATTCTCAACTATGAAATGCACTTGCATGTCCGGCTTAGATAAGGAAGTACCCTTGTTAGCCTCAGAATATAAATAATGACCCCCATCTCTCTGTAGAAGATCATTTCTTGAGTGCCGCTTTCTCTTGTATGTCAAAAGCACTTTGCTGCCAGACATTTAAGCTTCCAAAAAACTTCTTATTGCAATTCCAAATCTATTACAGCTGCACCTTTCCTACATTAAACATCTACTCGTCCCACTATGTTCACTCACATTTTCAAGACAGAAAAACCTGCAAGATATATAGTACCCCATTAATATTGAGCTACATATAGGAAATCAGTGAAACAACAAGCATACAAACAGATTTCAGAATCATGAAATGGTGGTCACTATTACGGAGAACAAAGCACAGACAATCGGATCAATCACAATCCTAATAATTTTACCTCACAGTTCCAAAATTCATTGATAAGAGTTAAAAATTTACCATCCTGCTTCCATTGATTCTCTCTCTCTATTCTTGAAGTATAATTCTTTGATGATCAGTCACTGAATGTAAAGTATCATGTACACCTATAAACGAGAAACGGAAATTCTCTGGAAAGGCATTGTCTCAAGTGACTGCTGAAAATTTCCAAGACATTTAAGTAAAACCTCACCAGATAGATTTCGGCTATATACTCCAACCCCATCTAAAAGAAAACAAAAATAACAAAACTATCTCAACAATCACCAACTACAATGATACTAGCTACCCCAACTCAGTACATAGTCAAGAGTCAATAACTCATCTAAAACTCCAAAACCTAAATATGCATTCATGGCTTCATATACACATTTCTTACTTGGGTACACTAAACAACTACACAGAACCTCAACAGTACATCGACAATTCCACACATTTCATACATGGGTTTACTAACCAAGCACCCAAATCCTCAACAAATTCTAATTACCCGCAATTATCCTCATTTTCAAAGACACACACCCAAAAGCAAAAAGCATCCAAATTGGTAAAGAAAAATGAAAAAAAAAAAAAAAGATGCAAGTTTGAAACAGAGGAAAAGATAGCAAACCGGAGCTAAACGACGTCGTCGGCCGGCGAGAACCTCCGTCTTTTTCGGTGCTTTAAATGATTAAGTTTCCTGTTTTGGGTTCAAAAGACAGAAGTGAACGACATTTATGAGTGAGAGACTTGTGAGCAACTGAGTAACTGACTCACTCATCGAAACGTATCTGTCTGCGTTTTTTTTTTTTTCTTTTCTTTTCTGTTTCAAAAAATTGTGAAAAGCCGCACCCTGTTTCTCTCTCGAAGTAGGTGAGCGGCACGCGTCCCTATGAAGCCTTACAGAAGGTTGCGGGACCCTTTGTTGACTGATCACGTGATGTTCACGCGCGATAGAAAGAGGGGCCCCCTCTGAGGGGGCAGTATCTGAAACTTCTACAGTACCCGCGCGCCGTAGAACACGCCACCTCGAAATGCCACGTCAGTGTTTTATTCCCGGGCTTGCACGCTTGTAGGGTCACACGTACGGTCTACAGCTCACTGTCTGATTCACTTGAGTCAATGGAAAATCTGACCATTTGCTCATCAAGAATCCCTCGTTGGTAAGCCTAACACTAACACTGTACTTGTCTAACCAAGTTATCAAATTGATAAACTACCTCCTACCCAAATTCGAATTCAGAAAAGAAGAAGCAATATAGTCTCTCTATGAAAGAAAAAAAAAAAAGTACTTACCTCAAATCCAGATTTAACAAATTTGTTATCCCAACTTCAACAGAACAGTAAACATGACGTGAACAATAGAGAGCACTACAGTAGTCATAACTGCGAGTATCATGATCTTTCCACTCAATGCCCTACTCGTTTTTACACAAAGCAAGGAGCACAATCAAAAACAGATGCAGAGCACTAAAGCAGAGAAAAGAAGATTGAGGTGAAGCATGAAGGTTTTCACTGGAGCAATAAGACTCAATTGGCATTTCTTCTTGCCATTAAACAATATATAATTTTCAAGACCAATAATTCCCAATGTCATATTGGAGCACAAAACTTTACCACATGAAAATTCTGTGCAACATCCTGTGAGGTTGTGAGGATACAAATTACAGGACAAGTTACATATCATACAAATTTTCAACTTCATCCACACAACTCCACAAGATGCTGCACCTACACTACCCATATTTGGTCTTGTGTAAGCTTTATCATCAGTATGCAACATATAGCATATGTATGATTGTATGGGGTTAAGAAAAAGGCTTGATATTATGAATAGATACATTTTTAATAAATAGTGAAAGAAGAAAAAGGCTTGGAGATAGAATGGATTCAGGGATGTAAGGGTAATATGCCCCATTGGTGCAGAAACCCCTCCCCAGTGGTGACTTCTAGTACCAGTAAAACAACCACTGCCAACATAGCTGCTCTTCCATTCCAAGTCTCGGCACTTTTGGTCCAACCCCATTCCCAAACTGTCACGGGCGGTGGTAGCTCCCTCCGCTGTGAATCATACGCTGCTAACAGCTCTTCTACACTCCCAAGTGGAACTAAAGACTGCAGGGTAAGACCCAAACACCATCCCAAGGCAGTATTAATAAATAGAACAAAAAGCTCTGATAAGGGCCTATTTAAAATGAGTTTTACAACAAGATATTAAGAAACAGCAGGGATTAATGATGAAAATTGCTACTATAACTTAAAAGCGGCTGTGTTTTTTGTTTTTGTTTTGGTTATCCAGAATCCCACCAATACCACACACACACACCAATACCACACAGAGTTCAGGTATGAGTTCAAAAATGACCTGTCGAGCTTCAAGATTTGAGACTGCCATGGCTCCAACATAAGGCAAACTCTCAATGACAGCATCTGCTAGATCCGAAATGAAAGTGGGCTCACATCCAAGTGCAGGAACACGCCCCCACATCTCTATACCAGATTTCAGAGCCAATTCTTTGTATTCCACATCAATTTCTTCTAGAGTTTCAATATGCTCACTGACAAAGCTGTGGCTCAAGCAGAGCATTAAAAAGATGATGCTAACATACAGCTATAGTAACGGGGAAAGAGAAACCGGTAACAATTACCTTATAGGGACAGCCAACAGCCTTTTAACTCCCTTTTGCCCAAGCTCAATCAATGTCTCATCTGTATAAGGTCTTAACCATTCCACAGGACCTACTCTGCTCTGTAAGAACATTCAATAACTATCAACCAGGTTGGCAGTATTCACCATGGAAGCACAAAATACATAGAATTTGAAAAAGCTCGGAACAAGTTTCTGCAGATAATTTTTGAAAAAGCTATCCTTATTGTAGAGACTCAGCAGAACAAGAGAAAACAGGACCACTAGAGTGGTTACATATCCTAGGAGTTATTGATGTAATATCTGATGTTAAGTTTTCTCTGTGATACACTGCTCTAAGCACATGGTTCTGTACCCCCCATAATTTTTCATTCAGAGTCACTTCATCTACGTTGGGCAAGTTATCGCTTGACCCTACTATTATAATGACGGTTTTGATTTGCTTCATCCACATCATTCATTTCAATTCATCTAAATATGTTGAACAGAGAAGTACTTAGGATTTCGAAAGATGAAAAGATCTCCTTATAGAGGCTTGGACTAAAGTTTTCCCCTAACAACCATAGTTGTACTCTATTACGCCACATCAGTAAAGTGCGGTCTACTTCTTGATAGTTTGATATGAGAAGATACTAAAATGAGAAAAAAGTTGAACTATAAACAAAGCGTACCTGATAGGCAAGGGTGTATGCATTATTTAAATTTCTCTTTTCTAATTCTTCCATTATCAAATCTATACATTCCTCCATTTCAGCCTTGTATGGATCACCAGCCTCTTCCACATATGCAAGTGGCACTCCATGGGCGCTGAAGAATATCATTACCTATAATGAAAATTCCAATATAAGCTTGGGATACATACACACCAGGGAGATACAACCCAAGAAACTTTAGCCTTTGAAACTTAGGTGTCAGTAAGAGAAAGGCTACAAGAGAACAGAAAATAATTAAATATTATGTCATGCATATATTAACCTAAACATGGCACAACTCTTGCAATGCCTAAGACTTAGTGCAGGATGACCTGACAGCTAGACCATGTCCAAAGGGGAGTTCATACTAGAACAAAGGAAGTCGAGGCAAACTTTCTTTGCATGTTGAGGCAATCTGTATCAAAAATGTGTAAATTTAATATATATATATATATATATATATTTAACAGAATTCCCAATATCTCTCACAAAAGTTGAGATCAGAACAACTAAACCCTATGCAATATGGCTATTGTGAGGCTTTATTCAAAATATGCAGTATGATCCAATTCATTTACGTACTTTCAGTAGATGCTTTTCTGTAGACCTATGTCTGTTCATTTGCATTGTGAAATGGATATGGTGGTTTAGTTTTCTTTCAATATTCACTCTTGTGAATAAGTGCACATTTACTATAACTCGGGTCAAAGATATGTCTTGTGACAGCAATATCTTGCTAATCAGTGCATCGACAAAGCATCTTGCATCACTTAAAACAAAAATGATCACCACACCTTGTCAGGGAAGTCAAAACGTTTTAGCTCTTTTTCAATCAAATTTGCCATTGCAGTTATGTATCCTTCACGCTGGTACCAGGATGGTATCACTGTGTGCTGCATGTTGACTAGATACTCGTCCTCCCTGATGATGAAAATGTTGGTCAGATTCCAAATCATAATTATGCACAATGATAAGGTAATATATGCTTAGGCATCACCGGAATATACTCTCCAACAGCCGAAGGCTTGAACCGCTAGTCGATATCGAAAATTGTGGATAAAGTGGAAGGACAACAAGCTTTGTAATTCCATCTCGTTTTATCTACAAAATTATTATAGAATCAACAACCCAATCCATGAACGTTTGTTCAAACAAAAAAAAAAAAACCATAAGAATAGACAGAGAAGAACCAAAATAAATCACTTACAACAACTTTGCAGGTTAACTTGTGAAAAGAATTATCATCATATGCAAAGAAAAGAAGATCAATTTTCAAGTCATTATAGTCAGGTGGACTGATCCAACTAACTGATACCTACAGTACCTGGCTAACTGACATTTCCTTTTTCTAATGCTGACAACTAAGAACAAGGGAAGCCGGCACATGTATACAATTTAAAAACATGAGACAATGGACTTACATAATACTACAAGTTGATGCCTTTAAAATAAAAAATCAAACTGATCAAAGTACCTGTTCTATAGCTTCTTCAGTAAATGGATGCCAGTAACGCATACCGACGTACACTTTAGCCGGGACATCCTTCGCCCAAAGAGACTTCCTCAACTCTTCCGCCTGAACAAATAAACCATTTCCAATAAGCTCAAACCACTTCGAAATTGTAAGAGCATTCGAGTCTAAGCATGTAGACAAGTTAGCTCATACCTGTGCATCAGTTATCGTTCGAAGAGGAGAGCCGCCGCCAATTGCGGCATAGCCTTCTTTGCTCTTCGGTGCTCTCAGAACCGATATAAACTGCGCCAAGGGCTTCTGAAGAAACCGGAACGGCCTCGGCAGTCTAATGATATCCTGCCCAATTTAACCACCTCAAATAAAAATCACAATGGCGAATACAATAAATCACACACATCTTAAGTCTCTAAACTCTTAAATTTCACTCAAACAGCACAGTAACTTGAGGTTTGCATACAGTAAATTTCACTATGTCGAATTTACACTCTACAGTACATCTGGAAGTTTCGAAATCCATATGAAGTGAGTGAGGAAATTTACCGGATCTGCGAAGAGGTTAAACAAGAAAGGCTGGACGTCGTCGAGAGTCTCGGGTCCGCCGAGGTTGAGCAACAAGACTCCGACTCGATCGTCAACACCAAGCGGCGTCGTGTTGGCGGTTGGAGTGTCCGCGGTGACAAGCGCTTTTATCGGCGGCAAGCACTTCCGGAGAGAGAAAAGCGGCGGAGATTGCGACGGCGAGGAGAAGCAGGTTCTGGAGAGAGCGGCGGCGGCGGAGGAGGAGGTTTGGGAGTGGGAGGAGACGGAGAGGACACGTGGCAGGAGTCTGTGGTCTGTGGGGATGGAGGAGGGTGAGGAGATGGTGTACGGTAGCATTGCTATGGATTCTGCCGCCATTGGGCTGGAGGACTCAAGTGTGTGTGAGGCGAAGTGGCGAAGAAGAAAGCGAAACAAGATAGTGTTCTAGGTGAGTTGGTTGAAGGTTAGGGCACGTGGCGGCTTGTAAACCACTCTCGCTTCTGCGCGGGTTTTCAAAACTTTTACCGTTTGTTTTACTGTGATTTTTAATGGAGTTTAGCGGGTTGATATTGATTTACTCTGATTTAAAATTTGAAATTAATGCTAAATTTCTTTTAGCACGTGGGATTCCAGAAGTGGTTCAGTGATTGTGAGGTGGGCTAGGCGGGAACTGTATGTTGTTATGTGGGCTTTAGAAGAATTTAGGCGGGCTAGGTCCGGTTGGCGGGAATTATGTGGTGCTAGGCGGGTTCGGCGGATTATAAGTGGGTATTAAAAGATGTTACGCCGGTTTTAAGTGGGAATTATTTCGTGCTAGACGGACTTTATGCGGACCTTAGACGGGAGTTAGGCTGGTATAGAAAGTGCTACGCAGGTTCCAGTGGGTAATATGCGGTGCTAGGTTTACTCTAGCGGACATTAGAATGTGGCAGGCGAGCGAGGCGGAAACTAGGCGGGTTAGACTTCTTATGTTTTTTTAGGGACCTATTGTTACTTCCATTAAAAAACTTCTTGTTAAAGTGTGGTTTTCATTAAAATTATTTGTAATTCTACTACGATTCGAGTGACAGCAGCATTATATCGTATTGATTGTGTTCATGGTAACAAGCATTTCATTAGCGCTTTCAACTTTTTCTGGTTACAGGATTTGTTATTAAGTTGCATATAGGATGCATTGCTCTTGATAGATTCATGTAGACATGCTGACTTATTTGTTCCCATATTTCTTGGTTCTCAAGAAGTGGAAGTAGGATTACAAATAATTCTAGACTACTCCATTCTTGTTTTCTTGTTTGTGGATATTGACCAAACATCTTCACGCCATCAAAATCTGCTCCAATTGAATTGCTTCCTCTAGACAAAACATCTGTTTGCTTCCTCATCTCTGCTATGAACCCTTGTTGTTGTGAGACAATGCCAGTTGCTTCCTCATCTCTTCTGCATTTTGGATAATGTCAACCGTAGCGCTTGGCTTCTTTATTTAAGGTGATATTTTTCTTCTTCTAGCTAATATTCAGGATGAATTGTCAAATGAGGAGCGGAGGCTGGTTCTGAAGTTGAAGAGGCTTTTTGAGATACCATGAGAAGCAGTTAATCTGCAAATCATTAAGAAAAGCACGAGGCTATGCGTGCCTTAAGCTGCTGCAATGCACCAAAGTTCAAATGAGAGTACATGTCGAGAGGAATTCTGATCATTTTAGGCCTAGTTATGAAGTGCAACTACCACAGTGGCTTTCGCATTGTTTACATAGTTATGAATCTTTTATTTCTTGATTTTTCTTTTTTGTCAAAATTTATTTGTTGATGCTTGCCATGGGGAATCAACTAGGCTGTATCTGAGAATCATTCCATCAAGCCAATCTTCTTCGAAATTAGTCTTCATCTCCATATTAAGCTTTCATGCTTTAATAACCCCGGGGTGTTCATTGATGTATTGTAAATGACATCTTCAAGACTTCAATGGAGTGAGTAAGTAAGAGAGTACGTAATCGAAAAAACTAGTAGTAAGTGAGGTAAAAACCATTTAAAATTCCATAAACATTAGTTAATTGCTGGGCGGTTACATCCGTTACAAAACCCGACCCGTCGAAACCCTCGTGGGTCGGTTACATTGCTTTTCGCGCCCTCTCTCTCTCTCTCAACACATCACAACGTCCACGTGACCCTCCTCCTTCATTCCTCTCCCTTTTCGCTTTATACGAGTTGGGAGTTAGGACATCTGCAGATACCTAACTTTCCTAACCCGCATTATATTCACCTCCAGAAAATCAACCACTCCCGAAATCCATGGCCACTGCGCCTCCCGCCGACCTCCGCCGCTCCGATTCCGGCAGCTCCTCCGACACTTCCGTCTATTACGACGCTCCCCTCGACGGTACCGACGCCAACGGCAGCAGCAGCACCTCCTCTTCAGGTTTCGATTTCGTCATCACTGTAAATGTTTCACTAATTTTTCTTCGCATTAAGTGTTTTGATTGTGTGAGGAAATGTGGATTTCCTAGGGTTTACAGAGAGGCGTGTGTCCATAGAAGCATCGTCAAACGACGGAAATGGAAACTTATCCGGAACCTCGTCGGGTTCGAGTTCGGGTCCGACGAGCCCGAAATTGAGCCAGAGTCAGTCGTTAGCTCTATATCTATCCAGACTCTTCGACGACAAAATTCCTTTCAGAAAAAAGGTACTCATTCTCTGAGATTTTTGTTCATTCTCTGCGAATATCTATATTTTAGAGTAACGAGATTGAAATTTGTAGTGTTGTTGATGTGGAACTTGTGCAGCTTAAGCATATAAACCGAGTGGCGACGGTTGCGGATAACGGGACTGTCCAATTCGACGTGCCGGGGGATGTGAAGCCGCATTTACTTGATTTCGGAACCGGAGTTGTTTATGATGAGGAGAGTTCCGGTTCAACGGATGATGATGCGCCTGATATACCTCCACTGCAAATTGTAATGCTGATTGTCGGAACTCGTGGAGATGTTCAGCCATTTGTTGCTATTGGAAAGAAATTGCAGGTTATATAAGCTTTCTCTGTCACATTTTGTATCATGTTGTGTCTGCTTATTTTGGGATGCTGGCTACTCTTGATTAGGATGAGTAATGAGATGCGGTTTCGACTGGAAATAGCAACTTTTATGTGCTTTGAAATTTCAGTAGCTTTGTTGAAATATTGGTAGTTTTGTGCTTGTACATTATTGTTGAAAGTTGAAACGGTTGCATGACATTGAGTATGCTGAAAGCCAAATCTAACCTCCATATCTTGGAGGATTGTCTTTAAAGAACACAGAATGCGCCCATTCTATTGATATGGCAATACGTGTTTTTAATTGCAGTTTTAGACCATCTGATGGTTTTTTGTAATTAGCTGCGGTTTAAAAAGGATGCTAGTCATTTGCAGTTCATCTTTATATAGGAAAGTTCTCTTTATATGGAATTGAATATCACAGGCCAGGAATGAGAAGAAATTAAGAGAGCTGCTTTTGTTGTGATATCTGAGAACCGTATTTGTTAGTGATGTTATGTTACTTTACTCTGCAGGAATATGGCCATAGGGTTAGGCTAGCAACTCATGCTAATTTCAAAGATTTTGTCCTTACTGCTGGGTTGGAGTTCTATCCTTTAGGTGGGGATCCGAAAGTTCTTGCTGAATGTAAGTGAATATTTTTTAGCTTTTTTGTTTTAAAACTTTTTTTCTGGTCATTTTGGTGATTGGTAGATACTTTTTTTTTTTTTTGAGGGACAAGCCACTGCCTTGTTTGATCTGTCAGACTAATTCGTAGGGTGTAATGTATTAACTTTTACCTTTCCTTTTCTGCTTTATTGAGTGATTCTGGATGTAGTTTGGTGCTGGAAAGTATAAGTGGATGTTTATGCTAAAATTATTCGAGAGATTGAGCACATATGCATCGGAGAATCTCACGAATATTTGCACCGCTTGAATTTTTTTTTTATTGAAGTTAATTTTTTAATTAATTACCTCCCTTGAAGCTTTCCTCTGAAATAGCCAATCTACTTCACCATCCAAATTTCAAGTGTTGTGCATTGGTAGTTTTCACCCTGGGAATTGGTGAGGATCACCAGCTTCACACATTTGAATCTGTTAATGATATACCCATTGTTCACTTTCCTGGGATATGAATTCTCCACAGAGCCACGTGATATAGATTCTTGATATATACAATTCAATGTTGCTCTACTAGGATTCTGGGTATGTGACGTTCTTTATTGGATGCTTAAAGGTTTTGTACTTATATAATTGCATTGGCTTGATGCTTGTCCTTCTGTATTAAAAGTGAAAGGCTCTTTGTTCAGCTCTTTGCGCTCTTGTTTTTGGTTTTTCAACACGTTTTGAATTAGATTGTGGGACAGGAGTTTTTAGGGCCATATGTAAGCTTAATAATAGTTTTGTATATTTACAGATATGGTCAAGAATAAAGGCTTCTTACCATCTGGACCTTCAGAAGTATCTATTCAGCGACAGCAATTAAAAGAAATAATATTTTCTTTACTTCCTGCATGCAAGGAACCTGATCCTGATTCCAAAGTCCCATTTAAAGCTGAAGCAATAATTGCTAACCCACCGGCATATGGTTAGAATTTGTCATCTTATTTTTGTGTTTTCTAGAAACTAAGAGCAAATGGTATTTTAGTTTTCTCTAAGTACTGAAATAGTTGACCCTTTCTTTACATATTGATATTTTGCTAGTCAATTTGGCTTATTGTTAACCTGCAAATGAGCTCAAGCTTTTCTAGTGTGAGATCTGAGTACTATATAGTTGATAAGGGAAAAGAGTGGTAATAAATTGGAATTTAAATCGAAGATAACTACTCTGCCAGAAATTATGATGCTTTTGTTCTGTTCATCAACACATTTCCTTTTGAGCCAAACTCCCTTGCTTGGCTAATTAGCTCCATGTCAAGAACTTCTTCAAAAGACTTGAAGCTTATGTTATATTTGCAAAAATTTCTTTTATTTTTATGTTTATTTTGTTAGTAATTTCAAAGACTCTTAATCTTTGCATATCGTCATCCAGGGCACTCTCATGTTGCTGAGGCACTAAGAATACCGCTTCATATATTTTTCACAATGCCATGGACGTAAGTATTTCTAATCAATTATCAATTTGTTATTGTTTAGACTTCCTATGTTCATTGTTAGTATAGGTGCTATGGGTTTCTCAAAGACACACAATAGATATCAGCATAGGGGATGTTCATCACATATGTAGCTTTTCTAAAAGTGTTGAAAATTATTGTAATTTTAGCTTTTATTCCTTCTCATTTTCAATGGGGACGTTTTAGGTTTAAATACTCAAACCAGTGCATTATCCTAACAGAGGATAATTGTCTCTTGAACAATATACTTTCATGTTCATATGTAGCTTCCTATCTTCCCTAGTGGATTTGTATATCTATATTTCTTGATGTTGGTTACCTTGTCAGGCCTACCAGTGAATTCCCTCATCCTCTATCCCGTGTCAAGCAACCTATTGGATACAGAGTGAGTCTCATTTCGTAATTCTTTATCTTTCTGATTTTGATTTGTATTGGTGCTTTTGTTGGCCAGTTCTTTATTTTGCTGTTAAACGGATTTTCTTTTCTTTCCAGCTATCATATCAAATAGTCGATGCATTAATTTGGCTAGGAATTCGAGACATGATAAATGAGTTTAGGAAGAAACTGCTGAAGCTGAGACGTACCACATATTTAAGTGGATACTATAGTACTCCTCCTGACGTTCCATATGGGTATATATGGAGTCCTCATCTTGTTCCCAAACCTAAAGGTCATATTTGAATCTTTTTCATTCAGATGAAAACTTTATATGAATCGAGATGATATAAGTCATGAGTTGCTGGTACCATAATTTGACTGATAAATGGCATACAGGGATGCAGTTTGAGGTTTGTCATATTTTTTATCAGTGAATTGCCCCCTAGGTAGTGAGGGACTAACAGTTGCTAATATAAATAGAGGTTGTCAAAGTTTTGTTCCTCAATGTTTTATGAGTTAAAAATCAACATGACTGTTCATAGGTCTCTCCTATAGCTTCTGGATGTACAAGCTAATGTCATTTTAAAAAGATGGCTTCTGCCATTGCTCACATACTTGGTTAGACATTCTTGATTAAGATACATGATTACCTAGGGTAGAGATATGCCACTTTGACCAACTACATCAGTTAGAGGGAGGATAGATTAGAGTTGAAATACTAGACTTCAATGTACTATGCAGTAAAGAGGAAAGAAAACGACTGTAGTTGCTGATGAAAATCATGAAATCAATACACCACTATCCTAATATCTTGAGTGCATGTTATGTTCCTTGCTGATGAAGAAATACTGAATAGAGTGCATTATCTTTCTAGCTGATGATTAATATTTTTAATTTTAACTTGAATGACAGATTGGGGGCCTAAGATTGATGTCGTTGGGTTTTGTTTTCTTGACCTTGCTTCAAATTATGAGCCTCCTGATTCACTTGTGAAGTGGCTTGGAGCTGGTGAACAGCCTGTCTATGTTGGATTTGGTAGCCTTGTATGTTTTTCTTTGTAGCTTTTTCTATTCCTGTTTTATATATATTGTATTTTTAAATCTAGTTATATTGCGATTAGCTCCCTTTCGTTCTCGTTACCCACAAATAAGTACTTGTTCCTTTTCAACCAAAAATTAACATAAAATCCTCACCTCTTCAAAGAATGGCTGCCTTCATATTCGCACCACTGACTGGTTCTGGGGGTCTATTCATAATAGTTGACTGATTGACCCCTTTGTTCATTTTTCATTATTTATTTAAATAAGGTGTGTCTGATGAGTATGCTTGTGTTTTGCACACTAAAGGTTACTAAGCTGAACATGTCATTGAAGTGGTAGATTGGCTCGCAAAATGCTAATATTTTCTCTTTTACTGTGTGTTGTATCAGCCTCTTCAAGAACCAGAGAAGATGACCAGTATTATTCTTGAAGCTCTAAAGATTACTGGACAGAGGGGCATAATCAACAAAGGATGGGGTGGCCTTGGTGATTGTAAGTCTTGATTCTTAGATTACTTTTGAGCTAGTGTATATGCATGCGTATCTGGACAACTGGACATGAAACCCATGTGTTTTTCTCTTCTCAGCGTTGGAAACAAATGATTCTGTGTACTTAGTGGACAATTGCCCCCATGATTGGCTCTTCCTACGATGCTCTGCCGTGGTAAATTCTTATGCTTCTAATTTATTTTCATTTAGTTAGAGTTTGCTGCTCTGGTGCTTGCTAGATTCATGAAAGCTACTTGGTATACTTGTTGCAGTGACATGATCTTTAATTCAAATCTGACAATAGGAGAAGTCGAAAACATTTTCATTTGAAGCATGTAGCAGCAGTTGCATGTTGTAATGATAAATTGATGTAGTAGTAATATATTCATGTCGATTATAGCAGTCTACTTGCTCTATAGCAATCTACTGTTTCTAAAGTGTCATAGTTTTGCCGCTCTGGATTTATTAGTGCCAAAATAAAAATAAGAAAGGTGAACCATATCAGCTACTGGTGAAAAACAATGAATTGGCACTTTAAGAAGTAATATCTTTAGGAATCTTATTGTAGGTTTCAAATTAAAGAATGTTAAAATGTTGTTGAAGCTATTCAAAAAGGTTTTGTGTTGGAGGTACTGTTTGGAGTCCGAAAGAGCCAAAAGAGGATCCGAGTTCTTGCTTTGACATTTGTTTGAGCACATATCTGGTTTCTTACTCGATGTATGGAATTCTTTCCAGGTACATCATGGAGGTGCTGGGACAACTGCTGCCGGTTTGAAAGCTGCGGTAACATAACGGCTATGCTATTCTTTGCAATCTGATATTTGTGAATGATTCAGCGGCTTACTTTGGTCGTCTTCTGTCTTCTTTTAGTGTCCAACTACGATCGTGCCATTCTTTGGAGACCAGCCATTTTGGGGTGAGAGGGTGCATGCCAGAGGAGTAGGTCCTGCACCAATCCCAGTTGATGAGTTTGCACTGGAAAAGTTGGTTGATGCCATACGGTTCATGTTAGATCCAAAGGTATTTGCTATTTTCTTTACAATACATTCTATAGACTTGTCCTTCCTGATGGGTGTCGGTTTCTCACATGTGAAAAATACTTCTTCTGATGCAAGCAGTGCTTCCATACAATAGATCATCATTTCTTGTTAGGAAATTTTCAAAAGAAAGTAGTATTCTCAAATACTCTAGCTTGTTTTTCTGTCTTTAGACACCTAGTCTGAATGCACTTGAAATTCATGCAGGTTAAAGAGCGTGCTATTGAAATTGCCAAAGCAATGGAGAATGAAGATGGGGTCGCCGGAGCAGTGAAGGCCTTTCATAAGCACTTCCTTAGCAATAAATCTCAATATGAGTTGATGCCTGCCCGTAAAGGGCATTTTTCTATCAGGCGATGTTTTGGCTACTCATATTAATGATCTAATGCATCAACACGTTGGCTGGTCTTGTTTTGATTCGTTCATGGTGTTGTACGGCAGTGAAATCATCAAAATCAACACTTCAATGTAGCCTATTATTTCTTTTTGGGTCAAATTGTGAGTTTCTTTATCTAAATGCGTATGTGAAAAACATTGGTTCATTGGCTGTTTAATGTAACCCAACTTCAAATTGGCACGAATAGGAACTACTTAAAAAGGATAAACTGATTAGAACTTAAAACTTTTATTTATGAAATATCAATTCATGCACAACCCAACAATAGGAGAACTTATATACATTCCCATTCAGTATCATGTGTCATTCACGCTCAACGATTAGAGTATAACCGTTATCAAAATAAAGTTCTATGCAAGTGCTCTGCTCTTCGGCCTCTGCAAGAATCAAACCCAACAATACAGCCAATATAACCAAGTGGAACTCCAGTAAACAGAGAAAAACAAAATGGAAGTATAGCTCATCATCAAAGTGATCTTCATAGCACATTGCAGATTGAGTAGCTTCGCTATTCTTGTAGCCACTGATGAGAGGAACCTCCAAGTAACATGTCATCTTGGACTTGTCTTCCCAACTCGGCCAGATCAACCTAGTGATCAAAGTTCCGGAAATGGATTGGTACTTGTTTCGACGATAGAGCTCAACAACAATATCGTAACCAACTCCAACGTCGCAATGCTTAAGCTTGCGAAGATCCTCAATCCCATCAAATATCATCAGTTGTTGGCCTTTCAACGACACTGTCATTTCAGTTGTATTCTTCTTCCCTTGGTAAAAAGAGCTCAGATTCACCATGCTAAACCTCTGCTTCTTGTAATAAGCTAACACTTGAACATTGTCATAGTAGATGCCGTGGTTTTCATTTGGATTTTCGACTGCGATGTTGAGGTTAAGCTTGTAGAGAAGAATAGTGGCACTCAAATTGTTGGTGGTGGTGGCGCTACAGCCGCTACTGAAGTTGAACTCGGCAAGTGAAGCCTGAGTAATGTCAGAATTAGCGATGTAGGGTCGTGTGAAGAATATAATCAGGAGAGCAGCAAAAACAGTGAAAATGATTAGCTTGAGGAGGCTGAGGATGTCCTGGATTTCGAGAAGGAAGCCATTCACATTTTTACAATCAGTGGCCTTAGCCATGGATGAGATGATGTTTTCAGAACTACCTGCTTAACAATACAGGCCCGGCTATATTGCCTATATATAAACAGAACTACCTACTCACACTAGGAAGAACAGTCCTAGCTTAGATATAAACTGAAAAGGAGTCTATTGAGGTTTACCTAGAGCCAGTGGGAAAGAACTCAAAGAAGGTTTGAGCTTAATTCCCTTTAGAAGAAAGGAAAAAACTTTCCTAATTCCCTTCGGAAAAAGGAGAAAAACTTTCCAACTTATTCTCATCAAAAGTACATACAAAATTAAAAATTCATAGTAAACTTCATAACTAATGAAATTCAAAAAATTTGCAAACCCAAATGAATATCTAAACTCTTTCTCTGAAAAAAAAATAATAATAATTAATGTTTCGCAGGTGACCTAAATATTACCGTTTATTCCATCGGATAAACTTGGCGCGCTTTATATCTTCCTTTGCCAACTGGAACAGGGAACAACCCAATTCCAGGAATCACAATCCAAATCCTACTGGGAAAAGGATTCTCTCCTGTATAATCCTATCTCATCCCACCTTCTATTTCTCATCAACTCCACTTCTCTTCGTTTCCCAATCAGATCTCCAATTTTTGATTCAGAAAATTAAGGAAAAGAGTTTCCTTATCTCCATAACCCTTCTCCTTTTATTAGGTTTCTATACAGAATCCATTTCGTCGATGGCTTCTACCGAGATCTTTACTATGAAAACCTACTTCAACATCGAGAACCCAAAACAACCCAAAGCAGGAACTCTCCAAATCAACCTGAAACACCGACACCGAAAGTATCAGCACGACGCCGGCACTTTCGAAGTGTCCTTTCCGGTTGTGACTAGCGACTGTTTCGCTATGGCCCCCCACGTCCTGGCAATCCCCAAGTTCCGGCGACGCTGTATCCTCAAAGCATTGGCGAGCGTGGACATTGATGAGCCCTTTAGCCAGTGTTTGAAGCAACGGATAGACAAGTTTATTGTTGAAAAAACACAGGCTTTTGGGATAATGGGATTTGCGGTGGTGGCGGATATTGAAGTCACAGAGATTGAGGGACTGGTGGGTCAAAAAGAATAAACGCTCCAACTCTGGTTCTGATGACGAACAACAGCGTAGTTGTTTGTGATCGTAGACGGAGGTGTAGTGTGGTGGCTTCTTTGGGAGTACGTGTGTGATGGGGCTGCTGAAGAATATTAGGGATTCTTTTGTATATTTTTTTTCTTATAGAATAGGAATTCTTTTGTAATTAAGCTTCACGAAACCATGAATGAAAAAAGGATATATCAACTGCTCTCCATTCTGGTTTTGGCTTTCCTTGGTTTGATAAGGAATTGGCATCGCATTGTAACTTTTGTTTCAAGGACTAAGTAGCTTCCTAGCTTAATGGAGACTAATTCAGTAAATCCTGATCATAATGTAATTTGGAAAACATTAATCCATATACTAGTAGAACACAATTACACATTACAAGCCTACCTTGAACAAAAGAGAGAAAGAAGTTGGACTACTTCTTGGCTATCATCTATAGTAACGCATAGATTTTAAGCTAACAACGATTTGTATAACGAGATTGGCACTTAGTAGAAATAAAAGCAGTAGTGGCAGATTGCGATCCATTCTGCAAAGGGACCTTCAAGTCACAAATGAAGATAGCAGAGCAGGGTCCCGTAAAGCCGAACCTTACCCAGGTGACGGACTTGAACTTCTTAATTGGCAGATCAAGCCTGACGAGAATGTCGTAGTGAGTCGACGCAGCTGCATTATCAGTAATGTTGTTATCGCGCTCCAGTTTGAACGACGGCGTCAGAAAAGTCGTGTCCTTCGGTGGTTGGTGAAACTCGGCAATGGTGGCCATATCAGACTTGTGGCGGTGCTCTGCAACGACTAGAGCCTCCCCATAGAAGATTCGGAAACACTTGTTGGTATTTCGAAGGGCGATGTTGAGGTCGAGATTGTAGTTGTTGGAGTTCTGAGTTATGTTGAGGGAGGCATCAGTTACAGCCATCGTAATGTCATCTTGTGTGGGACTAAGTACTCTGTTGACTTGTACCCAAACAGGCGGCACTATAACGACCGAGAGCGCAAGGATGACCAAGATGGTTATGCCGCAGCAGCGGCACCAATCGGTTTGCCGGTCTGAATCTGTACATGTATTGTAATCGTAATTAGTCAAAATTAACAAATATACGAACTCCCTAGAGATATATGCAAACAGATTAGATATGCATGCATAATGAAGAACATGAACGTTTATTTACTAACCTCGAATCCCCATGGTAAGAGTCCTTTTCTCGTATCCACTTGTGCGTCCCATTCTTGTGGAGCTACTAAGATTGATTATGAATGGTTTAGTAATGTTTGGTACAGTAAAGACCTAGAGGTATATATATATATATATATATACGAGCAGTCAAGGACCAAGTATCTTCCTTAACGGAGACCATGTCACCAAATCCTGATCATAGTGTAACTTGGAAAACACATTAATCCAGATCATGATCATAATGTAGTTTGAATTAGGCTGGACTAGAACTTATATTTCTATTCCTCCTCCCTGTTGGACCGACAGTGTTTATGTGTACAAGAGTGCCAGTAAAAACCATCTATAGTCGATGAATGAGAGAAATTGACAGCAATCGTACGTTGAGAGCCTAGAAATGTTATCACAGATAACAAAAATTCTGGCGAAATGCTTAGTAGGGAACCAATGCAAGAATTTAACAAAGTTCACAGATTGCTGTATTGTGCTCTCATCCTTCATGGGATTTTACCAACTGCATGTGAAATTAACTATATTGATGACTTCAGATAAGCTTCAAATAGTCACTGTTGCACTATACAAAGTTACAGACATGTTTTCTTTTGTAGTTTTCGACCCCTTTCTTTTTTGGCAAGACTCCATCTACACACTTTCATCTGGCCATAGCTCTTGGATTTTAAAGATTTACTTATATACCTGCCATCATCAAATAAACAGTTTATATCTCCAGCAACAAAACTCCCAGCTCATGTCCAATATATATATATATAGCTTTCAAAGTTTTAATAAATCAATCAAAACTAACCTTTTTGACCAACTAAAGAATCCCCTTTCGAAACACCAACAGATGTATCCACTTCAAATGCAGGCCTCTCCAACGTCGGCACTATGGGAGGCTTTATTCTTCTTGTGACTGTCATGTTCAACCCTTCTGTAGTGTGAATCGTTGCTCCTGTAGTCATCTTAACCTGCAGGGAGAACCACTCTTGTCAATTATTATCTTCTGTAAAAACTAGAAAGGCTATCTATTGAATAAAAAGTTTTTGCAGCCATTCTCCGAGCAATCCTTTGTATTTACAGAGTTCATCTTCCTCTAGGTCAAAATCTTGTTCTAAAAGTTCCAGCTAGGCTGCAAATATAGGGGTTTGGTTTACCTCAGGAGCACCAAGTGCGATTTGAAAGTTAAATCTTCGAACAAGCATCGTAAGTGCTACCACATTCTGTAATCATCAGAGTAAATGTTACAATTACTCGTCTTTGGTAAAGAAAAAGCTTAGAATACGTAAAATGTCATCTTGAGAAGAGAAGCATGCACACATTTCAGTGATCTATTTTGCGACTAAGTACAAAAGTTAACGTCTCACAAGTTCATACCTCGTATGTGGCAAACATGTCACCTACACATTTCCGTGGTCCTCCACCAAAGGGCAAGTAACTGAAACAACAAAATTCAAGTACCACTTGTGATTATTTCTGTAATCTAAAACAAGGATTAAGAAAATTTTACTAACTACTACCAAAATGCAGTATACTTTAACTGTATTTTTTCTCAAAACCAATAGCACAGACAGTTGTTATGGATGACCCTAAGTGGCACTTACAGCTCATGTGTGTACGGGAACTGGTCATATCCAAAAGTGAACACAAGTGAACTCCATGAATGTGGTTCTTTAATTACCCAAGTAATGGATAGGTATTATTAGAACTGTAGTTTTATCCGATCGGTACATTCAGCCAGAGATATCTACATAAGTATCAGATACAGAATGATGCAAAGGCATACAGAAAAGGCGTACTTCTTAAACTACACCAGTAACAAATATTAAGAACTTGTGTAGATGTTAAGTTTCGACTAAATATACAAATTCTACAGCATGCTGTTTTCTTTTTCTTGTACGGGTTCTTCCACTGACATCGTTCTAAATCCATACACCATCAGATATTACGTAGTTTTACTTTTCAGTCTTCACATTGGACTGTGCCAAAGTACGCAATGCTAAGCTCAATAGCTTATATGCCTACCACATACTAGTCACCTTCCTATATTACAGCAAATTCACAATAAACAATTTTACTGTGGATGATAGCATTCATAACTTCAACAACTTAACAGATCATTTGTAATATCACATAAAAGAAAATAAAATTAGTTGATTAAAGCAAACACCCATACATGTATTTTTAACATGAATCTGATTCCCCAAATAATCAGAAAGATAAAGTACCTGAAGTTTTGGTTCGTCTCATTTGGATTGGGTCCATCTAATGGCCATCTTTCAGGCTTAAACTTATCTGCGTCATCCCATAGTGTTGGACTGCGATGCAGATTCCAGACAGAAATAAAAATATCCTCATTCCTGTAGAATGTAATGGTAAGAATTGCATTAATATCTTGCATAACATACTGTAAATGTCTTCTTCTTCTTCTTTTTTCTTTCACATTGCATGATTTCTGCAATAATCAAATGAGCTATACACGGACGTAACTGTTAACATCATCAATTAAAAGGCACTTGAAAAACTAAACTATGAGTACCTATTTCTTGTTCATATGATTGAGGAAGAACCTAAGAAATGAACATTTGCTAGAAATTAATCAAGCTGTCGAACTAGAGAACTGAATGGTGACAGGACCTCATATATCAATTTGAATAAGAATAAAAAAACTTGAAAGGGTGAAATAAAATTGTCTCAACTCATGCACTGGGAAGAGCAAAGCATGCTGATTGGAAGTCACTGTCTTACTCATTGCCAGAGTAAGAGATGTCAGTGGGTAATCCTATCATTAAGAATTATTTACTTCTGATTCAAACTTTGATACTTCACTAACAAAAATAAAGTTACTTTATAGAAAGAACTTCAATTCAAGCATGTAAAGAACCATATCTGAGGGATTCCAATGCCAAGGACACCCAGTGTGAAAAGTACTAAAGCCACAGACAGTACAACAAACAGAATATAAAATGCGAAGAGTAGGAATTTATTAACGTAGTTATCTTTGTAAAGAACTTAGGGTTGGAAAGAAGCGGATGAGAAGAGACATTATAGATTACATATATAAATAGCACTGCTGAGAGAATTTCTATGCATAACCTTTTTATCGGGTATTCTCCAAGCCTGTCATCCTCAAGAGAACGACGGATTAACACAGGTGGTTGTGGGTATAGCCTCAAGGACTGCAACAGGAGGAAAGACCATAAGATATTCCGAAGTATCAAACTGTTCATTAATTAAGTACAAGATTAAAGTTTTACTCATTCTGATAAATCTGATCAGCTTACTTCGTTGATCACTCGAGTTGCGTACTTGAGTTTCTTCATGTCTTCAATGGTTGGGATTCTATCCCCTAGAACAGAATCAACCTAACCAATAAAGTAATATTCTTTGAATAAAACACCATCATATAGACTGAAGAATTCATGATTCAACTGATTTGTGTTAATACAACAATAAATACATAAATATAGAAAGTTATGATATACCTCCTCTTGGAGCTTTGACATGACCCTAGGCTCCTGCAAGTCAAAAGGTAAACTCATGATAACTTCTAGTTTCAAGGCAGGTTTTGTCCTCAAATTTTCTAATCTACCTTACAAAACGAATCACTTCTTTTGGGTTTCCAAGATAATCATGTGCTCAAAGTTTACAAGTTGTAGTTCACCTTATGTAAAGTCTATTTCTATGTATCAATGATGAAAAAGTTCCTCGGAAACACAAGTCTAAGTCTCAAAGGAGTTTACCTTGGAAAGAAGATAGAAGGTCCATGTTAAAACTGCAGCTGATGTTTCATGCCCAGCTATAAGCATTGTCATCAAGTCATCGCGGAGTTGCTTGCTAGAAACCTACAAAAGTTTGTGTAAAAAGTCTAAGATTTGAGCCAGTAATAATTTATGTCTGATAAATGGCAGTTACTTACATCATCCCCTGATGCCAAAAGGAAATGGAGAATACTAGGATCTTGTTCATTCATGTACTCCTCATGAAACTGTAGTTCTTCTTCATCTACCATCCTCTGCAGATGTACAAACCAAAAGAAAAATTCAATCAAAATCTCATCAGCGTGGCAGCCATCTGTTATATTGTCATCAGAACAGTCATTTCAATTTGACTTCCAAATTCTATCTAAGAACAAAGCAATAAATTGAAGGTAAAAATTTCAATTGAGTTTCTGTATACTAAAGATATTGAAGGGATTTGCACTCCTTGAATTAAAACTAGTATGAGTTGCAATAAATGAGTTTATTATCCAAGATAGTTAGTTGACACTTGACAGTGAGTTATGTTATTGGAACTTAGAAGCCACGTAATACACATGTCCTTATACATATTGGAAAAATATTCACAGAAGATAAAGGCAAAAGATATTGTGGACCACAGCTCTGTGTCTTTCAACACTTGATGGCTTTACCTTGCAAATTGCAATTAGATCATCCAGCGTATCGTTGATTAATTTGAGGGCTTTTGCCACCTTCTTTTGTCGTGGAGAAATGTCTTTCCATATTGGAATCTCCCAGAATGGTATTGGTGCAACACTGCGATCTTCTGCTTCTCTCAAGACAGTGTAAACTGCCTATTCCAGCCAAATAGAAAGAAATGAATATGGGAATAAATCCTGTGAAATGAACTCCAAAGGAAATCAATGATGTCACTACTGAAGCTATGTACGAACAAATGAATGATAGAAGTACCTCAACTATCCCAGTGTCATTGGTTAATGAATCAAAGTCATAGTTAAAAAGTGCCTTGCCAATGATGTCCAGTGTCAAACGAGAGAAAAGTGACTCCATCTCTACATCTTCCCCATCAGATGCAGCAGTGTCGAGCTTTTGGCAAAGCCTCTCTGTAGCTTGTCCGAAGAGGTTAATCATAGCGGTTACATACTACAGATCAAAGAAAGTACAGAAATCAACTTAAAATACAGTCCATTATGGTCAATAAAAAATACTAACATATAGCTTTTACAAGTGGGTAAGTACCTTCAGATGCAGTGCAGGGACTATAGCACGTCGTCGAACGCGCCATATTTCACCGTCTGCTGGGATGAGTCCTTTACCCATGACAAATTCTAGAATTTCAGCCAAGATTCCCTGTTAAGAAAGTACAATAAAAGTAGCTATTAGTTCATTGAGATGTATATATATATATATATATATATATATATATATAATTTTTTTCAAGTGCGGACGTCCGCACGGTGCGGATGCGGCGTTTCCGGCCACCGGCGAGGCGGCGACGGCGTATCCGGCCGGTGGGCTTTGCTCCCCCCACGCCGGCGACCCCGTCTGTGCCGGCCCGAGCTCCATCGCCGGCCGGCAGCTGCCGGAATCTGCAAAAATGACAAGTACTGTTCATTTTTCTGCACTTTTGCAGATTCCGGCCGGCGATGGAGCTCGGGCCGGCACAGACGGGGTCGCCGGCGTGGGGCGAGCAAAGCCCACCGGCCGGATACGCAGTCGCCGCCTCGCCGGTGGCCGGATACGCCGCATCCGCACCGTGAACAGTGCGTGCGGACGTCCGCACCTGAGAAGCACTGATATAGAATTTTTTTCAGGTGCGGACGTCCGCACGGTGCGGATGCGGCGTTTCCGGCCACCGGCGAGGCGGCGACGGCGTATCCGGCCGGTGGGCTTTGTTGAAAAAGTGAGAGATTAGTTAAATTGCCTTACCTTTGAATAAGCCTTTGCATTATCTCTTAATATATGTTTGGCAATGGCAGGATCAGACACTATCAAAAATGACTGCAAAAGAAATTAATTAAAACTTCAGGCCAAAAAGAGAATAACGAAGTAATTCGACAAAGAAAGTGGTCTAATTGTCATGACAATCCAGTACGTGTTAATCTGCTCAAAGTAACATACTACAAACTACCAACCTTTGGTCCAAAGGTCAGCCTGAATATTCCACCATATGTGAGGTATAGCTCATATAGGGGAATGAAGAAGGCCTCATTCTGAACGGCACTAATTGATCCTTTCGCCTCAGGAATTTTTAGACGGGGTTGGTGCGTGCCTCCCCAATTGAATAAAAAGTCTAGAACCTCCCTAGGAACACCCAACTTCAACAAACCGTTCTTCAATTCAGATGGATAACTAGTTACAGAGAAACTCAGAATTATGAATAGATTAACTAGAATGACTGCAACTATATTAACACAAATTAACAATTTTGGCCCTACTTTATCATCAACCATACAAATTTAAGCAAAACACATACCATTAAACCAAATTTGAGCTTATACAATTAGATTGATTTTCCTCAACAAATTACATCAATTGTAGCTGAAACTAAGTTCATACCGAGTTTTGTTCACAGTGAACTCTCCTTTCGCAATTCGAGTAGATAGCTCAGCTCGCCTTTTCTCTTCAGCCAACTGCTCCACGCTCTTCACTTCACCCTTCACTGAATCAGGCCCTCTTCCATTTGAAGAGCAAGTAATAACTGAGAAACCAATATTTCCTGCAAAACCCAACAAAATGATAAAGCAAACCAAACAACCCAAACCAAAAAGAAGCTCAAAGATTGGAACTTTTCTCATGGTAAATCTCAAAGATTAAAACTTTAGTGAAACCAGACCTCTCTGCTTTGTGGGTCTGAGTAGCCTATTGGTTTGCAGCTTGGTTTGGAAGGTTTTGGTCGGGACAAACTGAAGCAGAGGAATGGTGGCAGCCATTGATGGATTCAGTTGGGCACTGAGAAGATGATAATGAAGCAAAGGCCAAATGTGGCGGTTTTCTAGCGCACGCAGTACATTGTTTTGGAAAATTTGGAATCTTTTTCGAGTGGCCTAGTGTTAGATACCCACCAGTAAAGTCCAACTGGCCTCTTTAACTATACATATAAATTTCGGTTGGCATATCACTACAGTTCGGTTTCAGTATTCCAGTTTCATAACGTGTATCTATAAGGCATGTTTGGGTTTAAATTAACATTTACCCGAGATTATAGGCCGAAGTCCAGAGGGTCACCCATTAAGGGTAATCCGATATATTTTAAATTGCATTCATTTTGGGAATAAGACTTAGAGTCCTTCTTGGAGTCTGAATTAGAAGTGGTTTAAGGTAATACAATCCTATTCGATATCAGAATCCATTATGCTTGATACGCACGTATTTGGGGTTTTGAGATCATTATATAAAGAACTCTAGGACAACGTAGAAAGGGTTCATAACCATACAACTACAAGCTTTTACCTCGCAAATCTTGCAAGCCTCTCCGGAGCAATATTACGCGAACTGCCTTCCACAAACTGCAAACAACCACCGTTCCAACCTTGCCGCAACCTTATTTGCCGCAGTTGTCGAAAGTGTCTTGCATTCGTGTCGAAGCGTCGCTCAGACCTATCGCTTCCAGCATCCGCACGTCCTAGCACACCTGCACCAACATGAGTCGCACACTTGCGCCTGTCAGAGCTGCAAACTTACATCGTGTCTGCGTTAGCTGAAGCACCCAGTGTCAGTCGTCACGCCTTGTGACAAATTGAGTCGTTACCCCGGTAACAGTCTTTCCCAATCTGCCAGAGGTTGGACGAACACAATCCGCGGTCTTGATTTAAAGCTCTGCGTTGCATCCCAGGATCGAAGTAAGATTATCTCAATCTACAAGAGGTTGAGTAGAAAATCTTAGTAATCATTTACTTAGGTCTTGTTCGAGCCTCTACGCCGGCCTGTCAACGCCCGCGTACAGTCGCTTGATCGAAAAGTCAGATAGCAGGGAGCAGACGAACACGTTCGCCAGGGTCAACCGTTCGCCAGACGTCGTCCGCCACCAAGGTTGTACCTAACCCAAAGGTACTGGCACGCTCGCACCAGGACTGAAATCTACGTCCGCCACCCTCACGTGTTGATAGTTCGACAGATGTCAAAACCGATGCGAACAAGGCACATAGATGATGGTAGGTACTAGGTAGTAAGATAGAAATGGTTTTGATTTATCTTAATCTATGGTTGTAGTTGTCCATGTCTAACCGGCCCAATTAGCATGAAATCAGTCAAGACATCCGTTTTATACATTTCTCGGCATTTTGGCCAAGACTAAGTGAAGAATATCTTTATCGGTCTGTAATGGGTGAGTCCACCACAGTTACTTGCCATCGGGGCTCATATGTGTCAGTCCTTTCGTTGCACTACAACAAAGTTTGACGCACCCAACGAAAAAAAGGCCATCGGTCAAGATATATATCCATTTAATCGTTTGAATATTTGGTTATTTCTCCATCACATGCACTCCTAATTTCACAGCTCAAATGAGATATGTGAGGATCAAACACTCAGCTGTCAGCCTCAGTCACCAACCTTATTGCTGGTTGTTCCAGTACTCAGAAGCTAAGGAAGAAAGAGAACTTACGCAGAGGAACCGTGGCAGCCATTGGTTACAGGAATGCCACAAAATTGGAACGATGCAGAATAAGTAGAGTGTCAATTGGTAGGGAGAGGGGGAGGATCATGCAGCAAAGGCCAAAGCCAAATGTGGCGGTTTTCTAGTGCACACGGTAAGTGTTGGATCCAAGTTTGAAATCTTTACCAAGTTGTAGCCGAATTGCGTCAACAATGTTAATAATTTCGGTATTTTGTATAACAGAAAATCGTATCATCACTATTTCATGACACAGATTATCACTAGTTCACTAGTTTTATAACACATGTACATGATACAGTAGATAAAATAAGAAGAACATTGTTTACAAATATAAAAACGTAAACAAAAGAGGTCGTGTAATCGATCTCTTGGTGCTTTTAATGCAGTAATTGTTCGAAGCTGGGGAACATTGTTTACAAATATAAAAACTGGGAAGAAAAAAGAAGGCAGTTCGTATATATAGGCAATACAGTCGTCGTGCATATAAATTTGGCATGAGCGTGTTATTGATTATCTATCATGCAATGGCGGATGGGTTGTCGCTGTTTAACATCGACCGCATCTAATATCGTCCACTACGTCGGTAGTAACAACTATCTGTAGAATGGCACTTGGTAGAATTAAAAACAGCAGGGGCAGAGTGTGATCCATTCTGCAAAGGAACCTGCCTCAAGTCACATGTGAAGATTAGAGAGCAGCTTTCCTTATTGACGGCCTTCCACCAGGTGACGGACCTGAACGTGATCGGAAGGACAAGTCTGACAAGAATGTCGTAGTGATTCACTTTCCCAGACCCTGCTGGATCATCATCAGTAATGTTATCCCGCTGCAGTTTCAATGACGGCGTCACAAGAGTCGTGTTCTTTGGTGGTTGCTGAAAGTCGGCAATGCTGGCCATAGCAGACGTGTTGCGGCAGACTGCGACGACTAGAGCCTTGTCGTAGTTGATGCGGTAATGCCTGTTTGGATTCCGAAAGGCGATGTTGAGGTCGAGATCGTAGTTATTGGAGGACTTAGTTATGTTGAACTCATCGGTGAGGGAGGCACCAGTTACAGCGATCTTTATGTCATCCGGTGAGGAGTGAACGATATTCACGATGAGATCAATACCTAACATAAAGGCTGTAATTGCACACACTAGCAAAAATTTACGCAGTAGAAGGGTGGAAGGGTTGATCAACGTCGAACCCTCAATAGATGGAGAGCACAATCAACGTTGTGCTCTATAGGATAGGTCTGGAATCCACCAGACACTACAACACATATGTCCTTTTCCGACCAAGTTTTTCCAACAACATCTCTTTTTAGTTGGAAATAACACTATTTCCGACTAAAAACGTTTGGCCGTCGAAAATCTGTCGGAAATATAATTATTATTTCCGATGGGCGATCGATGTATCGGAAATACCTAGAATGTGGTCGGAAATAATTTTTATTTCCGACATAATTTTATTTTGTCGGAAAGTCGTCGGAAATAAAATAAGGCATAATGACATGGTTTCTATCATATTAATTAAGCCGATTTCCTTTATAATTGTATTCATCTTTTTTTTATTGGTGTTGATCGAGGGAATGATCTATGTTGGTTGTAGGCTTTTTTGGAATTTAACTTCCTCACCGAAATAATTGTTATGCTGTAACTTGCTCTTAAGGTACGCAAGCCAGTTTTTTCAATTAAGCAGTTGTTAAAATTTAAGGACTGTATGTTTAAATGCAGATGATCATCAAGTGATCTTTTTGCCAAAACTCAACAATTGGATAAGTGGTACCAGGGAAAATAAGCGTATAATAACCGCAGGAGTCGTCGTTTGATTCCGTTAGATTGGGAGCGGAGTGGAGCAGCCCTCACCACCGCGACCGCAACAAACAAGCAGAGACCAATTCGCACCAGGTGACCTAATTTTGACTTCTCTTACAAACTTGAAATAGGTTTTGTAGCGCTTCTCTTTGTGGTTAGTTTGGGATGATTTCAATTAGGTTTTGAAAATTTTATTGGGTTTAAATCGAATTCTTAAAAAACCAAACCACTCTTCGGGAATGGGAGCTTTTGGGTTGAACTGGTAGGTTCAATCCCGGTTTCCCAATTTGTTTGCTTCGTTGATTATTTTTAGATATGATCATATACTCTGTAATTGGAATTTTGTGAAACTAAGGCAAGTGTTTCTACTCGACTTAAGGGAAGTTTGGGTGTCTAATTCACCCTATAAACTGAAATTGTATCTGTATAGAGTTGGATATTGAAGTATATACTCGTATCTTTGTTTCAGCGGGGTGTGATTTAATTTTCGTTTAATCTGTTTGGAAGTTCTGAAGTTCAATCATGAGACAGGATGCAGAACTTAAGCCACCTTGACGTTGATGTTTTGAATTGCTTAACAGTGGTCTGAGATGGATGCATCGATGAATGGGTGGGTATGGTCAACACTTTGCTTCTTGTTTGGGTTGTGGTAGTGGAAGAGAGAAGTTGGGGTTCTGTTTTCTGCTGCATTTTCTGGGGAACCCAGATGGAGTTTCTTGTGAGAATTTTCAATGCACCATCTCTATTTCCAGCACAAAATGATAAACTTCATTCAAAGCATGTGAGAAAAGATTAACTACTCTTTATGTAACCCTCAAAGTTGGACTCAAATAAAATGATTTCTTTGACAACTTGTCTGAGTTTGATGCTCTTTCAGCTTTGCTCCACTCTATGCATCATTGCATGGTAGATAGAGTCTAAGTCTGCAGCTTTCCCCTATGCTGATCAAATGTGCAATTTGCTAAATGCCTGCATTGGATTTCACATTTTCTGTTTTTTGTTGTTGTTGATTGTTGCCCAGTGTGTGATGCTAGGTTCCTCGTCAAAGTCGGTGAATCATTGTATTCTGAATGTTGCCCCCAGTAAGGTTACTTCGAGCAAAAGACCACTTGTTGTGCGAGCAGGGTATGGATATACATTTCTGCCAATTGCTTAAGATATAGTATAGCAGTAACTATGAGAGATATGTGGGATCATCGGTGTAACTTCTTATGGTTTTTAATATTATCCTTAGGGTTTTTGATAAAATTATATTAACTGCCGTCTGCAATCCCAAAGGGATGCTTAAATACTGAAAAGAAACCATAGGGCAACTAACAAGGAAACCCTAAAACCCAAGGAATTAAAACAAAACAAGTCCAAAACAAATTAGAAAACTTAAAACTTGAAAACATATTAAACTACCGTTTTGAGGCCCTAAACGAACTCGAAAGCCCGAAAAGGCCCACACATCGTAGCAAAGCTACGAGTTTGATTCCTGGCGTCGTTCCCTTTCCGGAATGATATCACAATCGTCATTCGGACGCCGAATGTCAAAACTGTAGTAAACCGGGCTCCTTCAATGTGGGCGGACGACGTCTGGCGGATCTGCTCTGGCGGATGACTTCTGGCGGATGTAGTCTGGCGGATGAACCACCCTTGGCGGACTGACGTCTCTGGCGAGCGGGTTTTGACTTGCAACGGTCAATCTGATCTTCAATGTTGGCTGCCATCCATCTTACATCAAAAATAAATAACCAAAAGGAACGATATTTGACTTGAATTTATCCCAGGTACTGGCCGTACTGCTGCCCTCGGTTTCCGGGTCGGAATCTGCATGTACTTATATAATATAACTCGTAATTAGTCATAATATTAATCTGCATGATGAGCTCGCTAGAGATATATATATGCAAACATGCAGATTAGCTAGATATGCATGCATAATGAAGAACATGAAGGCTTATATAATTACGTACTAACCTCGATTATCCATTGCAATAGTCCTTTTCCCGTATCCACTTGTGCGTCTTCTTGTGGAGCTAATAATATTGATTATGAGTGTTAAAGACCCAGAGGTATATATACATATATACGAGCAGTCGAGGACTAAGTATATTCCTTAAAGGAGACAGATCCTGATCATAGTGTAACTTGGAGTCTTGGAAAACACATTGATAGACTTTGCTCGACAATGATTTGAATTAGGCTTACTGGACTATAACTTATCTTTTTATTCATCTTCCCTGTTGTACAACTAGTATATATATGGCCAAAATGTTGTAAATGGCCAATCCTATATGATGCAGTTGAGAATAAGTGACCAGCTGAAAGAGAGGAATTGAAGATGATCATGCAGCAAAGGGCAATGCCAAATGTGGTGGTTTTCTAGTGCACACGGTGATTAAGTGTTAGAAGTTTGAAATCCTTATCAAGTTGCAGATAATTTACGCCAACAATGTTAATTCGATTTGCATAACAGAAGATCGTATCATTACGATTTCATGACAGGTTATTACTACTTCATAACAGTTTGGTTTCCGTCGGTAAACAAAATTTGTATCAGAAATGCAGGATAGCTGGTAAGATAAAAAAAAGGAAAAGAAAAAGTAAAAGAAAAAGAAAGGGAGGGGGCCGGGGGTTCAATTATCTTCTTGAATTGGAGCGTAGGCGGTCACTAGACAGAGATTAAACAAGACTAGGTAGTGTCTAGACGAGGCTATACGGTCTTTGGCGGGCATAGGCGGGGTAACTACATTCAAGGATTAAAGGAATAGTCATGTATTAAGAAAATTATAATAAATCATAAGAAAATATTGCAAATGAGCTTGAGGTTATCCTCCAAGTGTAGTAAGTCCGTTTAGTTTTAGGTTTCATAATTATCTTCTTGAATTGGGGTTAGGCGGCCACTAGACGGAGATTAGACAAGACTAGATAGCTCTAAGCAGCGTTTAGACAATGCTCTGCGGTCTTTGGCGGGCATAGGCGGGGTAACTACATTCAAGGATTAAAAGAATAGTCATGTATTAAGAAAATTATAATAAATCGTAAGCAGATATTGCTCGTGAGTTTGGGGTTCTCCCCCAAGTGTAGTAAGTATGTTTAGTTTTATGTTTCATAATAAATCGAGCTAGGTTTTTGACGACGCATCAGGTCTATCTTGGAAACGTCGTTAGTTACTTGGTTACTTGGTTTTGGACTTATTTCTTAATGTTGTATTACTTTAGGTGAAGCTAGGTTTTTGTTTAGATTTGTCTTTCATGTCTCGCTTTCGACGTTGCCCGGGATCTCCTAGTGAGTCATGTTGGTATTGTAATTTTTATTCTACATTAATATCGACCGCATCTAATATCGTCCACTACATCGATAATAACAACTATCTGTAGAATGGCACTTGGTAGAATTTAAATCAGCCGGGGCAGAGTGTGATCCATTCTGCAAAAGAACCTGCCTCAAGTCACATGTGAAGATTAGAGAGCAGATTTCCTTATTGACGGCCTTCCACCATGTGACGGACCTGAACGTGATCGGAAGAACAAGTCTGACGAGAATGGACTAAAACCATCAGTTGCCACTCCAAGCCGCACATTTCTTTCCTTAATTTCATCAAATAACAATATAGACTCGCAAATAGTAGTGTTTGTTTGAGAATGTCATTCAAGTTTTTTGACATTGAAAGGAACAATTACTTTGATTGCAATAGCTTCTAGAAAGACTATGGAAACTTTATTTTACATTCCCAGTTTATAGAAGAAGAAAAAATGAATATCTCTAGAATTTTCAACTGGATTAGCATATGAAGCTATGCGATACTTATGTTATTTGATTTAAAGACTACACTTTTCCGTTCCTTCACATAACTTGGTGGCTTCATAAACTTTTTGGTTGCTGATAAAAATGGCTGAGCCCCTCAAGCATATTGTTAGTAAAGTTGAACTGAGTTGCTCAATCAGTTCCTGTTTAGGGAGATGATCCAGAATAGAAGAAAATTTACCCAGCGAAACTTTGATAAACAAGTTATATATAGCGTTGTTTGTAATAGATAATCATGATAGAAGGAAAGAAGTAAAATTAGAAAGTTGAAAATTCTACATTATGATATGTTGTCGACTTTGGATGTGAACATTGATAATTTCCAAAGTAAACCATTTCTTATGCTTTGCTTTGTAGTCGTTATTTTATAAGACATTGGAATTTTCTTTGCAGCAAAGAAGTTGTTTATGAAGATATTAGCCAAGTTGACATGTCAGGCCTTGATTCCTCAAACTTGCGTGGAATAGGCACTAAAGTTAATCTGGCTCTAAAGGCTCTAAAGACAGTGGGCAATACTAGGGCTGGGCGCGGGCCGGGCCGAGCCCAAAAATCCCAAAGCCCGACCCAAAACCCGACCCCCTCGGTCCGAGCCGAGCCGGGCTTTTTCCCAGACGAGGACCGGCCCGAGACCGAGCCCGACGAGCCGAGCCGAGCCGAGGGCTTTTTCGGGCCCAAACTCCAACCCCCACCCCAGCACCGCCCACCACCCTCTGCGACACCTCCAAGCCCTTGCGCCACCTCCTCTCCCTCACTCTCTCCAACTGCTCCGACGACGTCGCTCTCAACTCTCCAATCCCTCCACTTCCTCAACTGCCCCATTCTCCTCCCTTCCAATCTCGTCTCCTCCCTCCGCCTCCTCCGTCATCAATTACGGAGCCATGAAAAGGCAGAAACCCTAAAATAGAGAAATTATCAGAAAAGGCAGATCTGTCCCGCGCAGAGGGAGAAATCAGTAACAAAATCCCAAATTGATAGCACAATAAGCACATAGCATCAACCAAGCCTCGTGGTGGAGCACGATTGGGTATGAGGGAGAAACCTGGGTAGTGGTCGGTGGAGCACGAAGAAGAAGAACAAGTCGAAGAGGATGAGGCGCCGGGAGTAAATGAGGCGGCGTCGCAGGTCGATTGGGTCGCAGGTGGGCCGTGGACTGGTGGAGCACGATTGGCCGATTTGGTCGCCGGTCGCAGGTTGGGTAGAGGCGACTTGAGGAGGGAGGCGACTGGAGGAGGGAGGCGACACCGCGACAGGAGGTTCGAGGTCTTGCCGGTCTTGGAGGCGACTGGAGGAGGACAGATCGACAAGAGGTCTTGCCGATTTGCCGGTCTTGGAGGCGACTGGAAGACGGAGGAGGACCGAGCCACCGAGGAGTCGAGGGATGGAGGCGCAGAGGGGTTAGGTTAGAAATGAAGAAATGAAGAACTTTTTTTTTTTTTTATGTACATATATTAAAAAGTCGGGCCGGGCCGGGCTTTTGGGCCCAAAAATGTTCAAGCCCGAGCTCGGACCGACAGGGACAATCTCGGGCCGGTCTTTAAATTTCCAGGGCTCGGCCCGCGTCGGGCTTTTTTGGCCGAGCCGGGCCGGGCTTTCGGTCCTTCGGGCCCAAACGCCCAGCCCTAGGCAATACATATGCATCAAATTCTGAGAGATCTCAAAGTATAAAACTACCACATGGTAAGTATACTTTATGATGAGCAGACGTAATAGCTATCTTATATTTTTGTAATGTTAGTCATAAGATCATGGTATACCACATTGTAATTGTAATAGTTTTAGTGCAATTTTGTTTTTTTTTTTATATATATTTTTTTTTCATTCTATCTGAGAATTTTTTATTTTTTTTAGGATGTCTTTGATTTTGGAGGAACATTATATTTGAGTTCATTTGAGGTTCTATGATATCTTCTTCCTTCGTACAAGTCATTTGATGTTTTGCACGGCAGCTCATGTTTCATTCAGCATTCAACCTTTAATCTTGATGTTCCTATTTGGTTCTATTCTAAGTCATGTGGTGATAGTAATGTTATATTTTTCACATCATCACTTCTTTATTTTCTCTGTTTTATATTTGGTCTGACAATAAAATGATAAACAGGTGCTGTGAAATCTTCTCATCTCTCTGGTGCTGATGGTTAAAATTTCAATTTTTCTTTAAGGCCTGAGAATATCATATGCTGTAATTATAGGATAACCAAGCTTTTGGATTGAATTAATGCAAGATCTAAACGCATTTTAGGTACAACCATTACAGCAGTGGTTGGTAAGGAAGGGATTTTTGTCGCAGCAGATGGAAAAATAACGTATGGTGAGGAAGATAACAAAGGTGAAATACTATCAGGGTGTTTCCCGAAGATGATCAAAATCACGGATTATATATTAGCCAGCTACTATGGTAGCATGAACGGGGGCTTTGCAATGATAAATAAAGTTGCAAATGCGGTTAAATATGGTGGATATGAAAGCGGTAAGGAGGAAATTTAAGAAGGAGATGAAAATGTGGAAGAAGGCGGTGCGGGGTGAAGATCGTTTTCCTACGACCATATTAGTTTATGGATATAGCCATGATGTGGATCTTGTTTATGATGTGGCCAATGATACGTATCTGCAAAGTGACAATGGAGTATATGGTAGTAGTTAAGGATTCTCCATTGCACAATGGTATATGAAGCAGGTGGTAGCAGATCATAAGAGATCAATAACAACTTATTAATATGTAGATTGGCTTTCTAGAGCTCTGGCTTTATCTGCTCTCAGTAATCCTGATTCTGGAAGTTATGTCTGCGTAGCTGCTATTTGGAGAAGTAAGAAAAAAAATGAAGAAGAGAGGAGATGATTACCTAAGGAATGAGCATGTGATGCGTACATTGAAGAGATATTATGATCTCTTTAGAACATATATGGAAAAAATGGCGTTGTTTGTCATAACTCGTGGAATGCCATTCAACTTATCTAATGAAGAAAAGTTCAAACAATCTGTTTCGAACCAAATTCCCAACGGAGTTGTGACAGCACATCTAATTTCTAAAGGCAGCTCTGAGAGTGGCCGGGGATACTGTTATTGCTCGAGTAATTGTCTATGATGATGTGAATACTCAGTCTCGTGTCAATTTCAACCTGGAGATGAGGTGCTTTCTTCATCTAAGGATGGGTGTGATTATGAGCTTTTTGTGCCTACACGCGACTGAATTGCAAAACTGTGCCACTCCTTGACATCAATACATGATGATTTTTAGAAGAACGAACTTTCATATTCCTTTAGATGCATATCAGAGGCTATATATCAGATATGAAGTCTTTAATGTCTCAAGCCTGTGTTTACCTATTTTGGTTTGACAGGTTATGTTGTCTCAAACTTTCAATTACTCTTTTTCTTTAGGACAGGAACTTGTGTTTAAATGATGACATCGATCTTGCTGTGGAGAAAGTGTTTGTCTAAAACTGAGGAATGCAATGCAGTTGTTACAAATGTGGGTGTGTGTTTTGTGACTTCTAATTTGTAGTTTATAGCATTTGCATTCGGAAACAGAACAACACTTGGTCAAACTAGAGCACAAATTACCATTATATTGCTACTATTGTCATCTGATGAATGATGCTGATAAGCCCCTGTTCATTACTCAACTTCTCGAGATTAATTTTACGTTGGGAGTTCTAAAAAAAAAATTACGTTGGGCAACACTTGTGCTGCGAACTAACCAAGATGGTGTTTGGCTTGCAATGTTCCCAATGAAACTAACATTATCTATTAAGGTATTAAATTGATTTAACTTGATTAAATAAGCAACTATAACTCTTTACCAGTTCCTATTACTAAGTGTATACTAATAAGAGTTTTGGATCCCGGCCATCCAGTTGATTAACCTGATCAATATAAGTGATAGATTTTTAGTTCCATATCATATAAATATTCAAGTAGATCATGACTCCTTAGGGGAAGTCTGAGTACAGGTTTTGGCCAATATATAAGGAGGAGAAGTCACTTTGTTCAACTAGGACTCTTAGCCTATAGTTCATTCCTTCTGAAGCAAACAAAAATGGAAAAGAAAAAAAAAATTCCTCAGGAGAAGCTGCTTCAAGCTGGTGGATCAAGCTGCTGCAAACGGCTCGGTCACAAGATATCCTCACTGGCTCACTCCCTACTCAGGTGCATTCCCAATTTATCTAGGAAAGACTACTGTAAATGAGATTATGTGTTCATATGGTTAATGAGGTTCTAGAATTTCGTAAAATAACAGTATAGAAACGCAAATAGTAGTGTTTGCTTGAGAATGTCATTCAAGTTTTTCGACATTGAAAAGAACAATTACTTTGATTGGAATAGCTTCTAGAAAGACTATGGAAACTTTATTACACATTCCCAGTTTATAGAAGAAAAAAAATGAATATCTCTAGAATTTTCAACTGGATTAGCATCTGAAGCTATGCGATACTTATGTTATTTGATTTAAAGACTACACCTTTCCGTTCCTTCACATAACTTGGTGGTTTCACAAACTTTTTGGTTGCTGATAAAAATGGCTGAGCCCCTCAATCATATTGTTAGTAAAGTTGAACTGAGTTGCTCAATCAGTTCCTGTTTAGGGAGATGATCCAGAATAGAAGAAAATTTACCCAGCGAAACTTTGATAAACAAGTTATATATAGCGTTGTTTGTAATAGATAATCATGATAGAAGGAAAGAAGTAAAATTAGAAAGTTGAAAATTCTACATTATGATATGTTGTCGACTTTGGATGTGAACATTGATAATTTCCAAAGTAAACCATTTCTTATGCTTTGCTTTGTAGTCGTTATTTTCTAAGGCATTGGAATTTTCTTTGTAGCAAAGAAGTTGTTTATGAAGATATTAGCCAAGTTGACATGTCAGGCCTTGATTCCTCAAACTTGCGTGGAATAGGCGCTAAAGTCAATCTGGCTCTAAAGGCTCTAAAGACAGTGGACAATACATATGCATCAAATTCTTAGAGATCTCAAAGTATAAAACTACCACATGGTAAGTATATTTTATGATGAGCAGACGTAATAGCTATCTTATATTTTTGTGATGTTAGTCATAAGATCATGGTATACCACATTGCAATTGTAATAGTTATAGTGCAATTCTATTTTTTTTTTTTTTATATATATTTTTTTCATTCTATCTGAGATTTTTCTTTTTTTAGGATGTCTTTGATTTTGGAGGAACATTATATTTGAGTTCATTTGCGGTTCTATGATATCTTCTTCCTTCGTACAAGTCATTTGATGTTTTGCACGGCAGCTCATGTTTCATTCAGCATTCAACCTTTAATCTTGTTGTTCCTATATGGTTCTATTCTAAGTCATGTGGTGATAGTAATGTTGTTATATTTTTCACATCATCACTTCTTTATTTTATCTGTTTTATATTTAATTTGACAATAAAATTATAAGTAGGTGTTGTGACATCTTCTCATTTCTCTGGAGCTGATGGTAAGGAGGAGAAGTCCCTTTGTTCAACTAGGACCCTCAGCCTATAGTTCATTCCTTCTAAAGCAAACAGAAGTGAAAAAAAAAATTAAAAAAATATAAGACTCCTCAAGAGAAGGTGGATCAAGCTGGTGCAAATGGCTCGGTCACAAGGTATCCTCACTGCCTCACTCCCTACTCAGGTGCATTCCTAGTTTACCTAGGAAAGCCTACTGTAAATGAGATTCCGTGTTCATATGGTTAATGAGGTTCTAGAATTTCAAAATAACAGTATAGACACCCAAATAGTAGTGTCTGCTTGAGAATTTGGTAATTGCCAACACACACACACAAACAACAACAAAAAAAAAAACAAATTGAAAGATACAAAATAACTTGGATCTTGCATATACTAATTAAGCTCATATGTTTGAGACAATGATATGAGGGTCAAACTAATCTCATATTGGCTTTGAAGATATTAGACTCGTTTTTTCTTGTAAGAGCAGAAATATTAAAGCAATATGCTGATATTGCTGAGAAAGCTCACAGCTTCTTCAATAAGAGATTGACACCCTGCAGCCTCAGTCAGACAGTCACCATTCACCAACCTTTTATTGCTGGTTTGTGCCAATACTCAGAAGATAAGGGAGAAAGAGAAGCTTGATAAGCAGAGGAATAGTGGTGGCCATTGGAATGCCATGCCACAAATTGAATGATGTAGTTGAGAATAAGTGACTAACTGAAAGAGCGGAAGATGATCATGCAGCAAATGCCAAAGCCAAATGTGGCGGTTTTCTAGTGCACACGGTAATTAAGTGTTGAAAATTTGAAATCTGTATCAAGTTGAAGACGAATTGAGTCAACAGTACATCTTGATTCGGTTTGTGTAACAGAAAATCGTATCATTGCAATTTCATGACAGGTTATCACTAGTTAACTACAGTTTGGTTTCTTTGTAAACATGATTTATAACACATATACATGATACATAGTAAGATAAAAAAAAAATTAAAAAAAAACAAAGAAAAGCAAAAGGGATCGATTAGCTAGAAATGAAGAAACAAGAACTTCCACTAGTTCTAAGTTGAGACTTTACTGAGAAATTACAAAAATGAAAGAAGTAAAATAAATAATACAAGCAACAATATCGATTGGTTTTGAAGATAGCCTATGTTTCTTCTAACAGCAGAAATGAAGCCAGAATCTCTCCCCAAGTGTAATACTATTTGTAATGCTACATGCTGATACTGCTGAGAAGTGAGAAAGCTCATCACAACTTCTTCACTAAGAGATTAACTCCCTGCTCAGGCTCAATGACTAACCTTATTGCTGGTTTGTGGCAATACTTGGAAGATAGGGAGAAATAAAATTTAGAGAGAACAAGAGCCACTAGTATCTTGAGCTCAATCATGGCCAAGTTCTGCCCAAGACACACCCTTGGTCCAACCCCAAATGGCATGTACAAGTGTGGAAGCTTACAAGCCCCTGTAATTCCATTTGCAAATCTTTCTGGGTTGAACTTGTAGGCATCAGGTCCCCATACTTCAGGGTCAGTGTGCAATGTCAGTACCATAACCCATAGGTTCACACCCTTGGGAACATGTATGCCCGCAAATTTCATGTCCTTGAAGGCCTCCCTTGATACCACAGACACCGGCGGATAGAGACGCAACGATTCATGAATCACCATTGTTAGCTGCATATACAAACCAAATATTTTTCATTGTTCATGTTATATAATGAAAAGTGGAAGTACACATATATTTAATACTGGCACCAATATATATATCAGTACCTGTTTCATCTTACGGAGCATGTCAGCATCTGGAATCTGGCCACCACAAACTTGAAGAACCTCGGCACGGACACGTTCTTGCCATTCTTGATTTGAAGCCAACAACATGAACAACCATGTGGCAGAGACTGCAGTGGTCTCATAACCAGCCAAGTAGATGTTCTTGCAGTTATCAACAATGAACCGATCAGTTTCCGCTTGGCTTTGGTCACTGTTTTGGGTACTCTCAAGAACCATTTGCAACAAGTCCTTGTCATCATGTACACCTTCCACTCTCTGCTTCACAACTTGGAGAATCAAATTGCGAACCTCTTTTTCTAGTCCCCATGCTTCTCTTCTGTTCTTTGTAGGAAGATGCCTAGAGCAAATTTTCAGAAGATATCAAACAAAGTAATATTGTGATGATATGATTGATACCTGGCCTCCTCTATATGAGGCTTTGCTAAGTATTTGCATGTTAGGAAATTGTTATACCCTAAACGCCTAAATGGTAACAGATAAGTGACTAACTGATATATAGCATAAACATTTTTACCTCATTCCAGGAATCCCCGTAGCTAAGCATTTCCTAGACATGGCCTCTTGGAGAGCTCTTAGTTTGTGAAAAATCACTTGCCCGCTGGAAAAGTTGCTTCCAAAGCAAGCTCTTGAGATAACATCTCCCGAGAAGCTTCTCATGTCCTCATCAATATCGATATCTGCAACTCCACCCTGTTCATCAATCCTACTTGTCCATGATTCTTGCAATGTAATTGCAGATTCTGTAATAAGATTGATCATCCCCTACAAGTTTAAGAACATTTTGAGTCTTCAAATATGTATAAACTAACCAGCTTTCAGTCTTCACTGGTAATAGACTATTAGTTACTAATATAATACCTTAACCTTCTCCATGTATAGTTGTGGAGCAAGAACTTTTCT
Organism: Potentilla sterilis; assembly: GCA_963682095.1. NCBI lineage: Eukaryota > Viridiplantae > Streptophyta > Magnoliopsida > Rosales > Rosaceae > Potentilla > Potentilla sterilis. The sequence continues at coordinate 520,694 of OY821756.1, read as the reverse complement.
CTGATGTGCCCAAACAGCCCCATTTGAGGTTAGAATGCCTTGGCCAAGCAAAGGGCCACGCTCTTTGAACTGATAGGTAGGCTTCCCCAAGTCCAAAGATGTGCATGTGGTTATTTCTCTCACAGCTTCAGGTTCATTCACATACAATATCTGTATGTTTCCAAGGGAGAAGTTGAACACTTTACCTGCACATTATCATCGATCAACATGTACAAGATGATCAACAGAAGTCCAAAAGTATGTGTGAGCTGAAAATCTGAAATTACTTAATTCCAATAATTACGTACCATACTTGCTTCTCCAATCTTCGAAAAAGGGAAAGAGAGTAGCAGCAAGGTTGTGGGAGGCTAGGAGTTGAGTAGTGGTGGCGTCTTGGGTTGGGGACTTTTGAGCGTTCTTGATCTCGTTGATATTTCCGAGCAAGAAGGTAGGAGGGGGTCCAACGATGCCTTGCTTCCTCAGGAGTGATCTTAGCTTCGCCGGCTTCGTCACCAAGGCATTGTATAGACGAGCAAATAAACCCAGAAAAGCAAGCAACGCAAAGGATATGAACATCTTTTCAAGCTCCATGACACTAGCTATATGCTTTCCTTAGTCGACCCTGTCTGTCTACACTCGCTCGTAGCTTATAATTTGAGGTTGTGTGCCTCGTACTGAAAGAATGACATGACTTGGTAGAGTATATATAGTACAGGAGCATAGAATTGGTCGGATTATTCCGTGTCTGGACCATTATTAATTTACATGTGAATCACATTTGATCAGATGGTGACAATTAATCAGCCGGCTAGCTATGATGGAATCCAGATGCCTGCATAATCTGCAAAATAATCAAGTAAACAAAATTACTAATCAAGAGTGTATATGGCGTATCCTTAATTACATGCATGTCTAGTATGTTGCGAAATGCAAATGTAATTTTTTTTATTTTTTCATTTTGTGGATATTTAAATACGAATTTTCTGCAGTCTCGCAAATATACGTCTCTGTTGCAAGACTATAATTCATGGTTCAATTAATGGTCAGTTCCCGACGACGACGTTTGCTAACCAAAGTCGAGGAGAACTAGACCGCCATAGAGAAGTTAGGCAGAAGTCTTTTCATTTCATGCGGAAATTAAGAATACAGAAGCAGATAGAACACCCGTTTAGACTAATCGATCGACTATGACTCGCGCCCTCATGGTCACACCGGCCAGCGTCTTCCAAATATGTATTTTGGCATCAATGGCTTGGTTACTTTGCGTACGTACTCAGTTGTATCTTTTAGGTGTTGTTATTGTCACCTCTACAAACTATTATGTTCACTCATACTCTTTACACACTACTTCCTATATTTTTCTTTATTTCTAAATTAATTTGCGGTTGGATTTGTTGACGTTGAATTTGTGCCAGCTTCTGTCCACAACAATCACTCAGTCTTCTGCGTGAAAAATGGTTGGCTAGCTGTTCTTGACTAGAAGTGCTTGATCCGACCTTGCAATATTTCTTAAAACTTTGTTCAAACCAAATCCAAATTGTCTGAGTTTGGTACGTACGTGTCGATCTTCTACTATACTAACTGCACCTGCGAAAGTGCTCGATCACTAGCTAAACCAAAGTCATGCTACCGCATACTGTATGTACGTACGTAAGTCCTACTTCTATAATCTAGCTATGAAATAAGACATGCATGGAAACAAAGTGCTTTTTTTTTTTTTTTCTTGAAATAAAGTTGAAGCGGCTGCCCACATATATCTTGATTAATGAATAACTTCATAATATATGGGGAAAGATGGTGTACATGTATATATTGTCATCTTAATTAGCTGCCTAGCATGGACCAAACCAAAGAAATTAAACAAAATAATTTATTCAACACATCATGAAATTAACCCAAAACAAAGATGCAAGAAGAAAAAAAAAAAACTCCGCAGTAATATAAAAATTCTAGATGAGCAAAAACCCTAACACAAAGAGTTTATTATTACGTACGCGCGTACTGGTAGTTTAAATTCTAGAATGAAAATTAAACATCATCTGGGATTTATTTGGTGATCGAATCAGTCTGTCGGTAGCTCCAACATACATATGGTAACTTCTCCGACGAGTACTTACATGATTTGATCTCAGTTTCCACCCTTGCATGTAGGTGCTGCACATAAAGCATGAAAAGTCAGTTCGAGTAAACTATACTATATATCGTTGATCAGTTACTGCATTTCCTGCTAATCAGTAAACTAATGTATGTGATAATCAATTACATATAGCAGCCAAATACCTTGGGGTTCTGCAAGGAACAGCCGCAAATGAGGGTCCAAAGGTAATCCCATAGCTTCAAATACGGGATCATAACAGCCATTCACAATATGCTGCCTGCAGAGAATTAGTGTTCATTAGTTTAAAGACTACCATGAGTGTTGGGGTTACAAGTACCTAGTGGTCGATCACTAATCAGCTAATTACTTCAGACTTGGAGCTGGGATGTTAAAGCTAGAGCTCTCCAGTAGTCTTTGGCTGGAACCTTGAGCTTCTGTCGTCGGACAGAGCCAACCATTTTGTTTAGGGTTGGTTGGTGGTGGCATGTAATCCCCATGCCAACTCGGGACTGTCACCTATATAAATATATATGTACAGAAATGTCCATAAATCAGAACAAAAGCTAAACTAAGTCGGCATACAAGCAGCACAATATATAGAGAATAATTAAGTCCTCTCTAAGAAAAAAGAAGAGAGCAGCAGATACCTCCTTAATTGTTTAACAATTCCGATCCATTAATAATTTTTTGTTAATTTTTTTTTGTCGTGATAATTAAAATATTTCAAAACTAAATCCAATCATGTTTCTCTAAAATCTTTATTAAAATCTTAGTTTAGCCCCTATTGGAGAAACGCTTAGGAGGACTAGTTTGGTTCGGGAGAGGAAATTCTTTGTCTGTCTCATGAGAGGGAAAGCGCTAGAAGTTAGAAATGAAATTCTCCGATGATTAGGTTTCCATTTCGATTTGGATAAAAAGCCTTAGGTCTCAAATGTTCTTAAAAACAATTATTGTCTTTTAGCTAACTAGAATACTTCACATAAACACCACTAGATTATGTAATTGATGATCAACTTCATGATCGTATGGAGAATTTATTAACATCATGATCTGCAATTTTTAAACACGAAACTTAATTATGTTTAAAACCCTAGCTAGCATCCTGTTTGAAAACATAATATGAACCTCACTGGCTTTTAGACCAAGTTTTTTTTTTGTCACATATCAATATCTTCATTGTTCAAATCTCTATGAGTAATATACCACTTTTTTAAAAAATCCAGTTAAATTGATTAACGTTTGGGTACCAAAATCGATCAAATTAATAGAATAATTGAATTTATTCAATCTGAACTATTCATGTTCATAATTAGTATATCACAATCATAAATACTTAAATGGGGCTGAAATTTTTTGTATAGAACTAAAAACTGAAAGATAAAAATGCCGATATACGATCGAAAACTTGGTCTAAAGACCACTAATTTTTGTATTATAAAGCTTACCAATGAAATCTATAGCACTTCTCTATATATCATATATAATGACTTACAAACAACATTTCAAAAGTTGGAGATAAATCAAAATAAATACTAACTAAACCAGTCAAAAAGAATAATACATACCTGATTATCACCGGACATAATCGCAATCGGAATATATATATATGGTTCCAGTCCACCCCCTAAGCGCGCCTGATTCTGCTGCAATCCTTGAGCCTGAATTACAGCCATACCCGCCTGTAATATATATGGACCAACTTAGTGAATATTGTATTAATTTCCATGTAAGTATTTCCACATTAATCTTTTCCTTTTTTCAGTTTGGGGGAAAATAGCAATGCATATAATTTTCACGAGGTTCAATGTGTCATTTGAATTTCATAGGTGTTTTCCTTGATATTCCATATGAATACAAATATCTATATATGAAAAGGATATTCAAGTAAATTTATCAACAGGCCGGATGGAACTACCCTGGATATTTTTTTCAACTCCTGCTTGAGTTGTCATACCCTCCTGTAATTTCGAATGTAAAATAAAGGTACACTGTCCCATTGATGAATTCCATATATATATATATATATATATATATATTTGTTTGAGTGATGCTATTCACATACTGCCAGTCGCACCTCATGAACAAGAAAATCAAACAATTCAAAATGTGAAATATCGATTACAGGGAATAACTATACAGTCCTTTGAAAACTCATACAACTGTTCTTTCTTTTTCATTTTTTTCTTTTTTAGAAGAAAAACACTCTGTAGCTAGATTTTGATATTGATAAAAAAATTAGATAATTACCAATAACTACAATTTTGTACTCATAATTACCAATTACAAGGTCTGATTTTTTTATACCATTAGCAGGATTTAACACTAACAGACTTTTAATCCGTCCAATGTTAAATGACATAATTAACCCTGACAATCTAAAAATTACAACATATGCCATCTATATATTAAAAAAAAAAAAAAAAAAAACAAGTCAGATCTCAATCTGCTCCTCTCCTCTTCTCCTTCCCGATCTGGAGCTCTTCTCCTTCCCGATCGCGACGGCGGAGGGGCGAGGCGCGAGGCGGAGGAGCGAGGCCGGAGGCCCAAGGCAGCGAGCAAGGTAGTGAAGGCGGCGCGAGGGCAGAGGCGGAGGCGCGAGGGCAGAGGAGGAGGCGCGAGGTGGACGACGACGACGAGGAGCGAGGCGGAGGCGGACGACGACAACGACGACGAGGATTGAGGCAGAGGCGGACGACGACGACGAGGTGCTAGGCGGAGGCGGACGACGACGACGACGAGCGAGGCACGGAGGCGGACGACGTCGACGACGAGCGAGGCAGCGGAGGCCGAGCCAGGGGGACCGAGGCGCGACGGCGGAGACAGGGGGACCGAGGCGCGAAGGCGGAGCCAGGAGGGTGACGACGACGACGACGCAACGGAGGCCGAGCCAGGGGGATCGAGGCGCGACGGCGGAGACAGGGCGACCGGGGCGCGAAGGCGGAGCCAGGAGGGGGACCGAGGCGCGACGGCGGACTCCTCTCCCTCTCTGTCTCTCTCTCTGTCTCTCCCTCTCTGCCTCCCTCTGTCTCTGTCTCTGTCTCTCCCTCTCTGCCTCCCTCTCTCTCTCTCTCTCTCTCTTGATTGATTGTTGTGTGTTCTCTCTCTCTCTCTTGATTGATTGTTGTGTGTTGATTTGATTGTTGTGTGTTGGAATTGATTGTTGTGGGATTTTTGCTTGTGTTGGTTATGCTTGAGATACTGAGGGTCAATATTATTGAAGCGCGGCGGAGCTACTGAGGGTCAATAGTATTAAGACGGCGGAGCTACTGAGGGTCAGTAGTATTGAAGCGCGGCGGAGGACGGCGGAGCTACTGAGGGTCAGTAGTATTAAGACGGCGGAGCTACTGAGGGTCAGTATATTAGGTTGAGTTCTGAGGATCAGTAGCATTAGGCTCACTGAGGGTCAGTACTCAGTAGTATTAGGTTGAATTCTGAGGATCAGTAGCATTAGGCTTAGTGAGGATAATTGTGTAATTTAAGACTTAACTGATTCTGTTAGTTTTGGATGGAACTTTGTTAATGGTAATTTAAAAAGAAGACCTTGCTATTGGTAATTATGTACCCAAAATTGTAGTTTTGGGTAAAAACCCCTAAAAAAATCTATATCTAGATTTGAAATTTCGTATTCAAATTATCGAGAGAACATAAGTATTTATTCAGTTTCACTTTGACAAATGAATGAATGTGAGGCTTGTGATCAAACATTATGCTAAACCATTTAATCAAACTCACTAGGTATATGTATGTGCTCATCTAACATTATACGCACCTCTTTTTTTGGTCTGAATTATACGCACCTCAATAATACAGTCGCAGTAGGATGATGCATGGAATTTTTGTTCTAAGGGCACTATTAGTGCAGTTTGTGTTTGTGTTATTGAATTCAGTAATTTCACTACTCTACTTCTCCTATAAAATTGAATTGAAATTATATTGTTTTTCCTTTCAATAATATATATATATATATATATATATATATATATATATATATTTTTTGGTAATGAACAAAATCCATTTTAAGGCACAAGCCCAAACGACCCAAGCAAAAGCTGAGGCCCAATACAAAAATAAACCCATTCCAAAATCCAAATCCATTGTGGGAGAGTCTCTGGAAAAACTATAAAACCCGGGTTTGATCACATCTGTGGCGCTATACAATTTGTTAGGGTTTCTCTCGACCTCGACGTTTGGAGATCCTCTCGTCTCCCAGTTCCTTCATATAGCTACGGTTTGTCTCTTGGAACCCTAGGGCTTCGTTGTTGTTTAGAGCTCTCATAATGTCGCAGCCGAACTTGGGCGGCGGTGCGGAGGCGTACGCCCGGAGCAAGCAATACGACTATAGGTCCAACTCGAGCCTGGTGGTGACCAACGCCTCTCGATCACGTGACACGCACGAGACCTCCTGCGAGCCGGAGTCGCTGCGGGGTAAGATTGACCCTAATTGCTTCGGCGACAAGGCGTACAGGGGAAGGCCGGACGACAAGTCGTCGAAAAAGAAGAAGAAGGACCGCGGCGGTGATGCTGAAGCTGGCCTAATTCGCCGGAAACGGCGCCGTGTTGAGGCGCAGAGCGTGCTTGATGAGACGGAGGAAGGTGTGTATCAGCCTAGGACGAGGGAGACGCAGGAGGCGTATGAGGCGTTGCTTGGTGTGATTCAGCAACAGGTGGGAGGTCAGCCGCCGAGTGTGATCAGCGGCGCGGCGGATGAGGTTTTGGCTGTGTTGAAGAATGACAAGTTGAGGAATTCCGAGAAGAAATCAGAGATTGAGAAGCTGTTGAGTGCTGTACCGGATTCGGTGTTTGATGGTTTGGTTAGGATTGGGGCTCGGATTGTTGACTATCAAGATGGGAGTGATGCTGGTGGGACTTATGAAGGGTTTGATGATTTAGGCGTTTCGGTTGAGTTTGAGGAGAATGAGGAGAATGAAGAGGGGAGTGATCTTGATTTGGTGCCGGAGGATGAGGAAGATGAGGAGGAGGATGGTGATTTGGGGGAAGGAGCCGGGTACGGGGCAATGCAATTGGGTGGAGGGTTTGATGATGTCAAAGTGCAGAAAGCGAATGAGGCTGTGAGGCTTAATGTGCATGACATTGATGCTTATTGGCTTCAGAGGAAGATTTCGGAAGCTTTTGACAAACAGATTGATGCAGAGCAGTGCCAGAAGCTTGCTGAGGAGATTTTGAAGATACTACCTGAAGGTAATGAAAATATTCTCGAAAATAAGCTGGTGCAATGTTTAGATTGTATGCATTTTGAGCTAATCAAGTTTCTATTGGTGAATCGGTTGAAGATTTTCTGGTGCACCCGTTTGGCAAGAGCTGGAGGGGAGGATGAGAGGAAGAGAATCGAGGAGGAGATGTTGCAGGCAGGGTTGGCATCAATTGTGGACCAGTTGCATGCCACAAGGGCTGGTGCAAAGGAGAGGCAACAGAACTTGGAGAGGGGAATTAGAGAAGAGGCTCGTAAGTTGAAGAGCATTGGTGGAGATGGGGACAATGCTAGGAGGGGACTTGTTGGTAGAGATGGTGATAATGGTTGGTGGAATAACCAGTCTCAGTTGCTTGATCTTGAAAGACTTGCACCTAGAAATTTGGAGCCGAAGAAGTGCCTGCTTCCGGAAAGATCTTCCAGATATCATTCAAGGAAAGGAGTTGAAGAAGTTCATGTGCCGGCATTGAAGCATAAACCATTTGGTGCTAATGAGACACTTGTGAAAATATGTGATATGCCAGAATGGGCTCGACCAGCATTCAGAGGAATGACTCAGCTGAACAGGGTACAGAGTAAACTCTATGAGGCTGCATTTCATAATGCAGACAATATCCTGTTGTGTGCTCCTACTGGGGCAGGGAAAACTAATGTAGCTGTTCTCACTATCCTTCAGCAGTTTGCAATTAACATGAATGAGGATGGCTCAATTAACCACAATGCTTATAAGATTGTATATGTTGCTCCTATGAAAGCTCTTGTTGCTGAAGTTGTTGGCAACTTATCTAGCCGTTTGCAAGAGTATGGTGTCACGGTGAGGGAGCTAAGTGGTGATCAAACACTGACACGTCACCAAATTGAAGAGACTCAAATCATTGTCACCACTCCTGAGAAGTGGGATATCATTACCAGAAAGTCAGGAGATCGAACTTACACACAACTCGTGAAGCTTCTAATCATTGATGAAATTCATCTTCTCCATGACAATAGAGGTCCCGTTCTTGAAAGCATTGTAGCAAGAACTCTTAGGCAGATGGAGACTTCTAAGGATCATATTCGGTTGGTGGGATTATCTGCCACACTCCCCAACTATGGAGATGTAGCCAAGTTCTTACATGTTGATTTTGACAAGGGCCTGTTTCATTTTGACAATAGTTACAGGCCTGTTCCTCTTTCTCAACAGTACGTTGGAATCACGGTAAAGAAGCCATTGCAGAGGTTTCAATTGATGAATGATATCTGTTATGAAAAGGTGATGGCAGTAGCTGGAAAACATCAAGTTCTTATATTTGTCCACTCCAGGGCAGAAACAGCTAAGACTGCTCGTGCTTTACGAGATACTGCACTTGCTAATGACACTATTGGTAAGTTTTTGAAAGAAGACGGTGCAAGCAGGGAAATTCTTCACACTCATACTGGTTTGGTACAGAACAATCATCTCAAAGATCTTCTACCATATGGTTTTGCTATTCATCATGCTGGCTTGAATAGAGCTGACCGCCAGCTGGTGGAGGATCTCTTTGCTGACGGGCATGTTCAAGTTCTGGTCTCGACTTCAACACTTGCTTGGGGTGTGAATCTACCGGCTCATACTGTTATAATTAAAGGGACCCAGATTTATGATTCAGAAAAGGGAGCATGGACTGAACTAAGTCCTCTTGATGTTATGCAGATGTTGGGTCGTGCAGGAAGACCTCAGTATGATTCATATGGAGAAGGGATAATCATTACAGGGCACACTGAATTGCAATACTATCTTTCCATGATGAACCAACAACTTCCTATTGAAAGTCAATTTGTGTCCAGATTGGCAGATCAGTTGAATGCTGAAATTGTTCTAGGAACTGTTCAAAATGCTCAAGAAGCTTGTCAGTGGTTGAAATACACTTACCTCTACATTCGCATGTTAAATAACCCTATGCTCTATGGTTTGGAAGCTAATGTTCTCACCAGAGATCCTACACTGGAGGAGAGGCGAGCTGATCTGGTAAGTCTCACTACACTAATTTTTTCCTTTCTTACTATGTTAAATAGATTTCTTTGCTCGTCATTTGATTGTTGTAGCCATATTAGTCATAGTATGTAGCTATCCTTTTAATTACTAGGACAGTGAACAGGGATTTATTATGCACAGGGGGATCACTTATCGACAAAGCATTAGGTGTCCTAATATTGGGAAAAAAAAGTATTAGGAATTCGTTCTGTACCAACAGGTGCATGTCAATCCCATGGGTTTACTATGCACAGTGGGATCACTGATAGACCAAGAAACAGTAGGTGGCTTGGTATTTAAAAAACATAAATAAATTAGGAGTTTTTTATGAACCATCTTATTAGATAGCAATTTGAGTCCAAAGGGTTGACCATTTCAATGATTTTCAGTCCTTAGATGGTACTCTTGATATTTTCAATTTAGTATAAGTAGAAGTTTATTGCTTTATGGTCTTTCTGGTTTGTAACTGGTGGTTCTTTCCACTGTTAATTGTTCTAATGTATGACATATGCAGTAATTATTTTTCTTGTTTTCTTTATGGATTCTCATGTAGTTACTTTTACTTTTTGCAGATACATTCTGCGGCAACCATCTTGGAGAAGAACAATTTAATCAAGTACGACAGAAGAAGTGGATATTTCCAGTTTACAGACTTGGGTCGCATTGCTAGCCATTACTATATGACTCATGGGACAATATCGACGTATAATGAGCATTTGAAGCCAACTATGGGGGATATTGAGCTGTTTAGATTGTTCTCACTCAGTGAAGAGTTTAAGTATGTCACTGTGCGGAAGGATGAAAAGATGGAACTAGTAAAACTATCGGAACGTGTTCCCATTCCGGTCAAGGAGAGCTTGGAAGATCCCAGTTGCAAGATTAATGTTTTGCTGCAAGCATATATTTCACAGCTGAAGTTTGAAGGGTTCTCATTAACACAGGATATGGTTTACATTACACAGGTTTGTATTTTTTGTCTTTGCCCGTTTTCTTTCTGTCTTCTTTTTGAGTTACTGTTAGTTGTCAGCGTATTTTTACAGTTTTTCTTCAGTTCGGTTTGTTCTCTTTCTTAGCTTTTATTTATTTGTCTCTTTGATTTCTCTTGGCAGAGTGCTGGACGTCTTGTACGAGCTCTTTTCGAAATCGCTTTGAAACAAGGCAGGGCTCAACTTGCAGACAAGGCTTTGAACTTGTGTAAAATGGTTAGCAAGAGGATGTGGAGTGTCCAAATGCCACTTCGTCAATTCCATGGAATAACAAAAGATATCATGGTGAAGCTGGAGAAGAATAATTTGGCATGGGAAAGGTATTATGACCTCTCTTCACAGGAGTTAGGGGAGCTTATAAAGATTCCAAAGATGGGAAGAACACTTCATAAGTTCATCCACCAGTTCCCCAAATTAAACCTTGCAGCACATGTGCAGCCAATTACTCGAACTGTACTGAGGGTTGAGCTTACTATAACACCGGACTTTCAATGGGAGGACAATGTTCATGGCTACGTTGAGCCATTTTGGGTACTTGTGGAGGATAATGATGGGGAACATATTCTTCATCATGAATATTTTCTGCTGAAGAAGCAGAATATTGAAGAGGATCATACTTTGTACTTCACTGTTCAAATTTACGAACCCCTTCCACCTCACTACTTCATTCGTGTTGTATCTGATAGGTGGCTTGGGTCACAGACTGTTTTACCTGTTTCTTTCAGATACCTCATCTTACCTGAAAAGTATCCTCCACCAACAGAGTTACTGGACCTGCAACCACTTCCTGTGACCGCATTAAGGAATCCACTATATGAAGCTTTGTATCAAGATTTCAAGCAGTTTAATCCTGTCCAGACTCAGGTCTTCAATGTTTTGTATAACTCTGATGACAATGTTTTAGTTGCTGCACCAACAGGGACCGGGAAGACCGTATGTGCAGAGTTTGCTGTATTGAGGAATCATCAGAAGGCCTCTGAAAGTGGCATGCGGGTTGTGTACATTGCCCCTGTTGAGGGTATTGCCAAGGAAAGGCACACTGACTGGCAAAAGAAGTTTGGAATGGGGCGCAATTGTCTTAATCTGCGGGTTGTTGAATTAACAGGGGAAACAGCCACGGATTTAAAGCTACTTGAAAAAGGTCAGATCATCATCAGCACTCCAGAGAAATGGGATGCTTTATCTCGCCGATGGAAACAGAGGAAACATGTTCAACAAGTTAGTCTTTTTATTATAGATGAACTACACTTGGCTGGTGGTCAGGGTGGTCACACATTGGAGGTAATAGTCTCTAGGATGAGATGTATGATAAGTGAACAAGAGAAGAAGATTCGTATTGTAGCGCTGTCAAGTTCACTTGCAAATGCCAAGGATCTTGGAGGATGGATAGGGGCTACATCTCATGGCCTTTTTAATTTTCCTCCTGGTGTGCGTCCAGTGCCTGAAATACACATTCAGGGGGTCAATATAGCTAATTACGAGGCAAGAATGCAAGCCATGACAAAACCAACATACGCTGCAATTGTGCAACATGCCAAGAATGGAAAACCAGCTCTTGTGTATGTTCCTATGAGGAAACTTGTCCAACGAACAGCGCAGGATCTGATAAATTACTCAAATGCAGAGAGCAGTGGGAACCCCTCATTTCTGTTGCGGTCTCTAGAAGAGATAGAGCCTTTCATTGAGAAAATTAGCAATGAAAAGTTGCGAGACTGTTTGCGGCATGGAGTGGGATTCTTGCACGAGGGACTAACCAGTGACGATCAAGACATTGTGTCGGCACTTTTTGAATCCGAGTATTTTCAATCGTGTGTCATAAGCAGTACAATGTGTTGGGGAGTACCGTTGTCTGCACATTTGGTGGTTGTGATGGGAACTCAATACTATGATGGTCAGGAAAATCTTCACACTGATTACCCAGTTCCTGATCTCTTGCAGATGATTGGTCATGCCTGTCGCCCTAAGAAAGACAATTCTGGAAAATGTGTCATCCTCTGCCATGCTCCTCGGAAAGAATACTACAAGAAGTTCCTGTATGAAGCATTGCCTGTTGAAAGCCATCTGCACCATTACCTACATGACAGTGTCAATGCCGAAGTTGTAGCTCAAGTAATCGAAAACCATGAAGGGGCTCTTAATTACCTTACATGGACTTTTTTCTACAGGAGGCTGACACAAAATCCCAACTATTATAATCTTCAGGGAGTTACACATGCGCATGTTTCTGAGTACCTTTCAGAGCTTGTGGAAAATACACTGAGTAACCTGGAAACAAGCAAGTGTGTTGCTATTGAGGATGGGGAAGTTTCTGCCTTGAATCTTGGCATTATAGCTTCATATTATTGTATCAGTTATTCTACAATTGAGCGTTTCAGTTCATCCTTAACTTCCAGAACAAAGATGAAGGGTCTTCTTGAGATTCTAGCTCATGCTTCGGAGTATTCACAACTTTCCATACGACCTGGAGAGGAAGAGGTGATTCGAAGGTTGATTAACCACCAGAGATTTTCCTTTGAGACTCCCAACTGCACAGATCCTCACGTCAAAGCAAATGCTCTTCTTCAGGCCCATTTTGCAAGGCATCATGTAGCTGGCAACCTATCAATGGACCAGCGTGAGGTTCTCCTTTCTGCAAGTAGGTTGCTTCACGCAATGGTTGATGTCATTGCCAGCAATGGATGGCTAAACATTTCTCTCCTAGCAATGGAAGTCAACCAGATGGTCACTCAGGGGATGTGGGATTGTGACTCAATGCTTCTACAGCTTCCACACTTCACAAATGAGCTGGCAAAGAGATGCCAAGAGTTTCCTGGAAAGAATATAGAGAGGGTATCTGATTTGGTTGGCATGGATTATGATGAGAGGCATGAAATACTTCAGGAATTACTTCGGATGTCAGATGTACAGTTGGAGGATATTGAACAATTTTGCAAACGATTTCCCAACATTGAAATGACATTAAAGGTGCTGGAGAGTGAGAATGTAAGAGCTGGGGAGGAAATCACTTTGCTAGTTGATATGGATCGTGAACAGATTGGCCCTGTTGATGCGCCGAGGTATCCCAGGACTAAAGAAGAGGGTTGGTGGCTTGTAGTTGGGGATACCACTACTAACTCACTGCTTGCCATAAAAAAAGTTCCGCTAATGAAGAAGGCGAAGATTCAGCTTAAATTTTCGGCTCCTGCAGAAGCTGGAAAGAAGACATATACACTGTATTCCATGTGCGATTCATATTTGGGGTGTGATGAGGAGCACAACTTCACTGTTAATGTCAAAGTACCAGCAAGCCCTGATGAAGACATTGAGATGACAGAATGAAAACTATTTTAGCTTTTGTGAATATTTTCCTATGATCAAATGGTTGTGAAAAACATCTTGATTCCTAGGTTCTCATGAATGATGAAGTGCTCATGTTTTTTCATAGAAAGTTTTGGTGAATATTTACCAGTTTGTGTCAGTTAAATGCAATTCATACATTTATGTCTTGCATGGTTTGGTTGATAATGTGAATTATGATTCATGATTATCATACTGTATTGTTGTTGATGCTTACTTTTGTTGCTCTCCAATAATTCTGAGGATATCAAGTTTAGGTCGTGTAAGTTTTCTGGGGCAGGGGAAAGCTGCTCTGTCGCTTTGATTTCTTGCTTTGTTGTTTTAGTTATAACCCTTTCATTCCTTCTGTGCGGCTTCTCATAATGAAATTAACAACTACTTCTCAGCAGGTAAATTGTAACCTTTTTAACAGATCTTAAGCAAGGATTTATTGACACTTTGTTTCCTAGCCTCTTACATCTGATACATCATAACATGAAAAAGTAGTAATCACTTCCTCATGGAGAAAGGAATCATTGTTTGATATCCCAACAGTGGATATAGATAGATTAATAGATAGAACAAAACTTTCAGATACAAAAATGTTGATCGAATGGTGATGAAGGTCGTTAATTGATAGGACCCTTGGTGTTCATGCTTTTCTTGACCTGCTCTGCATTTTCCTTAACAAATTCCTTCGACTCTTGTGCCTTTCCCATGACGCACTCCTTCGACTCTTGTGCCTTCCCCATGACGGTATCGGTCGCCTTCTGGGCAGTGTCCTTAGCTGAGCCCCAAGCATCCTGCACTGTCTGCTTTGCTTTCTCACCCACTTCTTGTGCTGTTGCAGACATCTTCCCAGCCACATCTTTGGCCTGATTTGCTACCTGCATTCGTTCATCCACACTCTCTTATTATACACGCGATTATAACCAAAAACAGAAAATATAGCATGTCTGTGGTTAGAGGATTACCTGTTCACCAGCATTCCTAGCTTCATTTGCTCCTTGTTCTAGTGCGTCTCTTCCTCCTTGCTGTGAACCTCCCTGTTATACACACATTTACCATACCAAAAATTATATCCTCTCTAATGGGATATGATTCAGATCAAAACCAACAAATGCAACCATGAACATAAGTATTACTTGAAACCGTCTCGAAAAAATCCTAGAAGTTGGAGTCCTTGCAATTGCTCCAAGTTTGGTGGTGAAGCTTGCCATTGTTCTTAAGTCTACGGGTCTCTTTTTACTTGGATGGTTTTGTATAGAGGTTTTTGTTTTTGCAAGAAGCTAAATATATAACGAAACCAGAGAGAACCAAATAGCCTATTGTGCATGGAGAGTATTTTCCGCAGGTGATTGGTCAGAAAACTGTGATTAACTACGGCCAATAAGACCCAGTATTCTAGGACTGTAAATCTTATATTAGCAATGGGATCAATCTCACTTATTTAGACTGGCTAAGACTTTGATGGAGATTGTTCATGGGTAAATGAATTGGGATTACTGTAAGTCTGTCTCTATTAAAACCCATATTGTTGGAGAGGAATTCAAAATGAGTTAACTAGATCAACAAGTGAATTAAGTTGGTGAGTGGATCATTGTAGAATAGTTTATATATCTTATTAAAAAATATATATATATATTTTATCAGACAATTGATGGAGTTTATTAGAAACATTGCAATCATCATCAACATCGATCAAGCTTCAAATTCAATATATATATATATACATTACTGGATCAACTCTTTCCCCAAAGATATTTCAAGTTTTGGTAAGTTTCACCTCTAAGTTTAGTCAGATATACTCCATCATCTTTGGCTGTCCATATGCAATGATCTCCGCCACAATCTTCATAAAACTGAAATTTAGATCGAAATGCAACAAACCTTGCATGATGATTGTTATCAAACCATAAATGACAATGAAAAAGTGTCGTGAGCCAAAAGTTAATCCGAAATCCAAATTCATATTGCTCATTTACAGCAAGACTGTGAACACCAAGATCATCGTCTTTAGATCCACAATGGAGATTTAGTCTTTTTCCGTGACTCAGATTGTTGACGATGCGCACAAATTTATGTCGTCCCCAATGCAATGAATTACCAGAACTGAATGTTAGAGCAAGGAGCAAAACAACACAATTAATAAGCAGTTTGTCCCAGCTTCATTTTAAATTTCTAATGCAATTGACTACTGACTACTGAGCTTGATTAGTTATTGTGGACATGCAGTACTCTTTCATGTATTTATACAAAACCATAAGATATCACCAATTTATTTGGATGATTGGTTTACGTGATAATTGGTTTACCATATACGGTATAACAAGATTGAATTTATCCTTATTTCAGGGAAGTATTCATGGTAATTTCGTAAATTAGCTTCCTCATAGTGCATAATCTGCAGAATTAATGCCTCAGTAAGATAGGGTCTCAGTACGTAGGTTTTTCACCGGCATGACAATTACTTGGAAATGACCAACACACCAGTTAACTCTCTGCAGTGCTTCCTTATAACGTATCCAGAATTATCAATCTGGCCATATTCTGAATATTCAACAAGAATTCCTACATCATAGTAGTCAAAAGGGATAGATCAACATCAGGGAAATCTATAGTTGTAAATTACTTAAACAAATTAAGCTAGAGAACATAAAATGCTAGCTGGATCAAAGCTCAACGATTAAGCTCCAGTCAGATAAAAATAATATGGATGTCTATTAATTAAGCGATCGATCAATTATCGATGTCCATAAATAGAACGAATAATTTTATTAATCTGACAATTGATAGCCGGAGTTTATTGATCATAACATTGCGATAAGCATCATCATTGATCGAACTTCATATTATTCAATATATACATACATACATATACTCGATCAACTCTTTCCCCAAGCATACTCATATATTTGCTCGTCATGAAATGTCTTGCCACCGATGTGAGTTAGATATACTCCATCATTTTTGGCTGTCCATATGCAATGAGCTCCGCCACAATCTTCATAAAATGATAGTTTAGATCGAAACGCAACAAACCTTGCATGATAGGGGACACCATCGTTTAAAAACCATAAATGACAATTAAAAAGTGTGGAGAGCCAAATGTTAATCCGAAATCCAAATTCATATTGTTGATTTACAGCAAGACTGTGTTCACCAAGATCATCGTCTTTAGACTCACAATGGAAATTAAGTGTTTCTCCGTGGCTCAGATCGTTCACGATACGTACATATTTCTTCTGTCCCCAAGCATGCAATGAGTTACCAGAACGGAATGCAAGAGCAAGGAGCAAGACAACACAGTAAATTTGTCCCAGCTTCATTTCCAGTTTTCTAATGCAATTGACTGCTAATTGAGTTTAATGATTCTATTATCTTTCATGTATATATACAAAAAGAAAAGAAATTTTTATGGTAATTAATTACCACTTTATTTGGATGATAGTTTGTTATGTCAATATGCAAACCCCCTGTGGAAATATATCTTCTTCTTTTTTTTGGATGGTCAAGATACATAGTAACTTTTATAGAAGGAGAAATAAAATAGTGGTGCATGGATTGTTCTGCGCATGTATTGGATTTACTTTTTAACCAATTATGTACAACCTGAATAATTATTTGGTAGTAGTTTACCTGATAATTGGTCTACCATATATAGGCAATATAGCAAGATTGATTTCTCCTTGTGAATCCAAGTCTCTGTACATTGCGTTCTCCTTGAAGATTGCTCTGTGTACATGTAGCTAGGGGAACATTTATGGTACGATAGTTCTTTGTCGACTTATTCGAACTATCCAACTAAATTTATCCAGCAAATGCAATGTCATTCTCATCCAAATGTTTAGAAATTTTCTAATCTAGTTTTTTCTGTTGCCTCTTTCAGTCTACGTTGGTAGAATAAATTCCTGATGATCCTTTAATTAAAGTTTCATTTCTCTTATGTTTGAGAAAGCTTCCTCCAAGTGAATGTCGCAATTGAGAGCATAATCTGCAGAGCAGTAAAGATGAGTCTCACTAGATTTATGACTTATCACCAACATGAAAATTACTCGGAAAATGGCCAACACTTCCTCGTGTCGTGTCCATAATTATCAAACTGACCATATTCTGAAAACAACAAACTTTTTATTTCCAACCCCATACTAGATATCAAATTCCTCATTATAGTAAAGTCATAAGGGATGATCAACATTAGGGAAATCTATAATTGTAAATTACTGCTATAGAAAAGCTAGAACATAAACTGCTGAATCAAAGCTCAACAATTAAGCTCCAGATGAGGATCCCACTGACTTCCAGAGCTTCACCCACGCCTCCATGGCATCTGATGCACGAGCAAACATAGGATCCACCTTTCCCAGCTCCTCCTTAACTGTTTTTGCCATACTCACAACACAATCTTCTGCGGTAACTGCTGATCGTGGCAACCTAACTGATTGAAAGAAAGGGACCACTTCCTCCATCAGCTTCACCCCTTCCCACTCTTTCTTCAAGCTTTGAACGGCATCACCTCGCTCTTTTCTCCATACATAAGGCATCCCACTTTTTACACCAATCCCCAGGTGATCACATATAACCTTGACACACATGCCACACCATATATCTTCCATCGTCTCCCACCTAAACTTTCCTTCTCCTGCCAACCTCAAAGCTGGGAACAAAGCTGGCCCAACCACTTCACGATCAAAAGCAATGTTGATTCCACTTACAGGCAGCAAGGCTCTCACTGGAACAGTCATTACAGCATCCACATATCGAGAATTCCTCTGCTCTGGCTTGAGGGCCTGAGTTGGTGCATCAAGGTCAGCCAAATTGAGCCACAGTCCACAGGATAGCCCGCATGTAACCCCACTACGCAGGCTGAATGGATAACCACGAACAAAATCTGCTCCCTTCCGGAAAGGATCATAGAGAGTGTTGAAAAAGAAAGGGGTTGCTGGAGTTTTAAGGTTGGCTAAATGCTGCGCAACAACGTCTACTAAGTCACCATTGCTGTCCCTAGCTGGGGTGCAGTCATCATCAATTGAGATAATATATTTTTTCTGTGATACCAGATAACCAAAGTACCTGCATGAGTAACCTGAGAAGACAATGGAGGTGGTAGAACCCACCATGCGGGTTATGTCAGCTTTGGTATAGATATTTGCATTAAATCCTTCTGGAATTTGGAGGTCCTGCTTCATATCAGGGTCTTTGACAATAATCAGATGAAACTGGGAGATAATAGGTCTCCATTCATCCAAGAATGATTTCAGGTCCGGGTTGATTGCCGCAATCACAATGTCAACCTCACTATCGTCGATGGTTGTGTTAAACATCTTGAAAGACTTTGAGGGATCAGAACTGCTTGATGTTTGTAGTTAATTGATCTTTCACTTCAAAATCTTATACAGTGTGTGAACACAACTACACACAATCTCAAAACTTTTCAGAACATCCTGCAAGAGATACTAGGAGGTCAGAAGAAGGCTGCAACTAAATAAGCTTGATGGCTGAGGACAATGGAAGTTTCCAAATGTAACTTACTGGTAGGGAGGACAGGGCAATGGATATGCCGGATATTAAGTGCTGCAATTAGTGAAAGGACTTCATCCTTGCCAGTAGCTATGAATAGCTTCAAGACTTTCTCATTCAGCTTTCCAGCACTCAAAGTTTTCTGTCATTAGAATAAGTGTTACTATAGCAAATAAAATGTATAGCAAAATTTAACAGATGTTCCAAAACGCAACATAGCACAGAAGCCACTAGTAGAATAAAAGTATAGAATCATATTGAAAGGGTTGCCTTCAAATTTCCTGTGAAATATAAATTGAACTCCCGTTAATTTTATAACTGAATGTTCATCACGCATAACATGGTCTATAAGAATAACAAACAAACACAGAATAACATCACGACGATCATTCAAAAGGGCAGTGTGCAAGCCTAATTCAACTGAAAACAAACATTCTTTATCTGTCGTAAATAGGGTTTCATTTCATATATTTGCAACAAATTCCGGAACTGCATTAGCTCATCAAGACAGAAAAATAGATCCCATTAGTGAGCCATGTGGCCGCAGAAAATTTGCTTATCCAACATAGTGACAAAATCATTAAAAAAATGCAAGTACAGCCTTCAAACATTCTCAAGGCATTATCGTACATTCGTACTCGGGATTAGCCACAAAAAGGACATCATCCAAGAGGCTGAAATCTTCTAAACAAAATCATGTTTCTGGAAACAAAAAAGACCCTAATCAATAGAATCAGCTCGTCAAACAACTGCCACTAGCACACACTTAACCAGCAACCATTATCATGAAAGTTTGAAACTTCAACCAAATCCAGTTCATATGTCACCACATTAACCTTTCCCCAATTCCCGTTTTCCTCAAAACAGAAAGAAAGCCATTACTTCAAACAAAAAGTAGTAAATGAATGAATGAATGAAGCAAACTTACGAACAGCAAGATTCAAACTTTAAGCACACCCAGTACATATCTCACCAGATTAAACTTGAACATCACCCAAAACAGAAAGAAATCCCTTATTTCACACCTCAAAGTTTCAAATCAAAAGCACACAAAGAAAGCAAACAGACTATGAGTAGCACACACTTAACAAGCATCAAGTCAAGATCCAAACTTTAAACAAACCCAGTTCATATCTTACCAGATTAAGCCTGCCCATTACCCCAAAACCATAAAGCAATCCATATCTCACACCTCAAAGCCTCAAACCAAAAGCACACAATGAAAAAGTGACTAAAATTATACGAAGCAAATAGAGGAAAAGAGTACCAAGAAGAGATCGCAGAGTATGTGGTCAGGGAGAGGAGAGAGATCGGAGATGCTGGAGATGTTGAGGAGAGCTGAGTCAATCGATAGAGATAGCAGAGAAGGCGGAGTTCTCATTCACTCTCATTCATATTAATACTTGACTGGAAATATAGATATGAATCACACTCTCTCTCCTCTCTCTGTCTCTCTCTAACAAAACCAACTGAAGAATTGGTCCAACGTGTGAGAATGAGAGAAACAGAAGCAGATCCCCTTTGTTGCTTGCTTGGTTTTACGAGATTTCTGTCTGTGCTTCCTCCGTCTCTAAGAGCATCCGCACCCATGAAATGGTCTTGCTCAAGCACCTGGTGGGCCCAGGAGCAAATTTTGCTCAAGCAAATGGAAATCAAATTTTGCTCCACCCAAATCGATTTTTTCACACACCCATTAACAACTTGCTTGAGCAACTCAGTTTTGTCTTGTTGTGAAATGATTAAATTTTTTTTACCGGATAGATTAACCACCAATAATAATGTGTCACGTATCATTATCGACTCGATATTATCCAAGATTTTCGATAAGATTTCCGATTAATAGATAATTGACACGTTAGTATATGCCTTGAACTAGTCATCTGGTGGCGCTGACAGAGGCGGGGATCTCGCTGCCCGGTCAGCGAGTCGGGGTCCAGGGGCGACGCGCCCTGGTTTTGGGGGTTCGGGGGCGCAACGTGACCCCCGATGGGGGTTCGGGGGCAACGCCCCCGAGGCCCACGATATCTGTTATGTTGGGGTAGGTTTTCCTTTTGGGTTCAATTTAAGTATGTGTGTTAATTTTAATATGTATTTCTATTTCATCTTAATAAATAAATTTTTTATTTCTCGAACAAATTAGTGTGAGTTGATTAAAAATTGAAGTAGTATTTATAAGCAAATTTTTGGGAGAGTTTTGAAATTTTTGGGATTTTTTAACTATTTTTTTGGAATATTTCCGTTATGATTAAATTGTAGCCGTTGCCTTTGAATTCTGACCGTTGGATCAAAATTTCAGATTGAAATGGAAGGCCCAGATTGATTTGCCCGTTTTTAAATTTTTGACCGGTCAGCCTGCCACGTGTCGTCTTCTCAGTGGTTGTTTTTAAAACAGCCACTGTTCATCGTCTTCTCCAAATTTTCCCGCCGTTTTCTGCCGTATCTTCCCGGCTTCCGTTCGCCGCCGTCCGGCCACTCCAGCCGACGTGCCACCCACCAAAATGATGGGCTCAAGGTGCTCTTTCATTTGGGACCGGTCTCAGGGGCATTTTCTTGATGTGGGAGGTGCGGCAAATCTCGGGAGCCACGGCCACCGTCGAGTGCGGCGTTCGGCTTCACCTCCGGTTCGTGCTAGTGCTCGAACGTGCCGGCCACGAGCTTTTGTGCCTCTCCAACGTCCGAAAAGCCAAAGAAAACGGAGCCCGGCCCCACCAGCTGCTCGAGCAAGCATCGGAGCAAACTTTGCTCGAGCCTTCGCTCGAGCAGTTTGACTCGTTGACTGCTCGGCATCTTGCTCGCCGTTTTCGACCCCGGTGCGTGCTGTTTGAGCACCTTGCTCGAGCACCTTGGCCGGCCCCACCAGCTGCTCGTGCTCTTGCTCGGCATCTTGCTCTCCGGTGCAGATGCTCTAAGGTCAAGACCTCATTGGCCACCTGTCTTTGGATCTTGCCGCCCCCACGTGTGACGTGTGCGCTCAGAACCCGACCCGTTATGTGTAATTGGTGGTTCGATTTAGTTTTGTTTCAGGGCTCCAAGCGGACTAGTCTACTATTTTGTTTGCAACATTCTTCCTCTAATCGAATTTGCAAATCAGATTATGTATGGATCATAAAACTTCAATCTAAGCATGAAGAAATCACAAAGGAGTGTATAAAAAATAAAAAAAAATCACAAAGGAGAGCACACTAACCACTAAGAACTCACAACGGCAAAATTGATGCTCCTACATAACCAAATACTTGATACATAAAAGGAGGAAGAATTCATACAAATCACAACAGATATTGAACGAAACATAATACTCTGAAATCCTATTAGAATAGGCTATAGGCTAACCAAAAACAACATATGTCTTGGTATGACAAGTAAACTGGAAATCGACAATGGGATTAGTCTACAAACAAAGCACTACAGGCTACTTCAGTCCGATTATGGACATGAGGAAACGGAGTTTGTTGTCGACTTGTGCAAGATCAGCAGGGTCGTTGAACGATGTAGGTGGCTCTACGCCGGTGAAGATGTAAAGAGCCTTTAATTCCTCCATATAACTTCCGTGGCGTGTGACCTTATATCCAACGATACTTCGTATAGCATCAATCTGTTTCCATATCTTGTCCTCATTGTGGAGTACCTGAAGAAGTAATAAGTCTACTCAGTTTCACTAGTCACATCATTACACAAAGATATAATCTGACTGAAACAAAATAGTTCAATTTTTCACGTGCAAGTCTGCTAAGTTTTGATAAAATGCACCTAGAAGATAGTCTACACAAACAACCTGTTGAATACTGCAATATACACTAAACTCTTACTGGACCATTCTGACAATTCTTCCATGAAGACTATACTGTTTTGTCAAGCTTCTCTTGTTCTATCAATCATATAGCTAAGCGATAATGATATGTGATACAATTTGATCGACACCACCTCAGCACTACAATTCTCACAATTCTAATTGAAGTGAATAACTCAAAGACCAGCATATTGAACATTGGAGCAATTTTACTTCCGGCTACACATGTATATATGGTAATGACACCAGGACACTGCGATATGTTCTGTCTTGGGCTTGTCACCAGGTGGAAAGAACAGTTTGAAGCACAGTTGTACATAAGATGCATAAAACACAAACATCAAGCAAAATATTCAAGCATGTGAGATTTTTTTTTTTTTAAATAGGCCATAAATTATTAAATTGCAAGGTTCCAATGCATTTGCTCTGACAATGCAATAGCAACTCATTGCAAATCAATTTTCACTAAGATATTTAGCAAGTATTAAACCTGCAGATATGTGAAATTTACATCAGAAGAACATAAATCAAATCTCTAACCCCATTGGAATGGATGCCGTTTTTCTGAGTAGAAATCTTGGCATCAGTAGATCCATTGACCCTGCTTGAAATTGAAAGCTCTGCAACATCAGCACCTTCTCCACCTACATGACCTAAATATTGCATATATGTCACCAGGTCAAATTACTGCCTAACTAGTAAACATATGAGCACAAAATAGAGCAATATCTGAAATTACTTTTGATTATGTGTCAAAGTACTGTAATCAAAATTATGAGTCTTACGGACCTGATGCATTCTTCTCATCAAACACATAAAGGCCGCTTTCATCAGCAATCTCTCTTGCATCTGCATTTGTGGAAATAACAGTTTCCTTCTCTCTAATCACCGGAAATTTTACTTGACTGATATTATTCTCCGCTCTCTGTGCTTGCAGTATTGCCTCTTTGTTCTTGTCGAGAGCATATGTCTCTTCCACAACTGTGCTCACACCCCTCAAACCATCAGTCATTTCTGAAATAGATTTTTCTGCCTCTGAAATGTTGTTAACAATCCTGATTTCTCCTATTTGCCTTTCTGCTCTAAAAATATTGTCAGCATTTTCCCTTTCTGGTACACTTGCCCAATCTTCAGACACGGTATTAAAGGTGACATGTTTCTTTTCTTCAGTTTTTTCACTTCCTTTTGGAAATCCAGGTTCCATGGTACTAGTAGGTTTCTCCAAGCCAACATCAGCATCAATGATGTTGCTGTCATCTGCCCTCTCTGTCTCATTGAAATCCCTTCTTATTATTTCAGCTGTCTCCTCCTCATCACCTTGTTCAATTTCTTCTACATACGGCTTCGAAATTGCCACTGCATTATCTGCACTGCCTGCATCCCTAATTTTTTCTAGCAATCCCCTTGTTTCTTTCACCAATTCATCATCCCCCTTGAAGTCATTTACCACTTCCTTTTCCTCAGTTTCTTCACTTGATTTCTCCCTCTCCCCCTCGATTACAGTCGACATGTATATGTCCACCTCATCACCAATTATATTGTTATCTAGCAATATATCCATGGAATCCCTGCTTAATCCTGCAGTTCCATCTATGTACTGAATGTCCAATCCCATTCCATCATCAGCACTGCCTTCATCCCTAAGTTCCTCTAGCAATCCCCTTGTCTCATTCACCAATTCCTCATCTTCCAATAACTCACTTACCTTTTCTAATTGACCCCCTTTTCCTTCCATTACTACACTAGTCACTTCAGTTGGCGAGACTCCGAACTCATCCTCACCCTCAATTACATTGAACACTACAAGATCCACCCCATCACTGAGTGCATTCTCATCTAGCAGGTCATCATCTGCGTACTCATATGTCAAACCTTCCATTCTCAACCCATTAATCCCCTCCAACAGTGGCTTTTCCTCCATATCCACATACTCACTAACATCCACCTTTAGACCCTCTTCCGCATCCTCAAACTCTTCTTCATCCTCATTACTATTATAAGGGAGTAACTTACTCATAATCTTCTCAGAACAAGCATAACTCGCCACCACGACCCCGCAAGGAACCCAACAAGCAAACGCTATTGCCGACGTAACCACAAGCGGTGGGAGAACAAAAGGTGCAGAAGAAATGACCGCACCAGTCATCAAAAGTTTCTTCCCAATCCCCCATCCTTTGTTCAATATCCAACTCACCTTGCCAGTACTATTATCTCCTTGGGGAGAGTACTCAGAGTAGTAACTATCTTCTTCAATCGCACAATCTTCACTTGGGTCTCCCATTCTATTCACAAATAGCAAACAAATTCATTTCAAAGTTTTCTCATAATTTCATTATTAACCTTATAAAAGGAAAACAAAACATTATTCAAGGTTATCATCTAGCAAGCTGCATAATAATACAATCCCAGAACAACAAAACTGAAACCGAATATATATATCAAACAAAGCATCCAATATCAGAGTTGTAACAGTAGAGTCGATATGATCGATACAGTATATTAGCAGTGCATATATACAGGTATCTGCAAATTAACCTCACCTGAACTCAGACAGCTAGCTACGTACTAAACTCGAGTCGATCTCATGTTAAAGTCTATCACCAAACCAGTTCATCACCTCCTTCTATGGTTTTGTGCTTTCCGGCTAGGGTTTGGATTTCAATTCATTATCTGAAGAAATAAAACCAGTCGCAGTATACATAAAAACAAATACAACCCATAAGGGATCGGGATGGATTCTAATAATTATCAAAGGACCATTTGAATTATATATGACACGCGTTGTGACGACAGGACTGACACATTTGCATTTTGCAGCAGCCTCCTGCAATTTGCATGCAACCACGCACATTTTTTCATGCAGCTTTCATCGGATTGCTGATGGATAACGTGGCTATCCCTGAGTTCAGCACCTGCCACCTGCTGCCCTATTTTTTTCTGGGCCGTCCGGGTCTGATTTGGGCTGGCCTGTGTTTCCTTGCTCCTCTTACAGGCCTTCAATTCAATATGTAAGTAGACTATCAGTCTCGTTCACTAGTCAGCTACTACTGATTACGAAACTATTTACTCAACTATTTACACAATCCTGACTCAAAGCCTGAGAGTTATGCAAATTTGTTGGGTAATGGAGATGAAAACAAGAGAAGATTGTGATTTTCAGTTACTGAAGACAAGAAAAGTAATTGAAATGGTTAAGGATATATAAAAGAATAATAAATTGTATCTAAATATCTCAGCTTTTAAATTAAGATTAAGTAAATCGAATGACAATTGAGCAAATAATCCATTATAAGCTCGTAGATTAAGATTAAGTAAATTGAATGACAATTGAACAAATAATCCATGGTTAGCAGCTGACCAGGTGAACGCGGTTATGTAGACCAAATGATCAATCTTCACTACGTGAGAGACCAACTCCGAGAATGATATATACTTTTTTATTGAAATGGTTAAAAAAAACAATATCTACAATGGCTTGAAATGGGAAAGTCAATCCCTATATTAGAACTTAAATGAAGTCTTATGGATAGGATCGGAGTCATAGAATGACTTGAAATGGAAAATTCAATCCTCATAATATCATAATGCTTCATTTCTCAAATTTTTCATTTAGCGATGACTAAATGAGGTTCTTAGTGAAAAATTAAATGTGTTGTATTCATAAGAAAGTATGAATTTGTTTTTGTACAAAATACTAGCTATGAAGAGTGTATCGAGAAAATAGAGGAATGTTTGTATTTTCCGTGCACATCATTTTTCTTTACTGCTATATATATTATATACCATAGAAAGCCAAAAGTTAGCATACTAAAAATTGAATATGATTCCGTATAAAGCAAAACCAAATATTATCCAAATTTCAAGAGTCTAAACATGTATCAAATGATTTACCACAATTTCACAATACATGCACATATAGCATTCTCTATGATATCATACACACCACAATTTCACAGAATTTAAAAGAAAATGAATCATATTTAATACACATGCCACATACATTGAGCCAGCTAAATAAGGCAATGAGAGATAAAAATGGTTCCGTTCATATATATGAACCAAATAACGTAGTAATAAATGAAATACCACAAATGTATCTTACTTTATTGTATAAATATGGGATATCTATCAAACTAGAAATCATACGTCATTTGCTTAGAAAATTGAGAATGAAGCTAGGACAAATTTACAGTGTTGTCTTTCTCCTTGCTCTAGCTTTTGGTTTAAGTAATGCATGGACATGGTGGGATCACGAGCCTGGAAAAAAGAAATTTGTGCGCATCGTCAACCAATTGGACAACGGACACATACTTAATTTCCGTTGTCAATCGAAAAATGATGATATTGGTGTTCACAGTCTTGCTGTCGATGAACAATACGAGTTTCATTTTCGGATCAATGTTTGGGGCACCACACTCTTCTTTTGCCATCTATGGTATTTGGATAGGACCGTAAGTTTTGATGCATTTAAAGCTGATCAAGAATGGTTTGCAGAATGTAATGGAGATCATTGCATATGGAATGCAAGAGAGAGTGGAATATTTTTGGGGGAAAAAGGGGAATATGTTTGGGGAAAAAATTGAAACATGCGCATACATTAATAATAAGAATATGCTTTCAATAAATGAGTTTTTACTAATGGATACAATTTTCAGCATATAATTATTAATAGTATTTTTTTTTAAATTACTACTAGCAAGTTTCCATCCATTTCTAACAGAATCTGTTAATCCATAAATTTCGAAATTATCTTTTTTACAATACCACTGCAAGTCAGTAACATTAGACATTTTTTATGGTCAGTGGAATTACACATTTTAGGATGATCACTAGTATTCCACCAACTGTTGTAAACTATTTGAATGTTAATCATACTGAGGGTCAGTAGTAAATCGCGTAATGCTACTGACCCTCAATAATGTTGTAAAAAAAAGTGAAATGAATTACACATTTTTGCAGATCACAAGTATTCCATCAAGTGTTATAAACTATTTGAATGTTAATTATAAAGTAAAAAGAACTACACGTTTTTGAAGATCAGTATTCTATCAACTGTTGTAAACTATTTGAGTGTTAATCATACTGAGGGTCAGTTGTAAATTGTCTAATGCTATTGACCCTTAATAATGTTATAAAAAAAAGTAAAAGGATAATTTTATAATTACTATTTACCGTTAGTTAAATTAATAAAAACTTGTTAGTACTAATTTAAAATACAAACTTATTAATCGTAATTATGAGCTTAAAAATATAGTTATTGGTAATTTAATATTCAATAAATTCAACAATTGCAAGTTGAAGAATGACCACCTATGCTTTGTTAAGTTTCCAAATTAATATATAACGACCACAAGATGCATATAAATTAGTGATTTTGAAGATAACTATTAAATTTCTATGACGATAACTATATGATCTTATAAGATAAAAAAAGATGAGTCATAAAACAAATTCATATTGCTCGTCGTTCAAGTTTTTCCTACTAAATTCATATGAAAATGCAAATAAAATCTAAGAAAAATAATATAGCGTCTTAAAATATGGACAACGCATCACCACAACAAAAAATAAACTCATTCATAATCATAATCCTAACTCTCAACATATGAACCGTTGGTTTACCCGTCGCACGACAGTAAACGTCGACCCGCTCTGCCTAAAATCCACCCCTTGGGAGAACAGAGGGCGCTGAAGTTTGAAGCTTGGCTATGATAATCACCTGACCCAAAAGAGAAGATTAAAGCCCTGATTACCTTAAATTTGGAAGCCGCAACAACACACTTCATTCTCAACCTACCAAATCGAGGGGTCTGCAGGTTGCAACCTAACCGAAAAGTATTGTAATATATGACGGCAACTGGAATTTGGACTCCTATTTTTACAATATGCACTCCCCTTTACTTTTATGGTTAAAACTTTTATAAAAAAGACAAAACACATATTACTACACGCAAAACTTTTATATTGGTGCAAGTGTGTTTTTAGAGTCATTGAAAGGTTTGTCTCAAAGTCTAGAAAAGTTTGATTCTACTTAGGCTACGAGCATCATCAGGCGCGTCAACCATTTATGATGGTATAAAATGATGTATTCGTGTTTCAAAACTAAGTTTTATTTAGTACACATCTCGTACTCAATTTCTGTTTGACACCAAAATTCACACGGAATTGGCGCAAGCAATCTGCATAGTCCCATGCCGCCGGCCAATGGGATTGATCTTTGTGTGGTTTCACTGGTTTGTATGATCATAGAGAGACCATCTTTTAAACAATGATATTGTATGTGATGTGATTTCAGTTTTGTATTTTATAAATAATTAGGAACAAGAGAATTTACCTCAAAATTTAAGTTAAAATCAAGCCATAATAGTGTGGAGCAAATTAAAAACGGGTCTAAAATAAACCGACCCGGAAAACCCATACAGAAACAAAGCTGTGAGACTAGCCACACACTCAGAAACCCTAAAACTCGCGCACAATATCTGCAACTGCAAAAAGCGGAGGCGCCTCTCTCTCTCTCTCTCTCTCTCTCTGAAGAAGGAAGAAGAAGAAGAAGAAGAAGAATCATGGCGGACGTGATGCTGATGAACGAGATAGAAGCCACGGCGGCGCGTCTCGGAATCGATCTCTCGCAGTTAGACCTCGACTCAATCCATCTCCCTCCGGGAGAGACCTTCGGCATCCCAAGGTAGAAACCCTAACCCTAACGCCGGCGAAATCCAATTTTTTTTTTTTTAAAGTTGAATTGCAGTTTGTTATGGTTTGAATTCGTTATGGATTGACTGGTGTTGTGCTCAGTGACGATGAAGATATCGGAAACGATCCGAATTCGGAGATGGAGTCCGGCTTCGGTAACATTATCGTTGTCGATAACCTCCCGGTGGTTCCCATCGAGAAGTTCGAGAAGCTTGAGAATGTGATTCGCAAAATTTACAGTCAGCTTGGTGTGATTAAGGAAGATGGCTTCTGGATGCCTCTCGATCCTGAAACGCAGAAGAAGACGATGGGTTATTGCTTCCTCGAGTTCAATACTCCTCAGGTATTGTAGAAATTGTGTACATTATCGATTTTTAAGTAGTATATTCCCATAGGGTTGATACATGTATCTGTGTAGTAGAAATTTTGTACATTAGCTTTGTTTTTATTGTAATTGTAGGAAGCTGAGCTCGCCAGGGAGAAGACTCATGGATACAAGCTGGACAGGTCACACATTTTCGCTGTGAGCATGTTTGATGACTTCGATCGGTTCATGAGAGTTCCGGATCAGTGGGCTCCTCCTGAAACAACTCCGTATACTCCAGGGGTAAGTATCAATATACTCTAATCTCTTATGTTTCTGTGTTCCTGTCACTGTTCTGTTTCCAGACATTATTGCGTTGTGTATGCTAATATCAACTTTATTAAATCTTGAAAATTTATTAGTCCTGATGATACATAAAAGTGGTGAAATTTTATTGCTAGTTATGTGTCTAGTCTTGCTTGGGCTTATTATGTACTGAAACAAGTTGGATGTATATGAAACTTACTAAACCCTATTATATAGTCATCTTCAATGATCTGGATAAAGGGCTTGTATAGTATGCACATTTACATTCATTTTCTGGCTATGAGGGGGAACAATGTTTTAACTCTTACTCGCTTAAGCTCTAGTATTAATAATGATAATGTCTACTTGGAATTTTTACAGGAAAATCTTCAAAATTGGCTCACTGATGTAAAAGGCCGAGATCAGTTTGTCATCCGTGCTGGTAATGATACCGAAGTTTATTGGAATGACGCACGACAATTGAAGCCGGATTTTGTTTACAAGCGTCAAGTAAGTAGATGCTATGTCTCAATAATTCGTCATTCACTTTGTTTGTGATCCCCTGCTATGTGACCCATATGTCTTATATCAACAATTTGAGGGTCGATGATTGTATTTGCTTGCAGTACTGGACCGAAAGCTTTGTGCAATGGTCACCCATGGGGACTTATTTGGCAACTGTACACAGACAGGGTGCTGCAGTTTGGGGAGGTGCCACCGACGAGTTCAAACGACTGATGCGTTATGCCCATCCACAGGTTACTTTTGGTTTTCTGGTTTTAACTCTAGTATTTCATAGCTGTTTTTATCTTCAACTGTTTTGCTGTAATTGTCAACTGCAGGTGAGACTGATTGATTTTTCCCCTGGTGAGAAATATTTGGTGACCTACAGCAGCCATGAAGCAACTAATCCCCGGGATACAAATGTGAGTTCTTTTGGATGTGCAATTCATTACATTGTTATAATTAGTTATTTTCCCTGTTGCGTTGTCTAACTTGTAGTTGTCATGCAGAGGGTTGTCATAGACATTTTTGATGTGAGAACCGGAAAAGTCATGAGAGATTTTAAAGGAACTCCTGATGATTTTGCAATTGGAGGATCTGGAGGTGTTTCGGGCGTGTCCTGGCCTGTGTTCAAGTAATGTTTATGTGCTTAGTGGAATACAGTGTGATGTTGATTGACTCCAATATTCTAATGGTTTTTGTTGTTGTTGTTGTTGTCTCTGCAGATGGGGTGGCGGAAAAGATGACAAGTACTTTGCCAGAATGGGAAAGGGTGCTATATCGGTTTATGAGACGGAAACATTTTCACTTGTCGATAAAAAATCTATTAAAGTTGAGAATGTTATGGACTTCAGTTGGTCACCAACTGATTCAATTCTTGCTCTTTTTGTTCCGGAATTGGGCGGTGGGAACCAACCTGCTAGGGTGAGTAGTTATCTAGTGTTTTTTATTTTCGAGCTCTCTCAGTCTCTTTGATTTACTTGTAGCATTAGTAGACCTAATGCTTCACATGGTACAAATAGGTGAGTCTTGTTCAAATCCCCAGTAAAGAGGAGTTAAGGCAGAAGAATCTCTTCAGTGTTAGTGATTGCAAGATGTACTGGCAAAGCAATGGGGAGTATCTTGCTGTTAAAGTTGATCGTTATACAAAAACGAAGAAGAGTACATACACAGGATTTGAACTTTTCAGAATCAAAGAGCGAGACATCCCTATTGAAGTTTTAGAGCTTGAGAATAAGAATGACAAGATCATTGCGTTTGCTTGGGAGCCCAAGGGACATAGATTTGCAATTATTCATGGTGACAATCCAAGGCCTGATATAACCTTCTACTCAATGCGTTCTGCTCACAATACAGGCCGTGTGTCAAAGCTCATTACTCTTAAAGGCAAGCAGGCAAATGCTCTTTCCTGGTCACCTTCAGGGCGCTTTATAATACTCGCAGGATTGAAGGGTTTGAATGGGCAGTTGGAATTTTACAATGTAGATGAGCAAGAAACCATGGCGACAACTGAGCATTTCATGGCCACAGATATTGAATGGGATCCTACTGGAAGGTAATATAAAGACAGGCTTCTGCAAAATGGGTTTATTTGTTATGTTTTGAGTATTGCTCAGAAGTTCTCATACATGACTTGGATCTGATCTGTTACTTTTCCATCCTCAGATATGTTGCTACTGCAGTCACTTCTGTACATGAGATGGAGAATGGTTATATCATATGGACCTTCAATGGCAAGCTACTTTATCGGGTTTTGAAGGATCATTTCTTTCAGGTAATGCCATTTTGAAGATTTGGAGCACCAATCTGTTTTGATTCTCTATTCTAGTTGTCTAAAGAGGTCCTATTCTAATTGTTTTCTTGTTCCCTGCGGCAGTTTTTGTGGCGCCCAAGGCCAGCATCTTTCCTCACTCCGGAGCAAGAGGAGGAGATCGCAAAGAACTTGAAGAAGTACAGCAAACGGTATG
This sequence comes from Potentilla sterilis, assembly GCA_963682095.1. Classification (NCBI taxonomy): domain Eukaryota; kingdom Viridiplantae; phylum Streptophyta; class Magnoliopsida; order Rosales; family Rosaceae; genus Potentilla; species Potentilla sterilis. The sequence continues at coordinate 488,030 of OY821756.1, read as the reverse complement.
AGCTGGAGGATAATGATGTGGAAAAGCAACTGAGCGAGCAGGAGCGTGCAAAGAGGAGGGAGTTGAAGGAAGAATGGGATAAGTGGGTTGCTGAGTGGAAGCGGTTGTACGAAGAAGAAAAACTGGATAGACAGAGGCTTAGGGATGGAGAAGTCAGTGATGAAGAGGAGGAGTATGAAGCTAGAGAAGTTGAAGTAGAGGAAGTGGTGAGTACACAAGAGGAGGTCATTCTAGACTGAGGCTTTTGAAGATAATTTGGGAGATATCTTGGCAGCCACTATAAATGCTTAGTTTACATCTTTAGACATTTGAACAAACTTTCTATTATATCTTTGGCAGCGTACTCTGGGAAATTGAATTTACCCCTAATTTTGATGTTCACTTGTGGTTGTACGCTTGGTACTGTTTTCAGCGTTATTTACATGATTTTTTTTCCTTCTTTTCTTTCTGGGATAGTTGAAAGCTTTATTTACTTGGTAAAACGCAAATGCCGGCCAATAAGGCGGAAAGATGTGTAGATGCATAGCTGAATTGTAAATGAAAAATGTGTTGAAGACATCTGCAGTTGTGGCTGAACCTCTTGCTCGAATGCTTGTTGTGTAATTCCTTTTAACTGGTTACATGGTAGCATATTATCCACTTGTAACTAAGAGAATTTATTCAATTCAAGAGGTTGAAAGTGAAAAAATACATCAAGATGGAGTTACGCAAAGGGAAATGAAATTCACAATCCACAAAACACATAAAGAAAATACTTGTGTTTGTACCGGTATCAACAATTTTAACCGTTTAAAGTTAAATTAATCACAAAGATCATCTCTGTAAAAATTCAGAATAAACTAAAATCGTTTGCTCATTTAACTGTATTCGATTGCATCAAACAAATAAATAGTTTTAATAAAACTTGAGAATTTTATAAACAACCATCCATTTATCGAATACAATCCAATGAGCAGTCGGCTATGAGTAACGGAAAGACTGTTTTACCCGCCAGCACAATCTAACTGAAGCGAAAGCTTTTTAAACTCTACCTGTTTTACCCTCCTTCAAGACCTGACCTTTTGCCCTTTTTCGATTGATTTCAATTTCAGTTTCACAGAGAAGCCATGAAGATTGTTCACAGGGACTTCGTTCCCGGTGGAGCCGGCAAAGTTAAGGTACTCTCTTCTTTCTCTTTCTTTCTTTCTTTCTTGGTTTTCATTGAATTTCACCTCTAACCAAATATAGGGTTGCTCTTTTTTTTTTCCGGCTAACTTTGAAATTCTGGCAGATGGTGCCGGTCGATTCCGATGATCTGTGGTATGCTTACAACTTGATAGGTCGTGGAGATAGTATTATTGCTGTCACTGTCAGGTAAAGTCCAAGTCTTTATTGTTATTCGTTGTCGTTGTACTTGTATTTGGAGTAATGGAGTTTTAGTATCTGTGATACATTTGAATTTGGTTGTTTCTGCTGGTGGGTTTTTTAAATGCTTGATGTTTGTTTGGGAGTTTTTACTTTGCAATTAGTGTAGTAGTGGTTTGTTTCGATAAGACTGGCGTGTATTGTTGCGTGCGGAAACAGTTATTGTGATCAAGCTGCATCATAGATTCATAGTGGTGGTTATATTATTATACACATTGTCGAGTAGGATAGGTGAATAGCAGCTTTCATGGTGCCGTGTATGTCTTGTTATAGGAAAGTTTTAAGAGAAGCGGCTACTGGTGGGAGAGATGCAGAGCGTGTGAAGCTGAAGTTGGAAATAAAAGTTGAGGAGGTATACAGGAAAGTTGGATTGATGTCATTTTGGTTTTTTTTCTGTGATCCGTCTTTTCTCATGATGTTTTTTGGTTATTTCTCTAAGGATCCTGATTATGATAAAGTAGGTTCTGTCTTGCGTATACGTGGAAAGAATATCCTTGAGAACGAACATGTCAAGGTAAATGTAGCATTGTTTTACATTTCAGATGAGATTAAAGAGCGCGTCGTTGAACTTCTCATTTTTTTTATTGCAGATAGGAGCATATCATACTCTGGAACTTGAGCTTCACCGACCTTTTGTTTTAAAAAAGGCATGACTTTCTTTTCATTAACTTCTACATGAAGTATTTTTTTTTTACTATATGCAGTACAAAACCTTTCATTCAATAACTTCTTGCTTATTCAATTGGGGTTACATATCATGTATTATATTGTTCTGATCAGATATTGTTTTCCTACTGACTCTTGGCTTGCTGTATGTTATATGTTTTAGGATGTGTGGGACTCACTGGCGTTGCATGTACTCAATCAAGCATGTGGTACGCCCTCTTTTTTCCACATTTTATCTCCTTTCGTAACTGTTGTGATATTATCTTTCTTGCCTTTTTCTTTCTCTTATTAAAATCACAGAATATGTTAGTGTGGATCTATTATTTTTAAGAACTGTTTCTAATGCATGCTGTACATAAATGAGTCTAGCCTATGGTAGGCTAGTGGACCTTCTGGGGCTGAGGCCATGTGAGACAGACAAATCCTACCGTTCCAATAGACGTATGTGATTCACATCAACACAATAAATAGCCAGTGATATAATGGCCAGTGGCGCCTCCTACTCCTAGGAATAAGTTTTGTATAACATAGTACTGATAAGACAAACAAACTAATTCTTCATATTTGGATCTACGCTAACCCTTAAATTTCCGTTGGGGAAAGTGCTCAACTGCTTAAGCTTACAAATGTCATCTAGAGTGCCGAAGTATGAAGGTTGAAGAACTTAACATCAACCATTTATATGATGGTCTTCTCTCTATATTCTCAGATCCTGCAGCGAGTGCTGATCTAGCTGTGGTAATTATGCAAGAAGGATTAGCACATATTCTCCTTGTTGGTAGAAGGTACACCTGATTTCATTGGGGGCATGATTTCTTTTGAACTTTGTATATGATATCAGTTGATGTTTCATGATAATGATGAACTTTTAAGCCGGTATGGAAACTATTTCAATTCCACATTTCTCACTCACTTGAGTTACTAGTTCCCCCCTCTTCTTTTGGAGGTTGTTTTCAATAGGATTTTGATGTAAATATATAATATTATAGAAGTCTGTTATGTATTGGAAAATAATGTTCAAAATATTGATTATGCTGTAATGACCTGAGAGGCTGAGACTAATAATCTTGAAACTAATTACATCAGTATGACAACAACTCGGTCACGAATAGAAACCTCCATTCCTCGCAAGCATGGACCTTCAGTTGCAGGTTATGAGAAAGTACGTTTCCTTTTCCTTTTGAAATTTAGTTTTCATGAGTTTAAGTTATCTGGAAAGCCATGTGACTAGTATTGCATTACTAATATCTTTTTTACTTTTAACAGGCTTTGAACAAGTTCTTTGAAAATGTGTTACAGGTGATTTTAGTTTGAGTCTATACTGAAGCTCCCTGAGATTCAAAAGATAGTTTGTATCTAATCTAACATCTGTCTATATGCTATAGGCTTTCTTGAAGTATGTTGACTTCAGTGTTGTTCGCTGTGCTGTGATTGCAAGTCCAGGTTTCACAAAAGTATGATATGTGACTGCAGCTCGCTCATTCTTATTGAATATTAAGATTACTCACTAAAGCCTCATTTTACAAGTGGACTAATCATTAGTGCTACATAAAGCTTTCTCGAATTACCTCCTTGTAGAAGAGTTTAAATGGTTTTAAGTAATCATATTTCATTTTATTGTTGTGCTTATGTGCTGCAGGATCAGTTTCATCGTCACTTATTGTTGGAAGCGGAGAGAAAACAGCTGAGGCCTATCATTGAGAACAAATCACGGATACTTCTTGTGCACACAACCTCGGGTTACAAGTATGGTCATGCCTTATTTTCTTTGGTTTGTGACAGTTTTTAAAAGACGTAACTATGTTATAATAATATATTATCAAACTCTAGTTATGTAAATGGAGATTTTCCATTTCATTCTCCCAGTGCGTGTGATACTTATATGCTCAGTGTTGTTGGTTCCCTAATTTCTTCTATTATCTTATATCTTTTTTAACACATATCTTCTTGCAACCACAGGCATAGTTTGAAGGAGGTTCTGGATGCTCCAAATGTTATGAATATGATAAAAGATACTAAAGCAGCACAAGAGGTACAACACTGCCCTACTAGGTCAATGTATGCAATTTGTTTCCAGTTCTTTATCAATGTATGAATATGATAAAAAGGAAATCTGTTGTCTTTTTATTTGAAAAAAAAAATAATCTCAACTCCAGCAGTGCATCTTGCATTACCTTACATTAAGTAATAATGGAGCAAGACCCTGCAATAACATTGTTTATTGGTCTTTCGTCTTCAGGTCCGGGCCCTCCAAGATTTCTTCAGTATGCTTTCAAATGTCAGGTTCTAAATCTAAAATGCTATTTTTTTTTTTGCTTTATTTGAGGTTATAATTGGGCGCCAATTGACGAGACATATAATGAAACAATTAAGTGCTAGTGATAAGCTTGCTTAGACAGTCACATTAAGTGAATAGTGATTAGTTATGGGTTCTACCTCTTATAGAGGACGAAAATTTGATTCATCCCACCGTCATGGTCTCTTTGACTAGCAGATTTACACTGGTCGTTGCAAAGGGATTTTATGTTTGTAGGTAGGTAGGTTGATACAGGAAAACATACAAAAATGTTTATAATTACGAAGACGGCGAGAGGTTGAAGAACAATAATCATCAAGGGGAAAGAAGCTGCAGTTCAGTAGTTTCTCCCTCCAACCCAATAGTCCAACTTATGTCTTTGTTAGTTTGTGTAGTATATACATCTCTGTATTCTTTAATTGGTAGTGTTTTTGGGCTTGGAATTGGAAGTCTTCGTCATGTTACTTTAATTTAGCTTGTCCTTTTTAACATTCTCAAACACTTAATTAGTTAACAGGAGGGAATTGGACTTAAAAAATTATATGATCTTCCATCAGGAAATAATAATGAAAGATAAATTGTGAGACTTTTGCATAGGTATTGCCTTTTTTTTATATATATATATATTTTTTTTCTGCATTTTATATGCAACTAAATCGTCGTTGTTCTTGGGCAGGAGCCACATCGTGCATGCTATGGACCAAAGCATGTTGAGGTTGCTCATGAACAAATGGCCGTGCAAACCCTGTTGATAACAGATGAGCTGTTCAGGTTAGTACCTGGCCTTTTTGGCAAGCTCATTACTAAGCTGTGCTATATGATTTTAGTATTTTATATCTTTTTTATTACAAGGATGTCTAAACCTGTTATTTTAGTAATCAAAGCAATGAAATCAATCCTAAAAAAAAAGAACCTTGTTGGTTGAAATCAATGTAGCTATAATATGTTGCAATTTTTTGACTTATTTTGAAATTTATATCTTTTTAGATTCAAAAGAGACACTATGTTGCTTGATGGCTGTTGTGTTGGTTGGGAAATGGTTATTTGTCTCTCTTTGAGGAGGCTCCTAAAACTGAAACTTAACATATCCAGTGGATTTGAACTGTAAATTCAATAGAACCACATTGTGGTTGAACAAGTCACTAGAACTTAGAAGCTGAGAAAGCACCCAACAGATATATATATATATATTTTTTTCCGGTGAAATGCTATTCTACTTCTTTGGTTGTCTTTCAAGTCTTCAGTAACCTGACCACCATGTCGATAAGTGCTTTAATAATGTTCATGCACCTGCATGTTAATATCGGTAATGCGACTCATGAGTTAACTAGATGGACCAGCCCTCTTTACCTCCCTTACCATATTTCATTATCAACCAACTGGGACTGGTCCAGAATTCTCTTGTTATTGCCAGAGTCATGCATGTTTAAAGAGATGTAACATTATGAAATTGTTGATGGACAGGAATGCAGATGTGATAACGAGGCAAAAGTATGTCAATTTGGTGAACTCAGTGAAGGATTCAGGCGGCAACGTTCACATATTTTCCTCTATGCACGTGTCAGGAGAACGTAAGTATTTGCATATCTGACACTTTTATTAAATGTTTTTTGTCTGAAACAACATTCTACTTATTTTCTTAAATCAACAGAACTGGCACAAATAACTGGCATTGCTGCAATTCTTCGTTTCCCTCTACCAGACTTGGATGATATAGAGATGTAATAGAGTATCTGGTCCTATTGGAAAACACAATTGAATTTTAGGTTATAGGCTCATAGTTGGCCGCCATTGTGTTTCTTTTGTACTATCTGTTTTGGCCAATGCTTTGTACACATAACAGCAACGAAATTCATGAAAGACGCCATGTAACTCGTGTGTGTTTTGATGAAGTTGCGATATTGCTTATAGAAAACCGGTACCTTTACTCAAGTATATGAAAAGAGTTGAAGAAAATGGTGTTTACCTTTTTTGGACTGAAGCAAAAATTACCGTCCTGCTAATTTTTCTTTTCTTCCTGCAATAACTCTGGTCGACTGGGTTCTAGTACTGTTCTTGATGACTGTATCCTCTTTTTCCACCTATGTGGGATTGAAGCCGATGTTCTCCAACGTTTTAGAATTTTATCTAGTTTTATCGTTTTAAGAATTCCTATTATCCAGAACTGTGATAAGATTTTCTCCTGAGCAGTAGATCCTTCTCTTGAATTATGAGATTCAACCTCTCATAATTTTGGCTACAAATGTGCGGTTAAAATCACAAGTCGGTTAAAACTCTAAATGGCCAGTCGGTTAAATCACAAGCTTGTATGTTTAGAGCTATTTTAAGAGAGAGTTTGTGTGATCAGTATTCCAAAAGATCGATGAGCGACCAATCTACCCTTCTCTATTCGTTGTTTGGTTTGTTTGATGTCAGTCAAAGAATCAAAGTAGAAAATTCACTTTGGATGATCATATTGCAAAAATTTGTCTGAAAGATCCATAACAAGAAACTGCTATTTTACTCAATTTAGATCGTTGCCGGTGATCATTGACCAAAAGAAAGTGTCATGGGGGGCTTGTAGCTCCTGTGTTGGGAGCATTTTCCCCCATTGCTTGATCCTTAAGCTTTCTTAGAAACTTCTGGGGCGTAAGCACCAGTGTTGTTCTGAGCATATGCCCCTACATCCAAGGCTAGCTAGAATCCGGTTTGACTCGCGGTCTTGTTTGATCAGAAGCAAGTAATATTTTGTTCGTTAGGGGATGGCAAAATCAAGAAGACAAGTTGTTGTTATAGATGGGGTGGTGCAAAATGAGGAGGGTGCTATCACCAACTATATGTTGGTGGCATGTACGGTTGCTGCCATGGGTGGTCTCCTTTTCGGTTATGACTCAGGTTAGACTCAACTTATTGGCAAATGATGTATATATCCATGATATGGCTTCCCTCATTTGGTTTAATGAGACTAATGGGATTGTTGTACTTGCAGGTGGTGTGGCGTCAAGGTCATTATTCCTGAAGAATTTTGTTCCAGACTTATTCCAGAAAGACAAAGATGCTCACGGCAACCTTTACTGCGCACCCGGAAACCAGTACTTGAATTTGTTCACTTCTTCTGTGTACATAGCGGCATTGATAGCTTCCTTGATTGCTTCATCAATAACCAGGTACTGTGGCCGAAACGTAACCATGAGCATGGCTGGACTTATCTACTTGATCGGCGTTTGCATAAGCGCAGCTGCATTCAACTTCACAATGCTTGTCATAGGTCGAATGTTTATCGGTGTAGGCGTTGGTTTTGCCATTCAATCTATTCTAATCTATCTATCAGAAATGGCTCCACCAAATGTTAGAGGAGCTTTGAACCAATGTTTCCAAATGAATGTCACAATCGGAATATTACTAGCGAATTATGTGAACTATTGGACTGCTGATATAAAGGGTGGATGGGGATGGAGAGTGGCCTTTGCTGTCTCAACTATTCCAGCACTAATTCTTGGTGTTGGATCTCTCTTCCTACCCAACACTCCATGTTCTATGATTGAAAGAGGTGAATCTGACAACGCAAGGGACGTGTTACAAAAACTGCGCGGCGAGGGAAATAATGTGGAGCAGGAATTCCAGGACCTTGTTTTCGCAGCCGAGGTTGCAAAAAAGGTAGTGAATCCGTGGAAGGACATAGTGAAGCCAAGATATAGGCCTCACCTTGTCATGTGCATTCTTATTCCAATTTTCCAGCAGTTCTCTGGCATTAATGCCATCATGTTCTATGCGCCTCTTATCTTCAGGGCTCTAGGCTTCGGCGAGAAGGCTATGTTGGTATCTTCGGCCATCACCGGAGTTGTCAATGCCGTTTCCACCTGTATTTCTATTGCCTTGGTTGACAGTAGTGGGAGGAGGCCCTTTTTCATTCAAGGGGGTATACAAATGTCTATTTTTCAGGTATTCAAATCCCAACTATATAACATGCATGCTTGTCCCTCGCAATGTAACAAAGTTCAAATTTCATTCCAACATGCATTGTCCAACATTGTATTTATTTGTGTTCTTTCTATCTAAACACTCTGAACACATCTTACATATGTTAGTTAAGACAGACCTGTCACACTGAACCATTAACCAAATGCATTGCGGCATTTTGCAGGCAGCAATAGCAACCTTTATCGCCGCCAAGTTTGGAGTCTCCGGTCAGGGTTCTTTGTCGAAAAGCGAAACGGATTTGATGATAGTGCTCGTTTGCTTCTATGTAGCAGCATTTGCATGGTCTTGGGGTCCTTTGGGATGGTTACTACCTAGTGAAATATGCCCACTAGAGATCAGATCAGCAGCTAATGCTCTCAATGTCTCTTTGAACATGCTTCTCACTTTTGTGATTGCTCAATCGTCTCTTGTTATGTTTTGCACACTCAAGTTTGGCTTATTCTATCTCTTTGCCGGCTTCTGCGTGATCATGACCGTTTTTATCTACTTCTTCCTGCCGGAGACCAAGCGCGTCTCGATTGAAGATATGAACTCAGTGTGGAAGGAGCATTGGTTCTGGGGGAAGTATATCCCCGACGATGCAATTCCTCACCGTGACGCATTCCGGGATCTCCATATCATGTAGGCTAACCAGTTAGGCCATGAACCTTTTATCTCTTGCTAGGAATTAACCAGTGTTCTAGTATAGGACAAAAAATACTACTGTCGTGTATATTATACATATTTTACATCTACTTGAACGTAAAAAACATTTACAACATTGATTTTCAATTTCTCATATTAGTTTTATCTCTTGCTAAGAATTAACCAGAGTTCTAGTATAGGACAAGAAATGCTACTGTCGTGTGTATTATACATATTTTACATCTACTTAGAAAGTAAAAAATATTTACAACATTGATTTTCAATTTCTCACATTAGTTTTATACCAACTTTGTTATTAAATAAAAATACAGTAACAACAATTTAGTTTAGAAACTTGTAATATTTGCGCTTCCTGATTTGTAATCCATACTCTTTCTTTTTTATGTAGTCAAAATTCTTGCAAACAAGACTTGAGAGAGTAAAAACCAAACTAAGTTACCAAAAAAGCAACATGAAGTGTGAATTGTAAAATTTTCATGTGTATTTTTACTTTATCTCGTAGTAACATTCTTTGAACTGTAAAAAACAAAATTCACACCAAAGAAAAGAGTTAGAAAAGGTATTTAACAGTAAAACAGTAGTGTACACTCAACAAATCTAACAGTGAAAAGATCGCGAGAATGAACTCAATTCAAACGGTAAAAAATCTGTTCTGGTGAGAATTTAACAGTAAAAAAAAGGCGTAAAAACCCAAGTGTAGGCACAAATGGCAACCCGGCACAAATGGCAACCCGGTCTAAGCTGTCATGTCACCTCCGTCGTCTCCGCTCCTCTTCCGCCTCCACCTTCCTTCCCGCCCTTTCTCACTCTCGTCACTTTCACCTCCTCTCAAAACCTAACCCTAACCCCTTTCCTAAATCTAACAGTATTCTTCTACCGTGGAATTTTAACCATCAAACTCTCGCTTCCTCCCACTCTCGGTTTTTCTCCGCCGGTTCTTCACATGAACCGGACTTCGATCAACTCGCTGACTCAGCGACTCAGCTCGAGGTTCTGGATTTCGGCGCTACTGCCACCGCTGCTGGCGGTAAAGAGTCGCTGCTTCCGGTTCAGGGCCTCATTTCGGTGCTCGATCACTTCCACGACCTCACCGGTGTGCCGTGGTCAGTCTTGTTGTTTTCCTCGTTTTATACAACACATTTTTTTTTAAAGATTTATGATTTTCGATTTGAAGTGTTGGAATTTGTGATTTTTGATTTGAAATTGTGATTTTTGATTTGAAGTGTTGGAATTTGTGTGATTTTTGATTTGAAATTGTGATTTTTGATTTGAAATTGTGTGCAGGTGGATAGTGATTGCGTCGTCTACCGTGGCCATGAGAGTTGCATTGCTTCCATTACTTGTTGTGCAGCTCAAGAAGCTGAAGAGGATCTCAGAGTTGTTTCCCCAATGTGAGTTTTCGACTATCATTCCAAGCTGTAAATGGCTGCTTTAGTTTTGTTAATTTCGAAAAGGGCTTGATAAATAATAGGCATTGTTATCTTTTCAAGTAGCTATCTGTTTTTGTTATATGTTTTGTTTAACTCCATTATGCATTTCTCATAGTGCCTCCTCCACTGCCACCAATGTTCTCAGGAAAGAGTTTTATTCATCAGTTTTCTGAATTTCGGAAGGAAAGAAAGGAAATTGGATGCCCCTCGTACTTGTGGTTCCTCGCATACTTCTCTGTCCAGGTAATCCACTTTTATTTTTTAGAAACTTTGTCGATTAATATTCTCATGTACAAGGCGTGATTGTAATAAAGCAGGTGTGCTAGCAAGTAGAAACAGTTACTATAGGAGCCAATATAAAGTAGCCTCAGTGATTAAGAATTGTTAATAATTGATTGCAGGTCTTTTAGTATGTCTTCTTTCATGATTAGATATATGCAAGTTATTCAATTGTAGTTTTTATTCAACGGTAAGACTGTAAAAAAATTACAACAAAGCACAATACTTGAATTCGCAAGGTCCCTCTTAGAGTCAGCCACTTTGATGACTCATGTAGCTTGGTTTTAACTTTTATGGCTCGGTTAATCTGGGAATTTCAAGTTTCTTGAGAAGACTGGGGATAATGTTGAGGGAAAAAGATGTCTTTGTCTTTCTACTAACAGGATGGATTGTTATTTATGATGTGTTTGCTTAAACAATATGCAAGTTTAGATGAAAATGAATAAGTTCTTATGATCTGATGCTACCCTGTCTTCTAATTCATCTGCAGATTCCATGCTTCTTCCTCTGGTTGACTACCATTCGCAGGATGTCACTCGATAATCATCCTGGTTTTGATTGTGTAAGAACATTTACAGTTTATTTTTCGGCTATTGAAATAGTATGGTTTATTTCTGTTTTCTATAATGCTTCTCTATTATGTACTGCCTCAAGGATTTCAATTCTATTGTGAAATTTGGAACCATTGCTACCATTTAGTATCAAAACCAATGAACATGTAATTTCATTTCAGGGTGGCACTCTGTGGTTCCAGAATTTGTCTGAATTACCTCATGGTGTTTCAGGTCCCATCTTTCCTCTCATGATTGCTGGTTTGCACTATGCCAATATTCAGGTACTTTGCTTATGTACCTCGTCTCTGTCCGATTTAAGCTATTTACCTTTTTCTTTTTTGAGCTGATTTCAACCTTCTTGATGGTTATATTGTCAAATATGCTCAAAGATTGTTTAAACTGTAGTTGATTTTTGTCTCTTCGACTTACAGATTTCTTTCAAGACATCTTCTCTCAAGACAATGAAGGGTGTGTTTGGCACATTAGCTAAAGTGAGTTTGCAGATAGCTTTATCAATTCTTTGGCTTGTCCTAAGTGATTGATTGAAAGTACATGATTTGATTGGTATTAGTTTTTTCTTTTCACACAATTGATCAAGTCTTTCTATCTTACTACAGTACTACAAGCATTATTTGGATTTCATGACATTGCCGTTATTTTTTATTGGCTACAATATTCCTCAGGTAATCTCTCATTCTTTTTTTCATCAAATTATGTGAAAGTAAACTTTGTGTTAGTGGATTCTGTGAGTACTCACTATCGTGGTCCTGGAAAATTGTCCTTACTCCTTTACATTGTTTTGTAGGGAAGTCTAGTCTATTGGGTTACAAATAGCTCACTGAGTGTCATTCAGGTGAGTCACTGCACTAGCAACAATATAGACAAGTACGATAAACCCTGTTTTGTTTTGTTTTTTCATTTCTTTTTAATAACATCTCACTATCTTTTCAGCAATTAGCTCTGAAGGAACCTGCTGTACGTGCAAAGTTGGGGTTGCCAGATAATATCGAGCCTACAAAAATTGAGAATTCTGAGAAGTTGGATACTCCTGAAATATCACCCTTAGCTTCTCCTACTAAAATGAAGAAAATAGCGTTACAGAACCTGTCACCTAAAGATCTTGTTAATGTGAGTATATTGAACTAGAACCTCTGATTTGTGTGTGTCAGATATCATTTCAAGATGTTTATTTTGATTTTGTATTTTTCACAATTTGACTGCTGTTATTATTGACAGCTTTCAATTCAAGTCTTATCAGAAGGAGATAGAGAAAGAGCACTTCCTTTGCTAGGGTATTTGCCCTCTTCTCATCAACTTACACATATTGCTTGGCTATAGATTGTTACATTCAGCAGCATTCATATAGATTCACTGAAACAATTCTTTAAAACAGACTTGCTATTGAGAAAGACCCCGAGTATGTACGAGCACTGATAGTAATGGGTCAGACACTATTGCAGAAAAAATGTGAGGCAGAGGCTACTGAATACTTGGAACGTGCTATAACCAAGGTCCATATTCTTCCTTTTCTGCTTTCATTTCCACATTCATGATTGGGTTATTCTTTGGTGCAAGTAATTACTGTTGCACCACAAATTGTGATTGTCAGTTTTTTAGAAGCTACTGTAAACCTGTGTTCCTGCAATACAAAAAGTTCATGAAAATGATACTTCAGCAGCATGTTACTAATCAGTTTCTTATGCTTGTCAATTGCTGTGCCATGTTCTATATCAGTATTGTTTGCTTGTTTATTCATTAATCACAAGCTAATGAAAGAATGTTTACCAACCTGACCCTTCTCTAAATTCTCATCAGCTTTTCAGTACCGGTGTTCCCACAGAACTGGAGGATATTGATAATCTAATACTTGCATCGCAGTGGACTGGTGTTGCTTATATACGGCAGGTGAGTAGAGCAGTGCTTTACTGGTATTTCAATTTCTGTTTTATTCAAAAGCAATTCTATTTTTATGAGAAAGTACTGAACAGATGATTAGCATCATGTCATCTCTATCCATATTCAACTCCTTGGTATTTAGGTTCTCAGCGCTTGACCGAGCCATGAAAGTGTACTTGATTCAGCAGGTTCGAAACACAGAAGTCTAAATTTATATTTTGGCTTCCCTTGTGTTTGAATAGGGAAAATTCCCGGAAGGGATTGTACACCTGGAAAGAATTGCACAATTGAACGAGCCAGATGAACCAAAGATCAAGGCTCATTATTTCGATGGGTTGTTAATGCTAGCAAGGTATGGTTATTAGAGTAGTAAAGTTAAGGAAATTTTTACACATTCATATAAGCTACTTGTGTACTAATCCTAGCTTGCCGTTTCAGTGCTCTATCCAATGTGGGTCGCAAGGAAGAAGCTTTAAAGCATCTGCGCTTGGCTGCTGCTTATAATCCTGCTTACAATGAATACGTGGAACAGTGTGAAAATGAGGACGACGGTTTAGTCAATGATCTTGCCAGTAGTAGAAGATCCGATTATTGATTCTGCATACATCAAATGCAAATTTTGCTAGGGCAGTGCCATTTGCACTCCTCAGATACACAGGATTTTATAAATACAACTGGGAGTGCCAATAGCATCCCTTTTATAGTTTACTGTTTTGTATCGCACTTGATAGTGCATTTTGAGTTAATGATCATTGATTTTTACTTTTACAATAAAAGTCTACAATGTCCTGTCATGGATTAAACAATTTACCAGGCAAATTATAAATGAAAATCAGTGGGTGAAATGTTTGTTTTGACCCTGTACGCAAATCTTTTGTACTTATGTCATGATATATGGGCAGTCTGCCAGGTTTGTATCTATTATTGAATGTTAGTAGATGATGCTGTGGAGGCCAAACCTGTTTATGGTGTAGTTTTTGACCTTAATTGAACAATAATCGTCTTAAAACTGATTATCACAATCCCCCTCTTTTCCTTTTTCTTTTGAGAAGGGCTGTAACTCCTGTAAGAACCTACATTCTAAAGACAGGTAATGGAAATTTTAGTACACAATTAAAAAAATTATGAATTTCAATATTCCTATGAAACAAATGTCAAAAGAACCACCCTTGATCGAATATGGAGAAAACAAGAAAAAAGAGAGCTGGCTGAGATTGATACAGATAGCTAACCGGCCAAACATGGCCATCTCCTTTATTTGCGATGCAAACCCCATGTGGATTCCATTAAACTCTCTTCCAATACGCTACACAATCTTTTTTTTTAGTAACAAAGAGACTAGAACACCAACGTCTAGAACAAAAGAGAGACATAAAAATTAAAAGAAAGTAGTAGATCTTGCAGGCTCTCTCACCTCTCTGTCTTTTCAGCACTTTATTTTCTTTTCTGGATAAGAATCACTATATATACAAAGCTTCTAATTAGTCTTATTCGAATGCCTGTCTCTTCTAATCTACTGCCTACAACAGGAAGCTGCTCTTACATTCTTTGCTTCCCCTACAGTTCTTCCCAAGCACACAAGAAACCTCATGAACTCTAAAAAGTAATGTAACTCTACTAGTTCTGTGTGATCCCTCCTCCCTATAACTCACAACTTCCAGCACAGCTTGCTTCAGCTTTGACCCACCCCCCCCCCCCCCCCCCCCCCCCCCCCAAACGCGCCAAAATCAAAGACTTCGTCACCTATTTGTTTCTTCTCAGCAATTTCACCCAAAAACACTCCTACACTTCATGAGTTGCAAAGCAAAACCCACAAAACCATTTTGTCCAAAAACCACAATCCAAGGCAAAGATTCCATCTTTTTTGTGCTCCTAACAAAACCCACAAACCATTTTGTCCCAAAACCCACAAATCCAAGCAAAGGTTTCATCTTTGTATGTTTTTAACAGAACCCACCAACCATTTTGTCCCAAAGATTTCATCTTTGTTTGGTTCTGACATAACCCACAAGATTTCAAAGCAACCACTCAGTTCAAAGCAAAAGATTTCATCTTTGTTTGGTTCTGACATAACCCACAAGCCATTTTCGTGAAGCAGAATGAGCTGCCCAGCACACAGCTTCAGCTACAATGGAAGCCACTGTGCTTGTGCAGTTGGGTATCTTCAGAACCAGACCAGCAACGCCTGCGTCCTTTTCACGGCGAACTCCACCATCTCCACCGACGGCGGCGTCTCCGAAGACTCTTACTCCTTTGGCATACCGGAGAGCATCTTCTCTTTCGACTCTATCAAGAAGTTCACGCAGTCCCAAGCTGTGTTCTTGGAGGCCACGCTTGTTTTGCTGCTCTCTTGGTTTACGTTTTGTTTGTTTCTGAGGTTGACTAAGGTTGGGAATGATGGGAGGAGCATCTGGTTCAGGATGAGATGGTGGGTCAGCAGATTGGATGTTTGCTTTGCCACCAGGCATTGGCTGGTTAGTTACTTTCATTGCTTATTTTTGAGCTTGATTAATTAATTTCAGGTCTTAATTAGTAGCTTTGGTGAACAATTTGTGGGTTTTAGTAGTTAGTTTAATTGTGGGATTGGTGCAACTTTGTGGAACCTAATCATTATGAAGTCATTTGTGATTGATTCACTAGCTAGTTAGTATATATACCCAAAATGTTGCAGCTAGGAACTTATATGACTGTTAGATTTGAGGTGTTTTGGAGTTTGCACTACTTCTGGGTTTTGCTCCATTTTGTAGTAACTAGTAACTATGATATACTGTGTATATCTCCAATTCCTTTCGTTGCTTTTCTATTGGTTTTCTTGATTGTATCCATTAGAAGGAAGAACAGTATTAGGAAAAGAAAATACTGGTGCATCATATATGAGCTTTGATGTAATTGAGCAGTGAGGTTATCATGTGGGTGGGATCATATTTGTTGAAAAGGAGACCTTATTCAGTAGTGTAGAATAGACCCGGAGACCTTTGTTTGTACCTTTGATATTGTTGAGGAAAAGTTTCTGCCAGCTTGCCTTCGCTTTTTTTCACCTGTAGTGAACTTTGTCTATGCCACTTATTGAAGCTAGTGTAGCATTCAATTAGATGTTTCTTTTGAGAGGCAGCTTTATCAGTAGCTTTCTTGCTCATCCTGATATCAAATTACGACAATGGATTTTGTGGTACAGGATGATCAAAAGGTGGTTAAGAAACGGAAAACAGAACTTGGTGGAATGTTTTCAACAGCAAGCTGGATACTCTTTATTGGTCTGTTTGCAGCGTGAGTATTTTGATAAAAAATTTGAATTATCTCTGCTCTCCCTTTTTCACAGTTGCATAAATTTCTTCTTTTGAGTTCTATTCATCATATTAGTTTATATTTACTTGGTTTTCAGTTTTTTCACAGGTTGCTCTACCAAATCATAACAAAGAGAAGTATTGAGGTACATAATGTCAGAGCAACAAATGCACCCGACTTGGCCCTGTTCAACAATGACCTGGAATTTAACATAACCACTATTTCTAGCATGAGCTGTTCAAACTTACGTGATCTTGGTACTTTGGTTACTGGAAATCCTGGCTTCATTGATTACAGAAGGGTTTCTCTGTCAAAATTTGGAAACTACTCGTGTCAAAATACAAGTAGAGGACCAATGATAACTCTTGGCTGCAATAATTGTCATCCAATTCAAGACAATATGTATATATCCTGGCAGTTCACTGATCTTCCTAATAATCCTGCTGCTGCTGTTGGATTTCAGTTCAATCTTACCACAAGGAGTCATACTAATAAAAGACATCTGAGTTTTGTTAGTGGAACCTTAAAAAAGGGAAGTACTTTGGATGATAGACCAGTTACATTCAGAGGGAGTAATACAAATATACTGAAATTCAGTTTATTTCCGCGGATATACCATCATCTACATGATCTAAGGCTCATCCAACCTCTGTTGCATGAGTTTTTACCGGGTTCATTCTTTAGTGACACAAGTCAGCTCCAAGCATCCCTTCAAAGTCCTAAGGATGGAATACTTAACACTACATTGTACATCAACTTCCTCTCTGACTACATTGTGGAGATAGATAAGAAAAATATTATGGGTCCTGGTACGTAACATGTGATTCCCTTAGGTTCACAAAATCCATCTTTTCAGGATGTAATGTAATTGATTCTGTTTATTTGTATTTTATGGTCTAACTTCTCGTCTTTCTTAAAATGCAGTGAGCTTCCTTGCAGATCTTGGCGGCTTATATTGCATCTCCATTGGCATATTTTTCTACCTTCTGGTGCAAGTACGATACCTGACCCTCAAAGTTTGCTTTGTTCTTCATCACTAATCTCATGATTATGAAAATTTCCAAAGGATACATAAAGGATACTAATTTGCTTTGTTCTTTCTGTATATTTTTCAGTGATAATTTAGTTTGGCTGAAAGTTGAAGATTTTCTTACTGGTCAGTCTTATCCTATATATTTCTAATGTTTTTGTCCTTTTGAACTTTGGTAGTGTGAATTTAGGATAAAAAAACTTCGGAATGAAGATAGTGGGCTGCGCACGATCAGAAATCGGCGGAAAGCTCAAGACCATTGGGATAAAGTAATTTCTTTTCTGTTTCCTTCTATTTTTTTTCCATGTTTGAGTTTCTTTTCTACGTACTCTTGCTGCTTTTGGATAACATATTTGTCTGAGTTGATATATCAAATTCACTGACAAATGTGCTTTCCTGCTAGTTGAGGAAATATGTGATGTACACATGGAACTGCAAAGCATTGGATGATTACTATGAGAGCACAAACCACAGATCAGGTTGCACTGGTTTCAATACAAAACCAATACTCCGAAATGGGACAGTACCGAAGCGAATGCAACGAGAAGCAGATACCATTAGTTTCAACAGGAAACTCAGTCTACATAACAAGAAAGTAATGTTTTATAATTATATACTAGTCACCTGTAAGACCCATTTCAAGATTTTATTTCATAATATTATAGTACTTTCTTTTAAAAAATGACTTGGTTTTCCTAAATTTTATGGTGTGCAGACTGTGGTTCAAAAATGCCTGGACACTGTTGGTGATGTAGAATTATATACATCGGGAACTAGAGTGAACCCTCCGGAAAGTTCATCACATTCTGAAGCTAAAGTTGGACATGTGAGTCATCATTAATCTTGTTTCTTTCTCAAAAGCACGAGTACCTCTTTATTGGAAGTCATCACAAGTCCAATTCATCAGATTATAACTTTTACAAATGCACTGGCCAATACATATTTCTTTTCACATGGCTTTACATTATAACCACAAGAACATTGTGCAAGGGCTCTTATGATGTAATGTGTGTTGATCATGATTTAAATGTTGACACTCCAAGGATTTACTCAAGACTTGTCTATAGATTATGGAAATGTCATTTTGTTCTTTTCTTTGTTGATTGAGAAATTTGTGGGCATGACATGCTAAATGGTATACCTAACTTATTCTCTTCTCACAGCATCTGCAACATGAAGTTACCTCAACAAGGAATGGAGAACAGAAAGGTATTGCTTTATGCGGGCAAGATTCATCCCTGCCTAAAGCATCATCTCTCACAAATAATGATATCATCCCTCCACCCCCTTCACTTGGTAAGAACCAACTCATTCAGATCAGTGACTCCATCTTCTTTTCCACCTCAAGTTCATTTTTGGCCTTTTTTTCGTCCTGATGCTACTTTTATATTTTTTCGCGGCAGAACTGAAGGACCCTGCTGAAATGGATATGTCTGATGTTCAGAAGAATCTTGTAAGTTTGTACGAGTACAATGTAATGCTTAGGAAAAAGTTAGTAGAGGCTCAGTCTTTGTTCCATTCTTTAGCTACAAAATCTTCAACAGAAGGCCAAACATAACCTTCCAAACAAGGATATTATCCCTTAACATACGT
Source organism: Potentilla sterilis (assembly GCA_963682095.1). Classification (NCBI taxonomy): domain Eukaryota; kingdom Viridiplantae; phylum Streptophyta; class Magnoliopsida; order Rosales; family Rosaceae; genus Potentilla; species Potentilla sterilis. The sequence goes on along the minus strand of OY821756.1, from coordinate 468,992 downwards.
TTATAGTGTGGTCATTCCTTTTCACGGGTATTCGCCAATCTACTTGTTAGTGTTTTGTTAATGAGTAGTCCGCAGTTTTAAAGTTCTTGAAACCTGTTTGTGGGTTTCACACTTTTAATTCCACTTCTCTCGTTATAGATTTGAACATATAATTGTTGGCCAGTTAATCAATAAGTCATGGCTCACTGGCACAACCGGTGGATGTAGAGAGCTGGTATATCATTGATTGATGGAATGATGGGTGCTGAAATAGACGCAAGAAGTTTTTATCACACTCATTTTTGTGCTTTAGATTATCAGTAACACTCATTCTGTTGTTCAAAAACGAAATGGCTACCGTGGTCATAAAATCTTTTTATCAACGTGAATTCATTGTGATCGGTAATTTCAGAGCTTAAAATACTTCCCAAAGATAAAAGGCATAATCTAGACTGTTAACAGAACTTCCAACGGTTGTCGCAGATTACACATGTTACAGATGTTGTCATAGATCTATTGGCACTCCGCGGCTACATCTGGACGTAGATGGTCTTGCGTATCCCACATCGACTACATTCGAATTGATCAGTTGTAGCTTCTGGTGCATCTCCTTCATTTCCCTTGCACTGTAACAATGCCATTTCTTCAAGCTTTGATTGCCTCTGATAACTTACCATCTCAGCCATGGCATGTCTACAAGCCTCTCTGCCTTGATATCTCCAACAAAAACTTCTAATCTGGGTTGAATTAGTGTTCGGTACTTGGCCTTCTGGGACCCTTTCATACCACCCCAGCTCTCAAACAGTAGAGACTCCACTGTAGCGGCGACTCTGATAGGGTCGCATGCATTCACTGAATCCGCAATATTTTTCATCATCCCTACACTCCTGGGTAACCTTGGGCAAAGCATCAAGCAGCATTTCCTTTACTTTGTCCCTCGTTTCATCATTGAACTTTGGTATAGATCTCACCGGCCGCCCCCAATTTTCTCAAACCCCCTAAATCAAATTCACACCGAATCAAAAAACACAGAGCACGAGAGAAGGGCGACTGGGTTAAATTCTCCCGAGTTTTTCTGTTATATGGAAAATACTTGTGTCCATATCAGTATGGATGGTGTGTGTCTATACTCTCTCTAATTTGCATATCTTGAGCAATGTAATCAACAATTTTAATAGTTCAAAAGTTGAATTAATAAATAAAGATCATCTCTACAAAAATTCGGAATAAACCAAAATTGTGTGCTCGTTCAATTGCATTAAACAAATGAACAAGTCTAGTGAAAGTTGGGAGTCTCATGATCAACCGTTCATTTATTTGATACAATCGGTTAAACACACTGTCCATACTCGTATGGACACAAATATTTTTTTTAATTTATTTATTATTATTTTTTTAAAAAAATTCTGATTGGAGGGAGGATTATTCATTTTATTTGGCTTTCCTTTTCCTATTCGGTATCGAATTTTAGAATCCTAAACGAAAAAGAATTTCTAAAAATCACGCGTCTTTCCTTATTCAAACGGGACTAGGCCTTCTCTTTTGGGTATAAACAAACCCTGCTGGCGTGGCCTTTCCTTGTGTGATTGTATTCCAACTCAAATCCGCTCTCATTTATTAGGGTTTTCCGCTTCAGTTCGTCTTCGTTCTAGTTTCAATTCTAGGGTTTTTAATTGCCACAGTTTCGAGATCGCAATTCTTGAATGGCCTCGCAGATATGGAAGTCATGAATAAATACAATAGTTCGTCGGAGATCTTCGGCGGTAGTATTCCAGGCTACCCGATACTGTCCTCGATTTCGAGCCTTTTTGATGATTTTGTCAAAGGGCCTCCTTTCGATAAGAAGCAACAAGAAGTCTCAAATGTTGAGCCGCCGCCAGTGACAAAGATGTATCAACGAAACCGGAAGAGAAGCCTTACAGTTTCTTCAGATGAGTCACAAGATGAAACCAGTTCAGGCAACAGTGAAGATTCGCAGTCGTGTTCGAAAAGGTTGAAGGTTGAGACCAAAGAGGAGGGGGTTACACACGTGCAATGTGAGTCTCCTGTGTCTTCTGATTCTGAAGTAGTGCAAGTGAAGATGGGAGTAGCTGAAGACTCCATACGAGATGAGCCGAAAGAAGAATCTCTCAATGAAGTATCAAAGAAGGAGGAAATCAAGGCTCATTTGCTGAGTCTGTTGCCTACTACAACACCAATGCACTTTTCATCAAACAATGAACGAGTGTGTCAGTTTTGTGAGTCAGGCAAGCTGTTGTATGCGGCGACACCGATGTACTGTTCAAACTGTAGTGGCCGGATCAAGGAGAGAGCAAACTACTACAGCACACCAACGGAGCATGTTGAAAAGTATAGTTTCTGTTCTCGGTGCTACAACAATTCTAGAAGTTTAGATATCTCATTCGGGAATATCAAGGTTTCAAAGGCCACACTGGAAAAGAAGAGAAATAATGAGGAAATAGAAGAGCCGTGGGTGCGGTGTGGTAGATGTGAGGGATGGCAACATCAGATATGTGCTCTCTATAATGATGAGTGTGATTCGGACGAGTATGTGTGTCTCAAATGTGTGTTGAAAGAGATGGAATTGGGAGAGCACAAGCCGAAAAATATTGGTTTTTGTGCAAAAGATATACCACCTACTAAGCTTAGTGACCATATAGAGAAAAGACTCGCCGCACGCCTCGAGCAGGAGAGACAAGAGAGAAGGTCAAAGGGTAAAGAAAATGAATCTTCTGCGGTTTTAGGAGTGGAAGGTCTTGTTGTAAGAGAGGTTTTGTCGGTTAAAAAAACGATAAAAGTGAAGCAGCAGTATTTGGATCTGTTTCCTGACCAGAGTTACCCTGCTGAGTTCCCATACAAATTGAAGGTGATTCTTATGTTTCAGAAGATTGATGGTGTAGATGTGTGTATTTTTGGAATGTATGTGCAGGAGTTCAGCTCAGAATGTGGCTACTGTCCGAATAAGGGTTGTGCTTATATATCATATCTTGATTCAGTCAAGTACTTTGTGCCTGCAGAGGCAAGAACTGTAAGAGGAGAAGCTCTTCGGACATTTGTTTACCATGAAGTATTAATAGGATACCTTGAGTTCTGCAAGAAACAAGGCTTCGTGACTGCCTACATATGGTCGTGCCCCCCATCAAGGGAAGAAGATTATATTCTGTACTGCCATCCACCAATGCAGAAGACACCGTTGCCAGTTAAGCTGCGTAAATGGTATCAGTCGATGATAAACAAGGCAAGTAATGAAGGCATTGTGGTTGGCAATACTAACTTATATGAACGGTATTTCATTGCTAGTAGTACCGGGGAATGCCACTCCAAAGTCACAGCATCTCGTTTGCCACATTTTGATGGCGACTATTGGTCTAGTACTGCTGAAGATTTGATCAAAGAGATTGGCAAGGAGGAGACAAAAATTAGAAGGAGAACTTTAGAAGCCATGGGACATACAAAAGCTTCTGATGGTTTCAACAAAGATATTCTTCTGATGCAGAAACTGGGGGATGCTATCTTAACCAACAGGGATAATTTCATGGTTGTTGATTTGCAGTATGTTTGCATTCGCTGCAACAAAACAATGTTATCTGGGGAACACTGGTCTTGTAGCCAGTGCAAAAACTTGCACCTTTGCGAAAAATGCCATAGCCTTTGTGGCGGAAAGGACACTCACATGTCAGTCGACATGGAACAACTTGTGCTCTCTCGAGTAACAGTACTGGAGGATTATAAGCTTCCTGATACTGAGGATGGAGATGTCATTTTGAACAATAGTTTATTCGAGGAAAGGACTTCTTTCTTGAACTTCTGTGTGAAGAATCATTATCAATTTGACACACTTCGCCAGGCTAAGTATTCCTCACTAATGATTCTCCATCACCTCAGCGATCTTACTGCGCTGACTAGTACTGAGAAGAACGTGACATGCAGCAGCATTAACCGTATAGATACTGATCAGAGCTTGGTATGTGAGATTGATCAAGATAAAGACACTTCACCGGCGGTTGGTCATGTGACAAAGATCGGAAAAGAGAGACAACTGGCTGAAGGATTGAGTAGAGCCTTGATAGAGGAACTGCTCCTTGTGTTGAAACATGATGCTCTGTGTTACCCTACCAAGAACTGGCCTTGCTCTTACCCGAACACAAACTGCCGTAAAATTAAAAGAATATTCGTTCATGTAAAGAAGTGCACAGTTCGAGCTTGTGGAGGCTGTCAACAATGTAACAAGGCATGGCTTGGATTGATTTTGCATTCAAGAGTATGTAAAGAATCAAATTGCAGTGTGCCGCGTTGCATGGACCTGAGGAAGCATACAGATCAGCAAGGGAAAAGTAGAGATGGGACTAAAACACTTAAAGCTGAGATTGAGGTGTCCAGTAGTACAAGCCAAACGTTGCCAACAGAAGCACAGTGGTTACCTGAGGTTGGCATATGGGCAGCCCCATACATTATTCTTCCATTTTAGTATATTTCTCCCCTGTTCTATTTGTTGTATATATGTACTGCAATCTGTACAGTGTAGCTATTCAATGAATTCAATGATTATATATGTGTACGTAGCATTAGCAGAAGTTCATGTAAAGTTTCGAGCCAAAAATTCTCCCGAGCAAGAGGAATGCTTATACAAGCACCTTTACAATGTTAAACAATTGCACTCCATCATAAAACAACAATCATGACGCTAGGCTTGCTAGCTACTATTTCTCTGTCATCTCTTTTCCCTCGTTGCGTCAACCTTCTTCTGTCTTGCTGGACTTTCCTCTCACCACTGACAAACACTGTCATCCTCATTTTCACATTGGTCCAAGTATTCATTGTAAACAGGATTATAAGCAGCAGCCAATTAAAGCTTCATGCTTGCATCCCACGGTGAATAAAGCACCGAAAACACATGCTTCCATTAATAAAGCAAGTAGTTTTTATAATTGCAGAGATAGGAGACGCTCATCAGTAATATATCTTTTCTGCCAGTTGTGCCATTTGATTTAGTGGAAATTTTTTTTTCATGATACTTTAAAGGGCAAATTACTGATCACTCCTTATATTTGTAATGTCTCGACAGTTTAGTTTTTGTGCTTTCAATTTCAACTGATCACTCATTGTAGTCTCATTTTTCTACCAATTGGTCCATTTCATCCAAAATGATTGTTTACCATTTTTCAACTTTCTCAAATGCCTTTACGTTATTTTTCTTATTTTTTTACTTTCTCTTCTTCAAAACCAAAACCGAGAGAAGCTCCAGAATATATGGGTTTATGATTTTCGATCTTCAATCTAAGAATTTTACAATTGCAAACTGATTGCAATCGGGATAAAAAAATTATGCAAATTGATTTGATACATAATGCTAACAAAATCAAATAACATCACCATAATCACGATGAAATAAAGTTCTATCAAATCTCCATCATATATGTTAGTGAGCTGTGGCTTGGTTGGTTAAGTAGCTTAATTGACAACGTTGAGGTCTTAGGTTCAAATCTCATTGACATATGTAATGGTGCGTGAGTTACTTAATAAAAAGTTTTTTTTTAAAAAAAAAAAAAAAATCTCCATCATATCAATTTAAACTAAAATGAGATTAAAATAATTTTTCATCATCATCCTAAGCATCCACTCTCTAAGTTCCCATGAATAAAACTATATAAATAACTACTATTTCATATAATTAAACTTACAAACAACACTGCTACACAAGGCTTAATTTATTTTTTTTGCCATTGCGGCTCAAACTTAATTGGGTTACATATATAGTCTTTCATGGTGGGTTGTGTATTCTTCAGTTTTGGTTTTGAAGAAAAAGGAAAAGAAAATAAGAAGAAAAATAATAAAACAACACCTAAAAGCATTTGAGGAAATTAGAAAATAGTTAACAACCATTTTGTACAGATTGGACCAATTGGTTGAAAATTGAGACTACAATGAGTAACCAGTTGAAATTGAAAGCACGAGGATTAAACTGTCGAGACTCTAAAAATATAAGGAGTGATCAGTATTTTGTCATACTTTAAACATGCCCAGATTCCAGACTCAAGAATACACCGTTGGATACTTTGATCAACATGACCTGTCCTTGACAAACAAGAATTAGATTTCTCACGAACAACAATATAACTATCATAATATTATATCCATGAAGCAGAACAATCTTTCTTGAAATATCTTATATGGAGTTATGAAGGAAACAAAAACCCATAAATTACAACAACAAACTTTGACACAAAAGATTGTACTTGATCACACCAAAATGACACTCAATAAGCTGTATGCATACTGAAGACCCCCCACCCCAACACTCTGGTTTATGTGTGCTGAGTACCAAGATAACCGAACCCGATAACCATTATGCTGTTCATAAATTCACTCCATGTTAACATGCTTTATCTCACTGCCTTTTGATGAAACACCATTCTTCCCTGTGCGCATTCCTAGGGGATGAGCAAACATCCTCTTAGCTGCACCCAAATGTTCCCTTTTGATGTCTTCCTCATCTACACCATGTTCTTTTCTCCCATTTGGAAATATCCTGCTGACAGCACCAGAAATCTTGTCATCTTGTTTTTGGTTTGTCTTCCTTTCACTCAGAGTTGGTGGTCCCTTATACCAGTCTTAAGAACTTCGTGTGTCATTAAAAGCTCACATATTGACTTACGTTGAAAAATCCATTAAATTGAGCCAAAACCCTTTACTATAGCACATGATTATTGGAGAATATCACTTTTTTCAAGCCATGTGTTTTTTCAATCGTGTGTCTGTTAACAACTTTTTAACCTTTATGACATCATAAATTCGTGTACTTGATACTTTTTACAGACGATTCAGTTCAAATGAAATTGTTATTCTTGAAGTGTTGGATGAATCGCAAAAGTTATAATGAGTTTCGCTTCTCTTATACTAGTCTTAAGAACTTCGCGTGTCATTCAAAACTCATATATTGACTTACGCTGAAAAATCCCTCAAACTGAGCCAAAATCTATTGTTATAGCACATGATTTTTGGGGAAAAATCACTTTTTTCAAGCCATGTATTTTTTCAATCGTTTGTGCTCGTAAAAACCTGTTAACAACCTTTTAACCTTTATGGCATCATAAATTCGTGTACTTTATGCTTTTTACTGACGAATCAGTTCAAATGACGCACGTGTATTGTGTGTCGTAAAGCATATGAGAATATTATTTTTGAAGTATTGGGTGAATCGCAAAAGTTATAATGAATTTTGCTTCTCTTATATCAGTCCTAAGAATTTCGTGTGTCATTAAAAACTCACATATTGACTTACTCAAAAAAATCCCTCAAATTGAGCAAAACCCCTTGTTGTAGCACACGATTTTTGGGGAAATATAACTTTTTTCAAGCCATGTGTTTTTTCATTCGTGTGTGCTCGTAAAAACATGTTAACAACTTTTGAACCTTTATGGCATCATAAATTCGTGTACTTGACGCTTTTTATAAAAGATTCAGTTCAAATGACTCACGTGTATTGTGTGTCGTAAAGCATATGAGATTCTTATTTTTAAAGTGTTGGGTGAATAACAAAAGTTATAATGAGTTTCGTTTCACTTATATCAGTCTTAAGAACTTTGTGTGTCAATTAAAACTCACATATTGACTTACGCCGAAAATTACATCAATTTGACCCAAAACCCCTTGGCACAAGATTTTTGGAAAAAATCACTTTTTTTAAGCCATGTGTTTTTTCATTCGTGTGTGCTCGTAAACACATGTTAACAACTTTTGAACCTTTATGGCATCATAAATTCGTTCAAAAGATTCAGTTAAAAAAACGCACGTGTATTGTGTGTCGTAAAGCATATGTGATTCTTATTTTTAAGTGTTGGGTGAATAGCAAAAGTTATAATGAGTTTCGCTTCACTTATATTAGTCTTAAGAACTTTGTGTGTTAATTAAAACTCACATATTGACTTACGCCGAAATTTACATCAAATTGAGCCAAAACCCCTTGCTATAACACATGATTTTTTGGGAAATATCACTTTTTCTAAGCCATGTGTTTTTTCATTCGTGTGTACTGGTAAACACCTATTAACAACTTTTAAACCTTTGTGGCATCATAAATTCGTGTACTTGACGCTTTTTACAAACGATTAATATATTCAAAAGACGCACGTGTATTGTGTGTCGTAAAGTAGATGAGATTGTTATTTTTGAAGTGTTCGGTGAATCGCACAAGTTATAATGAGTTCCGCTTCACTTATACCAGTCTTAAAAACTTCGTGTGTTAATAAAAACTCACATATTGACTTACGCTGAAGAATCCCTCAAATTGAGTCAAAACCCCTTGTTATAGCACACGATTTTTGGGGAAATATCACTTTTTCTAAGCCATGTGTTTTTTCATTCATGTGTGCTTGTAAACACCTGTTAACAACTTTTAAACCTTTGTGGCATCATAAATTCGTGTACTTGACGCTTTTTACAAACGATTATGTTCAAAAGACGCACGTGTATTGTGTGTCGTAAAGCATATGAGATTGTTATTTTTGAAGTGTTCGGTGAATCGCACAAGTTATAATGGGTTCCGCTTCACTTATATCCTAAGCAGCACGGACACGAGTACGAGTGTCCAATACGGACATGATTCGATACTTGGACACGTCAAAATCAATTTTTATTCAGACACGGACACGCGGTGGACATGATAATTAAATAATATTATATAAAATAAAAAATAAAAAAACAGCATGAGCCCGAGTCCATGGCCGAAGCCCAAACCTAAGCACTAACCCCATCACTATCCACCCTCTTCCCCAACCCTTTCTGAAACTGCTCCTCCTCCCATTTCTTCTCTTCCTCATCCTCATTGTCTCTGAGGATGGTGCTTCGGCGAATTGGAGCAAGTCCAAGCGATGTTCCTCATCCACTCTGCAATGATCGATGACGCGCGCGCGGTTTTAAACTCAGTCGAATCGGAGCTCCTCAACATGGATCTCAAATCCACTCTGCTCTGACCGACGACGCGCACGCGGCGGTGAATTCAGTCGAATCGGAGCTCCTCAACATAGATCTCAAATCCGTCAGAGCCAAGTCGCTACCCGACCTGGTCACTCTTCGCAAGTCCTCTCATCTTGTCGGTTCACCATCAACAACATCCTCAAATACACCTTTCTCAATCTTCTCCCCATACAGATGGATTTAGGGTGGCGGCAGGGTTGATCAAGCCTCTAAGGACAACGGTGGGCTCGGCGGCTGGGGAGGCGGAGGCGGAGGGTCTGGAGCTAGGGTTCTTGTGCGGAGGCATATCAGCAGTAGCAGTAGCTCGCGTGTCCCACCCCAGGACGCGCATGTCCAAACCGTGTTGAAAATTCAGTTCGCGTATCCACGCGTATTGAGGCGTATCCTGACGTGTCCGTGTCCGATACGTGTCCGACACGCGATACGCGAGCAGTATCGCGTGTCCGTGCTACCTAGCTTGTATCTTATTTCGTAAAGAAATGGGATTGTTATTTTTGAGGTATTGAGGAATCACAAAAGTTATAATGTGCTCCATTTCTCATATACCAGTCTCAAGAACTTGGTCTGTCATTGAAAACTCACATATCAATTGACATCTAAAATTTCATCAAATTGAGGCAAAACACACGTTTTTTTGGGAAATATCACTTTTTCCAAGCCATGTGTTTTTTCATTTGTGTGTGATTATAAACACTTATTAACAACTTTTGAACATTTATGGCATCTTAAATTCCTGTACTCGATGTTTTTATAGGCTATTCAGTTCAAATGATTCACATCTATCTTATTTCGTAAAGTCAATGAGATTGTTATTTTTGAGGTATTAAGGTATCACAAAAGTTATAATGTGCTTCATTTCTCATATACCAGTGTCAAGAACTTGGTCTATCATTGAAAACTCACATATTGACTGACATGTAAAATTTCATCGAATTGAGCCAAAACCCCTTGCTATATAGCACACGTTTTTTTGGGAAATATCACTTTTTCCAAGCCATGTGTTTTTTCATTTGTGTGTGATCGTAAACACTTTTTAACAACTTTTGAACCTTTATGGCATCAAAAATTTGTGTACTTGATGTTTTTTACAGACTATTCAGTTCAAATGAATCACGTGTATCTTGTTTCGTAAAGTAAATGAGATTGTTATTTTCGAGGTATTGAGGGAATCACAAAAGTTGTAATGTGCTCCATTTCTAGTATACCAGTCTCAAGAACTTGGTCTGTCATTAAAAACTCACATATTGACTGACGTCTAAAATTCTATCTAATTAAAACCCCTTGTTATTGCACAGGATTTTTGGAGAAATATCACTTTTTCCAAGCCAAATGTTTTTTCATTCGTATGTACTTGTAAACACTTATTTACAACTTTTAAACCTTTATGACATCAAAAATTAGTGTATTTGATGCTTTTTACAGGTGATTCAATTAAAATGATTCACGTGTATCTTTTCTCGTAAAGTAAATGAGATTTTTATTTTCGAGGTATTGAGGAAATCACAAAAGTTATAATGTGCTCAATTTCTCGTATACCAGTCTCAAAAACTTGATCTGTCATTGAAAACTCACATATTGACTGACATGTAAAATCTCATCGAATTGAGCCAAAAGCCCTTAGCACACGTTTTTTTTTTTTGGAAATATCACTTTTTCAAGACATGTGCTATTTCATTTGTGTGTGATCATAAACACTTATGAACAACTTTTGAACCTTTATGGCATCTTAAATTCGTGTACTCGATGCTTTTTAAAGGCGATTCAGTTCAAATGATTCACGTGTTTCTTATTTCGTAAAGTAAATGAGATTGTTATTTTTGAGGTATTAAGGAATTGCAAAAGTTACAATATGCTCCATTTCTTGTATACCAGTCTTTTTTCTGCCTAAACCCGGGGGCCTGGTAGATACAGATGAATCCAACTTGATCTCCTGCAAACCTGCTCACTAAGGGGAATACCGGGTGGGCCGGCCTTCTCCTCTCCGATGCCTAAGTTAGTATAGTTGGAGTATATATAACTTGAGCACGTATGTAAGCGGTGAGAGAGATAAGTTACCTATTAAAGAGGGTAGTTGGGGCCCTTATATAGGTGGTTGGGGGTGAGGGCTGGCCTCACCCTTCGATGTGGGACTGGTTCCCTTTTGTTTGTACATTCTGGTGCCCTCTTTGGCAGGCAGGCGCCCCCGGTCCCAGGGTCCCTGGAGGCAGGATAGAGTGCTGGACGCCAAGGCCCCGGGCCTTGGGCCGGGCCCTGGTGTGCCTGCTGAGGGTCTGTGGGCCTGCTGTAGCCCCTCTGCGGCTACTGTCAACAAGTCCCCCAAGTTCTCGGTCAAGTGCAATCTTGAATGGGGAATTAAATCTGTCTTGCTCTTGCCCCGCAGACCCGCAGGGTTACCAACCTAACGGTGCCCAGTCCCCCAAGTCCGCGTTGAAGATTGGGCGTGACCGAGGTGAGTACCTGTTACCGATGGTAAGTAATAGTTTATAAGTGCGTTTGTAATATAAGTAGTACTGTGCTCAAATGTTGTGGTGCTATGAGCATGGAGTGGGGTGGAACCCGGAGAGTGTATGAGATGATGCCATGATGCCATGCAATAGACGTGTGCATGGAATGATAATGGGGCGTTGAAATCCGCCATGCAAGAGATTTGTGCATGGGATGATGATGGGGCGTTGAAATCCGCCATGCAGGGGATTTGTGCATGGGATTCCGACCGGGCGCTCTGCCCTATCGGTAAGAAGCGGAGCGCACTGGGCCACAACCTGGCGATCTGCCAAATCGGAACGGAGCGGAGTTCATGGGACCTCGACTGGGCGTTCTGCCATATCGAGACGAGTCCCAGGTGAACTTAAGTACTGGACCTCGACCGGGCGTTCTGCCATATCGAGACGAGGTGGAGTAAAGGACCTCGACCGGGCGTTCTGCCATATCGAGACGAGTCCAGGAGTATGGGACCTCGACCGGGCGTTCTGCCATATCGAGACGAGTCCCATATTGCTAGGCTGCGGGGAGATTACCCCGGTGTTGCGGGCTGTTTAAAGCACCGGTGAACACTTGCTAGTTCTTCTCAGCTTGTGTTGAATAAGCGTTGAGATAGGGGGGGGGGGGGGTGGTGTTGAGGTGACAAGGCTCGCGCTGCAGCCCCCGTTTGCCGCAGCTGGTGCGATGTAGGGTTTTTATCCTGCTAGACAAGCGTACATGGGTTAGATGTAAACTCACCCGGGTGTATAAAGTCCATGCCGGTCGAATGTTCTCATGACCGGGGTCAAGCCATGGTGCCGGGCGGGACTCGACCGGGCGTCTTGCCATATCGAGACGAGTCCCCCAGTGAAATGCCATGGGGCCGGGTGGATCCTGTTCCCGGAATATGCTCTCGAGCCGGTTGGATGCGTCGTAACCGGTGGGCGGATCTCGACCGGGCGTTCTGCCATATCTAGACGAGTCCCCCAGTGAGATGTAGCTGGGTGGACCTCGACCGGGCGTTCTGCCATATCGAGACGAGGCCCCCAGTGAAATGCCATGGAGCCGGTTGAATGATACCTAACCGTGAACTGTTATGAAGCCGGGCGGGACTCGACCGGGCGTCCCGCCATATTGAGACGAGTCCAGGAGTATGGGACCTCGACCGGGCGTTCTGCCATATCGAGACGAGTCCCATATTGCTCATACCCGGATAGATGCTCTCGAAGCGGTTGGATGGTCACCACCGGTGAGAGGTCTTCGAGATATGTAGCGAAGAAGCCATGCAGCCGGTTGAAAGATCATAACCGCGAACTGCCATGGTGCCGGGCGGATGGCTCATACCCGGATAGATGCTCTTGAAGCGGTTGCACCCGGTTGATCTGTAATGACGATGGCGTGCAACCGTGGAGCCTGGGGAAGTGTGGGAGGGCCTGATGCCTCGGTTCCCGCTCCTACCTTCCTGTCGCCAGCGTGTGGGACAAGTGGCTGACATGCATTTAAGGAGGAAGTCCATCAGTCCCGTCAGTTATGATGGCATGGGCAGTTTACCAATGCTGGGACACGTGCCAGCAGGGGGCGGTCTTGAGATGAAGGGCCTGGATTCGCAGGCGTTTGAGTTGCTCTGATTACTTGTTTTTGGAGGGATTTCAATTGCCTAGGGCACCGGTCCCCTCTATAAAAAGGCCTCTTCTGCTCTTCTTTCTTCTGTTGCTTCTTACTTTGGAGAAACTAAGAAAAAAAAGAGAGAAATCCGGCGAAAACTCTGAGCCTTTTGCCCCACGAGATCTGTTTTCTCGAGCGCTCCCTACTCTCTTCCTACCATTGCTCGCTGCTTTCGCAGGGCGGACTGTCCTCGGTTGAGCATATTAATCGGTAAGTTTGTTGATTTCTTTGCCCCGGTGTTGTTCTTGTTTTGGTTTTGTTGTTTTGCGGCGGGGGGGGGGGGGGGGGGGGGATCTCTGTTGCTGACTGAACTGCTCTGCGGCAAACTTGGGGAGAGGCCGTAGAAGGCGCTGTTGTAGCCTGTTGCTGATGAGCGCTAGGGTTTTGTTTTCTTCCCCTAGGTTAAGATGTCTTCTTAAAGTTCTGACCGGGCTTCCGAATCGGCTGCCAGGGGTCCCATCGTGGATGATGCGGAGAGGCTGGAGGACTGGCTCGGTTCGGAATCCCCGGAGACCGAAGTCGCTGACTGCTCCGGGAGCAGGGCTTCGTCTCCGTCTTTGTCTTCGTCTTCCGGGGATGAATCCTCGGAGACTGAAATACCGCATGGGGTGCGCCTTGCGGGTGCTCCGTCCGTGAGCTACACCATTGGCAGAGGGAAGGATGCTGTGGTGTGTGATGAACCGGAGGGTAGCATGACCCCTGGAGAGATTGCAGCGTTCCGGGAAACGTGGGGTATCCCGGATGAGGTTCTGCTGCGGCCCCTGAATCCTGGAGAGTCAGCCTGCAACCCGGAGGCAGGTTGGGTTGCCGTGCACCAGGACCAGTTCCGGCATGGACTCTCGCTCCCGCTGCCAAATTTCGTGCAGTATATGCTCAGTGCACTGCAAGTGTCGCCCGCGCAGCTTCCTGGGCTCCAGTGGAGGCGACTACTGAGCCTCGGCTGCCTGTACGAGTTTTCCGGGATGAGTATGCTAACGGTAAACGAGTTCCGGTCCTTGTATAGGCTGTCGTACTCAAGGAAGCAAGGGTCCCAGGGTTGCCTGTCCTTCAACGCCCGGAACCATCAACCAATCATCACCAATATGCCTACATGGGTAGACAACAGCTGGAGAAAGAAGGTGGTGATGGTGGGCGGGAGGTGGCAGAAGAGGAGTAAAATGTACCGGGTTCCTGGCGCCTTCCAACCCATTGGCGACCAGTCGTTCGAGCTATCCGATCTGGAGCATGAGAGGATCTCGACCATACTCGGATGTTGGGACAATCTGGAACGGAGTTCCTTCCACTTTATCCGGCGAGAAGTGCTGGAATACTGCCAACTCGGGCGGGGTCCCGGTGCGTAGCAGGCCCTTTAGCGGTGATACTTTGTGCTAGTTCTGGCAAAATGCTAACTGTTCGCTTTCCTTGCAGGTGCATCTTCCCGGGCGGTTATCAAGCCCGAAACCACTCTCTCAATGGACGGGGAAGACCTCCTTAACAAGCTGAAGGAGAAAGGCGAAACCGTCTCGCGGACATCGGTAGACGAGGAGTCCGGCCGGCTCACGACTCACCCGGAGCCGAGGGCCATGGATGTTGATGACGGCGCCTACATCCTGAGGCGGGTGAAGACCCATCCCGCTGCGCCCCATGCGGTGCCTGGAAAGGGCAAGACTACCGGGGGGCCAGTGAGGATTCCCGGTGGGGTGAGCAGGATCCCCAACCGGCCGGTGTCTGTGCCGCACGTGGCTCGTGTCGCCCGGGTAGGCGCACGATCTTCTTCTCCGGAAGGCCGGGGAGAGAAACAGAAAGGCGGGGACATTCCTTCCTCCGCGCTGGTGACGCTTACTGGCGGGTCGTCACGGGAGAACCTGGCCAAATGGCTCAGGGCAACCAGCGGTGCTCAACCTAACTCCGCTGGGGAGAAGGCTGCTGCCGCCCGACAGAGTAGTCCCGCGCCTGCGGAGGCACCGAGGGGGAGCTCGGACAATGCACTCGTCCGGCAAGTGGCGGCGGACTTAGCTGGCCTTGGTCTAGACAGACCTGGGGTTGCTGGGGCCCTGGCGGGCGGGAACCGCCCAAAATGCAAGGAATCCGTTCTCCGGGTAAGCACTAACTGGTGCCACTACACTGCTTGTAGGTTGTGTGTCTTACTGCCCGATTAACTGTTTCTGTTGTTGTGCAGCTGCTGTACAGTCTGTACCAACCGGACGCGAGCGAGGAACTGTCAGAGCTGAAGAGACATATAGCTGCTTTATCGGAGGCCCGACAACGCCTGGAGGTGGAGAAGTCCGGCTCGGATCGGGAGAAGGCCAGATCGGAGGAGAGGGCCAAGAAGCTGGAGGAGCAGAACCGGAGCCTGGAGAAGGAGAGGGCCGAATTGGAAGCCAAGGTGGACGAGCTCCAAGTGGGAGCTGCCGCTCTGCGTGCCGCCACTGCCGCTGCGACCGGGGAAGACGACCCGAAACTCTACGAGCGGGTTGTTCTCAAGTACCGCGAGAGCGATCAGTTCCTGGAGTTTCTGGAGAGGGCCAGGGAAGAGGGCATCTCAGATGAGTACATGGAATGGGCGGGGAAGGGATGGTTAGACACTTCCCTGATGTCGATTGCTGCTGAAGGAGATATCCATGAGCAGTCAGACATCCATCAGGAGGCGGTGGAGGGGCAACCGGAAGAAGTGATTCGCTCGGACATGGATTCTTTTACCAACGGTGCCAAGTCTCCCCAAGCCAGAGTCAACGCCGGAACTGAGGTCAACGACGAGGGTACCGCAGGAGAGGCTGGCAGATTCCCTGCTGAGGGCGGAGTCGTGGCTCCTTAGGATTTTCCTTGCTCTTCTCCTTGTAATCTTTCCAGAACGGTTACTGCTTGTATACTTGCTTGATTATGAATATATTTGAACTGGCAGAGCCGGTGAAATTTTCTCAAAAGTAGTTTGCATACATTTCTTGTGGTGTTACAACGGTTGAACCGGAGACATGTCAAACTAACCGCTCGGAGTTAGCGGGTTTACCAGGCCTGGTCACGTTCTCGGTCTGGGTCTGTTCTTCTTTCCCCTACGTACCGTTGGAGCTGGCCGTTATCGATCAAACCTTGCACCGCTGTCTTGAGAGCGCAGCACTGATTTGTTCGATGAGTAGCCTCATCATGATAAGAGCAGTACTTGCCCGTCTGTGCCGTTGTAAGTTTCCCCTTCGGGTACTTTCTCTTGGGCGGTGGGGGAATGACGCTCCCGTTCTCAAGTAAAATATCCTCGTAGGAAGTGGTGAGAGCGGTGAAGACTTCTTGACCGGCCGGTGGTGCTGGCATGATTGCCAGGGGGCGCTCTTGGCGGTACGGCCCCGGCTTGTGCTCGTTCTGGGGTTTATCAGAATAGGGTCTCTGCTGCCGCTGTGGCCAGTTTCTGTTGTTGGCGTTCCGGCTGGGTCGAGCGGTGCGGTTCTCGGTCCGCTGACTGGGCTTGGCTTCCTGGCTGGGCGGAGGGTTCTCTTCCCGGGGATGGTCTTCCTGCTGCTCATCCCGCTTTCTCTTCAGTAAGTGGTGCCCATAGGTCTCATGATCGGCCTGGGCATGCCGGATGGCCATAGCCATCAACTCGTCATACCCCTGCGGGAGCTCTACCCGGACGGCGTAGGAAAACTTACCCGCTCGGAGCCCCTGCTTAAACGCCATCTCGGCGATGCCTTTGTCCAGGTTCTGAACCCCGGCCGTAGCCGTCTGCCAGCGGTTGACAAAGGTTCTCAGCTCCTCTCCGGGGGCTTGTATGCAGTTGAAGAGGATGGTCGACGTCCAGGCTCCCTCGACTCGGAGAATGAAGCGGCCTACGAACTGGTCGGCTAACTGCTCGAACGCCTCGATCGAGTTTGCTGGAAGCTCGTAGAACCAGCTGAGCGCTTCTCCAGACAAAGTCTCCTGGAAGATGTTGCAGCAGACTGCATCGGAGTAGCCCTTGGCGCAGGTTTGGGACCGGAAACTGTCCAGGTGCTGATACGGGCAACCGGACCCTAAATAGGTGAGTTTGAGGGACTTCTGGTTGCCAGATCTCCCCGACTCTATGACCCGGTGCGAGAAAGGGCCCATGCGCTCATTAAACCGGGCGCCCTCCATCGGCCGCGCGGCTCTTCTCTGGTTGGCCTCCATTTGGGCCTTTAAGTCCGACACGGTGTTGGCTAACATCTGCAGCGCCCGTGCGGTCGGAGTCTCAACTTCATCCACAGACGAAGCGCGGAGTTGGCGGGAGGTTGGCGTGCTCTTCGGCGGGCCTGCGCTTGCGGGCGACTTTTCTCGCACGGGATCACCGGGCCGACCGCCCGAAGACTGCCCTGCCTCGGTGTGTTGAGGTTGGCCCGGTGGGAGTGCCGCCTCAGCCTCGGCCATGGCGTCACTACGCTGCTGTCCCCTCTCCAGGGCGGCTACTAGGGCAGCATTCACCGCTTCCATCTCTTCGTACC
Source organism: Potentilla sterilis (assembly GCA_963682095.1). NCBI lineage: Eukaryota > Viridiplantae > Streptophyta > Magnoliopsida > Rosales > Rosaceae > Potentilla > Potentilla sterilis. Next base: position 451,488 of record OY821756.1, on the reverse strand, counting down.
GGGCGTTGGACTTAGCTCTGTCCATGTCGCTCTCCTCTCTTAGACGATTGACCTCTGCGGCCATTGTCCGTATCTCTCCCGCCATACTGCTATGGTCGGGGCTGTACGTAGGGTCCCGGTCCGGGCTCTCGGATCGATCGCTCGGATCATCTGAGAACGTCAAGGAGAAGCCCCGGTGTTCTGGACTGTCTTCATCCCTTGCCGGGTCTTTCCCGCGTGAGCTGTCGTGGTGGGGCCCCGGCATGCCGGACGGTCCCCCACAACTCCCTCCTTCCTGGCCGTTGCCCCGGTCGCCGCGAGGTTCCCGCGTGACGGCCGGGGTGGAGGTGAGCGTTTGTACTAATGCAACACGTCCCTCCTCGGTGGTACCTCTCTCTTGACTCATTTCCGAATTCTCTTCCGACGGTGTTGCTTACACGGCTTTTTTGTTCAAGCTTCCCACAGACGGCGCCAATTGTTTTTGCCTAAACCCGGGGGCCTGGTAGATACAGATGAATCCAACCTTATCTCCTGCAAACCTGCTCACTAAGGGGAATACCGGGCGGGCCGGCCTTCTCCTTTCCGATGCCTAAGTTAGTATAGTTGGAGTATATATAACTTGAGCACGTATGTAAGCGGTGAGAGAGATAAGTTACCTATTAAAGAGGGTAGTTGGGGCCCTTATATAGGTGGTTGGGGGTGAGGGCTGGCCTCACCCTTCGATGTGGGATTGGTTCCCTTCTGTTTGTACATTCGGGTGCCCTCTTTGGCAGGCAGGCGCCCCCGGTCCCAGGGTCCCAGGGTCCCTGGAGGCAGGATAAAGTGCTGGACCCCGAGGCCGGGTGCTGGTGATCCGGTCCCGGGCCTTGAGCCGGGCCCTGGTGCGCTTGCTGGGGGTCTGTGGGCCTGCTGTAGCCCCTCTGCGGCTACTATCAACAAGTCTCAAGAACTTGGTCTGTCATTGAAAACTCACATATTGACTGACATATAAAATTCCATCGAATTGAGCCAACACGATTTTTCGGGAAATATCAATTTTTCCAAGATATGTGTTTTTTCATTTGTGTGTGATCGGAAACACATATTAACAACTTTTGAACCTTTATGACATCTTAAATTCGTGTACTCGATGTTTTTTACAGTCGATTCAATTAAAATAATTCACGTGTATCTTATTTCGTAAAGTAAATGAGATCGTTATTTTTGAGGTATTAAGGTATTAAGGTATTAAGGTATTAAGGTATTAAGGTATCAATGTTCTCCATTTCTCGTATACCAGTCTCAAGAACTTAGTCTATCATTGAAAACTCATATATTGACTGACATGTAAAATTGCACAGAATTGAGCCAAAACCCCTAGCTATAGCACACAATTTTTTGAAAAATATCACTTTTTCCAAGCTATGTGTTTTTTCATTTGTGTGTGATCGTAAACACTTATTGACAACTTTTGAACCTTTATGGCATCTTAAATTCGTGGACTCGATGCTTTTTACAGGCGATTCAGTTCAAATGAATCACGTGTATCTTGTTTCGTAAAGTAAATAAGATTGTTATTTTCGAGGTATTGAGGGAATCACAAAAGTTATAATGTGCTCCATTTCTAGTATACCAGTCTCAAAAGTTGGTATGTCATTAAAAACTCACATATTTACTGACGTCTAAAATTCTATCTACTAGTGCCAAAACCCCTTGTTATTGCACACGATTTTTGGAGAAATATCACTTTTTCCAAGCCAAATGTTTTTTCATTCGTATGTGCTCGTAAACAGTTATTTACAACTTTTAAACCTTTATGACATCAAAAATTTGTGTACCTGGTGCTTTTTACAGGTGATTAAATTAAAATGATTCACGTGTATCTTGTCTCGTAAAGTAAATGAGATTGTTATTTTCGAGGTATTGAGGGAATCACAAAAGTTATAATGTGCTCCATTTCTAGTATACCAGTCTAAAGAACTTGGTCTGTCCTTGAAAACTCTCATATTGACTGACGTCTAAAATTCTATCGAATTGAGCCAAAACCCCTTGCTATGGCCTACGATTTTTGGAGAAATATCACTTTTTCCAAGCCAAATGTTTTTTCATTCGTGTGTGTTAATAAACACTTATTAAAAAGTTGTAAACCTTTATGGCATCAAAAATTAGTGTACATGATGCTTTTTACACGTGATTCAGTTCAAATGATTCACGTGTATCTTTTTTCGTAGAGTAAATGAGATTGTTATTTTTGATGTATTGAGGGAATCAAAAAAGTTATAATGTGCTCCATTTCTAGTATACCAGTCTCAAGAACTTAGTCTGTCATTGAAAACTCACATATTGACTGACATCTAAAATTTCATCGAATTCAGCAAAAACCCCTTGCTATAGCACACGTTTTTTTGGGAAATATCACTTTTTTCATGGCATTTATTTTTTCATTTGTGTGTGATCGTAAACACTTATTAACAACTTTTGAACCTTTATGGCATCTTAAATTCGTGTACTCGATGCTTTTTACAGGCGATTCAGTTTAAATGATTCACGTGTATCTTATTTCTCAAAATCAATGAGATTGTTATTTTTGTGGTATTAAGGAATCACAAAAATTATAATATGCTCCATTTCTCATATACCAGTCTCAAGAACTTAGTCTGTCTTTCAAAACTCACATATTGACTGACATGTAAAATTTCATCGAATTGAGCCAAAACCCCTTGCTATAGCACACGTTTTTTTGGGTAATATATTTTTTTCTAAGCCATGTGTTTTTTTCATTTGTGTGTGAAAGTAAACACTTATTAACAACTTTTGAACCTTTATGGCATCTAAAATTCGTGTACTCCATGCTTTTTACATGCGATTCAGTTCAAATGATTCACGTGTATCTTATTTCGTAAAGTCAATAAGATTGTTATTTTTGAGGTATTAAGGAATCACAAAAGTTATAATGTGCACCATTTCTCGTATACTAGTCTCAAGAACTTGGTCTATCATTGAAAACTCACATATTGACTGACGTCAAAAATTCTATCGAATTGAGCTAAAAACCCCTTCTATAACCTACGATTTTTGGAAAAATATCACTCTTTCAAAGCCAAATGTTTTTTCATTCGTGTGTGTTCATAAACACTTATTAACAAGTTTTAAATCTTTATGACATCAAAAATTAGGGTACGTGATGCTTTTTACAGGCAATTCAGTTCAAATGATTCACGTGTATCTTATTTTGTAAATTTAATGAGATTGTTATTTTTTGAGGTATTAAGGAATCCAAAAAGTTATAATGTGCTCCATTTCTCGTATACCAGTCTCAAGAACTTGGTCTATCATTGAAAACTCACATATTGACTGACATGTGAAATTTCATCGAATTCAGCCAAAACTCCTTGCTATAGCACATGTTTTTTTGGAAAATATCACTTTTTCCAAGCTATGTGTTTTTTCATTTGTGTGTGATCGTAAACACTTATTAACAACTTTTGAACTTTTATGGTATCTTAAATTCGTGTACTCGATGTTTTTTTACAGGCGATTCAGTTCAAATGATTCATGTGTATTTTATTTCGTAAAGTCAATGAGATTGTTATTTTTGAGGTATTAAGGAATCACAAAAGTTATAATGTGCTCCATTTCTCGTAAACCAGTCTCAAGAACTTGGTCTGTCATTGAAAACTCACATATTGACTATCATGTAAAATTTCATTGAATTCAACCAAAACCCCTTGCTATAGCACACGTTTTTTTGGGAAATATCACTTTTTCCAAGCCATGTGTTTTTTCATTTGTGTGTGATCGTAAACACTTATTAACAACTTTTAAACGTTTATGGCATCTTAAATTTATGTACTCCATGTTTTTTACAGGCGATTCAGTTCAAATGATTCACGTGTATCTTATTTCATAAAGTCAATGTGATTGTTATTTTCGAGGCATTGAGGGAATCAGAAAAGGTATAATGTACTCCATTTCTAGTATGCCAGTCTCAAGAACTTGGTATGTCCTTGAAAACTCATATATTGACTGACGTCTAAAATTATATCGAATTTAGCCAAAACCCCTTGCTATAGCCTACGATTTTTGGAGAAATATCACTTTTTCCAAGGCAAATATTTTTTCATTCGTGTGTGTTCATAAACACTTATTAAAAAAGTTTTAAACCTTTATGGCATAAAAAATTAGTGTACGTGATGCTTTTTACAGGCGATTCAGTTCAAATGATTCACGTGTATCTTTTTTCGTAAAGTAAATGAGATTGTTATTTTCGAGGTATTGAGGGAATCACAAAATTTATAATGTGCTCCATTTCTAGTTTACCAGTCTCAAGAACTTGGTCTGTCATTGAAAACTCACATATTGACTGACATCTAAAATTTCATCCAATTCACCCAAATATGTTTTTTGGGGAAATATCACATTTTCCAAGCCACGTGTTTTTTCATTTGTGTGTGATCGCAAACACTTATTAACAACTTTTAAACCTTTATGGCATCTTAAATTTGTGTACTCGATGGTTTTTACAGGCGATTCAGTTCAATTGTTTCACGTGTATATTATTTCGTAAAGTCAATGAGATTGCTTTTTTTTTGAGGTATTAAGTAATCACAAAACTTATAATGTGCTCCATTTCTTATATACCAGTCTGAAGAACTTTGTATGTCATTGAAAACTCACATATTGACTGACATGTAAAATCTCATCGAATTGAGCCAAAAGCCCTTGCTATAGCACACATTTTTTTTTGGGAAATATCAATTTTTCCAAGCCATGTGTTTTTTCATTTGTGTGTGATCGTAAACACTTATTAACAACTTTTGAACCTTTATGGCATCTTAAATTCGTATATTCGTTGCTTTTTACAGGCGATTCAGTTTAAATGATTCACGTGTATCTTATTTCGTAAAGTCAATGTGATTGTTATTTTCGAGGCATTGAGGGAATCACAAAAGTTATAATGTGTTCCATTTCTAGTATACTAGTCTCAAGAACTTAGTCTGTCATTGAAAACTCAAATAATGACTGACATCTAAAATTTAATTCAGCCAAAACCCCTTGCTATAGCACACTTTTTTTTGGGAAATATCACTTTTTCCAAGCCATGTGTTTTTTCATTTGTGTGTGATCGTAACCACTTATTAAGAACTTTTAAACGTATATGGCATCTTAAATTCATGTACTCGATGCTTTTTACAGGCGATTCAGTTCAAATGATTCACGTGTATCTTATTTCGTAAATGATAGGAGCACAATGTGCGACGATATTGATATGTTTATGCCCTTATTTATGCTTTGTTTAACCCTTATTTATCTAAGATAGAGTCATAATTTAGTTTAGTATCAATCCGGTGGAGTTTTGGAACTTTGTGCTCTATAATCTGAAAAATGACTAAGTATTGATATCTGGAAAATAATGTAAAAGCTGTCTGTTTCGTGATTCTGAGACTCGTGGAAAACTAACATATCCTTTTCCAAATTTGATGAAATTTGGTTTGCATTTTTTTGGTAAACTAATGTATGTTGTTTCGAAAATTTAGATCAATTAGAGTTCGGGAAGTCACCTAAAAGATGGCTGCAACTCAGCAACTTGAACAAAACGATCCAGGGACTTCCAGGATTTTTCCTGGTACTGTGTCCTAATTTCTGGAATTTCTATGGAACACATCGCTTGGAACCAGAAGCTATGTCATACGTCATTGGAAAGCTCTGCGAATCTAGTTTCTCCGGGATTTGCAATCGCATTAATCGGAGCTTTGAGGAGAAAGTTATGCCGGAGTTACTGGAGCAAGGTCATTCAAGCCGATTCCACCAAGTTTCTGCCTCTTTTCTTTTGTTTATCTTTTCGATGGACATTTTGGCATACGATTGCATACTTGAAGATTGTCCGAGCTTATTAAAGGAAAGAGGATGACGTCGAGCTAAGGTGGAAAATCACGATGAAGGACGCAATCCTAGTCCAGCTAGGAAAATGCTGCCGGCAAAGGCAGCTTGCGGCCGGTTCTGCATTCTTGCCGATTGGGGCATTTTCTATGGATCAAATTCATTTAAATGGAGTTGTCAAGTCAACATAAGAAGTCCATGAAGATATGCAGCCCAAGCCATGAAGAAAATTCAGAATAAAAGTCCAAGAATACATTGCTTTTCCCACAAGGAAACATAAGCCAACTAGGAAAATGAATTCTTATTCCTTTGTGTTACCGGCTACCCTAGAATTTTTCCCCTATATAAAGCCAAATTTTTCACAAAAAAAACTTGTCACATCTCAGGCCAAAACAAAAAACTAAAACTCTACCAAAATTGCCTCAAAGATCCTACATAAAAACCCTACCCGAAACACATCATCCACCGCCATCTCACCAAGTTTCTGCCGAAACTTGTACCTACTGCCGAAAGACAGCCTCCTTTGGCCATAGTTTTCTTCAGACGAAACTTCTGCTCAGGAAATCAAGGTTAGTTCTCTTTAGATGTTTTGTGTTTTCTCATCCATGCATCATGTGTTAACGCGCCAACCCCGAAACGAGATAACCTAATTTCCGTTTCTCTTTTTGACAGATCCGGAGATCGGTGCTGCAAAAGAGGGAATCGATCCCGATCCGCTTTCAATATTCCGGTATGCTTTTGGTTTTATGGGTTTTGTTTCTTTTTCTTTTTTGCTTTTGAAAGAATTGGTTTTAGGGGTTCTGAGAAAGAGTATCACAGGTTTGTTTTGTTTTGTTTTGGTTTACGCAGCTGATGACGAAACGAGAGTATCTATGTGTGGTGACAAATGGTGGAGTGTACCGGCTGCCGTTGGATATTGGTAAACTCAGGAACAGAGAAAAGATTCCTCCAAAGCTGAATGAACCTCCCCATGTTGAGTTTGAAAAACTTGCGGTGGACAATTCGCCTAATGGTATGATTCCCTATTGTATGCAACCCATATTGGTTGATGAAGGTGATCGTTTAATTTTGGCTGGGGGTTGGGTGCCCCGTGAGGGGCCTATTAAAGGTTTTCCCAACATTGATGTTGCTTATGAGATTGCCAATGATCGTGTTAAACCCATCATCCCCTCTCCTCTTTGCTCCAATCCTGACTTGTGTTCTTGGTTGGCCGAAGTTGGTCGGACCACGCCTGGTGTTTGCATATACCAATATGGGTCTTCAGTTTATGTTTTGGACGCAACAGACCCAAAAAAGCTCTCCTTTCGTGTGTTTGAACTCAACAGCTCTCATCAAAGAGTCTTGCCTAATCCGCCCGATGATATTAGAGTGCTGAACCAAACTAGTTGGGGACACAAATTCCATATCAATGCTCGCCCCAATTCCTCATCATTGATTAATAGGAATAGGATCCCTCCATCATCATTGCATAGACAAACTGCACCCTTGCTTGAGTTGAGGCAACCTGTAGCCTACACTTTTGACCTGTTAGATGAAAGATGGGATAGATGCCATTATGAGTTCAGAGCTGCAGTTAAATATCACGGTTTTTTGATTGGGATTATACCTTCTGGGAAACTTGTTTGTTGTCCCATGGATTCCTATGGAAATCCTGATCAGCTCACGCCTAGGAGGGTTCTGCATGATATGTTTGATATCTGCATGCTCAGGTACATCTATTTTTTTGATGCCGGTAGCATTTTTATGGGATTGTATAAAGATGGTGAGGACGACTACATTTGGTTGGTATACAGACTAATAGGGCCGGATGGGGATCTTCACGTTCATATGCCTTTTGTGTTATTTCGAGTTTTCTTTCAGAATGATGTTCTCTGCACAGTTGTTGAAGCTTCAGATCATTATGATTTCCCTGCTGACTTTTTGTTATGTACGGCTTTTGTATGTGCTGACCCTGCTGAATGATGACGTTGAGGTATGATTAAAATCAATTGTTTTTATACCTAGTCTTACACTTTTCATTTGGTGTTTTCCGTTCATTCATTTTCTTTTCATTTCAATTGAGAACAGATAGTTGCATTCTAAGGACAGCGTGCAATGATGAGGTTGTTATGCTAGGAGTGGGTAGACCGACTGCCACTTCTCTTCAAAGACTCCACCACCACCTGTCCCTCCTCCTGAGTACTGTGTTTGTCAATAACAATTAGCCCAGCTAATAATCCATTTGGCGTAGACCTTATTTTTCGTTTCTCTTTAGTTTGCTGTATGGATTATGTCTGTTGAAAATGGTTATCTCTCTGTGCCTTTTGTTTTTCCACTTCATTTTTGAATTTCCTGTCTTGGAATAGTCGAATAGAGCCTGTGTAGAAGACTGTTATTATGGCGGGGTTGCAGAACTGTATACTTGTTTATAGTAGAGAGCACATTTCAAAGATTGCACTATAATTCACTGGTGCATTTAGTGCAGAGTAGAGATGCGCCTGGCTAGGCATGGCTGAGCAAACAATTTTGTGAAGATAAATGGATCTTGGCTAGGCATATTTGTTCCCTGTTGTAGTTCAGACATAACACAACGTTCTAAGTATGGCACACCATTACAAATATAAATATGCCACTGGAATCAATCACACTATTATTAGAATGTATATAAAACCTTGTCAAACCGAGAATATAGACGTCATACTTTATCTTAAAACTCATTCTTGATCATCCTATTGACGGGGCATTTGCATCCATATTTAAAATCAAGGATTTGACGGAGAGCATGTCAGTGAAAAAGTAGGCTGCTTCTGCTACTAATCAAGGTTGTCGCCTGTAGCTTTGTATATGCAACAAATTTGAGTGCAGTTGCGGAGGGTTTGCCTGCATTACATTTAAAGCAAAGTTTGTACATATACACAATATAGTTTCTCATTCATGGGATCAACTAAAAGCTATGTATATATACATATTAGGTTGACATTACTCTTTTCCAGTACCTTACATTTGAATGGTATTAGACCATCAGGTCTTATGTTGCATAAGAGACCCCAGAATTGATGAGTCCCTGGAGAGTAGCCTGCTCAACTCAAAATACTACCATAACCTCGTTTCCATTCTATGAAACCTACAGTTCAAACTGGGTTTGTTGTAAAATTTGCAGGTATATTAATTTTGTCTGAGTGGTCTTGCTAGGACAGATAGCTGGATATAGGTAGCTGACAGAAACAGTCCCAAGCCTGCGTATCGATCATGTGGCTAGAGGGTTGGTACTCATGTTTCAATTAACCAAACCTCCAGTTAAGTGGTCTGAAAAAGAATTTGGAGTGCTACTAACCCCAGCTGACAAGGTGATTTGTGCTACTAACCAAACCTCCATGTGTCAATTCACCAAATCTCCAATGCAGAACACCGTTGCCAGTTAAGCTGCGTAAATGGTATGAGTCGATGATAAAGAAGGCAAGTAATGAAGGGATTGTGGTCGGCATTACTAACTTATATGATCGGTATTTTATTGCTAGTAGTACCGGGGAATGCCACTCCAAGGTCACAGCATCTCGTTTGCCACATTTTGATGGTGACTATTGGTCTAGTACTGCTGAACATTTGATCAAAGAGATTGGCAAGGAGGAGGAGACAAAAATTAGAAGGAGAACTTTAGAAGCCATGGGACGTACAAAAGCTTCTGATGGTTCCACCAAAGATATTCTTCTGATGCAGAAACTGGGGGATGCTATCTTAACCAACCAGTTGTTCAAGCCAAACGTTGCCAACAGAAGCACAGTGGTTACCTGAGGTTGGCATATGGGCAGCCCCATACATTATTCTTCCATTTTAGTATATTTCTCCCCTGTTCTATTTGTTGTATATATGTACTGCAATCTGTACAGTGTAGCTATTCAATGAATTCAATGATTATATATGTGTACGTAGCATTAGCAGAAGTTCATGTAAAGTTTCGAGCCAAAAATTCTCCCGAGCAAGAGGAATGCTTATACAAGCACCTTTACAATGTTAAACAATTGCACTCCATCATAAAACAACAATCATGACGCTAGGCTTGCTAGCTACTATTTCTCTGTCATCTCTTTTCCCTCGTTGCGTCAACCTTCTTCTGTCTTGCGTGCTGGACTTTCCTCTCACCATTGACAAACACTGTCATCCTCATTTTCACATTGGTCCAAGTATTCATTGTAAACAGGATCATAAGCAGCAGCCAATTAAAGCTTCATGCTTGCATCCCACGGTGAATAAAGCACCGAAAACAAATGCTTCCATTAATAAAGCAAGTAGTTTTCACAGTTGCAGAGATAGGAGACGCTCATCCGTAATATATCTTTTCTGCCAGTTGTGCCATTTGATTTAGTGGCACAAATTTTTTCATGATACTTTAAAGGACAAATTACTTATCACTCTTTATACTTATAATGTCTCGACAGTTTAGTTTTTGTGTTTTCAATTTCAACTGATCACTCATTGTAGTCTCATTTTTCTACCAATTAGTCCATTTCATCTAAAATGATTGTTTACCATTTTTCAACTTCCTTAAATGCCCTTAGGTTATTTTTCTTATTTTTTTACTTTCTCTTATTCAAAACCAAAACCAAGAGAAGCTCTAGAATATATGGGTTTATGATTGTCGATCTTCAATTTAAGAATTTTACAATTGCAAACTGATTGCAATCGGGATAAAAAAATTATGAAATAAAATTCTATCAAATCTCCATCATATCAATTTAAACTAAAATGAGATTAAAATTATTTGTCATCATCATTCTAAGCATTTACTCTCTAAGTTCCCGCGAATAAAACTAAATAAATAACTACTATTTCATATAATTAAGCTTACAAACAACACTGCTACACACGGTTTAATTTTTTTTTTTTGCCAATAAGGCTCAAATATAATTGGGTTACATAGTCTTTCATGGTGGGTTGTGTATTCTTCAATTTTGGTTTTGAAGAAAAAGGAAAAGAAAATAAGAAGAAAAAAAAAACAACACCTTAGAGCATATTTGAGGAAATTAGAAAATAGTTAACAACCATTTTGGACAGATTGGACCAGTTGGTCGAAAATTGAGACTACGATGAGTGACCAGTTGAAATTGAAAGCACGAGGATTAAACTGTCGAGACTCTAAAAATATAAGGAGTGATCAGTATTTTGTCCTACTTTAAACATGCCCAGATTCGAGACTCAAGAATACACCGTTGGATACTTTGATCAACATGACCTGTCCTTCACAAACAAGAATTAGATTTCTCGCGAACAACAATATAACTATCATAATATTATATCCATGAAGCAGAACAATCTTTCTTGAAGTCTCTTATATGGAGTTATGAAGGAAACAGAAACCCATAAATTACAACAACAAACTTTGACACAAAAGATTGTACTTGATCACACCAAAATGACACTCAATAAGCTGTATGCATACTGAAGACCCCCCACCCCAACACTCTGGTTTATGTGTGCTGAGTACCAAGATAACCGAACCCGATAACCATTATGCTGTTCATAAATTCACTCCATATTAACATGCTTTATCTCACTGCCTTTTGATGAAACACCATTCTTCCCTGCGCGCGTTCCTAGGGGATGAGCAAACATCCTCTTAGCTGCACCCAAATGTTCCCTTTTGATGTCTTCCTCATCTACACCATGTCCTTTTCTCCCATTTGGAAATATACTGCTGACAGCACCAGAAATCTTGTCATCTTGTTTTTGGTTTGTCTTCTTTTCACTCAGAGTTGGCGGTCCCTTATACCAGTCTTAAGAACTTTGTGTGTTATTAAAAGCTTACATATTGACTTACGCCGAAAAATCCCTCAAATTGAGCCAAAACCCTTTACTATAGCACATGTTTTTAAATAGGGAAAATGACTGAATTGATCACTGAAGTATGCTCCATTCTAAACTTTGCTCACTGAAGTTTGTCCAATATCACTTTGCTCACTATCGAATTACACTTGTGTTCACTTTGATCACTCCGTCTAAATCAGCCGTTAAAATTCAAAAAACTTTGTAAACGATCGTTAGCAGTAGGGGTATTTTAGTCACATAATATTTGTGGAAGAGAGGATCTGAAATATTAAAGAGAAAATTCGTGGAAGCTGGGAAAAAGAGAGGATCTGAAATATGGATGAATTTCTGGGACACCACCATGGACACCACTACTGTTATTGTGGAAGAGTGGCTCTTCTTCAATGTTCTTGGAGGACGCATAGTGCTGGGAGAAGGTTCTATGGTTGTTATTTGGGCGAGGTAAGTAGCTTCACTCCTCCTATCAAAGCTGGTGTGTCTTTCACTTGCATTTCAATTCAAAACATTGTTAATCAATGTCAATGTAAATCTGGTGACTAGTATGCAACCATTGCAGCATCCTAGGCAATGCAGCTTTTTCATGTGGGCCGACCCGGAGATGTGTCCCCGTTCTCTTCAAATTATACCCGGATTAATCCGCAAGATCAATCGATATGAGAGAGAAATTGAAGAATTTGAGGCAGAGAAGATTGAAATGGATAATTATAAGAAGAAGATGGATGCTGAGGTGAAGAAGATGGATGCTGAGGTGAAGAAAATGAGGTTGAAGGTGAAGAAGTTGTGGCTGGCTATTGTGTTTTTGTGTACCATAATATGGTTTGCAAAATGAAGATGGTGTAAGATGCTCCCACCAGTTAGGGTCCTATTAGCCTACCAGTAATGTAATCTTTATTAGGGTCCTATTAGATAACTATATGTGTTTTTGGTTGAGCAAGATGGTGTAATCATCACTTTTGGTGAATCAAAGGGATCCCTGAATATTCTGCACAATGTTCTTGTTGTTGTCATATGACATTTCAGATGATGAATAATAGTGCAAACCAAAAGAATGCAACAAAACAGAGGCTAGCATTACAGATTCCTTGACAGTATTCATTGTTATATATTACAGGCCATTGATTGTATAAGATCATTGACTGATGCCTAATCAAAAGTGGCCAAAATGCACCTCTCATCAAAGAGTCATAAATGCATTTTACACTAAACAAAAGTGGCCAAAATCAGTCTCTAAACATTTACAACAACAATGCCATAAACTAGGAGCAGCAGTGGCTTCTAAATGCTCCCACCAGTTCTTCCACTTCCTCTAGTCCTCCCACCTGTCCTGCCTCCTCTTCCTCTTCTTGTATTTCTTGGAGTAGATGAAGGTGGCTGAGATGATGACACAGTAGGGGCATTCACATGCAGATCTTCTGTAGTTGGTGGTGGCTGTGATGATGCATTGACATGAATCTGTTGACCATGTATAATTGTTGTGTTAAGTGACAATGAATGAAGGCTAACAAAGTTGTATTTACTCAAGTACTCAACACAACTACATAGTCAAGTAACCTGATTTTCTTCATTCATTTCATTCATTCTGGTTGCATTATCAATATCCATTGCATCAAAAACAACCTGCAAACAGATCAATTACATAGGTATATCACATTGGGGATCCCAAATCACAATATCACAAACAGATCCCAAATCACAATATCACAAACAGATCCCAAATCACAATATCACAAACACAATATCACTTACAGTTTGAGAAGGTATATCATTTTGAGAAGCATTAGCCATACGCTTGGCACATGTCCTTGCATTGTGTCCTGTCTGCTTACAAAGACCACATCTAGGGTTGCTAAAATGTGCTCTGGACAGCTTGGTGCTTCCTGGTGGTGGAGGTACTTCACCTAATAGTAAGAAAAAACAAGAGGAATTAACATAAGCATTTTTAAGATGAAGAATACATAAAAATAAGCAAGTTGAAAAACAGCAAACCTGCTGATGGAGTTCTAGTCAAGTTAGGTGGTCTTCCAGGGCCTCTTTTATACATTGGTGGCAAGATAGGAGCTGAAATCTTTTCCCACAGATCAATCCCTCGAATTGGCTCAATTTCATATGCATATGCTCTACAGTAGGCCTCTTTTGAATAACAACCTTCAACATAGTTGTGGATGTCTAAACCCCTGGCATAAATGCATGCAATGGCATGAGGGCATGGCAGTCCATTTAAGTTCCACTTTCTACATGTACAATCCCTCTGCTGCAGATTCACAACATGTACTGATGACACCCCAGAGGCACAACCAGATCCCTTTCCTTGTACCTGAAACTTGAAGTTTGAAGATTCTTCGACATTGTAATCCCCACTGAACTTGGCAAATTTCTCAAGCTGCTTTTGAATTCTCCCCATTATCCTCTTGTTCCACTTTTCACTAGCCTTCCTCCTATTAGCTTGCCTTACCATAAGATACATTCTCATCTCTTCATTAAGACCTAAAATTGGTAATTTTCTTGCTGCAAGCATGTTAGAGTTGAAAGACTCACAAAGATTGTTACAGAGGATATCACACTTGAGGTTGGTCTTGAAATGAGATCTGCTCCATTGACTAGCAGGCCTCTGCTTCAACCAATTATAAGCAGCTGGATTCTTCTTTGCAATTTCCTCCATGTTGTGTGTGAACCAAGGTATGGTTGTGCTTCTTGCTGCTTGCCAAAGCATCTGCTTCAACTCCTTGCCAACATAACCATCTGTTTTGAAGTTGGCATAAAGGTGTCTGACACAGTTTCTATGCTCACTATTTGGTAAAACAGCCTTGACAGCATCCATAAGCCCTTTTTGCTTGTCACTCATAACTGTCACAGCTCCATCATTTACAATCTGCAAGTCTTCTCTGAGAAGCTCCAAGAACCAAGTCCAAGTTTCAGTAGTTTCTTGCTCCACTATTGCATATGCAATGGGGAATACTCCATTGTTGGCATCAATACCAATGGCTGTAAGCATTATTCCCTTAAGCTTTGTCCTTAAGTGTGTACCATCCAGCCCTATTAATGACCTACAACCCTCACTCCAACCTTGTTTCAAAGCTGCATAACACACATACATCTTTGAAAATCTTCTAACCTCTCCATCCAGAGGAGCATGAATCCATACAGTGTTTCTGGTATTTGCCTTCTTTACTTCAGCTGCCCATGACTCCAGAAGATTGTACTGCTCTTGAATGGACCCATATATCAGTCTCTCTGCTATCTTCTTTGCCCTATGACACAGTTGAAAACTCACAGAAATGTGGAAGTCATCATTAATAGCAGCTTGTATACCAGCCCTTGTCCATGATGGATCAGCCATAAACCTGCTCATATATCTCCTTGCAATGAAAGGAGCATTGAGTGCATTCACTTTAGGCTGCCCCAGCTGACCACAAATGTGATCCAATACACATGTCTTGATAGCCACTTCACTTGAGCCTTTAGAAATAATGGAGGCCCAAACTTGGAATGTGCACTGAGCTGTACACTTCTTATCATTGACCTGCATTGTTTTGCAAACAGCCTTACATCTCATCATGCCATTAGGCCTAAACAAAATCTGTTTCCTGGTCAGAATAGAATGACACTTCATTGCATCCTTAAAAGCTTCAAAGTTGGGATACTTTTTACCAACAAAGAAATCAGGATTCGTGAAGTCATGCTCTTTATTGAACTCTGGAAAGTTAGTGAACCTCTTCTTCTTCCTTCTATTTTTCTTGCCATCAAACCTCCAATAAGTTCTATCCTCATCAGAACCAGACTCACTTGCACTCTGTAATGTCTCAGAGGCATGACCACCATCATCTGATATTACTACCTCATCACCTGTTTCCATCACATTTGCCTCTGGCTCATGGACATTCTCCTCTGCCACTTCCTCATCCACATTACACTGGAAAGCTTCATCATCCTCTACCTCATTCTCTGATTGACTCATCTCATAGTCAGAATCAGTCAATGACTCAATTTCAGTGTCATCAGAGTCAGTTTCCTTTGCACCCTCCTCAATAAAGTCCTGTTCTTCTTCAACCTTTCTCACTGCCATTGGCCTCACCCTCTTTGGTTTTACTTTGAAAATTGGTTTTACTGGAAGGCTCCTAGCACACTTGATCCTACCAGCACACCGCTTAATTCTTTTCTCTAACTTTGTTCCCACACCCCCAACACCTTGACTTGTTCCCACACCATCAACACCTTGACTTGTTCCCACACCAGTAGACACTTCACTTGTTCCCATAGCAGCACTCACCTTTACAACCTCTTCTTCTACTAAGTCTTCAATGTGATTGCCCATGTAATTGATATGAATAACAGGTGGCGGATGGATGTTATTCAGTATCTCATTCTCACATAGCTCCTTTTGTCTCTTACAAGTTGCAACTATAAATAGTTGCACACAAGTCCTAGGTTTTAGACACTGCAGCATATAAGATACATGTGCTTCTACACCTAGCTGCTTGTACTCCTCATCTGCTTTATACCAATATGTAATTGGAGGTGATCTGTATCCCAAGTCCTCAGCAAAATGGTTTAGACAAACCCAACTAAACACATCTGGATCCAACCTATCTACCCATACTACTTCACCCCCATTGTACACCCTATCATTCCCCTTCCTAACAAACCTTCCACCATGATGCAATTCTATGCTAAAAAAACCTTCTGCAATCAGACATGCAACTCACTTAGGACAAATAAACACCCTAATATTTAACATGCAATTTGAGCATAAACAACCCATAAACAAAACAAAAACTCAAATCACAATACTCAGTGCCTAATTAACAACATAAAGCATTCCATTAAATAAACATGCAGCCCTAATCCCAATTTCGTTTTCTATCATAAACCCTAAACAGTGACCATTTAACAATTCCGTACAAATCAAACCACTTTCCAACCACTAGATCATATATTCGACATCATTTGGACCACAAAACAGTTGAGGTGAGTAAGTTTTTACCTTCTGAGGTTGGTGCATCTCCATCAAGACGAAAGTAACTCCAATATCTTCGTTGTGCTGGATCATCCATCACTTTACTGTGCTGACAATTTTGAAAGATTTACGTGAGCATCCCCTATCATTGGATGTTTCTGTGGACTTGGAGGGTGTTGATTCTGGAAATCAGTTTGAAGGCTTGAAGGCAGAGGTGAACAAAACAGAAGGAAAGGGAAAAGTGATCGAAAAGGAAAGAGACTGATCGAGTAGAGAAATTCTCAAAATGTCCTTAAGATTTGCACATGAGTGGCACGTGTCATTGTTTTTAACGGCAGAATTTGAATTTTAACGGCTGATTTAGACGGAGTGATCAAAGTGAACACAAGTGTAATTCAATAGTGAGCAAAGTGATATTGGACAAACTTCAGTGAGCAAAGTTTAGAATGGGGCATACTTCAGTGATCAATTCAGCCATTTTCCCTTTTAAATATATGAAAGACAGCCTCCTTTGGCCATAGTTTTCTTCAGACGAAACTTCTGCTCAGGAAATCAAGGTTAGTTCACTTTAGATGTTTTGTGTTTTCTCATCCATGCATCATGTGTTAACGCGCCAACCCCGAAACGAGATAACCTAATTTCCGTTTCTCTTTTTGACAGATCCGGAGATCGGTGCTGCAAAAGAGGGAATCGATCCCGATCTGCTTTCAATCTTCCGGTATGCTTTTGGTTTTATGGGTTTTGTTTCTTTTTCTTTTTTGCTTTTGAAAGAATTGGTTATAATGAGATTGTTATTTTTGAAGTGTTCGGTGAATCGCACAGGTTATAATGAGTTCCGCTTCACTTATACCCTAAGCAGCACAGACACGAGTACGAGTGTCCAATACGAACAAGATTCGATACGTGGTCACGTCAAAATCAATTTTTATTCGGACACGGACATGCGGTGGACACGATAATTAAATAATATTATATAAAATAAAAAATAAAAAAACAACCTGAGCCCGAGTCCATGGCCGAAGCCCAAGCCCAAGCACTAACCCCATCACTATCAACCCTCTTCCCCAACCCTTTCTGAAACTGCTCCTCCTCCCATTTCTTCTCTTCCTCATCCTCATTGTCTCTGGGGATGGTGCTTCAGCGAATTGGAGCAAGTCCAAGCGATGTTCCTCATCCACTCTACTATGATAGACGACGCGCGCGCGGTGGTAAACTCAGTCGAATCGGAGCTCCTCAACATGGATCTCAAATCCACTATGCTCTAACCGACGACGCGCACGCGGGGGTGAACTCAGTCGAATCGGAGCTCCTCAACATGGATCTCAAATCCGTCGGAGCCAAGTCGCTACCCGACTTGGTCACTCTTCGCAAGTCCTCTCATCTTGTCAGTTCACCATCAACAAAATCCTCAAACACTCCTTTCTCAATCTTCTCCCCATACAGATGGATTTAGGGTGGCGGCGGCAGGCTTGATCAGGCCTCTAAGGACAACGGTGGGCTCGGCGGCTGGGGAGGCGGAGGCGGAGGGTCTGGAGCTAGGGTTATTGTGCGGAGGCATATCAGCAGTAGAAGTAGCTCGCGTGTCCCACCCCAGGACGCGCGTGTCCAAACCGTGTTAAAATTCCAGTTCGCGTATCCACGCGTATTGAGGCGTATATTGACGTGTCCGTATCCGATACGTGTCTGACACGCGATACGTGAGCAGTATTGCGTGTCCGTGCTACCTAGCCTGAATCTTATTTCGTAAAGTCAATGAGATTGTTATTTTTGAGGTATTAAGGAATCACAAAAGTTATAATGAGCTCCATTTCTCATATACCAGTCTCAAGAACTTGGTCTGTCATTGAAAACTCACATATTGATTGACATCTAATATTTCATCGAATTGAGGCAAAACACACACGTTATTTTGGGAAATATCACTTTTTCCAAGCCATGTGTTTTTTCATTTGTGTGTGATCGTAAATACTTATTAACAATTTTTGAACTTTTATGGCATCTTAAATTCGTGCACTCGATGCTTTTTACAGGCGATTCAGTTCAAATGATTCACGTGTATCTTTTTTCTTAAAGTCAATGAGATTGTTATTTTTCAGGTATTGAGGGAATCACAAAAGTTAAAATGTGCTCCATTTATCGTATACGAGTATCAAGAACTTGGTCTGTCATTAAAAACTCACATATGGACTGACAACTAAAATTTCATCGAATTGAGCCAAAACACCTTGCTATAATAGCACACGTTTTTTTAGGAAATATCACTTTTTCCAAGCCATGTGTTTTTTCATTTGTGTGTGATCGTAAACACTTATTAACAACTTTTGAACCTTTATGGCATCTTAAATTCCTGTACTCGATGCTTTTTACAGGCGATTCAGTTCAAATGATTCACGTTTATCTTATTTCGTAAAGTCAATGAGATTGTTATTTTTGAGGTATTAAGGAATCACAAAATTTATAATATGCTCCATTTCTCGTATACCCAGTCTTAAGAACTTGGTCTGTCATTGAAAACTCATATATTGACTGACATCTAAAATTTCATCGAATTGAGCCAAAACCCCTTGCTATAGCACACGATTTTTTGGGAAACAACATTTTTTCCAAGCCATGTGTTTTTTCATTCATGTGTGCTCGTAGAGACATATTAAAAACTTTTGAATCTTTATGCCATAAAAAATTAGTGTAACTGATGTTTTTTACAGGCGATTCAGTTCAAATGAATCACGTGTATCTTGTTTCGTAAAGTAAATGAGATTGTTATTTTCGAGGTATTGAGGGAATCACAAAAGTTATAATGTGCTCCATTTCTCGTATGCCAGTCTCAAGAAGTTGCTCTGTCATTGAAAACTCACATATTTACTGACATTTAAAATTTCATCGAATTGAGCCAAAACTCCATGCTATAGCACACGATTTTTTGAGAAATATCATTTTTTCCAACCCAGGTGTTTTTTCATTCATGTGTGCTCGTAGAGACATATTAACAACTTTTAAATCTTTATGGCATCAAAAATTAGTGTAATTGATGCTTTTTACAGGTGATTCAGTTCAAATGATTCACATGTATCTTGTTTCATTTAGTAAATGAGATTGTTAGTTTTCGAGGTATTGAAGGAATCTGAAAAGTTATAATGTGCTCCATTTCTCGTATACAAGTCTCAAGAACTTGGTCAATCATTAAAAACTCACATATTGATTGACATCTAAAATTTCATCGAATTGAGCCAAAACCCCTTATAGCACACGTTTTTTTTTTGGAAATATCACTTTTTCTAAGCCATGTGTTTTTTCATTTGTGTGTGATCGTAAACACTGATTAACAATTTTAGAACCTTTATGGCATATTAAATTTGTGTACTCGATGTTTTTTACAGGCGATTCAGTTCAAATGATTCACGTATATCTTATTTCGTAAAGTTAATGAGATTGTTATTTTGCGAAGTATTGAAGGAGTCATAAAAGTTATAATGTGCTCCATTTCTCGTATACCAGTCTCAAGAACATGGCCTGTTATTGAAAACTCGCATATTGACCCACATCTAAAATTTCGTCGCATTAAGGCAAAATCCCTTGCTATAGCACACGTTTTTTTGGGAAATATCATATTTTTCAAGCCATATGTTTTTTCATTTGTGTGTGATCGTAAACACTTATTAACAAGTTTTAAACCTTTATTGCATCATAAATTTGTGTACTTGATGTTTTTTACAGGTCATTCAGTTCAAATAAATCACGTGTACTTGATGTTTCGTAAAGTAAATGAGATTGTTATTTTCGAGGTATTGAGGGAATCACGAAAGTGATAATGTGCTCCATTTCTAGTATATTAGTCTCCATAATTTGGTCTGTCATTGAAAACTCACATATTGACTGACATGTAAAATTTCATCGAATTGAGCCTAAAGCCCTTGCTATAGCACACGTTTTTTTGGGAAATATCACTTTTTCCAAGCTATGTGTTTTTTCATTTGTGTGTGATCGTAAACACTTATTAATAACTTTTAAGCCTTTATGGCATCAAAAATTTGTGTACTTGATGCTTTTTACAGGCCATTAAGATTAAATGAATCACGTGTATCTTGTTTTGTAAAGTAAATGAGATTGTTATTTTCCCGGTATTGAGGGAATCACAAAAGTGATAATCGGCTCCATTTCTAGTATACCAGTCTCCAGAACTTGGTCTGTCATTGAAAACTCACATATTGGCTGACATCTCATCGAATTGGGAAATATTACTTTTTCCAAGCCACGTTTGTTTGGGAAATATTACTTTTTCCAAGCCATGTGTTTTTTTCATTTATGTGTGATCGTAAACATTTATTAACAACTTTTGAACCATTATGGTATCTTAAATTCATGTACTCGATGTTTTTTACAGGCGATTAAGTTCGAATGATTCACGTGTATCTTGTTTCGTAAAGTCAATGAGATTGTTATTTTTGAGGTATTAAGGAATCACAAAATTTATAATGTGCTTCATTTCTCGTATACCAGTCTCAAGAACTTAGTCTGTCATTGAAAACTCACATATTGACTAACATCTAAAATTTTATCGAATTGAGCCAAAACGCACACGTTTTTTTGGGAAATATCACTTTTTCCAAGCCATGTGTTTTTTATTTGTGTGTGATCGTAAACACTTATTAACAACTTTTAAACCTTTGTGGCATCAAAAATTTGTGTACTTGATGCTTTTTACAGGCCATTCAGTTCAAATGAATCACGTGTATCTTGTTTCGTAAAGTAAATGAGATTGTTATTTTCTAGATATTGAGGGAATCACAAAAGTTATAATGTGCTCCATTTCTCATATACGAGTTTCAAGAACTTGGTCTGTCATTAAAAACTCACATATATGGACTGACAACTGAAATTTCATCGAATTGAGCCAAAACACCTTGCTATAGGACACGTTTTTTTGGGAAATATCACTTTTTCTAAGCCATGTGTTTTTTCATTTTTGTGTGATCATAAACACTTATTAACAACTTTTGAACCTTTATGGCATCTTAAATTCGTGTACTCGATGCTTTTTACAGGCGATTCAGTTTAAATGATTCACGTGTATCTGTTTTCTTAAAGTCAATGAGATTGTTATTTTTGAGGTATTAAGGAATTACAAAATTTATAATGTTCTCTATTTCTAGTATACCATTCTCAAGAACTTGGTCTGTCATTGAAAACCCATATATTGACTGACATGTAAAATTTCATCGAATTGAGCCAAAAGCCCTTGCTATAGCACACGTTTTTTTGGGAAATATCACATTTTCCAAGCCATTTGTTTTTTCATTTGTGTGTGATCGTAAACACTTATTAACAATTTTTAAACCTTTATGGCATCAAAAATTTGTGTACTTGATTTTTTTTTTACAGGCCATTCAGTTCAAATGAATCACGTGTATCTTGTTTTGTAAAGTAAATGAGATTGTTATTTTCGAGGTAGTGAGGGAATCACAAAAGTTATAATTCGCTCCATTTCTAGTATACCAGTCTTAAGAACTTGGTTAGTCCTTAAAAACTCACATATTGACTGACGTCTAAAATTCTATCAAATTGAGCCAAAACCCCATAGCCTACGATTTTTGAAGAAATATCACTTTTTCCAAGCCAAATATTTTTTTCATTCGTCTGTGTTCATAAACACTTATTAACAATTTTAAAACCTTTATGGCATCAAAAATTAGTGTACGTGATTCAGTTCAAATGAATCAAGTGTATCTTGTTTCATAAAGTAAATGAGATTGTTATTTTCGAGGTACTTTGGGAATCACAAAAGTTATATTGTGCTCCATTTCTCGTATACGAGTTTCAAGAACTTTGGCTGTCATTAAAACCTCACATATGGACCGACATCTAAAATGTCATCGAATTGAGCCAAAACCTATGCAGCACGGACACGAGTTCGAGTTTCCAATACGGACACGATTCTATACGTGGACACGTCAAAATCAATTTTTAATCGGACACGGACACGTGGTGGACATGTTAACTATATATATATATATATATATATATATATATATATATATAGCTGTACAACTTGCACAAACCTCATCTACCCGTTCTTCTTCTACCTCCAAGAAAAACCATACCTGCTTCTGAGTTCCACAATCTGACTATCTCCACTCCATAATTGTTTAGTCCATTCCTTTAAAAGCTTGGTGGATTCGGACTGTTCTTCCTCTATTATATATATGTAACTGTAAAAGATTTGATTTGGGCACCCATCTCCTTCTCCAATCTCTTCCGGCATCGTGCAGCGAAGATCGACGACACCAATCAAAGAGGAACCAACATAAAACCAGAGGGAAGTGAGATAGCACCCAGAAGAAGAAGATTCATAAGCTTCCTCTTACCCAGAAGAAGATCGACGAGGCCAATCAAAGAGGAACCAACATGAAACCAGAGGGAAGTGAGATAGCAGAGCGGAGTGGAGGAGAGGAGCAGAGCAGGACGAATTCGATATAGAGGACATGACAGGACCCGAACCAGATTTCCCCTCTAAAACCCGGATAAGGTCCTGCGGGGACCACCTTATGAGAGATTTTACCGAAAAATCGGCATGACCTCTCTTAAAATGGACAACCCAAACCTGTCAAACAAAACATAAAACACTTCAACAAAACCATCCTGACTCTAGGAGCCACCTGCTCCCCTATAATCAAACAACTTCCCCAATTCGACTTAAGACCAATTTCAATTGATTTACAATCCATCAGAGCAATCTAATAATAAATTGGAGATACAAGAATCAAAAAATACAAGGATCAACGGATTCTACCAAGCAGAAGCAAAGACGACGACTATGCCTCGACTCCGAGTACTCTTGACCTCAATTAAACTAGTCTGCAACTGGGCGATTTAAAACGAAGAGCCCAGGGGAAAAGTAAATTAAAAACGTTAGAGTGAGTGGATAAAATAAATTTTATATAATACCTTAAACAAATAAAAATATTATTTTACTTTCCCAACATTTTCGTACATAAAATCCACTATGCATGCACTTTAATAAAACGTCCTACGTTTGAGAAAATCGTATTTAAAATAAATCAGCCCCGCTGATATATCAATTAAACAAATAATATTTTGTTTATATATGTATTCAAAACGAAATACTTTTGAAATTCAATTAATAACATTTCACGACCAATCTCATAGGTCACATAAAAACTCCAGCCCCGCTGGTTCGGGAATTTATTAAATAACAGAAAGTCTCGTAGAGAAAATATTCCCGAAACCCAATTAATATAATATCCTGGCCAATCCCATTGGTCATATCATATAATAAAACAGGGGAACGTCACTACCACCATTTAATGATGAGCCTCCAAGGCTAAGGGTCAGAGTCTCTCTTCTCCAAGACTCTAGAGCGTCCCACGCTGCCTGTACACGTCGACCACCGAGCGTGAATCTGACCTATGTGGTCAAGTCGTCACCTCGCATGGGATCAGGCGACTAAGCTAGCTAGCATCAACATATATCTGGACCCTGGTATGGTGAAAATCCGAAAACAAAACCGAAAATACGTCTCCCCTTATATATATAATTAGTACGGTCCCCGACCACACTTCTGAGGCTTATAATAATCATAAATAATATAATAGCCTCAAAATATATACATATATATCCGACATATCCACATGCCGTAAAATAATATCGAAAACGATATAGATAATATCGACATGTCTCACATGTCGTGAAATCACAATTAACGAAATTTAAACGATCTAAACGTGTGTCAAAACCTTGCCCTTCACCCTCGATATTCTCTTTCCGAAAATCAGTCCCTAGACCTTAAATTCTCAATCAATCTCCTTACCACAAAAACATCACCAACAATTCCCATTTAATCCTCCATAAGACATTTATCGAACACTTAATCAATTTCCTTAACCCTAGATAAATTCTTCTAAAAATCCCAAAATCAATATCAACATACTCCACTCATCATAAACTCTGAAATTTCAGTATTAAAACCACCCACGGCGGCTGCATCACCACCATAAATCACCAAAATTTAACAGAAGCTTCATCTCACTATTTCGAACAACTTTCTCTTCTACAACAATCATCAATTTAAAGCTTAAATAGGTCAATTTACAAAAACCCCCAATTCGGCACTATTCACCAAGAACCCTAGAAATTTCAATTTCTTAATTCTCCTTACCTACTGCAAATCGAGCTAAATTCTTTGGAGGGGTTGTTCACGACGACCTAAGCTTCAATTCAACACCAAGAAATCGTTCTAATTCGGCCTGAAGAGAGAGAATCAATGAAATGAGTGAATGAACAGTAATCGGCATAAACCGACTGATTTCTCTCAATCGATGGCGAGAGGAGATGAAATACCTACCTAGACTTGTAGAGGAGGAAAGCAGCTTCGTTTGGATACCAAGAACACCACCATAGGTGGTCGAAATCGCCGCCGGTGAGCCCGAGAAGTGGGGAGGCCGATCTGCCCCCATTCTGTCCGAAAATGGAAAGTTTCCATTTCTGGAACTTTCCCGAAATGGCACCTGCTATTTATAGTAATTTTTTTTTTTAACAACCTCTTCAACTATCTCGAATAAGATTCTCCAAATTAAACGTGCCACATGTCCACGAACTCATTTCGACGTCTTCAATCTCATCGAGAAATAAAATCCTTCATCGGGTCAACTTAATTAAAAGTCAACATTCGGAACTTTTAAATCGTAACAACAATTTCTCAGAACGTAAAAATAAAATATAAAACGGTCAAACAGTGACCCAAGATTCAGGTCGTATCAGGACATGCGTGTGTCCAAGGAGTGTCCAATACTCAGTTCGCGTGTCCACCTGATTTTGGGCGAATTGGGCCTTGTCCGTGTCCAATTCGTATTGGACACGCGACACGTACCTCTTGCAACGTGTCCGTGCTGCATAGCTTATACCAGTCTTAAGAACTTCGTGTGTCATTAAAAATTCATATATTGACTTACGCTTAAGAATCCCTCAAATTGAGTCAAAACCCCTTTTTATTACACACGATTTTTGGAAAAATATAATACTTTTTTTAAGCCATGTGTTTTTTCATTCGTGGGTGATCGTAAACACCTGTTAACAACTTTTGAAACTTTATGGCATCATAAATTCGTGTACTTGACGCTTTTTACAAAATATTCAGTTAAAAAAACTCACGTGTATTGTGTGTCGTAAAAGATATGAGATTCTTATTTTTGAAGTGTTGGATGAATAATAAAAGTTATAATGAGATTCGCTTCACTTATATCAGTCTTAAGAACTTTGTGTGTCAATAAAAACTCACATATTGACTTACGCCGAAAATTACATCAAATTGAGCCAAAACCCCTTGCTATATAGCACACGATTTTTGGAAAAATCACTTTTTTTAAGCCATGTGTTTTTTCATTCGTGTGTGCTCGTAAACACCTATTAACAACTTTTGAACCTTTATGGCATCATAAATTCGTGTACTTGACGCTTTTTACAAAAGATTCACTTCAAAAAAACTCACGTGCATTGTGTGTCGTAAAGCATATGAGATTCTTATTTTTGAAGTGTTGGGTGAATAACAAAAATTATATTGAGTTTCACTTCACTTATATTAGTCTTAAGAAGTTTGTGTGTCAATAAAAACTCACATATTGACTTACGCCGAAAATTACATCAAATTGAGCCAAACCCTTGCTATAACACACGATTTTTGGGGAAATATCACTTTTTCTAAGCCATGTGTTTTTTCATTCGTGTGTGCTTGTAAACACCTGTTAACAACTTTTAAACCTTTATGGCATCATAAATTCGTATACTTGACGCTTTTTACAAATGATTATGTTCAAAAGACGCACTTGTATTGTATGGCGTAAAGCAGATGAGATTGTTATTTTTGAAGTGTTGGGTGAATCGCAAAGTTTATAATGAGTTTCGCTTCACTTATACCAGTCTTGAGAACTTCGTGTGTCATTAAAAATTCATATATTTACTTACGCTGAAAAATCTCTCAAATTGAGTCAAAACCTCTTGTTATAGCACACGATTTTTAGAAAAATATCACTTTTTTTAAGCCATGTGTTTTTTCATTCGTGTGTGCTCGTAAACACATGTTAACAACTTTTGAACCTTTATGGCATCATAAATTCGTGTACTTGACGCTTTTTACAAACGATTCGGTTCAAATGACTCACGTGTATTGTGTGTCGTAAAACATATGAGATTCTTATTTTTAAAGTGTTGGGTGAATAACAAAAGTTATAATGAGTTTCGTTTCACTTATATCAATCTTAAGAACTTTGTGTCAATAAAAACTCACATATTGACTTACGTCGAAACGAGATAATGGTATTTTTGGGCTCAGCCTTATATGACAAAGAAAGCCCAAGATGATGCTTCATATATTAAGCCTACAGCTTTACCAGAGAAGAGGTTCGTGTGTTGCATCAGAAACGCTGTTTGACGAAACTTCTGCTCAGGAAATCAAGGTTAGTTCTCTTTAGATGTTTTGTGTTTTCTCATCCATGCATCATGTGTTAACGCGCCAACCCCGAAACGAGATAACCTAATTTCCGTTTCTCTTTTTTGCTTTTGAAAGAATTGGTTTTAGGGGTTCTGAGAAAGAGTAGCACAGGTTTGTTTTGTTTTGGTTTACGCAGCTGATGACGAAACGAGAGTATCTATGTGTGGTGACAAATGGTGGAGTGTACCGGCTGCCGTTGGATATTGGTAAACTCAGGAACAGAGAAAAGATTCCTCCAAAGCTGAATGAACCTCCCCATGTTGAGTTTGAAAAACTTGCGGTGGACAATTCGCCTAATGGTATGATTCCCTATTGTATGCAACCCATATTGGTTGATGAAGGTGATCGTTTAATTTTGGCTGGGGGTTGGGTGCCCGGAGAGGGGCCTAATAAAGATTTTCCCAACATTGATGTTGCTTATGAGATTGCCAATGATCGTGTTAAACCCATCATCCCCTCTCCTCTTTGCTCCAATCCTGACTTGTGTTCTTGGTTGGCCGAAGTTGGTCGGACCACGCCTGGTGTTTGCATATACCAATTTGGGTCTTCAGTTTATGTTTTGGACGCAACAGACCCAAAAAAGCTCTCCTTTCGTGTGTTTGAACTCAACAGCTCTCATCAAAGAGTCTTGCCTAATCCGCCCGATGATATTAGAGTGCTGAACCAAACTAGTTGGGGACACAAATTCCATATCAATGCTCGCCCCAATTCCTCATCATTGATTAATAGGAATAGGATCCCTCCATCATCATTGCATAGACAAACTGCACCCTTGCTTGAGTTGAGGCAACCTGTAGCCTACACTTTTGACCTGTTAGATGAAAGATGGGATAGATGCCATTATGAGTTCAGAGCTGCAGTTAAATATCACGGTTTTTTGATTGGGATTATACCTTCTGGGAAACTTGTTTGTTGTCCCATGGATTCCTATGGAAATCCTGATCAGCTCACGCCTAGGAGGGTTCTGCATGATATGTTTGATATCTGCATGCTCAGGTACATCTATTTTTTTGATGCCGGTAGCATTTTTATGGGATTGTATAAAGATGGTGAGGACGACTACATTTGGTTGGTATACAGACTAATAGGGCCGGATGGGGATCTTCACGTTCATATGCCTTTTGTGTTATTTCGAGTTTTCTTTCAGAATGATGTTCTCTGCACAGTTGTTGAAGCTTCAGATCATTATGATTTCCCTGCTGACTTTTTGTTATGTACGGCTTTTGTATGTGCTGACCCTGCTGAATGATGACGTTGAGGTATGATTAAAATCAATTGTTTTTATACCTAGTCTTACACTTTTCATTTGGTGTTTTCCGTTCATTCATTTTCTTTTCATTTCAATTGAGAACAGATAGTTGCATTCTAAGGACAGCGTGCAATGATGAGGTTGTTATGCTAGGAGTGGGTAGACCGACTGCCACTTCTCTTCAAAGACTCCACCACCACCTGTCCCTCCTCCTGAGTACTGTGTTTGTCAATAACAATTAGCCCAGCTAATAATCCATTTGGCGTAGACCTTATTTTTCGTTTCTCTTTAGTTTGCTGTATGGATTATGTCTCTTGAAAATGGTTATCGCTCTGTGCCTTTTGTTTTTCAATTTAATTTTTGAATTTACTGTCTTGGAATGGTCGAATAGAGCCTGTGTAGAAGACTCTTATTATGGCGGGGTTGCAGAACTGTATACTTGTTTATAGTAGAGAGCACATTTCAAAGATTGCACTATATATAATTCACTGGTGCATTTAGTGCAGAGTAGAGATGAGCCTGGCTAGGCATGGCTGAGCAAACAATTTTGTGAAGATAAATGGATCTTGGTTAGGCATATTTGTTCCCTGTTGTAAACAAATATGGAGTATTGGTTCAGACATAACACAACGTTCTAAGTATGGCACACCATTACAAATATAAATATGCCACTGCAATCAATCACACACTACTATTAGAACTAGGTCGCAGGCCCGCGCTTTGCTGCGGGTTTGTGCGTGTTTTTAATTAGCTTTTTGTTTGGGAAACAGTATTACAAAAGAAGAAAATCAAGCTGGAGCATCCACACCCGACCCAAGATCATCGCCAAGTACCAAACCCTCCACCGAAATCAATTTCATTTTTGATTTGATATTTGCAGAAGTAAAGAGTTAGTGCAACGTTGTGCAAGGTATGCTTTTCGTCAATTATAGAATAACCAGATAAG
Source organism: Potentilla sterilis (assembly GCA_963682095.1). NCBI lineage: Eukaryota > Viridiplantae > Streptophyta > Magnoliopsida > Rosales > Rosaceae > Potentilla > Potentilla sterilis. The sequence goes on along the minus strand of OY821756.1, from coordinate 422,198 downwards.
GTAAATAAACTTGATAAATCCCAACAGTTAAGTTAGTAGTGAAATTCACACAAATATAACATGAGCTTGTTGTAACAGCTGCCTTTAGCTAAAAGAAACTGACAGTGTACCTAACTGAGACAGCAGATATGAATCACAATTCACTCCCCAGCCTTCTCCACACTCATAGATACAAAATTTACATGGTCTAAGTTTAGCATATTATAAGGCTTTCTGTGAGATCGATTACAAATAGCATGTCATTCAGGTGGCTATCAATATCAGAATCTGACACCCTGATGATATATGCTTAACAAGTAAACGGATATATATGCAGAACATGTAAACGGATATATATCCAAATTAACCATATTATGGTTTTTCTCAAAGATCTTTATAAAAATAATCGAGTTTTCAGTCATCATGAACCTCACTGATTAGTCAAAGCAATCATCAATGTACCCAAATTAAATTTGCACTACCAAACATAAGGTAAGAATGCCTGATGAACGTTTGCAAATTCTATTGACTACAACCTAAGAAAAGTTCTTGTATGGTGCCACTGTCCACTGTTTGCTTTAGCATTTCATTCTCGTCTTCAAGGTAATTCACCTGAGCTTCTAATTCCACTGTGTATGCTTGCAAGTAACAGAATAAGGTACCTATGATACATGATAAGTTGAATTCCATTCTAGATATGCCATATAATGCCTAATTTTCACATAATATTTGAAACTATTCAGCCTTTTGGAACAACAAAACATATAAGTATATTTTGAGTACCAGTATCCTTAATCCACCTCACTTGTTCAAATAGCATCTGCAGCTCCAACAAACCAATTCTTAATACTGAAAAAAAAAAATTAATAATAATAACAAAAAAATAAGTTACACCAAAGAATCTATTAATACCCTGATGAAAGGCTCAAATTCCATTTTTTCCTCATACTGGTACCATTTAACCATTATGAGGAAATACAATACCAAACATTCCATTCATAAAGAACTGCATTTGAGTTGAAGTTATTGTTACCAAACTAATAAAGATCAGATGTATACTTCACCATTTTGAGATAATTTTTCGTCAAAAGAAATGTACAAAAAATGGAATTGAGCTAAAAGAGAAGTACAAACAGTCTCTACTTCAAGATTTGGAGATAAGTATAAATAGGATCTACTTCAAGATTTTGAGATAATTTTTCATCAAAAGCAAAAAAATGGAATTGAGCTAAAAGAGTGAGCAATCAAATAACCCAGAATAATCAGAAAGGCAATAAAGCTAGAAGCGATTGACATGTATAGTAAGAAAGGCCATCACCATTTCATATGCAGGCAGTTAGTTTGAAACCGAGAACAATCAGAAAATGCAATCAATCAGATACGCAACAAAAATCATACCTTCACCATTTGATCGACATAAGATACCTTCACGATTAGCTCACTGCAAATGGCGCGCTTCGTGTCACAATTAAATTCGCGAAGAATTCAAAGTCAACTCCCATCTCTCGCTTTCTCTCCGTCTTTGGTCCCTCCTCCCCCTCTTGCCCAGCCGTAGAAAGTAAGAAGCAAGCTGTTTTCCCCTCTATCTAAAACGCGGTGTTCCAAAAAGGCAAAAACAGAACAGATGGCAGCAAAATTAAGAGTCGCAACTTATATGCCTAAAGTTGAAGGGTATTACATTGCAAGATCCATTCCACTTATGGCTGTAGATTGAACACAATAATGAATCACCACTATAATAGTTTCCTCTGCGGACCAAACATGCAAGGGATACCAAGTGTATTAGATAGAAGAGCTGCACCCTTACATGTATTACAACATAGGAAATAAACTCAGTATATAGCACTATGAAATTAATACAGTCATTTCACATTACTATAGCTAAAAAAATCCACATTTGACTTGATATTTTGGTTGAATCAACACAATCTCACTTCATCTTGCTACCCATGGGTCTAATATACATAGTTTCTAATATTGCCATAACCTCTTGTGAAAACTGAAGGTTAGAGAGATACATAATTGCACTCAATTTAATACAATTGTGAGCAGCATAGAAAATTCATATTTCCAAAAGAAAAGCAATGAAATTGTTCGCAATACAGGAGTTGTACATACTGGAGTAGGTTTTGAAATCTAGTTTCTCAATTGTATGGTGACCCCAAGTCTCATATATCACTGTTTTCAAATTGTAGATCTACTTTCTTAAAAGCCAAACAGCAGAATGAATATGGTTTCTATTTGGTTATTCTCTAAATGTCAAGGTTCAGTTAATGTTCTAAACAAACTAAACCATAATATATATGTCAGGCTGATTCTGGAAATAAACAGACTCATTAAATAAGTGATACAATACAAATTAAAACAAAACATTAAACGGTTATGGTTATTTATTCTGATATAACATGTGATTGTCAGTCTTTAATTCTTTCTCTTAAACATCTTGAGTTTGGTTCAAAAATCAATTTTTAAATCATCTGAGGCTCGAATCCTAATGGAACTATGATTAAAACAATGGATCCATGATAAGAACCAATTAACTCTTTTAACATTTTTCAGCTAGTTTTCATATATACCCTTATTTTTGCTACTTAAAAGTAAAATTAAACTAATTGAAAGAAACAAAAATTCTCATACATATACATGGAAATCAATTTGCCATTAAAATTATCCATCGAAAGTCATCTTTGGTTTCATGTTGGCCAATGCCATTAAAATTATCCATCGAAAGTCATCTTTGGTTTCATGTGATAGATTGGCTGTTTCCACAGAACCATTAGGCCAATAAAGGACTACACCATCAGTATTGGCACTAATAAGCACCTATGACAAATCTGGCCTTTGTATAAACCCAGTTTCAAGTAAAGCCGATAGAGAATGACAGAAACCGGATACTTATGGGAGTGCTACACAAAATAACAGGGCAACGAATATAGTAAGATTCCTTATCATACTTACATTATGGGAGTGATACACAAAATAACAGGACAACGAATTTAGTGAGAATACTTATCATACTTACATTACTTCATACTTGATCAAGATTCAAGTTTTAGTTTCTGACTACCCTTAATTTCAGTCTTACGTACTTGTCTTTCAGCAAACAAATTATATTAGTTAGACGCTAATCATAGAAACCCAGGAAATCGTTTGATTCTATGTTGGCCAATGCTATGAATTACAGTGCTGATACCACGTTATATCCATAGGCCAAAGTATTGTCCAATTTTTATTTATTTAATGTTCTTTACATATAAAGAAATTCTCCTAACACAAAAGCTGGGGCTCTTCTGCTGAAATGCACAATCTTAAGGAGACTAAAAACCCCAGCAAACAACTAAGTAGGTGTATTGTCAGGGAATTCAAACCCGAAACCACATGGGAGTGAAGTATAGCCCCAATTGTTCCTACTGACCTCAAAGACAATAGCTAATCTAATGCAACTTTGTAAGAAGAGGAAATACTCATTACGTAAATTTAAAGAGGAAATACTCATTACTTGAAATTGTTGAACATACATAACATGTTTTCCAGGAAAATGAAGAACACCTTACCAATCATCTTGATCAACCATCTTGTGTTGTATCCTCTCAAGTAAACCTCTTTACCTTACTTTGTTTCTTCTCGTGCGCAAATACTCAATATTCTCCTGTCATACAATTGATGCAACCAAACACGTCATTTGATGAGTTGCATACAGTTCATTGATGGGAAAAAAACAATTTCAAGAAATGTAGACTTGCCTGGAAAAAAACAGTTTGAACGGCAAGAAGTGTAGCCAGCTCATGAAGAAGGTGAAGCCCATATTTAGAATCAGTGGAAGCACCAACCTGTGTATGCAAATACTTAATAGGATACTGAAAACAATGAGAAGCCTAATTGAATGCTTTCTCATGCCCATAACAATTACAAAATAAGCTCTATAATCAATTAATATTAATTCTAACATGATAGATCAAAGCACATAATCATTCAAAAGCACATCAGGTATCCTTTCCACTATGGTACTTAAGAAGCAGTAATTCATTCACTATAGCATTGTATTCTGATAGTAACCTGCTTAAAAGAAGCATGGGATGCTCCAATTATGTCAGGAATCTTTCCAACTTGAGCAAAGAATCATCGTAGGTGCTTTTTTTCAGTTTATTCATCCCTTATGGTTTTGAAGCCTTCAACCAGCTCTCCTCAATCTGTTTATTTGGATTGGCATCTAACATGCATACAAAGATGTCTTAAGTAGGTAACTATACAAATTTTAAAAAGTGCACTGGTTGGGTACCCAATCTTCATATCCTTCTCTCATTCTGTAGTTCAATACCTATTTGTTCCCACACAGCCACACTTTTCCAATTCAATGAAATATTGATGCTAGCTAGAGGGATCACCGACACATCTTATTCATTGTGTTGAGTTAGGGAAAAAAAGTAATTAGTACTATCAATCAAGATCTTCTAAAAGAAAAGGAAACTGCTGTGTAAAAACCATTCCAACCACATTTACTACGTAACTAACCCTCGATTAACCTTCACTTTTGTATAAATTTGGAAATTTCTGACAACTAAACTGCGAAATCATTTTAGCATTAGGTTGAGTAAGAACAGATATCAATAAAATAAAATAAAAAAGGAAAAAAATCAATATTTATGATGGTAAATGTGTTCGTTATAAAAACACCAGAAAATTAATAAAATCTGATGTTCACAATACTGAAGTGCAGCTAAATATTCCCCTGCTGCTGCAAACTTTTCTTCATCATAAGCACCTACATATACATTACGGCAAACATACGATTAAAATTTACTGAGTGACAAACAAATTTCATATTGGAATGGAAAAATAAACCAAAAGTATTGATGATTACTTCTTTACCATCCTAAAACTGATCCCGGTAAACTTCCAATCCTCCTTCCCTAAATTTACTGTCATAATTGAAATTGTTTGTTGGCACGCATTTCCTTCAAGGAAGAGACCATCCATGTTGGCCCGTCTTCCTCATTGACTCATGTACATTACAGTACATTCAACCATAGCATAAGATTATTGATATTATGCTGATCAATTTGGAACAATCTATAACCTTCTCTTATACATATCAAAACACAGAACGCATCATAATCATTCCATTTGGCTGAAGAAGCCGATCTTTTGCAATCACATAAGTCTCCAGCATTCTTTTATTAATTAGCATAAACCTAGCTCTTATTTAAATTTAAATGAAGAGTAAGAAGGTGAATCATCACCTTGAGCACATGTATAAGTCTCTGCCCAGAAATTGCAAAAAAAAAATTATATGTCCTAAAGCTATTTAAATTAATGGAAAATGGTGAAGAGGCAAAAGCTATCTCAATTCTAAAGCTTTACACATACCGACAAAACAGGAATATCTACATATCCAAATATGTGATCTTCTCCTGCAATGTCAAAAATTACGGGTAGATGCTTAACTACTGATCACGTAGTGTTTTTTATATTGTTCTATATTATTCTCTTGCAATATGGTTGATAGTTTATATATGTACAAAATGAAAACATTAACAGGACTATCCTATATCAGAACAAAGAAAAATAACTTTACAGATGAACATTAATAAAATACATATACTTTATCTTAACCCAGACAACCCAGAAATACATGTTGTGATCTGAGGACAGCCAGGACAAAGCTCGCTCGGAATCCATGAGGACCCGAAAGACAATACTGAATCATAATTCAAATTAAATAAAGATCATATGCAACCCAAAACCTAAAAGAGTGAAACTTGAGAGCATTAATACCTGGAAATCCGTTCTCAATCCCAGTTAGTTTGCTTCAATGTCTTTGTGTTAGGTATAACACAACTTCTCTGCTTCAATCCCAGTTAGGCTTTCTCAAATTCCCCCTCCCCTCCCCCTCCCACCAACTCACTTATCAGTTTTGATTGCTCCACAAATTAGCACAGCCACTGTCACAGAATAAAACAACCAACTTGTCTTCCAAGCTGCCAAAACGAAAAACCAAAAATAAACCAACCAAAAAACAACCTTATCACCTAAAAATCGGCAACAAGGCGGCAGAAGTGTAGACTCTATGTGTATGCTTGAGAGAGAATAAGGTTGTAGCGCAAACGCAAAAAAGTAACAATACAGAAAACAAAACAGCCAGATACCAAAACAACGCATGATTAACTACCTTAGCAACCTTAAATATAAAATATTAAACTCCTTCAATCTAGAAGAACTCAAGCATACCCAAAAAAATGTCAATTTTCTGATCTGCTTTCCGTTTTCTGCCCACCCAAATAATTCAAGTTTTCCATCAGCTTCACTGTCTTCTTCTCTGGAATGATAACATGCAAGACCCAAAAAACAAACAGTCAAAAGATATAAAATTAAAAATAAAAAATAAAAAAAAATAAAAAAATAAGAATGAACTCAGTAAACTCAATCAAATGTGGCATGCTGAGAACAAATATGAAATTAAGCAAATGCCTTTGATTCCAGATTACAATTCCTAACTCAATCAATGTCGGACTCCAATTTAGAAATCAAATTATCTCTCTCCCAATACCTGAACCAATTTTAATGAGCTAACACCCAAAACTGCACATTCTAAACACAACACTCGAACACTCATAACTCACAGTCAAAAATCTGAAAACACAATTACCTTCAGAAGCTGGAGACAGCAGAAAGAAAGAACGAAGCTTGATGTAAACCCAACCCTCCTCTCCTCTCTCGTACACCGAACTCTCTCCTCTTTCTCTTTCTCTTTCTCTTTCTCTCCCTCTTTCTCTATCTTTGATTGAATTATTAACTGGTGAAGGTATTGTTGATTCAATGGAAACCCCAATACACCTGTGCTACAAAAGCCATGTCAATTAGAATCCATTAAACTAAATGGAGAACTTTTTCATCAGCAAAAATAATGAGATTTCATATAGTATAGTAAGAACAAAATGGCAACTTAAAAGCCTTGCAAGTCATGAATCCCACACCCAATAGAATAAAATGAGCAGACAAAGTAAAGAAAAAGTACTCAATTAAAACCGAGACTGAAACTTTAATGTAGAATCCAATATAAATTACCAAACGAAATGAGGAAAATCAACGAATACTTACGGGTAAGAGTTGTCCCTTAAACTCAAACCATGATGGTATCGCAGGCATGAAAAATCTTGACTGCAAATGAAAATCGAGTACTTAAGAAAGGGATCATTTGGTACAATACTAAGCTTCATTCATCGATCAAAAAACCTCACCAAAACTTATAGAGAATGAAAATCTAAGTACCTGCCAGAAACTTGGATCACACTAATCACTGACACATCTCTGCATCTTTTCTCTCCTACAGTCGATCAATGACAGAACAAAACCCAGAAAAGAGCAAAGAAAGGGAAAAGAGTGGATGTCTCTGTCTTTTTGTCTCGGTTTCTGCATATCGGGATCAAACTTCATCAAGAGATCGGCGAGATCAAATTAAAGATGGTAAAGGATTGCAAACGTGGTGAACAAAAAAAAAGAAGAGCGTTGTCAACAGATTAACCACTGAAAACATGATCTATGACTCCTTTTCCTACCTGTGTGGCTTGATGGTTCCGTCATTTGCAGCGGTGATAACCAAGAAAATAACCCCCTCTCTCATTTACTACTCTCTCCGTTTCTGAATCTCTCTCTATGCCGTGTCGGGGAGAAGACGCAGAAAATACTGAGAAGCCACGCAGAACACACAGCACACGCGTCAACAGCAGCCCGAAACAGGCAGAAGACATCACAGCCCAGAATCCCAATGGCAATTTTGTAATAAATCGCATATGAAATGAACAGTGAACCGGTGGCAATTCCACAATAAACCCAACAATAGGCCGCATAATATATAGTACATATCATTAGCACTTGCATCCACGTTGCCTCTGTAGTGTTCATTAGAAAACTTGTCACATACTTAAATTCTTGCGGAGAGAATGAAACTGTAAGACATGGAAAGTTCCATGTATACACTTACTGAATTGTTTTCTAACTAACAGAAGTAAATAAACATGAATACTAAGATATGAAAAAGCAACAAACTTTATTACAAAGACATTGCATAGCAATTGGATCTGGCCTAAACCCAGACACCAGTAGCCAATCTCGATTCAAAACCCAGAAACCAGTAGCCAATCTGGCCTAAAGCCATGATATAGCTTGAGAAGCCTGACAGGCTCTGTAACAGTGAGGCCAACATGAAGATAAGGCTGAAGCATTCATCTGCCCTCTTAAGTTTAATTTAAAAAAAAAATCAGGACTTTGAAATAGTCAATTCCAGAGCTGCTCTACATCAAAGTATAAAAAAATAAAAAATCATTCCTAACCATGATACTCTCACTCAAGAGTTAGAGATAACTAAAATGACAGCATCATTAATGAACCTTACATATCCAGGTAGTTTTCTCAGACAGCTACATACAATTACTATTAGTTTCCAACATTGACACTAACATGGAGAAAATTCTATAATTCCTACTTTAACAAACCCAACTTCAATTTGCTGTCCATAATCACAATAGATGGAGCAAAACCACAAACTGAAATAACCAACCAAAACTAAAAAAGGGTCGTACCTTGCTGTAATCAGTAGAGGAATGCAGGAGACCTATTTGACGAATCTATTCCTGTACCAAACAAAAAAAAGGACATGCATCAAAAAGAAAAATTACCTATAGCCCAACTACCTAAAGACATAGGAAAGAGTCCTATCGTGATTTGCTCTATGATGGGGCAGTTGCAAGACAGGTCAAAACTGTGTTTTGCATGAGCTACGACCGTTGTAATTGTAATTACCGCAATGCTTCTAGAATAGCAGTCCATAGCTTTTCTAAACTTCTATATTTTGTTTAAATACTCAGTATCCTACAACTCTCAACAAGTTAAATACAATGGCTCAATAAAGATTGAGATTACCCGATTATGGTGAAACAACCTGATTATAGTTAAAGCAGAATACTATAAATGCCTATCAAGTAACCACTGCAATTGGCCTAACTATTCTTACCTAACCTTAACTTTAATTCAAATAAGAAACAAAGTAATTTTAAAGTACCAAAATAAAGTTTCTTCCACACCAATACTTTTCTTTTTTTTTTTCAAATTTTTATACTAAATAACTCAAAGACCCTACATATGTAGTGAGGTTTAAGAGAATACATGTCTTAAACTTTTAAACCAACCAAGTCACGGCTCACTGACAAAAACAAACACATGTCTTGCTTGAATAGGAAGTTTCTATAAAGATTAAACAAGAGAATATTACTGACAAACAAATCAGTGTCATTTGCCCTGATAATAATAATAATAATAACAATAATACAATAAATATTCATTAAGCTGTTAGAGATTCTCTAAGACACATACAAAATGGGCTATCCTAAAACAATAATCAGCAGATCAGTCTTATCGCCAAAATACAAAACTGATAAGATCATTATCCATTTAAGGAATTAACACAAGGTTAATCAGTATTCATAAAGGAAAAAAAAGTATTTCTTATTTTATTTCAGGTATCGAGCTTAGTGATGCCTAAAAAAATATAGCAAAACAGCATGTTACTGGAGGTTTCACTGGTAAGGATTTCTGTGGAAAGTTTGGGACTTTATTTTTTGAAAAGCTTTTGTAAAAGCAATCCAAATAGTAAGTGATTGCAAACATCTGTTCTTGACTACCATTTACTATTTGTACTGAACTTTTGTGCAATACTGGAACATTTGTAATGTCAACTGTAAACTCGAGGAGCTAAAAGTATCCTCGACAACCACTCTTAATCAGTTTGTACAAATTATTCGATAACCACTCAACTTAGAAATCCTTTTGTGCCATGTTCCATGTGGATCCTCCTTGATCCTTCATCAGGAGACACATAAAATTGAAGTGGAAGGTTTTTCCAACACGCTGTTATAATTTGAAGATTCTAGATAAATTTTGAAGAATCAAAGTGATTGTCATGCTGTATACAAGGCTTCAATTTTTGAAACTATTAATTGTCAATATAAGGAAAATGCCTTGTGTCATACAAGTCCGTTTTGATAGATTAAAGAAGAATTATAAGAATTACGTAAGTTTTGATATTCGAATTGTGGGTGACTTAAGTAGTTTTTGATTATCAGCATTTGCTTGTGTTTCAAGAATATGTGATTACTGTATCTAAATTCCATTTGAAGTCTTACAGAGCCCTGATACAAACTAAAATTTCATAAATTATTAAAAGATTAAGACAACTCACTATTTGCAGATAATGTCTATGATATAAAGGTTTAATTGGAATCAAAGTACCTAGGTTAACGATGGCATCAAAGGGGTGGTAACCAATCAAGCATGTAATTAAAGACATCAGTTAATCTAGTAATCAACTTTCAAATCATTACAGAAAAGAAAATGGTAGCAAAAAAGTCAATCTGTCATTAAACAATGTTTTGTCAAATAACTTCAACTAATAATCTCCAAGCACAAATAAAAGGAACATTGAGCAAACACCATTTAGTAATGACCGTGGGAACACTCTTGGACTATTAAAATTGGGGAGTGTGTACTTACATTCCTTGCAATTTCGTGTGATTCCTAATTCCGAAGGAATAGTGCCATAGAAGTTGTTGTCATGAACAGATTATGAGACATCAAAGACATCATCAGTAAGAGAACACATTATGATATGCCAATACCATTAACGCTAACAACCAGAAAAGCAAATATATTTCTTCATGATACATACAAAAACTTTAGCTTATCTAGATTCCCGAGGGCAGGAGGTATAAAGCCACTCATGACCAGAAAGACTCCAGCAAGATAAACAAACTAGGTAATTAAAATAACATTGTCATTCTCATTCATTACACTTAAATGATGCCGATAAACTATTAACTTTATAGAAGTCTACCGAAAATGAAATTTACTAACTAGAAGAAAAATAATCTTTAGCTAAAACTTCAATCATATAAAATAAATTTTAAACATCATACTCGGTTCTGCGCTTCCAAAATAAAACAAGAAAAGAAAATATGGTCATCATGATGACTTTTGGAGGAATTGGTCTCAACAGGAACGAAAACAGATTATTTAAAACAAACATATGGAACAAGAAACCTGCCTCTCAATTCCCATCTGACTTTCAATCCTATATACCTCCCACACCCCCAACTGGCACTTAATGATATGACACAACTAGAAGTTATGTTACACCTAAATCCCTAGAATAAGTGTCTGTCTGAAATGCATGGAACATGATACAAGATATAATCAGAGGTATGCTGAGAACTCACACCCGACTTCCTAGCGCCTACAGTAAAATCAGGAAATTGTTTCAGATTAAGAAAAGACTATGATCCCAATTAGCACTTTTAACCACACTCCCCATAAGCAATATTTGATCATGGTGATGATACTCCTTAAGCAGACCGCTCAATATATAAAATAAAATATGCAAAACATAAACTAAAGATGTCATATTACCAATAATGCCTATGTTCACCTTAACGTAGAGCAGTAGAATGTAAAGAAGCTACAACCCCTGTGTTTCACCAAAAACATGCCCCATGGTGGCACTTGTCAAGCATAATAAAGATACTAGAATTCATCTGGCACACCAATCTTCAGAATGCGTTCCTCTAGTTGAAGATGACTTCCAGTAGCCGGAAATGCAAGAAAAATTAAAAGAATGCCAGGAAGACAATAACTAAGTTCAGTAAGAAGAAATTGCCCAAATGAATTAACATTGATGTTCATTTAGAATCATCCATTCTAGACTTCTAGTACATCAAGTAATCTTTCAATTTATATTCCTTTGCAGTTTCAGATCACATGCAACGGCAACAACCTGAGCTTGAAAATAATGAATTTACATTTTGATGCAGTCACCAAACTACTCGCTAGAATAATTATAAGATGATCCTCCTTTGCCCCATCCACAATGCAATCATACAGATTATAAAAAAGAAAGAGGCATTCTTATCAACATAGTGATCGAGTCAAATATGTTTAATTAAAGTCCAAATTCAAACACCTTTTTAACAAATAATTAAGGTTTAGAACACCTGATTTACTAAACCAACCTCTCATCCCCAATCAAATCAAAAATGCACGAAACACTGTAGTTTACAAGGCAAAGAAGCAAAACCAGACCGCAAACTCCATTGGTTCAAATGTTTCTGACCCTTCAGTGTTTTTTTAATGGTATTTTGGGTATATAAAAAAAGAGTGTTCAAACGTTACAACAAACAGCCTAGCTATATCCAAAAGGATTCATCAATAACCAAGTTACAATAAAGTAAACCCAGCAATAACCAAGTTCACTTGGGTGACTAAACCAAGTGAATGTTGGATTGATGGATTTAGCTATATCCAAAATGATTCAACAAAGTAAACCCAAAACGATTATAGAAGTGAATGTTGGGTTGCTGGATTTAAAAGATATTAAATTTCAAATAAATTCCTTTGGATAAATTAAGTATTTTAAAACATGCCAAATACATGGCCTGAGACATAGCAGCTAACCAGGGAATACGCATATAGCAGCTTTCTCATAAAGATAGACAAATGGAGTTTTTCCAGGACAATATGTAAAGAAACAGAACTTTAATTGCCTGGAAAACAACTAAACAGGCATGACATGTTCTGCATGTCTGGTAGGCAGAACTAGAAAACTTTAGTCACCACATAAATCATAGATTCATCAATAACCAATTACGAAGCATAAAAAAAGAACAAAGCGCATTGCTAGTGCAGGAATCTACACTAGTTCTGATGCACGCAAACCAAGTAACCTACGTATGTAATATGATATTTTGTTTTAGCTTTTCGAGTGCATATCAGGATATGATGAATTTGGATTATTGTGTTAATTAAAAAAAAATAACACTTGGTGCCACAATGAAAAAACATGGCCGATGACTTTTGTAAAAACTCACAGAAACATAGACGCAATCTTGACACAGGAATTCAGTGGCATTTTTGTGGGAAATCTCAACTGCTTTAGAAACATCAATGATGTACAGGTGCCCCTGCCATAAATACATAAGGAATTAATAAAATAGCATGCTGGACTGGCCAAGAGTTCATTGCAATTCTAACCTCAAAATAAAGTAGGTTGAATTTCAATGAGGTCGGTATGCACAAGCTTGGCCTTCTGATGTAACATTCAAATAAGAATTATTATCTGTAGCCAAACAATACAAGTCATTCCAGTAGTAAATAGAACAATAAAAAAAAAAAACGAAACCCTTGTCTTACAAAGCACACAATTTTGATGTTAAAGCGCTTCTCATATGTTGCTATGGCAAAACACTACGACAAGTATAGTTCCTCAAACAACCATTAACCAAAGTATTGTAATCAAGGATGGCCTAAATGGGAACACACCTCCCTATAACTTTGTCGCAGCTTGTCTAATGTTAATTCAGCATCATTCAGAAGGGGTGCTGCCCACCCACCCTGCCTTACCTGAAAAAGAATACAAAAGCACACTTCATACCAACTAACAAAGTATCTTATACAACACTCGATTTGATCCTTGTCAGGAAGAAAAGGATGACAGAAAAATGCAACCAAGTATGCATGGTCACAGGAAATGGTTTGAAAACCAAATCAAGATCCAGCTACTACATACACATATAATAGTTGATATATCCATTTAGGAAAAAAAGACGTCATATATCATATATATATGTATCAATAAATTCCATGACCAGAACATGAAGAAGATTTATACCACATACAGTCGGGCATCTGATTCCTGCATCTTTTGTCCTTCAATTTACAAAGCATCGATCTCTAATTACATTTGTCATGATAAAACCAGTTCCACAATAAAATCACATGGTCTGGTCTACCTGCAACCAGTATCATAAACATTCTAATAGATGTTGGTCCACTAATTATAAACAATAAGAGGGCTGGGGAAAATCCAATTTGCAAATCATATAGAATAATAAGAAACAACATGTAGGAGATGATCTAAGAAGATTCATTTCATATTTCCTTGGTTAAAATATTCATTTCATGTTCATTTCAACACCGATCTTGGTTTACACATGACTAGGGCGTAGGCAGCCTAACTATCAAAGACTACCAGAAAGACCTATGGAAATGAAAACTAAACATCAAAAGGAGAGAAGAGGATGACGGCAATTGACTGATGTTGTGCATCCGCAGAATGATTTGAAGTCCTCGAGATTTCCTTCTTCAATTAAATTTCAAATCAGTAAGCTATTCATAAATATCAACCCCAAAGCCATTAAGTACTTCAATTACGAGGCTCAGGTATCCAAAAATTATCGAATCCAATTGATCTTCAGCTTCACTATCAGTAAGATTTCGCGGCTTGTGCACCTTAAAATGTCTACCAAATTTGGCAAACATAAAAGGGTCATCATTGTCATACTCTGAGTGGTCGAGCATCTTCCTTAGATGCGCATCTTCGGGGATATGTCGGACGACATCCAACCAATCATAGTCAAGCATATGATCCAACCTTATAGCCATCTCATAATAAACATCACGATACAGCTCTGGATCTTCAAGTCGCATCCTCACAAGTCTGTAATATGTGGCCTCTCTTTGCCTTTGCTTAACTGTAGCACTCATAAATGCAGGATTCTTTGCACTAAATCTGGCAATGTTTGACTGCCACTGCTGAACGTTAAGTACCTTGGTCCAGCACTGACCCCAGATTATGCTGTCCATAAACCAAACCATTTCAAAGGGAATCAGTTCACGTGGCAAAAATTCCATCACCATGTTTTGAAGCTGCTGGAAGTCAGGCACATTCGAATTATAATCAAACATTCCAAGTTTGGGAGCGCCATCTACCAAGAAGATGTTGTCGATCCTAATGTTGCCGTGGCTGAAGCCAAGATCCCACAAGTAGCTGAGTGATTCCAACGAGCCTCTGAAAATTAACGAAATCAAAGAAATGAGTTAATATTATAATCGAAATATTAATTTGCAATCACATTAACAGAGAATGGAGTAGTTTGTAACAAAAACAAAAACAATATATATCTAGAATGAATACCGGAGGAACTGAGCGAGTTCAGTATCTATGCGTGGTCGATGATCACCTTCCACTTCCAACACCCGTCCGAAAGTTCTGATCCAAGATCCCAGTGTGTGCTCACTGAACTCTGTGACTACAATAACGCAAGGGTGGGCGGCCTGTCTCCTATCTACCAAACCAAGCACTCTGATAAAATGAGGAGACCTCTGGGATGCCACCCAGTTAAACCAAGTCACAGCATCATTACACAGCGGCTGAAAGTAATGCAACAAGCACTCGATCTGAGGCCCATTCTCGTAACAGAGAATGGCCGTCTGCACATTCGGAGGATAATGAGGAACGGGCGGCTCGTAGCTCCGGTATGCAGAAACCAGTGGTTCCCATTGCGCCATTACCAGGCGTAATTCGGTCGAGAAATGAAGAAACCCTAAACCCTAATAAAGCTGCTAACTCAATCGAATCCCTTCTCTCCCCTCGTCTCTAGTCAGTCGCAAAAGAGGCCATCGAGACAGATGGCAGCTGAGCATCACAGAAGTGTGTAATCACCAGTGGTAGCCATGTAAATTAGCTCAAAAATAGGGGCATTTCTCACGGAACTTTTTAACAGTACTTACGAGACAGATGGCAGCTGAGCATCACATAACATAAGTGTGTACAGTACAAAACCTAAAGCGCCAATAGTATACAATACTAGGTTAGTGGCCACGCGTCGGCATTTTCTACAGTCTTGATCTTTTGTTAAACATATTGTAAATGTTAATATTTATTGATTAAAAAAGTGATATGTTGATACCAGTAATTTTGTAAGATAAGAATGACTGATTATCTCAATTTATGGCTATGAAAACTAAAGTGTAAGCACTTATTAACCTTACTATTGATGGAGCATACATTCATATCTTAATAAATAGCTAAAACTTTTAGAGCATCTGCACCGGCGAGCAAGATGCCGAGCAAGAGCACGAGCAGCTGGTGGGGCCGGCCAAGGTGCTCGAGCAAGGTGCTCAAACAGCACGCACCGGGGTCGAAAACGGCAAGCAAGATGCCGAGCAGTCAACGAGTCAAACTGCTCGAGCGAAGGCTCGAGCAAAGTTTGCTCCGATGCTTGCTCGAGCAGCTGGTGGGGCCGGGCTCCATTTTCTTTGGCTTTTCGGACGTTGGAGAGGCACAAAAACTCGTGGCCGGCACGTTCGAGCACTATCACGAACCGGAGGTGAAACCGAGCGCCGCACTCGACGGTAGCCGTGGCTCCCGAGATTTGCCGCACCTCCCACATCCCGAAAATGCGCCTGAGACCGGTCCCAAATGAAAGAGCACTTTGAGCCCATCATTTTGGTGGGTGGCACGTCGGCTGGAGTGGCCGGACGGCGGCGAACGGAGGCCGGGAAGTTTCGGGTGGAAAACGGCGGGAAAAATGGGGAAGACGATGAACAGTTCCGTTTTTTAAACGAGCCAATGTCAGGCTGCCACGTGGCAGTCTGACGGGTCAAAAATTAAAAAACGGGCAAATCAATCTGGGCCTTCCATTTCAATCTGAAATTTTGATCTAACGGTCAGAATTCAAAGGCAACGGCTACAATTTGATCATAACGGAAATATTCCCAAAAAATAGTAAAAAAATCCCAAAAATTTCAAAACTCTCCCAAAAATTTGCTTATAAATACTACCTCAATTTTTAATCAACTCACACCAATTTGTTCGAGAAATAAAAAATTTATTTATTAAGATGAAATAGAAATACATATTAAAATTAACACACATACTTAAATTGAACACAAGCTTAATAATTGTTTCTGCCTAAACCCGGGGGTCTAGTAGATACAGGACAATAATTAAGCTATACCGAACACTGCAAGTATAGTGGTTCACCGTGCCATCGGAGGGCACGGCTACGTCCACTTGGAATCCAGTAGGCGTGGCCAATAAGCCATCGGGTTACAAGGGTGGAATGCCTTGGATCCAAGATCCTTAATACTAAGGGGGAAGCCTCCTATTTATAGAGAGAAGGAAGGCTCCCACCTCTACCATGTTTCCAATGTGGGATGCTAACTATACTATTACACATTTCCCTACTCACGAAGCTACTTCAGGCGCCCTGGTGGCACTGCCTCCGAGTGCAGCACCGGTGATGTGGAACAATGGAGATGTAGCCGGGGTGCGGGTCGGGTCTACTCGCTAGATGCC
This sequence comes from Potentilla sterilis, assembly GCA_963682095.1. Taxonomy (NCBI): domain Eukaryota; kingdom Viridiplantae; phylum Streptophyta; class Magnoliopsida; order Rosales; family Rosaceae; genus Potentilla; species Potentilla sterilis. The sequence goes on along the minus strand of OY821756.1, from coordinate 405,037 downwards.
AGAAGTAGGACCCCCGATGCCGGTTGCACGGTCCACGAGGTCGCCGGATGTGCTTGGCGGTGCACTATATGTACTGTCAACAAGTCCCCCAAGTTCCCGAGTAAGAGTGCAATCTTACTTGGGGAGTTAATCATCATGTGTCGCCAAGCGTAGGCGGTGACCGAGTCACCCCTACTACCGACCTACTACCTCCAGTCCCCCAAGTCCCTAAGTAAGATTGGGCTCTTCTCGAGGTGTCCGAATGTCGAGTCCCCCAAGTTCGTGCTGGAGATGTGACTTGGCCGGGAGTGTTGGGGTGCCGGGAGTGATGAGGTGATGGGTGGCCAGGGAGGATCCGGGTTTGACCGGTCCTGACGCGCTGAAGCCTGATCGGGCGGTGCTGAATCCGGGGTGACCCGCCGGATAGGACCGGTACGATCGGAGAGCAAGGCGATTCCGTCCGGGCGCTCGGCCATCGGACGGATCGGAGCAAGGCGATTCCGTCCGGGCGCTCGGCCATCGGACGGATCAGAGCACTGGCGACTCCGTCCGGGCGTAAAGCCGTCGGACGGATCGGAGTGCTCGGCGATCCCGTCCGGGCGCTTCGGCACCGGACGGATCGAAGAACTGGCGACTCCGTCCGGGCGTAAAGCCGTCGGACGGATCGGTGAACTGGCGATACCGTCCGGGCGTCAAGCCACCGGACGGATCGAAGAGCTGGCGATCCGGTCCGGGCGCTGCGCCATCGGACGGATCGGAGAGCTGGCGATCCGGTCCGGGCGCTTCGGCACCGGACGGATCGGAGAACTGGCGACTCCGTCCGGGCGTAAAGCCGTCGGTCGGATCGGTGAACTGGCGATACCGTCCGGGCGTCAAGCCACCGGACGGATCGAAGAGCTGGCGATCCGGTCCGGGCGCTGCGCCATCGGACGGATCGGAGAGCTGGCGATCCGGTCCGGGCGCTTCGGCACCGGACGGATCGGAGAGCTGGCGACTCCGTCCGGGCGTAAAGCCGTCGGACGGATCGGTGAACTGGCGATACCGTCCGGGCGTCAAGCCATCGGACGGATCGAAGAGTTGGCGATCCGGTCCGGGCGCTGCGCCATCGGACGGATCGGAGAGCTGGCGATCCGGTCCGGGCGCTTCGGCACCGGACGGATCGGAGAGCTGGCGACTCCGTCCGGGCGCTAAGCCGTCGGACGGATCGGTGTGCTCGGCGATTCCGTCCGGGCGCTGAGCCGTCGGACGGATCGGAGAGCTGGCGATTCCGTCCGGGCGCTGAGCCGTCGGACGGATCGGTGTGCTCGGCTATTCCGTCCGGGCGCTGAGCCGTCGGACGGATCGGAGAGCAGGCGATTCCGTCCGGGCGCTGAGCCGTCGGACGGATCGGTGAGCTGGCGATACCGTCCGGGCGTCAAGCCACCGGACGGATCGGAGAGCTGGCGACTCCGTCCGGGCGTAAAGCCGTCGGACGGATCGGTGAACTGGCGATACCGTCCGGGCGTCAAGCCACCGGACGGATCGAAGAGCTGGCGATCCGGTCCGGGCGCTGCGCCATCGGACGGATCGGAGAGCTGGCGATCCGGTCCGGTTTGCTTCGGCACCGGACGGATCAGAGAGCTGGCGACTCCGTCCGGGCGCTGAGCCGTCGGACGGATCGGTGTGCTCGGCGATTCCGTCCGGGCGCTGAGCCGTCGGACGGATCGGAGAGCTGGCGATTCCGTCCGGGCGCTGAGCCGTCGGACGGATCGGTGAGCTGGCGATACCGTCCGGGCGTCAAGCCACCGGACGGATCGGAGAGCTGGCGACTCCGTCCGGGCGCTGAGCCGTCGGACGGATCGGTGTGCTCGGCGATTCCGTCCGGGCGCTGAGCCGTCGGACGGATCGGAGAGCTGGCGACTCCGTCCGGGCGTAAAGCCGTCGGACGGATCGGAGAGCTGGCGATCCGGTCCGGTTGCTTCGGCACCGGACGGATCGGAGAGCTGGCGACTCCGTCCGGGCGCTGAGCCGTCGGACGGATCGGTGTGCTCGGCGATTCCGTCCGGGCGCTGAGCCGTCGGACGGATCGGAGAGCTGGCGATTCCGTCCGGGCGCTGAGCCGTCGGACGGATCGGTGAGCTGGCGATACCGTCCGGGCGTCAAGCCACCGGACGGATCGGAGAGCTGGCGACTCCGTCCGGGCGTAAAGCCGTCGGACGGATCGGTGAACTGGCGATACCGTCCGGGAGTCAAGCCACCGGACGGATCGAAGAGCTGGCGATCCGGTCCGGGCGCTGCGCCATCGGACGGATCGGAGAGCTGGCGATCCGGTCCGGTTGCTTCGGCACCGGACGGATCGGAGAGCTGGCGACTCCGTCCGGGCGCTGAGCCGTCGGACGGATCGGTGTGCTCGGCGATTCCGTCCGGGCGCTGAGCCGTCGGACGGATCGGAGAGCTGGCGACTCCGTCCGGGCGTAAAGCCGTCGGACGGATCGGAGAGCTGGCGATCCGGTCCGGTTGCTTCGGCACCGGACGGATCGGAGAGCTGGCGACTCCGTCCGGGCGCTGAGCCGTCGGACGGATCGGTGTGCTCGGCGATTCCGTCCGGGCGCTGAGCCGTCGGACGGATCGGAGAGCTGGCGATTCCGTCCGGGCGCTGAGCCGTCGGACGGATCGGTGAGCTGGCGATACCGTCCGGGCGTCAAGCCACCGGACGGATCGGAGAGCTGGCGACTCCGTCCGGGCGTAAAGCCGTCGGACGGATCGGAGAGCTGGCGATCCGGTCCGGTTTGCTTCGGCACCGGACGGATCGGAGAGCTGGCGACTCCGTCCGGGCGCTGAGCCGTCGGACGGATCGGTGAACTGGCGATACCGTCCGGGCGTCAAGCCACCGGACGGATCGAAGAGCTGGCGATCCGGGCCGGGCGCTGCGCCATCGGACGGATCGGAGAGCTGGCGATCCGGTCCGGTTGCTTCGGCACCGGACGGATCGGAGAGCTGGCGACTCCGTCCGGGCGCTGAGCCGTCGGACGGATCGGTGTGCTCGGCGATTCCGTCCGGGCGCTGAGCCGTCGGACGGATCGGTGAGCTGGCGATACCGTCCGGGCGCTAAGCCGTCGGACGGATCGGTGAGCTGGTTGAATATTACCTAACCGGTGGGCGGATCTCGAGCGGGCGTTCTGCCATATCGGGACGAGTCCCCAGTGAAGTGCAGCGAAGAGCAAGGCGATTCCGTCCGGGCGTTCTACCATATCGGACGGATCTACCGTAAATCGATGCATTGGAATGCGTGCACCGTAGTGCGATGCATTGTAATGTGATGCATAATGATGGCAATACACTAGCCTGCGGGGAGGCCTGTTGGTGAGTGGAATAAGCCAACAGGTACCCCGGAGAGTGTTGCGGCTATGTTGAAGCGCCGGTTCAACACTTGCTAGTTCTTCTCAGCTTGTGTTGAATAAGCGATGAGGTAAATGTGCAGGTTTGTTAGCCTGCGGGGAGACTTGTTCTGTGTTAGAGAAACAATCTGCCCGGTGGGATGGTGTAGAGATAACGAGTCTCCCCCATTTGTTCCCAAAGGTATCGCAGTTCAGTGCGATGCAGGGTTTTTATCCTGCTGGACAGTATCGCGGTTCAATGCGACGCAGGGTTTTTATCCTGCTGGACAAGAGTACATGTGTTAGATGTAAACTCGCCCGGTTTATAAAGCCCATGCGTTTGCCATGGAGGCGGGCGGACTCGACGGGCGACATGCCTATCGAAACGAGTCCCCCTGTGAAAAAGCCATGGGTCCGGGTGATTATGTTTCCGGAAAGTACTCTCGAGCTGGTTGGATGCGATGTAACCGATGGGCGGATCTCGTACGGGCGACATGCCATATCGAAACGAGTCCCCCAAGTGAGATGTAACTGGGTGGACCTCGACCGGGCGACATGCCATATCGAGACGAGTCCCCCAGTGGAATGCCATGCTGCCGGTTGAATGTTACCTAACCGGTGAGAGCCATGGAGCCGGTGGAGCCGGAGAGATGTGGCGTTTATCGTAACGCGATGCAGACTGATGCGCGCATTGAGATGCGATGTATTGGAATGCGTGCATTGTAGTGCGATGCATACCAATGCGGTGCACTCATGCATAATGATGGCGATGCATACCGATGCGGTGCACTCTGATAAGAGTATAATGATACGCGTGCAATGATGCATACTGATATGCGCAACACTGATAAGCGCATGATGATATGCGTGCAATGATGCATACTGATATGCGATGCATTGCAATGCTGAGATGATCAATCGATGCATAATGATATGCGCAGCACTGATAAGCGCATGATGATATGCGTGCAATGATGCATACTGATATGCGATGCATTGCTATGCTGAGATGATCAATCGATGCACAATGATATGCGCAGCACTGATATCACATGTCTAATTATCAATATTTCCCAACAGATTATGCACAGGTGAAGCACGCGTTGAGTAATAATAGATAAGTTAGAATACTTAGCTTTGAAGAAAGCCGCCGGGTGTTTGGAATAGCATGCGAGAATGATTCCTGAGTTGCCCGGTGAATGCCTACGGGCGTAGAGAGCAGCTTGATTTTGCTGCTTGGAGCAGTGGGTGTCCAGAGAAGATGCTTGGGTGCCAATAGAAGACTGCTGCAGCCCAACCTGGTGGAATCCGGGCGAGATGCTGCAGATCTGATCCGGCCCGTCGCTGCTGTCCAAGCCCGGCCCATCTTGCATGGGATGACGTGAGCTTTGACCGGACCATGCAGTTTGAACTTCATTTTCCGCCATTTTCTCTTCCTTTTCTCTTCTGTTTCTCTTCTCTCTCTCTCGGGTTTCTCTCTCGTCCGGGCGGCTCGTCGGACTTCTCGGTGGAGAGAACTGCGCACCGGAGAAGAGGAAGCGGCCGCACCGGAGAAGGGGGCGACCTGCACCGTCGCCCGGAGGCGGAGATCGTGTCTTGCCCCGGGAGGAGAGTCGACGGGCCTGCTGCAGCTGAGAGGGCAGCCTGAGGCTGAATGACCGGGAGGGGAATGGCTCACCGGGAGGCGACCTCGGAACCCGGACGTGGCAGAGGAAGACGCTGCGGAGCCGAACCGTCGCCGACGTTCCCGGACGATGAGCTGCGGTGCCCAAAGAGGATTTTGGGTGTCCAGAGAAGACTGCTGCACCCAACCTAGCCTGCTGCAGCTGATCCGTACCCGGCCCAAGATGCATGGGATGATGACGTTGACCGGGTCATGCCATTCGAACTTGCCTTTCCCGCCAAATTTACTTTTCTTCTTCTGCTTGATTTTGCTCTTCTCGGCCGTCGGACCGTATCTCTCGGCCGGGGACTCTCGTCCGGGCCTTGACCGTCGGGTGATGAAGACCACCGCACTGCTCTGCCCGGGAGGAGGGAGGCTGCACCGGAGGAGGTCATTCGGCCGGGGTTTGAGGAAACCGCACCGCACCGGAGACCACCGCACCGGAAGGGAGGGAGGTAGCACCGGAGGAGGTCATTCGGCCGGGGTTTGAGGAAACCGAACCGCACCGGAGACCACCGCACCGGAAGGGAGGGAGGTAGCATCGGAGGAGGTCATTCGGCCGGGGTTTGAGGAAACCGAACCGCACCGGAGACCACCGCACCGGAAGGGAGGGAGGTAGCATCGGAGGAGGTCATTCGGCCGGGGTTTGAGGAAACCGAACCGCACCGGAGACCACCGCACCGGAAGGGAGGGCTCGGGAGAGGTGGAATGCCTTGGGGATGCTTGACTGGTGGAGACGCCCGGGGACTGAACCGGAGCTCACCGTGCCCAGAGTCTCACAGGTTGACCACCGCACCGGAAGGGCTGCACGGGCTGCACGCCGGAGGATGCTGTCCGGGAGGCTAGACGGCCGGGTGCTGCATGCCGAACCGGGAGAGGAGTTGATGGATGATGCCGGGAGATGCCCGGTGAATGTGCTGCACCGGAGGAGGAACCGGAGCCGGAGCCGGGGAGAGGACGAGCGCACCGGATAATGACGTACGGCCGGGGGTGCCCAAAGGAGATGTTTGTTGACCCGCGTTGACCGTGCTGACCCGGTCAGTCCTGGGCCGGTCCTTGCTGGGCCACTGGTCGGTGCTCCTAGCAGGCCCGCTGGCCTGGGCTGCTGGTGCTGAGCAGGGCTGGGCTGCCAGTTATCCTGTCGTCCGGGCAATAGCTTGCCGGCAGAGCAACACAGCTTTCTGTAAGTATTCCCACAGACGGCGCCAATTGTTTCTGCCTAAACCCGGGGGTCTAGTAGATACAGGACAATAATTAAGCTATACCGAACACTGCAAGTATAGTGGTTCACCGTGCCATCGGAGGGCACGGCTACGTCCACTTGGAATCCAGTAGGCGTGGCCAATAAGCCATCGGGTTACAAGGGTGGAATGCCTTGGATCCAAGATCCTTAATACTAAGGGGGAAGCCTCCTATTTATAGAGAAGGAAGGCTCCCACCTCTACCATGTTTCCAATGTGGGATGCTAACTATACTATTACACATTTCCCTACTCACGAAGCTACTTCAGGCGCCCTGGTGGCACTGCCTCCGAGTGCAGCACCGGTGATGTGGAACAATGGAGATGTAGCCGGGGTGCGGGTCTACTCGCTAGATGCCAGAAGTAGGACCCCCGATGCCGGTTGCACGGTCCACGAGGTCGCCGGATGTGCTTGGCGGTGCACTATATGTACTGTCAACAATAATTAAACTCAAACGGATTCAAAAGCACATAATAACCCAAAAGGAAAACCTACCCCAACATAACAAATATCGTGGGCCTCGGGGGCGTTGCCCCCAAACCCCCATCGGGGGTCACGTTGCGCCCCCGAACCCCCAAAACCAGGGCGCGTCGCCCCTTGACCCCGACTCGCTGACCGGGCAGCGAGATCCCCGCCTCTGTCAGCGCCACCAAAGGTTTAGAGTATTTCACCGGTTTCCACCCTCCAAAGGTGTTTCACCAAGTCTCTCTGGAGCTCTTTATGGATGTAAACGGATTCGAGATCGGCAACACGGTCGTGAAACCGTTGCATATTGGCTCCATCTCTACCGATTGGTTCAAAAGGGATTCGATTCCCTTCTACATCCACCGGCCCATCATAAACCTGGAAAGCCCTAGCTGGATTTTGCAAGTCTTCTTCTTCATCATCCTCTTCTTCCTCATCCTCCACGTACTCTTCCTCAACAATCATGTTATGCAGTATAATGCAAGCTAACATGATGGTCGTCATGTCCGATTTGTGGTGCATTGTACAACTATGACGTATAATTGCCCATCGAGATTGCAAGATGCCAAAGGCCCTTTCCACATCTTTCCGGTATGCCTCTTGTTTCTTTGCGAAGAGTTTATCTTGCAGCGTCTGAGGATTGGGAATTGTTTTGACAAATGTAGAGTACCTTGGATATATTCCGTCAGCAAGATAATAAGGGGTCGAGTACCTCTGTCCGTGGAGATCGTAAACGGCAGTTGGACCTCTACCGGCAAGGATCTCTGAGAACACGTTTGATAGGTGGAGCACGTTAATGTCATTTTTAGCTCCAGGACACCCAAAGAAACTGTGCCATATCCACGTATCATACGAGGCAACCGCCTCCAAAATAATCGTTGGGCGACCCTTTCGGCCCGAATATGCCCCTTGATAGGCGGTTGGGCAGTTCTTCCACTCCCAGTGCATGCAGTCAATGCTTCCAATCATACCTGGAAAACCTCGGCGTTCGCCCTTAGCTAGTAGTCGTCCGAGGTCTGCCGGTGTAGGACTGCGGAGGTATCTTGGACCATAGAGCTCGACCACTTGCCTGCAAAACTCCTTCATACATTCGAGGGTGGTCGATTCCCCCATCCTTGTAATTTCAGTACACTGATCCGCGGCTTATCCGTACGCCAACATTCGTAGAGCCCCGGTGATCTTTTGTTGGGGAAGTAGCCCTAGCAAACCAGTGGCGTCTTCTCTTTGGTGCCAAGATTGGTCATGGTTGCAGAGGTCCGTCATGATAATGTTGAATCGGTCTCTGCTCATCCTGTACCTCCGGCGAAAGTCTTGGGCGTCGAAGATTGGACGATCGATGAAGTAATCTTCCATGAGATTGCGGCCCCTAGACATCCTCAAACGCTCCTTATTCGGTTTTTTACCGTGACGTGAACCGCTTGCTCGTGGTGGTTCGTCGTCGTGTTGTGCTTCTGCCATCACCACCTGATTGACGAATGCTTGCTCCATATGGACATCCTCTTCTTGTTTACGTTGTCTCCGCTTGAAAAAATTGTTGAAGCTGAAAGGATTCATTGATGCGGATGAACAAGGAAATGTTGTAAGTGTTTAGATTGATGGATGAAAGATGTGAGTATAGAATGACCGATTTTAGACCTTTTATAGCCAATTGGTCGAAAATCTTATCAATTATCAGCATCAATTATTTTGCCGACAATGACACGTGGCAGTGACACGTGTCAATTATGCAACGGTCGGAAATCTTATCAATTATCAGCATCAATTATTTTGCCGACAATGACACGTGGCAGTGACACGTGTCAATTATGCAACGGTCGAAAATCTGATCGAATATCAGCATCAATTATTTTGCCGACAATGACACGTGGCAGTGACACATGTCAATTATGCAACGGTCGGAAATCTGATCGAATATCGTGGATAAAATCGAGTCGATAATGATACGTGGCACATAATTATTGGTGGTAAATCTATCCGGTAAAAAAAATTTAATCATTTCACAACAAGACAAAACTGAGTTGCTCAAGCAAATTGTTAATGGGTGTGTGAAAAAATCGATTTGGGTGGAGCAAAATTTGATTTCCATTTGCTTGAGCAAAATTTGCTCCTGAGCCCACCAGGTGCTTGAGCAAGACCATTTCATGGGTGCGGATGCTCTTAGTACAACAAGAAAGAGTTCCAAAAATACAATAGAGCATACATTCATATCTTTTTACCGGGCTAAAAATTTTAGTAGTACAACATAAAGGAGTCTCAAAAATACAATATAATTTCTGGTTTAATTCGATGCCAGCATCATGGTGAAGTATTTACTACAGGTCGCTTTTAGTGCCTATTACTGCCATTCAGTAACAATTGTGCCATTGTCATCCTCAAGGCTGATGTTATCTTTGTAGCTGTTGAGACATTGAAATTTTTATAGGGTCAGTGACGGCGGCGTTGCAGCGGCTTATATTAGCGTTACATAGTTTCATTGTTCAACAAAGACGCAATTCTGGTTCAGGCCAACTATACCCCAGTCCTATATACGAAAAAATGGACTAAAGAATGAAAAGCAAACCATCTTAACAATTCTAAGAATGGACTAAAGCATCAAGATACGAAAAAAGCACACAAAACAATGTTTAAAACAAACTGAGATTATATCTCCCTACAATCAAATGCATTAACAACTAATATATATAAGTTTTCTCTCCTTTTAATTGATTACATCTTTCAATATTATTCCCAATTAGATAAACAAATTTTGATTTTTCTACTGGTTTGATAGCTTAAATATTTCCTTTAGTAGCTGATATGTTTGCTTTGATAGCTGAGATCCATTGATTTAAGATCTGATCCAAGACAGATCATGAAACTGATAGTTGATTGCTTTTATTTGAAGTATCAAGCTAGTAAGTATTATCTCTAAGTTGAGTATTATCTTTGGTCACCTTTGAGTTGAAAATTACCTTTGGTTTACTCCAATCAACTGAAAATTAAGGTAGAAAATGATTAATGTACGGCCTGAGAAAAAATTGCTTTATGATTAATGTTGGTTGTGTACTGAAGCTTGCATCCATAACGCAAAGTTAACAGTATAATATGATCACTCCCTTAAATGATTCAAGATGAGCATCAAAGCAAGGAATTTAGTATAGTAAAACCAAGTTCTAATCATAACCAAAAACTTATTTCTAGAAAGTCAAAAATAAATATTTAAAGATACACGTATGAACAACACCGAGTGGAGAGATAAACTCACATGAAGCCATTTGAGTAATAAGGTACTATATACAACCTTCAAGATACAAAGCAAAGACATTAAGACATGGATTAACAAATCAGACAGTGAAAACTTAAGCCTAAAATTTGTAGTGTATTGAGATAAACCTGGTGGTGGCATCAAAGATGTGAGGGATGTCGGAAGTGGCATTCAACAGCGGGGGAAGAATCTCCTTACTGCAAAACCCAAACCCTAGGGACAAAGTAAGCAACATACTATTAGTAGCTAAACATAAAACTTTAAACGATCTATTAGACGTCATTAAAAGCATTTATACCGAAAAAACTAAGGAGCTTATCAGTGAAAATTGAGACGCAAAAACATTCTGACTGAATTTACATACTCATTACCTCTTTGCTTTCTTCTCTGAATCTCGAAACAATAGCTCTTTCAATGTTCCATTGGCTGCTCTCTTTGTTTCCTTTCAAAAAAAAAGAGAGAGAGAGAATTCTAAAAAGAAGATCCTTGCACTACCAGAAAAGGCGTCATAGCCGACGACGCCATCTCGTCGGCCGTTTCCATTAATTCGTCGGCTATAGTCATAGCCGACGAAGTATCGTCGGCTATTATCTCGTCGGGATTGCTCCGTCGGCTATAGTATAGCCGACGACACACGGGGTAAGTCGTCGGCTTATGAAACACCAGGTATAGCCGACGAAAAAAGCGTCGTCGGCTATACTTCGAACATTGCCGACGAGAAGATCGTCGGCTTTAACAATTACGTAACTGCCCCTAACCCGAAGTATAGCCGACGACACTATCGTCGGCTATACGTCCGTTTTAGCCGACGATACTATCGTCGGCCATAACAATCGCCGGTACCAGGAACGGCTTTTTTTTGCCTGAAGCCGGGAGGGTATAGCCGACGACATATGGTAAACATCGTCGGCTATAGCCCTTATAGCCGACGAAATTTGGTAAAAATCGTCGGCTATAACCCCTAAATATTTAAAAAAATTAAAACATTTTACTCGGGCCCAATTTCTCTTCGTCTTCGGGGGCTGCAGAAAATGCACAAACAAACATCCAAATATCCAACAAATATCCACATCAATCCATCCCTAATATCCTACATACTGTACAAATTAACCCACTATATATATCTACTCATCATCACCCCCTAAACGCGTAGCGTCGTCGACCGGATCGTTCGAGTTCCGGTGGCTATGGCTGTCCTGATCGGCTGGCGTACTCCGATGCGGGGGGGGAGTGGGGACGACGAACTGGGGCATCTGTGGCGGAGGCGGGGGCTGGAGTCCAGCCTGCTGGGCCTCCCAAGACTGCTGCATCCATCGGTACATCTCCGCCACAGATGCGTCTCTGGCCTGCTGCGCCGAAGCCTCCGCAGCCCTCGCCAACTCCGCCTGCTGGAGCGCCTCCACCGCCCTCGCCAACTCCGCCTGAGTCCTCTGCAGCTGCGTCTGCAAGTCTCCTCTCGTCGAAGCCGCACGCTGCGTGCTGGGATTGGCCGGCGTGAACTTGAGAACCCCATCTCCCGCCGCGCCTAGGCCTCTCTGGTAGAAGTAGTTGTTCCCCGTCCCTACCGCCGCGTGCATGATCTGAGAGGCCAAGCGCGGCTCAAGGGTGTCGATCGTGGAGGCAAACTCCGCGATCGCCTCGTCGGACGCCCCGTCTCCCAGAGTGTCTCGCGCGATCCCGAAGGTGATCGCGTCGGTCTCCGCATCTATTTCCGCCTAATTGACAAGAAAATATAATAAACGAATTAAAAATTATATATATAAATTAATTTCATGAAACACTTTTATTTAAGATGGACGAATACTTACCACTTGGTCGGGACGCCCCGGATATATCTGCGCATGAATCCACGACAACGGCCTCAGCGGTCGGTCCCTCCTCGCCATCTCTGCCCACTGCCTCCAGGAGCGGGCGCCGCCGTGGTGGGGGTGCTCGTTCCTCCTGCGGTTGTCGCTGTTCGTCCGCGAGATTTTCTGTATTATAACAACAAACATATAAACGCAAATATAAATTAGTAACTAAATTAAAATATTAGGAACTAACCAAAATAAAATTAATAACTAATTTAGTTACTAACTAATTTAATTTAATTAGTAACTACTTAACTAACTAATTTAATTAGTAACTACTTAACTAACTAATTTAATTTAGTAACTAACTAACTTACTAACTACCTAATTTTATTTAATTTAATTTGATTTAATTTAGTAACGAACTAACTAACTATGTAACTAACCAACTGACTTAATTTAATAACTAATAACTAACTAACTAACTAATTAATTGAATTAAGTAACTACATAATTTAATTATTAAATAACATTAAAAAGTTATATACTACCAGGCTAAATTTTCTTACCGAGACCCTGTCGCTCCCGAAGTAGGCTACCAGCCATAGCCACTCGTACTCCCTGTACCGGAACTCGTGGGGGGTTGCAGCTCGCCCCAAGCGCTGCTCCACATGGTACGTCCTGTAGTGCGTGGACAGCTCGTTCTTCCACTCGGAGTACCTATATTAACAGAACACAACTGTTAGATATATATATTCGTACACTGCCAATAAATATATTTATACAAAAAAAAGCAAAACACATAACCTGTTCTTCAGCTGCTCGTCTCTCCACCAGTCCAAGGTAGGATGGACTCTAAACCATTGCTGCAACATTATAAATTAATTAGAAAATATTTTTATATAGTTATAAGGACTGAATTCATAATTGTTTATTTTCTATAATAAAAATCATATTTAACTCACCGACAGTGCATTGTACACTCGCGCCTTGATCTCATCGGGCACAGAGCCCCAGTCGGGCCACAACAGTGGGACCCTGTCCCGCACGAGCATGCCCGTCGCGTTGATGTACTTGGTGGTGGTGTCTCTCCGCTCAATCGGGCGTCCATCCTCACCGGGACCGGGCAGGATCTCTCTGATCCCACCGGCCAGCTCCCTCTCCAGGGTGGACATGTTCGCTGGCCCTCTGGTCCGTCTCGTCCCCGCGGGTTTATTGACGAGGACGCCTGTTAAAATGAACACATAGTTAAATAATTATTTAAACTAACTAATTAAATAATTAATTAAACAATGTAAATAATTAATTAAACTAACCAATTACCTGCGTCGTTGTACTGCTTGTCCCTCTCACGAACGGCCCACAGGCCGCGGCAGTCCTCTGAGTCGAAAGGACTGTAGAAGTAGGCCTCCTCCCAGGGAATCTCGTGAGGCCGGTCGTGCCTCCAAATCTGCCTCCCCCTGGCGTCGTACTCAGGGATGGCAGGGAGGAACTGGACCATGTACATCCCCGATGGCGGAGACATACGGGGCGTGGACCCTGAGGGGCCTGCTCCCCCTGACGGTGGGCCCCGTAGCTGTGGACGCTGTCGCTGTGGGGGGACAGGGAGCATCTCTGGAGGGTCCAGATCGGCGCGCGGTGGGGTCGGCTGCCGATCCTGGAACAGTGCTGAAGTGCACTGGGGTCTGGTGGCTCTGCGTCCTCCTCCGACACTCGAGTCAGGGCCCGCTCCCGTCGACTCATACGAGGAGCCCCCACGTGGATCGCTCGGCGTCAATCCCATCAACGTCTCCTCTCGTCGACTCAAAGGCCGGCCTAGGCCCCGACGACCGCTGGATCCGCTCCCCCCACGGCTGGATCCTGCCTGAGCGTCGGGGTCGCTCTCGGTCCGTCTGCCAAGCCATCGGTCTACAAAGCGACGGTTTCCTGCACAATTAGTATATAAATTCCATAAATTGCACAAAAATTCCACAAAAAAATTAAAAACTTCATTCAATGTATATATACCTAAATATATTTATACCTAATTATATATATATATATATATTCCGAAATATAACACAAAATTCCTTAAATTTCACAAAAAAATAAAAAACTTTTTTAAATATATATATATATATATACCTAATTATATATATACATAACTATATTTATACCTAAAGGTATATATATATACCTAAAAATTCTTGTTAATTCCTCAAAATTAAACAAAATTCCACACAATTCCATAAATTTCACACAACAATAAAAAACTTCATTAAATGTATATATACCTAATTATATATATACCTAAATATATTTATACCTAATTATATATATATATATATATATATATATATATATTCCGAAATATATATATATATATATCCTCCTAAAAATTCCACAAAATTAACAAAAATTTCACAACATTAAAAAAATTTCCACAAACTTCCATATACCTAATTATATATATATATATATATATATATATATATATATATTCCGGAAAATATATATATATATATATATATATATATATATATATATATCCTTCACAAAATTCCACATAATTCCAAAAAATTAACAACAATTCCACAACATTCCATAAATTGCACAACAACCCTAAATTCCACATAATTTCACAAAAACCATAAAATTTCACAAAAATACCTAAATTCCACAAAATCACAAAATTCCACAAAATTAACAAAAACCCTAAATGAGGGAGAGGGGGACTACCTGACATGGTGGTGCGGCTAGGGGACGAGGACGGCGGTGCGGTGCGGCGGCGACGGCGGCTAGGGAAGGACGGCGCCGATCGGTTCGAGTTCGGGTCGGGGAGGGCTCGGGAAGGCCGGGGACGGGGTGGGGAGGGGTGGGGGAGGGCCGGGGAGGCTTGGTCGGCGTCGGGGAGGCTCGGACGGCGTCGGGGAGGCTCGGGGAGGGGTGGGCGGCGATTTAGGGGTTTAGGTTTTCTGCAGAAATGGGGGAGAGGCGCCTCTGTTTCAGTTTAAATCGAGGGACTATAGCCGACGATTTCATTTTAATTCGTCGGCTATGACTATAGCCGACGATTTCGTCGGCTATAGTCTCTAACTAAATCCGGGCCGGGCCTAAGTTGGGCTTTGCGGGCCGGTTATAGCCGACGAAGTGTGCATATCGTCGCCTATAGTATGCACATCGTCGCGTATAGTATGAATCTCGTCGGCTATAGTCAAGGACCTCAGCAGCCGTCAGATCTCCCCCATCCAACGGCGGACAATGAAACGGTGCGGATCGCAACACTTTAGCCGACGAAGTTCTGTATGTCGTCGGCTATTCTTTGGTCAAACTTTTGGTCAAACCTCTAAACGCTTTAAAACGGCAATTGGTCCGTCTAAATGACGTTTTTTGACCTGACCTTCAACAGAGAATAGTTTCAAATCGATGCGACGCAACTAACCGTATAAAAATTTTCCTCCAAATATTTACCGACCGGCAGGCTACCCATAGGAAAACGGAAGTAAAAAACACCTAACCGCAACATTCGGCACACAGATTTTGTCCGAATCTTCCCATTTTTCAACCGTAGTCGTATTTCAATATTTCGGTCGTATCTTATTTCACGACACTTTTGCATTTGAACGGTCTACGTATGGTAACTATTTGAAACTATACATTCACTTAAACACTTAGTAAATAAGTTAAGGAACATTAGTGCATATGTTCCGATTTCGAATCTAAAAGTTTTGAAAATCTATTCCAACCGTCAGATATCACCGTTAAGATTAAATACATGTATGAAAAAAAATACAACTAGATCTGACAACGTTAAAGGCTCGATCGGATCGGTCAAACTGCTTGGTCAAACCTCTAAACGCTTTAAAACGGCAATTGGCCCGTCTAGATGACGTTGTTTGGCCTGACCTTCAACAGAGAATAGTTTCAAATCGATGCGACGCAACTAACCGTATAAAAATTTTCCTCCAAATATTTACCGACCGTCAGGCTACCCATAGGAAAACGGAAGTAAAAAACACCTAACCGCAACATTCGGCACACAGATTTTGTCCGAATCTTCCCATTTTTCAACCGTAGTCGTATTTCAATATTTCGGTCGTATCTTATTTCACGACACTTTTGCATTTGAACGGTCTACGTATGGTTTCGGTCAATATACTTTAGCCGACGACTTGCAAGTCGTCGGCTACAGTATGGGCATTATAGCCGACGAATTGCAAGTCGTCGGCTAAAGTATGGGCATTATAGCCGACGAATTATGGTCCATTTCGTCGGCTATAACGCTGATCTTTCTGAAAATTTGCCATTTAGGGCCTGAAAATTGCCTATTTCACCTGATAAATTCCTGAATATCGCACAAACAAATCAATACAATTTCCCATAAATTCGAAAAACGGTAATTAAGGACAAAAATTATTTTCATACATGCATGCACCATCGTACACAAATACATACATAAATAGTATACTAAGGATGATAATCAGAATCATCCTCATCACTTGAGTCAGACGTAGTATAGTAGTTAATATCTGGCAACCGGTGCTCGTACTCGTCGTCTGAGTCATCGTCGGGCTGATATAGACGATTCGGATTAACATCATACATGGGCACCTGACCCCTAGGAAGTCGGACCACTCTGCCCGGCGTCACATTATTATCGCGGATGGTGGAGGATTCCGGAATGTCGCCGGCGTCCGGCTCTTGGTATGCGGTCGCTTCTTGACACTCTGTGCTCACACCAAGTGTGGTAGCACTGTATATGTCTCGCTGAGACACATGGTTAACTACCTTCCACGTGCCTTTGTTCAAAGGATCGTCAAGATAAAAGACTTTTTTGGCCGCTGTGGCGAAAACAAAGGGGTCGTCTTCATACACACTAGTGGCGGTATTCACCGAAAGTATGCCGTACTGATCGATCCGTGTGCGGTGCGGCCTAGTATCAAACCATCGACACTTGAACAAGTGGACTTTCATGCGGTTCCCATAAATGAGTTCAACAACTGACTGTAGGACACCGTAAAAATCCACGCCCCCCTCTGCACCATCGACCATCACCCCACAATTCTGTGTTTTGCGTTCCCCGTCTCTAGCTTCACATATATACTTAACGCCGTTGACATCACACATTGGGCGGACTGTGGAAGATATCGGCTTCATCGACAACAGCCTCAATTCCTCTGAGTAATTTGTATGACCACCCCTCGCAGCCACTTGCATCAGCTGAAAAATATAACTCAAATCACTCGGTGTGTTTATGATTAAAGAATAGGGAACTGTAAAAGAAAGCCATCTAATATATATATTTATACACTTACCCATTGTGGAAAATAGTCTGCAAACGTCGTGTTGTGGTACTCGACATCACCGCGAACTTCCTTGCTGTGAAGATGGTGACGTTTCCAATATTGTACCTCCGGACAGTTTATTAGAACCCACCAGTGGGCAATCCCTACCTCATGGTCAGGCAACTTGTCCACACCCTTTTTCTTGAAGCTTCCGTATGGTACAACAGAGTTGGCGACGATAGATAGGTTGAACTCGGGGTCATCTCGACTTGGATGTTGTGGGGGGTCCTCCATCGCTCCCAAGTACAACTTGGCGTACGTTACACACTCATGCGCAATGTAAGCTTCAGCAATACACCCCTCAGGCGCAGATTTATTGTGCACATATTTCTTGTAGTCTCCAAGTTGTCTGCAAGGTTAACAAGTGCGTGTTAAGAGCATGCAACTTTTATTTAAAAACATGTATAAATCAAATTTATGAATAACATGTACCTTTCGATGGGATACATCCAAGTGTAGTGTACGGGACCGGTAAGCAACAATTGTTGGGGAAGATGGATCATCAGGTGAGGCATGATGTCAAAGAAGTTTGGGGGAAATATCCTCTCGAACTTGCACAAGATAAAAACGATTTCCTCATGCATTCTCATGAGGTCTGATTTTCTAACTTCTCTAGCGCATAACTTCTGGAAGAATCTTGACAACGCCACCAACGGCTCAACCACTTCATCCTCCAAGTACGCTCGAATGAAAATAGGGAAGAGGCGTTGAAGCAGTACATGGCAGTCGTGACTCTTCAATCCGTACATCTTGTTGTCTCGGTAGTTAACACACTTGCTTATGTTACCCGCATAGCCATAAGGATACCTGCATAGCCATTAACAACAATTAGATTTCATGCATATATAGTCGTCCAACAACAGATGGATTCTTTAGGGAATACATGCCTAATTAATAAAAAGTTACCTGACATTACTCAGCCATCCAAAGATTTCATGTTTCTGGTCCCTGGTGACGGTGTAAGGAGCTTGGGGCATTTTGCTCCTGCCCTCTCTCAACCACAAATGGTCCCGCAGTCCCATATTTCTCAGATCAACGCGTGCCTTGGGGGTGTCTTTTGTTTTCTTCTCCCAATTCAAAACTGTGCCAACCACGGCTTCACCCACGTTCTTCTCTATATGCATGACATCCAGGTAGTATCTGGTAGCCAACCTGGCCCAATAAGGAAGTTCCCATAAGATGCTCTTGTGTGACCAGAACCTATACCGATCCGGCCTCTCTGGAATCGTGCGCAACACATCGGGATGATTGCTAAGCGGACCAAAGTCATACTCATTCAACACTGCCAATATTTCCTCCCCTGTCCATTGCTCCGGTGCCCAGCCCCTTTCTTCAGTCCCATCAAAAGCCTGTGCATCGTCCCTAAATGGATGGTCATGCGGAAGCCAACGACGGTGACGCATCTGGACAATCTTGCTGCAATGAGGACTGGAGCAATCAACAGTCATGCACTCTGAACAAGCCCTGTAACCCCTGGTGACGCTGCCCGACAACATACCCCTCCCAGGAAAGTCACTGATCGTGCCAACAAGCATGGCATGCATCCGGAACATCTCATTTTTGAACCGGTCGTAGACCAGGTGGCCGTTCAGACTCAAGTACCGAAGCTCCTCAATTACGGGTCTCAAATACACATCGAGACACTTTCCCGGATAACCTGGGCCTGGAATCAACAATGTGAGCATGTTATATTCCTTCTTCATGCACATCCACGGTGGAAAGTTGTACGGAATCAAAATAACTGGCCACACACTGTACTGAAGCTCTTTCTTGCCAAAAGGGTTGAAACCGTCGGATGATAGCCCTAGCCAAACATTTCGAACCTCTGATGCAAATTCGGGAAACTCCAACACGTTCTTCTTCCAAGCCTCTCCGTCGGCGGGATGTCTAAGGGTGTCATCGTCAGGCACATTCCTCTCAGCCCACCATCTCATAGCTTCGGCCGTGAAAGCACACATGAACAACCGCTCAAGCCTATCAATCAGCGGGAAGTACCGAAGTATCTTCACAGCTTTCTTGTTCCCTTTAGGAGTGAACTTATACCGCTCTGTATTGCATAATGGGCAGTATTCAAGATCTGCAAGTCCTTCCCCGTAAAACAGAACGCAATCGTATCTGCATGCATGAATCTTGATGTAGGAAAGGCCGAGATCTTTAAGGATATGTCGCACCTTATGATGACTGGTAGGAAGCCGATGTCCGGGGGGCATCGCCCCACCCCATAGCCGAAGCCAATCATCAACCGATTTGACAGTGCCTTTGTTCTCCGTTTTGATCTTCATCACTCCCATGACAGATTCAAGGACAGTCTTACTGCATCCGGGGTACAACGGAGTCTGTTGCAATGCGATCAGGTTGTTGTACTTTTCCATACCACTTGTGTTGACCGGAGATCGGGGTAATGGCTCGAGTGGCTCAATATCAGGGAAACACTCCATCTCCGGAGGTGGGAGTTGCACATCTGGTGCTTCCTCAAAGACACCGCTCTCACGAGGAAACATATCGTTGATCCAGTTCGTTGTCGGATCATTGGAGGAACTCCCTCTCTCGGCAAATTGTCCATGATCATGACGACCCGCAAACTCTGGTTCACCGTGATAAATCCAATTAGTGTATAGGACCCAAAATCCATATCTAGCCAGGTGTTGCTCCACTGTCTCTATGGAAAACCGGTGACGTGGGGTGGCACACTTGCACTTTTTACACGGACAATAATGAAGTGTAGTGTCTCCACAGTTAGCCATCACAAAATCCAGGAAACTCCTAACTCCATCATGATACGCCTGATCCCATCTTCCAAGGGTAATCCAACTCTTGTCCATCCTGTAAATTCAAGAAATAAATATAGCTATATATAGATATGTATATATGCACGTACTACGTACGTACTAATTAATTAAAAAATTCATCATTACACACACACACATATATATATATATATATATACACATGCATCCCTAAATTAATTAAAACATCGTCAATCTCCCTAATTAATTAAACACAATGTATTTTTTATATATACCAACAATATATTTTTAATTACAATTAAATTAATTAATATATATACATTTTTTCATCAAATTCATCTAAAATCACCTATAAATCAACATTAATCAATCACTAATCTTCAACAAAACTTCAATTCTATCTAACCAATACAACATATATATCAACCCATTAATAATCTCATCTCAACACATATATATATATATATATATATCAAATTAATCACACATTTATTCTAATTAAACTCTAAATTAATACACCTCTGCATATAACCAACTAAATCAACACACACAGCAATATACGAACCTTTCAAGCTTATGGCCGAGGTTTTGGACGATTTCAGAGCGTTTTGGACGATTTCATCGACGAATGAGCTCCCTGATGCAGAAGGTCGATCTGATATAAGAGTTATAGCCGACGAATACCCCCCTCGTCGGCTATAACAAAAACTTTTCGTCGGCTATAACTCTTATAGCCGACGAATACCATCCTCGTCGGCTATAACTAAAAACGTTTCGTCGGCTATAGTTATAGCCGACGAGTTGTCGGCAGTCGTCGGCTATAATATTATAGCCGACGATGTGGCCGACGAAATAGTAGTTCGTCGGCTATAACGGGTTATAGCCGACGAGGTACTATTTCGTCGGCCGTTTTTTCCCATATCGTCGGCTATAACCCCTTTTCTGGTAGTGTTGCAACTATTGAAACTGCCATCATTCAATAAATATAGAGAAAATTGCTCAAATAGTATCTCAAGTTTGCTTGACTATTAACATGAGATACGAATGTTAATAGTCAAGCAAACTCATGTTTCTAAAATATCATAACCGTATCTGAAGTTTCATCCGTGTATTTTTTCCATATGCAAACGAATGTTAATAGTCAAGCAAACTCATAGCATCTCATGTACTTTTTCATTCTTGTGTGCTCGTAAACACCTGTTAACAACTTTTGGACCTTTATGACATTATAAATTCATGTACCTGACGCTTTTTACAAAAGATTCAGTTCAAAAAACTCACGTGTATTGTGTGTTGTAAAGCATATGAGATTCTTATTTTTGAAGTGTTGGGTGAATAACAAAAGTTATAATGTGTTTCGCTTCACTTATATTAGTCTTAAGAAGTTTGTGTGTCAATAAAAACTCACATATTGACTTACGCCGAAAATTACATCAAATTGAGCCAAACCCTTGCTATAACACACGATTTTTGGGGAAATATCACTTTTTCTAAGCCATGTGTTTTTTCATTCGTGTGTGCTTGTAAACACCTGTTAACAACTTTTAAACCTTTATGGCATCATAAATTCGTATACTTGACGCTTTTTACAAACGATTATGTTCAAAAGACGCAAGTGTATTGTGTGTCGTAAAGCAGATGAGATTGTTATTTTTGAAGTGTTGGGTGAATCGCAAAGTTTATAATGAGTTTCGCTTCACTTATACCAGTCTTGAGAACTTCGTGTGTCATTAAAAATTCATATATTTACTTACGCTGAAAAATCCCTCAAATTGAGTCAAAACCTCTTGTTATAGCACACGATTTTTAGAAAAATATCACTTTTTTTAAGCCATGTGTTTTTTCATTCGTGTGTGCTCGTAAACACATGTTAACAACTTTTGAACCTTTGTGGCATCATAAATTCGTGTACTTGACGCTTTTTACAAACGATTCTGTTCAAATGACTCACGTGTATTGTGTGTCGTAAAGCATATGAGATTCTTATTTTTGAAGTGTTGGGTGAATAATAAAAGTTATAATGAGTTTCGCTTCACTTATATCAGTCTTAAGAACTTTGTGTCAATAAAAACTCACATATTGACTTACGTGGAAACGAGATAATGGTATTTTTGGGCTCAGCCTTATATGACAAAGAAAAGAAAGCCCAAGATGATGCTTCATATAAGTCATATTGAAAAGCCTACAGCTTTACCAGAGAAGAGGTTCGTGTGTTGCATCAGAAACGCTGTTTGACGAAACTTCTGCTCAGGAAATCAAGGTTAGTTCTCTTTAGATGTTTTGTGTTTTCTCATCCATGCATCATGTGTTAACGCGCCGACCCCGAAACGAGATAACCTAATTTCCGTTTCTCTTTTTGACCGATCCGGAGATCGGTGCTGCAAAAGAGGGAATCGATCCCGATCTGCTTTCAATCTTCCGGTATGCTTTTGGTTTTATGGGTTTTGTTTCTTTTTCTTTTTTGCCTTTTAAAGAATTGGTTTTAGGGGTTCTGAGAAAGAGTAGCACAGGTTTGTTTTGTTTTGGTTTACGCAGCTGATGACGAAACGAGAGTATCTATGTGTGGTGACAAATGGTGGAGTGTACCGGCTGCCGTTGGATATTGGTAAACTCAGGAACAGAGAAAAGATTCCTCCAAAGCTGAATGAACCTCCCCATGTTGAGTTTGAAAAACTTGCGGTGGACAATTCGCCTAATGGTATGATTCCCTATTGTATGCAACCCATATTGGTTGATGAAGGTGATCGTTTAATTTTGGCTGGGGGTTGGGTGCCCCGTGAGGGGCCTATTAAAGGTTTTCCCAACATTGATGTTGCTTATGAGATTGCCAATGATCGTGTTAAACCCATCATCCCCTCTCCTCTTTGCTCCAATCCTGACTTGTGTTCTTGGTTGGCCAAAGTTGGTCGGACCACGCCTGGTGTTTGCATATACCAATTTGGGTCTTCAGTTTATGTTTTGGACGCAACAGACCCAAAAAAGCTCTCCTTTCGTGTGTTTGAACTCAACAGCTCTCGTCAAAGAGTCTTGCCTAATCCGCCCGATGATATTAGAGTGCTGAACCAAACTAGTTGGGGACACAAATTCCATATCAATGCTCGCCCCAATTCCTCATCATTGATTAATAGGAATAGGATCCCTCCATCATCATTGCATAGACAAACTGCACCCTTGCTTGAGTTGAGGCAACCTGTAGCCTACACTTTTGACCTGTTAGATGAAAGATGGGATAGATGCCATTATGAGTTCAGAGCTGCAGTTAAATATCACGGTTTTTTGATTGGGATTATACCTTCTGGGAAACTTGTTTGTTGTCCCATGGATTCCTATGGAAATCCTGATCAGCTCACGCCTAGGAGGGTTCTGCATGATATGTTTGATATCTGCATGCTCAGGTACATCTATTTTTTTGAGGCCGGTAGCATTTTTATGGGATTGTATAAAGATGGTGAGGACGACTACATTTGGTTGGTATACACTCTAATAGGGCCGGATGCGGATCTTCACGTTCATATGCCTTTTGTGTTATTTCGAGTTTTCTTTCAGAATGATGTTCTCTGCACAGTTGTTGAAGCTTCGGATCATTATAATTTCTTTGCTGACTTTTTGTTATGTACGGCTTTTGTATGTGCTGACCCTGCTGAATGATGACGTTGAGGTATGATTAAAATCAATTGTTTTTATACCTAGTCTTACACTTTTCATTTGGTGTTTTCCGTTCATTCATTTTCTTTTCATTTCAATTGAGAACAGATAGTTGCATTCTAAGGACAGCGTGCAATGATGAGGTTGTTATGCTAGGAGTGGGTAGACCGACTGCCACTTCTCTTCAAAGACACCACCACCACCTGTCCCTCCTCCTGAGTACTGTGTTTGTCAATAACAATTAGCCCAGCTAATAATCCATTTGGCGTAGACCTTATTTTTCGTTTCTCTTTAGTTTGCTGTATGGATTATGTCTCTTGAAAATGGTTATCGCTCTGTGCCTTTTGTTTTTCCATTTAATTTTTGAATTTACTGTCTTGGAATGGTCGAATAGAGCCTGTGTAGAAGACTGTTATTATGGCGGGGTTGCAGAACTGTATACTTGTTTATAGTAGAGAGCACATTTCAAAGATTGCACTTTAATTCACTGGTGCATTTAGTGCAGAGTAGAGATGAGCCTGGCTAGCATGGCTAAGCAAACAATTTTGTGAAGATAAATGGATCTTGGTTAGGCATATTTGTTCCCTGTTGTAAACAAATATGGAGTATTAGTTCAGACATAACACAACGTTCTAAGTATGGCACACCATTACAAATATAAATATGCCACTGCAATCAATCACACACTACTATTAGAATGTATACTGAACCTTGTCAAACCGAGAATATAGACGTCATACTTTATCTTAAAACTCATTCTTGATCATCCTATTGATTACATGTGGAGTCTAAATCATCAGGATGAAGTATAAGAAACTCAGAACCCAATGTACCTGATATAGACAAAGCTTGGTTTTTGTACTTTCTTTGTGGACAAGCTAAATCTACTCAATCCATGGTCAGATTGCATAATAGGGTAACTGCTAGAACAACCAATTTAGAAGAGAATAGCAACCAAACACAAACAAGGAAAGAAACTGCAAACTATCAACATCAGGATATTGTGTACAGGTGCAAGATATTGCCGAGAAGGAATTCCACAGAGGATAAGAAATGTGGAACATACATTTCTGCCCCTTTATGAAGGAGAGCAAAGTGTGGTATTGCTGCATATATATGAGCTTTTACAAGTGCCCGAAAGTATAAATGGAAATGGCAGACTAGTCTAAAGGTTGGAAACATTTGTATCTTCGCACAAATGCCTGGTGAAGCTTGCCAAATCAAAATGCTAAACTCCTCATATATCCAGACTTGACCATTAAGTGCGACAGCAGACATAGCACTCATTGCTAACTAAACTAGTCACCGTGATATTCACTGCACGCTCAAGATAATAAGAAAAATGACCCTGAGCATTAAAATTGAGCATATGCCCCTGCAAAATACATAAAAGTAGGAGAGCTGTGATTGAGAGGACCCTTCATGTTACTTTCTTGTGGTAACAATTGAGATTCTAAACTATCCACTTCAAAAGAGACTTCTGTATTAGCACCATCATCTTTTGTATCAGTATCCTTTGATGGATTATCATTAGGCTCTGGGGCACTAGTATCGATCATGTGGCTAGAGGGTTGGTACTCATGTTTCAATTAACCAAACCTCCAGTTAAGTGGTCTGAAAAAGAATTTGGAGTGCTACTAACCCCAGCTGACAAGGTGATTTGTGCTTGTAAGGATTCTGCAAGTATGCTACCAACATGCAGTTATCATTGTGAGAGGTGAACTGAGATTGTCTACTAGTCCAAAAGTGTGACAAAATGGTTGAAATCAGAGCTTCTCCAGTGGTAGTGATTATATTCTGTACGTAGAAGCTTTTATAAATGCATATGATGCCAAGTAATAAAACTAGTTTTTGTCTCTCGATGAATTCTTTTCATACTCTGAACCATTTCAAGTAAAAAGAAGTTAGTATTTGTCTCTCCCGGAAAAAGAATAAAAATACCAGCTAACTGTAAATGATCATTCAGGGTGTTTTTTCAATCGTGTGTGCTCGTAAACACACCTGTTAACAACTTTAAAACCTTTATGGCATCATAAATTCGTGTCCATGATGCTTTTTACAGATAATTCAGTACAAATGACTTTTTATAGATGATTCAGTACAAATGACTCACATGTATTGTGTGTCGTAAAACAAATGAAATTGTTATTTTTGAAGTATTGGGTGAATACACCGTTGGATACTTTGATCAACATGACCTGTCCTTGACAAACAAGAATTACATTTCTCACAAACAACAATATCACGATCATAATATTATATCCATGAAGCAGAACAATCTTTCTTGAAATATCTTATATGGAGTTATGAAGGAAACAGAAACCCATAAATTACAACAACAAACTTTGACACAAAATATTGTATTTGATCACACCAAAATGACACTCAATAAGCTGCATGCATATTGCCTCTGTTTTCCTCCGAATAACATATCAAGTACAGCCGACAACCCCATCATCCAAAATATCTCAGCAACATGAATCAACTTCGTTTTTACACGAATAGCTGCTCAAATATGTGCATATAGCTGGCTATGGGGATTATCATTGTGTGTGTACATCCATACATAAGTGAGCAGCCAAACATGTACCAAAAGGATCACTTGTTTTGCCCTGCATCTCCATCCGAGCCATCATTACCTGCCCATAAACAATCTGTTGGATGTGACAGAAGACCCCCCACCCCAACACTCTGGTTTATGTGTGCTGAGTACCAGGATAAACGAACCTGATAACCATTACGCTGTTCATAAATTCACTCCATGTTAACATGCTTTGTCGCACTGCCTTTTGATGATACACCATTCTTCCCTGAGCGCATTCCTAGGGCATGAGCAAACATCCTCTTAGCTGCACCCAAATGTTCCCTTTTGATGTCTTCCTCATCTACACCATGTCCTTTTCTCCCATTTGGAGATATGCTGCTGACAGCATCAGAAATCTTGTCATCTTGTTTTTGGTTTGTCTTCCTTTCACTCAGAGTTGGCGGTGAGGCATTCAAACAACGATGGTTCTTTTTCACTTCACCACAGAGCTTCACATTTTGGTCCAAAGGGGTGAGGGTCTGCTGAAAAGCTTCCACAAGAAAATTGGTCTCAACTTCAACCTTGCCTTGAAAATTCAGTTTATCACTCTGCCCTCGAGATGTGTTGCAATCCTCATGAGTCGCATCATGACTGGATGGGTTGATTCTTTTGCCTAAGGCATGAGCTATCATCCGGCGGGCAACCACAGGATCAGTGCGTTGCCTTGGAGTAACAGATTCTTTTACATCTCCCAAATCCCTTGAAAATATTCGTTCACGAGCTGCCAAATATGCTGCTTCTCTCTCCTCTAGTGAATGTTGAAGAGGAGGAGATAGTTTCCTTAACACTATAAAATGTAACAGAAGGTTTGTCCCAACATATCAGCATTTGGCAGTAATACAGCTTTCATAATGAAGCAATCATTAAGTTTCTTTGTTCAACATGATTGTGCAGGCTACAAGCCTACAACTATATAGTGCAACTATACGAGATATGGAATGACAATCAAGATGCCTTAAGACCCTGTATTCCAGTAAAACTTTGAGAAACAAAATAATCAGGGAAAAAGTCTGTACCTGGAGGGTTTTCTGACCTCTTTAATAATAGGTGTGATGTCATTGGAGATTCAGGCTCATCATACTGCCACAAAATATCACTGACAAGGATGGAGGGTCTGCAACCAAATGCACAGATTATCAAATGCAAAACAAACAGGAGACATTGAACATATGTATAACATTAACTTTAATAATCTAGCTACACCACAGTTATAACTCCCACCATTCATGTTCATTAGTTAGATGTGAACATCTAAGACGTATTGTACATACATCAAGTATTTATAACTCGTAAGACAAAAATTCTTATATGGCAAGTATCAAAGATCATGATTAATTAATCACCGATTCACGTGCAGCTAATCCAGCTATTGTACCCTCCCTTGTCAATCTGGATACTAATACTTAACCAGAATGATAGGATTGCTAACATGCAGTCTTCATGATGTAGAACAGATGGCAGCAAGGATAGAAGAGCAGATGGACCGTCGCAAGAATGGAAAGATCGGTACTGTTCATGTCTGGGCTGCGAGCTCAGAATAGGGCGTGTGATACCTTTTCGGAAAGGGAACGACGCCAGGAACAAGACTCGTAGCTTTGCCACGACGTGTGGGCTTTTTCGGCCATCCGACGTCGTTTAGGCCTTTAAAATCAGCTTTTAGTATTTTTCCTAATTTATTTTGGATTTTTTAGACTTTATTTTATTTTACCTATTTTACCTAGGGTTTTGTTATCAGTATTTAAGCCACTTCTTGTGGCCACAAAACATTGATCTTTGATATTAATAAACTTTGAGTTTACTCAATTTCTCCGGTGGATTCCAGATCTTCTCGTGGATTCGAGAAAACAAGTCTTGTGGATTCAAGACTGCCGTTGGTGGATTCTAACGGGATAGTTCCGCTGCATCAAGTGGTATCAGAGCAATAAATTTTCCTGGATAGTGTCAATCGTAGTCATGGGTGATATTAGCATAGCAGAGTTTGATGCTCAGACTCAGAAGATAGATACGATGGCAGCACAGATTGGACAGATTCGAGATATGTTGCTTGGCCTAAACAACAACAATCAAAATGGTGGGGGACAACCACGTAGGGAGGTTGAAGATTCTGATTCAGAGGAGGATATGTCGGTTGCTGCTAGTGACAATCAGAACAATCAAACTGATTACAGGATGAAGGCTGAAATTCCAATATTTTCAGGGCATCTAAAGATAGAAGAATTCCTTGATTGGCTAGTAGAAGTGGACAGGTTCTTTGAGATGATGGATGTGCAAGAAGTGAGAAGGGTGAAATTAGTAGCTTTCAGACTCAAGAGTAGTGCTGCTGTTTGGTGGGATCAACTACAACAAACTCGTCGAAGACAAGGGAAGAAACCTGTTCAGACATGGCGTAGGATGAAGCAGCTTTTGAGGGAACGATTTCTCCCAACAGATTATGAACAACCGCTTTATCGCATGTACATAGATTGTGTACAAGGCAATAGGACAGTTGATGAGTACACGGATGAGTTCTTAAGGCTGGCAGAACGAAACCAATTGGGAGAGACAAAACCGCAAAAGGTAGCAAGATACCTGAGTGTATTGAAACCTTCAATTCAGGACAAAATAGGGTTGCAGACTACATGGACAGTTCCTGAAGCTCAAAATTTGGCGTTAAAGGCAGAGATGATGGAGAAGGCAAAAAGATCTTTCTCTTCTTCCAATTTTGAAAGAGGAAGACAGAATCCTACACCTGAAATGACTGTTTTTCCTTTCAAAGGAGGAGAAATTAACAAGACTGCTGAGAAGATCGGGAACCCAAATCAAAACCAGAAACTCAATCCCTATGCTAAACCTAATGGAGATATATGTTATCGCTGTAAGAAGCCTGGTCATCGTTCCAATGTTTGTCCGGAACAGAGGAAAGTGAATTTGGTGAATAATGAAGGAGAGAACGATGAAGAAGAAGAAACTAGAGAAGAAGATGATGATTATGCAGGAGCTGAGTTTGCTATTAAAGATGGGCTGGAGAGGATTAATTTGGTATTACAGAGGGTCATGTTGTCACCAAGAGAAGGACAACGTCACAACATATTTGGTTCTCTATGTTCAGTGAATAACAAAGTATGTCAGATGATTGTAGACAATGGCAGTTGTGAGAACTTTGTGTCCCAAAAATTGGTGAGTTTCATGCAGTTACCTACAAAACCACCCCAGACCTTACAAACTAGGCTGGGTAAAGAGGGGTCCTCAAGCAGAGGTTACAACGTCATGCAGAGTTCCTATTTCTATTGGTAAGCATTATCATGATGAAGTTATGCGTGATGTGATTGATATGGATGCTTGCCATATATTATTAGGAAGACCTTGGCAGTATGATCTGGATGTTACTCACAAAGGAAGAGATAATGTGATGTTGTTTACTTGGAATCAACACAAAATTGCCATGGCTCCATCAGACACACTTCTGAGCCCGAAGAAGGAGAATGCGAGTTTTCTCACCATCAGCAACAATGAATATGAGTTGAATGAAGCCATCAAAGAATCCAAAACCATTATTCCTATAGTGGTTAAGGGTTTATTGGCAGCAGAGAAGCAAGATGAAGAAATTCCTAAGGAGGTCCAGGAGATATTGAAGAGGTTTAAAGAGTTGATTTCTGATGATGTGCCCAATGAGCTTTCACCTATGAGAGACATTCAACATCAGATCGATTTCATTCCAGGAGCCAGCCTACCTAATTTGCCACATTATAGAATGAGTCCGAAGGAGACAGAGATCCTGAAGGGACAAATTGAAGAACTTTTGAAGAAGGGTTTCATTAGAGAGAGTATGAGTCCCTGTGCAGTACCTGTTCTGTTAGTGCCCAAGAAAGGAGGAACATGGAGAATGTGTGTGGACAGTAGAGCTACTAACAAGATAACTATCAAGTACAGATTTCCTATCCCGCGTTTAGAAGACATGCTGGATGAATTGAGCGGTTCGAAGTGGTTTTCTAAGATAGACCTGCGGAGTGGTTATCACCAGATTCGAATCAAGGTGAGAGATGAGTGGAAAACAGCGTTCAAAACTAAAGATGGATTATATGAGTGGTTGGTGATGCCTTTCGGAATGTCTAATGCTCCTAGCACTTTCATGAGACTTATGAACCAGGTTCTTCGTCATTTGCTTGGAATTTGTGTCGTTGTATATTTTGATGATATTCTTATTTATAGTAAGAGTAAAGAAGAGCATCTAGAGCATTTAAAACAGGTTCTTGAGTTGTTACAAAAGAACAAGCTGTACATTAACCTGAAGAAGTGCACTTTTTGTACAAACAAGTTACTGTTTTTGGGGTTTGTGGTTGGAGAAGATGGCATACAGGTTGATGAGGAGAAGGTGCGTGCAATCAGAGAGTGGCCAGCACCTACAACAGTTTCAGAGGTGAGGAGTTTCCATAGATTGGCTACTTTTTATAGACGTTTTGTCAAGAACTTCAGTTCTGTCACTGCACCGATCACTGAATGCATGAAGAAAGGCAAGTTTCACTGGGGTGAGGAACAAGAGAAGAGTTTTGCACTTATCAAGGAGAAGCTTTGCACCGCTCCAGTTCTAGCTCTTCCTGATTTTGACAAGATTTTTGAGGTCGAATGTGATGCTAGTGGTGTTGGAGTAGGAGCTGTTTTATCCCAAGAAAAGAGAGCAGTTGCCTTCTTTAGTGAAAAATTGAGTGAAGCTCGCCAGAAGTGGAGCACTTATGATCAAGAGTTTTATGCAGTAGTGAGAGCTCTGAGACAGTGGGAGCATTATTTGATTCAAAGGGAGTTCATTCTATTTACTGACCATCAAGCCTTGAAGTTCTTGTATAGCCAGAAACATGTGAACAAGATGCATATTAGATGGGTGACTTTTCTGCAGAAATTCCCTTTTGTCATTAAGCATAAATCTGGAAATCTCAATAAGGTGGCAAATGCATTAAGCAGGCGAGCTAGTTTGCTGGTTACTTTATCCCAGGAGGTAATCGGTTTTGAATTTTTGAAAGAATTATACGAGACAGATGATGATTTTAAGCAGGTTTGGGAGTAGTGTCTTGTCAAGAAGCAATCAGTTGTTGGTTTCTTTATCCATGAAGGGTATTTGTTTCGAGGAAATCAGTTGTGTGTACCCATCTCCTCTCTTAGGGAGAAGCTGATTCGAGATTTACATGGAGGTGGTCTTAGTGGTCACTTTGGTAGAGATAAGACCATTGCAAGCCTGGAAGAACGTTACTACTGGCCTCAGTTAAAACGGGATGTCAACAATATTGTGAAGAAGTGTTATATTTGTCAGGTATCTAAGGGTCAGTCTCAAAATACTGGTCTTTACATGCCTTTACCTGTTCCTGATAATATTTGGCAGGATGTTTCTATGGATTTTGTGTTGGGACTACCTCGTACTCAAAAAGGAGTGGATTCTATTTTTGTTGTGGTGGATAGATTCTCAAAGATGACTCACTTTATTGCTTGCAAGAAGACTGCAAATGCTACAAACATAGCCAAACTGTTTTTCAGGGAGGTTGTTCGTTTGCATGGGGTACCCAAATCTATTACTTCTGACCGTGATACAAAGTTTCTGAGTCACTTCTGGATTACTTTGTGGAAGCAGTTTAGAACAACTTTAAAAAGTACTACAGTTCATCCACAAATAGATGGTCAGACAGAAGTCACAAACAGGAGTTTGGGAAATATGCTCAGGAGTGTGTGTGGGGATAAGCCAAAGCATTGGGATCTTACTTTACCTCAGATTGAATTCGCTTACAACAGTTCTGTCCATAGTGTTCTTGGTAAGTCACCTTTTGATGTGGTTTATACTTCTGCTCCTAAACATGTGGTCGATTTGATCAACTTACCAAAAGGACATGGAGTTAGTGATGTTGCGGTTAAGATGGCTAAAGATGTTCAGTCAGCTAGAGAAACAATTAAAGCAAGGTTGGAGGAGACAAATGCTAAGTATAAATCTGCAGCTGACAAGCATAGGCGGGTGAAGTTGTTTACGGAGGGAGATTCAGTCATGGTATTTTTGAGGAAGGAGAGGTTTCCAGTGGGTACCTACAGCAAGCTCAAACCCAGAAAATATGGTCCCTTCAAGATATTGAAGAAAATTAATGATAATGCGTATGTTATTGATCTGCCTGCTTCTATGGGAATTTCCAATTCTTTTAATGTTGCTGACTTGCATGAGTATCATGAGGATGCGTCACTTTATGATGATAATAACTCGGGGTCGAGTTCTTCTGAAGTGGAGGAGACTGATGTAGAACAGATGACAGCAAGGATAGAAGAGCAGATAGACCGTAGCAAGAATGGAAAGATCGGTACTGTTCATGTCTGGGCTGCGAGCGCAGAATAGGGCGTGTGATACCTTTTCGGAAAGGGAACGACGCCAGGAACAAGACTCGTAGCTTTGCCACGACGTGGGGGCTTTTTCGGCCATTCGACGTCGTTTAGGCCTTTAAAATCAGCTTTTAGTATTTTTCCTAATTTATTTTGGATTTTTTAGACTTTATTTTATTTTACCTATTTTACCTAGGGTTTTGTTATCAGTATTTAAGCCACTTCTTGTGGCCGCAAAACATTGATCTTTGATATTAATAAACTTTGAGTTTACTCAATTTCTCTGGTGGAT
Organism: Potentilla sterilis; assembly: GCA_963682095.1. Classification (NCBI taxonomy): domain Eukaryota; kingdom Viridiplantae; phylum Streptophyta; class Magnoliopsida; order Rosales; family Rosaceae; genus Potentilla; species Potentilla sterilis. The sequence continues at coordinate 372,383 of OY821756.1, read as the reverse complement.
TCCAGATCTTCTCGTGGATTCGAGAAAACTAGTCTTGTGGATTCAAGACTGCCGTTGGTGGATTCTAACGGGATAGTTCCGCTGCATCACTTCAACATTACACTTTCGACCCAGGATCCCAACCCAACTAATACCACTCTAACTTCTAAATATAGAATTGGTTACTTTTCTTGCCACACACACTTCTCGTATTTTTTCACAACACTCATGATTCTTCTCATATCTACACAGATCATGGACATGTTTCGTTCAGTGATCGAGTTTTCGGAATGCACTGAAATATTCAACCCGCCCATGTGTTGGGGGTCAATATCCAGTATAAGCGGATATGGATTTCACCTTATGGGGAATAGGTTGCTGAAACAGCAACAGGCAGCCAAGCAAGACTTCTCATGAAACAAGATATTTTCTAAGTACAACTAGATCTTTAGACTAAAGAGGTCCCAAAAATGTGAATGCATAGGATATTTGTTAGACTCTCAGTAATGATACTTGCGGCATAAGATTTATTATATGGTAAATGTAGCGAGTAAATGTTAAAAGAAGAAATATGTGGGTTATGGTAGTCTTAACATACATTGATGTCTCCGGGCACCGCTCCAAAACTAAATGTCGCCCCTCTCCTTCACCAACAGATTCATGGGAAAATCTAGCAGAGCCCACATTATCATAAATAAATAAAAGTGAGGAATGTGCAAGCCAAAACATTTTTCACCAAACAAAAAAGGAATTATCGGTAAACAACTGATGAAATGATATAAATATTTGCGACAATCAGATGATGGGAAAAATAAATACCCAAATATATCGGCAAGACGATGCAAGAGAAGACGGTTGTATGAGTTCATTGGTTCTAACTGCAAGACTCCACTTGAACTGCAGCAGTGCAGAACAGTTTTGGTTTTATTAAATACTCTCAGCAGACGATGATTAAGAAAAAAAAAGTTTCACGAGGTACTCTTCAACAAATTTAAATCCACATCAGATAACAAAATCACTGCAATCAGAAGAGCAGAGACGCAAAAAGTAACACCCAAAATCTGAAGTTGCTGCTGCGGTGCAATTAAAAACAAAGGATTTCTAATGTTTTACCCTTCACATATCATTTAGGAACTCACATAAGTTTTCAAACAAATGGATATGAGGGAAAGATACAAGTTTTTTCTATAGACCTTAACGCAGATTTCGAGTTCTCCAATAAATAAAAACCATGTTACCTAGACAGGTAAAAGACAAAAGCAAGACAACCCTTCAAATATAGAACATGCATGATTAAACCAATTTGCATGACATATGTGTCAATGATATGATATAAAGTATTACTACAAGTGTATTCCTTATTGAAAGACTATTCCATCTAAAATAAAACTCTCCTCTAGTAGAGAGCTCCTATATTTAATGATGCATCCAACCAATCTCGAAGCGGAACCTGACAGTCGCAGCAGACTCCTAACTTCCTAAATGATGTAATGTTGAGTACTGCACAGCTTTCTGTCTAAACCAACCGCTAACTAGAAAAGACGGTGGCAATAACAATCAGCAGTTGTCTTACATGCCTGGTATCACTCTGAAGGAAGTCCACCAAAGCCTCTTCCACCGAGAGAATAAGATGCTTGCACGAAAGATTGTCCTTGACAAGAGATGCCAATTCCTCAACCTGCATTATCATGAATATAGAGCTTCAATCATGAACTCCCAGGCACCAAGCAGCAGATGTACAAAATTAAAAAATATATTAATAAAATCTTGCAACCATTAATGGTTCAGTTTGGGCGTACACTTGATTTCGGTTTCAATCTCTATGTACTTTCAACTGACTATTTCCGATTATATCTCCTATTATTAGTTTATTACTCCTTTTTCAATGGCTGTAAAGGATTGAAAAAATTCAATGGGCGTTCTTTGAAACTATTCAACTGAAACATGAGTTCATCTGAACCAAAAAGGAGGTTTCTTTACTTGTAAACTACCCAAGCAAATTTATATTTTACATACAAACGGATATGGGAAACGATGAAAAGATTCAAGCTTCATGATTATGAGTCAAAAGAGTATAAATTCATTAAAAATTGATACAACAACATATGTTTGAAAAGTAGCAAATCAGAGAGTCAAGCTGAATCGAGAGAGAGAGAGAGAGAGTACCATAGCGAACTGGGTCATACTCATACTTGTGAATCAAGATAGCAGGAATGTCTGAGAAGGTGAGATAGTATGATCTGTCAGATTTGGTTCAACCAGTTCCTGTGTTTCTCTCTCGTCAATCTATCGTCCGACATTTAACTTTACTCTTACCCCCTTCCTGGTCGGCTAACCCCAAGGACCAATTATATTGTACCACGTATCTGTATTTTATTCTTTACTTTTTTTTTTTTTTTTTTTTTCGGGGTCAACTATTCTATATTTTACTCTCTCTTTTTTAAGAATAGATACAACTTACTGGTTAGTACTTAGTACTCTCCTCCTAATCCAGGTCAAGGTCACGCCCATCCTAGAGGGGTATTCTAAATCTTCTAAGTTCATGTCTCATATACCCATCGTACACCATAACATGTACGTGACCACATAAAACAATTTCAAACGGTTCCATGGTTTTACAATCCTGTTAAAAATGAGCAGAAATCCATTGGCTTTATGATACAATAATCATCAAACTGCTAGCCGGCAATGTTTTTCCATGGTTCCTGCCTGTTACTAACAGTATGTCTGATTTTAACTCGACACTTAGAACCTTAGATATCTGTATAGGCACACCAACATATAGCCCTTCACCGTGGACATTTTCATTCCAAATTGGATGAAGAAAAAACGAACATTCTTGCACATATTTATATGAACTATTAATCCCCGTTGCAGATTCTTAGTACTGAAACAATACAGTATACAGTGTTCCTTGTGATCAAAGTGCACAGCCACAGAGAAAAAATGAATCACATCGAAGCAATAGCATCACGGTCCACACTTCGATAAATCCCAAACCGCAAAGCTTCAGGAGCACATTGCCTTCTCCAGTACTTCCTGCAACTCCCCGCTTTTGTATGCATCTGCAAAGAAAATAGTGTCATATCAATATCCACGTAAACTCAAACTATTGTACGCAAAGCATTTACTAAACAAACATAATTGACTACATGCAGTGAAAACATGGTACTCATTAAAACCAATGAAAAGTTTGATCGAATAGAGCAACCCTAGTCCTATAATCCGTGGCACCATTAATGTTTTGGTCTCTGACTCTCCAGTACAGTCTGCTCTCTATATTAACCATCAGGTGACTTTTGAAATGTCAATATGATACATTAACAGCAACCAATCAAGACACATACAGTAAGTGTACGCATCATTGAACTTTCTTTGAAAGAGGCACACAAAGTTAAGTTTTTAGTAACTGCTGTTTACTAGTATTCAGGGAGTATAATACCCCAATAGAAACAATTTACTTACCATACCATACTAAAAATGGATGATGCAATAAACTATCACCTCTATATACATGTAACATCAATCAGCAAGAACTGTTTCCATGTTGATGAAATTCTCCATTGTCAAAACCTAACCAGACTTGCAACCAGGCAGAATTGTTGACAAAAAATTCTCCATTCACATGCCAGCTTCTCTTTCAACATAAAAGGTAAAATATTGACAAATGCGAGAACTGCCCTCTAGATAGTGTTTTTTAACTTGAGGTGACGAATGCTATTCTGCTTACAATCCTTGGCATATCTGACTAAAACTGTAAATTGACAGAACAGATCTTAATTGATCATTTAATTCTCAGATTAAGATGTAGAAGTAAACTATGTCCCCAGCTGATATGCTCTCATGCCTACATGAAAAGATGTGAAACAACAATACCATATAAACACTGAAATCACTCACCAACAGTGATGTCACAACCACCAAAGAACTCTCCTTCTACATAAAGCTGAGGAAATGTTGGCCAACTGGAATACTCCTTCAATCCCTGACGCAAGAACTCATTTTCTAGGATGTTTATCGTTTCGAAAGGTACATTCAACGACGTCAATATTTGTACGACAGTGTTTGAAAATCCACACTGCGGGAAGTCCTTTGTTCCCTTCATAAACAGCACCACTTTGTGTGAAGTAACAACTTTATCCAGCGTACTCTTCAGCTCCGGAGTTAATGCTGCAGACACAAACGCATTAAGAGTGAGGAAGTTAGGTAGGGAGGAAGACACACAGAGCTCAAAAACTGTTGTAGATTATAACAGGAAACTACAGATGTATCCATCAACTTACTCTAGATTTATAATTGTGAATCAATGACTATGTGATAGTCTAGCACCAACTAAAATCCGAAAGGTCATCGTGATTACTTCATTCAAAAAGAAGCTTTCTTTCAACTCCAATCTTGCCCATACAACCATTTACCAAACAAAAGGCCGGAACTTTACTAGAAAAACGTCAACTTTAATCGGAAATAATCATCCTTTGCAATCTCCATTGAATTATACCCAATTTAGACAAAACAAACAAAACCCACATACGAAAGCTCAACAAATTTCAATAAATCAGCTCAAATTGAAAGCCCAACATTCATTGAACACATATCAAACGCAGCAAATAAGAGCAGAGCAAACAACAACTTGAGTGATGGAGAGAAGGGTGAGTGATGTACCGGCAGAGCATCGAAAAGAGAGAGCTCTCTTGGGTCCGAAAGAGGACGACTGATTTGAAAGAGTGAAGGTGGGAAGAGCTCGGAGAGGCCTAGATGGGAAGTGAACGTGGAGTGAACAAGTGAGTGGTTTGGCCGAAGCTCTCAACAGATTAGACGATGAAGATGGTGTTGTTAAAGTGATTGAGTCCACGGCCCCAACACTCCACATCTTGAAAGAATATGTCTTTCTTTCTTCTCTGCTTCTAGCTCTCTCTGTTTCGATGTGTTCAAGGATTTTATGGTTACCAAAAGTCCAAACCTTTAACTTTTATATGAGAAGCTAAATAGAAATACGAGATAGAGTTATTTTTTTTTTTTCAAAAAGAGGTATCGTAAGAGACCACATGAGGCACCAGGTGTTTAACCCGTCCTGTTTTCCGAAGTCTCAGCATCAGCAGTGCCGGGCCAAAGACGCAGTAAATCCCCCATTTCGCCCTTTTTAGCACTTATAAGAGGGTTAGAGCTCCACATAATGTCTTTTACATACACAAGAATCGAACCTTCGACCTTTGTAAGTAACTCAGTTTGCTTACCAACTGAGCTGGACCTCGTGGGTATATAGAGTTATTCTTTCGGCATCTAGACCTCCTCATTTTATAGATCTTAAATTTATTTTTATAATATAGTATAGGTAAATTTATTCTTATGATACTTGACGTAGGACTAAGTGGATAATTTAATACTCAATTGAATTTTATTTTGATGGATTTAAAATTTGTGAATTATAGATTATGGACTCTTTATTTTTCATGTTGAAGTTGAAAAAATTTATATTGTTCATGTTGAAATGGAAGTGTGGAACTGTGAACTTTATAATCCTAGTGACCCGTACATTATGGTCTTTAGTTACTCGCAATACGAACTGGGGCTTTGTTTCCAATATGGACACCCGGCCATACCCGAAAGAGGCCAACCCTGCTAAAAACATTTCTCCTTATTTTTGTACAAAAACATATTGAAACACTTCTGATAGGATTCTGATTTAAGCACATCATAAACACCTCTAAATTTGTAATTGTCATGTAAACAATTGTAGAGTGTGCAATTTAGTATTATCTTGAGTAAACATATTCATTCATTCTTTTGCTCTATTCAGTGTCTAATGGTTTTGATCACTGACAACCCTAAAATTTCGAAAGAATGAAGGAAAAAAAAATATTGTTAAGAATGTTGTGAGCAACTGCCTTACAACTTCGGCGTATAAAGCTGAATTTCTTTCTGGAAGTTCGTCCTGTAGTGATGTTGTTACTCTCTTCCTCATTCCCAATCTAGAAACACACTTGGTGACTTGGTGTGCATCAAATGGAATGATAAAGAAGGTAATGGCGTAGATCAATATTCTACTGCAAGGTTTGTTTGATCTGCTGTAATATCAATCCCCATCAAAGAAAGATCTTGACGAAGCACATCTACGTTTTTGAATTGCAGACCAATAATGCCCATTTCCTTTGCAGCATCTACATTTCTCTTCCTGGGATAAAATATGAAGCAACATTATAACCTGGTGTCTTTAGCAAGCAAGATCAGTATAGTCAACTACAAGTTATTCAGATTCTAAATATTCCTGCTTGGTGCCTTGTGGTATTAATGTCACCGACACAGATGGAATCATGATGTTGGTCTATATAAGACAATAGGATATAGAATCGTAGTCCTAGATAAATGGAAAATGGGAATCCTTTGTTCTTTTGTGCAAACCTGTCATCGATGAATATACAGCTTGATGGATCAACTTTAAGATGTCTCAGAACATCCAAAAAGAATTCAGGATCAGGCTTTCTCTTCCCTGAAACACAAACACAGATAAGAAGAATGAGCCATTCATTTTATACAGGATGAAAGAGAAACCCACAAGTAAAATGCAAAATCTGCTTAACATACCATTTATACAGGAACAAAACGTCCAAGATAAATATTTTGAGACGTTTAATTTGTCCTCAATCATCTCGTACCTACAAAGTAAGATTTGCTGAAACTATGATGAGCTGCTCATTAGGGAACAAAGCATGACATGAAATGTGCATCTAACCAGATGGGATAGTTTGTGAAAGCATGCATCTCATAGTTGTTTTGTCTTAGTACATGAAGCAATTTCTCAACACCGTCAATGTAGGAATATCCTTCTCTCATGCAATTTTTCAGGCCTGCAAAGATAAATGAAGTACTTTTCTGTTCAATATCATTCCAAAGTAAACTAGTAAATCAAGAAAAATTAGATGAGACCACAGTTGACCACTCCAATATCAGGCCAAAGTAAACACTTCCATTCATCAATCTCCCCCAGTTCAACAAAGCATACAAATAAAGAACCAAAGAAGGCTCTAGAAAGTAATCTGAGCAAAATTTCAACGATAACAACATACACCAAAAAGTCATGGAATATATAGTAATACTTATAGTGTCTGGCAACCAATTTATGCTGCGGAGAACTTTCACAGACAAACACAATCCCACAGTTTATTTTCCATGGTGCTTTTCACTATCAGTACTGAACTTCAAAAAGCATTACAAGCTCCAGTGATTCAAAAGATTTTCAGAGTGCTTCATTTTGCTTATGAACAAGTAGTATTTTCCAGTTATGAAGTACACTCAAAGGAACTAATTTCTAAAGTTTTAAGCCTCGACTTTAATACTAAACTAAGAGCATTAATTGAAGCACATAACAGACTGCAGACATCAGCAGAGAAATGTTCACTAAACAGTAAGGCTAACATCAAAGCCAAAAAAAGATTAAGAAATTACCTTCCAAATCTAAAGGCCTTCCATCCTTAAAGAATTTTTTCGCTAGTTCCCCCTGAGAAAAGAAAACGTCATTTTGAAACAGATGCTTGACATGCTATAGCAAAATATTCATGTTTGGAAAGTACACTTGAGTCAACGTTATGTATAACTTCTTGGAAGCACTCAATATCCGCATCACAAAATCTCTCTGAACATTACAATAATGAAATAGTTCAATACACGCTGATAAACACAGTAACACAGAGCAGGGTTCTAAGTAACCAAAACTTTCCAACCTAATTTCATGTATACCTCATCAATCAACCCCTTTTCAAACTCGATCCATGCAGTTGGGTGCTTGGACTCTATTAATTCCTGGAATGGCATTCTGACCATCAAAATTTCCAATGTTAGAATTCAACATGGAAAATTTGTAGAAAGCTAAAAAAAATTCTAGCCAGCAACAGAACAGATGAGTACAATCTTAAAGATCTGATTTTTAAGCCCTCCTTACACCCAAACACCCAAAATGTGATCCAATTAACCACTTACCCAATCGAGGAGTAATAATTCTTGTGCAGCAACCCAATGAACAACACAACATAATTAAAGTTTGAACCTTGAACGCACTGAACATTGATCAAGTTCTTTTCTTCTCCTTTTTTTTTTTTTTTTCTTTCCTTTACTTGTATGAACAAAAGAACAGACAGAACCCAACTGACATCAGTAAAAAGAAAAGAGATTTGGGTACCTGAAGAAAGCAGGGATGTCATGGTAGAAAGGGTCACGAACAATGGTGTCCATGATGTCAAAGAGCAGTATGGGCAGCTTTCGAGTAGTAGTAGAGAAAGAGACGTTGGTGTTCTTGTGGGTATTTAGAGCCATTCTAACTCCTGTTGAGGAATGAGGTGACGAGTTTCTTAGAGGGAAAGAGATCCCGGGTAGTCTCAAGAGCACAGCCATATGCAGATAGCTCCCAGTCCTTTTGGAGTTTTGAGTTGTTTGAGTTATATATCATTATTGAAAAAATTATAATATAAATCCAATTTTAGTAGAAATATTAGGAAAATCCATAAATATTAACCTACATCCTCTCGATACCATTTGGTTTACTGCATTAATCTTCCATTTGTAAGTAATTGGTTGTTAGTTCAACTTAATTGTAATTTGAGTATATTAGTTTATTTATTTTAAATAATTTAAATTTATTAATTTATCATAAACATAATAAACCGGACATTATAGATTAACACACAAAAATTAATGAGGCACTATATTTTTATACTCTCCCTCTCCCTATGAAGGTTTAGTCCAGTGATTAGTTGTATTCACTTAAAGTATATACGTACACACATTTATGGTATACATAATGAGCAATTTGCTGCATGCATTATGTGAACGCATCTAACTATTTCATTTGGTTGTCAATTAATTACAGTCTTCTTAACCACTAAGGATAGAGTAGTGTTCGGGTATCTCATACTGATAACCACTCCAGGTCGGGAGTTTGATTTTCCATGAAAGCAAAGTGATAAGGAAGACCTCTCTGCATAGATTAGTAATTGGGCCTAGGAAGCCTTTAGAATACCCCTACGATGCAAAAAAAAACAAAAACAAAAATTGCAGTCCTCTTATTTTCTGCCTTGTGGCCGGGTTGCTTAAACGTCCTCCTACTCCTTAGTTAATTTTTCAAGTGTTCATTTCTCGATGGCCGATGAGTACAATGCAACAATAATGACCTCACGCATCCACAGAATAATTTTTCTTCATTATTTTGGACATCGATCAACGATTTGATCCATATATTGTGTATCAACTTTATATATCGAGCGTATCACTGTTTTGTGTGTCTGCATTTGAATAGAGCATATACACCTATGGGATCTACAATGTGATATTCTACCATATACTGAACAACTAAGACTTGCCTCTCTTCAATCACACAATTTAACAATAGGTGAAACTATTGTCTATTCCCTAATGATTTGGCATGTCTTTGTAATATTGTTTTAGTTATAAAAAAATATAACAAATTTACATAGAGAATTAGAAGAAATTCTTAGCCCCAAGACCAAATTCATCAAAAGGCTGTCCACCGTGTGAGACGAATGTGTACAGAGATACTCCTGGTATCAAGGAGGTCTCTGGTTCGATCCTCTATAGTAACGAATCACATTGGGAGAGTTTTAACCTTAACCCCTTTCCGGCTTGAGAGATTAGTCTCCATTCCTGAGTGCTCTCAAAATCGGTGGGAGATACCCTAGTCTAACCTAAAAAAAATTCATCAAAAGGCTAGCTAGGCCATGCAATAAATATTTGATGATATGCTCCAAGATTTCACATGCCATAAAAGAAATTAACCAAAAGGTAACTCCAATTTTTATATCCAGAAATTTTGTATTTTCCATGTACGTCACCTAGATGCTTTCTTCTTCTTCTTCTTCTTCTTCTTCTTCACTCATCTCCTTGTTTCACGTTTCAAGACTTTTTGAACTGATTTTGTCGACTGTGACATAAATGCTTCATTCTTCTTCTTCTTCGATTCTCTGAGTTAGTCATGGCAGACTCATCAGATTATCGTTCTCCAATATTACTCTCTGTAACTCTTCTCCTCCTCTTCGTCACAGTCCTCTTCTTCTCTCCATTAAACCGAAACCAGTATCTCTCTCTCAGTCTCTCATCTCCCTCCTCCTCCCCAGCCAACTCTTCTTCTGCTCATCACCAACAAACCACCGACAACGACAAAGCCTTGCATTTAGTTTCAGCACCGGCACCGGCGCCGTCTCTTCATCCGCCGCTTCTCCAACATGGGCCTCCCTCCACTCTCACTTTGCCGGAAGTACTCAGTCACAGTGTCAAAGTGAGTAAACAACTTGATTCCGAGATACTTTGTTATTTCTGAGATTTTGGGTTTTGTTTGGTGGACTCTGTTTTTTATGAGAATTCATTTGGGAAATATTTCATTTCATGTACAGAACAAGAGCAAAACGCAAAGGATTGAAGAAGAGTTGGCCAGAGCAAGAGCCATAATTCGCAAAGCTATTCTGACAAAGAATTACACCTCTGACAGGAAAGAGATTTACATCCCAAGAGGAAGTATTTACAGAAATCCCTATGCATTTCATCAGTACGTTTAGTCTATTTTCCAGTTCTAAGTTTTTCTTGTTCAAATCCAAATATTCTGTTGTTTTTTCTTTGATAATCATGAATCCTAGCGAGTTTTCATTTCATGTACTGATTCATAACTCATAAGTGGTAGATTACTGGATGAAATGGTACACTAATTTCTCTTGTAGTGGTAAATTGGGGAGAGTTCGGTCTGCTGTACCACCGCGAAGGTCTAGTGTGGTACATTAGCGAAGACTTTTCCTTACTTAGAGTGCAGAATTTGGGAATTGGATTATTGAAATTGCTTAGATTTTACAAATGCCATTAACTTTTCTCATCGAAGTTCAGCCTTAGTTTCTTGGGGACTTCCTTTGATTAATTCTGGGTATTATTTTTTACAATTGGCAAGTTGCAAACAAACAGTCTTTCTCATAATACTAATCAATAGCTGGCTGCATATTTTGGGTGGGTGGTGAGTGTTAATCTACATTCTATCTACAGTGTTTCTAGTTTTGGCCATATCCTCAAATATGCAACCAATGGTATCTTTTTCTTGTAGAAGTTCTTTCGTTTTCTTCTTCACCATTTTTGTTTTGATGCAATACAAGAACACATGTAAAATAGGGGTCAGTTGCCAAGACCAAATGGTTCACCATCACTTAATTTATTAATTTTGAAAATACAAAATATCTGCATAATTCATACTGTATTTTCTTCCTTTTGTCTTTGCCTTTAGCAAGACTAAGACCTTATGCTTAGTTAATTTAGGCCTAATTTGTCTTGCACTGTTATGAATCTTATGATTGATAGGAGTCATATAGAAATGGTCAAGACATTCAAGGTCTGGGCATACAGGGAAGGAGAAGTCCCAATGGTACATGATGGACCAACTACATACCTCTACTCCATAGAGGGCCAGTTCATTTTTGAGATGGAAAGTGGCCCGAGCCCTTTCATGGCCAAGCATCCTGATGACGCCCATGCATTCTTCTTACCATTGAGTGTATCCAAGATTACTGACTTCTTGTTCAGACCTCACCAGGAGACATTTTTTCATCGCCTGGCTCGCATCTTCACCGACTACATTCTTGTTGTACAAGAAAAGTATCCTTATTGGAATAGGAGTGGTGGAGCAGACCATTTTATGGTCTCCTGTCATGATTGGGTTAGTAAGCTTCTATTTCTGTAGTCTTCATTGTGCATTGGGTTAATTTTATCGAACTGGTGTTATGCAATTTTATCGAACTACATACCTTAACTGATTAATACAATTCTGTTCATTGCCTGTTTATGTGTTTGTATTGCAGGCATCGCTTATCCAACGTGATGACCCCAAGCCTTACAAGAATATGATAAAGGTGTTATGCAATGCGAACATCTCTGAAGGGTTCAAGCCTACTAGAGATTGCTCATTGCCAGAATACAACTTAAAAGCTTATCAGCTTGGCCCTCCTCGTTTCGGCCTACCCCCTCAAAACCGTAGTGTCCTTGCTTTCTTTGCCGGTGCAGCCCATGGAGACATTAGGAGCATGTTGTTTGAGCATTGGAAAGAAAAAGATGATGAAGTTCGGGTTTATGAAAACCTTCCCAAGAATATAAACTACCACAAGATAATGGGACAAACCAAGTTTTGCTTGTGCCCCAGTGGTTCTGAAGTGGCGAGTCCTAGGGTGGTGGAGGCAATGAATGCAGGGTGTGTTCCGGTGCTAATTTCTGATTCCTATGCTATACCTTTTGCTGATGTTCTCAACTGGAGCGCTTTTTCAATACAAATTCCACCTAAGAGAATATCAGAAATCAAGACAATATTGAAGGCTGTTCCACACAAAAAGTACTTGAAACTGCAGAAGAGAGTGATGCAAGTGAGAAGGCATTTTGAGCTCAATCGCCCAGCAAAGCCGTTTGATGTATTTCATATGGTTCTTCACTCAGTGTGGCTTAAAAGGCTCAACATTCGATTACCTGATCAATTTTGAGGAGTAGAAGTCCTCCTACCTTGTAAAGATTTAATCAATGGATCACTTCCTAACATTGAGGATGATACCGCCTATAATACCTTGTTCGCGTATTTAGTTAGCCATACTTGCAAGTGCTAACGTGACAGGTGCAATACTTCATTATCTTCGACAACCTTCGATCATTGGCGTTCACTTTTCATTATTACTGTGTCGTAATTAAATCCTAATTAACTCAAATGAATCTAAAGAACTGATCAGATATGTGATAGATCATAATGCTAATCACATGAAGAGAGAGTCGAGAGGTTTACTACCATGAAGTAAGGAGTATTCCCAATCAAAAAATACTTGCACTTTGCTAGAGAATTGTTTGCAGCAGCTGAGCTCTATATCTGCAGTTACCACTATAACTATACTACAACGACACTGGTGATGACTAAGATTAGTACATTAAAACCTATTAAAAAAAGATTAGTCACAGCTTAGCGTGGCTATAGCTGTTTAGCACATCTCCATACTCAGGCGGTGACTGAATCAAACTGTGGTGTTCTCCATTCCATTCCCCAAGTAAAAAGAGAGGCAGAGAGAGAGAGAAGAAGAAGGAGACAAATTATTTGGGGTATGGCAGCCTTTGAATTCCGATCACCATATTTATACTCTCTAACCTTTCTCCTCCTTCTCCTTCTCGTCCTTTCCTTCTCTCCCTTTAACAAAACCAGTTTCAGTCTCATCAATCTCTCTTCTTCTGTTCCTCTAAATAATACTCATCTTAACACTTCAACCCAATATGTCTCACCCTCACAGCCACCCAGTCCTTCTCCTCCTACTTCCATTGTTGCAGACCATGTCAAAGTAAGCATCTTTTATATGGTGAAACTGTAATTTTTCTGTTTCTGGGTTTACTGCTTTTCCTTTCATTGCTTTGTTACATCTCTGTGTATGTTTTCTGTTGCAGAATAAAAGCAATACAACCAAGATTGAGGAGCAACTGGCCAGAGCAAGAGCAGCTATTCACAAAGCTATTCTTACAAAGAACTATACGTCTGATAGACAAGAGATTTACATCCCCAGAGGAAGTGTGTACAGAAATCCCATTGCATTTCATCAGTTAAGTTCTTTGAAATCCACTTTCATTTCATTTCAGTATTCAATTCTGTGTACGTTTGGAATTGACATAATTGTGATGGTTACGTTTGGAATCATATTCATTTTTCTTTTTGACTAAGATGAGTGACAGTACTTTTCTTACCGCCAACGCAATCCTTTTTCACTTTCCCACTTCATCTTCCTTTGGTGGATTCTTCTCTAATGATTTTGATATGTAATTGTGTATTGATTAGGCAAGGTCCATATTGTGGTCATGCCATCTGTTTGTTTCTGGTGGTTCAAACTCACTACTCACTAATATTCCAAAATAATTGAAGTTTTGGCCTTATCTTTGGCATATTATATAAATATCTTCAGCCATTTTCTCCGGTTCGAGTACTGGAATATGAAATGCAGCATTTTGGCGTGGAATAAGTTCCAAAAAAAAATTAAACAAATTTAGTCTCTTTGCAAAACCAAGACGCCTGTAATCAAGAAATCATCTTATTGATTTTTAAATTGATGGCTGAATCGTGTTCTGTCCACATTGACACTGACTTCATCTTATTGATTATTGAAATAAAGACTACTGTTGTTGCACTCTTCCTCTGTTGACTAATCAAGAGTGGAGATATTTCTCTTTAGTTTAGTTGTGCAGACTGATAAAATTGTTTGTCAAGTTACAGATAAGAGCCCATTGCATTTTGGTAACTATGGTATTCTTAGATTGTAACCTCATTTTTCTTTACCTCAACTTTGGTCCCATTTTGGTTATAGTTTGCCAGATAACCAAAGATAGAACCAAAAGACGCAATAGCATGAGCACTCTTTCTGAAGTTAACTCTTTATTTGGGTTAGCAGGAGTCACATAGAGATGGTAAAGACATTCAAGATATGGGCATACAAGGAAGGGGAGGTGCCAATGTTCCATAATGGACCAATGTCGTACATCTACTCCATAGAAGGCCAGTTTATAGATGAGCTGGATAGTAGTGGGAGAAGTCCATTTCTGGCTCGCCATCCTCATGAGGCACATTCATTCTTCGTACCAGTAAGTGTGAAAAGGATTGCTGATTTCTTGTATGATCGGCCTAGTCCTTACACTTTTCACGGTCGACTGGTTCGTATCGTCACCGACTATATCAATGTGGTAGCTCAAAAATATCCACACTGGAATAGGAGCAAGGGAGCTGATCATTTTATGGTCTCCTGTCATGATTGGGTATGCATGCATAATCTTGAACCATTTTGATTCTGTTCGTTTTCAACCATCAAGCTATTGTTGCATACCTATACCTTTTTTTTTATGATCTTTGCAGGCACCGGAAATAATAAATGATGATCCTAAGTTATACAAGAATTTCATAAGAGTGATTTGTAATGCTAACATATCCGAAGGATTCCAGCCTGGGAGAGACGTCTCGTTGCCAGAATATAACTTAGCCAGTGGCACTCTTGGACCACCACTCCTTGATTCACACCCCGATGAGCGTCCAATCCTGGCATTCTTTGCGGGCGGTGCTCATGGCGACATAAGGAAATTTTTATTTGAGCATTGGAGGGACAAAGATGAGGAAATCCAAGTCCATGAGTATCTTCCGAAGGGTCAAAATTATCACCAAATTATGGGGCAAACTAAGTTTTGCTTGTGTCCAAGTGGGACTGAAGTTGCTAGTCCTAGAGTGGTTGAAGCAATGTACGCAGGATGTGTTCCGGTGCTCATTTCTGATTATTATGCATTACCCTTTGGCGATGTTCTTGACTGGAGCAAGTTTACAATAGAAATTCCACCAAAGAGAATACCGGAAATTAAGTCGATACTGAAAGCTGTTTCTCATACAGAATACTTGAAATTGCAGAAGAGGGTGATGCAAGTGAGAAGGCATTTTGAACTGAACCGGCCTGCTAAGCCATTTGATGTGTACCATATGGTGCTTCACTCAATTTGGCTGAAGAGGCTAAACATTAGACTACCAGATTAATCTTATTTAAGCAGCAAGAGCAGCATTCTTTAATATGCTTATCATTTGAAACATTGCTTATTCATTTATATGTTATTTACCCTACAGCAAATTACAGAACTATCAGTAAAACCACAAAAGTAATTAGTCATGGTTAAGCCAAATTACTCACGCTTCTGCATTATTCCACTTGAAACATTATTCATTATTGCAACAAAGTTTTACAAAAGGTCAAAATCTCACAATCCCAGTCTCAAGCTCCTCTTTACATTCTACTTAACACATATAGCAGAAGAAACAGAACTGAAGTCTCTCTCTCTTTTTAAGGACTTGAGAAGTACTTGATAGCGCCGAAAAGAAAGAAGAAAAAAGAAGAAGAAATAATTCAGTTGTGAATGTCGTTAACAATACCAGAGTGCTCAGTGAACCGACCTGGTGGAGGGGCAACGGAGGCTGGCTGTTTGGTGACAGCAACCATAATATCCGCATAACCAACGACTCCAACTATAACATCGTCACTTTCATCCTCAGTCACCCAGACATGGGTTGCTCTGTGCGACAACATCTGAGCCATGACAGCAGCCAATGAACTTGTAACCTTGCAAGTCAAAGGTGCACTTCTACCCCTGTACATGCTTCTAGTCGCTGCCAAGCTCGGGTTTGCAGGGTTGAAACCTATACTCTTGCTACTAAATTTCTTTGGTCTTGTCGACTCACCATTGGCTAGATTGTTATCCCCAGCAGCTTGATTTACAGAAAAATCTTTCAGTGACCTTGAGGACACATTATCCTCAACCCCCATTACAAATTGTCCGCCGGAGAGATTAGCTAAAGCCCATGCTGCTGCTAAGTGATCACATTTCCATAGTTTGGAAGCAGAGATCTCTCCGATAATCTTATACTGACCATCTTGCAACTGTTCAAGAACAGCAATTGCACTGGGGTCTTCAGGAAGCTTCTGGGTGGCTTCAATGGCTGCGGCTGTGGCTTCAATCGACTTGTAGTTTGGGTTGATAGCTCCAACCGAGGAGATAGGGGAGAGAGGAAGAGGTGCTAGGGCTCCTAGGCAACCAATTAGGAAACGTATAACATCTTCTCTTGAGAGACAGCAAAATTTGTCGCAGGCACTGGTAGTGGCCGATGAGGAAGGCCGATTGGAACTGACACCAAGGCTATTGCTGCTGCCACTAGTGTCGACATTCTTGAGCCACTTACCATTATAAAGAACTGAGAATCGCTTGCTCATGCCTTGCCATACGACACTCTTCCGAACAAGAAGACGCCTTACACCATGCTTCATCATCTCCAGTGCATCTATCAACCTAGCAGAGAGATTTAAGACATTGCTTTAATCTAAATAATGAGTATCCAAAATGTAAAGCAATTTTGTAAATTCTAAATTCAGCAGCAAACCTCGAATCCTAACTCATTGTCAAATTAGATATGATATAAACTACAAACCCCAAATAGTTGGACAGAACAAAAGACATTCCACATCACATCTAACCCCAATGCAATGTCCACACATACACTTTCCCAAACATGACCCTTTCAACAAAAGACACATTCACTTATGAACAATGACAATCAGTTTTGAGTTATAAATGATTTACTTTAGCAGTTTAGCAGCACAAGATCATCAAACAACATGACAACAAATGACAGATACATACAGAAGTGTATCAAAATTGAGAAGCAAATTACCTTGTGCCAGGATCAACCTGTCGCAGCAGAGAACTATTAAAAGCAACCACTTCGCCAACAGGAGTCTTGAGAGCCTTGTCATGATCCTCCAAGCACTCATTTTTAGCAAAGAAAGCAACAATGTCAAGCGAGTTGAGAATCCCAATGAACCTCTGCTGTCTCATTTCATTGTTTTCAATACCGGCATGTGATTTTTTCTTCCACACAGGTATGCCACACTCGGTTGAATCTCCGATCGCCTTTATAGCCGCCTCTACCGTCTCCGTCTCGCAGAACTCCACCATCTCCGGCTTCCCGACCGTTAGATCAGCCACAACGTGGTACAGAAACACCGACGCCATTGCCTCTTCTGTGATTCCATGACCACAAACTCAAGCCAAAATGAAGAGATTTGCTTTGCATTAAATTATGATTAAAAAGAATCAAACTTTACCTGAAAGCAGAGCAGAGACTCAAAAGACTGATCTTTGTGTTGAGGCAAGAAATGAATCAAATCGAAAAGAACCCAGATTGGATGGTTGGTTAGAAAAGGGAGTGGAGGAAGATGAGGAGGAGGAGGATTCCGGTGATGGGGAAACTGTGAAGAAGAGTGTTCAGGAAAGTGGGGAGAGAGTAGGCCATTGATGAATCACCACAACAAGTGGGAAGAAGTAAAGGCCCATCAAATGTGTATCACAGCTCAATCTCAATCTCAATCTCTCAGTTTCGTGTCTTCTGTCTTGGTGTCTTCCAGACCTTCAACTTCGGTCACTTGTGGATGAGAGTGAATAATTGGGAGCCAAATTCTGGGTTTTCGCTGCTAATTTCATTTTTCAATTAAATTATTTTCCTAATTCATCAAAAGTTGGACAATTTTCTAATTTTATCAAAAGTTGGATACATTTATAGTGAACGTGTTATATATTTTAGACATGTAATAAACGATTTTAACCGTTTAAATATTAAATTAATCAATAAATATCATTTCTGTAAAAAATAAATGTAAACAAATATAATTTGTTTACGCAATCAAATGAGCAAATTATTTTGATTTATTCCGAGTTTTTAAAGAAATGATTTTTATTAATTAATTTAACTTTTGAACAGTTAAAATCGTTGATTACATTGCCTAAGATATGTAAATTATAGAGAGTATGGACACATACGTCTATATTAGTATGGACACAAATATTATCATACACTCCTACTTATAGGGTAATAGGGTAGTTCGATAAATAAAAAAAAAGAAAGGTCTGCTTCTTCTGTATTTTTCATAAATCCCTAGTTTTTAATTATTATTTTTTTAGATAATAGATAATTGAAACGTAGACATCTTTAATTTCTTTGTACGCAATGTCGACATTGATACAATCCTAAAGTAGTGATATAAGTCAAACTTTATGTATGAAATTGCTAAAATGGCACAACATGACAAAAAAAAGATCAATCATTAAAATTGTATTGTCATTTTGCTTATTAATTATGTACAAATATATTCACTAGTAACTTGTAACCAAAAAAAAAAAAAAGATTCACTAGTAACTGAAATTTGTACAACTACAAATCATTGAACCTATGCTGAATGGTTAAGATCAAATGAAAGTGTTTAGACGGATTAGTATCATTCATTAAAGTTAAAGGAGGTGATGTGTAGTCAGCAGATAATCATATGAGTGTAATCTAATAAGTAATAACTGACTACAAACTAAAGCACAAACACATAATCTTAAAGGCATACTAGAAGTCTATAACAACGTGAAGGACGAAAGACATGCATACCTGAAGCTGTGAATGAGTTGAGTGCCATGAACAATAGGGTTCACTCGATTCAGGGTGCCTTGCCATTGCCAATACATTCACATGAAAATTAGAACACAAGAATGTGGCGCGCTGTTGTTAGCAAGCCCAGCCCAAAGTAATACCGAGAGGAAAAGGCAGCAGAGAGAGAGAGAGAGAGAGAGTAGCTTTCCCAAATTCCATATTCTTTTTTCTTTTTGGTTCCATCACTCTCCTCACTCTCACTCATTCACACTGCTCCTCATTATTACCTGTCTGCTTAATCGCTTCATTTTCATCTGTAAGTCTGATTCTCTCTTCTTTATCTCAACCATTATGAACATTCCATTCCTGCTTTTCTGAGCCTGCCTCAACACTAGTCAAGAATTCTGCTTTTTTCATCTTCTTCAGTACTGTACCCTCTATGCTAGCTAGCTAGGTCTAATTTGTTGCGACTGTAACTGAGCTTTTGCTTCTTCTTGTTCAAGATTTCGGTTCTAAACCATCTTTTTGAAGATGGGTTTTAGCTTTTCATTCCTCTAATTGCTTTAGTGTAACGTCTTCATCTACCCAACTCTGTAAAACCCTCTAGTTGTTTCTCATGGGACACAAATGGGCTTCAGGGTTCTTACCCTTTGGTAATCTTAAGTTAGCTTCACAGTTACTGGTTTTGTTTGTGGTTCTATGCTCAAACCTTTCTCAAAGTATTGATCTTGACCCAGAAGATAGAGCTTCCATTTTGCTTTTTAAGTCGGGTGTTCAAGACCCTAGCCAGAACTTGTCGAGCTGGGTTGGGTCTAATTGTGCTAACTGGACTGGAATCACTTGCCAGAACCAAACTGGTAGAGTGGTTTCGATTAACCTGACCAATATGACCTTGTCAGGACATATTCATCCTAGTTTGTGCAAGCTTCCATTTCTTCAAGATTTGATTTTGTCCCAGAACAACTTCAGTTGCCCAATACCAGTTTGTTTGGGGACTCTGAGCTTTCTCAGGACTTTACATCTTGGCCAGAATAGGTTTCAGGGTGTGGTGCCTGATACATTCATGAGGCTGGGGCAGTTGAAAGAACTTGTTTTGAATGGTAATAATGATTTGGGAGGTGTTATTCCTTGGTGGATTGGTAATTTCTCAGCACAGTTGGAGAAGCTAGATATGGGTTTTAATTCATTTCATGGGGAGATTCCTGAAAGCTTGTTGTACTCCAAATCTCTCAAGTATTTGGATCTTGGGAACAATTTGTTATCTGGCAGTCTTAGTGATTTTCACCAATCTTTGGTGTTTCTCAATCTCAGATCGAACCAGTTTTCGGGTACTTTGCCTTGTTTCTCTACCGGTGGGCAGTCTCTTAAAGTTTTGAATGTGGCCAACAATTCTGTGGTTGGAGGCATTCCTACATGTATTGCTTCACTTCAAGCTTTGCAACATTTAAACCTTTCATTCAATCAGTTGACTTATGAGATGTCTCCAAGACTTGTGTTTTCGGAGAAGCTTCTTCTCTTGGACTTGAGTAACAATGATTTGTCTGGTCCTCTTCCGAGCAAGGTCGCAGAGACAACGGAGAAATCCGGGCTTGTTCTTCTTGATTTGTCTTACAATCGTTTCTCTGGTGAAATCCCATTGAAGATTACAGAACTGAAGAGCCTGCAGGCACTGTTTCTATCACACAATCTTCTTGTTGGTGAAATTCCCGCGAGGATTGGAAACTTGACCTATCTACAAGTGATTGATCTCTCATACAACTCATTATCAGGTTCAATTCCATTAAACATTGTTGGTTGTTTTCAGCTGCTTGCATTGATACTCAATAACAACAATCTTTCTGGTGAAATTCAACCTGAACTTGATGCATTGGATAGCTTGAAGATACTGGATATTAGCAACAACAAGATATCTGGGGAAATCCCACTTACTTTGGCCGGCTGTAAATCACTCGAGATTGTAGATTTCAGCTCCAACAATCTCTCTGGAACTTTAAGTGATGCAATAACCAAATGGCCAAACCTCAGGTATCTGTCCCTTGCTCGTAATGAATTTACGGGAAATCTTCCTAGTTGGCTGTTTACTTTTGAAGTGATCAGAATGATGGATTTCTCAGGAAACAAATTTTCTGGCTTCATACCAGAGGGTAACTTTAACATGAGCATAAGTTTTAACAAAGGAGGGGTTGATAGAATGCAGAGAGATCCATTTGTTTCAATGCAGAGTGTGGATACAAAAGTGTTGATTGTTGGCACTGGTAGTAGTGAATTAAGCTTCAGTTATATACTATCTTCAATGGTTGGAATCGATTTCTCTAACAATGTGTTAGATGGGGAGGTTCCAGTGGGGCTATTTGGATTGCATGGTTTGGAATACATGAATCTGTCGCACAATTTTCTTCGTGGCGGCGTTCCAGATTTAGAAAAGATGTGGAGTTTAAAGGCCTTGGATTTGTCACATAATTCTTTATCAGGTCCCATTCCGGGAAACATTTCCAGCCTTCCGGAACTGACTCTTTTGGATTTGTCATATAACTCTTTTTCTGGGTTTGTCACAAAGAAGCAAGGATATAAGAAGTTTCCAGGTGCTTTTGTTGGAAATCCAAATTTGTGTTTGGAGTCCTCTGATGGAGGATGTGATCCGGTGAGCCTTCCGGTGGTACCGGGGAAGGCATTTGAAGGGGAAGAAGAGGTTGAGGGGCGGATTTCTATTTGGGTTTTTTGTCTAAGTGCATTCCTCAGTTTCTACTTTGGGGGTTTGGCCCTCTTTTGCTCCCCTCGAGCTCGGAGGTACATTCTGCATACAAAATCATAGTGCAAGACTGCAAGGTCATGTGAATGAGCATGAAAACTACAAGCTGTATATTCTGAATTACTCATTTTCTTGTTTGGTGTTGACCCTTACTAATGGATGAGTTTTGTACTATCATACAAGTGATACAACCCGGATGTTCCAAATTTGGAATGAGAAATGCAACAAATGATATTGTCATCGTCTTTCCTTCGTTCGCGTTCTCAGACATTAGGAGAAATTTTTCCATAGAACAGAAGAATTGGGATGGAACTGCAATGTTGGTTCTTGCGTAGGTGACTTGTTCCCGGAGCATTTGCTGACATTTAATAAATTACAGACATGCATGTTTCAGAGAAAACGGCACAGGATTTATCACTGAATGCGATTTATATAATATTCTGCAGACTGCAAACAATCGGAACGCATACATAGAATTCTGAGGAAGATATCCCAGGTGACCTGATCACAAACTTTTGCAGTCTAAACTGAACCAATAGGTTAGCAAAGGAACCCATATCCATTCATGAAACTGATGAAAGCACTTCATAAGATAAAAGCCTGGGAAGTTTGTGCTTATTGAATTTTTCTCACATGAACACATTAGTTATCATTATTGTGCTTATTGAATTCTTTAACAATGGGGATTTATGCAGGTGCCCAATCTCAAAAATGAAACACTAGAACTAGAAACACTGCAGTTAGTAAAAAGAAGTTAATTGTGACCTCGACTCGCCATGTAATTTAGACGATGATTGGCTCTCTAACTACTCAAGAGGATGCAACAAAGGATGCATGAGCATGATTTTTGATAGTGATTGATATTTGTATATAACAGCTCCAATGCACTGCCATGCTGTAATATACAAGAAATGAGGCAGAGAGAGCCTGAATGTGCAGGCACCAGCTGACCCAATTCTAGCATGGATTCATGTCCTCTTCACTGGCAAGCAGCAAGCAAAGCACCCTGTGTTGTTTATGTATACAACCTACCATACCATTGAGCAACAAGGTCTAGTATTTGATTGGGCCATCCAAGCTCCCAGATGCAAACTGATAATCGCACCCAAAACAAAAAAAAGTTTAGATTACAAATTAGGATCATCTTATAGAATAATAATAACAACAATAATAATTTCTTTCGTTAAGGAAAGATTGATCTGACAAGAGAAACAATATATGTCCTCATTCCAACGAGTCAGATCAAGTCATCAATCAAACCCCTGTTGAAGGTCGTGAAAACACTTTGGCCAAGTCACTGAATAACTAAATTAATGATTACCTGTTGAACGATTGGATTTGTTGATGTTGTGAATTCATCAGTCATTCCTTGCCACACTATCTTGCCCTCGTAAATAAACAATAACCTACACATTGTATATATTCAATTATCATCTGACACAACCAAAAGAAGTATTCAGCAGTATCAATGCAACAGCCTTGACTAAAGACACAACCTGTCAACAGCTCGTCTGATGGTGCTATGTTGGTGAGTTACAACAACATAAGATGCTATCTGCCCAGGCTTCTCTGACACAGCCTGGCCTTCTGTATGGACAGAGCGGATGAGGTCTTCTACAACAGTAGATGCAATTGGATCAAGTCCAGCTGTTGGTTCATCATACAAGAGCACCTGTTGAAGAGCATAGAAGAATCATAAAACAAGCCAACACAGTTGTGCATTACCACCAGAAACTGTACAGTTCCAAGAGGCTAAGAATGCTATGTGGGCGTATACATGTTTACACTAAGCTTGCTTCCACTTATTACGTAATTGTAAAATCACAACCAAGTCCCACCATATGACACCTTGATGGAAAAGATCAAAGGGAATATACGGGTGAAAATCATGCCCAAGTAAACCGTATAATAGATGTCAACTCTAGTGAGTAGAGACATTATCATGATTCTTATAGCGGTTACCTCCTGGAAAATCTAGTTCCCTCCAGCTGATAGAAAAAGAAAAGGCTCTACTTTCTTTTACATTTTAATAAGCTTATCTACCAACCTGCATTAGCCACATATGATGGAGAACAATTTCATATGCAGTAGTACATTTTCTGAGTAGCTGAACATAGTATTACTATAAATATAACTTCAACTAAGTTGATGATACTACTGATAACTCAGACTATGACATAAACACAATGCAATCACTAAAAGCCCAATATTTCAACTGTCTACCAATGTTATTCAAGCATTATCTAATCAAACAAGAGAAAACAAACACAAGCTTTCAACTATTCATTGTACCTCTGGCTCTATGGCTTCCTTTGTGGTATCACAAATTATAGATCGAGCCAATGCAACTCTTTTCTTCATTCCACCAGACAGCTCCGAAGGTAATCGATCCTCAACTCCCTAAGAAAACAACATAATATGATGAAATTACATTTCAAATTTAAACTTCGGCATTTGTTCCTTTTTTTTTTTTTTTGTCAAAGAGCAGTGTAACCATAGGAACTCCCGTAGGTTATAAACAAGATCATTAGATAGCGTTCATGCGGAGAGTGGAAATCTAGATGAGATTAATTCAGTTTTGGAAGGTAGTTCCATGCAGACAGAAAACATATTCCATACCTTTAACCCAACAGCAGCCAAGCTAGCAGTCACGAGCTCTGAAATTTGTTCCTCAGGCATGCCTGAATTTTCATACCTAACAAATACTAATATGAGTTCTAGTGTAGCATATTGATTAATACCTACACTGAACCACTCGCTTGGAATACAATGCAGAAGAAAGCCAAATTGAAAGAATCTAAAGCTTCTTACAGAAGGAAACCAACATTTTCACGAACAGTCAACGAATCAAAAAGTGCAGCACTCTGAAACACCTGTTAGATAGGAGAGAGGTGCATAAAAATGACCTTTTTTGTATAAGATATTGCACCATAAAGACTGCCAAATTGTATCACATTATTACCAATCCAATTCGAAGACCAGATAAGTCGTCATCGCTGATCAAACCAGCTCTCTTTCGACCTCGAATGTATACCTCTCCCTGCTCATGGCACAGTATACAAGAAGCCCAACATGCAAGTAAGTATTGAATAACTTATTAAAGCTCATCAAACTGTAGATATTAATTAAATAAACAAAGGTGAGAATAATATCAGAGGCATATTAACTATTTACCTTGTCAGGAGCAAGAAGCCCAGCCATAATCTTTAAAATTGTGGATTTACCCGTGCCAGAAGGACCAATTATTCCAACTGCTTCGCCATGTCTAATCTATAAATGGATCCAATATTAGTCCTTTACAAGGTACAATCTGGAACAGCCTTGAACTGAAAGATTGACTATTTATTCAACAAAAGTTTTGTTGAAATATAGGAAAGCCCAGGTAACAAAAGGTTGACCAGCAGTTCATCAAGTGCTAACATAAAAAGACTAGGGAGAACCATATAAATCAATATAAAAAAGAAAACCAATCTGAATTGAAACTCTTCGCACCACTTAATATAGAACTTCTGATAGATCCCTACTCCCTCAAAAACATATGAAGTCAGGAGCCAGTCAATTACGTAAGAACATGTTTTCCTCAAACAGTTCAAACTCTTATTCTTTCTCTTCCATAAGTCTACAGTTAATAAAGGCCCGCTCTAAATCTCTCAAAGCATATTGTCCTAAAATTTTACCCCATCCAAATTAGCCAAAAAAAACTACCCTCTGTAAGCGTAATAACATACTACATGAAATCACATTCATAAACAAAACTCCAAGCAAATCGGTATTGTCACCAAATGAAATAAACAACCGGAAAGCCGTAATCAAATAAACACAGTATATCTGATTCACCTTGAAGCTCAAACCTCTCAGTATATGCTTCTCACCAAATGACTTGTAGACGTCTCTGCACTCAATAAGAACATCAGAGCCATCATCAGGCTCTCTTACTGTGGTTATATCCTTTGATTTCAACGAATCCTGCAGAGACAAACCTTGTCAGCCACAGCCATCATATAACCACTAGTTATCTCCTAACACAACATTCAAACTAGGCACATCTAACATGACCAATGTATATGAAAATAAATGTTATAAACGACATGCAATAACAATTGTATTTGAGCTCATATATGGTCTAAGGTGATAATTGTATTGCAAGTCTAAAAGCAAAGAAACAATCATAACACCAGTTTATCAAAAGCAATATAAACAAATTGGCAAACACCAGTAACCGCATTTCAATATAAGAATAGAAAGTGGTTGCTCAAATACAAACAAAGAAAAAGCAGAGTGCTTTAACACCAAATAGCTAGAGGAAAAATGTTGCTAACCTCAAATTTAGCTGCAAAGGATTCATCGCTCCTCAAATTGTGAGGAGGCGCCATACAAGCACAAACAATGTTTCTTCTGGGCTCTTTGTTCTGCTTATAGCTACACAAATTGACCGTCTTTGGTAATCTAACCGGTCGAGAAATGACATTGGATGAAGTCACAGGAAACAAGACTGAATTCGCCAGAGAAACCATGCTTTCCTGAAGCAGACCCAATTAGATTTTTGGCTGAAAATCACCTTGGGATTGGAAAGTTGTGATTTTGAACCAGACCCGGATCAGATTACAGCTCAAGGACCCCGTACTGACTACTGAATGAGCAAATTGCGATTCTGGGTAATGAAAAGTTGTGAAATTGAGGCGGACCCAGATGAGTTTGAGAGCCAGAAAGAAAGGAAATTGACTGCAATCAACGTGTGGAAAGTTGAACAGGGAAAAGGAATTGAAATGGGGCAATGTAAACGTGTTGTTAAACTGTTGGGGCGGCCAATTGGGTGTTGTTGTTGTTCAGTGGTGATGCCTTTCTTGGGTTTACAGAGAGGTATTCAAACAACGTCAAAGGTGTGGGCTTTCGAGACTTGGAAGTGTTTTTCATTCAGTTTCAGCCATTGTTAAACTTGTTGATCGCTTCTTGTCATCTGTTTTTCTTTTCTATCGGTCAAGAGTCAAGACTCGACTCCATTGCAACGGTGATTGGACGCCTCCTAATAACACAGTTATTTTTTATTTGTGTTTTAGGTACACAAGTATGTATATTCCAAATTTCCATTCCAAAAAAAAATATGTATATTCTAAATTCAGGACTATAGGCATGTAGCTTTTGCGGATCATTTTCTTAATTTTGGTCATCTTCAACATTTAAAAAGACTCAAATCATTCCTCCGTGTGCTTAATTCAAATTTTGACTTTGTGAAAAAGAAATTAAAGCATATCACAGCACCAATAGTATAATATATTATACAAAATCCACTAATAAAAAATATGTATGAACGATTTCTCTTTTTTCTAAATGATAAGATTAAGTGTGCTTATGAGACGTCGCAGACAATGAATTGAACACGTCGTCGCGATCCATAAACTTCTCTAGACCATTCAATAGGTAGGAGTGAGAGGCAGTGTGTACAGAAAACAAAGAGCTCGCATTGACTACTTGACAGTACGAGAGATGCATAAAAACACAATTCTTGTTGGACCGTAGAGGTTGCCCATTGAGATTATCTCTTAAAAAATGGTCAGAATATGTAACCAAAACAAGGTTACATTAAGAAGAGAAATATGTTTAAGCTCAATTAATAGGCTCTCTAATCTCTGTATCATCTGAATATGAATTTGATGGCCGTATTATGCAGTTTAGACCACATCGTATTTGTCTCCCTCTTATGAGGATGCTTCATGAACCGCAACTCTGCTCATTCGAGAAAACGTTGATCCAAACTCAGAGTCACACTTGGGCCTAGAGATGAGACTAGCTAGCTAGCTAGACATGTCGCATAAAATGCATAGCCATAAAATAAGCGTGTGCATTTCTGAGCTTCCACTCCTTCCAGCTGCTTGTGCTTTGCCGCATATATCGATCATTCAGATAGATCGTATATGCTTTGGTGAATTGTGCATAATGCTGATGATCGATAGGTCAATAGTTGTGTGATGCATGGATCGAATATATATATAGTATCAAAATCATCGATCACCAGATGCCTGATTCGATATATATGCCATGGAGATCAATCAGTTACCTCACTTCCTTCATCGATCAGGTGATTCTTCGAATTGCTACAGCTCCTGATGCATCCAATCCACCAACCTATGTCCTTAATTTACTAGCAACATCCATCTATTATAGTTTACTCTGTCAAATGAAACCATATGTTCATTAGAATAGTAGTATAGCTCTCTTCTGTCGAACCACCTTTCACCTTTCAATACAATGCTAGCTAGCGTGGCTATATATTCCACTTTTGCTTCAAGATATATGCTTGCCAATTTGGCATTATGAACGACTCAATAGTCGAATTTTGTTTGTCTTCTACGTACATACCAATTTATGAGAATAATGATCAATAAGTTTCGATCTATAAGCTAGAGATAGAATCAAGTCAATCATTTAAATGGTCATGGCTTAGAGGCATTCGTGCACGAGAAGCCAGAGAGTCATTGATGATTTATAGTTTCGAATTAGGGCATACGTACGTACCCATATAGGGTAACCATGTCGTGTCCGTAAACAAACTCCTAGTATAAAATTTGTATGCCATTATATGCGAGGATTCGAATAGAATAACACAAATGAATAGGTGGTGTCCAAAGGTGTTTCCCATCGATCTCAGTCTGCAAGACGAGTTACATCTGTCATGTTAGGAACCACAAACATTACTAGAATTTGTTCTTTTACATCGATCGAGTAGGAAGCAAACAATATATATGGTGGTGGTTCCTTGCCATATTGCATGCACTTCATTCCCCTCTTGTCGTCGATCGCTACTAGCTAGATAATGGATGGAAATTTATATTAAGCACGCCTATAAAGATAGATGAACTAGAACTGCATTCTCAAAAAAAGACAGAGGGAACAAGAACAATTTAATATTCATACATGCATATATACATATAATACACAAATAATTAAGCAACACTCTTCGTGTTGCGGATATTAGTGGGAACCAATTCATCATCTCGATCATTAACAACAGAAGAGCTTATTAGTACGTGGGCACATTTTAGCTGTGTATTGGAGTCCCATGCAATGCAAACGGAAATACGAATATCAGAAAGTTTACCACTTTTGATGAGTTTTTGCCAGACAGCTCTTTCTGCTCTAGATTTAGGCCGGGTTTCAGCCAGAGGGTAAAGATTTCACCAACTCGCGCGCGATCGATCTAATCATGCATATGTACATATGTTGTATATATGCATCATGCAGGTTAGGGTTAAATTGTTATTCGGGACTAATGAATCAACTTTATTACAGTTATAAATCGAAATGTCACCCTCGTTCGTATACAAACCAAAATTATGCATGTTTAGTCATATATAAATTAGTGTACACAGTGGCGTTCTTCTGAATAGAGCGATCTCTTCCCTCTTTTTCTGGTTTAAATTCCTAGCTAGCCACCCTGCCTTTTCGATCCTTACGACTCTATGCACATAGTTTAACCCTGTGGCAACGTAATAAGTTGCTTGTTTATGACTTCCTAGAAGAAGAAAAAATATATATAAGCAGAACTTTATAACCAAACCTTTTGTATGATGAATGACTAAGCAAATGACCACGTACATAAACTATATATTGATTGATAATAGTTTATTAGATATACGATTACATGTTAATTTGTATTGTACGTGGAAGTCCTTGCAATTGACAAAGACAATTTGTATACTAGCTAGTTCTAGGAATTCCTGTGGGGTTGTAATTGATTCATTGATTAAAATATTATAAGTGAAATACATGACTGAATAGAAGCCAATGGTGGAGAAAAGAACTAATTAAATAACCATGCCTCTAATAAGAAGCAAAGTGATCGATACAAGAACGTACCCTTTAATCTGATCAATTAACATATACATATTTTGATGGACCAAAATTGTGGAGCTATAGAACTATGCATGAAAGTGAATGAATATGCTTACGTATAAACATAAACCCTTAATTATTCCTTGGCTATATGATGGATCAAGTCTAGTTACGTAGTTGTTGCTCAAGTTAATTTAGTGGCATTGAGGCCCTCAAGTACATATATAGATATATATATATATATATATATATATATATATATATATATATATATTGGGGTCATTCAAATGGAACCTTTTAATTAACTAAACTAGGATTATTCTCTAAATCCAAATCATCCAATTAATCGCCAAAGGAGGAAACACCAACAACTCACCCAACTATCTCCACCATCAGAAACCAATGCGTGCCACAATAAGCAATATCTCGCAGCCCATCAATGGATCGAGAGCGCAAACAGATTGTGCGTGAGTGATTCAAATTAAGTTCATTAAGCAAAAGAGGAACAAAAATTTGAATTCAAGCAAGGTCTGATGATCGATTATCTGTGGAAAGAAAGTGGAACATATTCCATATGCTCGATCATATTGATGGAGAGCGTATATGTACGTTGTGGATGATGAAATTGTAATTGATATATGTGTGCTTGCCAATATTACCACATAATTGGTATATATGTACGTATTGAGCTTTGCAAGTGGTCTTGTTGCAGCATCACCTGAAAACAATTCAATGTCTGAATAAATCATCTTCTGAATTCTTCAAGACAGAAAGCTATGTATATATAAATGATCAATTTGGCAATAAGAAAAAGAAAACCAATTGGCAAAGGTGCGTTGGTGGAATCAATGCTGTACTTCGTTCATTTCTTATACTCTATAAATAAAAAGATCAATATATGCTTACCATTATTACAAGGTCATTCTGTGAAAGCAACTTTACAATCTGAGGCACTCACAGTGCAGCTGCAAAACTAGATACGCATGTCAAGAATCCACGGCATATATCGAATACCATATACACCCACCTTATTTACCTTCATTCTCTCTGTCTCTTGCTGCAGTCCACATAATTAGTGGAGCACTAATCTGATTACCTAGCTATGTGTTTGCATACTGAAAGAACTTTGGACAGAATTAGTTCGTCATCTGTATATGTTTGATAAAGAACAATATTAACTGTTTCGACCAAAATAATAATAACAAATTAATAGGCGGACGTCAAACGTCCAAAATTTCAAGATTCATGGACCCTGCAAGTTCATTTGGGACTAGCTGGATCTCAACTAGGTCTAATAGTTTTTCAGCATTTCTTAACTAGCAAGGTTTCTTTCTTTCTAGCAACAGTTTTAAAGCATATAACGGGTCATACCTCTTTTAGCGCAATTAATTCTCGAATTTCGACTCTATAGACTACAAAATGTATTGGAGATTCAAATTCTGCAAGCTTAATTTCGATGCAGCTGTAGTCAAATTTGAAGTTTATCAAATTTCGATTGAGACGCATACTACGGGAGCAAGTCCTTAAAACTAATTAATCAGTTGTGGTTGTTTTTTATACGTTTCTCGTTCGATCACTTATACTGCATGCACGTTACATCATCTTTACAATAACATCGATCCCTCCTGAAAGAAAAATAGAATAAACCAGAGAAAAGAACAAAGGTTGCTTTTGTCCCTCCATGCACAGCACGCACACATATAAATACCCCAACTTCGATCATGTACATAGTCAATTAGCTATACTGCTATAGTGCTTTTAATCCTTTTGCAGTACTACTAGCTGTACCTAGCTATTGCTTTGAAGCTATTAAGAAAATCATGATAGGATGGGAAGATGTTTACAAGGTGGTGGTAGCCATGGCACCACTCTACTTTGCACTCATTTTAGGGTTTGGCTCCGTCAGGTGGTGGCGCATCTTCACTCCTGAGCAGTGCGGCGCCATCAACCGCTTTGTTTGCTTCTTCACCCTCCCACTCTTCACGTTCGAATTCACTGCTCATGTTGATCCTTTCAAGTGGAACTACCGCTTCATCGCTGCCGATGCCATTTCCAAGCTTATAATAGTGGTTGTCCTCGCGTTCTGGGGAAAGTTTAGTAGCAAGGGAAGCTATAGTTGGTCAATAACAAGCTTCTCATTGTGCACTTTAACTAACTCACTTGTCGTTGGAGTTCCCCTAATGAAAGCCATGTACGGCCCGATGGCTGTTGATCTTGTAGTTCAGTCTTCGGTGGTGCAAGCTATCATATGGCTCACGATGCTTCTGTTCGTCTTAGAATTTCGACGGACGGGGCTAGACATCTCTTCGGGGTCGAGTAATGGTACCCGGGTTCAATCAGCTGAGCAAGGTGTGAAAGATTTAGAGGGCATGAACGAGAGCACTGTGGCTTCACCTTCTTATTATTACTGGTCTTTGATGAAGGGTGTGTGGCTCAAACTTGGGATGAATCCCAACTCTTATGCAGTTTTCATTGGAATTGCTTGGGCTTTTATAGCAAACAGGTGAAAATACACTGGCACTGACTGTAGATAATAGAATATATGCTAGGGTACTGATAATTTAGGGTTTTCGATCGTTTTAATAGATATATTATAGATTACAAACTGACTGGTGAGCATTTGCAGGTGTCATATTGAATTGCCAAGCATTATGGAGGGGTCTGTTTTAATCATGTCGAAGGCTGGTACCGGAACTGCCATGTTTAGCATGGGTGAGTACATTTTCTTTCATATGTATCTGTTTATTCATATTCAGAAATGATTTTTGTTCTATATCGAGTCAATTTGCACTCTGAAGTCAATACATAATAATTTTAAAGCATTAACAAAGCAGTGCATGATGAGCTTGGCTTTCACATTAGAATTTAAAAGTTCTTATAATTTGTGCACCGACTGTACGTGGGAGTAGGTATCTTCATGGCACTGCAAGAGAAATTCATAGCCTGTGGGACAAGCCTGGCGATAGTAGGGATGATTTTGAGGTTCATTGCCGGACCGGCAGCCATGGCTATCGGCTCTATCGCTGTTGGCTTGCACGGTGATGTTTTACGTGTCGCTATCATTCAGGTAATCAACCAAATATATTATATGATCGAGTTCATTTATCTTTCAAGAATAGCAACACTCACCTCATTGATCACTTCTCATAGAATATATGTCATTCCATTCCGTTCCATGACCTGAAAAAGGTGGTGGCTGATGGTTCCATTCCATTTCATTAGCTGCAAACAATTTAGGTGGCTAAGTTAAGCTATACGTTAATTGGTATAAAGTAACTATTTCCTTGTCCGCTATTATCACCAATATATATGGTTCCATTCCGTTCCGTTGCAAAATGTTTAACATGAAAAGTGCACGCATGCCTATCCTGGTACTCACTGTTGAGCTAGCGTATATGATGAGAAGCAAAAACTCCATGACAAACATTATCGATTATTTCGATTAGAAGATTAGACACTTAATTAAGAGAATTAAGCTTATTTAGTACGTAGTAAGCCATGGATTGTGGTTTTACATTTTGGGAATTAAGTTCTTAATTGGATATACAGTGGTCGGATGTGACTAGCTCTCAACATGCAGCACGTACACATACAGGTTTTAAAATGCTGGTAGCTTTCTTGTTGGCCAAATAACAACAAAATTAATTTTAATCAATCCCACTAAACCTTTGTGCTGAATGACTAATGTTATACTTGATGAAATGCACACTATTCTTAACAAGTTGATAATTTAGTTACTATATATACATGTTATGTTTACGTACGTGCGTCACCTTTTATAAGTCGCTAATTAAGTAGTTATGCAGGCAGCATTACCACAATCGATTACCTCCTTCATATTTGCCAAAGAATATGGACTTCATGCAGAAGTTTTGAGTACTGCGTATGTGGTCTCGATTTCAATTAAACTGCAACCTAGCTACTTACGTTTCATTTTACGTTCCCAGTTAAATAGTACTGATCAGTTTCGCTTATTGATTGTTTGCAGAGTGGTATTTGGAATGATAGTGTCCCTTCCAGTGTTGATCGCCTACTATGCAGTTTTAGAATTTGTGCATTGATCGATCGACCTTTTTCTTTGACATTTTTGTTTCAATTAATGGATCGAGAGAAGAAAAGAAATTGCTGGTCCTCGATCTCTTGTTTTACGTTTTTTCTGTGTTTCTATTCTGGTATGATCGAAACTAGCTAGTGGCCGGTGGGTCGACTACTAATTTTAATTAGTCCTTGTAGTTTCCAGAACTTGTAATCTAATTATCCTCCTAATATAATATCAAGAGATCGAGTACGTTCGAGCATGCACCAATTATTCGTCATTCGGCAATGGAATTAATTCCCTGTATAAATGACGATGTCCTGGTTTAATTAGCAAACTTTTAATTGACGAGACCTAAACATCGAGTGTCTACTCGTCTTTTGATTACGCCATCAATCTCAACGTATCGTAAACACGACGATTCGACACGAGCTCGAGGCCTACGTACTGACGAAGCAGTTCACACAGAGTACGTCACAGATGAATATGTTCTTTCAAATAATGCATTAACTAGTCCAAGCAAGAGAATTTTCCTTTATGTAGCTAGCTAGGGTGGTCTCTTTCCCGAAAGAACATCATTGTATTGCAAATTGTGAAGTACGTGAAGCATACAGCAGTACCTTTTCCTAATCGGATTAGTATTTTGCATGTACTAGGATTGGTCTATGATCCTTGTCTGGCACAGATTACTTTTCCTAATCCTCGCAGAGAAGTTTTTTTTCTTTTTTAACTGTACGTCCTATTATATACATGTCCACTGATGATTCTCTATGTTTTACTGATGCGATAGTTCAAGAATGGATCATCAGCCACTGGCCGATAATAGGAAGTTTAATTTGGTGTGAAGTGAAGTGAGTGCCTTACTAATATCCAATTGCTGGGTAGTTGTTTTACTAAGAATCACTGATGGTGTATACTTGTCTGGCACTTGTTCCTAGTCCCTGCAGAGAAAGTGTAATTTACTTATTTTACTTTCTAATCCTTGAACTAACTTTAGACTCTACTTTTCTTAGTGTTGAGAGGTTTTAATTACCAAAGAATATATCAGTCCTGGCGTATCCTTTTCTGGCTCAGAGAAAAGGGTTATTTTACTTCTCCTAGATCAGATTTAGTAGCTTATGTACATGTTCACTGATATATCAATTCTCATCAGAACAAGCATATATGGTTCAGGAGTATGATAGCTACAGATTGTTTAAGTGGTGTGAAGTGAAGCAAACAGAAGTACACGAGGGACCTTACTCGCCAACATCAGATTGCGACTACTTACTCATCAGATTAACAGTCACAATTTATGTCGGGGATTGTCAGATTGAGACCAGCCCACCTCAGATTACATGCAGGCTCAGCTTCATATTCACAGATGAAGCAGAGGTTTGGGTCAACATCTCCTCTGAAGAAAAACGAAATAGGAGCCGGAGGAGCTTGAGTTATGCGCTTCGCGGCTTTGAGGAAAAAGACCGAATAGATATTATTAGAGAAATTTTGGCGAAAGTTCGAGTAGCCGTCCCCCTCCCCCAGTTGGCTATTGATGTGAACATATATATCGCTCATCGGTATCAGTCTCTATGGCAGTTTTGAGGGTTATGATGATGAGAAATTGTATCCTCATTTAAAGGAAGCGTGGGCCGCCAAGTTCAGGGCTGCTAGTAGTCCTCCTCATGATCATGATATGCCTCCATCATCATGCTGTGTTTGTTTGGAGGATTTTGGAGGTGGTGTTGATGATAAACTCATTGCTCGTTTACCCTGCATGCTCGCATTATTTTCATGGGCATTGCACTGCCCCGTGGGTGAAGAACTGTCACACTTGTCCCCTGTGCCGAAGCCAAATATTGACAGTTCTATGTGATGGGAATGAACCCTTTAATCCGAACCCTACCGACTGGATACTCATTACTGAATAACCCTTGATTTTGAGCAATGCACCTACTTCAGTATAGTTGATAGTTCCACGGCTACGAGTATGCAAAGTGTTGTGTATATATATCTACTCTGGAATGAGCTTCAACATAAAGGGAATGAACCTAGCTAGCTACCTCTATAAGAACTGCGGGTTTGATTTCAATTGCATCTCACCGTCCCCCTCCAACAAATCATCACCGTCTTCTAACTCTTCTTCATCAATTATTCTAAATCAGGCCATATATAGCCATGCAAACAACAATGAGAGATCAAATAGTAGGGTTACGATACTTACTTTAGTTTGCCATATATAGTACTCGATCTTGGTTACGACCTCAGGATTTCTCAAGACACCATACCTTTAATAAGAATTGCAGTTCCGCTTCTGAAATTTATAGGTATTGATTGGAGATTAGAGAATTAATAAGATATTTAATTGTTTAGTGCAGGTTACAGAGCACATATTATTACTATGTGGAACATGAAAGGTATATACATATATATATATGAACTAGTGCTGAATTATCAACTTCTTCTTCGGTGAAACGTAGAGAAGTGTAGTGGACGAAACGTCTTGTTCTTCGAATTGTTTGCCAAAGGGGAGCTCCCAACTTGGGACAAGGATCTGCTGCCCCTGCAGCTTCGGGTAAGAAATCGATTTTTTGCTGAACTGCATGCGATTTCTGGGTTGAAGAGATGAGGGGTCCGTTTGGGTTTTGTTAAAATGACCTACGGGTTAAGTGTCTTTGCACCAATGTATCCAATCCTTTTTGGCGCGTTTCCGAGAATATTCATCGGATGGGTTCCCAAGAATAAGAATGCCATCTCTTTCGGCCGTGGATACGTCGGGTCGGACACGTTCAATTATATAAATGAAAAGACAATTTTACCCCTATACTCTTAATCGGGTGTTTAGTAGTGTACGGTTCAGTGGCAATGAGCCAATGAGCAACCATTTTCGCGCATGCGTGCATGTTAGCACTCCGGCAGATGTGCCCTGGGTACGAAGAGTAAACAAAACCCAATAACCAATATGTTTTCACAGCTTCATTGCATGTCAACACTATTTATCTCAATGCCTAATAAGTAATAACAACGAAGGCGCCTTATGATCGAGTTATGACCCTGTTTTCCGGTTAAACTATAACTAGCCATGAGAGAGGGTCGAACAAGCAGTACCTCAGGAGTCGGAGAAAGAACAACTGGTGACGGCTGTGTCCGACCGAGTCGACCGAGTCGTGGAGTGCCAACGTAATCAGCCGGAGAGATTAGAAAAGACGGCGAGAGAAGAGTCGGCCACAGTTACTAGATTTAAACTTGCCCGCTTAGGACCAATATGCAGTAACTGAAAATTTTGCTCAATTATTTTCGGCATTGTTCATGCCTTGATGACGGCTGAGGTGATTCATTCATTGGAGATTAGATTGAAAAATTAAGTAAGACATGGAGTGATGGATAACACCACAGTTGTTTGGACATGTACATATAACTATAGGCGCCCCAGTGCCCCCTTTTTGGAAATCATAAGTAGGTCTGCAGTCGACGTCTTGATGACAATAATTTCACAGCTATCTCCATGTATGAAACTGAAAGTAATTTGTAAGGTACAGGTTGATGTAGATGTAGGATTATTGAGCACCACACGTCCATTAAATCCAGACTCAAACCGACACCTCCTACAATAAGCATTTATAATTATAATCATGGTGATTGGTGAGTGAGTGACGAATCTCACGTCTTCCTTAATTTGCAGCACAAGGATGAGATTATAAACAAGAAACAGAGATCTTTTTTTGGTGATTCTGTATGATATGTTTTTGTGATTATTGGGTCTGTATTTCGCTTCTAATTCGTGCTCCCCCAACACATTCCACGTGTTATCTCCTTCTCTATAATTGCTGCCTCCTCTTTCCCATTTTGTTTCACGTTGTGGCCTGTTTGTTTTTGATAATGTGATCACCCCATTATATATCCTCCTCCTCGTGTTTTCTGCAACATCCCGGAAAACGCGCCAAACAAGAATATAGGAGGAGGAAAACAATCTAAGAGAAATAGAAATCATACAAGAATCTCTCTTTCTGGGTTTCCTCTGTATTTTCATGGAACATGAAGTCACCATCCAATTCTGTAAGTCATCACATTCTTTTTCTCTGTTTGGTTCTTTCTTCCATGATAAAGTTATGTAATTTGTGAATGGAAAGTGAAAGCTTTGATGACAATGAGAGAGATTTGGTATATTTTGCTTCTTCTTGTTGTCAATTTTTCTTTTCTGGTTATTTAAAATGTTGAATTCCTAGTTGGAAGCTTCTAACACAATTCAGAATCTTTGTGGTGGAAATGGTTTTCTCTTTTACTTGAGATTATAGCTGCATAATCGAATGCTTAGGCGTGAACTTGCGTTTCTTACACAAACTTAAGTAATTTTGAGTTTGTGGTTTTGTCAGATATCATTGGGTGCAAGGCCAAGAAGTGGGAGATCATACATTAGGTTTCTCCCTTCAGCTTCTTTGTTATTTGTAGTTCTTCTGCTGGGGAGTGCATTCATACTATCAGAATTTAATGAGGTATATCCAATTCATATGCATATGTGTTGCATAAATATAATCACTCTAATGTCTAAGCTTAAATTTCATCAATTTAGCCATCTGTTAGTCTATTTATGCTATTGTTTTTTTTATTTTTATCAAATCAATATACTGTTTGTACAGAAATCATCATTTGGGAAAGTCAAAAACAGTCTGCGGAGTTTAAATTTCAAGTGCAAGGTATGTTTTGCATATCCATGCTTTTCGCTTTCTATATCTTTTTCCCTCAAAACAATCGAGTACTGGATTTTCGCCTTCGCTATACTCGTGGTCAGTCTGATTGTTTCTCTGTTTCAGATTCAGAGAAAGCCTTATGGAAGTGAAACATTGCCTAGAGGTATCATCTCCGAGACTTCTAATCTGGAAATGCTGCCCCTATGGAGAACGCCTAACACCGTAAGGTTTCAATCAATGTCTGTATTTGTTTTAGCTAACCGAGTATGCTAGTTAATGAGTCTTGAATATTTTCTATCCTTAAATGCAAATCACTTACTATTCTGAAGAATATGATGATTTGACTGATATTTATGCTTGCTCCTCTCAGCCACCCTCAAGGTTGGACCAGAGAACTGCAAATTCCTCGATCAGCTTATTAGCGATGGCCATTGGAATCAAGCAGAAAGATCTAGTCGGTAAAATGGTCAAAAAGGTATAAATGAAGTCTGTATATGCACTTCATCCCCCAGATAAATCTTTATATGTTTTAAATCACTACAGGTATTCATAATAGCAATGGCTTCTTATAAACATTTATGCAGTTTCTGTCAAGTGGTTTTACTGTGATGCTTTTTCACTATGACAATAACATTGATGAGTGGAAGCAATTTCAATGGAATGATCTTGTTGTTCATGTGTCTGCAGTCAATCAAACAAAATGGTACACACATGACTTGTGTTCATGCCTATATTCATTTCATTTGAATTGCAAATTGCACTATCCACATGCGTTTTCTGAGTGATAGCTTTCTTGATGCCAAGGTGGTTCGCAAAGCGCTTCCTACATCCTGATATAGTTGCTCAATATAGTTACATTTTTCTATGGGATGAGGACCTTGGAGTTGAAAATTTCCATCCTCAACGGTACTGTAACTGCATTTCCTTCTCCAAAATTTAGGATGCTTACATTATAACTGTATAACACTTTTGCTCAAACTTAACATTATTCTTCTTCTATGACACTTTTAGGTATGTGTCCATTATTCGAAAGGAAGGGCTTGAAATATCACAACCAGCACTTAATTATTCCAAGTCAGAGGTGCATCATCAAATTACTGCACGCGTGAAAGGATCTATAGTGCACAGGTCTGTCACTTAACTAGTAAATACTAGTTCATGACTACAGTCCTGTACTTCTGTTAATTTGAACTTCATT
Organism: Potentilla sterilis; assembly: GCA_963682095.1. NCBI lineage: Eukaryota > Viridiplantae > Streptophyta > Magnoliopsida > Rosales > Rosaceae > Potentilla > Potentilla sterilis. The sequence continues at coordinate 332,948 of OY821756.1, read as the reverse complement.
TCATGCAGTTGGTGACTCTATTTACATGTTTTTGCACGATTGTTTCTGCAGAAGGACTTATAAGCCTAATGCCAATGGGACTGGCTGCGATGAACACAGTACAGCTCCTCCTTGTACCGGGTAGAAATTTGTTTCATCTAAACTAATCTTTGTATTTCCTGCAAAAAAAATGGTGGCTTTCTAGTTATAGAATTCATCCTGCTTCAGGAAACTAGAATGAAATGCTGCATTGCAGGTGGATAGAAGTGATGGCTCCAGTTTTCTCTCGAGCTGCCTGGCGTTGCGTATGGTATATGATCCAGGTGTGTTACTTCTACCATTGATGTAGCTGGAGATAGCTCTTCTAAGAGTGACAAGTATTCGACTTATTAAATCATATATGATATTTGTGTATATGCAGAATAATTTGATCCATGCTTGGGGACTAGATATGCAGCTCGGCTATTGTGCACAGGCAAGCTCCTTCATGTATCTGTCATTTCATTTGTTCTACTATCTAAGTATTTCCTCTGGCCTGTTCTGTTTTCTAAAGAAGACCTTTTGTTTTCCATTCTAATAGGGTGATCGAACAAAGAATATTGGTGTCGTAGATGCTGAGTACCTAATCCACTACGGCCTCCCTACTTTGGGGGGTCCGGATGAAGAGGTGAAAATTGGAAGCCTTGCTTTGAAGTAAGCTGTAAACTTTTATCTGAGACTGACTCATTGATGTATTGCTATTGCAGATATCACCTCAGTCTAGTTCAAAGGACCATAGAGTTGATGTTAGTCTCCAATGAACGAATCTCAGGCTACTGTTTTTAAGATAATGTGATAAGTGTTTAGTTGGACTTGAAATGTAAATTTGTGCAGGTGAGGAGGGAATCCTACAACGAAATGAAGATCTTCAAACGAAAATGGGAAAAAGCTGCAAAGAATGATGAGTGCTGGATTGATCCATACCCAGTTAACAGTAGCCGGCGCTAAGCAGTGTAGTTCAGAAGTCTCTGAATGTTCTTGTAGAGTTGTTTCTGTACATGGTGGAAATGTAAATGCTATATAGCTTATAGAAGAGAGAATCAGTAACAAAATCAACTCCACTTTTTGTACACTATTAGTCAAAAAAACTGCCTAAAGAGTAAAGACAGAAACCACAAAAGCTAGTGCTGTCAAATTCCATTCATTACGTTATTTTTTAATTTTATTTATTTTTTTATTTTATTTATTTGTACTTTACTCTTCGGAAAATGCCAAGTACACTTCGCCATTCAAATTACTTGATGAACTTTGCACTTCTGGTGGTAAAAACTGAAATTATACCTCAATTTGTAATCCGTTCAAAACAGTTATGCTCATTTTTGTCCCTGCACAATAATATCACTACCTTCATTAAATGGTTCAACTGGGTAGAGACTACTTCCGTAAGCAAATCTTAAACATGGTGTTGCAGTTAGATAAACCACAATGCTAGCTCACAGTTTGCAACTGTAAATGCAGATAGGTCCTCGGGGGCAATGACTGAAAAAACCACTCGGCCTACCAACGAATATCCAGAACCCCACAATTTATATGTCATGCCATCACAAAAACCATTAGTTCAGATGGTTACGTTTCAACTTTCAAGTAAAAATCATCACTTGTTTCATGGTTTTCTCGGAAAATATGACATATATTCAAACCAGAAGGGTTCTACACAACAGAGAAGAGGAAAAACCAGCATTATGAAGTGATGGGCTTTACATACAGCATACACCTCACTTACTAACTTCATACACATTACACAAGAAGACACTTTTTCTTGTGTGGAAAATCACTGAATCGTCACACGTGTCCCGTGTAATGAGCCCAAATGATGCCACTTCTGTGGGAAGAATATGATCAACCCTTCAATCCTAACCCTAGCTGATCCGACTGACTCGATATATAAGTTCTTCCTGAGTTTGTAGCAAAACCCTTTTGAGTAAATGATTATACGGTCTCGGAAATCGCTCAAACAAGGACACAGGAGGAGGAAAGAAAACTATAAGAGAGACAAATAAACCATACAGTATACTTAGAGATCTGATGTCTGTATCTGAGTTTCCCTGCATTTGCATGGAACATGAAGCCACCAACCAGTCCTGTAATTAAGATCGATCATTATATTTCTCTACTTTGATATATTGCTGGTTCCCTGTTAATGTTATGAAATGAGTGTGAATGGAAAGGAAAAACAGTGATGATAAAGAGAGAGACTCGTTCTGTGTTCTTTACTTCTCTGTATTGTCATTATTCTTTTCTGAATTACTAACACATCAAATTCTTAGTTGGAAACTTCTACCAGGGTTCAGATCCTTGTTATTTTTCTCTTGTGTTGGAAATGACTTTCTTACTTCTGATTAATTATAGATGCACAATTGAATTCTCTGGGGGTGAACTTGCATTTGTTACAAACAAAAAAAATTAAGTGAAATCAATAATGTGAGCTTGTGGTTGTGTCAGATTTCTTTGGGTGCCAAGCCAAGAAGTGAGAAGCCATGCATTTGCAGGTTTCTCCCTTCAACTTCTTTGATGGTTCTAGTCCTGCTGGGGAGTGCATTCATATTATCAAAATTCAACGAGGTAGACATGTACACCATATTATATGTACCTTCTCTGTGTTGCTTCAAAATGTTAAACGATCAAATATCTAACGCTTGAATTTCATCAATTTTACCATCTCTTAGTCGATTTTATCCCATGTTTGTCTTATGAAAATCAATAAACTGTTCGCACAGAAGTCAACAGTCAAAAACAGTTTGCGGAGAATAAATTTCAAATGCAAGGTTTGTTTTCCATATACATGCTTTCTGCTTTGTATATCTTTTCAGTCAAAACAATCGTTTCTGTGATTTTCTATTCGCTGTAATCGTCAAAACAATCGTTTCATTGCCTATAATTGTTTCTCTGTTTTAGAATCACAGAATTAAGGCCTTATGGAAGTGAGCCATTGCCTAGAGGTATCGTCTCTGCAACTTCTGATCTGGAAATGCTGCCACTATGGAGAACGCCCAACACCGTAAGGTTTTAATCAATGTCTGTATTTGTTTTTGTTAACTATTGAGTCTTGAATATTGGCTATCTTGTACTATTCTGAAGAAAATGATGAATTTTTTTACTATGATTTTTATGCTTGTTTCCTCCCGGTCACCTTCAAGGTTAGACCAGCAAAGGAAAAATACCTTGATCAGCTTACTAGCAATGGCTCCGGGGAGCAAGCAGAAAGATCTAGTACGTAAAACAGTTAAATTCTGTATATATACGCACTTCTTAGCCCCCACATATATATATATATATATATGATATACATGTTTTGAATCACTGCTTGTATTCATAAAAGCAATGGCTTCTTATACACCATAATGCAGTTTCTGTCAATTGGTTTTGTTGTGATGCTTTTTCATTATGATGGTAATGTTGATGAGTGAAAGCAATTTCAATGGAATGATCTTGTTATTCATGTTTCTGCAGTCAATCAAACAAAATGGTACACAGGACTGATCCTCATGCCTTCGATTATATCATTGTATTAGAAAGTGCCTTAATCTTATATGTGAAGTGTTGCTTGTGCATATGCAGAATAAGTTGATCCATGCTTGGGGAATAGATATGCAGCTTGGCTACTGTGCACATGCAAGCTCCTTAATGCATCTGTCATTTCATTTGCTAGACGAAGAATTTCCTCTGGCCTCTTCTGTTCCCTAAAGAGGATTGTTTTCCATTTTAACAGGGTCGTAGATGCCGAGTACCTAATCCATTACGGCCGCCTTAGTTTGGGAGGTCCGGACAGAAATGAGGTGAAAATTGTTAACCTAGCTTTGAAGTAAGCTGTAAACCTTTATATGAGACTGACTCTTTGATGTCTTGCTCTTGCAGAAATCACCTCAGTCTAGTGCAAAGGACCATAGAGTTGATGTGTGTCTCCAAACGTGAATGAATTTGACATAATCTTATGTGTTTAGTTGGACTTAACATCTAAGTTCGTGCTGGTGAGGATGGAATCCTACAAACAAATGATGATGTTCAGAAAAAAATGGGAGAAGGCTGCGAAGAACGATGAGTGTTGGTTTGATCCATACCCTGTCAACAGCAGCCGCCACAGAAGTGTCTGAATGCTCTTGTTTTTGTTCATGGTGGAAATGTAAATGCTACAGCTTATATATTAGAGAGAATCACTGAATCAGTGGGAAATCAACTTCAATTTGTCCGAGCAATATTTGTGGTAAAATCGCAGTCAAATGTCTCTGCCTAGATACAGAACCATAGAACTTAATGCTGTCAAAATTCCATTCATTGATGTAATTTTTCTTGAACTATACTCTTCATCATTTCAAGTTACTTGACACTAAAACGTACCCCAATTTTGTATTCTCTTCAGAGCTATGCTCATTTTCTTGTAAGTTCTGACATGAGTCGATGATGGTCCAAATTAATGTCCGGCACAATAATACAACCACCTTCACTCTTTGACGAAGAAAGTAGAACTTAGCAGACTACTTCAGAAAGCAACTTAAACATGGTGCTGCTACGATCACAGTTGCGACTGTAAATGCAGATGGGGCCTCGGGGGCTATCACTAGAAAACCAACTGTGTAGGAATGGGGATTCGGGGGCCTCTGCCAACGAACAAATACCACACCTTCCCTACATGTTGTACAATATGTCATGCTAGCACAAAGACCATCAGTACAGATGGTTACGTTATGAGTACTCATTCACTTCCTTGATGATTCTTCTCTAAAACTTTGGCACATATTCATGCAACATGAAATATTGTACACTATCGTCAAACCAGAAGGGCAACACAAAAGAAAAGGGGAAAAGAACAGGGAACTAAGTTAGTAGGGCCTTTGTGAACTCAGTTAGTAGGGTTCATTTGTTCGGTTGATATCCAATAGCTCAATAGGTTTACTCCAACTAAGTTTCATTATCTTAAGCATGAAAAAGAAAAAATGTGAATGGACTTGGTATAACATGTACGAGTCAATCAACCATTATAACACCATCAACACATGGTAACTGAAGCACTAATCAGCTCTATGAAGCTTTGTTATGTGATGCATTTCGAAAGAACTCTCAAGTCAAAAGAAGCATCACCTCACTTAGACTAGGGAAGTTCACTGGCAATTAAGGGCATGATGTAAACACCCACAATGTGGTTGTTCATTGAGTGCACATGGGTTGTTGGCTGCTTGGCTTGTTGCACAGACATAGTAGTGAATAGCACAAACAGAGGTCCATGAGATTCCCCCTAAACAAACACTCCTATCAAGACACTAATCTCAGACAATGCGGCTACAAACCCACCTAATAGTACTTCAATCTCTATAATACTAGAAGCAATTCCATCCCAAACACAAACAATACCAAGAATTCAAGATTTAGACTTCTATCTCTAACAATCTACAAATATGAAAAAACCAGGAAAAACCCAAACTAATAATGTAAGCATTAATAGCCATCAAGGAGCTGAGAAACCACCATAGCAACTCAGGGGCCAAGGCTTCACTGTCCCTGCCCAACTTCCAGCTACCTTAATAATAAGGGTTGGCTGCACCTACATGCATTGATATCATCACACTAACTCAACTCATCCACCCACACTTAAAAAAATAAATCCACCTATTTAGGGCTTCTCCACCTCCAACAATTAGCAAGTCTCATCTATTTGGGGTACTTGGATAGCTGGCAAGACATATCTCTCTCACAGTCTCACTCTCACTCCACCAATTAGGGTACCCCTATGATCGATTTTGGGGACCATTCAAATAAGGCATGACAGATCTAGCAAGTTAGTTTCTCTAACCATTATCAAATGAAAGATCAGATCAGAGATAAGGTAGTGGACGCAGCAGAAGCATAGTGGCAGCAATGAGTTACCAATTTCCATTGAAACATAAAATAAAACTCTGTTTCATTATGTTCACATCCCACCATTGCAAGTTAATAATTAAGCATGCAAAGTATGCAACAGCACAAGAGTATTATTAATTATAGAGAACTTAAATCTTGATCCTTGTTATGAGTGACACAGAAGCTCTACTAAGCATTTGCATTAATATATTCTTTTTAACAAACAATAAAATATCATAACATCCCCAGTAGCTCCATTAAACAATGACAATGTTTCCCCATATACTCCAGAATTATCCTAATCCTGGCAATGTGCTATCTCCAGACTCCAGGCATTGCTTATTCCACCCAAAAATGTATTCTGGACCCAAAAAAAAAAAAAACCCACTAGATACAGGAAAAATGCTAACCTGGAAATAGCACCCCAAGAAATAAAACACTAAAATTTGAGAACTTATAAACAAAGAAATGGAGAACAGATATTCTTTTCCATCCAGACTCCCCAACAGCAAAATCAAGACTGCCCCAAACAAAACAATATACATTATAAATTTTATAAAATATGGAGAAAGAGAGTTAGTAATGGCATCCAAAGCAATTACAGGTCTTGGGAGTGAAAGAACAGAAACCAAAGGGCCTGTTGGGAATGTTGCAATTGATTGCATAGCAACAAGGAGAAGGCAAGCAAAGACCTTTAGCTCCTCCACAGCAAGTACACAGTGCACAAATCTGAAAGCTCCCCAACTTCCTCCTAGTCTCATTCATCACCAAAGTCTTCAACTTTTCAGGTTCTATCAGTGGCACAAATGGAGGTTCATCCACCTTGTCAGACCCATTTGCCTGAAAAAACAAAAAAAACAAAACACAGAAACATGTCAAACCCAGAAAGGAAAACTCACGAACAGTTTGATTGGCAAGTAAGAGTAAATGGATCTAAAGATGGGGTCTTGAAGAGGAACACTCACATGGGTTGAGCTTGGTTCAGTGCTAATGACCTCAGAAGCCAAAAAGAGCAGCAATATGAGAGAGAGGATGACCCCATAAGAAGAAGGCATCATGGTTTCTTGAGATGGGCGTAGTGCTCTTTACTTTGGTTTGTTGAGTTTTGTGAGACAGCAAAAGTCTAATGGGAATTTGGAAAAATGGAGTGAGCTGTGAAGTGGGTCACTACTGGGTCTTCATCTCTCTCTTTTTTCTTAAGAAGCTTTGATTTGGAGTATCATAAAAAAGGTTTTGATTGAGGGTTTTAATGGGAATGAGTTGCTTAAATTGAGAGGCTCCCAAATGGGTTTTGCATATCTTTGGTGGGTTGGTGAAGGCAGAAAATGAAGGGTGAAAGGAGAGTGGTTTTGGGTTTGGGAAGAAGAGAGTTTTGTTGAAGCACACTACACAGCGGTCTCAAGTCTAGAGACTACTGGGGTGGTGGTGGTGGTGGGCAATAGAGATGTAGAAACCCCCTCTTATTTCTGTGAATGTCATTATGTGAAGCACTACAGTTGTCTACTCCTCTCTTGTAATTTCAGAGGCTTTCTACCACGTGGCAATTAGACTTTATTCACAATTTCATTTTTTTAATTTTTTTTAATATAAACTTAAGATTATACAAATTAAAATTTTCAAATTTCATTTCTACCATGTAAATCGAATTTCTAAATGAATGAAAAAAATTACTTATTCTTTAATACTTTAATTGTTTGATGTTTGATTAGATTTAACTTTATATGTTGAACGCATAGAAACTCCTGAAAAATAATAGTTCTCATTATTTTGAAACTTAATCTAGTGGTAAAATATGTAATTCTAGTACAAGACCATTAGAGGAGGCTTCCATTTGCTTTTGAATACTTGATGCTGAAAATGACTGGTTTAAGTGCTTGCCAAAGACTCAAAGAGTCAAAGTTGTTGAAGGCTTACGTGAAAGTGGAAGCAATGCAGTGACTATAATAATACCACTTCCACTTTTTGACTAAGAAATTGCAGCGAGGTCCGTATGTGGTACGACTGAACAGATTGAGTATATCACTGAAAATTCTTATGACTACAGCAGGACCTATCTGGGTACCTGAACTGTGACTGACAACTTCACTCCTGCAAATATAGATTTCTCGACATTCAAACTCTGACGCACATAAGGCTTCGTACTCAGATCCCAGATTGTGGCATATGCCAGTACATTACTAGGAATACCAATTCAGGATATATATCTATCCTGAACAAGGAACAGTCACCAGGCATATACTAAAGAGTCAACAAAAGCATGCAGAGAACAACCCAAACATGGTCACAATACTGAGGAACCTTTAAAGTGAGAGGGAGGCCTTTATATTGCAAAAAAGAAGTGCTTTACATATTATACTGGGGCAAGTAGATCATCAAAGTCAGAAAATTGGGATTTGGGAAGGAGAGAATGTTCACAATGGTTTTTTTTCCAAATGTGACAGTGACAATATTTGCAGACTTTTATACAATGCAAAGCATCAATGTGAAATTCAGAAGGTTGATTCTGTCAGCTGAATTCATTATCAGGACATTATCAACTTGACATGATTTCTGTAAACCTCCCAGATTTTGGAAAAGAATTTACAGATAAACTCTTGTTTATCATCCCCCAATGACTGTTAAATTTAGATCAGCTCATTTTTGTTTTCGAGCAGCTTTCATTCCTCTGTGTCGATATTTTCATCTGCAGAAGGCATCTGCCTAGGCTCTGATATTGAAAGTCTCCTATTTGTTGATCCTGCTTCAACTAGACCTTCTGATGATAAATTTAATGAGGTGGTGCCCGATGTTGACCCCAACAACCGCCGTGCAGGGCTCTCAGCCGAAGATGATGCAGCAAGGTTATAAGTGAAGATGCCCATAGGGTGGTCAAACTTGCAACTCGGGCCAAACTTACAAATACCATAACGAGAATAAAAGATGCACAAAGGTTCTCCCTGTTGAAAACCATACCTCAAAGTTAGAAGATACTTATCAGTTAGCCATAACCAAAACCTCAACAGAAGTAGCTCACCGGTCGCAAAGGAAGGCCTATTGGACTCAAAACGCAATCTGGAGCAGGAATTAATCGCTCCCTAGGATGATGGAACCTACAAACTGCACCAAACTTACAATCACCTGTCTTCATGTAAAACTGGCACTCTGGTTGACCATGTCTCTCAGGAAATACATTTTCCCTCTGCAATGCATAGAACCCTACAGGAATGGTGCCAGACCGGTATGGAGAAAAGGCCCCTTGAGATACTGAATTTTCAGGTTCGCGTTGGCGTGAAGTTCCATAAACCTGAGTGTTTCCTACTGTTTGCTGCTGCCCCTCTGAAGTTGAAATGGAGCCAACCTGGCCCTGGAAAATTACCATCCAATAAGCATGTTTCAAATTTCTAAGTGGCCATAAAGAACTTAGATACTTCTGCTTAAGGATAGAAATAAATGCAACAAAAATAACACTGTTCTGTTAAGAGACGAATATGACTAATAGCACCCTAACTTGCTATTAGACACTAAAACAACTGCAACATAGCATTTTGCACCAAAGGGTATGATAGAGCTTACACTATATGCGCTCCATCCTGGGACTGACACCACTCCTTGAGGAACAATAAGAGGAGCATAACTTGATGCACCTTGCCAGCGTGGACTAGGAATAAAAGATGCTCTTGACCAGTTTGCAACTCCTCCTGGATACGACTGCTGACCAGGTGTAGTTGGAGATTGGACGGTAGGATATACAGGAGAACCGCTCAATGGAACCATCATATTAGTAGGTTGTGGATGGTGGAATTTACAAGTGCTTGCGAACTTGCATTGTCCGGTTCGCAAATAATAAGCACATTCAATCTCATTCTGCACACCATAAAGAGAAAAGAAAGTTGAGAAACTATCATTCGGGCTAAGATGGGGCGCACACACACACACACACCTACAGAAGAGCAGTCTCCAAATCATCAGTTAAGTGATAGGCAATGCAGGTCCATTAGATGACCGAACACATGTACAAGGACAAACGTCCTAAATAATCTGATATATTGCTAATATAGAAACCCCCTCGCCTCCAATGTCCAAACGTTAACAAGATGGAAAAGGGGAATACTTCATAATAATACAAATAATTTTGTCCTAGCATCTGTATGATTCCTGTATCATAAATTTGTGTCTGCTACATCCAAAATCTACCATGTCAACCAGATGGTGTCTTTTTAGTCCATATCTCCCAAACAACCTATGTAAGTATTTAGCATTCAAGTCCGACAGAGAAACTATGGTTCTTACTAAAGAGATGAAATGTGCACAACCAAATCAAGTCACAAAAAGTGAGAGGGTAACAGAAGATCGAACCGGGCGAAGTGGATAGCCTAAGATATTTAAGGCAACTCTTCCGGCAATTCCTGCCTTGTCTCTAGGATGATGAAACTTGCATGTCGCTCCAAACTTGCAAGTTCCTGTCTTCAGGTAGTACTGGACAATTCAACAAACATATTAGAATGTCAAACACAAGAAGATGAGAAAGTAAATGATCAATATACTGAACACTGCATGTCGCTACAACAAACTTTCGTGAAGATTACGTGCCTGGCATTCTGGTTGTCCGATTCTTTCTGGGAACTCCCCCTTCATTCTTGCAGTGGCAATAGCCTGGCAATAAACAGAACTTGTTATATACAGAATTCTCAACGAAAATTTTATCAAACTTATCAATATTAGAGCCTTCAACATGGAAAGGCTTGACATAGGATTGTAGGATACAATAGTACATTTTTCTACAAAAACAATCAACCAAACTCTGGAGGGAAACAGGGGAAGTGTCTAGAACATGTTTACTAAGGATGTCGCAAAGTTATGGATATTAGAGTCAAGACATGAGATAAATCTCAAGTTTAAGGTTTTGAGTCAAATTTAGCAAACATACTACCAGGAAAAAAAAAGAGTGAGGGAAAAAAAACCTTGAACAAAGAAGCAATTTGATAGCAAAAGAAACATACCGCTACTTTAAAATGAATGCAGTAATATGCCATTAACCCTTGGCTCATAAAAATTGTAATGCATGCTGCAACTTACCAGCTTTCGGTTAGGAGGATGATTGAAGCGACATGTTGCCCCAAATCTACAGAGACCTGTTCTGATGTAATAAGAACAATCTGGCTCACCGGCTCGTTCAGGATAGGGTCCCGGTTCCATTGTTTCACTTGATCGCAAATTCATTTGCCACATTGCATCTGAAATAACATTGTGTAAGTTAATCACATCATATAGTACACAGTTATCAAGAATCAAACTACAGGAATATTTTCAAAATGTCGGATTCCTCCTGCAATGTGTGCTTTTCCTACTCTCCCGCCGCACCTTAAAAAAGACAAAGTGAAGAAAGATATTGTAGCCTGAAACCTGCACTTATATTCACTGCTTGTAGCTAAAGAACGTTTCTTCTAAATTGCATTTATTATCAGAATTCTTGATTCTCATCAATCTTCAAATTTTGAAACTTGCCGGATAAATTTTTGCAATAAAAACAACTTAAGTTGTATAAAATCATCCGAAACATGAAAGAATTGCATGAGAATTAGAAACAAAAACAGAACAAGGCGAGACAACATTGAAAAAACTGGACAATACTGTAAAACTAATATAATAATAATAATAATTTAAAAAATAAGAGAAGAAGAAGACGGTTTTGGTCAAAATCAAGGGAAACATGCAAATTGCAGAGCCGGGAATCGGAATTGGTAAACCGGAAAAAGATTTTCAAGGGCCTGATCATAGCAGCAGGGGAAAAGGAGGGAAAGGGCAGAAAAGACAATTCGCACGGCGGCATCATCGATCGACATAGATTGAAAAACAAGCAACAACAATGGGAAAGCAGAAACAGAGAGAAACAAAGAAGAAACACAAATGTATGAAAAAGAGAGAGAGAGAGAGAACCTTGTGTCAAGGAGGGTGACAGTGAGGGAGCGTCGTCGGTCACTGGCGGGGCGGCAGAAGCACGGGACATGGGAATTCCGGCATCGTAGTCCATAATGATTTGGCTGTGAGTGAGTCAGTGAGTCACCGAGCCATCACTGTACCAGAATTCCCATTCATTCACACACACTCACTCACTCACTTGCCCTCACCCACCACCTACCTGTCACTCTAGCCAATTTTCCCCCACTCGATCAAACCGAATTCCCAACCAAACACAAGCTATGCTTTGCTTTGCTTCTCTTCTCTTCTAGAGAGAGAAAGTGTTTCAGAATTTAGAGAGAGAGAGAGAGAGAATAGACGAGCGGTGTGTTCTCCTCTCCACAAAAACGAGGGGAGAGGAATAAAAACCAACCATCTCTCAACCAGACAGCTTTTTCACCCGCGTTTTGGAAATAAACGGACCCAACCGACTAATCCACCCGCGCGACTACACATCTCCCTCTACTCGCGCCCTCTGCACCACGCGTGCTGCCGCTGCCACACCTTTTCGCTCTGCTTATTGCGACTTTAGCTTTTTCTGCTCGACGTCAATGCCTAAACAAATATTTAAGGGACACGTGGGGAGGAATGGGAGCGAGTAGCTCTTCCTCTCGGGGATGCGAGTGAGCTCGTCGCCAAACCGAGTACCAGAAACTCGGACCGCTTCGTATAACTGCTTTTACTATTTCCAGCTGATTTCTTTATATTTTCCAGTAACTTCTCTCTTTTTATTTTCTTTTAATCCAGAAGCATAATACTAGACTAGAAGATCTGAATTTGTTACATTCTCGGTAGTTTATTCCTATACTCTTAAGCTTAAGCAGCATGCTTAGTATAAAGAATAAATTAGGCAATGCAACTATAGTTGACGCATGAGTGCACTTATTTATTCTTTAGTGCAATTAATTAGATGTTTTTTTCTTTCTTTGCTATAGCTTAAAAACAAATGAACACCATTAAATGTATCGGTACAATATTAAAATCAGAATAAGACACGTTACACTTACACTATACCTGGGGCTATACTTGTGTATGAAATGAATATTTAATTGAGAATTGTAACGCATAACTAAATTAGCAGTCTTTAAGCGGGATAACTGGATCGACCAAGATAATTGAATTAAGAAGTTTTAAATGAGGCGACGAGGTCGAGGATTGTAACGTATAGACGAATTGCGTAATCTGAAATGTGACAGTTAGATCGAGGATTGTAACGGTTGAATGACACCGAAGTCTTAAATGCATATGACGATTAGATCAAGAATTGTAATTGATATATGAACAGAGTAATTCAAAACTGTGACGATTAAATGAATATTATAACAAACATATAACTTGTATCCTATACGTTACAATGACTGAAAACATGTGTGTAGTAGGACTATTAGTTGATCTTAGTGGAAATGTAATGGTGTTAGGTCAATTGTAGTGACATGACAACAAAGGGGGGGGGGGGGGGGGGGGGGAGGGTAGCCATCTATAATGCTTTCCCACCATTGAATGAAGGAAATGGAAAAAAGAGGGGGGGATATGAAGGTGTTGTCTACCATAGATATGTGTGTGTGCACATATTTGTACCCAAAAATAGATCACATAGGCTACTAAACATGCATGTGGGTTTTGCTGAGCCATAATAGGTAGCCTATGCAAGAAAACTAGATTGCATTCATAAAAAAGAAAAAAGAAAAAAAAAGTGACTGGACTGCTTTATGGATGGCTGGCACTAGCAGTCTGGGATTTCATTCAGGAAGGAAGAGGGAAGCAATATATATGGGGATACAGGAGCGAGGAACCCGTTGGCGTTTGAAGCGGGGGATTGGGTGTGTCATAATTGGACGAGACTTCCTTCCACTTGTCGTTTTTCAGCCTTTTATTTCCAGCCGATCGAGTGCTTCTTTCCTTTGAAAACCTTAATTAATTACCTTGGTCAAATGAATGAGAAGATGTGGTAAAAAACAAATCATAAGTTAAAAGGTAAAACAAGTGTGAGTGACTGGGTGGGTAATTTTAATATGTGAAATCGTTGTTACTTGACTTGTTAGGGCTCGAAACCGTGCGTAGAGTAAAACAGGGTTTGTGCGATTCAGATCCAGAATCTGATTTGAGAGGCTTGGAGTGATGAATTGTGGAGCTCTTTCATTCTTGTTGCTGCTCCTCTTCACCGTTTCTGCTCAGGAATCCGATCTCCAAATTCAGAGGCGACAGTCCGGCGGATCCTTAGATCTCGGTCGCCGTAGCAAGGTTTCATTACCCATCTTATCCTTTCTACAATCTCTTTGTTTGCTCGGAATTGAAGCATTCTCGATTGTTCATGCAATGTTTTTACTCTTTATTAATTCAATGTTGAATTCAAAACCAATGCCTTATTAACTTTTTAAGCTTCAGATTGACATTCACTGCTGTTTAATCGAATAAATGTTTTTACTCTGAGTTTATACTTGTCTACTTCAGAGTTGTCGACGATTGGTTTTACTGTGGGAAGCTCCCCAGATCTGTAACTCAACTCAGTTTGTTTGTTGCTATTTTGCAATATCAGACTTTGGTTTTGTTTAAGATTTCATGCTTTTGGGAGCTTATCTGCATCTGGGTTGGGCTGTGTTTGTATATATAAGATTCAGTAACTTGGGTATTGGAAGTTATTGTTTGATGACTGTACTAATATGTCAAATCTTTGTACAGATTAATTTGAATCTTCTTGATGCTCTTGGAGAGAATGGAGCCGATTCAGTTGCTATTGGTCTACATGTGGACTCCGGTCTTGGAATTTTCGATGCCTTTGTCGCAAGCTTTTCAATGATACTCGTCAGTGAGGTGCGTGCACAAACTTCCTTGTTTTCATTCTTGATAATTTGCGGAGCAAATTGTAACTTATGCTTGATTGCAGTAGAAATACATTTCTTCTAATTGATGAATTTTACTACTAGATTGGAGATGAAACATTTATAATAGCAGCTCTCATGGCAATGCGCCACCCCAAGTCAATTGTCTTATCTGGCGCACTCTCTGCCTTGGTTGTAATGACAGTAAGTTCTCCAATTTCCTTTTTCTATTGTTGCAATGAGTACTTTAACCTTTCCGTCAACATCTCCACTCTTTCTTATTTCAATGCAATTAAGATTTGAGTTGTTGCATCTGTTCTTTAGGTACTTTCCACAGGACTTGGTAGGATTGTGCCAAATTTGATATCAAGGAAGCATACCAATAGTGCTGCTACAGGTAAATATGTTCATTCCTGCTGCTAAGCTCTGTACATGTCTTGTCAGTTAACTCCCAAGAAAACGTTCTACATTACTGTGTGATTAAGGACACTGAGCTTACACAGTTCTTGCTAGAAAATTCATATCATTATACTTAACTTTAACCTTGTTTTAACTAAAATAGAGTTCTGGTCCATGTAAAGAAACAGATAACAGGAGGAAAAAAGAATATCTCCTTTTTATGGACAACCCTTGTAAATGTCTAGCTTTTACTTTTACTCCCTACTTTTTGTTTTCTTACCAATTATTGCTTATTAAGTTTCAGTATTATGATCTAGTTGGACTTTTGAATGAGTTTGACAGTCTGAAGGAACTCAACTATTGTAATTCTACTTTCTTTGCAGTTCTTTATCTATTTTTTGGGCTCCGGTTACTTTACATAGCTTGGAGATCTGATCCAAAAGGTTCACAGAAGAAAGAAATGGAAGAAGTATGTCTGCTTTATTGCCATTCTCAGTTTGCAATATGTTTCTATGTTAGCCTTTATTGAATATGTGTTTAAATATGATCTCTTGATAAAAAGTGGAAAGTTGACGATGATTGTTTGCTTTATTGAGTTTATGGATCAAGTTTGTTGATCTTACATTAGTAAAATAATACTAACATTGGTAGGAAGAAGTTTGTTTAGAGATGAAATGGCATGAATTTTGACACATCTATCATATTATCTAAGGTTTCACTAAGCCTCATCATCAAGTTTTATCTTTCCCCTCTGTTTTTGTTGTTGGGGAACTCTTCAGAACATTAAGAACCATTATTAATAATGTGAAACGTTGCAAAAATTTCGGCTCAACTTTGTAACAGAAAAGGTAGGCTGGTGAAATTGAGTAGATTACTGTTCCCCC